>CAJQZP010000080.1:1405697-2811394 GCA_907164705.1 Parnassius apollo
AGCGAACTATGGAGAGGGCTATGCTCGGAGTTTCTCTGCGTGATAAACTTAGAAATGAGGGTATCCACAGTAGAACCAGAGTGACCGACATAGCCCAACGGATTAGTAAGCCGAAGTGGCAATGGGCCGGCCATATATCTCGAAGAACTGACAACCAATGGGGAAGAAAGGTTCTCGAGTGGCAGCCTCATACCGACGGGTCAAGTGTAGGACGTCCCCACACTAGATGGAGTGACGACTTGGTGAGACATGCATTTGGCATGGCATTCCTCCCTTGGGGGGAGCCCTGTGTTCAGCAGTGGACTTGCGGAGGTATGTAATGGTAATGAAGGTATCTAATGAAATAAAATAAAAAGATTTGTTCGACAGTAGCCTAAAGGCAGGGCGCAGACCGCGAATTCTAAAAGATCGTGGGTTCGAATCCGCCATTCGACTACTGGCGTGAACCACTCGTAACTCAAGCATTTTAAGCTTGCCACGAGTGGTTATGGGGAATATTAGTAATGTTTATAGCATTGTTAACATTCTTTTTTTTTTAAAAAATTAAAAAAAGATTTGGTTTCGAAAGAAGTGTCTTGTTGGCAGATGTATATTTCCCCATGAAAGAATTACTGACTTGTTGGAGTCAAGTAACTGGTATTACAAGAATATGTGTGTTCGTAGTACAGCATGACATTGAATGAAACTAAATTTACGGATTATATCGCTGATTTTACTTATTTTTAATTCCCGACGTTTCGGGTGCTTTACAGCAACCATGAACCTTCCTAACGACGAATTTACAGCGTTGATTAACTTACGGAACAGACCAGAGCTAACGATTCTCCGCGCGGATAAAGGAAACGCTACGGTAATAATGGACACGTCAGAGTATAGTTTTAAAATACTACAGCTTTTATCGGACGAAAGTACATATAAAAAGGTCAAAACAGACCCCACAACTAACACGCTTAAAGCAACTAGCGATTTAATAAAGAAATACTCACAAAAATTAAATCTCGACGTGAATTCGCTAATACCATCATGTACCAAACCACCGAGGTTGTATGGGTTACCGAAGATACACAAACCAAACGCTCCACTACGTCCTATAGTGAGCCAGACCGATTCACCAACATATAAGCTGGCACAACACTTGGCAAAAGTACTGTCACCACTGAGAGGACATACCAGAGCACACACAAAGGATTCATACCATTTTGTTAGTGAGATAAAAGACCTACATCTTGCTGACAATGAAACTATGGTCAGTTTTGATGTTCAGTCACTATTCATATGCCTACCTATTGAAGACTGCATCTCAATTGTAACTAGGAAGCTAGAAGATAACAACATGCCTGCTGAATATGCAGTATTATTTTCAAAATTTTGTAAACATTGCCTCACATCTGGCTATCTATTGTGGAAGGAAGAGTTCTACAAGCAAATAGATGGTGTGGCGATGGGCTCACCTGTATCTCCCATAGTCGCCGACATATTTATGGAGGACTTCGAGGAGAAAGCCCTTCTTACTGCTCCTGTAAACCCAAGATTCTAAAAGCGGTACGTGGACGACACCTTCACAATTTTACCATCTGACAAAGTAATTGCATTTTTAAACCACCTTAACTCTATAAACTCTAAAATACAATTCACAATGGAGTTAGAGGCAAATAATTCTTTAGCTTTCCTAGATGTTTTAGTCATTCGAAATACTCATATCACTATTGGTCACACTGTGTATAGAAAAAAGACCCATACCAACCGATATTTAAATGGTGAATCTCACCATCATCCTTCACAGTTAGCTACCGTGGGTAAATCGTTGTTTCAGAGAGCACGAGGGATCTGTGACAGAAAACATCTGGCCGCCGAGCTGCAGCATGTCAAGCAAGTGTTGCAAGACAACAAGCTTCGGATCCCGCGCCTACGTCACAGTGACCGAGTGAAGCCGGCCACAGACGAGGGTGTGCCTGCTGTACTACCATATGTCAGAGGAGTCACAGACAAGGTTGGCTACATCTTGAAGCGAGCTTCCATTAAAACATACTACAAGCCGCTGAAGAAGATTAGTCAATTTTTACCATCCGTCAAGTGTAATATCCCTCTACAAGATGCAGAAGTGTACAAGTTAGATTGTGAATGTGGTCTCTCTTACATAGGTCAAACAAAAAGATCCATAAAAACCCGCGTGAAAGAACATATAGCTGACGTGAAGCACCGACGCTCCGGGAAGTCTGCAGTCTGTGAACATGTTCAAGATCGTCCCCACCATTACATCAGATTTGATAAACCACAAATCCTCGCAAAAGAACACCGATTCCTACCAAGGATGATACGCGAGGCTATTGAAATTAAAAAACATCCTAATTTTAATAGAGAAGATGGTTGGGTGCTGCCATCTGCTTGGGCTTGGGATCCTATAATTAACAAAATTAAACCCAAACCCAAGCATACCACTGCAAGACTTCAAGATACTGTAAGTTCGTTTTGCGTAAATCTGACCAAAAATTAATATTCAAAAACTGAAGGTCGTCAAACATCTCAGTCCCCCCCAGTGACCATGGTTGCTGTAAAGCACCCGAAACGTCGGGAATTAAAAATAAGTAAAATCAGTTAAATAAACGCGATGTAATCCGTAAATTTAGTTTTATTCAATGTGTAGTGTTCGCGTAAATTTAAGAAATCATTACAGCATGACATATTTATATTACCTATTATTCATTATTATACACACTATACTAAAGGCCAAATTTAAATTTTATAATAAATAATTCAAAATAATGAGTAGTACATAAATTATTAATAAAAATATAAAGACATTTTTATCAATAATGTCTCTAAATAACTATAGTGTAAAAAATAATGAAAAATACATTTGAATCACGTGTGTAAATAAAAAAAGGTACCTACTACCCATTGTCTTATTACATTACTAGCGTAGTACTACTACCTAATAAGGGTGACAAAAGAAGTGTTCGGCTTCTTGACGGCGATTTGGATTTTTATCCGAATTTTAAAAACGAGGAGGTTCTAATGTTCGATAAGTATGTTTGTTTTTGTCTATTGATCGAAGATGTTCACCGATTTATCGAACGACTGACTTGATTTTGATAATTCTAACTTCAGGGTATGGAGTGTAGAGGTACCTACTTCAGGGGTTCAATTTTTTTTAAATCCAATAAAATTTTACGAAAAATGTTTACCTATATAGTTGTAAAATTATGCGTAAAGCTTTTAATGTAAGTAAGACTTGTGAATAAATAAATTTTGATATTCCTTAGAATCTCAAAAGGAAAATAGTGAAACTTAAAAAAGTAAAATCGACTACAAAAACAAAAAAAGGATGTTGCACGAAATCTTCACCAAACGTGAACCGATTTTGATGATGTTCCTTATTTTCACCCTGAATTTTCCGTACTTTTACAGCATTATGTAGCGCCATCTGTAAAAAAATTAACGTATTACGTAAATATACGAATTTAGTGATCAAAATTATGTAAGACCCATACCATCTCCTTTGGATACAGTTTTTCATAGCTACAAGTAGATGTCGTTGTTTAATTATAATTCTTTGGACTTTTTTACTTTTACTAAAGCATTAAGCAGTTCAATTACTCTTACCTAAATTCTACTCTAAAATATATCCTTACATCAATCTTTGTATAAATAATCGTTGCTGTAATTCTCTGTGGTGGCAGCATAAAAATATCTATCACCCCATTTTATCCGGTGGGTGTCGTCTAAATCTATCAAATGCAAATTCGTTATAAGCCCTGGGAACGAAAGTGAAATACCTCGTTATCAGTAAAAGATTACCTACAGTTACGTATTACTATTATTTATTCTGGGCTACAGTCACCAAACGAACCGGGTTTCCATAGATGGCGCTAACGGGAAGTTATAGTAAATTGAATATATACTAGGAAATTATACAAATTCTTATTGTACACGCATGGCCCAAAATGAGTCATAATATTCACTGTAAAATAAATAAACCTTTATTTCGGTCCTTTCTTTTTTGTTGTTTAAGCATATTTGATTCGCAGAGAACTTAAAACTATGTTAGTTTAGTGTAGAGTATAGAGATAGAATAAATAAATATATAATTGTTAAATGTCCAGCTATCGTACACTTCCACAAACTACACATCACTACACATGTACCTACTCAATGTTTCCTTATAGGAGTAGGACAGTCCGTCCTTGCTGCAGTCGCCTTCAGAATGACATTGTCGCTATCGCCTACACCATAGGTTACTGCATATAGCCTATACGATGCTTGACTTATTGACTTATTGCTGACCTGACAATTTTGTGCCAAAAAAAATAAAATCGCGTAGTCTGGATCCAATAGATGGCGTTGTTGTCGAGTTATATTTATTATATTTTATAATGTACACCGTACCGTATCAAGTCCAGAGTGAATACGTAGTGTAACTCACGAGTTTATGAATAATTATTAAACAAGCTTAATGAATAAAACGGTAATAAAAATCCCGATTGCGTTAAAAAATTACTGAAAAATCCTCTCCCCCCTTTTTGTATTTGCAGATGCAATATATAAATATTATACAGCCTATGTCACTCCCATAATTAAGACGCATCTGACGACACCTCATATGTTAAAATCTATCTAACCGAATAGATGTAGGTACTGCATACTTATATACATTCTCTCGAAAAACATCCTTCAACTCCTGCTGGTACAGTCGGGTAAAATATTCATTTAAATTTCAAATTAATGTTGTACTTACTTAATTTATAAAAAGCAAAAGCGAATACAAATATAACTTACCATTTTGGGCCTTATCCAAGTAACATGCACCGTTGGTTCTATAATATTAAGCGTTTGTTCTCAAGATATTACTTTCTTAAGATCGGTGTACCTACATGTTGACTTACCTAATAATTGTATAATAAGTATATTATTTTGTAAATATACTGGAAGACCTTTTTTACCGTCTGGAGAAAAATAGAGTATAACATATGAACGGAGTAGAAGCCTATGGCACTGATATTAAAGTTTACTACTTTATTTGTTTTATACTAACTGATATAAAAGAAAACAAAAATTTAGAATTAAATAAATAAATAAATAAAAAAATACGTGTGGCACTCGGTGACTGCCGCGGTAAAGCTATTGCATAGCATTTTTTTATCAACTTATACAATTATAATTATTTATTTATTTTATTTATGCAGTTAAGTCTTTGATATTAAATCAAGTTACACTTTTTGAGCGTGGTGACCGATAAGAAAACAATTTTTTTTCTCTTATTGAATAAATGAGAAGTTAATATTGTTTAAAATATTTTTAATATCTTACAATACATGTAGGTTATTTAGGAATTTTTATCATTGAGTTAGCAGCTAGTACACGCATACGTCTAGTCGCACACACACAAACACCGTGCCGAAGTCTGCCGAGTGCCGAAGTCTGCCGAGTGCCGAAGTCTGCCGAGTGCCGAAGTCTGCCGAACTGAAACGACGTTAGACGATGCACGGCTTTCAACGCCACACCTCCGTGCCCGTCGGAGTGGGGAGCGTGAGGTTTTTTTCGTTACGGAATTTCTGGATTCGGTCCCCGCGCTCAAGGCCCGCGATAGAAGCTATGCAATAGCTTAAAATCTATCGAAATTCAAATCAGACCACTTACCTGTGACCCTGCGAAGTAACAAATCTAAAGATGCATACTAAATTTATTGTTTTATTGCAGTTAGTAAAGTAGGATGCAAATGATTTCTAGTTCTTGTTCTAGTGCCATAGGCTTCTACTCTGTTCACATGTCACGCCCTATTTTTTTCCAGACGGTAAAGAAGGTCTTCCAGTAGGTATATATTTTTTAATTTAACTACCTTGGAAGAACCAACAAGATAACCAGTAGTTAAATTAAAAAATATATACCCACTGGATGACCTTTTTTGGGTTATACTCAGAAAAGATGTACATTTGTTATCTTTTCTTGTCCCGCGAACTCATTCTTTAATAAATATCTAATTTTATAAATATGATAAAAAACAATTCCCCTTGTTGTTATATTAGTCTATTAATGTGAAGAATTTTTTTGGTATTTCAATTTTTAATTTTTAGTAAAGGATTAAATTTTTTGAGATCATTCTTTTTGTAAAAATGCTAACGAACATTTTTTTAGCGTCCCAGTGACCATTTTACTTTTTCAGAGTCATGTTGTTACGAATATTAATAAGCTTTATTTAACATGGCTATGGCCATATTACTCTTGCTGAATCAAGCAATTAAACTCGACCTAATTCATTCGTAAGTCATTTAAAAAATAATTTATTTTAATTAAATTATTAATGTCCCAAAATTATAACGTTGCGTTACTCAGGTTTCGTAACGTGTAGTAAAATTAAGAACGCATTTATTTAAAATAGTAGAAATATGTTTTTCTCTTCCATCAACACTAGTAACTACGTCAAAATTTTTGCCGCCGCGGCCATTGTGTTTTATGTCGCCTCTACACGTTGGCCAACACAGTGGCGAATATATTGGCCGAGAGTTGGTGACGGCGTCCACACGTTGGAAGGTCGTTCAGTTTACTTCGGTTTGGGCCAATGTGTGGACGAATTTATAAGCACCGTGGCGCAGTGGCTCAGCAATGAGTGGCTGCGCCGGGCGCCGCGGGTTTGATCCCGCACGGAACAAATATTTGTATGTCCTACAAATAATTGTTTCGGGTCTGGATGTGTGTCCTTGTGCAATTTATGTTTGTAAACTACCTGCGCGATACGGGAGAAAATCCTAGTGTGGGGTTAAGGTTTTTATAAAAGAATTATAAAATAATAGTGGATATTAATGGGGCTGTAAATAGATATACGATATACGATTAACTTTATTTATTCTTTACATGCATCATAAACTGGAATAAATACCATTAATAAGAACTTAACTTATTTTAATGTTAAAGGAGTTATAATCGATTAGAACACCTTATAATTTATTTGGTAATTTAATTATTTTTTGAGAAATAAAAAAACAATAGCAATAAATATAATTAACACTGAGTTAATAATAGGTACTAATTTTAACTTAGAACATAAATGAAAAACTCATGACAAGGAAAGTGGCTCAGGATCATGCTTTGCGGCAGTCTGTGGAGGAGGATGTTCAGTAGTGGACTTGCGAAGAGCTGTAATGATGATGATGATTCGAAAACTTGCACGATTAAATTATAAGAAATCGACATTTTTTTATAGGATAGGGTGACAAACGAGCACACAGTTCACCTGATGGTAAGTGGTTATTGTGGCCCACAGACATCTACATCTATCCTCGATTACGAATCAAAATGCAGATGCATTCTCACTCGTGAGGACTAAGATGAAATGCCTCGTTTCCTTTAAAAAGGGTCTCTGGTTCTCTACACTCACTATACGAAACACAGCATCATTAAGCTACTATTTGCCGCTGGTATTCTGTGAGAGCGTGGTCCTTCCCCGGTCGAGCCGACCTTCGTGCTGCAACTATACTTCTAATATAATTGCATGGTTCTACCACGCATAAACGATGTGCTTCATTTTTTTTTATTTTAAAATTGTTCTCGTAATAATCTGATTGTAACAAAGAACGTTAATTTTTTTCATAAATAGCTTATTGATTAAAACAAATGTTCAATAATAATTAAATCGCGCTAATTAAATTAGGAATGTTTAAAGTTGAAATTGGCACTAAAAGGCTGGTAATTGGGGCATCCACCCTACAAAGCTTGAATATAAAATTTAAATCAGATGCGTGTTATAACTCTGGGAGCTTGTAGAAAACTAAACGCGCGGCCAACGTGTGGACGCGGCGACCAAACACTGCCAACAATCCTTTGATCTTTTGTAAAAAAACCGACACCACACGGATCTCGCGCCAACTTGCGGACCATCGTTCCAATACATACCAATGAAGCCCAAACACCCCGTCTACACGTTGGCCAATGCTATTGGCCACTACATTCGCCACTGTGTTGGCCAACGTGTAGAGGCGCCGTTAGTCGCAACCGTGGACTCAAAAAACTATCTCAGGGTGATAAACAGCTATTATTTTGGAAAGTTTATTATAATTTTTGTTTACTAATTAAATCCTTTTATTATTTTTTGTAATATCATAACGAATACACTCGGTGTTTGTTTGTGCAACACTTGGTTTACGTAAAAATTGTTTTAGAGGTTCCAATTTCTCAGATTTTATTCTCAATTTCGTTATATTGCGCTACTTAAATAACGTTTAATATGTCGTTATAATACGCCGTTGTGGTGCTTACTCTTTTCTAGCAGTTTTTTTCTTTACTGCAAATAAAACAACGAAGTCAATAAAATCAATTTAATTAATAAATAAGTAAAACTAGTCTAATTTGTATTTATTTCAACAAAAGTTGTATTTTACAAAAAAAGGAAAGAAGAAGAAAGAATATTATGACAGAAAAATTTAAGGAAGAAAGAAGATTATGAAAAAAAAGTGTTGAAATGGAGCTAAAAAGAACATCTAATATTCAGGATATTCAGAAACAAGAATTGACGTCTGACAGATATAAAAAAGTAACAAGAGAAAAAGAGAATAAATCACCAAAGAGAGGTAAAAAGAATATAACATTTGATTGCGAATCTTCTGACACTGATGAAGAAGTCGTTTATGCTGAAAGTGACAATAGTCCCTATATTAATGAAGAAAGTAACTAGCTAACATCAGACATTGTTGTAATGTATATATATAATAAACCCAAAAATAAAGTCACTATTTTATCGGAAATTGCATCCAGACAATCAACGATACTTTAATTTTGCTTCACCAGGAGTCTCGTCAGTGCATAAGATTGATCCTACCCATAAAGTAAAGTAAAAGTAAAGTTACAGCCTATATACGTCCCATTGCTGGGCACAGGCCTCCCCTCACTTCTGAGAGGGTTTAGAGCAAGGAAGTGTCTGCCGCGCTGCCCCAATGCGTGTTGGCGAACTTTACATGTCTTCGAAATATTTTTTCCTACCCATGATAATATATATTTATTTAAAAATAATAATCATAATGCGAGTGACAATTACTCAAATTTTGATATATTTTAATAAATTATTAGACTTCATTTTAATCTCGTGAACATTCCTCCGACATCACGTTTTTTTTTATACCGAGGTATTACTGTGTGAAAAAATTAATATTTGTTAACATACCATTTATTTCTAGTTTTATATCTAATTCACCGATGTTAATTTTTTAGAAAATTATAATTTTAGTTGATCTAAATATTATTTCAATTAATACAAATAGGACCAATTAAACCAAACAAGTATTTTATTAGCTCAATCTCTCAAAAATAATTTGTACTTAGTTCAATGTGTACCCTATGAGATTAGTTTCGTTACGAATATTCTCAGTATCGTTACATATCAGTTTAGTTACAAAATTTAAAATGTACACTTTTTCTGAGTATGACCCTTTTACCGTCTGGAAAAAAATAGGGCGTGACATGTGAACAGAGTAGAAGCCTATGGCACTAGAACAAGAACTAGAAATCATTTGCAGCCTACTTTACTAACTGCAATAAAGCAATAAATTTAGTAGGCATCTTTAAATTTGTTACTTCGCAGGGTCACAGGTAGGCGGTATGATTTGAATATACATAAACACTCACGCCTGTCACCCAGAGAGGTAGGCAGAGACTACAGACTTCCATTTAGCACGATCCTGACATACCTCTCTCGCCTCTTTCACATCCATATACCTACGCATACATGCTCGTCGGTAAAGGGTACTCTTAATTTGGACCATTTTTAGTATATCGCCAATTTGGCCGACAAACTTCCGCCTAGGACGTCTCTTTCTGACTCTTCCATTCACTTCTGCAACATATATTTGCTTTGTCAGCCTTTCCGCATTCATTCTTTCTACATGACCAAACCACCGAAGCATTTCTTTCTTAATCCTGGTCACCGCATCATCTTGCAAACCACACTCTTCTTTTATCACACAGTTTCTCACCCTGTCACTCAGATTCAGCCCTAACATAGGTACTCCTTAGCGACCGCATTTCTACTGCATTTATTCTACTCTCGTGCTTCTTCTGCCACACCCAACTTTCACTACCATACGTTAAAGTAGGTACTAATACAGCATTGCAAATTGCCATTCGCGCCTTTTTTGATACATTCTGACTTTCCACAATAGAGTGTAGAGCTCCATTTACTTTATTTCCTGCATTCACTCGTCGTTCAATATCCTAATCATTTATTATCGCCGATTTGAATATATATATATATATATATATATATATATATATATATATATATATATATATATATATATATATATATATATATATATATAATTGTTCTATTCTATTCTATAAGAAGTCATAACACGGGACGAAATGGGGATAATGGATTCATTTACGCTGCCATCACGATGTCTCGTAGTACTACTTTGATAAAGGAAAGTCATTTCCGTGAGGTATTATGATTTATGATGCAATTAATTCGGCGAGCTACTACATTGCGTGGTGGCGGACATCACATGTCCTGGAAATACGTAGGCAGCTCAGAAAATGACGCCAAATTAAAAAAAAAGTTAATTTTACGGACTTTATCCAGTTCTTTTTGCGAATCAACCTGCGTGGCCTGTCGTATTTTATTTCTCGGCAGAAAAATTTTGTGAGGTTCTTCCCTTACATAATACCATCATCAGAAGTACGACAGAAACTGATCTATGACTCTCTCTAAATCTGTTTACTCTGTATTTTTTCATAAGAAAATTAATATTTATTTATTTCAAGGTCCATGTAAACCAATGTAAAATAGATGGCAAACCTACTATTCTATGTTCGCGCCATAATACATATACTGAATATTTTATCAATGTTGTACAATACATCACAGACTATATTATTGTGTTCATGTTACCGGTATGTGTGGCATCAGATATAATGCAAATGTCCAATAACCCAATTATAAATAACATTTTACTCTTTTGGAGTTTATTAAAGATCCTATATACTACATACACCTGTAATCGCCGAGGGGGTAGGTAAAGTTTTGGACTTTGCCTAGCCCGGCAAGCTACAACGTGCGCGTTGCGACGACGAACCGTTTACTAATACCGTTTTGTATTCTGCGTCGATGATAACGTTTAAGGTTCTGTGTTCAAACAAGACTTCATTTCACAAACCAGTCTTCGAATTCGAAGACTGGTTTGTGAAAACCAAGTAATTACTTGGTGCGATTTTTTATTTTACGCCTATGAAAATAGAGTCGAGAACGCAATGATGGAGGACAATGATGGATGATGAGAGGACCGAGAGAGGGCGCGGTGATGTAAAGATTGTTTGTTTAAACGCTCGTCAATTTTAAAGTTTTAAAAGTGTAATCACGACAAAAATTAGACAAACTTATGTTAAAACAGTGCAGAATAGTGGACACCCTGACTACAAGTATTATCAAGTGAATAATCCAAAAAATAAAGGACAAAATTGCAAAACAAAGTAGAGATGAAGTGATGTGAATGACAATGACATTTTAAAGAAAAACTAGCCGATGTGCTTTAAAAATCGTGTGAACATTAAAAATTTGATCATCTTTGTGCATTAAAAATAAAGAAATAGTTTTCCGTTTAAAATTACACGGAAAAATTGCAAACCTAACCTACAAAATCAAATTGTCAAAGTCATCCCTAGACCATAGCACGAAAATCCATTAGAAACTCGGCGCACAACGACATCTAACGGATGACCTAAACAACAAGAAGTAGCAAAGAAGAGCGACATCTGTCTCCGCTCAGGGAAACTACTTCCAAAGCATACTTACACAAAAACGTCCAAAAGTTCACATAGTACAGCACCTTACTCACTGAGGGCATCACAGAGCTTAAGTATACAATACGGCCTAAAGTTAACAGAGGGAGCCACTATGTCGGAAATAGAAAAACTTTTAAAATAACTAAGATTAGATATTAAAAGAGACACTGAAGAATCACTGCTGAATTTAGAGACCAGTATCACGAGCAAAATAAATGACAAAATAGACCAAAATTTTAACTTCTTACAAAGGGAACTTGAAATAATTAAGGAAACTAACTCCAAACATGACAAAAGAATTAGTGCCATAGAAAAACACATTAGGCAAAGGAATGTCATATTCTTTGGGGTACAAGAAGGTGAAAAATCATATCAGGAGTTGGAAGGAACCGTGTTACAAACTATTAAAGACGAGCTTAAGCTGGAATGTGACAGAAAAGAATTAGAGACGGTCCGGAGAATGGGAAAATACTTAAAAAGCAAAGTGAGACCTATCGTCGTAACATTTACAACGTACGGCAGGAAGATTACAATTTTGAAAAATAAGAAATATATACAAACGAAAAATATTTATATGAAAAAAAGATTTCCCACCTCAAATCCTAGAAACGCGTAAAGAGTTACAAGAACAGTTAAAAAAAGAGAAGGAAGCCGGAAAAATAGCCTTCCTGCGAACCATCCATGAAAGACAGCAGAGAAACAGAAGAAGAAAAGACAAACAAAACCGAAACAGAAAAAACTAGGAAAAAGAGAGAGTTAGAAATAACCCCTCCCCACCAGTTAATAGATTCAAACAAGAACACCGCACAACAACAAGCAATAAAAAGAATAAAACTCAAACATATAAAATGGGAAAAAATCAGAGCTCTACGAAAAATTTCTTCACTAAACAAAATGTTATTTCAACTAAAAAAACCCGAGGAAGGGGAAACTCCTTACTCTTCAAACAAATGATTCTGATGAATAGCAATCAAGAAAACTCCAGAAAAATGAAAACACCGCACCCTCTAAAACAAAAAACAAACGTTATATTTCAAAGACAAACACAAAACCTACAAATCCTCCCCCAGAACGACTCGTCACCGCGGGGGTTGTAGACGACCACCCTCCAAACCTAAAAAAATATTATATATCTACATTCAATCTCAGATCATTAGCAAATGAAGCAAGAATAGCTGAATTGGAATACGCGATATCGCAAATTAATTGGGACATTATCGGTATAGCTGAAGCGAGAAGACTGGGTTATAAAATAGAAGACAGAGGAAGATATCTTCTTCATGGGGAAACAAAAGGAGAGAACGGTGTTGGATTCCTGGTAAAGAAACAAAACAATACAGAAGTACATGATTTTATAGCGATATCCGAACGTTAATGTAATGAGCAAATTGCACCACCCTAGTGACCACAGAATGATTAGAATTACTTTAAATATGGTGGAAAATAAAAAATCCCGAGCTCACTACCGAGGCAAAGCATATACAGACAATGAAACTACAAATGAAGACCTGCCATCCTTGTCCGACTGCGAAAACGATAGCGTGCACCAATTTAACAAGAAAATTGAGACATTTTTACTAAAAGGCTACAAAAAAACGAACTGAAGATACAACTGAGAAAAGAAGTAAAGAAATTATGACAGAAGAAATAGAAACTCTGAAAAACCAAAAACACATGTTAAAAAACAAGAAAAACAAAACTAGGCAAGAAAAGAAAAGTCTGAGTAAACTATATAGAACAATACATAAAAAAATAAAACAAAACATTAAAAAGAGGAGACTCGATACAATCAGCAAGTTCATAGAAGAGACAGGTGGAATAAAAAAGGCTTATAAAAAGTTAGAAAGTACCAAGCATCTCATGACACAACTCCAGAATGCCTCGGGAATCATCGTCACTCATAGGAAAGACCTAATGACGATAGCTACACAGTTTTATAAGAACCTCTACACGTGTGTAAATAAAAATCATGAGACACCAATGCCTAAAAATTATAAACCAGTTCAAGAAACAGTACCACCTTTTTTAGAAAGAGAGATAGAGCTATCAATAATAAAACTAAAAGCAGGAAAGAGCCCAGGACCTGACGGAGTGACAAACGAGATGATAAAAGCCGCGAAAGAGAAACTAATAAAACCACTCACTAAGCTTTTCAACTGTATTTTAAAAACAAAAGAACTACCGGAAACATGGACATGCTCGGAGATAGTTCTACTGTATAAAAAGGGAGACTCCAAACTGATATCTAATTACAGACCCATCAGTCTTATATCCTGTCTGTATAAAGTATTTGCATCGACCCTACTAAGACGTGTAACAACGAAGATTGACGAGAACCAGCCTGTAGAGCAAGCGGGATTCATGAAAAATTTCTCTACCAATGACCACATACACACACTGAAAGTAATAATCGAACGGTTTATGGAATATGACCTCCCCCTTATACGTTGCTTTTATAGACTACTCGAAAGCCTTCGATTCAATTTCACATGACTCTATATGGCAGGCTTTAAACCAGCAAGGACTAGACCACGACTATATAGAACTTATTAAAGCTATTTACTTGAGAAGCACAACAAGAGTACGTCTAGACTCAAGAGGACCATCATTTGAAGTCTAGAGGGGGGTAAAGCAAGGCGATCCGCTCTCCCCAAAGCTTTTCATCGCAGTCTTAGAATCCATATTCCGAAACCTTGATTGGAGTGATGTGGGAATAAAAATCAATGGCAAGTATCTCTCACACCTCAGGTTTGCGGATGACATAGTACTGCTGTCGGAAGACCCGCGCAAACTTAACGACATGATAGAGTCCCTTAGCCATCACAGTGAGACCGTTGGGTTACAGATTAACTGGGACAAAACGAAAATAATGACTAATCGTGAAGAAATACCTATATCCATACAGTCTCAAACTATAGAATATGTCACAGATTATACTTACCTCGGACATCTAATCTCAATAAAATCCTGTACAGAAAAAGAAATCGATCGAAGAGTAAAGAAAACGTAGAGTAAATACTATGCTATTGTAACGATCTCCCCCCCTCTATATGAAAATATGTATGATATTGAATATAATTAGTTCCCCTTTATATTAAAAATTATATATATGTGACCAGGATAAATAAAATATGTTTTGATCTTTCTAAATGATCTTTATAAAGGTTTAATAATAGGCCGTTTGTAATATTTTGGCGTGATCGTCTTGGTTAGGACCCTTATTTACGTTGTGTTTGTTTAGTAACTTAGTTCTTTTAGGTGTCTTTGGAAGAATGAATATTCACTAGAGCAATTGAAAGCTGTTGGTAGTGCCTTATAAGCTAAGTGAACCCCGTTCACGAAGACAGCGCTCGAAAAAAGGTTAAGAACATAAAACGTCCCTATTCCACTTGCATCAGGTTTACATTATTAATTATCCCTTCCCGCTCGGAAAAGGCTCAAAATATATTTTATACAAAAAACCCGATACAAGGGCTTCGCTCTCCTACATTTATTTAAAAAAAATGTAGGGGGAGGTACACGGCCCCACACACGCCGTGCACGGTGAGTGCCAACCATTTTGATGCACTCCCCCCCGAAGGGAAAGCTAATCCGGGAACTGGACCGTAGTCCACAGCAAAATAACTGGCGAACCAGTAAAAGAGGCTTGGCCCCTTGCTAGTGCGTAAGCACAAACATCGACCGAAGTCGCGCATGTCAATGCGTGTAAACGCCAAACAGAATACGAACGAATCCAGCCACAGTGAATGTAGGTCACACGGTTTAGGCAAATAGGCACACTGGCCGTAAACCCTCCGTGAGCGCCACCACCTGCCAGACCGCCGCTCCTGCAGACGTGATGTAAGTGTATGGCATCACCACCAATCGCATGATCAGCACGGCTACTAGCCGCAGAGCGTGTCATGAGTCTACTGCTCACCTCAAGGGAATGGGGTCCCACGTTGTGCGGCTTTCGGCCGCAGCCTTGAGAGTCTCCTCAGATCCTCCCGCCAGCTACCACCCGCATGAGGTCGACACATATGCTCCACCAACCAATACAACGGCAGATATAGCCAAAAGGCAGTTATAAGATAAGAGTAATAATTCGCCATCAGAAAGGGTTTGTGTCACTGACGTTGAGTAAATGCATTTTCGATAATGTTTGTCTCACCCACCAACAAATTGCCTTCAATCATTCAAAGGTGGGAAAGTTACAGAGATATAATATTATGTTGTTATATAAAACATCGTGGAGGGCAGACAGTCTGCAGCCCCGCAATGAAGGGACCCGACTTGGGCAAAGCTACTTAGGTATGAGTCAAACCAAGACGCAGAGAGCGCCATTGAGAATAGCGTCCCACCAAACAACCATCGCAGAGACGCAATGCTGCAGAACGCAACAAGCATCAATACGACTATCGTCGGGCTTACACCATCCCAAGGTCCCCCATACATCCCAGCAGACATCACCACCCGCATACCTCCATCAACCAGAACCACAAGAGAGCGTCGAATCAGACGCAGCACACCCGCAGATCCATCACAAGACGCAATACCGCAAGTAGCAGTAAGCATCAATGCAACTATCATACGGTTGGCGCCCCTTCACAACACACCCACATGATCCCTATCGACTTTGGTAACAAAGTTTGCATTGTTGTTGTATAAAAAAATACCACCAACGTATCATAGTAGCACGCTACTAAGACGCCAATGAACAGAACTCCATGTATCATAGCGCTAATGCACTAAGACATGAAGTTGAGTATGCCTGTTACACTTAAAAGTGCTACCAAACACACTCATCATCCCCATCCGAAAAATAGACGACACATCGCTATGCGCAACGACGTCGCCCACAAACGGTATGGGTATGCGATGTCCACGGGAAAGCCGTATTCCTACAACAAACCCGCTTACCACCGGAACTAAGATGTTAATTGTATACCTCCATCGACCAGAACCACAAAAATGCGTCGAATCAGGCGCAGCACACCCGCAGATCCATCACAAGACGCAATACCGCAAGTAGCAGTAAGCATCAAAGCAACTATCATACGGGTGGCGCCCCCTCACAACACACCCACATGACTCCTATCGACTTTGGTAACAAAGTTGGTATTGTTGTTATATAAAAAATATCACCAACGTATCATAGTATGCCTGCTACACTTAAAAGTGCTACCAAACACACTCATCATCCCAATACGAAAGATAGACGACGCATCGCTATGCGCTACGACGCCGCCCACAAACGGTATGGGTGTGCGATGTCCACGGGAAAGCCGTATTGCTACAACAAACCCGCTTACCACCGGCACTAAGATGATATGTCTAGGACACATCGGTTAGCGAGTCCAAGTTTACCTCGGACCAATTGCTCGTGAAGCAGCACACACGCCACCATAATATTCCTTTTCAAGTCCCTAATAAGGACTAGTCATTTTGCTACAGTACTAGGAGCAGTCGGTCACCCGACCACCCCATACAATGCTTATGCATCAAGGAGACCTTCAATAATAATGCTTTTGTATCATAGACCTTACTTTCATAAGTCATTCATATATAGGGTTCGAACCCACAACCCTACTATTGTAATGCATATTAATCATAGAGACCTTCTATAGTATTGCTTTTGTATCATAGACCTTACTTTCATAAGTTATTAATATATAGGGTTCGAACCCACGACCCTACCATTGTAATGCAAATTCATCATGGAGACCTTCTTTAGTATTGCTTTTGGATCATAGACCCTACTTTCATAAGTCATTAATATATAGGGTTCGAACCCACGACCCTACTATTGTAATGCAAATTCATCATGGAGACCTTCTTTAGTATTGCTTTTGTATCATTGAGTTTAAGATCATAAGTCCCTAATATAGGACTAGTCATTGTGCTACAGTACTTCAGGCAGTCGGGCTCCCGACCACCCCATATATATGTACAACTGCAGGTATGTACCTCCGACAGCTTCCTCCATACAAGACATCTATACGTGAACACCTTCCATAACTTAGGAAAATTTTCTTTAATACATGAACTCCTTCAACAACTTAGGAAATTTCATCTATACGTGAACTCCTTCCACAAGTTAGAAAAATTTTCTTTTATACACGAACACCTCCCATGACTTAAACAATTTTTAACAAATTTTCTAATTATCTTATAAACGTTATTTAACTTAATTTTATAATATTTTTTGACTTGTATTTCTATTATTTATCTTATTTTATATATTTTTTCAAGTTTTTAAATAAATTTATTTATTACAAAAAACAATAATTTTGCCCTTAATTTACTATGTTATTGGGATAATGTCTGAAATATATTAACTTTATGGTTATTAATTTAACTTAATTGCTTAATATATATCTTTTAAGACTATTTTTGACGCCCCTTTATATTGGTGACATGGTCCCTCAAAAAAATCACTCTTAAATAAAATAAAAACCTGTCAAAGAGGACTAGAGCGGAGTTACATGAACATCAAATTGAAAGATAGAGTCAAAAGTTCACTGATAAGGAAAAGAACAAAGGCGAAAGATGCAGTCAAACAGGTCCTGATATTAAAATGGAAATGGTCTGGTCATATTCAGAGAGCTACGGATCAAAGATGGTCACAAATAATTACAAATTGGTAAAAGATGTAGTGACGACATCGTAGAAATAGCCGGAAACTTATGGTCCAGACGGGCAAATGATAGAGCCACCTGGAATGGTTTGGAGGAGGCTTTCACCGCAAAAGGCGGCCCTTACACCTAACAATACTAACCTTATTTAAAAACAAAACTAACATTACTAACAAATAAATAAATAAGCATACATAATAATAGATAAGAAATACATACATGTAAGGGATAAAATAAAGCTAATAATAAAAAATAATAATACTACATACGCCTGTAATCGCCGAGGGGGTAGGTAAAGTTTTGGACTTTGCCTAGCCCGGCGAGCTACAACGTGCGCGTTGCGACGACGAACCATTTACAAATACCGTTTTGTATTCTGCGTCGATGATAACGTTTAACGTTCTGTGTTCAAACAGACTTCATTTCACAAACCAGTCTTCGAATTACTTGGTGCTATTTTTTATTTTACGCCTATGAAAATACAGTCGAGAAGGCAATGATTCAACTATCTATCTCACTAGTCGCGTCGTCGTTTTTAACGTTCCGCGTTATATTGTAGTCTTTGGTTCCGCGTTCGTTTACAAACGTAGACAGAGACTAAACAGTCCTTACAATAAAAAGTGAACTTTTTGTCAATGAAATATAGTCGCTAATGTTAATGGTCTAAGTCTGTCCCAGCCAGTGCTAAGCCTGGAAAAGTATGATGGTAAGTCCATTTCATCGTTAAGTAAAGTCGATCGATAAAACGAATTATTTAGTAAACCATTTCATACATTTCTAATCGTTGATAGTTGTAAGAAACTGTAACCATTTCACTCGACGAAAACGCAATTCTATTCCATGTTGGATAAGTTTCGTCTTTTAAGTCGTATTCAAACCAGTTGCAACGACTATAGTTTTCTGCTACCGTTTTCGTAGTTGGGAAAACGGTTGCGTTTCGATCGTCAAAAATTCGACAACGACTCACCATTAACTAGGACCACCTTTAGCATTAAACATGTGTATAGATGGAAAATTGGGAAATAAGTGATAGGTGGGTTGGTTATCGTCTACACAGTCACAAACCCATTAACCTTTTTTATAGAAGAGGGGGCAAACGAGCGTACGGTTCACCTGATGTTAGGTGACTACCGCCGCCCATGCCCGCGCCTATTAGTCCCCTCTTAATAGGCAAGTAATCCAGTTAGCACATTCTTTTTGTCACAAATCTCGCATAAGCATGGCATCTATTAGTGCCAGACCAACATAAAGCTAAGATTTCACACTTACGATCAATTTTTGGATGTTCGTCAGTTCAACTGAGCTGTTTAACTGACAGTACGCCCGAAAAAAACCGTGGTTTGCCGTCAGTTAAAATCATAGAATACTATAATACACAATATAATAGCTGTCAACCTTATTTTGTACGAGGATAGGTGTCGCCGGGAGCACACATACAAGCAATTACGTCGTGTTATCAGTTATCACTACTACAAACCCGATTCGCTGTGTTGACAGACGGATTTTAATAAATATTTATTTGTAAATAGCGTGCAATTTGGCATTTGCTAAATAATTTTCATGCGAAATTCGGAAACGAATGTAACGTCAAAACACATCTCGTGTTGAAATTTATACTATATAATTAATATTATAATTAATGATTAATAATAATTATTAATCATTAATTACAATATTAATTATTCCAATAATTGCAATAGTAGTTGCCAGTAACTGGTATTGCAATTTGCGATTGGAAATAAATTAAAATGTTTTTTTTTACCATAAAATCTTCGTAAATTTAATTGAAATATTTTTTTAATCAGTCTTCTTTTTTAATTATCATTAATTACATATTTTACAACTATTGCAGTTTGCAATGCAAAAAATCAAACAAAACACTAACGAACTAAATAAATTTAAATTCCTTATGATATACTTTGTAAATAAGGCATTCAAGGCTTACAATTTAAATTTAAATATAAAGGTAAGTAAATGAACATTATTTTAATAAAGATAAAATGATAAAATGTAAAATTTTCCACAACATAAGTTCATAAGTATAGTATGTTTATAAGTAAGGTTATAATTATTTGTGCTGTAAAATCGTTACTGTTACGTAATATCATGTTGTGTGCACATGTTTTGGAACACCATGCAGATTGTAACTTTGTATTTATTATTTTCAATTGTTCATCTTTTGGTGTTATTCTGTTTTGTGTACGTAAATAAATAAACAAACAAACAAATTAATTGTAAGGTAAAGTAGTTAATAAATATTTAAAGACGCTAATAATTATTCGCTTGAGCTAGCGATACCAAGTGAGGCGGTCGGAACAGAAAGCAACACATAACAAATGTAAAAAAAGATGGTCACACTTAAAAAGCCTAACAAAATCCGGACTGGCCGGACACACACGCAACTAAAAAGCCTAACTGTGTCCAGCTTTATCCGAACGACCGGCAACGCTAGTCTCATATCGTCTGGTACACGAACCACTCAGCCTACTAGGCTCTAGTTTCTGGATGTTAGTGCTATTAGTCTATACGACTTTTACAGCTTCATCTGACTCAGGGCTCGCGGCCTGCAAGGCCACGAGCTAATTAAGAAAGGAAAGGCAATGAGGTGAGGTGAGGATGATGATGAATGGTTTATGATTTGGTATTGTTACCAATCATCATGTCGCCTTTTTAGGCGTTTTTGAGCTATCTAACCGCAGTCCGAGGGGGGAGTGCGGACCCCCGTCTCTGACTGCTCAGCTCGTGTCGGTCGATGGTCTGGGCGGTGAGAACCGTCCAGGAACGCGGGTGTACGGTGTGTACGCGGTGTGAGCTGGAACGCGTCATGCCCGTCTGCAGGTGCGACGCGCCCCATTCGTAATCCTAGTAATGTTTGTCCCATTTAGTGTGGGGTGTAGTGTCGTTGTGTGATACGCCTGCGACGTTTTGGTCGACTGGATAGAGCGGTTAACCTACTAGGCTAGCTGGTAGGCTGGGTGGTCTGTGATCCAGTAGGTGTCATAAGGGGCGAGGGAAAAAAACCAGCAAATGACAGCAACGCTAACTGTCAAGCGCGTCTTAACTATGGCAAATATCTCCTATATAAGTATATCTATGGGTAATACCTATGTTCAATTAAGGACTATTAACATTCTGTAACAGTAACGGCATAAATCAAAGAAACAAAGAGTTCGTGTTGTGCTTTTAAAGTCTTTATATTTTTCCTGGAATTTTACAAATGAACTTATTTTAAACGCTTACTGCAACTTAATATATGTAATAATGTACCGTCAGCATATACATAACGCGTTTGTATGCGTTGGATCAGCTAATAGCAGATAAATTGACGTATTTAGGTGTGTATGTTCATTTGGTACATATTTAGTAGAATATTAATAATAAAACTATTAAATGTGTATGTTGCCTTAGGAACAAAAGGGCAATTAGAAGTAACTTTTAAATTTCTTATACAAAGCTATCATTATTTCACTTATACACAGGAATTTTCACATAAAAATAACACAGGAAATAATTCACCTTTTTAGCACGTACAATCAATCTGAAATGTTTTACAAGTCATTTTTACATAAATTGCTGAAATTACAAATATTTAAATTTTTACATATTTGGCCTCCTAAGGGCGTGGCTAGCGTGCGTCCGTGAACTCACACTATTTGAACAACTAACTTTGCACGGCTCTCGACTATCAGAAAAAATGAAAAGTCTAATATACACCAATATCGACAGTATTAGGTGAATAAATGCTTCTACACAATTTTCAAACTGTAGGAAACTATTTCTAATCAGATTCTTATCAGTTATCATGTTTCTTATCAGATAACAATATAAGTGAATGTTCTCATAAATCAATCATAGCAAATAGGCATTTATTTTCATACAAAACATATCAAACTCATATAAGGCAATACTTATGCAATTAATTTCCGTTATTTCTATTTATGCACAGAGTGATCATCTCGACCGGGGAACAAATCCGATCTCTAACTTCACTTTAATATATATTCCTTTGAATTTACATCATTGGAAAGATGATTTCAACCGGGGAACAAATCCGGTAGCATAATTTATATCTTAAAATTCCCTATATGAATTTATTAAGAGATTACTTAAGAAAACAATAAACTAATCCGGCCTGGGAGTCGAACCCAAGACCTTCATATCATTAATTCGACATTCTTTAAGATTTAACTAAGCATTTTCTTATTAGAACATTGCTATTGGACAATTTGCCTTTTAGAAGCTATTCGTCATCGGTTGACTTAATAAACTGAAATATTCTTATAGGCGCGTCGCCAACAATCTCCCCCCCCGTGCGTAAGCACCATTATTTGGGAGGCGTCGCGGGTACCAACACTATTATTCTGGATGTAGGTCTCCTCAAGATACCTGTGTTAGTAATGACGTCAACCACTCTGGTGTGACCGTCTGGTCCCGGTAGCGTTCTACTAATTTTGCCTTTCGGCCACGTATTTCGTGGCAACGAATGATCTATTATCAAAACAATATCACCTTCTTTAGGTTCCATGAACTTTTCGTTATTACCTGTTCGAGGTATTAAAGTAGGCATGTATTCTTTGAACCATCTTGTCCAAAAATGGTCGGCTAACCTCTGTGCAGCTTTCCAATTGAGTTGACCCGTCAGATGTTGCTCTAAAAATAATCCAGGTGGTCGATCACCACATGAGCGTCCCAGAAGAAAATGATTGGGTGTCAAACCCTCTTCAGGACTATCCATACTGAATGTTACCAGAGGCCTGGAATTTACCGTATGCTCCGCTTCTAAAAGCAGCGTATGCAGAACCTCCTCCTGTGGGCTCCTTTCTTTGAGCGTAGCGGTCAACGCAATTTTAATCGATCTTACTAACCTTTCCCAGGCGCCACCCATGTGCGGTGCTCCCGGAGGTATAAATTTCCATTTAATATATTTCTTAAATAACTCATTTTTCATGCCCTCATAGCATTCTTCGCATGCTTTCAACAATTCTTTATTCGCAGCTTTGAAATTTGTCTCGTTATCGCTGTATATAACGGCTGGTTTTCGTCTTCTGGCGATAAATCGCCTCAATGCCATTATCATTGACGCTGGTGTCAATGAGGCTGCTAATTCCAGATGTACTGCTCTGGTGGTCAGACACGTGAATAAAACACCCCAACGTTTTTCGTGTCGCCTTCCTATAGTCACACTCATAGGTCCGAAATAATCCACAGCTGAGCATGTAAAAGGTGGTTCATGATGAGCTATTCTCTCCAGAGGAATATTTCCTTGTGGCACGTTCTGCGGTTTTGACTTGTATGTCCTGCACAACTGAGAGGTCTGTGACACACTTCGTACTACATTACGCAAGTTCAAGACATAAAATTTCTGGTTCACCTCATTCATCACCGTCTGGTGATTGGCATGTCCAAAATGATGGTGAACTTCTCTAATCATCATTTTAACGATTTCATGTTTACCGTCTAATACGACAGGTTTTCTACTTTCCTCTGTCATATTAGACTTAAAAGGTAAACGCCCATTTAAACGGAGTAAGTTATCTTCTCCTATTTCCATAGATAATTTACTTAAGCGTGAACTTCTTTCAACGCTTTTGCCTGCTTTCAAGCATTTTATTTCCGAATGAAAACACTCGTCTTGAACGAACTTCCAAATTAACAATTCAGATTTTTTCAAGAGCGCTCTGTCCAACTCGCTATCGGGTCCTTTAACCGACTTTGCTAAAACTTCGTTGGAACACATTGCCGACTTTTCGGCTGCGCTGTCGGGTCCTTTAACCGACTTTCTTAAACTCTTGAATTTTTCTACCGCTTGTAAGGTGCGTGTAGTTGCCCCAAGGAATTTCTTAAAGCTGCTAAATCGTCCGTAGTCGGGTAGACTTAACGGTTCTTGCTTTCTCAGCGCATTTACGCCTTTTGGCTATTTTTCTTCACCTGTTTCTAAGCTTTTTATGGTGGCCACTTGTTTGGGCCATAAATCAGGACTTTTCCTGAGGAATTCAGGTCCTTGAAACCAGCGATGACTTACATCGAAGGTGGAAGGAAAATTTCTAGTGGCGTCGTCTGCCACGTTCTGTGACGTCGGAACCCATCGCCATTCACATGGCTTACTGTGATCTTCGATCTCAGCCAATCGACGAGCAACGAATGGTTTAAACGCGCGAGGATCTGACTTAATCCACGCTAACACTGTACGTGAGTCTGTCCAAAATACTCTCTCGGATATCTCGTACTTGCTCTCTTCACTAACTGATGCAGCTAGTCGACTGCCCATAAGAGCTGCTTGTAATTCAAGCCTTGGAATCGAAAATGGTTTCAGCGGCGCTACTCTTGCCTTTGCGGCGATCAGCGTAATCCGCCTCTCTCCTAGCTCGTCCGTGGTGACGTAATACACCGCGGCAGCGTATGCTTTTTCACTAGCATCCGTGAAGGTGTGTAATTCTCCCTTGCCGACGCCTTCAGCAACAGGTCTAGGTACTTCTAAATGACCTAATTTCTTCACTTCCGATATCCATTTACAAAATAACACGTGTAATTCGTGTGAAACTTCTTCATCCCAAGAGATGGCTGTCCTCCATACTTGCTGGATCAGCGACTTCCCTTGAATCGTTATGGGTGATGCGAGTCCTAAAGGATCGAAGACTGACATCACAGCGCTAGTTATCTCCCTCTTCGTAGGCGGTCGTAAACCTTCCATCACCTCTTCCGGTGTGTTACGATGACTTATGGAGAAACTTATTATATCCCGTTTGATATTCCAAATCAAACCTAAAGTGCGCTCTGTGTGCTCTTTATCTCCCAGCGAAGCACTGTCGCTCTTATATTTATTTTCCATTTTACTTAAAACTTCGGGTCGGTTGCTAGCCCATCCCCTCAGTTGGAAAGAAGCATGTTTATGTAATTCATACATATCGTTTACTATCCTTTCGGCCGTCGTCACGTCGGGAAATGCCTGTAGATAGTCATCCATATAAAAGTTGCTTTCCGTAGCGGAAGCTGCTTCTGGATAGATATGTGCGTTATCCTGCGCATTTCTATTCTTCACATACATAGCGATGCATGGTGATGATGCCGCTCCAAATATGAGTGACGTTTATTCTATACTCTTCCGGTGGCGCGTCACGATTGTGCCGCCATGAGAATCGAAGGCTATCCCTGTCTTCTTCCCGGATTTTCACTTGCAGGAACATTTCTTTAATGTCTGCCATCACTGCCACGCTTCCTTCTCTGAATCGTAGCAGAACATCAAACAACGACTTCAATAAGTCCGGTCCGGTTAACAATGCATCATTCAGACAACGTCCGCCCGTCCTTGCGGCGGCGTCGAAAACTATTCTTATTTTCTTTTTTTGTGGATGAGTCACTGCGAAGTGGGGAAGATACCACGTGCGTGGGGAAATGGAAATATGGTTCGCTCTCTCTGCGTAACCGTTAACGATGAGATTTTCAATTTGCTTCTCATATTCCTTTTTCAACTCGCTATTTTTATCGAGCTTCTTTTCGATATTAAACAGGCGACTTTCAACCTGTGCTCTATTCGATGGCATCTACTCATTGTCTGTGCGCCATAACAAAGCAGTCTCGTACCTATTATTAGGTATACGACGTACCGTTTTGCTCAAAATATTTAAAGCTCGTTCTTCTGGGTCGTTCGCGGGCTTTCTCGCGGACACTCCCAGAGATTCCAAACTAAAATAATCCTTGATTAACTTATCCATATCTTCCTCCTTCTTGGTGGAAATGTAGTTAACAATATTGATTGGTTTGATGCCACCCAATATGTGACCATGTAAAACCCATCCAAGTTTGGTGAGCGATGCTACAGGTAGGTTCTTACCTCCTGAAATTAATTCACGAGTAACTATGAGATGCCAATTGTCCTGGCCAATTAATATGGTAGGTCTGGACCTCTCATACATCAACTCGTCCTTAATCGGTGTCAAATGGGAACACCGTTGCAATAATTCTCGACTTACTGACTGCGGAGAAAGGTTAAGTGACTTAATTGTTTGTACACTTATCTCCTCTAAGTCATTCGAGTAAATGCCTTTTATCTTAACGTTTAAGCGATACGAACTGTCGTCGTTAATTCGCTTACCTCCCACGGCTTCAATACGTAATTCTTCTTTACGTCCGCGAGGCGCTAACTTCTGAGCCATCCACTCCTCATGTCGATCATTCAGAGTCATGGTCGATCCTTCATCCAGAAGAGCTGTTGCCTTGACCTTTCCTCTAGGTCCATACAACTCGACCGGTATAATCTTTAAGTATGCACATGCCAGTGCATTCACTGTACTAACAGTTGTAATCTGAGCCTCTTTACCCCCCTCATCCCCTTGCGGCGAGGTATTTTCATTGGGGTATCGGTGTAGCATCCGATGATGTGACATTCTACATCGCTCTACACCACATTTTTTCGCTTTGCACTCTAACCTCCTATGGTTAGGTGACAAACATTGGAAACATACTTTCGCCTTTTTGACTACGTCCCATTTCTCGCGAATATTCATGTCCTTAAACTTGTAACAACTCACTATAGAGTGCTCCTTGTTGCATATAACACATTTATGTGTTACCCGACTTACAGGCTTGTCCTGGGTTGTCATAACCACTTGTCGGTTGTGCCCTTTATTATTTCGGCGTTCTAGACGCTCGCTCGTATTACTTCGGCGCACATAGCGCTCGCTCTTGGCACGACTGCGTACACATCCCTTTGCAGTGTGTACAGTTTGCTTCCTGAATTCAGGACGCTTCCGTTTTTCAGGCGCATTTTCATTGCTTAAGGACGTTCCAAATTGTTCACTCAATAAATTTAAAAACTTGGCCATCTTCTGTAACTCTGGCTCCAAAGGATACTGAGCTCGATATTCAAACCATTTAAATTTAATCATAGTTCCAAGTTTCTCGACTATGCGACTCACTAACTCCGGTGAGTATAAATACTGTGGTTGATTCAACGCTTGTATTGTGGCAACCACGTTCGTAATACGACTTGCAAAAGATCCTATATTCCGGCAATCTTCCGCCAATCTTGGCATACGCTTTACATTCTCGATTTCGGCTAGAATGAACATCTCAACCCTACCGAATCTTCTTTCGAGAGCGTTCATTATTTCTTCAGGTTCACACAAAGTAAATAATAACGACTTGACCGCTTCTTTAGCGGTGCCTTTTAATGCCCCCCTAAGGCGTGCGACATTCTGCACCCCTGAAAATTTGCTTCTCGTGTCTTCAAACACCGTTTTGAAAATTATACATTCACCCGGGTCTCCATCGAATACCGGTAATTCCTGGAGGAAATGAAGCTGGAAAGACTTATCTTTTCCCGCTATCTTTATTGCACTCACAATCGCTTCGGTCAATTCTGACACCTCACTCGCGTGTGTTTTCTGTGCATTTCCTTGGTTGCGCTCGATCTCCGCCCCTTTGCGGCGTGATCCTTTACACGCTTCCTTATCAGTAATATCGGGTTGCGTTACACTAACCGGCGTGCTCATTATGGTCTGCTGAACCCAACTCCTTACGAAAGGTTCCACCTGAGTATTCCGCTCTGCATTATCCTCACTCGAGTCGATCTCCTCTTCTCGGTTGAGTCGTGCCAACTCCAATCACTAGTGTGCCCGATTACTGTCCTTGACGATGCCGCTTCTTCGGTCCTTTGACCTACTTTTTCGACCACTGTTTCACTACTGGATATAACGGATTGTTGTGCGGTGCTGGCCTGCGTACCACTGGTGTCCGTCCTGTTGCTTGTCGTTGCCATGGACGTCCCTGAGTCCCACATGCATGTGGACGTGTCGGTGGTGGCTCCACTTGAGTTGAGGACTTGAGCAGTTGCCCCATTTGACGCAGTAGCTGTGGTCGCTCCAGATGGTTACGTTTCTTTAACTTTTCTTGAGAGCCCTGTCCTTGTACTGCTCCCTTCGCTCCTCCCTGTCTGGTCTTGTGCCTTCTTCATCTTGCAGGAAGGTGATTGTTGGCCTACGGTCCCTAACTGTCCCTACGGTCCCTACAACCCCTTACCTACAACCCTTCTATACCCCAACCTAACCCCACTACCCCTCCCCCCCTTATCTCCCAACCCTACAACCCTACTACCACCCTAACAGCCCTATCAGCCCTATCAATCCTGAACGGGGCCTACCGAGATGAGCCGTCCAGGGATGGAGTCGTGCAGGAATGGAATGGAGGAAAGGTTTAGGAACTGTCCCGCCAAGGAATATGACGAAACAGTCGAGCGGTAGTGCAAGCGCAGTCTCGCTCGAGAGAACTGCTCCACCCGAAGATGTTGTGCCAGAGCCCGACCGTTTGGCACCGTTAGATAGTCGGGATGTATGCTGTGCTCGCCGCCCAGTCGCCGGTGATGCCTCGTCCAAGCGCCCTCCTCCGGCCGCGACGCAGTCAGGTGCCCACGCGCACCCTCGCCTGGCAGCAGCAGCGGTGGATGCTTCTTCTTGCACCCTCTGATGACCCGACAGGAAATGCCGGACACGGTCGTCCGACAGGAAATGCCAGACACGGTCGTCCGACAGGAAATGCCAGACACGGTCGTCCGACAGGAAATGCCGAGCACGCTTGCCCGACAGGAAAAATGCCAAGCCCTGCTTGGCCACGATGAGCGCCTTCACAAGGCACCTGCGCCTGGCTGCGATACGTGCCCCATGCGAGCACACGCCCAGAGCCGCAATCCCGGTTTTCTTTCTTCCGGTAGTTCCAGGTCCAGTCCTACTACGCTGACCTGGTCTTCTGGCCTTTGGTCCTGTTGCTTCAGCTCAAACCTGTGGCTTCCTTCGGTTGCTGATCTTCACTCGGCTCCGAAGGTCTTCTTTTTCCATAACCAGCAGTCCACAGCTGGTTCCTTGATCCTGGCTGCGAAGGACCAATTGAAAAGGAACCAACGAGGGGGTCCTTTTAATCCGGCTCCGAAGGTCCAATTGAAAAGGAACCAACGAGGGGGTCCTTTTAATCCGGCTCCGAAGGTCCAATTGAAAAGGAACCAAATGGTGTGTAAACGTTCAACTAAGAAACAGAAGGGAGGCATCAAGGCTTCTCTCGATCCGGCCTCTTATAACGCCTACGTTGGGTTCGGGAACAACGTATGTGATCTCCGCAACGGAGTAACACACAAGGGCGAAAACCTCTTCCTTTTCAGCAAATAGGTTCAGACGGGGATTACGGGTCTTCCGAAGTCGTCCCGGTCCCAACGCCTTAATTCTTCGATGTGGACTGTCTAATTTTGACGGATGAATTTCTTGGGAATAAAACAGCAATTATCTTCAAACCGTTCCGTGAGAGAGTAATTACTTTTCCCTATCACTTCCCTACACTTTTTCTTTCTTCTTGTTGACTGCTGGTCTGATTCCCGAAGTTTCTCCGAACTTTCCCGAAGGATTCCCGAACGAATTGCAAGCCAGTTTGTCGTCTGATTGCACCGAGATGCAATACAGGTATCGGGCCTCGGGGTGTACCCCATTGCCCGGGTTTCCTCATGCCCCATTACTATGGGGCAGTCATTTTCTTCACCCACTATGTTATAGGTGGTTTTTTCCTAACCGGAGTGTCCGTACGTGGATAGTATTTTTCCATAGTCATTTACCCGACTATGGAAAAATGGGAGGTTGTCTTGGTAGTTTTTTCCGTAGTTATCCTACTACGGAAAATAAGAGGTTATCCGGTTGAAAGTCAAATTTGGCCTTTCAGCGGCATTGTGGGTTGTTACTCGACTCTCTAATCGGTATAGAGAGGAGTTCTCTTGGAAGAGGTCGCCCGTCCGGTGGCCGAGTGTGCAACGGCGCGAAGCCGTTGAGGTGTTCGTGTGGCCCGTTATCGGCACGGTCGAACATACCGCGCGCCATCCGGGCCACGAAGTCGGTGATACTCTCGACTTTTAAGACGGCCGCTATTACGTCGTTCCGGACGTAACGACCTGCTCCGACAATCGTCCTTAATGTCAGATTCTGCTGAGCCTGCAGTTGCCGCCTCTGGGTTATGCTCAGTAGCGCGTACCAGGCCGGAGCAGCGTAGGTGGTAATAGTCCGGATATACATCTTGTATATACATCTTGTATATCCGGATCTTAGTCTTCAATGGTAGTTTGGATGCCAGGACCGGACGGAGCATCGCCCGCGCACATCTGGCTTTGCGGACGACGAAGTCGACGTGCGCAGTCATGCGCAGCGCCCGGTCGATCCGGCACCCAAGGTAAGTCACGGCCTTCTCATACGCTATCTCCTGGCCGTTGAGAGTCAATGGTGGTGGTAAATTCCTGAGGCGACGAGTGAGTAGAGCGGTTGTCTTACCAACGTTGACAAACATCCTCCACTCATTTAGCCAAGGTGGCACCAGGTCCAGCAGACGCTGCATTTTGGCAGTGGCTATATGGGCTCTTCTGGACGATGTGAAATAGGCGCTATCGTCCGCAAATAGCGCCAGCTCAACATCGTCCTCCCATTCTTGCAGCCTGCCTGCCAATGTAGGAATATCGTTGGTATAAGCCGCGTACAGGACTGGAGATAAACAGCTGCCCTGTGGAACGCCGGCTCTGATGGATTTTGTTGCGGACTCGGCGTTCTCTATGCGGACGTAAAACTTCCTGTCTTCCAGGAAGGACGCCATTAACCGCAACATAGCAGGGGGGACACTGGTCTGCTCGTGTAATTTATATAATAATCCGGAGTGCCACACCCGGTCGAACGCCTTCTCGATGTCGAGAAAGACGCCCAACGATATGCGCCCGCGATTGTACTCTGCCGCAAGCAGGTGCAGCACTCTAGTCAGCTGTGTGACTGTAGAGTGACCCCTCCTGAATCCGTGCTGCTCCGCCCGAAGTTGGATGCACGGACGGAGACGTCTTAGCAGCAATCTTTCAAACAGTTTAGCTATGTGTGGTAATAGCGTAATCGGCCTGTAGCTGGAAGCTTTACGCCTGTCCTTCCCGGGTTTCGGCAAGACGATAATTTTGCCTTTTTTCCATTCCTCCGGGAAGTGGGATGTCCGCAATATCCCATTGTAGAGTCGACCAATCTCTACTAGGACTCTGTTGGGCAGCTGTCGGAGTGCAGCGTTGGTAATCCTATCGCGTTGTTGGGCAGCGGGCAAACGGGAGGTTTGGCTTTAGTTAACTGCCGGTTCAGTTTGTAGAGCGACGCATCGTGCTCTTCCGCCTTCCATATGCGCCGCTCCCAAGCATCTCCTCTGTGTGCCTGGACTGCAACCGACAGTTCCTCCGACAAGGTGTTCAGTCTCGTTTTGATTCTCGGGCAGCGAGTACGCGCCCAGAGTCTCCTTAAGGCCCTTTTTCTCTTGATCTGCACGCAGATGTTATGCGGCAGATCATCCCTTCTGGAGGACATCGGGACGATCGTAGAGGCAGCATTGAGGGCCTCCTGTATTGCCTTTGTCATATTTGTGGCTGCGGCCTCTACGTCGTCCGCTGTGTTTAAGGGGTGGTGTGCTGGAGGTCTCTCCTGCAGGTGTTTGTGGTAGAGCCTCCAGTCGACACGTGTCTTCACTGTTCTGGGCGGCGTAGTCACCGCCTTTAAGCCAAGGGTAATTAAGATCGGGAGGTGCTGTGATTCCAGGTCGTACAGCACCTCTACCACTATCGGGTAGTTGATGTTCCTAGCGAGCACGATGTCCAGTACATCCGGACGACTTCGTGGATCCGTAGGAATGTGTGCCGTATCTTTCGGCGTCTTCAAATAGCGCATGACCCGGCGGGTTGATCAGTCTAGATCCCCACGCCGGGTGTTTGGCGTTTAGGTCCCCGGCGATGATGGTCGGTGTTTCGCCTTCCATTACCGTCCGGACGTCTGAGGAGCAAAATGGAGTCCCTGGCGGGCGGTATGCTGCAAAGATCCTAAGTTCCTCGCCCGCCGCCTCCATTTTTATGCCGATAGAGCGCATAGTCTGGTATTCCGGTAGGTCTAGTTCTTGATGGACGATGTCCCTTCTCACTAGGACCGCTGTCCCTCTGTAAGCGGCCCCTTGAGAAGTGACCTCGTCCCTCCTATACAGATGGTAATTGGGCAGCTTTAAGCGAGTACTCGGATTAAGTTTCGTCTCTCCCAGCAAGATGACCTGTACGTCTTGTTGTTGGGCGACGGTGCGGAGTTCTTGTAGCTTCTGCTGGATTCCACCTGGATTCCAGGAGAGGAGGCGCAGGTTAGACTCCTCCATAGTGCCGAGCCAGGAGGTTCGCCAGCGCCTTCATGACTGCTGTGATGGGGTCGGTCCCGGCTCTGATGTCTGCCAGGACCTGGCTGCCGACTTCAATTGCAATGCCAACCAAACGTTGGATGGCGTCTGCAGTCTCAAAGCCGGCTGTTGGTGTTCTGCGTGTCTGTGCAGGAGTTGGCGCTGGTCTCGGGAGTTGGATTTGTGCTCTTTGCGTATGGGTAGAGCGCGCTCTATGTGTAGAGCGGGCTCTATTTTCTGATAGAGCCCTTTCTGGCACTCTACCCATTCTGGTTTTCTTGACCTCCTTGGTAACCTGCGCCTGGGCTATCGTTACCGCTGGGGTTGGGGTAGAGGTAGCTGCCTGAGGAGGAGGCTGCACCTTCTTCTTCTTCTTCTTCCTCCCCCGCTTACTCCACTGGGTGGTTTGGCGCTCTGTGGCGTCATTAGCGTGGGGTTGAAGAGTCGTCCCGGTGGTTGCCTTGGATGTAGTAGTGGTGGGCACCACCGATTCTGTGGGAGCCGTGACGGGTGGTGGGGGGGGGGCAGGTTGCCTTCCCCTTCCACTGATTGTCGTCCACCCGTCTTCCTGGACCACGGCCCTGGGACGACTTGGGGGATCCTCTTGGGCTCCTCTGGGAGTAGTCCCGGTAGAGTGATCCCCTGCTTCCTTGCAATCCTCCTCAGGACTGGGCAGCGGCGATCGTTGGCGGTATGGTTTTTGGCGCAGTTAGCGCATCGCGGTTCCTCATCTCTACCCCTTGGGCAGTTGCTGGCTATGTGGTCTCCGGCACAGCGAACACACTTCACTGGCCTGAAGCAATTTGTAGATGCGTGGCCAAAGGCCTGGCAGCGGTGGCACTGTGAAGGGCCCGCTCTTCCTTGCCAGGCCTCTATGACGACTCCTCTCGTAAAGAGGAGCTCGTCGGTTTGGTAGAGTTCGTTAAGGCGCTCCAGGCTCAGGTGATCCAGCTGCGCGAAGTAGAGGCACCCAGGTCTGCCTCTACGGGGGGGGGATCCTTTTTACGTATCTAATTGGGAACCCCTTTGCCCTGATAGCCCCCTCTATCGCGGTTGGATCCGTGCCCACTGGTAGTCCCCGAATGCCCACTTTCGTGGGCTTGTCCTCCTCGGGGGTGTAACAGTACCAGGACATACCTGGTACTTTCTCGGTCATGTCTATTAGGTACTTTTGTACCGTCCGGAATTCTTCCGGACTCTGGGGGGTAAATCTTACTCCCTTGCCGAATGGACGAGCATTCGGTGGGTGGCCCAGTTTCTTATTTAGTGCCTCGAAGTGCTTCGTCCAATCCGGCAAGCACTCAGCCACTATAGGTGGGTACCTTTTCGCCGATTCTTCCGGCGGTTTGGGTGTTTCGGCAGTCTTTGTCCTTGGTACTGCCGGGGCAGCTACCAGTTGGGCATAGCTGGTGGAAGGCCTCTGACCATCGTCCGATGGCCGGCCTGAAGGGTTGGTGGTAGGCGCGGATGGTGAGTGTCCGGCAGATGTGCTAGGTGCTAGGGTTGCATACGTGGTGGCACTCCATCCGTATGACCCTTCTCCTCCCTGCTCCAGATCAGCAGCATCCATGCTGGTGTGTTCCGGTGTTCTGGGGGGGGTGGTTTTAGTCGGCGATGGCGATTTAGGAGGTGATCTTCTAATCGGCTTTTCCGGTTGGTGATCCGATTCTCCCTCGGATGAAGAATAGTCCGAGGAGTTGGTGGTACTATAGCATCGCCTCTTCTCCTGGAGGGATGCTGCTGTTTCTGGAGGCGTATGCCTTCTCTGGGTCTTCTTGGCCCGCTGGGGTTGGGGGAACGGTTCCCGCCCAGTCGTACCTCCAGGTACGATGGGCGAGAGCGCGGTCCTCGGTGCGGGCTCTTTACCCGGTGAGGAGGGTTTCCTTGTCGGGATCTGAGAGTAGGAGGACACTACTCTAGTCCTTTCAGGGTCGAAGATGTCGCGGTACGCGATAGGACGGTCTAATACACCAGGACGGTCAGGTGGTCTTCTGGGTTTGGGTTTAGGTGGAGGCTCCCCTTTGTCCTTATCGGACATATTGAAACCTACCTAAAGTCAGTCAGGTATTCTTTTAGGCCCTGTCTAATAATTGCCAGCCGATTCGGCATGAAGCCCGACGCGGAAGGCGGAGTGTAAATCGTAGTTGGCGTATTCACAAACTGGGCACTGCCTACCCCTTTTGTCAGCAAAAGGGTTGGGGGAAGTGCGACGGTGGCACTTTACGACGCGACTAGGCACAGGATGCTCGGAGCGCATAAAGTGCCCAAGAATCACCTAGGGGCCGGTGACCTCGACGCCTCACGGAATCACGGGACTCAACGTTCGGCGGAGTATGTCGTACCGGCGGTCATTTACAGCCACTGCTAACTGCAAACAACGCACACCTAGGAGATCCTTGATAGTACACGTGCGACGACTACGTGGCGCAGTAGCTTAGCAATGCGTGACTGCGCTGAGGGCCGCGGGTTCGAATCCCGCACGGAACAGGGTCCGGGTCTGGATGTTTGTCCTTGTGCAATTAATGTATGTAAACTGCCCCCACGATACGGGTGAAAAACCTAGTGCAGCTGATAAACACATTACCCTCTTTTGCGTCGCGCAATCTGGTATATACAACATGTAACAAAAACCCTGTGGTTCCCGTTAACTGCGTGATCAGAATCAGTATCCAAGCATATAGATTTTTTTTTTCAAAAAAAAAACATTTAAAAAATAATTATAATGAAAAAAAAATAATTTGCAAATTGCATGTGGTTTTATTATCTCTGCATTGGCCGATACTCGTGTGTGACACATACAATCGGCAAATTATTTTTTTTTCATTAAAATTATTTTTTTAAATGTGTTTTTTTGAAAAAAATATTTCTATATGCTTGGATACAGATTCTGATAACACACTTGAAAAGGAACCCAGGACGGGCGAAAAACTTTCGGGCTCTGAAACAGAAGGGAGGAATCGAGGCTTCTCTCGATCCGGCCTCCTATAACGCCTACGTTGGGTTCGGGAACAACGTTTTTTTTTTTTTTTTTATAGGATAGGGTGACAATCGAGCACACAGCCCACCTGATGGTAAGTGGTTGCTGTGGCCCATAGACATCTACATCTATCTTCGATTACGAATCAAAATACAGATGTGTTATCACCCGTGAGGACTAAGATGGAATGCCTCGTTTCCAGTAAAATGGGTCGCCGGTTCTCTACACTCACCATACGAAATACAGCAGCATTAAGCTACTATTTCACGCTGGTATTCTGTGAGAGCATGGTCCTTCCCCGGTCGAGCCGATCCATTCGTGCTACAACTATACATCTAATATAACTGCAGCATGGCTCTACCACATAATATATACTACCACATAACGTATGTGATCTCCGCAACGGAGTAACACACAAGGGCGATAACCTCTTCCTTTTCAGCAAGTAGGTTCAGACGGGGATTACGGGTCTTCCGAAGTCGTCCCGGTCCCAACGCCTTAATTCTTCGATGTGGACTGTATAACTTGAGGGATGAATTTCTTGGGAATAAAACAGCAATTATCTTCAAACCGTTCCGTGAGAGAGTAATCACTTTTCCCTATCACTTCCCTACACTTTTTCTTTCTTGACTGCTGGTCTTGCACTTTTCCCGAAGGATTTTCGTACTTTCCCGAAGGATTCCCGAACGAATTGCAATAAAACTCATTTACTAAGCTACCCCAGAGCTATACGCGAAAGTGAGCCGCGCCATTCGCGCGCTTGCGCAACTCAATTACATGAATTTGTTCTATTACTCTCTCACGTTTTACTTAATCTCTTTATTTGCATAAGTCTTACATCAATACAATTTATCTATATAGATAGCACAAAACAATATCTACACTACCATATACATTACATTTTTATATCACGAAAAACCTTTTATTTATTAAATGAAATATGCCTATTTTACTCACAAGTTCGAAGTCGAAATTTCTTAAATATTTAACACAGAAAGTTAAAACAATGTTTTCCACTTGAAATTATACATAAGTTAACTAATACAATAGTTTAATTTACATTTTCTCTATTTATTTCACTATTAAAACACTTTTAAATTTCTTATACAAAACTATCATTATTTCACTTTTACACAGGAATTTTCACATAAAAATAACACAGAATTCACCTTTTTAGCACGTACAATCAACCTGAAATGTTTTACAAGTCATTTTTACATAAATTGCTGAAATTACAAATATTTAAATTTTTACATATTCGGCCTCCTAAGGGCGTGGCCAGCGTGCGTCTATGAACTCACACTCTTTGAACAACTAACTTTTGCACGGCTCTCGGCTATCAGAAAAAATGAAAAGTCTAATATACACCAATATCGACAGTATTAGGTGAATAAATGCTTCTACACAATTTTCAAACTGTAGGAAACTATTTCTAATCAGATTCTTATCAGTTAACATGTTTCTTATCAGATAACAATATAAGTGAATGTTCTCATAAATCAATCATAGCAAATAGGCATTTATTTTCATACAAAACATATCAAACTCATATAAGGCAATACTTATGCAATTAATTTCCGTTAATTCTATTTATGCACAGAGTGATCATCTCGACCGGGGAACAAATCCGATCTCTAACTTCACTTTAATATTCCTTTGAATTTACATCACTGGAAAGATGATTTCAACCGGGGAACAAACCCGGTAGCATAATTTATATCTTAAAATTCCCTATATGAATTTATTAAGAGATATTACTTAAGAAAACAATAAACTAGTCCGGCCTGGGAGTCGAACCCAAGACCTTCATATCATTAATTCGACATTATTTAAGATTTAACTAAGCATTTTCTTATTAGAACATTGCTATTGGACAATTTGCCTTTTAGAAGCTATTCGTCATCGGTTGACTTAATAAACTGAAATATTCTTATAGGCGCGTCGCCAACAATCTCCCCCCCGTGCGTAAGCACCATTATTTGGGAGGCGTCGCGGGTACCAGGACTATTATTCTGGATGTAGGTCTCCTCAAGATACCTGTGTTAGTAATGACGTCAACCACTCTGGTGTGACCGTCTGGTCCCGGTAGCGTTCTACTAATTTTGCCTTTCGGCCACGTATTTCGTGGCAACGAATGATCTATTATCAAAACAATATCACCTTCTTTAGGTTCCATGAATTTTCCGTTATTACCTGTTCGAGGTATTAAAGTAGGCATGTATTCTTTGAACCATCTTGTCCAAAAATGGTCGGCTAACCTCTGTGCAGCTTTCCAATTGAGTTGACCCGTCAGATGTTGCTCTAAAAATAATCCAGGTGGTCGATCACCACATGAGCGTCCCAGAAGAAAATGATTGGGTGTCAAACCCTCTTCAGGACTATCCATACTGAACGTTACCAGAGGCCTGGAATTTACCGTATGCTCTGTTTCTAAAAGCAGCGTATGTAGAACCTCCTCTCGTGGGCTCCTTTCTTTGAGCGTAGCGGTCAACGCAGTTTTAATCGATCTTACTAACCTCTCCCAGGCGCCACCCATGTGCGGTGCTCCCGGAGGTATAAATTTCCATTTAATATATTTTTTAAATGACTCATTTTTCATGCCCTCATGGCATTCTTCGTATGCTTTCAATAATTCTTTATTCGCAGCTTTGAAATTTGTCGCGTTATCGCTGTATATAACGGCTTGTTTTCCTCTTCTGGCGATAAATCGCCTCAATGCCATTATCATTGACGCTGGTGTCAATGAGGCTGCTAATTCCAGATGTACTGCTCTGGTGGTCAGACACGTGAATAAAACACCCCAACGTTTTTCGTGTCGCCTTCCTATAGTCACACTCATAGGTCCGAAATAATCCACATCTGAGCACGTAAAAGGTGGTTCATGATGAGCTATTCTCTCCAGAGGAATATTTCCTTGTGGCACGTTCTGCGGTTTTGACCTGTATGTCCTGCACCACTGACAATGGTGTGACACTACGTACTACATTACGTAAGTTCAAGACATAAAATTTCTGGTTCACCTCATTCATCACCGTCTGGTGATTGGCATGTCCAAAATGCTGATGAACTTCTCTAATCATCATTTTAACGATTTCGTGTTTACCGTCCAATATGACAGGTTTTCTACTTTCCTCAGTCAAATAAGTCCATTTAAACGGAGTAAGTTATCTTCTCCTATTTCCATAGATAATTTACTTAAGCGTGAACTTCTTTCAACACTTTTGCCTGCTTTCAAGCATTTTATTTCCGAATAAAAACACTCGTCTTGAACGAATTTCCAAATTAACAATTCCGCTTTTTTCAAGAGCGCTATTTCCAACGCGCCATCGGGTCCTTTAACCGACTTTGCTAAAACTTTGTTGGAACACATAACCGACTTTTTCGGCTGCGTCGTCGGGTCCTTTAACCGACTTTCTTAAACTCTTGAATTTTTCTACCGCTTGTAAGGTGCGTGTAGTTGTCCCAAGGAATTTCTTAAAGCTGCTAAATCGTCCGTAGTCGGGTAGACTTAACGGTTCTTACTTTCTCAGCGCATTTACGCCTTTTGGCGATTTTTCTTCACCTGTTTCTAAGCTATTTATGGTGTCCACTTGTTTGGGCCATAAATCAGGACTTTTCCTGAGGAATTCAGGTCCTTGAAACCAGCGATGACTTACATCGAAGGTGGAAGGAAAATTTCTAGTGGCGTCGTCTGCCACGTTCTGTGACGTTGGAACCCATCGCCATTCACATGGCTTACTGTGATCTTCGATCTCAGCCAATCGATGAGCAACGATGGTTTAAAAGCGCGAGGATCTGACTTAATCCACGCTAACACTGTACGTGAGTCTGTCCAAAATCTTCATCCCAAGAGATGCCTGTCCTCCATACTTGCTGGATCAGCGACTTCCCTTGAATCGTTATGGGTGATGCGAATCCTAAAGGATCGAAGACTGACATCACAGCGCTAGTTATCTCTCTCTTCGTTGGTGGTCGTAAACCTTCCATCACCTCTTCCGGTGTGTTACGAAGACTTATGGAGAAACTTATTTTATCCCGTTTGATATTCCAAATCAAACCTAAAGTGCGCTCTGTGTGCTCTTTATCTCCCAGCGAAGCACTGTCGCTCTTATATTTATTTTCCATTTTACTTAAAACTTCGGGTCGGTTGCTAGCCCATCCCCTTAGTTGGAAAGAAGCACATTTATGTAATTCATACATATCGTTTACTATCCTTTCGGCCGTCGTCACGTCGAGAAATGCCTGTAGATAGTCATCCATATAAAAGTTGCTTTCCGTAGCGGAAGCTTCTGCTTCTGGATAGATATGTGCGTTATCCTGCGCATTTCTATTCTTCACATACATAGCGACGCATGGTGATGATGCCGCTCCAAATATGAGTGACGTCATTCTATACTCTTCCGGTGGCGCGTCACGATTGTGCCGCCATAAGAATCGAAGGCTATCCCTGTCTTCTTCCCGGATTTTTACTTGCAGGAACATTTCTTTAATGTCTGAAGCGCAGCAGAACTCCAAACAACGACTTCAATAAGTCCGGTCCGGTTAACAATGCATCATTGAGACAACGCCCGCCCGTCCTTGCGGCGGCGTCGAAAACTATCCTTATTTTCTTTTTTTGTGGGTGAGTCACTGCGAAGTGAGGGAAGGTACCACGTACGTGGGGAAATGGGAATATGGTTCGCTTTTTCTGCGTAACCGTTAACGATGAGATTTTCAATTTGCTTCTCATATTCCTTTTTCAACTCGCTATTTTTGTCGAGCTTCTTTTCGATATTAAGCAGGCGACTTTCAACCTGCGCTCTAATCGACGGCATGCACTCATTGTCTGTGCGCCATAACAAAGCAGTCTCGTACCTATTATTAGGTATACGACGTACCGTTTTGTTCAAAATATTAAAAGCTCGTTCCTCCGGGTCGTTCGCGGGCTTTCGCGCAGACACTCCCAGAGATTCCAAACTGAAATAATCCTTGATCAACTTATCCATATCTTCCTCCTTCTTGGTGGAAATGTGGTTAACTATCTTGATTGGTTTAATACCACCCGATATGTGACCATGTAAAACCCATCCAAGTTTGGTGAGCGATGCTACAGGTAGGTTCTTACCTCCTGAAATTAATTCACGAGTAACTATGAGATGCCAATTGTCCTGGCCAATTAATATGGTAGGTCTGGACCTCTCATACATCAACTCATCCTTAATCGGTGTCAAATGAGAACACCGTTGTAATAATTCTCGGCTTACTGACTGAGGAGAAAGGTTAAGTGACTTAATTGTTTGTACACTTATCTCTTCTAAGTCATTCGAGTAAATGCCTTTTATCTTAACGTTTAAGCGATACGAACTGTCCTTGTTAATTCGCTTACTTCCCATGGCTTCAACACGTAATTCTTCTTTACGTCCGCGAGGCGCTAACTTCTGAGCCATCCACTCCTCTATGAGTGTCATGGTCGATCCCTCATCCAGAAGAGCTGTTGTCTTGACCTTTCCTCTAGGTCCATACAACTCGACCGGTATAATCTTTAAGTATGCACATGCCAGTGCATTCACTGTATTAACAGTTGTAATCTGAGCCTCTTTACCCCCCTCGTCCCCTTGTGGCGAGGTATTTTCATTGGGGTATCGGTGTAGCATCCGAAGATGTGACATTCTACATCCCTCTACACCACATTTTTTCGCTTTGCACTCTAACCTCCTATGGTTAGGTGACAAACATTGGGAACATACTTTCGCTTTTTTAACTGCGTCCCATTTCTCGCGAATATTCATGTCCTTAAACTTGTAACAACTCACTATAGAGTGCTCCTTGTTGCATATAACACACTTATGTGTTACCCGACTTACAGGCTTGTCCTGGGTTGTCATAACCACTTGTCGGTTGTGCCCTTTATTATTTCGGCGTTCTAGACGCTCGCTCATATTACTTCGGCGCTCATAGAGCTCGCTCTTGAAACGGTTGCGTACAGACCCCTTTGCGGTGTGTACAGTTTGCTTCCTGAATTCAGGACGCTTCCGTTTTTCAGGCGCATTTTCATTGCTTAAGGACGTTCCAAATTGTTCACTCAATAAATTTAAAAACTTGGCCATCTTCTGTAACTCTGGCTCCAAAGGATACTGAGCTCGATATTCAAACCATTTAAATTTAATCATAGTTCCAAGTTTCTCCACTATGCGGCTCACTAACTCCGGTGAGTATAAATACTGTGGTTGATTCAACGCTTGTATTGTGGCAACCACGTTCGTAATACGACTTGCAAAAGATCCTATATTCCGGAAATCTTCTGCCAATCTTGGCATACGCTTTACATTCTTGATTTCGGCTAAAATGAGCATCTCAACCCTACCGAATCTTCTCTCGAGAGCGTTCATTATTTCTTCAGGTTCACACAAAGTAAATAACAGCGACTTTACCGCTTCTTTAGCGGTGCCCTTTAATGCCCTCCTAAGGCGTGCGACATTCTGCACCCCTGAAAATTGGCTTCTCGTGTCTTCAAACACCGTTTTGAAAATTATCCATTCACCCGGGTCTCCATCGAACACCGGTAATTCCTGGAGGAAATGAAGCTGGGAAGACTTATCATTTCCCGCTATCTTCAATTCTGACACCTCACTTGTGTGTGTTTTCTGTGCATTTCCTTGGTTGCGCTCGATCTCCGCCCCTTTGCGGCGTGATCCTTTACACGCTACCTTATCAGTAATATCGGGTTGCGTCACACTAACCGGCGCGCTCATTATGGTCTGTTGAACCCAACTCCTTACGAAAGGTTCCACCTGAGTATTCCGCTCTTCATCATCCTCACTCGAGTCGACCTCCTCTTCTCGGTTGAGTCGTGCTAACTCCAATTGAGACTTGGCTAAGGCAGCAGCTGCCTGTGCTCGTTCGAGCTCTGAGCGTTCGAATTTAATCCGCGCCTCTAATTCGGCTTTCAGCCTCGCCGATCGCGATGACCTACTACCTCTCTGTGAACCTTTGTCACTAGTGTGCCCGATTACTGTCCTTGACGATGCCGCTTCTTCGGTCCTTTGACCTACTTTTTCGACCACCGTTTCACTCCTGGATATAACGGATTGTTGTGCGGTGCTGGCCTGCGTACCACTGGTGTCCGTCCTGTTGCTTGTCGTTGCCATGGACGTCCCTGAGTCCCATGTGCATGTGGACGTGTCGGTGGTGGCTCCACTTGAAGGAGTTGCTCCATTTGACGCAGTAGCTGTGGTCGCTCCAGATGGTTCCGCCTCTTTAGCTTTTCTTGAGAGCCCTGTTCTTGTCCTGCTCCCTTCGCTCCTCTCTGTCTGGTCTTGTGCCTTCTTCATCTTGCAGGAAGGTGATTGTTGGCCTACGGTCCCTACAACCCCTTACCTACAACCCTTCTGCACCCCAACCTAACCCCACTACCCCTCCCCCCTTATCTCCCAACCCTATAACCCTACTACCACCTTAACAGCCCTATCAGCCCTATCAATCCCGAACGGGGCCTACCGAGGTGAGCCGTCCAGGGATGGAGTCGTGCAGGAATGGAATGGAGGAAAGGTTTAGGAACTGTCCCGCCAAGGAATGTGACGAAACAGTCGAGCGGTAGTGCAAGCGCAGTCTCGCTCGAGAGAACTGCTCCACCCGAAGGTGTTGTGCCAGAGCCCGACCGTTTGGCACCGTAGGTGGTCGGGATGTATGCTGTGCTCGCCGCCCAGTTGCCGGTGACGCCTCGTCCAAGGCGCCCTCCTCCGGCCGCGATGCAGTCAGGTGCCCACGCGCACCCTCGCCTGGCAGCAGCAGCGGTGGATGCTTCTTCTTGCACCCTGATGACGCGACAGGAAATGCCGGACACGGTCGTCCGACAGGAAATGCCAGACACGGTCGTCCGACAGGAAATGCCGAGCACGCTTGCCCGACAGGAAAAATGCCAAGCCCTGCTTGGCCACGATGAGCGACTTCACAAGGCACCTGCGCCTGGCTGCGATACGTGCCCCATGCGAGCACACGCCCCAAGCCGCAATCCCGGTTTTCTTTCTTCCGGTAGTTCCAGGTCCAGTCCTTCTGTGCTGACGTCCTGGTCTTCTGGCCTTTGGTCCTATTGCTTCAGCTCAAACCTCCGGCTCCCTTCGGTTGCTGATCTTCACTCGGCTCCGAAGGTCTTCTTTCTCCACAACCAGCAGTCCACAGCTGGTTCCTTGATCCAGCTGGCGGGGTTCGGGTGGTCCTTATCCGGCTCCGAAGGACCAATTGAAAAGGACCAACGGGGATTAAACGTTCGATTAAGAAATAGAAGGGAGGAATCGAGGCTTCTCTCGATCCGGCCTCCTATAACGCCTACGTTGGGTTCGGGAACAACGTAAGTGATCTCCGCAACGGAGTAACACACAAGGGCGATAACCTCTTCCTTTTCAGCAAGTAGGTTCAGACGGGGATTACGGGTCTTCCGAAGTCGTCCCGGTCCCAACACCTTAATTCTTCGATGTGGACTGTATAATTTTGAGGGATGAATTTCTTGGGAATAAAACAGCAATTATCTTCAATCCGTTCCGTGAGAGAGTAATCACTTTTCCCTATCACTTCCCTACACCTTTTCTTTCTTGACTGCTGGTCTTGCACTTTTCCCGAAGGATTTTCGTACTTTCCCGAAGGATTCCCGAACGAATTGCAATAAAACTCATTTACTAAGCTACCCCAGAGCTATACGCGAAAGTGAGCCGCGCCATTCGCGCGCTTGCGCAACTCAATTACATGAATTTGTTCTATTACTCTCTCACGTTTTACTTAATCTCTTTATTTGCATAAGTCTTACATCAATACAATTTATCTATATAGATAGCACAAAACAATATCTACACTACCATATACATTACATTTTCATATCACGAAAAACCTTTTATTTATTAAATGAAATATGCCTATTTTACTCACAAGTTCGAAGTCGAAATTTCTTAAATATTTAACACAGAAAGTTAAAACAATGTTTTCCACTTGAAATTATACATAAGTTAACTAATACAATAGTTTAATTTACATTTTCTCTATTTATTTCACTATTAAAACACTTTTAAATAAAATATATACAGAAAATATAACATAAAAATAACACAGAATTCACCTTTTTAGCACGTACAATCAACCTGAAATGTTTTACAAGTCATTTTTACATAAATTGCTGAAATTACAAATATTTAAATTTTTACATATTCGGCCTCCTAAGGGCGTGGCCAGCGTGCGTCTATGAACTCACACTATTTGAACAACTAACTTTTGCACGGCTCTCGGCTATCAGAAAAAATGGAAGTCTGATATACACCAATCTTAACAATATTAGGTAAATTAAATGCTTTTAAACAATTTTCGAACTGTAGGAAACTATCTCTAATCAGATTCTTATCAGTTATCATGTTTCTTATCAAACAATATAAGTGAATGTTTTCATAAATCAATCATGACAAATAGGCATTTGTTTTCGTACAAAACATATCAAACTCATATAAAACAATACTTATGCAATTAATTTCCGTTAATTCTATTTATGCACAGAGTGATCATCTCGACCGGGGAACAAATCCGATCTTTAACTTTATTTAATTATTCTTTTAAATTTACATCATTGGAAAGATGATTTCAACCGGGGGAAACAATCCGGTAACATAATTTATATCTTAAATTCCTTATGAATTTATTAAGCGATATTACTTAGGAAAACAAATAAACTAGTCCGGCCTGGGAGTCGAACCCAAGACCTTCATATCATTAATTCGACATTTTTTCAAGATTTAACTAAGCATTTTCTTATTAGAACATTGCTATTGGACAATATGCCTTTGAGACGTTATTCGTCATCGGTTGACTTAATAAACTGAAATATTCATATAGGCGCGTCGCCAACAACACTTAATGGGAACCACAGGGTTTTTGTTACATATTGTATAGACACATTTACGTACATAAAATATGATTCTGGTATGTGAAAGATGTTATAATCTGATATTATTACTCACTATTATACTTTATTATATTATTACTTAATATTACACTATTATTATAACTAAATTATATTATTTTTTATGAAAAATAATAATAGGGTTATTAAGTCATTTAAAAAGAAGGACGATCGGTCATGCAGAGGACAGAATAAAACACATGTTCTAAGTTATAGTGAAATCAAACCAACGTTCACATACTAGGTCACTTTTTTTTAAAGAAAAAGGATGAAAAATGAGAACATAGTCCACCTGATAGTAAGTGGATCTTGTGGCCCGTAGACAACTTAATAATATATCCTCGATTAAGAATCAAACCCATTGGACTCAGATAGAATATCTGTGAAAGAGAGTCTCTCGTTCTCTACATCAAACAAAATACAGCAACCATAAGCTGCAATTTTATGCTGGTATTCTATAAGAGCGTGGTCCTTCCCCGATTGAACCGACCCATTCGTGTAATTAAATTAAATAGAGCCGTGGTAGCTCAGTGGTTAACGCTCGCTGTAAATATAACAGAACGCGAGTAACCCGGGATCGATCCCCGCCGGCACCAATGAAATTGTTAATTGCAATTTTAAGTGCTGATTTACCACGTGCTCGGCGGTGAAGGAAAACATCGTGAGGAAACCTGCATGTCTGAGGAATAAGAAAAAAAATATTTCGAAGACATGTGAAGTTCGTCAACACGCATTTGGGCAGCGCGGCGGACACTTCCTTGCCCTAAACCCTCTCAGAAATGAGGGGGAGGCCTGAGCCCAGCAGTGGGACGTATATAGGCTGTAACTTAACTTAACTTAACTTATTCGTGTAATTGCAGTACATTTGTCCTAATCTTGGATACTATAGTATATCAAATATTGCTGGTAGAAAATTATAATACTGTTGAGAAAGCGGTAATCGATTGTTAAAAATAAGGAAATAGAAAAGTAAAATTTTGTACAACCGACTTCAATATTAAATAAAATGGGAACATCATCAATGTAGTCGAAGTCAATTAAATACGTATTATTAAGGATAACTCGAAAACCACTGGTCAGATCTTGACCAAATTTATATGGAACCACATGAGAAGCATCAGCTTTTAAAAATAAACTCTTATCAAAATCGTTTCAGCTAGAAAAAAGTTATGTGGTCACATGCATAAAAAATACAGTCAACTGATAATAATATTATTTCAGGCACACTCAGATGTCGCTACTTGACAATGAGGTAAAGTTTTTTGTTATGCGATGTCATTTAATTGAGAAGTTAATTTTAAATAAAAGTTTATCAGTTTTTAGAGTATTAAATTAATACACAAAACACTTTAATTTCTGCGTTTGATCTTTAAATTCTTGCACATTTAATCTCCTTTTTAATTTTTTTACTTTTAGGAATATCTGTGGTTTGGTTTATTTATTTTTAATCTAATTAATACAAAATATAACTAGTAGTACATAAATAAACATAAATTAACCTTTACTTCTTTGGTATAAATGAACAGCCCCGAATGAAATATGTCAAATATTACACGTTTACACCTCATTTTTAAGTGTGATGTGAAAAAGTCGTGGAAGAACTCATTAAATACCTCCTTTTTTTTGACTTCGGTTAAAATAATGATGCGGCATTTTAGTGCCCTTTAAGGTAAACAAAATGGCCGCTCACGCTTTCTCAATACTTACTCGATCTCGATTTCCACACGGCCACAGACCGTGGACTTCAGAACAATTGCCTCAATTTATTTATAGAACGTATATGACACGGTATGTAGGTTTTAATTGGTGCTTAATATTTAATTAAAAACATTTTATGAATTTGTTAAAGGGGGATGCCCACAGTTCATAGACACTTCGGCCATGGGTGCCCACATATAAAAGCATATGGCAATGATAATATGCAATTAAAATAATGAAATGGTTAAGGAATTGGTTTAAAAAAAAGTCGGGATTTTTATGATATAAAGCTTTTTATTTTCACAAATACAGCTTTTTAACGACTACTTTTACCAATTTTATTGCTTTTAATTTCTTTAACTTTTAATTCCCGACGCGTGATTTTTCTTTTTGGAGGCCTATGCCAAAAGGCACACCGAACAGAGGGACTTACTTTAACTAGTATTACAATAGGAACTCAAACACAAATATTATGTAACCCCAAAGTTCGGAAATAAATGGCTATATTATTATTATACTATTATTATTAATTCCTGACGTTTCAGGTGCTTTATAGCACCCATGGTCACGGGGTACTGAGGTGACTGCCATCCCAATGTCAGTATTGGGACATGGAGTACCTTCAGCTTTTTATTATTATTTTTATAGTCCAATCTACGCAGATTGAACTTACTCTATCTTTAAGTCTTGCAGTGGTATGCTTGGGGTTTGTTTTAATTTTATTAATTATAGTGTCCCAAGCAGGTGGCAGTACCCAACCGCCTTCTCTACTGAAATTAGGATGTTTTTTAATTTCAGTAGCCTCACATATCATCCTTGGTAGGAATTAATGTTCTTTAACGAGGATTTGTGGTCTATCAAATCTGATGTATGTCTATCTGGTTGGTCTGGTTGGTGACACCCTTGACATACGGTAGTACAGCAGGCACACGCTCAACTGCGGTCGGCTTCACTCGGTCACTGTGACGAAGACGTGGGACCCGAAGCTTGATTTTGTGCAGAACCTGCTTGACGTGCTGAAGCTCCGCGGCCAGGTGCTTGTTCTCACAAATCCCATATGCTCTCTGTAACAAAGATTTGCTCATGGTAACTAACTGTGAAGGATTATGGTGAGATTCACCGCTTAAATATCAGTTTGTATGGGTCTTTTTTCTATACACAGTGTGACCTATGATGTTGTTAGGATTTTGGATAACAAAAACATCTAGGAAAGCTAAGAAATTATTTGCCTCAGATATAATATCATAATTACTGAATAGAATTTGGCACAGAGAGTGGTAACGATGGATAAAATTCATAGGAACAACATCCTGATTTAATATTTCTTGGGCCATATTCATGAGCCGCTCTAATTTGTTTCTTGGTACTTGCAATAATGCCTATATGCATTCATTACTATCTCCTGTTCTTACTTTTATCAAATATACAGCAAGTGCAAAGCATCCACTATGTTTACTTGACATTTTGGGCACTTCAGACAGAATTTTTGGCATTGTGCCTTTGATAAGCGTAGATAATAATGTACAGTATATTCGGGCATATTGTAAATATTTTCAAAGTCTATATGATGGTAAATATTATCTTACAATAATGTAGAAAAATCTATAATTTGTGCTACACTAAATGTTTTAATATGGTTATATATTAATTCTAAAAGTAAATACCAAGAGTTATTATTTAAATGGTAGTTACTGATTCTACATTCTGGAGGTACATAGTAATTGTATTCACAAAAATACATACTCGCAATGCTGATGGAACAGTGAGTTGATTGGAATTGTTACAACCAGGAAAAAACATTGATTTTGTGTGAGTGGTGCTCTTACAAAATTAGGCAGCAGTATATTGTATGATGTATGATCTAAGCTTTGTTGTTCTAGGTTCAATACATTACTCACTTTAGATTGCTACAAGGATGGACTAGATGATTCAGATGGTTCCCGTTCTAAAGTTTAACGTGTTGCTGCTTTATCAATCCTTCGCAATCATGACACTCACGCGATGACGATGGCAACTGAAATAATATTAAATAAAAAAAATAAGACAAAGTGAACAAAATAAAATAGATTTGTTTACTTTAAACTCAAATATAGGTAAATGTTACTTAAAACTTAATGCCCTATATTATTTAATAATTAAGGACTGACTGCCTACCAGTAGTCCAAAAACAATTAAAAATCGACTGTCTTATTTCTTGGTATTTGATAAAAATTGTCCATTTCGTAACTATCTGGTGTTAGCTAGCTAATCTTATCGCCGTGTTACAAATAAGCTATTTTGTTTGTCAGGTATAGCTTGTGCATATGTTAAAAAAATAAAACAACTTCATCATTTCATACATTCATCACTATCAAATATCAGCACTAGAATTAATAAATTAAAAACTGTTGAACACTTACTTTTAACTGTTGTCACACTATAATGTGATCGACAATCTCACTCCATATGAGTTCTTGAGAATTTATTTGAAAAATAACAAACAAAATAACACAATGGCAACTATTTAGTTGTGAATTCACTAGTACCTTTTTACTTGTTGAATTGTGATTTCATTTCGCATGACATATTTCCTATAGCTGTCAGATTTGATGTTGCCACATAACTAACATAAATACAACGAAACAATATCGATTTGTATTCGATTAGTAATTTAATGAAAAAATAATAATATTTGAGTTTCGCTTTCAGTTCTACACCCTTTTTAAAATATATTTTCTTTTATTTTTTTAAATTATGTTTTAAACGTATTTTTAAGAACAGTTAAAATGTGGAGTAGCGTATTGTTATGCTCTAAACAGTTCATGGTAAATCAGCTAAAAATTCACTTGTTTAATTATCATAACATGATTCCATTTTAAATGTATTGTTAAAACAGATAACAATAACAGTTAAATTGTGCAGTAGCATTTTATTGTACTCTAAAGAATTCATAGTAAATCAGCTAGTAATTCGCTTGTTTAATTATCATAACATCATAATATCCATAGCGATTCGATTATTATTCGATTAATAATTTCATAAAAAGAGAATAATCTTGGAGGTGTTTTAACTTCTGCTCGCTTTTTAAAATGTATCTTCCTTTTTTATTTAAATTCTATTTTAAGTGTATTTTTAAGAACAGTTAATTGTGCAGTAGTGTTTTATGAAGCTCTAAAAAATTCATGGTATATCAGCTAGAAATTCACTTGTTTAATTATCGTAACATGATTTCATTTTAAATGTATTGTTAAGAAAAGATAAGAATAACAGTTATATTGTGCAGTAGCGTTATGTTATACTGCATAGAATTCATTGTAAATCAGCTATTAAATCGCTTATTTAATTATCATAACTACAGATGTGAAGGCGGTTGTTAACGTTTTCAACCAAGCCGATAACAACGGTTGTTTTTGTCTTGAAATTGATAAAAATTGTGCAGTTGCGTTTTGTTAAGCTTTAACCTTTTGAGCGCCACGCCAAAAACGCATTACCGTGTCCTGTACGCCAAAGCGCCAAAACAAAATAGTGTTGCCAAGAGTTGATATATCGATAACGTGAAATAACTTGTTTTTGTTGGTTTTTTATGCTATAAATGACTCTTAATAAACTGTATGTTTTATTTAATCTTGTGCGGTCTTCCACTCTTTTTATATATGTACTTTGTACGTATAAACATAAATAAAAAACAAACAATAACAATAAAATAGTAGTAAACATTAGCACTACTCTCCATCCTAATGACGACACTGTCGCGACTGGACGACAACGGCGTAGCTGACCTTCCCCTTTTGAAACATTCTTAGAATGTTGTGTATCGATTTCAAAATCGATCTAACCGAAATATACAGACATCGATTCATAATATTTTATGTGTCGGGGAAGGCGCAGGCCAAGTGACGCACAGAAGAAAAGTCTTACACTCTTATGACAGTGGGGATTTGATATGATGCTGATGCTGCTAGATTATTTTGAGACTGAGAAAGAAAATGGCACAACACAAAATGAAAAATTGCTCTTCACACCCTAAGTAAAAAAAACATTAATTGTAATTTTGTATTATTATTAAAAAAGGTACATAATTATTCATTAATCAACAATTGTATATAATTATTCGCACTAGGTAAATCAGCCTTATAATACTAAAATCTTGGTCATGGAATAAATAAACATATTTGTTCACCAATCAATCAAAAATTCAATTCATCTATCAAAAATCAAAATTCATCATCATCGACGCTTTCCAAAATCCGAATGAGTTCTGAGGAATCGTTCATGTTGCATTGCTCTACTTTTCTCGGTAATCACTTATGACGTCATCAGGGTGTCGTCTATCCTTGATCACGGTGCCCAGTGAACTGATTTTCGATGACGCGCTAAAGATGCGCTAGAGTTGAGATATTAGATTTATTATGCGAAGATAATCTGATAACATTTTTTTATTCATGTAGCTAATTATAGTTTTATGTTTATAACCTTTAATTTTATTCAAATATGAATAATAATGGAAAAAAAAACACCATTGAGCTGAATTTTGGATAGTTTTCAAGAAATCTATGCCTCCCGCGTTTGACACTAGCGGTCAACCATAGACGACTTTGGCGTGCTGGACATAGTATTTGCTTAGATAAAAATCCATTTTTATTAGTTCAATGTTTCTTAGTACTTGTGGATCTAGAAGACTTGTTTTTTATACTCACATGTTGCTGGGTTATTCCTATTTTGAGGAGTGTAGAATTAAAATACCTGTAATAATTTTCCAATATCTATATTTCATATTTTTCATAGCCGGGTTTTTTGTCAACTATAGACGTCGTTGGCGCTCAGGGCCCGCAGGTGTTGGTCAAGTATAGGCGACTTTGCCGCTCAAAAGGTTAAAGGATTCATGGTAAATCAGCTGGAAACTAACTTGTTTCGTTATCATAACATGATTCTATTTTAAATATGTTGTTATAAATAGATAAGAATAACTTAACCGATCTTCTTTAAAAACAGATAAGAATAACAGTTCTTATCTGTTTTCAAAGAAGATCGGTTAAGATTAACAGTTAAATTGTGCCGTAGCATTTGTTACTCTCTAAAGAATTCATTAGAAATCAGCTAGTAATTCGCTTGTTTAATTATCGTAACATCATAATTATTTAAAAATTATATTAGCACTGTAATGATGACACCGTAAATAATCGATCGAAAAAGAGAATCGATTTTTTAAATGTGTTTTGTGATTGGCAACACTTTTTTTTTATTCACAAACTAATGACATAATGATTTACCTAATTTTTATTATTATGTTTCCGGTACTTTTAATTTGTGCAAAAATATTCCCATTGTTTGAGGATAAATGAATACCGCGATTAATAACCATAAATAAAGATATAATTTTTTAACAAATTCACATTGTTGGGCGTTCCATGGCCGAAAATGGGCGTCCCCCTTTTTGCGTTTTATTGTATTTTTCTTTTAACAAAAATGTTTCATTTAATATATTATAAAGGGTTATTTTGCCATATGCAGTCAAATTTGTTGAAAAGGTTCAGAAGAAGTAATGTAGGCAAATGATGAAGAAAAATTAAGAAAATTCTCAAATATTCTATTCTTAATCTTCGAAATTCGAAATGCGTGGTGATGCATTATTTTAACCGATTTTATTGTATTTTTCTTTCAACAAAAACGTTTCATTTAATATATTATACAGGGTTATTTTGCCATATGCAGTCAAATTTGTTGAAAAGGTTCAGAAGAAGTAATGTAGGCAAATGATGAAGAAAAATTAAGAAAATTCTCAAATATTCTATTCTTAATCTTCGAAATTCGAAATGCGTGGTGATGCATTATTTTAACCGATTTTATTGTATTTTTCTTTTAACAAAAATGTTTCATTTAATATATTATAAAGGGTTATTTTGCCATATGCAGTCAAATTTGTTGAAAAGGTTCAGAATAAGTAATGTAGGCAAATGATGAAGAAAAATTAAGGAAAATTCTCAAATATTCTATTCTTTTAATCTTCGAAATTCGAAAGGCGTGGTGATGCATTATTTTAACCGATTTTACACACTCACATTCGTAAGGGTCGATCGGAGGCAAAAAAGTCTATGCCCATAAATCACATTCAACTTGCGATGATTTCAGGTAAAAGTCAAAAACCGTATTTACCCTTTTTATTTATTTATATATTTGAAATTAAGTTTAGAATTTGGCTACTCCTTGAAAAATAACTCCGAATAACAATTACTGTGACAATTTTTATTATAATATTTTATATAAGTGACAAACAGTCATCAGTCCACACCTTAATGATATTATTTACTATTATAAACTATTACTTGACTACCACTAACTACTGTTCCATCTGATGGTAAGTGGTGAATGGTGATGCAGCCAAAGATGGTAAAGCGCACTTACTTCACCAAAAGCTTATTCACTCTCGCCTTGAACACACATTATAATCGGATGGAGAGCGAGATGCTGGCATATTATTCCATTCTTTGCTGTACGCATTGTTAACTACGAAGCAAAGATAACAAAGGGGTGGAGAGCAGCCGAATGTCTGGTGATGCGATGATGGAATGTAGAGGGAATTAGGTCATGCAATTCCTGCAGTTACTATTAATATTGCAACCACAGAATACTATAATATACAATAGAATGGCGCCCTAGAGGAAGCGCCAGAGCACACATACAAGCAATTACGTTGTATTATCAGTTATCACTACTACAAACACATTTTAGACTTTTGTTTAATGTTTTTGACACATAAATATTTCTTTATTTTTGTTTACAATATTCACAACATATAAATAGTTTCGACTTACTGGTTGTAGGATATGTCTCCTTTATTTAAATTCCATTTCCCGCTGTTCTTTCGACACATAATCACTGCATAATTTGCAATTTTTAAATAATTTGCATGCAGCGACGCTTGACACGAAAATTGTAAACGATTGATTGTGTTGACATTTATACGTGTGAATTGACATGTTAGTGGCTACACGGGCTCCGCCCACTCCCCCGTTCTGTTATGTATGTATTCTATTATATTATCTTGATGTTAATGCTGTTAGTCTATACGACTCTTACAGCTTCATCTTGTCACAGGGCTCGCGGCCTGCAGGCCCGAGTAAGTATGTATTATAGTATTCTATGGTTGCAACGTATTAAAACTATTAAGGAACAGAATGTAGATTTTATTGCCACCCCAAAGAACTGAGACGGAATGCCACTACGCAACACAATAATACACTGGTGTACACATTACAGTAATGCATTCTTTTTCAGATTTTAACAATCTTTAAAAATATTGTGTTGTAAAAGATAACACGCATTTATTCGTGGCAGAGCCACGCTGTAACCATATCATGGTTGTAGCCCGAATGGGTCAGCTCGAGCGGAGTAGAATCTCGAACGATCTCGTAGAATACTAACGTAAAATACTTAGTAGCTTAAGGTCGCTGTGTTTCGTACGGTCAGTGTGGAAAAACGGATACCCTTTTTACTGGAAACGATGCATTTCATCTTAGTCCTCAGACGTGACAACGCATCTGCATTTTGATCCTTAATTGCGGAGAAATGTAGATATTTATGGGCCACAGCATCCACTTACCATGATGTAGACTGTGTGCTCGTTAGTCACAATAATTCTATAAAAAATTATCACAAGTATGTTAGAGCTCAGCGTATACTACTCTTCTAGTCGCGTGATAGGGACCAGAATATAGATCGACATAGCATGTACGTAGATAAAATGTACCTACTTTTGATAATATACGCAGTAGTAACCACTTGTCATCATTTGATAGTGTCACCCCTCCTAAAATAAACCAAGTGTTATTTATGCCATCCTGTTGTCATACGTCACAAGGTTTTTCTTATATAAAATATCCAGTATGTAAGAACCGTATACACACAGTCCTTGATTACATATAAACAAAGTAAAAAGTAAAGAAAAAAAAATAATCCGACGAGGTTTTATAATCAGTCAAATTAAAAAAAATATTCTCTCTACAAAAAATAAATAGAGAAATATAATGCTACATACTATGGTTAACTTTTCTTCTTTTTTGTAAAAAAAAGTAAGAGTAGAGTAACTCTATCATGTATATATATAGAATTATAACAATCAGTTGCCTTTATTAGGAAAGAATATTATATATTATATTTCCTTATTAACGCCTTGAAATAAGACACATAAACATGAATGTTTGTAAAAGGATTATGTTTATTTCATATTTTATAATTCTCGGTGCTTCTAAATGTATTCAATACATCGCAACTACTTAATGCTTCTGGTACGATTTTAAAATTAAAAACTCGAATGTTGTTGTATATGTAAAAGCGTTGGTGTGCACTTACATAATGTATGAGCTGTTCGGTATATAGATGTTTGAGGCGCGCGTTATCTTCGCGTGAGTGTGAGTAGACGAAAGGAACTTATTGATCTGACAAAGTTATTAGATAATCCGTTTAATTATTTTTAATTTTTATATTATTATTATTATTTTAAATTAAAGGAATGAAATAATAAAAATAATTTTGTACAAGAAAATGCTTCAAATACGAAGAAGGCACTAAGCAAAATATCGTTTACTTATTAAACTAGTCATAAACAATACGACGTTTTCATCTATCACGTCAAGTTAGGAAATAAAATACTGTTTTAGCCAACTATGGGGATTAAAAACTCATTACTATGGTATCTAATGTGATTGCTCAACGTGTCGGTCATAGCAATTTTCTACTTAGATATGTCGTTTGATCATGTGTCGATTGTATAGCGATTAAACACTCACACTCATCACCCATCAGGGTAGGTAGAAACTACGGATCCATTTGGCACGATCCTGGCACATCTCCCTCGCTAACTTTATATCCATATCCTACGCATACATGCTCAATGATTAAGGATAATCTTAATTTGTCCCATCTTCAATATCTCGCCAATTTGATCGATAAGCTTTCGTCTCGTCTAGGACGTTTTCTGCGACATAAATTTGCTTTGTCACTCTTTCTTCACTCATTCTTTCTACGTTAACTTACCACCGAAACGTTCCTTTCTTAATCGTGATCACCACGTATTGAAAACCACATGTTTTCTTATGACATACTTTTTTGCCCAGTCATTCAGTTTCAGCCCAGTTAGGATTACTATACTACTACAGATATACAAGAAAATTAGCACCATGATGTCGAAACCTTTTATTTTATGGAAATAATACATTTATGGATATGGCAGATCGATGACACACAATGCTGCTGTATTTCGTAAATGATGAGAACAGGAGATCCTTTTTATTGGTACTTGTTCGATCTTAGGCCTCTGAGATAACAATGCATATGCATTTTGATTTTTTGACATATATGAGCTTTGTACTCGTTTGTCACCCTTACGTTACGTTGGTCACTTGATTTGTTTACCATACAAATCAAGTGACCAACAATTACTTAATATTTAAGACAATTTAAGTATACAAATGATGTAGTTTTCCAGATAGCAAATATATTAAAGCTTCATAGCATTAATGTGGCGGGATATTTCACATTACTAATAATTCTGCCAAAAATAACACAGTCTTTTTTATTTGCTGTTACAAATAAGAAAAGATAAAATTAAAAAAAAATAAGCGGGATTGACTTATCCATATTATGGTACTGTACTCACGCCGGTATTGTACTTGATTGTGGCGCTCGCGTCGCCCGGCGGAATGCAAACTAGCACAGGGTTGTCACATTTCTAAAGATATTTTGGTGTACGTTTTATTTAATTTTACGCTTATATGCATATTATTTAAAACTAACTATTTAGGACTGCCTCATTGGTCACAAGTGGGACTGGTGATCGAATCACGGGTCGGTTGTTAGGATTCTTTAAAAAATCAGCAGTTGAGTTTTTTTGACAGCAATCAAGCATTCACTGATCTTACAAGCCACCCAGACCATTGAATCAGGAAGCAGGTGGTGTTTCATCCCCGCGCCACATGATGATGACAACATTATTATTATTAAAAACAGTTATACTGAAATTGACATGTATTATGCTAGGTCAAAGGAGTCGACTTTGATAAACGATAAAGATAATTACATACATTGGATGATGATGTACGTAGTAAAGTTATTGTATAATTATAGCTCTTATGGAACAAAAATAATTTTTTACATAATATGATATATAATAGAAATAAATGTTATTTTTTACAAAATTATTTTCCTACAAAGATTTTTATGTAGAATAGGAGTGACAAACGAGCACAGAGTTCACCTGGTGCTAAGTGGATGCTGCGGCCAATAGATATCTACGTTTATCCCCGATAAAAAATCAAAATGTAGATGCGTTGCCACCCCTGCGGGCTAGGAGGAAGATGGACTGTCTCGTTTCCAGTAAAACGGGTCTCCAGTTCCTTACACTCACTATGTGGAACACAGCAGCATTAAGCTGTTATTTTACGCTGGTGTTCCGTGAGAGCGTGGTCCTTCCTCGGCCGAGTCGACCCATTCGTGCTACATCCATAATATAGCTGCAGCATGGCTCTACAACGAAATAAATTTTTGAGTTGATGAATTGAGTATTCTAGTAATTTTCTACAATTAACTCAACCCTGATTCATTATTCATCATTATTATAGTCAATCGAATGTCCACTGTTGAATATTATAGGCATTCCCTATAATATATTGTCTTTATTACATTACATTATTTACACTCCCCATATTATATGGCCTGGTAAACATAGTTTTTGGTAGTTATACGAGGTTGTTAGTTTAGCTGGAAAACCAGGAGATAGGCTCCTAGTCTTTTTCGTTTTTGTAGCCCTTCACGATACTAATGGCTAAAATCTCAGAAATGTTTAGTTATAAGAAGACAAATTTTGGTTAAGATGTCATAAATATTTTAAAACGTTAGGTAATTTCCAGGATTTAAAAATAAAAGTACAGTTATGATAATGAACATAGTACAAAAGTTCAATTTATCATATTATAATCCCATTGGACTAGAATATTGAAATATAATTTTAACGTTTTAATTTTCCCACAGTTACTTATGCTGAAAATAAAATGAATTAAGTGTATTAAAAATACATTAACTAATTTCAACAATAACAAGAAAACAATGGATATCAAAGTTAAAAGAAATAAAACATGGCTTATAATCCAATGCAATAAATAATAATAATAAAAATAATTATAAAAAATAGACGGTCATTTGCAGCCCTGTCATTATTTTGCACACAGTGATACAACTGTAAATAAGCTCACTCACACACGTGCATGTAACGAATTAGGGTCGAGTCTATTTGAGAACGATGCAAAAGTACATAAGTAATATTTATTATTTTCTATTATTTCAATTAATATTATTATCGTCGGTTTAATGTGTATAAATAAATTACTGTAACATATATACATATATATATAAAATAAAAGTATTCAAATAGTTAAAAATATTAAAGATTACTACTATTACTATTACTACTACCACTACTACTACATAGTATTACTTAGTAACTTGCTATTATAAAATAACATACGTACATAAAAATATTAGGTATTTATTCGAGTATAATATGTGTATACAATATTTTAATAGTAGTGAGTTCAAGCATGTGGGATATTTATAATAGACAAACAAACTAATTTTGATCTACGGGTGTCGGCACTCAGTATTACCGAAATTATATTATAATAAGTACAAAAGGAATATGCGAAATTCAACCCATTCATTATAGCTGTCGCTGCAGCGTGATAGAAATTTTACACATTTATTACATTTTACTATAATTTTACACAATTTGAGACATTGCCCAAACAAAATTAAGTTTTGGTAAAAAAAATTGATGTAACTAAAATAAATATTTTAATCAACTAATAAACAGGTTGTTTGTTTGTTTGTCACCTGTTTTTTGAACTTGAAACCTCGCCTTCAACACAGTTTTTAAGCACAACCACATAATCATTTAAATTAATGAATGAAAAATGAAATTTGTCCATTGAGATTTGGGATTGAACTACAATTTAATCATAATCAAGATTTTCATATAAAAACTTTATTAAAAAAATTAAATTTGAAGGTTACTACATTTTACAATAGGTGGTGTCTATGTTTTTTTACTCTACATGTATTCAGATATTATGCTTAAGACTCGACATCATAAAGTCTAGATGTGTCTTTTGAAAATTGAAACGAATTATGTGAAATTTTCAATAATTTACATTTTAATACGTATTTGTATTAAGTAAAATTAATTATAAGATATGTAATGAACACGACGACAACGTAGAAATAAAAACCGATCTCATTTTCGTCAGGCTGTGACTTCTAAGTTTCTGAGACAATGGCGGATTAGACTGAAGGGTTGACAGTTTTTGTTTTAAAAACTATAATGCGTGTGTTATAATAAAATCAATAAACAATTATGCCGTGCGTTAAACTGTCAGCCCTGATGACTAAGATGGAATGCCTCGTTGCCTTTAATTATGTATCCTGTCCTCTACACTAAGCACACGAAACACAGGAGCGTTATACGTTATACCGCTAGTATTATTGTATTCTCGTTTTGTGATTAACTGCGGCGTTAGCTAAGTTAACATTCTACATTCTTTATTGCTAATAGAAATTAAGATACATGAATATATGATAATGATCATAGAACGATATAAATAATATAAAACGTAAAATATATATATATATATGTGTATTGGTCTATGGATATATAATTGTATAGGTACATATACTCAGTTAATATATTTATGTAATATGTAGTATGTAGTTATTTTGTTGATCTTTAATTTTTTTTCTTTAAAAATCATTTTGCGCCTCTGAAAGCTGCTTGGTAAAGGTTGTGCGGTCAAAATAACAAAAACTACTTTGTTCCTTATCTTATCGTGTACACAGAACATAAACAAAATTATTCTAGGCCAGCTAGGCCACTCGGATAGATTGTAAATCAAGTAATAATGAGGGTCGCCACGTTGAGTGTGTATTGTCAAATTTCATGAGCAAAGTTCGACGGATTCTTTGAAATCGAAAGAAAGCGAGCGGTTAAGATTTCGTCTAAAGCTGAGTTAAAAAGGAGAGTAGAATTTGGTTGTTAATTGTTATACAATTCTATTTGTATGTGTAATGTTTATGTGTGTGTGTGAGTGCGTGTTCTTTTCTATGACCGTCCGTAACTTTTACACTTACTGTCAGATTTTGAAAATGATATGTCTATTATCTAACGATTTGAAAACTTTGGTTGTAAGCGGGACTATTGATAATGATGCCGGTTTCGAATTCGGGGTCGGGCTAGAACACTTAGTGGGTTTTATATCAAGAAAATTTCATTAGAAACTCTGAATCAAGAAGTTGGCGGTGTCTCACACCCGCGTCATGGAAAGCACCTACAGCCGTTGGTCCTGCGCCTGATCTCTGTCCAGTAGGTTTATATGCCATACCATGGGACTATGAGAGTGAGGGAATAGATAGTGCACTTGCGTTTAGTGCTAGTGCATAGTGGAGGACAATATAGGTACATATATACCAACCAAACGTGTTACTCTCTGTTTGGGCTTCGCGTTTATTGAATATAATGTGTTTTGTGTTCAAGTTTGGCTGGCAGAATTGCTCGCGTGTCTCTGACGCTGCCTAAACCTAACACCAGTCCACTATCAAGCTCCGCATCGGATACGGGTGGGTGAGCACGCGTGTTCTGTATGTATGCCTAAAATAAAATTATACAAAGTAAAGCGCAGTCGACATTATTTTTAGCTGATGTCCACAGATTGTGAAATTTTTTTGCTGACTAAAGTATGTGTACTTACCTTTATATCTCTATGTATATCTGTATTACATCTATCTCAATTACTGTTGTATCTATTACTCATATAACTGTTCCTGTTTCCACGAACGACAAATATACAATAACATGTTTATATAACATGTTCTTCTATGTTTTTGTTTAGGGATGTTACCTGAGATAGGAAGATATCTCTGATGGTAATTAAGAGAATTTTACGATTTGATAATAAACACGTAGTGCGGAACTATCCGCAGAAACAGTTAAATAAATAGAACAGATGTAAAACCACAGTTTAAAGATACGTGATGGTGCTATGCTGTAGCTATATTATGGATGCAGCACGAACGGGTCGGCTCGACCGGGGAAGGACCAAACTCTCACATATTCTGTGAGCTGAGAATGCTGTGTTTCGTATGGTGAGGGTAGAGAACCGGAAACCTTTTTCACTGGAAACGAGACATTCCATCTTAGTCAGGGTAGACAACGCATCTGCTTTTTGATTCTCAATCGAGGATAGATGCAGATGTCTATAGGCAACAGCATCCACTTACCATCAGGTGAACTGTGTGCTCGTTTGTTGGCCGAATTCTATAAATAAAAATAGTTCCTATCGAAACTTGTTGGAAAATAATAGACTATATTTTGGGACAGACTTCTGGAACTGTTTCCTTATAAGGTATAGACACTGGTGGAACAGGTTTTTAACTTTACTAAATATGTTAAAAACCTGTTCCACCAGTGTCTATACGCAGGTTCGGCCGCACATGGAATACTGTTCCCATCTCTGGGCTGGGGCTCCCCAGTACCAGCTCCTTCCACTTGACCGCATCCAGCGCAGAGCGGCTCGAATCGTCGACGACCGAGTGCTTTCCGATCGGCTCGATTCACTGGCACTGCGAAGAGATGTTGCATCTCTTTGCATTTTCTTTCGCATATACCATGGAGAGTGCTCTAAGGAATTGTTCGGATTAATCCATCCACATCATCTGGATGCTTGGCGGTCCACCACTGTACGTTTCAAGAGGAGTTTTCTTCCGCGTACAACCTCTCTGTGGAATAGTTTACCACCAGCAATTTTTCCGGACCGATACGACCTGGGGACCTTCAAGAAAAGAGCGTACTCCTTTCTAAAGGGCCGGCAACGCACCTGCAATTCCCCTGGTGTTGCGGTTGATCGTGGACGGCGGTAGTCACTTAACATCAGGTGAGCCGCATGCTCGTTTGCCCCCTCTTCTATAAAAAAAAATATAACTCACTCCTACTAGGTATCCACATGGTAGGACACTAAAGGTACAGGAAATCAAATTACACGAAACACATTACACTCCTTTTGAAGTAATCGGTTGAAAAATACCATTGTATAAATTGTAATTAAAACGCCAATGTAATAAGAAAAATCGTTTCAGTATTTCTAAGGAAAATTTTCAAGATGGCGGAATCAGCTTATTTGGCGCAAAATTGTTACGAATGTAATCAGTATTTTATAATTAAAACACGATTATTATCTGTATATTTTAAAGTTTCATAAATAATATATTATTAAAATCTTTGTGATACGTACACAGAGTACCTTTATATATACTGAAAGATGTGTACGTAGACTTAGAAGTACGTGGAAGAGTTAAATAAATTGAAGTTTTGTGTGAATATTATAAAATTGGTTACTCATAGAAACGTCGGATTACGTTTGTGTGCGTGTCTGCTTTGTACATACGTCGCCACTTTTACACGTGTGCATTGTGTTGTGAAAATATCATGAGGGTTGTGTATTCGATTGTTGTATTGCGGATAAAAAGAAATACTAACTTATAGGAAATATATTATTGCAGAATTTATAGTGATTCACGTAAATAAGAAAATATGAAAAAATTATAGTTTAAAATTAAAAAAATAACTTTTAATAAAAGTATTAACCAATGTTACACAACTACAAGGAATATAATAATTTTACAATTCTGAAGTAGGGACTATTATACAGTATTTGATTTATTATTAACAGATGATACTACTATACAGTAAAGTGCCGTGGTAGCTCAGATGGTTAGCGCTCGCTGTAAATTTCACAATACGCGAGTAAACCGGGTTCAATCCCCGCCGGCACCAATGAAATTGTTAATTGAAATTTTAAGTTCTGATTTAACACGTGCTGGGCGGTGAAGGGAACATCGTGAGGAAACCTACGTGTCTAATAAGAAAAAAATTTCTTAGTCAAGTGAAGTTCGCCAACACGCATTGGGGCAGCGCGGCTGACAATTATATACGTGGTTACGTGGTAGAGCCATGCTGCAGTTATATTATTAATATAGTTTTAGCACAAATTGGCCGGCTCGACCGGGGAAGGACCACGCTCTCACAGAATACCAGCGTAAAATAGTAGCTTAATGCTATTGTGTTTCATATGGTGAGTGTAAATTTTTCGAGACCCTTTTTACTGGAAACGGGGCATTCCATCTTAGCCTCACGGATGATAACGCATCTGCATTTTGATTTGTATTCGAGGAATGATGTAGATCTATGCCTATAGGCCACAGCAACCACTTACCATTAGGTAGACTATGTGCTCACTGTTTGTCACCCTATCCTGTAAAAAAACCTCATCCCCCATTTTGCCGTTCTTAGGGGTGGATTTTTTCTCCAAATTTATATGTAGCCACCATGTATCTATTTAAAAAAAAAAGAATAATCAAAATAGGTTCATAACTGACGAAGATATGTTATATAGAATAAAGTTACAGGCTGTGAGTCATTCCATCTTAGTCCTCAATGCATCTGTAGTCTTCTTTATCAGAAGTTGGCTGCGGGTGTCCATGACTGCAGTAGCCACTTACCATCAGGTGGAGTTCATGTGTCTCACTAGGACAGACCTTCTCTTATTTCAGATAGAGTAGTGGAGCATTAATTAGTCCGCACGATACTTCAGTGTGTATCGACTGACATCACATGTCTTTGGTATATTTTTATTCCTTATATATTCAGGTTTCCTCGGATAATTCAGCGCTTTAAATCGCAGTTAATAGTTTATTGGTACCGGTGTGGTTCAAACCCGGGTCGCTCACATACGAATTACTACGAGTGCTTAACCCTTGAACTACCACGGCTGTTCGGTCTGTACATTCAAACATAGCTAAATTTAATTAGTACCCTTTTCAATGAAGAAGACACAGGGGCATAGACGAAAAAGAGTTAAGATTAAATAAACAGACTTTCTAGTGGACTAATAGTGTGATAATAATACATTTAAATATATTATTATTACACTATTAGGAAAGTAAAACGAAATTACGCATAAACACAACACTCAATTTCCGTATAGTCGGTTAAAAAAATTAGCACCAATTACAATGCATCGCAGCCCTGACCCGCGCACACTACGATATCGATAGTAAGAACAAACGCAAACTACGACACTACGGATATATGAAACCGAATGCTTGTCAAACTAAATGGATACGGTAACTGGGGATGCGGTTGTATCGGTTCTCTGCTTTTGTATCGACTATCGATAGAGTAGTACAATATTTTTAATTGTTTTAAATTAATTTCGAAATAAATTGTAAATACGTTCCAAATAAAAAGACTGTCGCCTGTGATGTGGAGCCTCCCATGCACTTTCATATTATAATTAATAGATTAATACTGCAACGTATACCTTAAAAACAATTGCGCACGCAGCCGGCTTACTTCGACTTTCAGGTTGTGTATATAATATAACGGATGAATTCCACAAATAATAAACAGTGAAATAACATAATATTAACTACTATCAAAACTTCATTATCAAAATTATAAGGGCAATGTTTTTATATTATTTCCATTACATACACAAGCATCCTAAATTCTAAATTAATACTTCAATGGATTTTAAAATATTTATATGATTTTCTTTATTTTACTTTTTAGAAGAATGTGTTGTCTACATTTTTATGGTGTTTACAAAAGCTATTCATTATTATAAACTATTTAAACACACTTCTTAAAATAGTCATTTCTCGAAAACGAACGAGATCATGTCTCGATTCCAAATTCCAGCCATTCTGTATTTACCGGCTCGATTTTCTCTCTTGCCCACTTGGCCTCTTGCCATTCACCGAATTAATTTTTGTCGCAGATCCATAGTCGCTTCACCGGTTACTTAATGTATTCCTATTGTATGTTTTCGAAATATTTTTCCCTTTTCCTTTTTACATGAAACGATGCATTCCATCTCAGGGATAAAAACACATAGGCATTTAGATCATTAATCAAGGATAGATGTATATGTCTATTCACACTTATACTATAAAAATGTTTTGTTTTACTAAAGTACAAATTCGAAATATTTTTGGAATCGTTTTAATCAAAAAAAGTACAATAATATCAATTTTAATATATCGATATATTTATCGACACTGTCAAGCTCTGTAGTGTACAGGGAGAACCGTGCGAGGTATGTAGGTATTATTATTAGCACCGGTAGAGATGTATGCACACTGTGTATTCGAATGTTTTAATATTTTCAATTTAAAAGTATACCAACGCATAATAATTGGTCAAAATATTTTGGGTACTTTAATTGCAATATTATACGAAAGACTCTCCGTGATTTCCATAAACTCCGTATAATTTGTTTCATTCAATGCATTTCAACTTAGCCCTTAGATTCATTCATTGCTTGAATTTGGTTGCTGGTTTCCTCCACATTCACATATCTTCACATGCATGCTCGTCGATTAATGGTACTCTTAATTTGACTCATCTTCATCATTTGGTCGATATAATAAGTGAGGGGCAGATTCGGCAATGAACGCCTAAACGCGCTAGACTTAAATTTTTGACGTGTAAAGAAGTCAGTAAATATGTCACATTAAATATGAACAACTAAGATGTACGATATGAGTCGTGTTGGCTACGATCTTAGTGCTAGCCTTACATTTTATAATATACGAACAATTTGAGTTTGTCTCCATAGCCGTTATCAGTGACATTTTTATTGCAGTTTTCTCATCACGTGGTTCACGGTAAAGGGAATCATGAAAATCTACATATCGGACGAACAGGAAGTGGGCTGTAGCATCTTCCTGAAAACAACTCGACTCAGCAGTAGGCTGATGATGATGATGGATGATGACTTCGAGCTCTATAACAGTTTCGCTCACGTTTTTCTTATGATAGAAATATAAATTTATTAATTGAAGAGATATTTTACTGTGTGACCGCACCCGAAGTTTCGTGTACATTGTGACTGGAGCGCGCGTGTTCAAGGCCCTCGCCACAGAGTAGTGTTCCCGTAGACTGTTTGTTTAATTAGAATTATTATTATTATTATTTTCAAATATTTATTATTTCATCTTATCTACAAACAAATTTTGTATCATTTGGATTTGAATGCGATATATATGATATATATAAAGGTGTATATACAGTATTTTCTTATCATTTTCAAAAGTAAGAGGAAAAAACTTCTTTTAAGTGTTGCACTACCAGGTATTTAAGTACTTTAATTTGAAGAGTGTAAAGAGTGTAATATTAAAAGACCCCCAAGCTGATTTAGTGCGGGTTTACGGACCTCACATGTCCTTATTTCTACAGCTTTCACCTTAGTTCAATATAATCTGTACTTATTATTGCTATCGAAACCTTTCATACATTCCTGTGTCATTTAAAATGTACATAGTTTAGATAGATCAAGAAAAAAACCATTTTGATCAGAATTAAAGCAATGGCTGACACGTCTGTCAATTTTTAATCTACGTACGCGTGCTCACTCGATTTGAAGACACCAGCCAATTTGCTTGTTGAAATTATTTTTTAGGATTCAACAGCTATACAAGCGAAGCCATTTTGGTTACGATACAAGCTTCCGCCATTTTACATATTAAAAATTATGTTTCCTAGACAACGGAACCGACTTGCTCACATCAAATATTTAAATAAGTAAAAAGGACATTGTATACGATATTACTGTAAAAGAATATCGCATACGTAAGTCGTTAAAGGACAACTTCGAGGAACTAGTTTTATTTTTCAAAATGGCGGGTAAATTACGATGCAAAGCTGCAGTCGTGTGTAAATTTAGGTTAGGTCAACGTTTGACAATAATTCCACCTGACATAAAACAATAACCTTATGCGATTTATGACAGGTTCTCGGCGGTGAACAAAAATAAAATGAGGAATGGCCCAGGTACAAAACAATATTTTGAAAATATATGAGAATATAATCCACCTATAAGTATATAGATATGAATTAAATATAATCTTACTTTTGTAATCCGACTTAAAAATGCTATAGCGTACGGGGTTGGACATCTTGGTTTAGATGTTCGAACACGCTTGGAGAGGAGGCTGCTATACCTACTGTATATATAGTACTTTCTTGTAACTTAAAAACTACAGCCTTGTTTGCATAGATGGCTTTGTGTTACGATAGCTCTTCATCGGTCAATCAAATATTAAAAGGTCAAAAGGGCGATGCTTTATCGACGCCATTTTGACGGTTAACATGATAGTAAATATTTTAGTCGATTTTGGTGTTTTGTAGTGAAGTTAGTTTTTTTTTTAAGTAGTTAGATTTTTCGAAGTGTTCCTAATTATTGACAAAGAAATAAAATAAGAAAGAAAGAAAAAATATTTATTTTTGACACACACAAGGCACCAGAACCCAGAAACAAAGTCAAAACAAAAAATAACAATTTTAAGAACGAACAAACAACCAGTTAAAATTAGGAGAACTTTTTTATATACAAATAATATATATGTTCTTAAAACTAGTGCCTCAGGGTGCTGCCAAAATATAGGAACCAATTCAGCATGACGTCAGGTTGGAAACCTAACGCTGATTTTCTATTGGCCCCCTGGATTACATTCGTCTTCACCTCCGGAACCAGTTACCGTGTACTTCCGCAAGAACAATCAGTATTCGTGAACTCTATGAAAAAACATATATAATTACTTATATAATAAATGAGGATGACCGAGCTTTGCTCGGTTTTTTTTAGAAATTACATTTATAAATTACATACTGATGAAACATAAATAATATTTTTTGATCTTATTGACAGAATAGAAAAAACTGAACTGGTTATTTGAATAAAAAATCATGAGTGCAATTAGTTTTATTAAAATTTTCGTATTTTTAAAAGATACTAAAAAAAGGGCTTGAAATAATAGATTTTCTCACAAAAGAAGGGAACTTGAAAAAAAAAGGAAAAAAGCCGGACCAGAGACAGGACGCGAACCACGGAACTCAGATATCACGCCCGACCGACATCCCACCCGAACTATTACGATCGTTAGTTGTTTGTCAAAATTTACCTTCTTATATTGTAGCAGTTCTTTTGTTGCCTGAAAACACGGACAAAAGGACATTTTCTAAAAATAAATCCTAGCTAGATCGATTTATTGCCCCCGAAACTCCTTGGACACTAAATTTTATGAAAATCGTTGGAGCCGTTACCGAGATTCCAATTATATATATATACAAGAATTGCTCGTTTAAAGTTATAGGATTAATAAAGTAGGTATATAATATATTATAACAGGATACAAATTAAAAAAGCTTGATTGTTATTTTTTCTTAATACATGAGTTAACAATTTTATTATACGACTTTGTGTTTTTGCCTTTGTGCTTTTTCTAGTTTTGGTTTTATAGGGCGACAAAGCTTAAGGTTTACCACATTACCATCACGTACTTTCTTAGTTTAAACCGGTTACTTAGAATAAAATTGGCATTGAAATAATACTAGTTTTTACGGATTTTATCGCGTATATTTATCTTTTTAAATACCCAACGTTTCGAGAGCTTTACCGGGAAGTCCTTCCCGGGACCATGGGTGCTGTAAAGCTCTCGAAACGTCGGGTATTTAAAAAGTTAAATATACGCGATAAAATCCGTAAAAACTAGTATTATTTCAATGTGTAGTATTCGCGTAAATATAAGAAATCATTATAAAATTGGCACTTAAAAACTTTTTTTGAGACCACAAATTAAAACTACTAGATGTTGTGACTCAAATTTATATGGGATCACACGAGAGGTACCAGCTTTCAAATAAAAAAGAATCATCAAAATCGGATGAACCAGAGAAAAGTGCTGAGGTAGCACGCATGAAAAACAAAACATACAGCCGAATTGAGTACCTCCTTCTTTTTGAAGTCGGTAAAAAGCAGTGCTTGCTCTACTGTAGAGCTCTTGTTGCTGTGCAGCGATACAGAATAATTAGAGAACGTGAGGCATTCCAACTTAGTCCTGGCAGTGGCAGATGGCCTTTATCTTTTTTTTTTATTTATTTCCAGGTTACCTTGAACAATTGACTGCAAATGGACTAAAACTCGTTTGACACTTCATGTATACAAAAAAAAACGTATTAATGATGCAATAATAAATTTAAATCCCGAAAAAAAATTAATTTAAGAATCCCGTTTTAAAATTGTATTATTTAAATTTTATTTAATTCTTACGTGGCAGAGCCATGCTGTAGCTATATTGTGACTGCAGCACGAATGGGTCGGCTCCACCGGGATAGGACCACGCTCTCAGAATACCAGCGTAAAATAGTAGCGTAATACTGCTCTGTTTCGTATGAGTGTAGAGAACCGGAGACCCTTTATATTGGAAACGAGGCATTCCGTTTTAGTCCTCACGGGTGACAACGCATCTGCATTTTGATTCTTAATTGAAGATAAACGTAGATGTCTATGGGCCACAGCATCCACGTACCATCAGGTGGACTGTGTACTCGTTTGTCACCTTTATTCTATAAAAATAATATTTTTATTAATTTATTCTTTACAGCCCTTCAGAAGTCCACTGCTGAGCATAGGCCTCCCCAAGAAACGCCACAAAGCACGGTCCTGAGCCACCTGCATCCATCGACCTCCGCATCTCTTACTAGTTCCATCTAGTACGGGTCGCTATACGTTTACCAGTAAGAGGTTGTCACTCGAGAACCCTATTAAATTGTATTTGTAATTCAATATTGTATGTTTACCAACTGGGAGCGGAGTAAAAAGTGAGGACGTCTAATAGAAGTCGAATATCTAGTCCACCTAGGGTGGCAATAACGACAAATTCACCTCAAAGGAAGAGCGCCATCATCAGAATAGACTTCTCGGCTTAATCAGTATACTTACTGTGTATAATCAAGTGTCATGACAGACTTGTTAATTTGTAAAGTGTTGTCAGTTAAAATTAAAAGCGGATAAAGCTGATTGAATACCATGCCACAGATAACATATCGCCGTGATAAAACATTGCAAATGTAAAAACTGGCCGATAAGAATTTTTTAAATTTGCACGTAACCGTGTTCCGTAAGAAAAAGAATAAACGATTGACAAATCGAGTCGTCACCAGCTCTAGACAATGGGCAAATGGACAATTTTTTCTGGCAAACGCACCCAATAATATGCTATCGTTCCTCAAGTTTTTTTTAAAGACGAGAGGGCAAACAGCGATGGTAGTGTAACCGCAACAACCGCTTCCGAGTCTGAAGTCTGCAGTCTGTGATCACCATAGACGGTCTTCGCCATTACATCAGACTGGTTAAACCTCAAATTCTCGCGAAAGAAAATCGATTCCTAGTATTAATGATTCGTGAGGCTATTGAAATTACAAAACAATCTAATTTCAACAAAGAAGGCAGCTGGGTATTTCCATCTACTTGGGATTTATTTGAATTAAATCCAAACCCAAGCTTACCGCTGCAGACTTCAAGATACAGTGAGCCCATTCTGCGTAGATCGTCCAAATTTAAATGCTGCAGGTACTCCGAGTTAACTATGACATCGGGACGTCAAACACTTCAGTCCCCTCGTGACCATAGGTACTGCAAAGCAATTTAACGTCGTGAGTTGAAAATATATTTAATGAAACGCGAAAAATTCAATCAAATTTTATCAATCAAAGTTATGATCTCTTAACTGTAAGGGGCTCTTTTTTTTTTTGAAGGTTACTAACTCGTATCGGTCCAGAAAAACTGTTAACGACTGAACATACGAGTATATACTTATTTTACAGGGTTATTTTGCAATAACCGGCCAAACTTGCAGAGAAGGTTCAGAATAAGTAATATAGGCAAATGGCTCGTATTTTCAAAAACTGCAGTAACGGTTTATCATCATTTCAACTTAATGATTTCTTATATTTACGCGAACACTACACATTGATTAAAACTACTTTTACGGATTTTATCGCGTTTAATTTTAATTATTTTTATTTTTAATTTAAAGTGAGTGTAGAGAACCGGAGACCCTTTTTACAGGAAACGAGGCACTCAGCGGTGGCAACGCATCTGCATTTTGATTCCTAATCGTGGATAAATATAGATGTCTATGGGCCACAGCATCCACTTAACATCAGTTGGACTGTGTGCTCGTTTGTCGCCCTTATTCTATAAAAAAAATCTTGTATAATTTGGTTTAATATTAAATACTTGTTGGCGCCCACATATTTATCACGTGATGAATAAAGATAATCTTTTTACGCAGATGAAGATGTGGATAGAATTTAGAGTTGTGACGCAACATACAGGTTATATAAACGCCTATTACCGCAGTCGAAGAAACAAAGTAACATAGTGTACGTGGTATAACGTCGTTTTTGTATTTATTTGCATAAATAATAAAACAAGATAAAAATGCCAAATTAATTAAAAAAACAATACAGTAATCATCGAGTTACGCTCTATGCCGACCCCTTCTGGAAAGTCGGGCGTGAGCATACGTGTGTTTGGACGTGGAATTATCACGTTTTAATGGACGGCCCGCAATCTGTCCCGCTCGATGGGGCTAAAAATTTTTAGACAGGGCATCCTTTTTAAAATTACATTCTATTTTATTTTACATGAAGAGTCTAGTAGACTTCTTAAGAACAATCATCTGTCGGGCATTTTTATTTTACTGACATTTCCCTATATCAACTTTTTCGACACCGATCACCGATACTAGAACATAAAACTATATGTATATAATAATAATATTCTATAATATACCGAATTTCTGGCCACACAACAGAGACTGGCCTTCTGCGCAGAACAGGTTATAGTGCTCGAGTATGTGCACAAATTCACATTATGCACATTCGCCATTTCCTTAAACTCATAGTCTGCACGGCAATCCAACACGATCGGAGGGAGATCAGACGCTTCTCATTTTTGAGGGGGATTTGGAGCAATTATTCTAAATCACTGCTACACTACCATACAATACGTTAATATTTTATGTTTGTTTTTTATTCTACAGTGTAACAAGTTTATGATCCACAACATAGAAGCGCACAAAGAAATTTTGCTGTCACCTCCGAGAACTTAAATGAAATGCGTTTTCAACTTATGTTTATTCTGGTACCCTTGCTATGCTTACCTTACCTTGGTGTTTTTTTGGCGTCATGGCCATGTTCTAGTAGTATCATATACCTACATTTACACTGATGCTTGGCATCAAAAATAGTTACCTAGGGAGCAGAATGAAGGTATCTTGTTTAAAGGTATACTCAAAATAAATTTACGCTTAATAATAAAGAAAATCTATATTTAGTAATGGAAGGTCAGCCAGCGTGATCGAAAAGGTGCGCAATTGAAAACACATTGTTGGTGGCATTATCAAATATACTAATCATTTTTACTTTTATTCTTTAGCTCCGTACACCGCATTCGGCCCATTGGCTGTATGTTTGACATGTACCTGACTTAAAACAATAATTCAAATAAATAGTTTTGATTGCTATTTATTTATGCCACTTCTACTCATATGAAAGTCTACACAAACGCTGATTTACACACACTGCAAAGCTATTTGTGTGCGCTGCTGTGTTATGCAAACGTAAGCTCGATAAGGATTTTACTCGGAACTCAGTATAATTTCATTTATTTATTTATTTAAGTATTTCTACTTTGTGTTGTGTTACACTTTGTTCATGGGTTTACTTTAACGTTAGGTTAGGATAGGGCTTTGAATATAAATTGTTATATTGTTGAAGTTGCTTTACTAATATAGAAACTAGTTACGGATCATATGTTTTTATTTTTCCTATTTTATGCGTTCTGCGTAATTTAATATAATAAAAAGAAAACCAGTAAGCAAAACGGAATGTTAATGTAATCACCGGGATATACATGCTGTAACGTAAAACAACATGATTATCAAAAATGTATTGTCAGCTATTCCTATGCCATTCATTTTTTTTTTGCGGCATTTTGAGACACCACGAGACAGCCCGAGTAATGGCGGATGTACACGCTCTCGAGACAGCACGAGAAAGGCCGAGTAATGGCGGCTGTACACGCTCTCGAGACAGCACGAGACAGGCCGAGTAATGGCGGCTGTACACGCTCTCGAGACAGCACGAGACAGGCCGACTAATGGCGGTTGTACACGCTCTCGAGACACCACCAGACAGGCCGAGTACGAGTGTAGATGGTGCTCTCGCCGCGTCGCGTTGCGTCTCGTGGCCCTCTTGCGCTTTCGGAAGCCTGTTGGTTCTTTGCGCTCGAGTCAATAGGTCTCGTGAGTCTGGCGATGAAAACGATAGCGTACTCTATTCTATTCACTGTACATGGTTCTGTTACGGTAAATAGAAACCATCCAAAATCTTCTAAAAATGTGTAAAAAATTACAATAACTAATAGCACAAAGGTAAAACGCAGCAACAGTTTCATCTAGGTCCACCTCAGCGGGCAAACGGGGTTCAAATGATACAAAGAGTGTGTACATGGCGTGTTCTCGTGTCAAGCCACTACGCGACGAGAGGCAAGCGCGGCGACGAGAATTTTGTTTGTCATTATTGTTTTATAACACCCAATCTGAGGAACCAAATGGATGTTCAACGGTTAGCTATTTTTAAAAGTTGAGTTCTCATGGATGATTGAAGTTTTAAGTATATACAATTCTTGCTGTTCCCCGCGACTTCGTCCACGTGGAATTAATTACGGCGGAACCATTTTTTTTTCTAAAATAAAAGTATCCTAAGTTACTCCTTATAACATCAGAGAGTTCCGTCATTCATCATCATCAGTCCAGCCGTTTCTGAGATTAGCCGGAATAAACAGACAGAAAAAAAATTGAACTTTCATAATTATGCATTTAGCTTTTTAGTAAAAAGCTGTTAATTTGACTTTACAAGACGTGTCATCTATTTTATATTTTATTTATTTGTATACATTTATTAGTACTACGATAACTGTAGTAGTTCTAAGTTCTAACTCCCCGCGGTATAGCGGTATATAGAGAATAACGTGGTTTTTGCGGGGCAATGTTTCTCATATATATTTGTTTAATTAATGGTGTGAAGTCGTTATTGATATAAGTGTACCACTATGTAAAGTTAATAAAGTTACAGCCTATATACCCACCCAGATTTTAAAGTCCGCCACGCTGCCCCAATGCGTGTTGACGAACTTTACATGTCTTCGAAATATTTTTTCTTTATTTATGTGACATGCAGGTTTCCTCACGATGTTTTCCTTCAGCACGTTAAAAAACGTAAATCAGCACATAAAATTGCAATTAACAATTTCATTGGTACCGGCGGGGATCGAACCCGGTTTGCTCGCGTACTGTGAAATTTACAGCGAGCGCTAACCATCTGAGCTTCCACGGCTCTCCACTATTTATACTGGTTTAACTGGTTTTTTTTAACTGGTGCAATTTTTGGAATAAATGCAGTTTGTGAACAATAAAAATGAAATGATGATATAAATGGTTTAATGATGATATAAGCCTTAAGACATTTTGTTTGCTTAGGTGCCTTATCAACTTGGCATATTTACTATCGTCATGAACTGTCTGCTGCCTAATGCTGTCGTCGAAATCTACAAAAACCAGCAATGCAGCAAAATTTGTAAACGTATTTACATATTTTTTTTTGAGATCTATTTATTCCGTTTAATGTATTCTTTTTCGCCGAAAGCCTTGTGGCCAATGCCACAATAAATGAAAAAAAAAATATAAAAAATGAATATATCGTGACCTCGAAGGCTTCTGATAGAAAAAAGAGAAATTGTTACGAATTACGACTGCAACTGCACCATCAAGCGTATACTTTTAAAAGATGATTTTAATAATTTAAAAATATTGCCACTGATTATATGGACTTCGTAGACATAGCCGCAGTCGTTGCATTATATGGACTTCGTAGACATAGCCGCAGTCGTTGCATTACATGGACTTCGTAGACATAGCCGCAGTCGTTGCATTACATGGACTTCGTAGACATAGCCGCAGTCGTTGCATTACATGGACTTCGTAGACATAGCCGCAGTCGTTGCATTATATGGACTTCGTAGACATAGCCGCAGTCGTTGCATTACATGGACTTCGTAGACATAGCCGCAGTCGTTGCATTACATGGACTTCGTAGACATAGCCGCAGTCGTTGCATTATATGGACTTCGTAGACATAGCCGCAGTCGTTGCATTATATGGACTTCGTAGACATAGCCGCAGTCGTTGCATTATATGGACTTCGTAGACATAGCCGCAGTCGTTGCATTACATGGACTTCGTAGACATAGCCGCAGTCGTTGCATTACATGGACTTCGTAGACATAGCCGCAGTCGTTGCATTATATGGACTTCGTAGACATAGCCGCAGTCGTTGCATTACATGGACTTCGTAGACATAGCCGCAGTCGTTGCATTATATGGACTTCGTAGACATAGCCGCAGTCGTTGCATTATATGGACTTCGTAGACATAGCCGCAGTCGTTGCATTACATGGACTTCGTAGACATAGCCGCAGTCGTTGCATTACATGGACTTCGTAGACATAGCCGCAGTCGTTGCATTATATGGACTTCGTAGACATAGCCGCAGTCGTTGCATTATATGGACTTCGTAGACATAGCCGCAGTCGTTGCATTATATGGACTTCGTAGACATAGCCGCAGTCGTTGCATTATATGGACTTCGTAGACATAGCCGCAGTCGTTGCATTATATGGACTTCGTAGACATAGCCGCAGTCGTTGCATTACATGGACTTCGTAGACATAGCCGCAGTCGTTGCATTATATGGACTTCGTAGACATAGCCGCAGTCGTTGCATTATATGGACTTCGTAGACATAGCCGCAGTCGTTGCATTATATGGACTTCGTAGACATAGCCGCAGTCGTTGCATTACATGGACTTCGTAGACATAGCCGCAGTCGTTGCATTATATGGACTTCGTAGACATAGCCGCAGTCGTTGCATTATATGGACTTCGTAGACATAGCCGCAGTCGTTGCATTATATGGACTTCGTAGACATAGCCGCAGTCGTTGCATTACATGGACTTCGGTAGACATAGCCGCAGTCGTTGCATTACATGGACTTGGTAGACATAGCCGCAGTCGTTGCATTACATGGACTTCGTAGACATAGCCGCAGTCGTTGCATTACATGGACTTCGTAGACATAGCCGCAGTCGTTGCATTATATGGACTTCGTAGACATAGCCGCAGTCGTTGCATTACATGGACTTCGTAGACATAGCCGCAGTCGTTGCATTACATGGACTTGGTAGACATAGCCGCAGTCGTTGCATTACATGGACTTCGTAGACATAGCCGCAGTCGTTGCATTACATGGACTTCGTAGACATAGCCGCAGTCGTTGCATTACATGGACTTGGTAGACATAGCCGCAGTCGTTGCATTACATGGACTTCGTAGACATAGCCGCAGTCGTTGCATTACATGGACTTCGTAGACATAGCCGCAGTCGTTGCATTACATGGACTTCGTAGACATAGCCGCAGTCGTTGCATTACATGGACTTCGTAGACATAGCCGCAGTCGTTGCATTACATGGACTTCGTAGACATAGCCGCAGTCGTTGCATTACATGGACTTCGTAGACATAGCCGCAGTCGTTGCATTATATGGACTTCGTAGACATAGCCGCAGTCGTTGCATTACAAGACGACTTTTTCATTCATTCATCGCATCCTATCAAGGGGATATTTGCCATAGTTGCCACGCTTGGCAAGCAAGTTGGCAATCGCAGTTTTTTTTAATCTTAGAAAGATGTTGCTGTTCATATCCTGTTTTGTATCCCTCTGTGCTCTCTTGTGACACCAGCGGGATGATATGTGGTAGTGGATATTCCTATACTGCCGTCACTCAGCACGATATGTTATTATAGGTAATGTTTAATACCGTATAAAAATTAGGAGTACCTACTGACGAGCATGTATGCGTAGGTATATGGATGTGGAGGAGGCGAGAGAGGTGCGTCAAGATCGTGCCAAATGGAAGTCTGTAGTCTCTGCCTACCCCTCTGGGTGACAGGCGTGATGTTTATGTATTATGTAATACCATATAATGGCAGAATAAATGTGCAAGTAGTCCTATGAACGATATAAAACATTATCTAATGGATTCTTCATAATAATACTTATATATTATTCGTTAAGGCTAATTAACTCTAGTTGTATAATAATTAATTATTAGAACCGGTTATGTATCCTACAAAGTTTAATGTAAAATTTAATTTGCATTTAATTATAAAGAGTGTGTCTGTTTTAGTACATGCTTTAATCGCCTATAGTTACAGCAACATTTAATTTGAACTTTTTTATAGTATAGGGTGACAAACGAGCACACAGTCCACCTGATGGTAAGTGGTTGCTGTGGCCCATAGACATCTGCATCTATCCTCGATTACTTGTTGCTACTTGTTGCTAGTTTCTCCATATGTTGTGTGGTCATGCGTCATTTAATATATTCGGTTATACTTTCGTATTACGCGAAAACTACAGACTTTTTTGCATAGATAATTGTGTGTTACGATAGCTCTTTATCAGTCAAACAAGTAATAAAGGGTCAAAATGGGGCTGATTTATCGTTGTTCTTTTGACAGATAACATTATAGTAAATATTTTTTCGACTTCAGTGTAGTGTAGTTTGTTTTTTTAAATAGATTTTTCGAAGTATTCCTAATTATTGCCAAAGCTTGTTTGCTATTTTTTTTCTTAATTGGTTATAACATACGACTTTGTGTTTTTGTCTCCGGCCTTCTCCTAGTGTTGATTTTATAGGGCGGCAAAACTTAAGGTCACCATACTACCCTCACGTACCATATTAGTGCACGCTATGTTGGTGCTTCGATTAATAATTAAATCAAAATGGCGACTCTCATACATACCTTATACAACCATGTGATGTGAACGTGTGTGACTCTTCGTTTGCGCAAAAACTTATGGCGTTATGAATTTAGGTTAATTCGCGTGTATTTTAACCAGATTGCTTACGTGGTTAAAGAGATTGGAAACTAGGATGACGTTTCGTAATTTTTTTATTCACGGTGGAGCCACGCTGTTTCTATGTTATGTCTGCGGCATGATCAGGGAAGTTTTTCGGCACGGTCTTACAGCATGTAAGCAAAAAATAGCAGATAGCATAATGAAAAAAACCGATGAATTTTTTAATTGGTAATGAATGAGGTATTTAACCTAATTTCTCAGGGGGGACTTCATATTTGAGATTTTGATTCTTAACCTTAACCGACGTTAGATGTAGTATTCAATGGGCCACTGCATCCGATTACCAACAGACTAACTAGATGCTCGTATGTAAGACAAATTAAAAAAAAAGATAATTTTTTCGTTATTTTGCTCGTATTTTTATCAGTGTTTAAATTATAATTTCGTCCGTGGATTTGTTGCGCTACCAGAAAAAATTTGCAATGATTTAACAGTTTTTTCATAAAGAATTTAGTTTCAAAGTGAGATAAAATCTGTCTTGTATATGTACCAATTGATCTGTACGTTGCTATCTCGCGATCATTTTAAACGGTGTTATCGACAAATCTCTTCAAATAAATGAGGGAAAATGTATACTATATAGGTATGTGAATTTTCAGATTTTTTTTAATTCCTCTAAAACGTAGTTGGATTTTTCTGCCATCAATAAATTTGTGAAACTATTGACAGTAGCCATGTTGGCGGCGTTAAATAATCAGTTATGACGGCTTCGTGGCGCAGTGGCTCAGCTGTGAGTTACAGCGCTGAGGGCCGCGGGCTCGAATCCCGCACGGAACAAGTATTTCTATGGCCTACAAGTAATTGTTCCGGGTCTGGATGTTTGTCCTTGTGAAATTTATGTTTGTAATCTTTCCCCTACGATACAGTAAGATACGATACATACGTTTAAAAAAAAAAGAAAAAAAATCAAGCCATCTCCATTTTTAATTTTGTTATGACACTATTAAGAGTAATTTTTCTAAATTAAAGTTCTAAAGTAAACCGACAACTAACTCAAAGATAATAAGTGGCTACTGCAGCGCTTGGATGCCCGAAACCAACTTCAAACGAAGAAAGAAGAAAGCAACGTAAACAATAGAATAAATTAGAGTAAAGTAGAAGAGTGTAAGAACAGAAAAGAACAGAATATAATACAAATAACAGAACAGAACAAAATAGAAAATAAAGTAATGAATAGAATAGAATGTAATGGAAGGGCATGGAATGGAATTGAATGATATGGGTGGGGTGGGAAGGTATAGGATGGTTAGGATGGAATGGGTAGAATGGAATGTGATTTGATAGAATGGAACGGATCGGGATAGTATAGAGTGGTATGAAGTGGAATAGAATTTAATAGAACGGAATATATAAATTAGGACATGTCTGAAAGTTTTCGGAGGCCTCGGTAGCGCAATATTTGTCCAAGCGCTTACGGTTTGGTCAAATCAAACGTTTTATTTCTAATTCTCTTGCATTTTAACTTACCTATTATTCTTTTTTCTTAATAAAAAAATGTGAATTTCCCTAAAATAGAACATTTGTGCATTGAACTGAAATAATGATTTGATGAAATTGTTAAAAATTTACTATTTTCAATACATAATTTGTAAGTATTACCTATAGATTTTATGGGTCGACTCGACCGGGGAAGGATTACGCTCTCACAGAATACCAGCGTAAAAAAGCAGCTTAATACTGCTGTGTTTCGTATGGTGAGTGTAGAAATCGGGATATCCTTTTTTTTCTGGAAACGAGAAATTCCATCTTAGTCCTTAGGGGTAACAACGCATCTGCATTTTAATTCTTAATCGGGGAGAAATATATGTCTATAGGCTACAGCATCCACTTACCATCAGGTGGACTGTGTGCTCGTTTGTCACTCTTATTTTATTAAGAAAAAACATGTGTGTGTTTACATATTATTGCATGATTTTAATATAAAGTTAATATAAAATACACTAAGCGGTTTGCAAAATGAGTTGTCATAATTGGAATATTTTTGACACTAATAATTGTTGCATTAAATATTTTAATTTATTTACTTAAACGTTTGTTTTCGCCTCAGGATACATAATATACATCTACAGAAATTAATACGAAATTTCACCAAGTGAAAACAATCACAAGTGCAAATTATAATGCTATTAATCAAAATGTATATAAATAAAAATAAGTAGTTATATCCATATTTGACTAACGTTAAAATTGTAGGATATTCCGGTTTCACGTCATGATGACTACACACTGAGAGCAGTACACGCACACAAACTGAATTATAGATGTACTTAATACTCACACTGTTCAAATTTTGAACATAATATCGGTGTTAAGAGTTGAAAGCACTCATTTATAAAATCGATTGAAATACTACGTCCTCTAAGACCGTCATTACTTAAGTAGGTAATAATATAGGTAATATACATGTTCAAAAAATAAATGAATTTACATCTCTCAGGTACTACTCTAAGGTACATTTTTAATGTGTTTGCAGCCAGTGACATTGTTACGAATTTAGTAAAATATATAGAGTATAAAAAATATATAACAATACTTATAGTCTAGAGCAGCCATACTCAAAGTAAGCTCAGCGGAGCCCTGGGGCTCTATCATCAGGTTTTGTCACAGAAAGAGACGACGCGAAGTCCAATAAATAAATAGGTCTATAAAAGTGAACATGAAAGTTGAAAGCCACAAATACATGAAATCTTGTACAAGTGGGTATAATATAATATCGTTGGCAGAATAGTCGATCGCTTCGTAAAATACTTACGGCCTTTTTCATACAAATCGACTTTTTTTTTTGCGCGCGAAGCAAATATGGGCAACCCTCCGGAAAGCGGGGGGAGGGAGGTTGGGAATGCTCATAGCATATATAGGTTATGTAGTGACTTTTACCCACTAAACCCAACCTTTTAGGAATTGGCTTAACGATCTGACTAGAGATCCCTAAGCCGTATACGAACGCAACCCTCCTTGGCAGAAAGGAGGGCGCAAGCAGAAAGGAGGGCGCAATACAAATCGACGTCAGTTTGATCCTTAAATAACTTTTGCTCTCTCTCTCTCTCTCTCTTCACTAAATGATAATAAAAAGATTATATGTAAAGTCGTAGTTATTAAGCGTTTTGTCTAATGATTTCTTAAATTTACGCGAACACTACACATTGAATAAAACTATTATTTACGGATTTTTTCGCGTTTAATTACTTTAATTTATTTTTATTATTATCCCGACGTTTCGGGTGCTTTACAGCGCCCATGGTCACGGGGGGGGACTGAGATGTTTGACGTCCCAATGTCATAGTTAGTCCGGCTACCTTCAGTTTTTTAATATTAATTTTTGGTCCGATTTACGCAAAACGAGCTTATAGTATCATGAAGTCTTGCAGTGGCGTGCTTGGGTTTGGGTTTAATTTTGTTAATTATAGGATCCCAAGCCCAAGCAGATGGCAGCACCCAACCATCTTCTCTATTGAAATTTGGATGTTTTTTAATTTCAATAGCCTCGCGTATCATCCTTGGTAGGAATCGGTGTTCTTTTGCGAGAATTTGTGGTTTATCAAATCTAATGTAATGGTGGGGACGATCTTGAACATGTTCGCAGACTGCAGACTTCCCGGAGCGTCGGTGCTTCACATCAGCTATATGTTCCTTCACGCGGGTTTTTATAGATCTCTTTGTTTGACCTATGTAAGAGAGACCACATTCACAATCTAGCTTGTACACACCTGCATCTTGTAGAGGAATATTACATTTGATGGATGGTAAAAATTGACTAATCTTCTTCAGCGGCTTGTAGTATGTCTTAATGGACGCTCGCTTCAAGATGTAGCCAATCTTGTCCGTGACTCCTCTAACATATGGTAGTAGAGCAGGCACGCGCTCGACTGTGGCCGGCTTCACTCGTTCACTGTGACGTAGGCGCGGGACCCGAAGCTTGTTGTCTTGCAATACTTGCTTGACGTGCTGAAGCTCCGCGGCCAGATGTTTTCTGTCACAGATCCCTCGTGCTCTCTGAAACAAATATTTACCCACGGTAGCTAACTGTGAAGGATGATGGTGAGATTCACCATTTAAATATCGGTTGGTATGGGTCTTTTTCCTATATACAGTGTGACCAATAGTGTTATCAGGATTTCGGATGACTAAAACATCTAGGAAAGCTAAAGAATTATTTGCCTCTAACTCCATTGTGAATTGTATTTTAGAGTTTATGGAGTTAAGGTGGTCTAAAAATGCAGTTACTTTGTCAGATGGTAAAATTGTGAAAGTGTCGTCTACGTACCGCTTGTAGAACCTTGGATTTACAGGAGCAGTAAGAAGGGCTTTCTCCTCAAAGTCTTCCATGAATATGTCGGCGACTATGGGAGACACAGGTGAGCCCATCGCCACACCATCTACTTGCTTGTAGAACTCCTCCTTCCACAATAGATAGCCAGATGTGAGGCAATGTTCAAGTAGTATTGCATATTCTTGAGGCATGTTATTTTCTTCTAGCTTCCTAGTTACAATTGAGATGCAGTCCACAATAGGTAGGCATGTAAATAGTGACTGAACATCAAAACTGACCATAGTTTCATTGTTAGCAAGATGTAGGTCTTTTATCTCACTCACAAAATGGTATGAATCCTTTGTGTGTGCTCTGGTATGTCCTCTTAGTGGTGATAGTATTTTTGCTAAGTATTGTGCCAGCTTATAAGTTGGTGAATCGATCTGGCTCACTATGGGACGTAGTGGAGCGTTTGGTTTGTGTATCTTCGGTAACCCATACTGTAAAGCACCCGAAACGTCGGGATAATAATAAAAATAAATTAAAGTAATTAAATGCGAAAAAATCCGTAAATAATAGTTTTATTCAAAGCGTTTTGTCGTTAAAAAAATGACAAGTTGCACTCCGGGAGTGCCGGCACAAGTGAAAACTTGAATATTAACGCTGTGCATTTTTGATATTTTGGAATGATTAGGGAATAATTTTGCACGAATTGCTTTAATTATCACACACGATCATTTATTCGCGCAAGCGTCCTGCGCTGCCTAAACGAAACAGCAGGCGCAGGCTTACATTAACATAATTTACATAACATTGAGAGGGGGATACTTCCTCTCCTACGCCGCGCCGGCTGTCTCTCTCTCTCCATCCGTCTTACGAATTTTCGATCAGGGTCACGTGTCCTGACGCGAGTTTAACATTTTTTTTATATAGAATAGGGTGACAAACGAGCACACAGTCCACCTGATGGTAAGTGGTTGCTGCGGCCCGTAGACATCTACATCTATCCTCCATTAAAAATCAAAATGCAGATGCGTTGTCACCCGTGAGGACTGAGATGGAATGCCTCGTTTCCAGTAAAAAGGGTCTCCGGTTCTCTACACTCACCATACGAAATACAGCATTAAGCTACTATTTCACACTGGTATTCTGTGAAAGCGTGGTCCTTCCCCGGTCGAGCCGACCCATTCATGCTACAACTGTACTACTAATATAACTGCGGCATGGCTCTACCACGTATAAAAACTTTTTTTAACCATTACAAAAAAGTGTACAACGCCGCTAAAGAAGTTTTCACTTCAAAAAGTTTAAGAACCGCTGGTCCAGAAGGTTTAGGAACAGAAACCGAAAATTATTCGAGCTTATTGTTTTGCGATTGCCACGATATCGTTTAAGCCGATATCGTCCGTGTAGTGATGGTGTACGAATATCCACTACCCCATATCGCCCCGTGGGTGTCGTAAGAGGCGACAGAGAGAAACTAAATCACACGATGAGTACGCGCCCCCCTTTCACCCAAGGAGGGTCGCGTTCGATAAGGCTTAAAAATCTCTAGTGAGATTGTTAAGCCAGTCCCTAAAAAGGCGGTGTTTAGTGGGCAAATGTCTCCACATAACCACGCAGCCGGCTGCGTGGTATGCTATGAGCATTCACCGCCTCCCTCCCCCGCTATCCGGAGGGTTGCCCATATTTGCTTCGGGCGCAAAAAAAAAGATGAGTAGCAGCATCGTAAGTAAAAATAAAACTGCGGTTCCCAACCCGCTCCCCGTGCGTGGCGACTATGGCAAATATCGCGTTTTATGTAACAATCTAAGAAGACAAACATTCGACAGTGGACTTCTATAGGCTGGGATAGGTGATGATGAATGATTACAACTAGAGATGGGCCGAATGTGGATTTCACCGAAAACGAATATTCGGCCAAAAATTCGGTAAAACTTTTTTCGAACCGAATATTCGGCCGAACATTATTTGGCAGGATTTTCTCGGTACCTAACCAATTTATATCGAAACTTTTTATTATAGTATTAGCGCCGGACCCTGCCCCTCGCTCACCTACTAGTAATGAGCAAATTGCCGGCACATGTTTACTCGTATGCTTTAACTATTTTTGTGAGAAAAAAAATGTATTTCATTGTGTTATTTTTAGTGAATATTGACAATTATATGATAAAAATGAATGGCAGGAGATCTACTATTTGAACTTATTTTAGAAAAACTGACGACCAAATCACTTACACTTATTACACTTATTACTCAATTCGTACATATTTCAATACATTTGGACACTTTGGGTACCACTTATATCGAATGTTCGGTGATTTATCCGAATATTCGGCTGAATACGAATATTCGGTAAAGCTGCCGAATATACCGAATACGAAACGAATATTTGGCCCATCTCTAGTTACAACAAAATTGTACAATTTAAATAATACTAGTTTTTACGGATTTTATCGCATATTATTCGCGTATATTTTATAACTTTTTCATATTCCTGACTTTTAGAGCACTTTACAGACCTATTGTTCGTGGTGGGCACTGAGATGTTCAACGTCCAGATGTCATAGTTATTGTCAACCGCGGTTACCACAGATTAAAATTATTAATTTTGTAGTAGTAATTAGTAGTGTTCGCGTAAATATAGGAAATCATAATATTGTACAATTATTTTTATGACCTATTAGGAACAATTTGGTAGCGATTTAAATTCCATATTGTTATAATAATTAATAACCTCTCACAGAATACCAACGTAAAATAGCAGCTTAATATTGCTGTGTTTCGTATGATGAGTGTAGAGATCCGGAGACCCTTTTTATACTGGAAACGAAACGAGGCATTCCATCTCAGTCCTCGGGAGTGACAACGCATCTGCATTTTTATTTTTAATTGAGAATTAATGTCTATGCGCCACTGGGTATCCACTTACCATCGGATGAACTATGTGCTCGTTTGTCACCCTTATTCTATTCAAAAGAAAACCTTTTTATACAGTCTTTGTTTAATTAATAATTGTAAGGTATATTTTTGTGTAAAAAAAAACTACAGAAACAATTTTATCGCAAACTTAATTATTCATTAAGCAACTAACCCATACTTCTCATTGACTTTGGTAAAGTAAGTAGTAAGTACGTTCTGAGAAGTTAAATATGCTTTAAGAACAAAATCTTTACCGCTACTTAAAGATAACATGTAACTTCTTGTATTATTAATCAGAGCCGAAGCGTTTCCAACTACTGACACAGTCTTATGACACAGTTTACAGACCTTACAGTTGGGAAACGAATGTGGTACACTCATTCTAATTCACTGAATTAGACATGTGTCAATCATGAATGACTCGTCCGTTTGAGCAATACTACACTTAAAAATATTAGATGGTTCCATTCATCTGTTTTTGAATGTTTCGGTTCAACCGATCACAAACAATTGAAGGAACTTTTTTAACTCGTGATTGGTGTGAATTGTGAATGAGTTGAAAATAGACCGAATCCCAAATTAATTGTTTTTAGTGTAGGGTACTGGAGCCCGAAATGATCCATTTGAATGATTGATCCGAATGTACAGGTACGCGTGCCGAAATGTACTAGAATGATTCGGTCACGATAAAGGAATGATTGACACATGTCTAGAATGTACTTGTGCAGAGTAACGGTGGGGGCACTGGGGGCGGGCCGACCTTGTGCTATGTATCGCAGTCGCACTTCATTGAGTCTGATAGACAAGACATGCGGTTGCCGCGAGTGGTTTTATAGTATTTAACTAATTTACTATCACTACATAATCGAATTTAAACTGAAAACATCAACAAAATAAAGTGTCGCAAAATATTCGGCAATGCAACACTTGTCAAAATGGTTTTTCTTGTAGTAATGTAAAATGATCTTGTTCAAGTACGTACCTACATAATGTTAATAAATGATAATGATTATTATAATATCCAATATTATTTTAGCCCTCAACATTTACGCTGGCCGCGTAAATACTTACGCGGGTGGCGGCATCGCCTGACATCAATGGCGTTTCACAACAGAAAGCTCCTTTTTTTTGCGCCCATAAGCAAAGTATAGGGCTACCCTCCGGGAAGCGGGGAAGGGAGGTGGTAAATGCTCTAAGCATACCACGCAGCCGGATGCGTATATAGTAGACACAATATAAGACCTAGAGTGCCTACCCACTAAACACCACTTGAGACTGGCTTTGACCTGGTAAGGTCTTTTTGCCGTATCGGAAGCCACCCCCCGTAGGGAAAGGGGGGTGCAGACCGTAAGGTCCTATGACTATGAAATTCTTTATGAATTGTGATCACCGTTCTCGGTTTACCGAACTATACCCAAAGTTTTAAAACACGTCTAAACTAGCGCACACAGACAGTTTATAAAGGAACTTTTAAGGTGAAATAAGGGCCTATGCCACCTCAAATGGCCTAGTCAGATCCTCCGTTATGCCGAAAATACTGAAGCATTCATTTTGAAATACATAATGGTAAAGTTGAGGATTAATTTTAACTATGTTAGAAGAAAACACGATTCCATAAAATTTTCTCGATAGAAAAAAATCCAAAATTACCTCCAAACTGAACAATAAATCGCTGGTATTCATAAAATACTTTAAATTAGATCATGAAACTTTGCATACTAACTGAACTAACTATAAAGCAGGGTTTATGCTTTTTTATTACCATTATTTTCAATGTAAAAAGAAATTACCTAAACTATCGGCGTCCTGAACCTTGTTCCCTGCTTCCCTGCCGCCCGATCAGTCTCGTTTCGGCTCTCGAACAGGAAAACTGTATCGCTTACGATTCGAATATACACGTAATGCAACAGGACGACTTAAAATTAAAATGGGAAATAACCGTAATAAAAATAAGAAGCGACTGGGTTGGCGTAAAGAAAAGTCATAAATATGATAAACCTAATGAAATAAGTATCTAACGACCTATCTACTTACAGTATTAGTGATTACAAACATGTCGGTACATAGCATACGACGCGCGGGGAAGTGGGGGCGAAATTAGAATTTGAGCTGAGGTAGTATAGGCGCTTAAGAGAAATCAAGTAATGGCCTAAACATAAAAGTAGATATTAATCCTACTAAAAACACAAATATCAAAAACGTTGCTTGTATTGGTCCCCCTTTTCAAATTTTGGTGGGATATCATTGATTAAAAAACTGAGTACTCGTTTTTCACTGGCTTATTTTTTAATACCCGGGCAAATTTGCAAAGAAGGTTCAAAATAGGTAATATAGGGAAATGGTGAAGAAAAATGTATTAAAAAAATCTCAAACATTCCGTCCTTTTTACCTTTTAACACTTAGCAACACACGCTATTTCTAGCCACACGTGAGGGACCTATCTCCCCACTAAACATAAACCGTATATCAGTACTATTTTAATCACAGGTCAGGAGTTCTTTTTACAAAATAAATTAAAAGCATTTTATGAATGTAATAAGAATATTTATTTAAAATTTAAAACTTAAAAATTGCCACTTCTAGCATCAAACAAAAAGGGATACAAAAACCACGTTATATTTTTAGAGTTAATATTAGAGGTCAAATATGTAATAAAATTTCGAATGAAAAATAAATCTAATTGTTTTTCTAATTACTCTTATCTTATACACTACAGAACAGGTATAAATATCTAATAAAATACTAAAACATCTAAAATCACTAGGGGAACGAATATCGAAATTTTAGTCAAATGTCCTACTTTCAGTATCAATCTTTACTATCAAAATTATGCGTATAACATAATTATCAGTTTGACATTTTGTACATATTTTTACGTCTGGAGAATAAATAAGACACACGTTTTTCATAAATTTAGAACACACGTTTAGTTGGTATAGGCTGAGTCAGATGTATGATTTTCTGAGTAATGTGTGATCTTAAAGTTAAATTCAAGTCAATCATATTTTCAGAAAATAGAAAAAAAAACTTGCATCAAATGGGAACATTTCGTTCTAGGCTCGAGCAAGACCCCTCAGACCAAACAAATGTATAATGATGTTATGTGCTGAACTCGTGATCACGATGGTGGTATTTTCTACCATTTATATCAATTTCTTCCATAAAATGCAAATTACTTTTCGGTCTTGTTGTTCATTATTTTCCACTTCTTTGTTTCCTGGGTCACTCTTCGTTTCTTTTTCACTTCCAGTGTCATGATCACTGACTTCATACACTGCGTCTCTAATATCCGATAATGCTTCAGGAAAAATTTCCTCAACTTCGTTTTCTTCTGATTCGAAGTCATTCAACAGATTTCTATCAACAGGGAATTCAAATTTTTATCCATAGTACGCCACAAACCTACAAAAAAAAAAACAAACAAATAAATAAGGAAATTGAAAAATATAAATACTTTACGTAATGACACTTCTGGGGGACCTTAGTCCCGTAGATATCGACTCGTATCTCTTGAACTAAGCATGCTGACCTGGTGCACGTTCCCTACCCGCGAGACCTCGGAAGGCACAGGGAATACTTGGACGCTTAACCACTTTACGTTTAAAACACTTAAAATATTTTCGAAAATATGTTCTGTGGGGGAACTAGGTCCCCCACCTGAGGTGTTAAGGGTTAAATTCGAAATACGTGGTAATGGGTCGATCGGTAGGCAAAAACGTTGTTGCCCATAAATCACATTCAATTTGGGATAATTTCAAATAAAATTAGAAACCTTATTTACTCGTATTTTCAAAAACCGCAATAACGGTGTATCATTATTTATATACTTGAACATAAATTTTAAATTTGGCTTCTCTGAAAAATAACCCTGTATATAAAAATCTTTTATATCCCGATTTATACTTAGCTGTAAGCACATGAGTTTTTTAAATTAATTCAACAAATTTTAGATATCATAGAAATATTAAAAACAAACACAAACTTCATTATTATATCTATGGTAGATATCGACTAGCTTAACACGCGACTGCGTCCTCATTATAGATATAAACAGTTTTTTCAAGTGAAACTTCATCAGTATCATTACAGTTTAAAGGCTCTTAGTTCTTTAAACAGACTGACGACACTCAAAAGAGACAAACGTATAATACGTGATAGAGCCACGCTGTAGCTATATTATGGTTGTAGCATGAATGGGTCGTTCGACCGGGGAAGGACCACGCTCTCGCAGAATACCATCTTAAAATAGCAGCTCAATGTTGCTGTGTTTCGTATGGTGAGTGGAGAGAACCGGAGAACCGTTTTACTGGAATCGAGGCATTCCATCTTAGTCCTCAAGGCTGATAACGCATCTGCATTTTGATTCTTAATCGAGGTTAAATGTCGATATCTATGGGCCACAGCATCCACTTACCACCAGGTGGACTGTGTGCTCGCTTGTCACTCTAATCCTATAAAAAACATACATATACATCTATATGATTAAGTCTGCGAGAGAATGAGGTAGAATCCATACTTACATAATGATATAATAAAGCGGAAAAGGTTCTTCATATGCATTCTCTGGAGCTACCGGTCCGATTTGATCAATTATTTTTGTATATTATTGCCAGATTCATGAGAAATAGTATAGACTATGTAGCATTAGGCTACACCTATCTGTTAGCCTTAAAGATTGATTTTTCTAAAGCAAGTCAGAAGAAAAAGCGCTCAAGAACTACTTTATCCGCGTAATGGTACGTAGTACTATTATTTATTCCGTGGTAATGGTTAGTGATAAGTAAATACAATATTCTACGAAAATATAAATTTACCTGTCCGCGATACCGTAGGCCTTTTTCCTATACATAAGCTTCTATAAGGTATTTTATGACTTTTTGCCGTAAAATACCTTATGGATTATATAATTTATTGAAAATTAAAAAGTGATTTATGAGCGTTATTATTAGGGATTGATCCTTACGAATGAAAGTTACCACATCATCAAGACAATTTTATGAAGATAAACTTTGCACTTTACAGCATGTTATTTGGACGCATTGTTTAAGAGATAATGAAAATTTTTAATAATTCAACACTTGGCTCAACGCGCGTTCGACGCCCAGGCACCCGATGAGAATCGGCAGAAACCAGAAACCAGAAATCGCTGGCCACAGCTAGTACAGTATAAAGTGTTTCCTATTATCTCGGTCTCCTCTGTGTGCGTCGCTTTAAAGATGGTTAAAATATAAGTTTTAACTGTTAAAATAAAATAAAATAAATAATACTAAATAAATTTATAATACCCAAACCAAGAATGGTTATGTTTAACAATCCACGAATTTATGTCTTACCGAGTTATGGACCACCTTAAGAGTCAATCAATTTTTGTGCGATAAAATTACTTTACCTATAGAATGAAGTAGATGGCGCCACTACTAAGCAATTTTAGTAGAAAGAAAAAATATTATTTATATTTAACTGATATAAAAAATTTAAGCTCTACATGTCTAAAAATAAGAACTGTAACATTTATTTGCTATAAAATTAAACTTTTATCTTAAATTTTACTTCGCACTTGTTTTGGAAACGATCGTAATAAATAAATCACTTGCTTGTTTTATATTTCCTTTCATTTGAAGGTTTCACTTATACCGCGTGTGAACTGCACACGTGTTTTTTTAATTTAAATTTAGTTGGAATTGATGTTTTCATTTTAAATAGGAAAAACGTCTTCGTTCGTCTTCTTTATACTTTATATATAATCTCTCGTGTATATAATCTATAAACTTATGTATTTCATGTAAGATAAGGAGAAATGTGTTATCGATGTAATCTAAAAAGCAATAATAACCAGCCGGTCTATTTTGCGCTGACGTCAAATGAAAAAAAGGAAAGTCACAGAAGTTAATTAAAAAATAAATATAACTATTTTAATTGTTTTAAGTGGTCCTTAAAGAGTTCTAATTTTATTTTATAATACTGTATGAAATTTCATACAGTTAAGTACTCAAGTATTGACAAATCCGGGCTTACGATTCAACAGATTAATTAATTGTGAATCCAGGCTGTTAATCCTAGTTGATAAATATATGTACTTACAGTAAAAAGTAAAAAAAAATGATAAATAATCTTACTTGATAATTGTTTAAAAATTCAAATTAATGACATTAGAACCCGTATGTCTTGTGATTGCCCTTGAACTTTTGCGGTGTGTAATTTAACCTACAATTTAAAAAAAACTGTAAAAATAATCAAATCAAACATAAGATACCACATCTACTACTACAGCTCATCACAAGCCCCCTGCTGACAATAGGCCTTCTCCAATAATTGCCACTAAGTACTGTCCTGATCCTAAGCCATCCGCGTCCATCGACCACCTGTGTGTTTAAAACAGCAGGCCGTCACACCGTCATTATCACACTATTTAGACGTGGTAGAGCCATGCAACAGCTATATTGGTAGTTTAGTTGTAGTACTAATAGGGTCGGCTCGACCAGAGAAGAACTACGCTCTCACAGAATACCAGTGTCAAATAGCAGCTTAACGCTGCTGTGTTTCGTATGATGAGTGTAGAGAACCGGAGACCGTTTTTACTGGAAAAGAGACATTCCATCTTAGTCCTCACGGGTGACAACGCATCTACATTTTGATTCGTAATCGAGGATAGATGTAGATGTCTATGGGCCGCAGCAACCACTTACCATCAGGTGGACTGTGTGCTCGTTTGTCACCTTTAACCTATTAATAAAAACATTTAGTGAGCGTCGTCCTACGCTACAATTGCCAGTACGAGGCTGCCACTCGAGAACCTTTCTTAAACATCGATTGTCGGTTCTTCGAGTTACATAGCCGGCCCATTGCCACTTCAGCTGGCAATGGGCCGGCGATCAAGCGGATCATTAATCCGCTGGGTTATGTCAGTTAATCTTGTCCTTCTACGGATATTCTCGTTATAGACTTTATTATACAGAGAAATTCCGAGCGTAGCCCTTTCCATCATACGCTGAGCGACTTTGTGCTTCGTAATACGGTAAGCTGTGCAGGACCAAGTTTCAATTCCGCAAGTCATCACTGGCAAAACTATGGTTGTAAATTTTCGTCGTAAGATTTTGAGGGAGCTTTGAGGGAAAGGCGAAAAACCCTCAAACTCAGACTGAAGTCTGGTAGGATTCGGATGACCTCTTGGTCAGAGTTAGACTTATCTAATTGGACTTGGTTTGAATTGGTAGCGTTCCCAACAACGACGGGAGTAACGTGGATTTTAGACATGATTTTTTTGTCTTGTCTATGTTCATCTTAATACCTGCTCGTTGAGAATCAATACTGAGGTTATTGGGCATAGTGATTTGATCTTCCAGGGACTCTGCCATAGTGAATATATCATCGACAAACCTAAGTTTTTTTTCTTATAGAATAAGGGTGACAAACGAGCACACAGTCCACCTGATGGTAAGTGGATGCTGTGGCTCATAGATATCTACACTTACCTTCAATTAAGAATCAAAATACTGATGCGTTGTCACCCCTGAGGACTAAGATAAAATGCCGCTATTCCAGTAAAAAAGACTCCGGTTCTCTACACTCACCACACGAAACACAGCAGTGTACAGATGCTATTTTACGCTGGTATTCTGTTATGGTGTGGTCCTTCCCCGCGCGAGCCGACCTCATTCGTGCTACAACTATACTACTAATATAACTGCAGCATGGCTCTACCACGTTTAAATAGTGTGATAATGACGGTGTGACGGCCTGATGTTATAAACACATCGGTAATCGACGGACTCAGAATCAGGACAATACTTTGTGGCAATCTACATTTACCTTCAATTAAGTCTCAAACTGCAGATGCGTTGTCATCCCTGAGGACTGAGATGAAATGCCTCTGAGATGAGATGAAAGACCAAAATTTCCAGTAAAAAGGGTCTCCGATTCTCTACACTCACGATACGAAACACAGCAGCATTCAGATGATATTTTACGCTGGTATTCTGTGAGAGCGTAGTCGTACCACAGTCGAGCCGACCCATTGGTGCTGCAACCACAATATAGCTGCAGCATGACTCTACCACTCTGAAGAGTTTCGGGGATAAAGCGCTACACTTTCTCACACCTCTTTGCAGGTGGATAGTTTTAGTGATCTTGTTCTTTACTCGAATAGACAGCTTAGTGTTACTATACAATCACTTCAACCTCGATATACCGACTGTCAACTTGGCACAGTAGAAGCGACTGTAGCACCGACCGAATTTCGACTGAATTGAAGGTTTTCTCATAGTCCACATAAGCCAGACATAACACCAGAGTTCTGTATTATTCTGTATTATTATCCTTATACTGTATTTTGTAGAGACAGCTGTATAATCTAACGAAGGGTGTGTACTCATTTACAGAGTATGTATACCGTCTATGGTACTTTTCGGAAACCGGCTTTTTCGGAACGCTGGACGTCGTCGAGTCTGCGTACAAGACGATTCGTGCGTCTACGTGCTATTTTCAAGAGTCATTCATGAAAATAGCACGTAGACGTAACTTAGGAAGTTAAATCAGTTAGTAATTCTTTAATATGGTTTAATCAGAGTGCTCTAAGGAATTGTTCGGACTAATTCCAGCCTCACAATTTCACGATCGCACATAGCGACAAAACTCGCGAAACCATTCATACAATCTGGATGACTGGCGGTCCAGCACTGTGCGATTTAATGGAAGTTTTCCTCCTCGTTTTATTTCGTTTCCTTGTGAAATAGACTACCATCAAAGATTTTTCCGAACGGATACGACTTAGGAATCTTCAAGAAAAGAGCCCACTCCTTTTTAAAAGGCCGCAATTCCCCTGGTGTTGCAGTTGTTCAAATGCGGTGGAAGTCACTTACCATCACGTGAGCCTGCCTTTGCTATAAAAAACAATCACTTTTCTTGAAGAATGAAACTCCCACACTTCTGCTCCACTTCTCCGGAAACGATATTATAGCATTCTGGCACTTTTGCAGTTTTCAATTAGCGTTTAAGATTGTAGAAAATCAACCGCCAGCAACGAAAAGGGATTTGGTTGACGCGTGACGCATCGGAAAACCGCATAATTGTTACGTCTTGCGTAGTTGGTAACTACTAAGTTGTAGAAGGCCGTAATAGATTGACCGCTGGATCATTATTGATTGCACTAGTGTCTAGTAATAATTAAGAATTGAATTGTTAATTATTTTCGTGCATACTAGCGATGCGCCTCAACTCCGCACGGGTGATTCCTGGATCTTAACAATATTTATTTATTTATAAGATACATGCTTACGAGCTAAAAGATTGTAATAATAATAATAATAATCTTTATTTCTCTTTACAATCGCAGTTTATAACATCATTACATCTAAATTTTTTTTAAGTAACTTACAAATGCTAGTTGTAGAGACTGGTGACAATACTAGGATTCCCTGTGCTACAGCCACCAGGCCTCCGCCACCGGACAAATAATCATGGAAAGTATGTACTCATGAGAAGTGTATTTGAAAAGAAATATAATATAATTTAAAAAAAAAAAAAGCGCGCGCGCGCGTGTGTGTGCGTGTGTGTGTGTGCGTGCGTGCGTGCGTGCGAGCGAGCGTGCGTGCGTGCGTGCGTGCGTGCGCGCGTGCGTGCGTGCGCGCGTGCGTGCGTGCGTGCGTGCGTGCGTGCGTGCGTGCGTGCGTGCGCGCGTGCGTGCGTGCGTGCGTGCGTGCGTGCGTGCGTGCGTCGTGCGCGTGCGTGTGCGTGTGCGTGTGCGTGCGTGTGTGTGTTTGTGTGTGTGCGCGTGCGTGTGCGTGTGTGTGTGTGTGTGTGTGTGTGTGTGTGTGTGTGTGTGTGTGTGTGTGTGTGTGTGTGTGTGTGTGTGTGTGTGTGTGTGTGTGTGTGTGTGTGTGTGTGTGTGTGTGTGTGTGTGTGTGTGTGTGTGTGTGTGTGTGTGTGTGTGTGTGTGTGTGTGTGTGTGTGTGTGTGTGTGTCCTCAATGTGTAAGAGCCTCACTATCATCATAGTCTTTAGTCAGTAACCATGTTTTAATAGTAAATTTACAGTTTGCTCTTGTTAAAGCGTAGCTCTTGATATACCCAGTATACGATTTACTCTATTATATAGTAAAGGTGCAATATAATAAAAGAACCTCTTTGCAAATGCTGTTCAAAATTTTTGGTGGACACAAACAATATCCTTTCTGCGTACACGTTGTGTCATTGTAGCACTCAACACGCTTGTGACATTACATACATTAAGTTAAAGTTGTCTATTTTAAGTCATAATCGAATGATAATTTTAGAATATGATTAATTACGTAATTACAAGAATCTAATGTTTAAAAAAAATAATGTTTTTGATATTATTTTATATAAAATTTGACTTATGTATTTAATTAATTAATAAATTTGATGTAAAAATAGAAAGAAATTAATGACAATTGGATATGTAACATTATATAATTATTGACGTAAGAATAATAATTAATATATGACATTGACCTATAATAATAATCTTACTTTATATAATAATACTTACTGATATTTTTTCTGACACTGTGGCATAATAAATTAATTATCAAATCAAGTAAATAATATTAAATAATTTTATATTTCGTTAAATTAATATATGTTGTTAAATTCGATAAGTATTGTTGTTTAGGTTACTTGACCATTAATATTTGCACGCCACTAAGGTAGAATATGTAGAACGAATTATACTCTGACACCATTGTACAACCATTTTCTTGCAAATAAAGATTATTATTATTATTAATAGCAAACAAGCTTTGGCAATAATTGGGACAATTTCGAAAAATCAACTTTCTAACATATTAACCACACTACACAGTAGTAAAATCGACTAAAATATTTACTATAATGTCAACTGTTAAAATGCCGTCGATCAAGCAGCGCCTTTTTGACCCATTTGACCAAATTTGATTGACTGATGAAGAGCTATCGTATCACAGAGGCATCTATGCAAATAAAGCTAGGCTTTTTAGTTAGAAGAAAAAAGTAAAGTAAAGTAAAGTACAGCATATATACGTCCCTCCGCTGAGCACAAGCCTCCTTTCATTTCTGAGACGGTATTAGAGCAAGGAAATGTCCGCCGCGCCACCCGAACTTCACATGTCTTCGAAATATTTTTTCTTATTTCTCAGACATGTAGGTTTCCTCAAGATGTTTTCCTTCACCGTCGAGCACGTGGTAAATCAGCACTTAAAATTGCAATTAACAATTTCATACAAGTTATAAGAAAGTGATGACCATATTACCCTCACGTACTATACAGATAACACTTCCCATAGACATCTACTTTTTTATAAAATAAAGATGATAAACGAATGCACAGTTCAACTGATGGTAATTGAACGCTGGACCACAGATACACATCTATCCTCGATAAAGAATCAAACTGTAATACGTTGTTATCCTTGAGAGCTAAGATACAATCGTCGGTGGTAGAATTCGTTACTATAAAAGGGTCTCTACACTAACCATCCGAAACAAAGCGGCATTTTAACTATTTTACTCTGAGACCGTGATTCTTCCACGGTTGAGCCAGCTCCTTTGTGCTATCAATATATTGATCTTCAATCTTTTTAGTAAGTAGTAAGTCCAATACTGGGGATATAATACACGATTGTGCATCAGTATGTCACAAACCATTTTAAGCAGCATTTGAATCCTCACACCTCAAAAACTATTAAACCTACACTCTTATAATCTTGCAATCTTAATGACAGCCCCATGAATACCTAGAATCATAAATTGCATGAATAAATATAAGAAAAGGTGACCAAGCTTGGCCCAATCAACGTTTGTGGTTGTCGGCTACGTCAATAAAAGAGTGAAAGATGCGCCAAGCTCCAAGCACTGTACACGTGATAGAGCCACTTTGCAGCTAGGGTAAGTCCGGGGGAGTTGGCCATAGTTTTTTAAGAAGCCAGTAAAATTAAAACTACAAAGAATAATTAATAAAAATCAACTTTTAATTAAACTTTCGACATTAAACTCATAGAATATCACATAAAATTATTGAATTGCAACGTAATCAGCCTCATGATTTACTTTTTTCCAAATTACGATTAACGATCACTCCCGTAGTGCCCGGTAGAGATGGCCATAGTAGCAAGGGATAGATTTCCAGTTTATTAATCAGCATTTCATCCACTCTTTTCCTATAGGTTTTTGAGTCTAAGATTATTCTTCTTTTTTGTCCATGTACTGAACGTTTATCATTAAGGGGAAATATAACCTCAAATGGCTTAGCAAAATCCTCCGTTATGCCGAAAGTATTGCAGAATTAATTTTGAAATAAATATATGGTAAAGTTGAGGACTAATGTTAAGGATTATGTTGGACGAAAACACGATTCCGTTAAATTTTCTCGATAGAAAAAAATCCAAAGTTACCTCCAAAATAAACAATAAACCGCTGTTATTCATAAAATATTTCAAATAAGATCATGAAACTTTGCATACTAACTGAACTAACTATAAAGCAGTGCTTATGTTATTTACTTTTTTTTAAAATACCATTATTTTCACTGCAAAAGAAATTACCTAAACTATCGGCGTCTTGAAGCTTGATTCCTGTCGCCCCGTTAGTATCCTTCCTATATATAAAAAAGTACTCTGTGGTTAGTATCGCTCCGGCTTTTGAAGGGGGAGGTTGTGTCGCTTACGATCAGATTACACATTACGCAACAGGATGACGTAAAATTAAAATGGGAAATAGACCGTAATAAAAATAAGAAGCGACTGGGTTGGCGTTAACAAACAGGCATAAATATGATAAACCTAATGAAATAACTATCTAACGACCTATCTACTTACAGTATTAGTGATTACAAACATGTCGGTACATAGCATACCACGCGCGGGGACGTGGGGGCGAAATTAGAATTTGAGCTGACTTCCTATATCCCCTTAAACGCGGTTTAATTTTTTTGAAGCCACAATTGGCATAAAACGCATTGAAGCCAGGCCTTGATAAAAAGCGTTTCATAACAATTTACTCCACTGCTTACACAGTTGTCAACTTCTCTGTTTCCACCTTTCTTCATCAGACAAGTCACATAATATTAGTTCTTCCTTCTTATCACTGCTTTCAGATAATTATTTCGTTACGTAGTTTAATATGATTAGCGAGTAGCAAGTTCCTTCTCATTTCCTTCGTTGAATAGAGATGATGGTCTTTGTCATTATTTTACTGATATCGTCTTTCTATACTCCATAAAGAAGCTACAGTTTTTAGCTTTTGCCCGTAGTAGAGCCCCGCTATATTATAGTTGGAATGAGAATGGGTCGGTACGACCGGAGAAAGACCACGCTCTTACAGATTACCAGCTTAAAATATAAGCTTTAAGCTCAATGCTGCTGTATTCCATATGACGAGTGTAAAGATACGGAAACCCTTTTTAACTGGAAACGAGGAATTTCATATTAGTCCTCAGGAAAGACAACGCATCCGAGTTTTGATTCTTAATCTAGGATAATGTCTGTGGGCCACAGCATCCACTTATCATCAGGTGGACTGTGTGCTGGTTTGTCACCCTTATTCTATAAAAAAGCTATGTAGATAGTTATTTTATATTCAAACAGCGTCCATGGTTGCCTTAAATGATTCTTCAATCTAGTTCCTTCGTGAGCTGACAGCTTTTCTTTAGTTTTCATTTGGCATCTATCTATCTTATTACCAAAACATAATTAGCATAAATAACCATGAATAAAGAATATTGCAAGTCATTATAGTACAACTTTTATTATTACACATTACTTATGTATTGTCATCTCATACCGACCATGTATGGCCCACTCTCCTAATCATCCGGGGTAGATGGCCACACATTTTTTGTAAAAGAAATATAAAATATTCCACGCGCAATTTGCCGGTTATATTAAAGTTTGGTTCGTAAACTGAACATTTAACTTAAAAAAATATTTACTTTGTGTGATTCCTTATTACCGAAAATGTGTAGCGCAAACCCTTTAAAAACTTTAAGCTCCTTAGAAATCAATATAGGTACATTTTACTTACTTTTTGTTTTATTTTCGCCGGAGTTCTAGCGAAATGTCGCTCACACTGCACGAATGGTACTAACGAGAAAGTAGTGCACTTTAGAAAGTGTATCTATGATTTTTTTAAGTGGCCATCTCTCCTTTACGGCCATCCCCCGCACTTACCCTATATTATAGTTGCAGCACGAATAAGCCGGCCCGACCTGAGGACCACGCTCGTACCTGTGCGATACTATTTTTGTTAGCTCGTGATGCTTCCCGCTCGAGCCGACCAATTCCTGTTCTAGGCATAATGCACTCTACAGCATTGCTCCCGGTCAAACCGACCCGGTTGAACTGAGTTTGCATCTCACTGCAATGCGAGACCCTCCATTTCTCAACTTTCAACCCCACCCGTTCATCCTACAGACTTCACAGGTCACACCGGGCGCGGGAATTTCTGTGATTATCTGTGTAGGATGGTAAATGCTTTCACTGCGGAGGACGGAACCGGGATTCCGCTACCCACACACTTGCGGTATACCCAGCGCGGGAACGGGAGCGAACGATTCTGATATAACATTTCGGATGGAACCTCTCCCTGGCAGCAGTCATGTCGGCGATGCCGAGCGGGAATTCGCCGTGGAGGGCCGTAGCCACCTTCTGTGAATCTGTTATGATTCAGAAGGAGGCTTCTGAACGGGATCAGGAGAGGGTGATCCCGATCTTATTTGGTAGCCCCCGCAACGAATGCTGTTTATGGGAATTTCTCCACGAAGAAAAAAACACCGTTCATATATTCGCGTCAGTACGATCTACATCTTTGTTACCGGTACGTACATCTTAATTTTCGTCTCCTATTTGTTTAGTTTTGGATTATTTTTGTTATCTCATCCGCACAAAGTGCAAACTCAACTCAAACGAGTTATAAACATAATACACTGCAGCGTGGCGCCCATCGAGCCGACCCATTCCTGTTCTAGGCATAATGCAATACAGAAATCAAGACTTTAATTACTTTACTAAGGCTCTATCCCGTAAAACACTTTCATTCGTTACTATCGAAAAAAGTTTACAAATACAAAGAACCAAAGAATTATTGGTACACGTACCTAACTGGCCACAGATAAGAAAAATAAAATATGCATTTTATTTTAAGAACATGCTGAACCGGCTCTTTTCTTCACGTGATAGATCAGTACACGTGAAATTGCATTTAGCCATTTCAGTAGTCGTCGGATATACGAGTACGTCGATTTGCTCGTTTACTATGAAATTGAGGAGAGACGCTCTAATCTGCCGTGACTCCATAACGATATCGACGAAAGGTATTCGACGTCAATATTATATTATTACGTACTTTTAATTTTTTTTAAATTATGATAATTGTAGGTTAGACACTATATTTATAAATTCATCGTATGTAATTAATTGTTTTTATTTTAATAAACGCAATTCGCTATTTCTATTTTTTTTCCATTTTTCATTAGCTCTGTGACATCTTTCTAGAGTGACTTTTTGTCAACCTCTTCGGTAACGTGTAAAATTTATCCAATTAAAAATGATTCTATCAACTCTAGATTCAAACTATCACTTTCACCGTATTTATACAAGTTACGGGTGCGAGCGAGACGCGCTTATAATTGAAAGAGAGGAATAAACGTTCACGTTGCACGTGTTAGATAAGGATAGGGATATAATTAAAACTTTTGTCGCGTAGGATTTCCGAGGGAAAGGATGGGTGGAGTAAGAAAATAAGTGGAGTCATCTTAATTTTAAAAGATTTGTATTTAAAAAAAAACAAGAAGTGACATTAAATATAAAACACAAATTTGTAACAGCTCAGTTAATAACAATTATGAATCGAGTTTTATATATAATACAATTTTAAATTAAGAACAAAAAATTAGACAATTTGCTTTTTCAGAAGAGCTTCTGAGTTTACTTTCTCATTAATGCATTCATTACAGTCCAGGACTGAACATAGGCCTGCTCATAGGTTGCCAGCTAGAGAAAATTTTTTGCGATAGTAGCCATGCTCGGCGGACTATTCGGCAACCGCAGATTTTCATTTTGTAGTTGTTATTAGGAAAATGCTGCTATAGCTGCCTACTTACCCTCTTTCGAAGTGTAGGAAATATCTGAGAATTTGAACACAACTAATGTATTGATACAGTACATCACTATGAACAACTCTCACGTATAATCAACAACCATATTGACTTGTTAGAAACATCGCCAAACCCGATTCAATACTTTTAGCATCTACTACATTAATATGTCTTCTAATTGTTATACTTGAGATGTTAATTAAACTTTGAGTAAAACATTTCCCCTCATTTTGTAATTTATCAGGGAACTCATCGTTCCATAGCAATATTTTTTGCTAATACCAACAATGGCCCAACTAGTTACTAAGAAATGATAACACGCTTCTTAGGATATTATTCTTTTCTTCTTTCGCCTCTTACGACACAGATGATATGGGGTAGTCAAATTTCTTACACCGCTACTACTCAATTAATTAATTACAGTTATTATACAGATAAATTATTTAAATAGTATAAAAAATTTAGTTTGAGAAAGAAACTCTCTATGTATTACGCTGTTCTCCTTTAGCAGAGTATATTTCACAGAATTCTCTTTCATACCCTCTTTTAAACCGATTATGCCCTAAAAGGCGTTGTATGTTTGCCTTTGTTTTTTTTTCTTCATAAAACTTGCAACTTTGAAAACATTTTTATTCCACATTTTAAAATATATCAATTTATAAATTATTGATCGAAAAGTTTTAATTTTTAAATTACAGTGAGAACTAAAAGTAAAATCAACTGAATAAAACTAATCTTTTTTATATAGAATAAGAGATCCGGAGACCCTTTTTTACTGGAAACGAGGCATTCCATCTTAGTCCTCAGGGGTGAAAACGCATCTACGTTTTGATTCCTAATCGAGGATAAATGCAGATGTCTATGGGCCACAGCATCCACTTAACGAAATCTGACGATAAAAACCTTTTCTTTTGTTACAATACATGATTTTTTCTATTTTGTTACTTTCTACCTTTCTTATTTAAATTATTCTGTTAGTTTTAAGCTTTATCTCGTCGATGTATATTTTAGGGCTAATTTTTCAAACGTCAGATAAAAGTTATCCATCGTAATAAATTATAACCCGACTGAATATGAAAGCGAAACTATGAAAAATTTTTATTTATACACCTGTACTTTTATTTGTTTGTGTTGTATTTAATACTGACTGTTCCCCGCGACTTCGCACGCGTTTAATTTAGGGATTTACCTTTTTTGCGCGGTAAACTAATTGTTTTTCTAAGCCTAAGTTACTCCTTATAACATCAGCTATCTGCCAGTGAAAGTCCCGTCGAAATCGGTCCAGCCACTTCGGAAATAAGCCGGAACAAACAAATAGACAGACAATAAATAAATAAATGTATTTTCGTTATAAGTACCGTATATACTTTCATACGCATTTAGTAAAAATCTGCTATTTTGACATTACAAACAGTCACTTCAATCAAATATTTTGTATGGACTAAATAAATTTCAATAGGTACGTGATTGAAAAATTAACCCTTAAATATTACTAAATTATTATGATTTAAGTTGTGGGTACTGCTTATAAGGAATAACAAAAGGAAAATTACATTCTATATACGTCCCACAGCTGGACAAAGATCATTTCTAAAATGTTCTTGGACCGAATAAAAGTAGTCAGTTACGTTGCGTGTGTTGGCGGGCAACAAATGTTTTCAAAATATTTTTCCTCAAATATAAAGGTTTCCTTACGATGTTTTCCTTCACCACCAAGCACGTAGTAGATCAGCACTTAATATTGCTAAATGTTATTTTGAGATCGAATCCATGTTGCTCGCGTACTGTTAAATTATAATATAGGTAGGTATTTATGTATAACATTGTAACTTTAACCGGCGGCTCCGCACGCGTTTAAATATATAATTGGATTGCAACTTGGATTACAAATAGTGTAAAATTGAAATAGACTAAAAATTTCTTATAGGTACATAAAATATATCCTCGACCCTATACTGGTTTATATCTATAATACCTATTACCAACGTTATTGAGTCACAAACATACAAACATCCACGCCTTCATATTTATTATACCTATAAGTAGGATGTCGACCCCCAAAAAATGGGCACACAATAATATGCTAAGTGTTCGATATTTGTTATAGGACTGACTTTTCAAACATCAGATACAAGTTATTCATAACGTAAAATACTACATACAACAAATTAAAAACTACAGGAGTATGATTGTAACTTACTTTTACAAAAAGAAATAGGCCAACTTCAAACTACTAACAAATAATAAAACAAGTGGTAAAATAAAAATAAATTGTACAACCAACTTAAATATAAATAAAATGAGAACATCAACAATGTAGTCGAAATCAATTAAATATGTTTTATTAAGGATAAGTCATAACTACTGGTCAGATCTAGATTAAATTTATATGGGACCACATGACAAGCATCAACTTTCATATAAAAAAAGAATAATCAAATCGGTTTACCCAGAAAAAAGTTCTAACACACATAAAACATACAATCGAATTGAATACCTCGTTTTTTTGAAGTCAACCGATAAGTCAGTGCCAAGACAGTATATGGAAGAAATAAAACCCAAATTTCATTATGAGTAATTAGTTTATTATTGTTAGTTCTTTAAAGTCCGCTTTCACTTCTTGTTAAAAGTCAATTTTTTACCTTTATGAATGGACTAAGGACTCACAATCTCAATGTCGCCTAAATGTTTACATATAAACATTATTTCAAATTTTACTAACCCACCCCTGATATATAAATTTTTTAATAAAAAAAGAAATCTTCTGAATCGGATCTCCATTGACAAAGATATCGCGTAACATACATTTTAAAAGAAAATCGAATTATGGACCTCCTAATGTACTGAAGTCGGCTGAAAAAATTTATTTTTTTTATAGAATAATGGTGATAAACGAGCTCACAGTCCACCTGATGGTAAGTGGATGCTCTGGCCCATAGACATCTACATTTATCCTCAATTAAGAATCAAAACGCAGACGCGTTGTCACCCCTGAGGTCTAAGACGGAGTGCCTCGTTTCCAGTAAAAAAGGTTCTCCGGATCTCTACCCTCACAAGATGAAACACGGCAGTATTAAGCTCCTATTTTACGCTGGTGTTCTGTGAGAGCGTGGTGCTTCCCCGGAGGAGACGACCCATTCGCGCTACAACCATAATATAGCTACAGCGTGGCTCTACCACGTATAAAATATAATGTGTAGCTCAAAGATTTTAAAATATGCCCTTAAATAAATATAAATAGATTAACGAAATAGTAAATTAAATAATACATTTAATTGTCATACAGTCCTACCGCGTGACATGTGTCATTCATTTAATTGTAGTGAACCCGACCATTTAAGTACATGATTTGTCTTACGAACCAGGTCATTCGAGTCGGTCGTCGGACATAACTGTACTCTTCAGTCTTAGGTCCTGTCAATTTTTAAATCCAGAACGTTCAAAAAATGTAATTGCTATCATCAATACTTTGATGCGACCCAGGTCAAATGAACGAATCATTCACGATCGACACGTGGCTACCAACCGCATGAGGTCCTACTCCCCGTGGCATAGAATAAATAATAGTACTACGCCGCGGTATAGTGTCAAGAACTCTGGCTGCGTTTCCTCTCTAAATATTATATACTTAACCTTGGACCAAGAAAAGAACTAGCCCTTTTATCACCAGCGGCGACGACCAATAATAAACATGACTATGTTTACAAACAATCATCGAATAAATTTAAAAAATAAAACATTTTATATGTAACCATTATAATTCCGAAAACTGGTTTTTATTGGGTGTGTTTAGCAGAAAAAAGCGCTAGCAAGCGCTTGTAAGCAAAATGGCGATCGTAAGCGGTAAGCGCTGTCAAATCGTAAGTAGCTATTTTCCTCTAGGACACGAAGTTAGTTTTAACCGGGAACCTAACTTAATTTAAAAATTTTGTATATGTTTGTAAAGTATTCATATTAAAAACTTAACAATCATGAATTTTTAATAACATGTATAATATGTTTATTCATGTCATTATATTACTTAAAACTAATATTGCACAAAACAACTTATAAACTCTACTTCAAAACAAACAAATTAAATAAGTAAAATGGCGGATTGTGTTAGCGCTACTGAAGTTAGCAAACGTGTCCTGGCCGAAAACTTTTTTTTCGCCATTTTGCTTACAAGCGCTTGCTAGCGCTTTTTCGCTGCCAAACGCAGCCACTTTGATTATTCGACTAATCCTAAACTATGTGAAGTTTAAATAGTTTTTGTTTAAAACCTTCAGTTAAATTTATAAATAAAGTAATAATAATAATAACAATACAATTATAAATTACCGGGCTGTGTGCGTCGACCCGCCACATTCATTTGGACGAAGCGAGTGGTACGCGGGTCAGTGCGCACACACTGCATGGTTTTTAATACGGCTAAGAATAGTTATTTTGTACATTTATTTTATATTTATTCAATTTATGCTATCTTGTTCAACCTGTAGAGACATTAAATTAGTCACTACTGCGTTTTTAAATTCAATATTGAACTCAAGAAAAATCACATACGAAGCTTTTGGTACTAGCTGAAAATCAGCACTTTTTCTATTTGCTACAGCTGTAGCTGTGCTCGTTAGCTTGCTACCATTATAATTCAAATAGTTTGTTTTTTAATGAATAAATCCCAATTGTTTCTATTAAATATATTGTAACATTAGTTTACGAAAACCTGTATTGCTTCTGACTTGTGTATTGTTTTAAAACTGGATAAACATTATAATACTCAGCTGACATGTAATTTATATGAAAATTGTAATTAATTTATACTGATACACTAATTTTAGTGATAATTCGTGGTAGTGCTAAATTGAAATATTTTTGATTAGTGTTGTAATTAACTAATTTATTTGCTATAATTGTACAGTAAATTTAAAATATTCTATTTATTATAAAAAAGAGATTTAAATTTTAAATCTAAGGAAAAATAATTCTAATTTAAACTTATAATTATTTAAGCACGTGTTAAAGAATTAATTTTATCACTTAGGTATCTTATTTCCGTATTTTGAAACCACTCCGTGTGTTCAGCCCTCACGCCGTATCCATTTGGTAGAAATTGCTGTTTAGGCCGCGTTCACATTGCGCTATTCCGCTTTATTTAGACGCGACCTTTACTCTTCTTGCATTTACTTGAGGCCTCAGAACACTGATATTAAATCAAAATTTATCATTTCTTTTATGAAATTATAAAATTGCTTACTTGTAATTAGATGACGCAATGATTTCATTGTCTTTATTAATTATCCTATTAGCGGTCACATATCACTATTACTGTAAAATTATGCGTGTGTCATTTTAAAGGCTTAACGCGCACGCACGCTTCTAGTACATTAGATAATTTTAATAACATGCATTATGATATTTTGATAAGCAATATAAATACGCAAACCTGGCAGTAGTAATAATTTTAAGAATTTATAGTGTACAGTGCGGTGTACTTATATATTTTTCCATATTTTAATATAGGATTTAAACAATATGTGAATATCGTTATCCTAAGGTATTCTTCCGTAAGCAAAAAACACAAGACCAACGCCATGTTAATTTTTCAATCTAACATATACATAATATACAAAACAATTTTTTGTCAGTGTTACGAGTTTTTTCTTGATAAAAAAATCAGAGTTACCCTATTTTTCATGCAAACGTTATGTCTATGAACGTGTACTATTTGTACACAAGTAATAATAAAAATATATCGTAAAGGAAAATCAACTTTAGATGTAAGGAACAAAGTATAAATTACATTAATCGCTAAGTTTGGATTATTTGAAAAACGAACACATCTTCAATGTGTGAGTGGCCTCCGGACACACGGAGCGCTTTTATGATTTGATATTATAATATTCATTATTCTTTATTGATATAATGTCTATATTAAACTGATATTGTAAAACACATTCTGACACGTTTGCAATACGACGTTGTTTTATACAGTACTAATTAGTCTAGATAGAAAACACTTGCTTTATTTCCTGATTATATGTTACTTATATTAAATGGACCAAAAACATATAAATATAATTTAATACTGTCTGTAATGTCAAATATATAAAAGTCAATGGTATTCAATTCCGAATATAACATTCATTGTCTGTAAGTGTGTAATGTCATTATTTAAACAGATGGTTACGTAATGAATGTTACAAAAAATGGTTTGAATTTCAATGTTCCTACACGTACAAAATGGACAGAAATATATTCATATGTGTTTGAAATTCGTTTCACGTCCCTTAATTTATTTAATAACAAAATCGTTTGTGCCTTTCAAGTTATTTCCCGCTCAGTTAAAAATGTTATCCATAAGGAATTTAATGAGTATTTTTACTAAAAGGTATTTTATTCAAATTTATTATGTAACTCTTGTCAATAAAGTCAGTTATAAATCATTAATTAAAAATATTAATTAAGAACTATTATAGTAAGGCCTTATCCACCTGTATGCAGAATTATTTGAACGTGTAGTTCACGTTCAAATAATTCTGAGATGACAAATTCCATATTAATATTCAAACAAAGACATGACAAAGGATGCAATGTTTAATATTTCAATATTCTTTTCCATATATGCAATCATGTATAATGGTGTGAGTAAAAATTCAGACATTTGTAATACCTATTAAATTAATTCAAATTTTGAATCACATAAGTATTTTTAAATCTTAGGCTTTTAACACGACATATCTCTTTGTGTTTTCGGTTTCATCCTATACAAAGTAAAATCAGCGACGAAGTATAACACTATTTTTAAAATTGCATAGAAAGTAAACGATATTGTGATCGTGTACCCAGATTATCGAAATGAGGTTTTGTTATTGAACTAAAAGGATTTCTTTTTCATTGTACTTAAGTAGCAAATTGAAACACTGAATTTAAACCAACTTCAAAAAAGAAGGTAAGCTAAATTCGTCAGTATATTTTTTATGTAAGTTTAGCGAGAAGTTTTAACTTTTAACCACCTTGTCCGATTTCAATGATTCTTTTGTTTCTAGTTAAAGGTATTTATTTCAGGCGAGGTCTTATACAGATTTAAGATCCATGACAAAACCTTTAAACTCGATTTGCAAAGAAACCTGCAGAACGTATGAGCGAATAATTTTTTACCACATCTACCGATTTCGATTATTATAAGTATTCTTTTTATTTCATTGAAATCGATTTTTACGTTTTAGAAGTACATGTAACTCGAAAACTTATTAAAAATATATAAGAACCAGGTAAGACCATAATACCTACTTACTTACTTACTTAATATCAATGAGGAAATAAAAAAAATGAATAAAGACCGCTGTCAATGTCATCCATTTTTTATTTCTTTTGCTCTTTCCTTTGTCTTCCTTTGACTCGATAAGAACAAAAAACAAAAACAAAACCGTGTAAAAACACTTTACAACATTGGTTACCAATTTACGAAATATATTTTTCGCTTTCCCAAGTGATTCAATGATATATTAAATAACCTTATTTGTTCCAACCACGCTTCAAGTTTAACATTATAGTAGGTATCGCTCGAAGTACGGTGACCATCTGCGGTACGATAATTTAAGGACTTCTTCAAAGAATAAAGTTGTGTTGATAGATCCAGAAGACTTTCAGTACCTACAATACGATTGCGGAAATAGATGAGACTTTAATATCAGATATTTTCAAATAAGATAAAGTGTAGCGATAAGCATTTAAAATTTTGATTCATAAATATGTTATTGATGTACACTACATGTAAAATAATTTAATCGTTTATTTTCTCTTTTTATGGTATTGTAGGTTAAGCAAATTTATCTGTATTAATAATCAAGCAGCGTGACGATTAAATCAATGTTTCTTAGCAATCTTTTGAAATTGCCTGGCATTGACTCGCCAAATTTTTGCAAGTTTTTGTTGAGACATTTATCCATAAAGAGGCTAATAAATAAGATATAGCAAGAACTACGTAAGGAAAGTACATATGAAGTATTAAATTTATATCTTCTTTAGTCGATCCGTCTACCAAGCGTGGCGATTATGACTGACGGCCCTATGTTTACCGTTAGTATTTTATAGACTGTTATTATCATCATCATTATCGTCATCACAGCCCTTCACAGGTCCACTGCTGAACATGAGCACAGTCTTGAGGAGATAAGACCGCAAACTGTTTATATGCCACATTAAATTTTTAATAATCATACAAAAACCATTAAGAATAATATGTTATATTGTGCAAAACATTTATTCATAATATTTGTATAGTATTTTGTTTAAAATACATGGTAAACATAATATTAAAATTAATTACTGTGCAATAAGTCTCCATATTAAAAAAGCAATATGGCGACCTTAGTTCTACGTCGGAGCGCTTTTTGTGGAAATCTAGTGCTGCTAAAAATAAATTAACTAAAACATTTGAGGTCACATTATAAGCAAAACTTCAAGATAATGAACTGGTTCGACGCGTTCCGTTTCGTTTGGTATGGGTTCCGGATGCGTTTGCCTAACATTTTTGTTTTATAATCTAACAATGTCTCCGTACTTACAGAACAAATATTCGTATATGTAACGGCAAAACTCTAGAAATTTATCATTTACTATACAACCTGTATCGTCTCGAAGATTTCGTAACCTGCGAGGCTGCGACATAGATATAGGTACGTAAATTAAACGGGAGATGCTACTCAAAATGATAGAAATTGCGATTGCCAACCCGCCAGCCAAGTTAGGCAATAATGGCAAATATGTCCCCTATCAGGCACAATATAGTCGAGGCCTACATTCAGCAGTAGTTTTGGTAGGTTGTAATTAATTAATTAAAAATATAATTAACTAACGTGCCTTACTGAAGTATATTACTGAATGTACTTCGTGACAGGATATGTTTTATTTGGGTATTTTGTCTATGTCTACAATTTAATCAAAAATTTAATTTGCACAGGTGTTGATACAAAATCAACAACTATCGCCGTGAACACATAAAGAGAATAAGGACTAAGAAATATAATAAATTCATATTATTGTAATGATAATAATAATAAACATTTAAAATGATTACCTAGTTAATTACAACATCGTTTGAGCGATATTCGTTTCTTTTGTATCATGCCAATCATTATAGGTATTTAAATAAATATCACAAATGTATAAATATGTACAGCGTAAGCAACCGCCGCTATAGGGTTGCCATCACAACGATTTTCTTTTTAAAAATATTTTTCAAGGTAGTGGAAAAACGTTCACGTTTATTATTTACGCCCATAATTAAATTGAACAATTGTTAGAATTAAGAATAGAATACTATGTTATAATTTATTTTCCTTCTGTTTGTTTTTAATTGGTCTTTATTTGTTTTTAATTTTCTGCCTAGGAGTTCATCTGGGTATATATGTACCACCCTCTCATCTATTTCTGCCGCTAAATAGCAGCGGGTGCAACGCTGTAATACAGTATGAAGTGTGTGAGTCAGTTCAATTGCAAATTGTGAGGCATTCCATCTTAGTCCTCTCCTCAGAGGTGAGAACGGATCTGTAGCCTCGTTTCTTCGGAGGTTGCATTGGCCACTCTCTTTAGGTTATCTTTTAGGTCTCATCTTTAGGTTATATAATAATTTTATAAAAAAGATATCGCTATATAATTGGCTATGGGATAATTGAGAATTTGTGTTATTTTTTAATAAGGATGTCGTCGTAGTACGCGATACTAATAAATCGATATATTGTCATCTATACATGGATTTCCGTTTTCAAGATTTCTATATCTATATTTATCTATGAAGTTGAATGAAAAAAAAGTAAAAGTCTTCGATAAAAACGGTTGATCCTTCGACTAAATAAGTGAAAAATTTCCATTATTATACTATGAAACGACACACTTCTTACAGTACTTCAGCGCACTGCGCAACTTTTTATTTTTTTGATTTAAACTGTCAAAAAAAACACTGTCAACTAGCATGTACTTTTATTTTAAGAATTAACTATACTGATGATTCTGGGAAGGTGGATTCTCGACATCAATTTCTTTTTTAATAAATATTATTGTTATTAAATACTTGACGCATACAATATATTTCCGTTGGAATTTTAGCGTTATCCGATTTCAAAGAAAGCAATTAAATAGGCGCTAGTTGGAATTATTCTACGCTAATAATATTTAATTGCTATTTCGTTAAACTTATGTATTTGTGTACATTTAAATTAATGAATTTAACACAATTGTTTTTAAGAAATAATGACGTTGTTCCAAAAATAGCAACGAAATTTATTAATTATTTTATTAATAATCAAACGCATGAATAGCAGCCCTAAGGTATGTGTGAGCGGGTAAGAAACATTGAGCACACAGACGCGGGCCAACCGTATTCAGAGATGGCAGTGTTCCTGTCAAAGAGAACGCTCCCCGTGCGCGTGTTTTGACTTATTTTCGTCAAACGTACGCCATATTGTTTTATTGTGTTCAATAATCAGCTTTTCACTTCAGAAATTTCACTTATTTGAAATCTCTCAATAACACGGTAGAGCGCGTCAATGATTGCGCCATAGCATTGTGATTAAAAAAAATATTCTCAATTACGTAGTGTTTATGTTCTCTGGTAATTATACCGAAGGTTTTACAATTTTTTTATCTGTGAATTAGAAAAAAAGATATTGTTTTTTGTTATGTTTTACATATTTGTTAAAATATAAGGCCTTATATATTTTGTGTGGTGATCGATAAAAGTTGAAAGTTTAAAAATTTCTAAAACAAAAATAAATAAATCCTTATATAATTTTAATTAACATAAATTGCGATATGAGAAGTGTCTAAAAATACGACGTTGAAAAATAACTGTTTCTGTACCGCGTTGTTTAAAATTAGTGCAATGGCTACGCTGAAAGTTAAAATAAGAATGCATAAAAATTAACAATTACATCGTCCGAAATGTAAGCGATTAGTGGTTTTGTGAAGTGTATACGTGGATATTTCTTTGTCTTTTGGATTACATTGGATATGGAGAAACCGTCATATAAGGTGTGTATGTACCTATTACATACCCATATTATGTATGTAAAGTTTTGTATATAAGCCAGTGAATAAAATTACTTCTTATATTAAGAAATATAACCCATAAGAAGATTTTATTTGCTTTTGACCACTATAGCTCGAACACGTAAAAATAAATTTAAAGAATTGTACATCAATTTAAAATGCATTTTTGATGACGTCATTAATTGCCATTACTATCTCTTACTATGGAATAATTTCAGTTATAATTAATTATAAATGATCAATTGTTGTATTAATTATATACCTAAGTAAAAAAAAGTGCGTTATTAAAACGAAAAAAATTGATATTGATATTAGCGCTCCAACCCTGCCGCTGTGCGCCATATCAGTAAGTGCTAGTGATGGGCGGACAAGGCCCTCAAGTTGATTTTATCGATCTTTATTTTTTTTAAATTAAGCTAAGGTCGAATTCTGTGGTTACATTTTAATTTACTATTGATTTTAGTATAATCATACAAGTGTGTTCACATAATGTCACGTAATGTTGTAACATATGTTTTTTTTTATAAGAGTGAGAATAAAATTTACGAAACGAAGGCATTTGTCGCTCTCAAACTCATTCACGCACGCACTCGCACACACACGCACGCTCGCACTCCTGCATACACGTATGTATGCACATTTATGATCCAAGTTATTAAGCGCGGAAACCACTACGGGTTCATAAGTAAGGTCGTGACGAAAGAGTAAATTAACATTTGGATTAAAAATAATCTTAAAACGTCACAAAACTAAAAATTTTGCTTTATTAATTGATAGTTAATTTTCAGGGAGAGTAGCTTAATAGTTTGTGGATTTGAATCCACTAATCGAGTACTGTCACTCCTAGCACAAGCATTTGGTTGATTAATATACTGCTAGTATTCTTAAAAAAATAACAGGTTTATTGGCATACTCAGTCGTAGTTTAAACTCCTCTCAAACCAAGATTTGATATTTAACATTATTTGAGACGTGTGTCTTAACTTTTGTGTGTGTGGTTTGTATTGTATTCAATTATTAAGGATTTTTCGCAATTTTATTTTTACGTAATATCAATTGGGCTTAAAAATATTTTATGACAAGTGAATATTTTTGAATAATCACAAATATTGTCCGTGATCGGAATGACGAGGATCACCGGCAAGCTCGTAACTTATTTCTTAACATTAACACACAATATTTTGCTTTTTTACTCATTGGTTTTTGAATGGGGTTAATTATATATGTTATGTTTTTATTCTCTATAGGATCTACGTAATTGATTAATTAAATATTCAGTATAATGTGTTCAATGTATTAACGTTATAGTAACAGGTGAACTGCGATTAAAAGTTTATTTGATGCCATGCTTTTGAGTATGATTAAACGGTGTAGTTTTTATTTAATGGTATTGTAAAGAAAAAGACGATATGCTTCATTATATATCAGCTCAGGATCAGAATGTTTTGGTATGCGATTGCCTTTGTTTTCTTATTTTGAGGAAAAGTCGACATATTTATTTTAATCAGCTTAAGAATATGCCGTTCTTCTTAAAATTCCACATTATAAAATAGAACAAGGTAAATTAGAATATTGTAATCGTAATATCCTCACGAGCACCAATGAATTGAATTCTTGTAATTAGAAGTTATATGAAGAAATACAACAAAATATATGGAGGAGGCTTGTATTTAGCAGTGGCCTTTTCGATAGCCTGTAAAGAAATTCAAACTTCAGCGATTATGATGATAATAATGACGATGACCTTCTAAATAGGTTCTGGGCGGTAAAGTAAAACATTAAAAGAAAATTTGCATTCTGCATTGTCTGAAAATAACATCTGAACTCGGCCACCACGCATTGTCGCACTAAAGTGGTCTCGTTTCGACTTACTAAATGTGTACAGGCCTCTAAGAATTAATAAAAAAGCAACAAAGAAAATACAAAAATGCTTTTAATTTGACAAGAGCTATTTTTTCACAAACCGGTTTGATCAGTGTATCTGCTTATAACTTTTTAATCTGTCTCATCAGTGTTTCAACTGGAGTGAGTAAATTAAGACTTAATTACTTTTAGGTCAATATTAAAACGATATAAATAGGTAACAGTACCAATAAACTGTTTTATTGATATTAATGATCGATAAATTTACGTCACACGGACATCTCTATGAGTACTTCTGCCATTCGTCGGTATAATATGAGCAGTTTTACCATTTTTTTCAACCGGTGAATTTCATTCGGGACTCGATACAAACGGAAGGTACAGTTATTTTGTGTATATATTTGTTTTTAATTAGTTTGCCTAGCAACGCTGCGGTGTCCTTCACCGCCGATATTACTCGAGTTTATGAAATTTATCTTTATTTAAATGTAATTTAGATGTTGCTGCGCTGAGCCGCTTTTAATTTTAACCGACTTTAAAAAGGGAGGAGATTCCTTAATTCGAGTGTATGTTTTATTTTTTGCATGTATGTTACGCGATATTTTTGACGTGATAGAGCCATTCTGCAGTTATATTAGTAGTATAGTTGTAGCAACAATGGGTCGGCTCGCCCGGGGAAGGACCACGTTGTCACAGAATACCAGCGTAAAATAGTAGCTTAATGCGGCTGTGTTTCGTATGGTGAGTGTAGAGAACCGGAGCTCCAGTTCGACAGTTGGTTCTTCCCCAGTTGAGCCGACCTATTCGCGCTACAACTATTTAAGAGGATATAGGGGTTGGATTTAGAATCGTTTGGCAGGAATTTGGGGAGGTACCAAACCCTAAAAAAAGAAAATCCCATAAAACTAACCTCAGTCATAACTTTGGCAGGAATTTGGGGGAGTAAGGTGTTTTATTTGGTAGAGGTTTGGTCTCCGATTATAATAATACCACCCCCAAAATCAAAATCCTAACCTCATCCCAATTTGGGGGGTAAGGTGTTTTATTAAGGTTTGGTCCTCATTATAATAATACCACTCCATTAAAAGGTAATGCCAAGAAAATCCCATAAAACTAACCTCAAATCATAACTTTGGCAGGAATTTGGGGGAGTAAGGTGTTTTATTTGGTAGAGGTTTGGTCTCCGATTATATATACCACTCACGTTAAAAGGTAATGTACCGTTATCGAAAAAATAAATAAAAACTATTATAACCTTTACGTAAAGTATGAAAGTATGAAACATAGATTACTGACTATATACTAGAGAGTATGAAAAGTGATACATTTTTTATTATTAACTAAATTTACGGCTCTGGGTTCTAGACTTTCTGAAAAAAAATTATACGATATTACTGTGAAAGATGGATAGCATACAGAATTTTGTGTCTGTAGCGGGAGCAAAGGCAACCTGACTATAGATATCTGATCTGGTCGAATCTGTACTAAAATTAAATTAGCACGCCCCGAATCCAGGTAGACTTGTCTGCCCTACTCCTAAAGTGTTTTTGTAAAGCCGTAGGTGCGGAGGGAGAGCAGCCCCCGCCTGTCGTAGCAAATCGCAGGCACCTGTTCGAGCCGTAGTATGGTTATTATTGTATTATATATTATGTTTATAATTTAAATTAATTATAAAAGCTAATATTTTGGTGTTTTGTAGTGCAAGACGAGCGAAGCGAGCGGGATGGCACCCGACCGGACAGGTCTATTCGCTCGCTTCGCTCGCTCACTCACCCCCCCCCCTCTCAAAACGGTGCATTACCTCTTAAGGGATGTATTATTGAATCGGGGACCAAACCTCTACCAAATAAAACACCTTACTCCCCCAAATTCCTCCAACGACAAATTTCAAGAAGTAAATCAATCCCCCCCTTCCCCCGCGGGACACTGTAAGAAAGACACCAGTTTATCATACCTGCTTAACGCCAAGCCAGGCTTCTTATTTTATTATAACCCACCCCCCAGCACTAAGAGCAAATCTTTTTACAGTGAAAAATAAAAAAAAGTAAATAACATAAGCACTGCTTTATAGTAGTTCAGTTAGTATGCAAAGTTTCCTGATCTTATTCAAAGTATTTTATGAATAACAGCGGTTTATTGTTTATTTTGGCGGTAACTTTGGTTTTTTTTTTCTATCGAGAAAATTTTACGGAATCGTGTTTTCGTCTAACATAATCGTTAACATTAATCCTCAACTTTACCATATGTTTATTTTAAAATTAATGCTGCAATATTTTCGGCATAACGGAGGATCTTGCTAAGCCATTTGAGGTTATTTTTCCCCTTAATATATGTAGCTGCACCATGATTCTACCACGTGTCTAAGTGTAAGACAACGCAACAGCGTTTGTCTTTTTATTAGTTCACTAGCTTTTCCTACCGTGACTTCGTTCGCGTGGAACACAACTTTTTTTACACTATTTTTTTCAAAATCAGTTGGGAGATTAGCCGAAAAAAACAGACAGACAAATATTTTAAAAATGTGTTTTTTTTAATACATTCCCAATTAGCTAAGAAAAGATGAAGCTGTAAGAGTCGCATAGACTAACATAACTTCTAATAATAGTTATAAGTACCGTATATACTTTTATATGCATTTAATAAAAAAAAAATAGTAAAAAGCTGTTATTTTGAAAATACAAATAGATACTTCATTTTTATTTATTGGTATAGATTATTTAGTACTTCTATTTAGGAACCAGGCTAGGTAGGCTTTTACACTAAAATCCTAACGAGTTGAAAGTTTTCTGCATATAGTATATATAGGGATTATGTTAACATATTATAACCCTTGGGAATAATAATAAAAATAGAATCATTAAAATCGGTTCATAAATTATATTGACCATTATATCGCAAAAGAACACAGAAGCATTGTAAACCTCCCTTTTTTAAAGTCGGCTAAAAAGAGACATCGGCTTGTAATCTATATCAATCTATATCAAAATATAATTGAACTTTCTGTCTGTAATATTCAAATAGGTAACTGCCCTATATTGAGCTCAGGGGGTTATATGTATGCCATTAAGAGAAACCATATTTAATTTTTTGTCTATTTATTTGCTCGGGCTAACTTGAAGGGCTGAAACGATCGTATTAAAAGTTCAATTAAAAGTACAGATAGCCGTGGTAGCTCAGATGCTTAGCGCTCGCTATAAATTTCACAATACGCGAGCAAACCGGGTTCGATCTCCGCTGGTACCAATGAAATTGTTAATTGCAATTTTAAGTGCTGATTTACCACGTGTTCGGCGGTGAAGGAAAACATCGTGAGGAAACCTGCATGTCTAAGGAATAAGATAAAAAATATTTCGAAGACATGTGAAGTCAACACACATTGGGGCAGCGCGGCGGACTATTCCTTGCCCTAAAACCCTCTCAGAAATGAGAGGAGGCCTGTGCCCAGCAGTGGGACGTATATAGGCTGTAACTTTACTTTTTTTAACAGATAATGACGTAGAGCAATGCCACGAGTGATTTACGCTATATTTTATACGAAAAACTCGGAGACTTTAAGAAACAAAAGCCGGGCAGGTGCGTTAGTCAAACGTCTCACAGAATACCAGCGTAAAATAGCAGCTTAATGCTGTTTCGTATGGTGGTTGCAGAGAATCGGAGACCCTTTATACTGGATACGATGCACCATCTTAGTCCTCACGGGTGACAATGCATCTGCATTTTGATTTGTAATCGAGGATAGATGTAGATGTCTATGGGCCGCAGCAACCACTTACCATCAGGTGGACTGTGTGCTCGTTTGTCACCCTTATCTTATAAAAAGATTGAACAGAGTTGCAAAATGACACTGTCCGTTATTAATGTGTAAAACAATATCACGGCCAGACGTAATGTATGATCCCGAGTTTGGGACTATTTTTGTATTTTTAACCCAAAAAGTGTATCATCCCGTGGATGTCGTAGGAGGTTACAGGGGAAACAAATCAGGCGATGGACAGTAGTGCCTTCCCAATAGCAACTAAAAATAAAAGAAACTGCGGAAGCCAACCCGTTAGCCAAGTATGGCAACTATAGAAAATTCGGCAGTGAACTTTAATGACAGTATTGATATAAATATATCTAAGAAATCGTTATACAAATTTAAAAATAAATTAAAATACGCTTTAAAGCATCTAGGGTAAGGGTCAACAAAAGGAAGTGTTAGAGGGTGCATGGCAGTCTTTTTGTGCTAGCCATTGCCAACGCTATTGCCAAATAGTAACAATATAGAAATCAATACCTTCACATCAGTGGGGTGGCTCACTATGGGTTAATAAATTAAAATTAATTTAATGGCATAGAACCCTGGTAGCTAAACGCTCATTGTAAATTTCACAGTAGGTACACTAGCAACCCGGCTTCGATCCCCGCCGGCACTAATGAAATTGTTAATTTCAGTTTTTTGCTATATTAATGGTTGTAGCACGAATAGGTCGGCTCGACCGGGGAAGTACAGCGCTTTCACAGAATACCAACTTAAAATAGCAGGTTAATTCTGCTGTGTTCCGTATGGTGAGTATAGAGATCCGGAGACCCTTTTTTACTGGAAACGAAGCGTTCCATCTTAGTCCTCACGGGTGACAACGCATCTGCGTTTTGATTCTTAATCGAGGATAAATGTAGATGTCTATGCGCCACAGCATCCACTTACCATCAGGTGGACTGTGTGCTCGTTTGTCACCCTTAATCTATAAAAAAAGGTGCTGATTTACTACGTGCATGAAAACATCGTCAGGAAACATGCATTTCTGCCAATCAACACGCATTGGGGCAGCGCGGCGTACAATTCCTTGCCCTAAAACCCTCTTAGAATCGAGAGAAGGCCTGTGCCCAGCAGTGGGACGTACAGGCTGTTACTTTTTAAGGACATTTGGCGTATGCCGATGCGTAAGTTCATTAGAACTTTCAGAAGCATCCTATGGCTTCCGATAAATGATGATACACCATAACAACCAACGTACATATCCAACAAAGTTTAGCAAACATAACCCGGACTTGCGACGGAGAGGTAAATTACAAAATGCTATTCCATTCACACATAAAAAAAGTCGTCCAGACCGAATTTCGGTCACGGTGGCCATTCTCAACGAAGATTAGCCATTCCTAGTTTGAACTGATCATTCCAACTGATCAGTTCAAACTAGGACTGTGATATTTATAAAACTATTGGGTTTTCGATATCCATAACTATATATATATATATATATATATATATATATATATATATATATATATATAATCAATATCGGAGTTTTATATATAATTTTATTTATAGATATATCGAAAATCCGATATTTTAAACAATATCAACATTCCTAGTTTGAACTTAGCGTGTGTGTGGTCCACTATAGTGCCCAAGTGTATGCGTAAGCACAAGTGCACTCTCTATTCTATCACTTTCATACTTCGATTGGACCAACGGCTTTACGTGCTTTCCGAGGCACGTGGGGCGAGACACTCGCAACTTCCTGCCTCCAGGCAACTACAATTGTAAAATAAAATAGAATTTTTAATTACTGAGTTTTTGGCCTGACCTGCGATTCGAACCCGGGACCTCATGATCAGTAGTCACACTACTTCAACCACTACATCAACAAGGCGGTCACATTCATACATACATAGACACACAGGTCAAGTTAATATTATAAAGCGTGAAAAAGATTTATTTTTTATTTTGTCCTGGTGATCCTAACCAGGATATTGGGATAACGATATTAAATCATAGTCATCAAATACTATAATACACAATAGAATGGCTGTCAGCTTTATTTTGTACGAGGATCGGCGTCGCCAAACCCAATACGCTGTGTTGACAGACTGAGTAAATTCACACGTCTTAGAATTTTGATTAATGTTCAAGATCATCCCTAAATTTTAATACATATTTATTTGTAAATAGTGTGTAATTTAGCATTTTCTAAATAATTTGCATGCGAAATTTGGAAACGATTGTAACGTCAAAAAACATCTCGAGTTGATATTTTATACATGTGAATTGACGTGTTAGTGACATTTTAGTGGCTACACCGGCTCCGCCCACTCCCCCGTTCTATTATGTATGTATTATAGTATTTTATGATCACAGTATTGTCATCGGTCCCTGATACGAAATTTCCTAGTCAATTGCCCGTCTACAAGTTGGTGAATATTACATTAAAAGATCCCGTTTGGGTTGCCAATCCCAAATTTAAAAAACTTGGTTTTTGTTGGAAAAACCAGGACTATTCAGTTTAACGTGGCGAATTTTAAGTACTATTTTTGCAAGTATCGGTTCGTCCTCGCTTTTTATATGTGACTAGATTCAAACGCAGCACGGCACGGCTACACGGCAGCGCGAGCTCTCGCGAAATACATGACCTTATCAGGGTGCTTTAAAAACCCAGGACGCCGCTTAAAAACTATCCAAGACATCCCTGGACACTACAAAAACTAGTACATGTACTGGGAAAATAGGACGGTTGGCAACCCTACGTTATATAGATAAATAGATACACGCGAAGCTAATAAAAGCATGTTTATTAAAGATTGTTAAATGTTATTGACATATTACGAAATAAACTGTAAATGTCGTTTCTTTATTTACTGGTTTTACTTACTGGTATTGTTATTTGACTTTACTGGTAGTTTTTGTTAATAGGGTAACATTTTAGTTAATTGATTAAAACTACTTTTCTTTTACGCGGGTTCTAATGATCTGTGATCTGCAACACATAGCTGACGTGAAGCATCAACGTTCCGCGCGGTCTGCAGTTTGTGATCCTATCCTAGGCGGCCCAACCATTACATCAGATTTGACAAACCACAATTTCAATACGTGAGGCTATTGAAATTAAAAAACATACTAATTTCAATGGAAAAGGAGGCTGGGTACTACCACCAGCTTGGGAGCCTATAATTAATAAAATTAAAACTTAATCCAAGCATACCATTACAAGGCTTCGAGATACAGTAAGTTCATTCTGCGTAGATCGGACCATAAATAATAATTAAAAAGCTGAAGGTACTCCAGGAACACTGACATCGCGACGTCAGTGTTCCGTCAGTCAAGGTGCTGGAAAGCACCCAAAACGTCGGACATTAAAAATAAAATAAATTAAACGCGATAAAATCATACCATAATATAGGCGTAGCATGTCTCTGCCACGTATAAAACTTGGTATGGGGAAGGGCAATTTCGCTCAGTATTTATGGATCCGCAGTAAACCAGACTGAAACTCGAAAACGGTCCGGACAATTTTGATGAAATTTTTTGTGACACTTGGACCCGGTAGGTGGCGCTGCTGTCGCGATCCAGAAATTATCAGTGAGAAGCCGGGCCGGATCGCTAGTCTTATATATATATAAAAATGAATGTTTGTTTGTTCGTATTTTGTGCGCTGCCATACCGTTCATCAGATTGCGGTAAGACTTTGTCAAATTATTGATATTCATTCTGTAAATACTAGGAACAGACACAAGCTAGTAGTACCAGTTTCTCGACTCCACCGAGTCAGTAATTCATTCTTGGGGCGATGTATACGCTTTTACAACAAAATCCCAGAAAATATACAAAATTTGTCGTACATAAAGTTCAAAAATGTTATTAAACTAAGTTTGTGTATATAATTTAACAGTTGAGATGTTAAGAGAGCCATAATGTCCATCCATTCAAATTCGATTGGTAGTGACTGCATTAGTCGGAAAATGGTCATCCCTCTCATTGATCTCCTTTTACCTATAATCACGTCTATCCTGAATAAATCACTGAATTCTGCTTTTTTCCCTTCAGCTTGGAAAGACGCATTTGTAGTTCCTCTTCCGAAAAAGTCAAATCCCTCTAGTTTTTCCGATTATAGACCTATCTCTATTTTGCCTTTCTTTTCCAAAGTTCTAGAACGTCTTGTGCACAATCAATTAAGCACCTATCTTTTAAAACACAATCTTTTAAATCCCTTGCAATCCGGTTTCCGTCCTGGCCATAGTACGACTACTGCACTTTTACAAATCACTGATGATATTCGGTATGGTATGGAGAAACAAAAGCTTACTATTCTCACGTTGCTTGATTTTAGTAACGCATTTAATACTGTAGATTTTGATATCTTGTTAAGCATCCTACGCTCTCTCAACATATCTCCAACTGTAGTTGACTGGTTTCGAAGTTACTTGTTTGGTCGCCGACAGCGAATTCAGGTGCAAGAGGTTTTTTCCACCTGGATTACTACAGCTGCTGGTATACCACAAGGTGGCGTGTTGTCTCCTCTCCTTTTTGCAATTTTCATTAACTCTATAAGTCATAATTTGTCCTCTTCCTACCACTTGTATGCTGATGATCTCCAAATCTATACTCAGTCCTCTCTTGAAGATCTATCTAAAGCAGTTGACACTATGAACGCTGATCTGACTTGTATTTCGAATTGGAGTAAATGTTATGGTTTAACGATTAATCCTAAGAAAACTCAGGTCATTGTCATCGGTAGTTCTAGATTAATTGGTAAAATTGACTGGTCTTCCCTACCCCCTATTATACTAGACTGCACTCTAATCCCTTACAGTAACAAAGTTAAAAACCTGGGGTTGTATCTTGACTCCTGTATGTCTTGGACCTCACAGGTTAATGAGGTCAGTAGAAAAATGTTTGCTGCGTTAAGCTCTTTACGTAGATTACGTAATTTCCTTCCCACAGCAACTAAAGTTACGCTCGCCCAGTCTCTTCTTCTGCCTATCCTTGACTATGCTGATATTTGCTATCTTGACATTACCGAGGAGCAGCTTAATAAGCTTGAGCGCATTCAAAATGTATGCATTAGATTTATATTTGGGGTTCGCAAATATGATCATATCTCCGAATTTCGCAAACAGCTCAAATGGCTCCCGATCCGCCTTCGCGGGAATACTCACATTCTCTCCGCGTTGTATAGTGTGCTGTTTAATCCTTCTACTCTTCTTTATTTAAAAAACCGTTTCCAGTATCTTTCTCTTACCCATAATCGGTTCCTTCGATCCTCCATCAATCTTTCTCTCTCTACACCTTTGCACTCTTCTTCCTTTTTCAAGAAATCCTTCACCGTAACCGCTGTGCGATTGTGGAACTCCTTACCTCTCCATATTCGTCGTGCTAAATCTCTTCACTCTTTCAAAATTCTTGTTAAATCGTATTATTTAGAACGCTATTAGATAAATTACTTTACCTTTCTCTTACTCTTTTCATTTAATCTATTATATGATATTTTATATATAACTTTCACTTACTTTTATTTGTATGTATTGTTGTATTTTTTTTTATTATTTTGTATGCCCCCCCTCTATTTGTAACTTTTGTTTGCATCATTACTCTACGTAAAGGTTGTCTGGAAGAAATCACTTTCAGTGATAAGACCGCCTATTGTACATACTTTAATTAGTTGTAACTATATTTATGTTTCTGTATTGTGGTGTACAAAAAAAAGGATAAATAAATAATAAATAAATAAATAAGGGTTATTATAATATTAAGGAATTTATGGATGATAATAACCCCTGGGAAGGGTGATCGCTACCAAGCTATTTCTAATTTGTTTTATGTTATTAATTGTAAACAAGATTGTAAGCTATTATTGGAAAAAAATAGTCCCGCTGGGTTTCTTGCTGGTTCTTCCCAGGACAGAGGTTTTTTTGCGAACCAGTGGTAAATGAAAAAAGTGACTTTCAATAAGTATTGTTATAATCTACATTGAATAAAAAAGTTTCTGTTTCTGTTCATGTTTATTTGAAGACCTATACGTTTGGAGACGCTATTAAGGTCATTGAGCATAGTACTGAGGTCCTCCAGGATTCGAACTAAACCAAGCCATCCTTATATACATATAATGTTCTACAACCCACGAAATTATTTCACGGTAATTACTTCTCAATAATAAATCTGTCTTCTCTCATTAATTGTTCTGCTTGGAAAAACTAACACGCTAGTGTAAGTTGACCTCTCGTTGACACGGCATAACATTGTTTACGCGGAGCTAACATGATGTTTTATGGGACTAGATAGAGATGAAACATAATAATATGACTCGTTTTTGGATATTTTGAAGTAGGTACCAAGTAGGTACGTTATTCATGTATGTGGAAATAATTTAATTAATTGAGTCGATTTCTTTTTGTTATTTTTAAAGTAAATTATAATAAAATGGATGTGGCACGAAAGGGTCGGCTCGACGAAAGAAGGGACCACGTTCTCATAGAATACCAGCGTAAAATAGCAGCTTAATGCTGCTGTGTTTCGGAAACGAGGCATTCCATCTTAGTCCTCACGGATAACAACGCATCTGCGTTTTGATTCGTAATGGAGAATAAATGTAGATGTCTATGGGCCACGGTAACCACTTACCATCGGGTGGACTGTGTGCTCGTTTGTTACCCTATGCTAATAGCAAAAACGCAAAATCAATATCTTGTTAAAGTCGGATGTTGGTACAGAGTAACAGCTTCTGAAAAATACAAATCGCCACTTTACGATGTAGTTTACTAGACGGTAGGAAACCTTTTATTTCTAAGAATCCGTTTATGTGGGTACCAACCAACACTTTATACTCCTCAGAGCCAGTATCATATAGGTTAAGTACATCTTAGTCCTCCGAAGTGAAAACGCACCTGTTCTTTCTTTGAAATTGGTTGCAGGTATGGATGGGCTGCAGGGCCATCAGGTGGCTGTAAATTTGTTTGTCATTTCAGTATTATTTAAAAAAAAACATATCTTCAACTCTGCTGTGTATCGCCGTTCTAAGTTGGTAACATGGTCGTCCGGTTAATATGGTCACTTTATTACAACTGAAAAACTACCACCTTGTTTGCATTGATGGCTTTGTGATGTGATACGCTCTTCATCAGTCAATAAAGGTTCAAAAGGGCGATGCTTCATCGGACTCTTTTCTTATATGGGATGTATGGGGGACCTTGAATGTGTAAGCCCGACGATAGTCGTATTGATACTTGATCGGCACCATTTTGACAGTTGTCATTATAGTAAATACTTCGATTTTAGTATTGTGTAGTGTAGTTAGTTTTTTTTAAAATTAATTTTTCAATGTGTTCCTAATTATTGCCAAAGCTTGTTTGCTATTTTTTTCTTAATATATTAGTTATAGTATACAACTTGTGCTTTGTCTCCGTATTCCACCTAGCTTTGGTTTTGAAAATGTGACCATGTTTATTTATTTATTTCAATCAATAAGGATCATAGGGCAAAATTACCTACATTCATTCAAATCTATTCTAATACTAAAATTATGTCATTACTAATATTAATTAGATCAAATGCGTATTTATAATAATATCGAAAATAAAATAATAATTTAATAATAATAAAATAACATAAACCGATTTCACCTTTACATACACCATAATCGATATAATTATATATTAACGAAATCACCAACAAAACTTACCATGATGATATAATATAATTAATTTGTGAAAAATACAAAGAAAAAGTCTTAAATATAGGTAAGTGAAAGTGGGTAATAAATTAAATAACATTAGTTCGCATACCTGGGGTGCCTGTCCGAGGCAATGGGTACATGGACATGAACCCAGTGCCTCAAAAAAGTATACTCGGGTTTCTCACTAATTACTATATTATATGTCTGACGTTAACGTGATGTTTATGCCACAATCGATAGCCATTAGACTTTTCTGGAATTTCCCATCGTAGATATCGTAATATATACATTTCATATTATAACATTTTCCTGTTTTCCAATAAAGATTTGATAACTCGCAAAGCGCCTCTGGGCTGAGTTTAGCCGTTATTGTCCCTAAGCAACCGGCCAGTGACCGTCAAATATTGTCCGCTGACGTATTTTTTATGTATGTGGGATTAAATTGTGCGGGAAGAAATTATGTGCGGCATATTTGAAAATGGAATTTAGTTCATTTACAATATATTATGCGGATATAGTTAGCGGGTATAACTCGAAGAACCAACAACCGATGGAAAAAAAAAGCTTCTCGAGTAGAAAAGCCCATGACGACCTTTTATAAAAAAGCTTCCTTTCTAAAAGGCCGGCAACGCATCTGCAATTCCTCTGGTGTTGCGGTTGTTCATGGGCGGCGCGGCGGTTGTCACTTACCATCAGGTGAGCCGCATGCTCGTTTGCCCCCTCTTTTATAAAAAAAGACATGCAGGTGGTCAGTACCGTGTTTTGTTTTGTGATGTTCCTTGTGGCGGTAGAATAATGATGATTATGATGATGATGCATTATAAATACCTCTTCTATGCCTGTGAATTTAAATTGTGCGTTTGTAAATTATTCATAACTAGTGATTTGCTCTCAATATCTAGGTGATATCTAGATTCTACACTAGCGCCACCTACCGGGTCCAACTATGCCTATAACCTTCGCGGAAGTGCAAGCAATATGTTGACAAAGTTATACCGCAATCTGATGAACGGTATGGTATCGCATAAAATACGAACAAACAAACGTTAATATTTATCATAGAGTTATAGTCTTTGATATTTATGTATTAGATAACCGCTAAAGAATGTTTGAGAATTATCTATCTAAATTAATATATGGACGAGATGTTATAAGCGCTTTGGATTCTGCAGAGCCGACGTAATATTCTTAGTGTGACGTATTTAATAATAGATATATATTAGTGTCAGTGGCGAAGCTAGAGCTCCAAGCTAGGGCAAGCCCAAGATATAAATCGATAAAAATATAGATTGTTGTTTTTAGCAGTTTTATAAAAATACACCATTCTTGATCTGTCTCCACGCTTCAGTTTCATATTCAGTGCTGTCAAGGACGTGTTTAACAAAGCACACAGAAGGCATACCACTGCTAGATAGATTGTATTACATATCAGCAATTGCATAGCTTCGGTGGCTTTGAAGAAAGCCGTTTGGGTTTGTTTAAGCGAAAAAAAAATATTATATTATAATAAACAAAATTACATCCAATACAATACACGAACAAAAGTAAAACACGAACAAAGTACATAATTAAAAAAAATCAAATTATTTACATTCTAATGGATAAGAGATAAGATAAGATAAGTGGAATCGTCTCGCTTTCTTATGGAAAGATTTAATTACGTTCACGTAAAATGTTGGTGAACGTTTTAATTGTACCAACAACTGTTTTTATTTGCGATAATTGGTAAGTCTGAAATACACTCTTAACCTTGTGTATTATCTCAACAAAGTTTAAAGATTTCCTCTCCGATTATCACTTTAACACACTTCAATTCATCACAAGGAACACTATTATCCTCCATTTTCATTAAAAATCTTTAAAAAAGGCATAAATTTTGAACTCGTAATATTAAATCGCTTAAGATAAGCACACAGAGTAAATAAACATTGAAACGTGAAATGAACTTTCAAACGTATTGCCCGCGCGCCTCCACTTTTAACAAATTTATTCTCAAAAGAATGGCTTCAAATCTCTGTACTAATTGCTATATATACAATCGTAGTTATATTTCATTATAGAATATTTTGCCATAGGTTAGAAAGAGAGCGATCGTCTTCTCGAAAGCCCCGTAAAAAGCCCACGCGAGCGAGGGAGACAATTATTAGCTCTATTAAAACTCATTTTTATGACAGCAGCAGTATTGCTAAGGCAATACGAGGTCATCGGTCGACGTGTGTCGAACAGTGGAGTGCGCGGGAAATTTGAAATAGCTTGAAACATTTTACGAGTTATTTTATTAGTTGATATTATTGATTGATTCAGGTTTAATAAGGCAAGCCCGGCTTTTCGGCTTTAATGGGAGCTTCGTCACTGATTAGTGTACGCCTAGTGGCCTGAATTCGAATGCAATTCAATAAATTTTTAATTTGTAAATTTTGTAAATTGTATTTCACTATGAATTGCACATTGAAACATAGATATCTCATTGCTTTTTGCTGTGACCTACATTCACTAAACTACTTGTACACAGCCTATTGAAAGAGGAACATATGAAATCACACAAAATTAAGTAGTAATTATTTGCTGGCAACATTTTCAAACTTTTTGGCAACAATCTCTACTCTGTGCAACTGTTTGACCACAGACTATTATGTGCTTGACATTGCCAGTATGAACGTATACAGTAAATGTTTTACCAATTTAATTTGATGTAGTTGTAGGAAATATTATTTTTTTAATAGAATAATGTGGACAAACGATCACACAGTCCTTGATGGTAAGTGGATGCTGAGAGCCTGTGGCGCATTAACATCTACATTTAATCTCGATTAAGAATCAAAATGCAGATGCGTTGTCACCACTAAGATGGAACGCCTCGATTCTAGTAAAAAGGGTCTCCATTTCTCTACACCAACCATACGAAACACAGCAGCATTAAGCTGCTATTTTACGCTGGTATTCTGTGAGAGCGTGATCCTTCCCTGGTCGAGCCGACCCATTCGCGCTACAAACAATATGGCTGCAGCGTGGTTCTACCACGTATAATATTGTAGGACACATTATAATATATACATTTTAATCTACAGCACTCCTTCTTCATATAAACTTTAACTATGCCAAATCCCACACTCCACTTAATTTTTTAAGTTTAATCAATGACCAGTTTCTTTTACATCTTTACATTTTTATACAAGTTGGGATGGTACATGAGCACTCAACCAACCTGATGATACTCGTAAGTGGATGTCATGACCCACATACTGTTACATCATACTGTAACGCTATCCCCCTCATCATAATAATTATATATATTAAATACTAAATGTATTATATTCCCCTTTATATTAAAAATTATATATATGTGACCAGGATAAATAAAATATGTTTTGATCTTTCTAAATGATCTTTCAAAAGGTTTATTAATAGGCCGGTTTTAATATTTTGGCGTGATCGTCTTAGTTAGGACCCTTATTTACGTTGTGTTTGCTTAGTAACTTAGTTCTTTTAGGTGTCTTTTGGAAGAATGAATATTCACTAGAGCAATTGAAAGCTGTTGGTAGTGCCTTATAAGCTAAGTGAACCCCGTTCACGAAGACAGGGCTCGAAAAAGGTTAAGAACATAAAACGTCCCTATTCCACTTGCATCAGGTTTACATTATTAATTATCCCTTCCCGCTCGGAAAAGGCTCAAAATATATTTATACAAAATACCCGATACAAGGGCTTCGCTCTCCTACATTTATTTAAAAAAATGTAGGGGGAGGTACACGGCCCCACACACGCCGTGCACGGTGAGTGCCAACCATTTTGATGCACTCCCCCCGAAGGGAATGCTAATTCGGGAACTGGACCGTAGTCCACAGCAAAACAACTGGCGAACCAGTAAAAGAGGCTTAGCCCCTTGTTAGTGCGTAAGCACAAACATCGACCGAAGTCGCGCATGTCAATGCGTGTAAACGCCATACAGAATACGAACGAATCCAGCCACAGTGAATGTACGTCAATCGGTTTAGGCAAATAGGCACACTGGCCGTAAACCCTCCGTGAGCGCCACCACCTGCCAGACCGCCGCTCCTGCAGACGTGATGTAAGTGTATGGCATCACCACCAATTGCATGATCAGCACGGCTACTAGCCGCAGAGCGTGTCATGAGTCTACCGCTCACCTCAAGGGAATGGGGTCCCACGTTGTGCGGCTTTCGGCCGCAGCCTTGAGAGTCTCCTCAGATCCTCCCGCCAGCTACCACCCGCATGAGGTCGACACATATGCTCCACCAACCAATACAACGGCAGATATAGCCAAAAGGCAGTTATAAGATAAGAGTAATAATTCGCCATCAGAAAGGGTTTGTGTCACTGACGTTGAGTAAATGCATTTTCGATCATGTTTGTCTCACCCACCAACAAGTTGCCTTCAATCATTCAAAGGTGGGAAAATTACAGAGATATAATATTATGTTGTTATATAAAACATCGTGGAGGGCAGACAGTCTGCAGCCCCGCAATGAAGGGACCCGACTTGGGCAAAGCTACTTAGGTGTGAGTCAAACCAAGACGCAGAGAGCGCCATTGAGAATAGTGTCCCACCAAACAACCATCGCAGAGACGCAATGCTGCAGAACGCAACAAGCATCAATACAACTATCGTCGGGCTTACACCATTCCAAGGTCCCCCATACATCCCAGCAGACATCACCACCCGTATACCTCCATCGACCAGAACCACAAGAGAGCGTCGAATCAGGCGCAGCACACCCGCAGATCCATCACAAGACGCAATACCGCAAGTAGCAGTAAACATCAATGCAACTATCATACGGATGGCGCCCCCTCACAACACACCCAACATGATCCCTATCGACTTTGGTAACAAAGTTTTTATTGTTGTTATATAAAAAATATCACCAACGTATCATAGTAGCACGCTACTAAGACGCCAATAAACAAAACTCCACGTATCATAGCGCTAATGCACTAAGACATGAAGTTGAGTATGCCTGCTACACTTAAAAGTGCTACCAAACACACTCATCATCCCAATCCGAAAGATAGACGACACATCGCTATGCGCAACGACGTCGCCCACAAACGGTATGGGTGTGCGATGCCCACGGGAAAGCCGTATTGCTACAACAAACCCGCTTACCACCAGCACTAAGATGTTAATTGTATACCTCCATCGACCAGAACCACAAGAATGCGTCGAATCAGGCGCAGCACACCCGCAGATCCATCACAAGACGCAATACCGCAAGTAGCAGTAAGCATCAATGCAAGTATCATACGGGTGGCGCCCCCTCACAACACACCCACATGACTCCTATCGACTTTGGCAACAAAGTTTTTATTGTTGTTGTATAAAAAATATCACCAACGTATCATAGTAGCACGCTACTAAGACGCCAGTGGACAAAACTCCACGTATCATAGCGCTAATGCACTAAGACATGAAGTTGAGTATGACTGTTACACTTAAAAGTGCTACCAAACACACTCATCATCCCAATCCGAAAGATAGACGACACATCGCTATGCGCAACGACGTCGCCCACAAACGGTATGGGTGTGCTATGTCCACGGGAAAGCCGTATTGCTACAACAAACCCGCTTAACACCGGCACTAAGATGTTAATTGTATACCTCCATCGACCAGAACCACAAGAATGCGTCGAATCAGGCGCAGCACACCCGCAGATCCATCACAAGACGCAATACCGCAAGTAGCAGTAAGCATCAATGCAACTATCATACGGGTGGCGCCCCCTCACAACACACCCACATGACTCCTATCGACTTTGGCAACAAAGTTTTTATTGTTGTTGTATAAAAAATATCACCAACGTATCATAGTAGCACGCTACTAAGACTCCAATGAACAAAACTCCACGTATCATAGCGCTAATGCACTAAGACATGAAGTTGAGTATGCCTGCTACACTTAAAAGTGCTACCAAACACACTCATCATCCCAATCCGAAAGATAGACGACACATCGCTATGCGCAACGACGTCGCCCACAAACGGTATGGGTGTGCGATGTCCACGGGAAAGCCGTATTGCTACAACAAACCCGCTTACCACCGGCACTAAGATGATATGTCTAGGACACATCGGTTAGCGAGTCCAAGTTTACCTCGGACCAATTGCTCGTGAAGCAGCACACACGCCACCATAATATTCCTTTTCAAGTCCCTAATAAGGACTAGTCATTTTGCTACAGTACTCGGAGCAGTCAGTCACCCGACCACCCCATACAATGCTTATGCATCAAGGAGACCTCCTATAATATTGCTTTTGTATCATAGACCTTACTTTCATAAGTCATTCATATATAGGATTCGAACCCACGACCCTACTATTGTAATGCATATTATTCATAGAGACCTTCTATAGTATTGCTTTTGGATCATAGACCTTACTTTCATAAGTCATTAATATATAGGGTTCGAACCCACGACCCTACTATTGTAATGCAAATTCATCATGGAGACCTTCTTTAGTATTGCTTTTGTATCATTGAGTTTAATATCATAAGTCCCTAATATAGGACTAGTCATTGTGCTACAGTACTTCAGGCAGTCGGGCTCCCGACCACCCCATATATATGTACAACTGCAGGTATGTACCTCCGACAGCTTCCTCCATACAAGACATCTATACGTGAACACCTTCCATAACTTAGGAAAATTTTCTTTAATACATGAACTCCTTCAACAACTTAGGAAATTTCATCTATACGTGAACTCCTTCCACAACTTAGAAAAATTTTCTTTTATACACGAACACCTCCCATGACTTAAACAATTTTTAACAAATTTTCTAATTATCTTATAAACGTTATTTAACTTAATTTTATAATATTTTTTGACTTGTATTTCTATTATTTACCTTATTTTAAATATTTTTTCAAGTTTATTAAATAAATTTATTTATTACGAAAATATTTTAAACAATAATTTTGCCTTTAATTTACTATGTTATTGGGATAATGTCTGAAATATATTAACTTTATGTTTATTAATTTAACTTAATTGCTTAATATATATCTTTTAAGACTATTTTTGACGCCCCTTTATATTGAATTTAATTATTATTAATAATATTGGGCCGTCACAATACGTAACCTACATCTCACCCATCGATTAATAATCAAAATGCAGATGCGTTGTCTGAGAGCTAATATACCTATATGTCGCAGTAAACTAACTTAATCGGCCTTTCAGTTTATAGCCTGAGCTTTTAACTAAACGACGAAAGCAATGAGTCTAACACAACATTGCAACTATCTTGTAATATCAGCCACAGTAGGTTAAGATGGACCGACTGGCCGCTAGTTAAACGGAGACGTTTAGTAAAAAGGCTAGGCTGTTACGAAAGGGTAATTAAGCTAGTTAGCTGCGACATATGTATTTGTAGCTATATTAGTACTAAAATATTTTTTTAAATATACTACAAAAAAATTAGGAAGTTCTCAATTTTCTTTGTGTGTATGTTTAGCAATAATTTAGAAAAGGGATCAAGATTTGATAATAAGATCCATGAAAAATTTATTAAAAAAAATTGTAAAGGCATCTGCAAAATTAACGTAAATGCGTCACATCAACTGATTTCGATGATTACATTATTTTTAGGGTTCCGTAGTCAACTAGGAACCCTTATAGTTTCGCCATGTCTGTCTGTCCGTCTGTCCGTCCTCGCTTAATCTCTGTGACCGTTAGCACTAGAAAGCTGAAATTTGGTACCAATATGTGTATCAATCACGCCGACAAAGTGGTAAAATAAAAATTGGAAAAAAATGTTTTATTAGGGTAGCCCCCCTATATGTAAAGTGGGAAGTGATTTTTTTTAATTTCAACCCTTACGTGTGATATATTGTTGGAAAGGTATTTAAAAATGAATAGGGGTTTACTAAAATCATTTTTTGATAATGTCAATAATTTCAGAAATAATCGCTCCAAAAGTAAAAAACAATGTGTCCCCCCCCTCTAACTTTTGAACCATAGGTTTAGAAAATATGAAAAAAATCTGAAAGGTAGAACTTTATAAGGACTTTCTAGGAAAATTATTTTGAACCTGGATGGAAACAGTTTTTGTACAAAAAAGAAAAAAAAGTTGTATAAAATAATTTCTGGACTAAGTTTGTAGTATAATCGTTTAAGCAGGCATTTTTTTAACATCGTTTACAAATTTTATTATCCTGAACGTATCTTTTTTCAAACAAAAAAAAGAATTATTAAAAAATTATCCAAAATTACCACCGAAAACTTCTGGCACGTCTATGTATTAATTAGTAACGCAATTCCCCGAGAGATGGCGCTGTAGGTACTTATTACAATGGGTCGGGTATTATCGAATTGTTCGGTTGGTCTCTCCTTGGCATCGCCTGTCGCGGAGCGTGCAATGTTGCACGCTCCATGTTCGCGCACGTACCCACTACCGGGAGCAGTTGCAGGAGCGCGGAGCGCTGCTGGAGCGCGACCATAATGAATACCCACCTTTAAACTCATAAGTGGGAACACTTATTGTGACGGACGGGAAACTACGGAACCCTACACTGAGCGTGGCCCAACACGCTCTTGGCCGGTTTTTTAGTTTTTTGAAGTAGGTATTTACTTAATTAAAAGTTTAAAAATTAATTTAATATGTTATAATTTTTTTGTAGTACAATTAAAAAAACTTCAGGAGTAATCTCATATACATTTAGAGAACAAATTCCACCTATAAGGGGAAATAATAACGGATGCAGTTTTTAATGAAACTATTTAGACAACATTATATTTGGTATTAGTTCAAGCAATTCACGAGTGCGGTCGACCTTTGGATGTGGTTTGACATGTACATGCACAGTGTGACAGTGTCGACCGCACTCGTGAGTTGCAAGAACTAATCTATTGTTATGAGTTCCTTAGTTCATTGAAAAGGAGAAAATAGACCATAAAGCAGTGCTTATGTTATTTACTTTTTTTAAAATATCATTATTTTCACTGTAAAAAAGAAATTACCAAAACTATCGGCGCGTAAGCTTGGTTCCTGCGGAGCGACAGCACTGCTTTATGGTTAGTTCAGTTAGTATGCAAAGTTTCATGATCTTATTTAAAGTATTTTATGAATAACAGCGGTTTATTGTTTATTTTGGAGGTAACTTTGGATTTTTTTTCTATCGAGAAAATTTTACGGAATCGTGTTTTCGTCTAACATAAACCTTAACATTAATCCTCAACTTTACCATATATTTATTTCAAAATTAATGCTGCAATACTTTCGGCATAACGGAGGATCTTGCTAAGCCATTTGAGGTTATATTTCCCCTTAAACCTAAATAATGCTATATTAATAAATCCCACCGAGGCGATGTCAGGGCATGACGATAGTAAAGAACAATAATGATAATAATGTCCTCCAGACCGAATTCCGGACACAGCGGCCTGCCTCAACGGGGAGGCTAGCCATCGACGCAGGACAGGATTATAGTGCCCAAGTGTATGCGCAAGCACAGGTGCACTCTCTATTCCCTCACTCTCATAATCCGATGGGACGGTAAACTGATATGACCCAAGAGAAGATCAGACGCAGGACCAATGGCTTTACGTGCTTTCCCAGGCACGGAGATGAGACACCGCCAACTTCCTGACTCCGGCCGGTTACTGAGAATTTCTTGACGGAAAAATTCAATAAGTGATTTTGTATATATACATATGTAACCACGTGCACGTGCACGTTTACCACGTACTCGGCGGTGAAGGAAAACATCGTGAGGAAACCTGCATGTCTGAGGAATAAGAAAATATATTTCGAAGACATGTGAAGTTCGCTAACACGCATTGGGGCAGCGCGGCGGACACTTTTAGGGCAATAAAACCCTCTCAGAAATGAGGGGAGGCCTGTGCCCAGCAGTGGGACTGGGATGTATATAGGCTGTAACTTCACTTTACTTTACATATGTAACGTAATTAACGCACACCCTCAGACACCCCAATTAGTATATTATGTTATAATCATAATACACACACTGAATTTTTAGTTAAACATTTTTATGCACTGATTATTTATCAAATTAGTTATACTAATTCCGGAAGAATGTTGTGGTCACAGTACAAATCCACGAACGGAAAGACTTTAACGTGCTTGAAATGAAGTTCATTTTTCTTTACTTTTATTGAATGATAGATATAGTAATAATACAAATAAAACTGCACTCTTAAAAGTCTTATTGCCTTAAGTTACGGTCCATTTCAGTTTGTTTTGATTGTGCAGATTTAGTGTGACTGTAATTTACGTAGTTTTAATTCTTTTTGGGATAAAAATACCTATATTAAAAATGATAGGAATCGATTCAGTAAACGATTCTGAACAAACTACTTTCTCAAAGTGCGTTAATTATGTTACGTGTTGTACATGTTTATGTACGTGGTAGAGTTATGCTGCAGCTAAATTGTGGTTGCAGCACGAATGGGTCGGCTCGACCGGGGAAGGACCCCGCTCTCACAGAATAACAGCGTAAAATAGCAGCTAAACGCTGCTGTGTTTCGTATGGTGAGTGTAGAGAACCGGAGACCCTTTTTACTGGAAACGAGACATTCCATCTCAGTCCTCGGAACTGGGAACGCACCTGTATTTTTATCCTTAATTGAAAATAAATGTAGATGACCATGGGCCACAGCATCCACTTATCATCAGGTGGACTCATTCTATAAAAAAGGAAAGTTATTTCGACTGTATTTTTTATGTGTGGTAACCTCATAATTTTTTTCTAGTTGAACCGGTTTTGATGATTCTTTTTCTAAAGTTTCCATGCAATTTTTATAACCAAATGTCGATAAAAGTGTCTTTATCGCGCAAGATACATAACAGCTTTAAATTTCTTGAAGAGATGCAGATATCATAATCTCATTCCTACGTGTGTCAAGATATCCACTAAAAAAGACAACCGAGGAAGCGCTAAGATCTTAAATTAGGCTAGTAAAAAGTTGATTCTTTTTCTATTTGAATTTCATGTGGCCCCATATATATTTGATCTAGATCTGACCTGTAGTATTTGAGTTATACTTAATAATGCGTATTTAATTGACTTCGACTACATTGATGATGTTCTCATTTTATTAATATTGAAGTCGGTTGTACATTTTATTTTTATTTTACCACTTATGTGTATAATCATTAATCAGTGATATAGGTGCAAATTGTCCGCTTGCCACCGGAAGATATTCGGCCGCGTCATCGATTCGTGACGAATCGCTCGAAGAGATATGCAGTTAATAAACTCCCCCCCCCTCCCACCTCCTCCTGCCGCGACCCTTCCCCACCGGTCATTCGAGTGGACGGAAAATGGTAAACAAGCTGTTACCACCTTGATGTCATATAGTTTAAGGACATAATTTGTTGTTCAAATATATACATATCCGAATTCTCATCGTATTACAGTGCGATGTCTCGGAAATAATATTCCAAAATTCAGGAAAGTACTGGCTGAATAGGTGGAAGCTTCCGGAAGCTTTTATTCCAGTGCGACACGGCAAACTTCCAGTTACACTATCCCCTCTACCCTTCAATAAACTACTTTAAACAATCCACTAAAACCTGTGTGAATGAGAACCGAGTGCAACCGCTTCAACGAGGGCATAGTTGCGAGCTTTGTCTAATAATAATATGAAAAGATGGTTAAGCGCGATACGCTTTCAACGCGCGGGTTCCGTATATATTACTAACAACCCAGTTATTAGCACGGAGACCAAGCTTCTGTCTGTTGTAGTCACAGAAATGGTAGTAATAAGACAATAGAAATGAATTAGCGCTCGATTACTTCCAAAACCGATGTCGCCACATCTTACCGTAATATAAACATACGCACAATGCACAATGATATCTAATGTTTCACATTACATTGCTTGGCGAGTTTGTCAACGTAGAACAAAAGCAGCAATGATAATTGTACAATACGAAAAGTAATAAATGAAAGTTTAAAAAGGTAAATATCACAGTAAAGTATTCATCTAGATGTAAATTAGTTAAAACAATGATAATTAGTAAATAATCAACTTACCGATGAAATGTTACGCCTTTATTAGTTGAATTATACGTCCTTGATGAGTTTTTACAACAGATTATGCCGCAGTTTACCATTATAAATTTATAATAACATAAATTCACGTACGACGTTCCCCGCGCAACTAAATCACAAAATGGTGAATTATGTTCATCAATACATCATAGCGGCGACAAGGTCACGCGTCTATGCAACTTCTACTGTCTTATTATTAGGATTTCTGTGGTTGTAGTCATTCGCTTGTTGTAAAACTACGATTCGTCATATATGACAAACCTAGTAAAATATTATCGGTCTAATTTGTCTAGAAACTTTTTTGAAGCTCTTTAGAATGAAAAATGAGGAAATAATCCACGGATAAGTGGCTTCTGCAGCCCATAAACATCTGGAACAGAATTCAAATAAGGGAAGACTAAAGAAGTATCGTCACATTTGAGAGTTAAGATGGAAATACTCCACAACCTGTAATCGTACTGTCTCTCTCTCTACCCTTAGATTTAGATCGAAACAAAACAGTGCACGCACTGCTAGCCAGACGGACTCGTAGGGAAAATACTAGTCCTACGACATAGCTTTGGTGAAATAGTAACATAGACATTTTTAATGATCTCATCATGCGGTACCCTAAGAAACTCGCGACTCAAGACCGCACGGACAGTCTATATGCGGCCGATGACGTCTGACCACGTCCGCGCCTCGCGTGCGTTACACCGGATGATCTTGATACTTTATTTAATCGGTTTAAAGGTTCATTTAACTTACTAAGTTTTTTATTTAAAATGGTAAAATGGTTTTAGGTTTTAGGTAAAATGGTTTAAAATGGTATACAATATGAAATGAAAAAAAAAATTTGTTCTTCGACTTAACGTTATTAAAATTAAAATTTAGTATTGCTTTTTTTAAGCCGTAAAGTGGCGGCGGTGTCGTAAGAGTCGACAGAGGGAAATAAAACGAGCTATTGGCAGTAGCACCTTTCTGGTAACAACTCAAATCAATAAAAAAGCTAAACTGTAATGATGTTGATGATGATTGTATGTCCATTACAAATATCAATATTTTATAAACAATATATTATCATTATATAAAAATGGTCCCTACTACATAGCTATAAGGGTTTACAACCATTTACCTAATACAATAAAAGCCCTCCAGTGTCGTAAATTTGAAATAGTACTCAAGAAAATGCTTATTGTAAAAACATATTACAGTTTGAATGAATATTTTAATGATTAATTATAAATCAATTTTAATTATTTGACAACTTTCATTTACATATTTGACATTGTTAGTATTTTTCATCAAAATTTTTAAACTTTATTTACATAATATAAATGACGAATGATCAGTTGACACATAATATTTATTGAAATTTAATTTTTAAAATAAATGTGTAAGTATTATTTAGTCTGACATTTTATAATATAATTTATATATTGTGTACTATAAATACTGTAATTTTTATGAAATGAAAATGAATTCCATATTAATTAAAATTTAAACACTGTTTTAATATGCTACGCCCGTACAGGCTGTCACATGTTCTGTAAATATATTGTCTTGTAAAGAATTTTGAATTATAATTTTGACATGATAACGTCTAATAAATTGATGAACAACTGAGTGACTCATTGTAACGTTACGCTCATTGTAACGTTACAATCGGAGCGCAAGCGCTGCACGAGCGAGCGAAAGGCACGATCGGCTTGCGCCGCATCTGTCTCTCTTCCACAAAGTATGCAATCATTTCATCAATGTTTTGTTGAACGATGGTTCAACGTGACAACGTTAAACTATCGTTCGTAAACCGACTTTACGGACAACCAATTTTTTTAAATAGAAATTCACACACATAAAGGTTAGATAATCATTTGAGACCGATTTTTCTATTCTCGATAGCAGTTGAATGTTTGTTAGATTGATTATAAATGAGTTAATAAATCTACCTAAAAGAAAAGAAAATTTTTAAATCAGATGCAAGCCAATCTGGGCCCATTCACTTTACTATGTTCAATTCAAAAACATTTCATAATTTATTCAGAAATTAGCAATCCGATTCGGCTTCGCTCGGGTGATGTTTGGATCTCGACAACATATGCATGTATTAATTACATTGGAACCTTCCTCTTGAATCATTCTGTCCATTGATGGAAACCGCATCAAAATCCGTTGCGTATTTTAAAAGATCTAAGGGTTCAGACGGCGGGAAGCGACTTCGTTTTATACTCTGGAGGAATTAAAAGCGTCTGCGATATTTACTTCTATGATAAACAGATAAAATCGAGTACAAAACACTGAAGTAATTTAAAAAAATAGTAGGTGTACTCTGGTATACCTTCAGTCTCATAGTCCAATGGGACAGAAAACCGACACGCACCAAGAAAGATCGTACGCAAGACACAGGGCTTTAAGTGTTTCCGAGGCAAGAGGTTGAATCACCGCCAACTTCCTGACTCCGAGCAGCTACTGATAATTTCTTGATAGAAAATTACCTGATTTTTTTTGCCCGGCCTGGGAGTCGTCCCCGGGACCTCATCATAGTCAGCAGTCACGACCACCAGATCAAATAACGGTGTTATAAGTATGTACCAAATGAATTTTAGCAGTATCAGAATACGCTGTACACGTTCTCTTTCCTTTGACTCCAACGAGATTAGATTCCATTGCGATTATATATTGAATTACAAACAAAATAAGACGAGCTGAAACCAACAACATAAACAATAACTAAGAAAATGTAACTTCTAACAATCGCGTTACATCTGGCATTTGATACTCGTTAGTGAAGTTTGTCTGTTTGTGTTTTGTTTGTCCTGCTTTAACGTTTAGCTTTGTATATTTTTGTTTCGCCTCCCAGAAGTTAGTGTTGTAGTCCAATAAATCTGTCGGATAGCTATTGCGTGATAGAAATCATAATTAAAAATAGATCACCAATTATTCGACAGTTAATCAACCAAATAATTTTATTTGTTAGACTGTTTTTAGGTAGTACCCGGTTGACCGAGCTTTGCTCGGTATTTTTCGCTCGGTTTTTTTTAATTCGTGTGTGTTTGGAAATTATATTTAGATACAAATTACATACTGATGAAATACGAATAATATTTTTTGATCTTAGCGACATAGTAGAAAAAACTGAACTGGTTATTTGAATAAAAAATCATGAGTGCAATTAGTTTAATTTAAATTTTCGTGTTTTTAAAAAATACTAAAACAAGGTCTCGAAAAAATAGATTTTCTCAAAAAAAGAAAGGAACTTGAAAAAAAAAATTAAAAAAAGTCGGTCGGTCGGTCTGGGCTCGAACCATGGTATTACAATTTTGTGACCGCCCAATATACCAATTAAGCTATTTGTAATCATTAAACTGTCAAAATTTACCTTCTTATTCTAACGATATTGAAGCAGTTTTCATTGCCTAAAAACACGGACAAAGATGTGACCGTGGAAGGAAAAGGGGAGATCTCCCGCCGGGCAAGATGTTCAGCCCGGGGAGCGGCCAACACTCCGTGTGATAGTTCGGAGATGTTCTATATATGCTGTTTATGATTCGGAATGTTGATAGCGTGATTTAAGCTTCGGTGTGTTTCGCTTGCGGCGCGACGACAGCGCCGCCACAAAGACATTTTCTAAAAATAAATCCTAGCTAGATCGATTTATTGCTCCCGAAATCCCTGCACACAAAATTTTATGAAAATCGTTGGAGCCGTTTCCGAGATTCCGATTATATATATATATACAAGAATTGCTCGTTTAAAGGTATAGGATTTTATCTGAGGTTTAAAAATTGTAGCACTTTTTATTAACTCTATACGTGGTAGGGTAATGCTGCAGCTAAATAAGTAGTATAGTTGCAGCACGAATGGGTCGTCTCGATCGGGGAAGGACTACGCTCTCACAGAATAACAACGTAAAATCACAGATTAATAAATAGTTTACCAAGTAAAATAACAGCTCAACGCTGCTTTGCTTCGTATGATGAATGTAGAGAATCGGAGGAGAACCTCTGTATTGGAAACGAGGCATTCCATATACAGTGGACTCCCGGTAATCCGACAAACATTTTGCAGGGTAGTGTCAAACTATAGAATTTGTCGGATTGTAGAGTACTGCCTAAGGCCCGGCATAACCTATAATCCGGATTTTTTTTACAAAAGAGCACCTTTGTAATCCGACAAATTACAGATCCATGAATAAGATTCTATATGTTTGTGTGTGTGTGTGTGTGTGTGTGTGCGTGTGCGTGTGCGTGTGCGTGTGCGTGTGGCGGCGCTAGTCGTGTGGTGTGCGTGTGCGCGTGCGCGTGCGCGTGCGCGTGCGTCTCGTGTGTGCGTGTGTGTACTCCGAAGCACAAATCATACCTCATTATGTATGTCAAATGTAGTAAATTAAATAACGCTTTATTATAAAATTAACGTCATTAATGCTATAGAACTTACAAAAAGTTAGCAAGAACTTTACATTAGGAAATAATTGTGTACAAAGAAATGTAAATTTTTTTATAGGACAGGGTGACAAACGAGCACTCAGTCAACCTGATGGTATGTGGTTGCTGTGGCCCATAGACATCTACACCTTTCCTTGTTTGTGAATCAATATGAAGATGCGTTGTCAGCCTTGAGGACTAAGATGGAATGGAATGGACTACCATACTAAAATAATCAAAAAATTCTAATTCATTCAGCGAAGATTGTCAAAAAATATTCAACAATAAAAATAGACCATGTCGGATTAATATGCGGGATTAGACCGGGGTCGGATTACCGGGGGTCTACTGTAAGTCCTCACGGGTGACAACGCATCTGCATTTTAATTCGTAATCGAGGATATATGTAGATGTTTATGGGTCACAGTAACCACTTACCAGTACCACTTATCAGGTGGACTGTGTGCTCATTTGTCTCATTGATTTTAAACTAACTTCCCGGTGAACTGGAAACGTAGTATATAACAATTATTATTATCTTAATATATATAAATTACGTGTCACGTTGTTTGTCCGCGATGGGCTCTTAAACTACTTAACCGATTTCAAACAAATTTGCACACCGTGTGCAGTTTGGCCCAACTTGAGAGATAGGATAGTTTTTTTGCCCATGGGTGTCCCACAATTTTTTTTGCGAATTTAAGGTTTTTTAGTAGGACATGACAAAGGGTCGTCGAAAAGGGCAGAACAACGTCTGCGTGGCAAGCTAGTATGCATATATTTTTTCATTCATCTCAATAATTATTTTAACTGTAAACACTACGGACGGCCTTGAAATGTTTATTATTAACTCGGTTGTAACAAATTTAAATATTAAAATTCTGTATACGGCCCTTGCCAAGACGTCAAGAGCAAACAAAATTTTACTTTCAAAACAGATAAACGATCAAGATCGTTGACTCTTTCAACGATGACGTGTCGCTTGTGCGGAGATGTGTACTTGAGTGCAGGAGTGTTGACAATATTATTGTTTTCATTACTACCCTATGTACACAGAGCTGCGCAGGTTGCGTACTCATTTAGTTAACTGTGATATGGATCGATGTTAGTGTGCTCTACGTGTTTAGTAGTTACGCTTGCAGAAATATCTTCACGTGTTAGTAGATGTTGGGATAGACGTAGTTCCAATAGCAATCTCTATATATAAATATAAATTGCGTAGTCCGTTGGTATCGCAAAAACAACAAAGACAACAAAGTCATAGTCACAAAAACCCAAAGTCGTATACTGTCACTGATATACTAAGAAAAATATAGCAAAACAAGCTTTACAAATAATTAGGTACACTTCGAAAAATTAACTTAAAAAAATTTATTACAATACACAATAATAAAATCGACAAAAATATTTACTATAATGTCAACCGTCAAAATGGCGTCGATAGACCAGCGCCTTTTCGACCCTTTATTATTTGATTTACTGACGAAGAGCTATCGTATCACAGAGCCATTATATGCAAACGAGGCTGTAGTTTTTGAGTTACAAGAAAATGACCAAATTAAATGAAAAATGCAAGTGAAAATTTAAGGAAATTAATATCTTAACTTTGGGCTCTCAATACATTTATGAAAATGTAATCTACGTACACATAAAATAAAAGTAGTTTTACTAAAATAAGTGGTATTCATTCTGTAAATAGTAGAACTTGACACAAGCTAGTAGTACCAGTTACTGGAGTCAGTAATTCATTCTGGGGCAATGTTTACGATTTTACAAGAAAATCCCAGAAAATATACAAAATTTGACCTACTCGAAGATAAAAACCTTTATAAGTTTGTATAAAAAGGGTTATTATAATGTTAAGGAGTTTATGGATGGTAAAAACCCCTGGGAAGGGTGATCGCTACCAAGCTATTTCTAATTTGTTTTGTGTTGTTAATTGTAAACATGATATTATTCAAAAAAAAAAAATAGTCCCGCTGGGTTTCTTGCTAGTTCTTCCCAGGACAGAGGTTTTTTTTCCGAACCAGGGTTAATGAAAAAAGTGACTTTCTATAAGTGTTGTTTATAATCTTTATTGAATAAAAGAGCTTTTTTCTGTTTCTGACCATATTAACTGGATGACCATATTGCTTTCACGAATTATATTAAAATACTTTTAATTGCACATTATGTTATCAGATAATAACCATATAATTATCAGATAACTATCCATGAGCATTATCTATTTATCTTGATAATTTGCAACCCTAGTTTATATTTACGATTCGACCCGTTAGGTGGCGCTATTGAGATACAGTAATCACCCATGTGAAGCCTGGACAGATCCCTCGCATGTGATAATATTGTTCTTTCATGCACTTTACCTAATCAGACCTTTTAGGTCTTTTGTAAAGACCTTTTTATGAATGGGTCACGCATTTCTTTAAAAACCCACTACGCTGCTGAGTACAGCGTGTAGCAAATTTTTTTTACCTGACTGTCTACAGCGTGTAGCAAATTATTTTTTACCCGACTGTCTTGTAAGAAAGAAGGGTACGGTTTTTCGAGTGTATGTATTTACAGTATGCGTATTTTTGGCACACTGTAACCTATCGGCCTGTTGGATTTTTATATATGAGGGGAGTCGTTAGATTCATCATAGTTGTGAAAGTGACATAAAATGTTATCTTTTCAATAAATTTATTGACAGACCGATTTACATCACCGATCTGGAAATACTTTGTGCGAAGAGTGACGATCACGGGAATATACTTTTTCACCTGATGGTCACTTAGTAACAAATATTATTGTAGGTAATTTATTGTTACAAGGGTAATATTTTTTTTATTTTTTCGTATCGCGTAGCATTCATAAAAAAACACACAGTCGAATTGTAAGCCTCCTCCTTTTTTGAAGTCGGCAAATAAATAAATATTACTAAAAATTGCGAATGCGTTGTTATCCCTAAAAATCAAAATGTTATGTAGTAGTTACCGGTAAAAAGGGTCTCCCGTTCTCTACGAGATTATGTTGCGTAGCGAGCGTTTTTAGAAGTTCCCAGGAAACATTATTATTATTGCATAAAGTTAAAGTAGCAAACAATAAAGGTTCCAAGATTATTCCAAAGATCAAATCTAATTGTACGGGATTTAGAATAAATGGGACTCTGCACTCTATTGTGAAAAGTCTGTCAAAAATGGCACGTATGGCAATTCACAATGCTGTGTTAGTCCCTACTTAAACGTATGGTAGTGGAAGTTGGATGTGGCAGAAGCACGAGAGTAGAATAAAAGCAGTAGAAATGCGGTCGCTAAGGGGTATGTTACGCCTGACTCTGAGTGACATGGTGGGAAATTGTGTAATAAAAGAATAGTGTGGTTTGCAAGATAATGTTTGGTCATCTGGGAAGAATGAATGAGGAAAGAGTGACGAAGCAAATTTATATTGCAGAAGTGAGCGGCAGAGTCGGAAAGGAACCTCCTAGGCGAAGCAAAAGAAAGTTCATCGACTAAATTGGCGATATATTTAAAATGGGCCAAATTAGGAGTACCCTCAACGAGCATGTATATGGATGTGAAGGAGGCGAGAGAGGTGCGTCAAGAGCGTGCCAAATGGAAGTCTGTAATCTCTGCCTTACTACAATTACCTCTGGGACCCCCAGACATTAGGTGATTGTTTATGTATGTATGGTAATATGGTATGTAAATTATAATTTTTTTGAAGCGTTCTTTTCTGCTCTAAGCAGGAAAAACTTCGCCGCACTGCTCCAATGCTCATGGTCGTTGAGCCGACACTTGACATGTCATTAAAATATATTGAATAGAGATTTCCTCTCTTTTCTTGACCGCCAAGCGTGTGGTAAATACAGCATATAAAATGAGATTAAAATTTTTAGTAGTCTGGCAACGTATTCGCGTACAGTGAAATTTATGACAAGTTCACAAGCCTTGAGCTACCATGGTTTGTTATTTAGGTTTAAGAACAGACCTTATTTATCATTTTAGTCGTCTCCTCAATCCTAATAATCATGACCACTGTGCTATTATAGAGAGCAGAGAATATTCTGGCTGCACCATGAATTTGTCTGTCCGACCAGAGAAAGACTCTCACTGAATAGGGGAGTGATAGGAGCGCAATTCCTGCAGAGCTGCTGCAGAGAAGTGGAAGATAGTATTACTGATAACGAGGTACTACTCCATCTTAGTCCTCAGGGGTGACAACGCACCTGCATTTTGTTTCTTAATCGAGAAAATATGTTGGACCATATACACTTAGGTGGACTGTATTTTTTTTATAGGACAGGGTGAAGGACGAGCACACAGTCCACCTGATAGTAAGTGGATGCTGTGGCACATAGACATCTACATCTATCCTCGATTACAAATCAACATGCAGATGCGTTTTCTGACCCGTGAGGACTAATATGGAACGCCTCGTTTCCAGTAAAAAGGGTCTCCGGTTTTCTACACTCACCATACAAAACACAGCTGCATTTAACTGCAATTTTACGTTGGTTTTCTGTGAGAGCGTGGTCTTATCCCGGTCGAGCCGACGCATTCTTGTGTCAATTGTATAGCTTAACGTATCTTATGCTTGTGTTCACTTTTGCTTGCTTTATTGGAAAAAAAAATACAAGCCGCCAACCCTTTGTTTTTTTTTTTTGCTGTATGTTGTTTCTGGCTGGGATTAAAACTCAAGAACCTGTACACGGTATTTACGTATAATTACCACTGAACCACGTGGGATGTTTATATCGTAACCGCGATTGACTAGTAAAGGATCTCTAAGATGTTTTACCTCGCTCTAACCTTGTATTATCTACTTATTGATTTAAAGGTTCCGCGCGACACTACCGTTGATTTTTTAAGTAAATATGTTGTAAATTAATAGTCGCAGTATCTCATCAGGATAAAAAATATAAATAATAATAAAATAATATTCCCACTGTAATAGATTATATGTGTTAATAATATAAAGATCTTAAGCATATTTGTTAGTAATAAAACTAATATACCTAAATGAAATAAACTAAAACCTACTTTATCCAAGAACAGGCACGATTCGACACCACTTGGACTATACAGCAACAATCTAATCTGTCAGCAAATGTCCTCAGGATGCTACTGGAGCTTGCCCGGTCTCTGGCCACAAAGGTGGTGCACCCCTTTCACTTAGTAGTGTAAAAGTTGTCAAAAATCGGGGCAGCCCCATCAGCATTCTGAATGCGTAATTATACTGTATCTATACGCGTATTGTGAGTGCAGTACGCGAGCGAGTAATGAAATTGTTAATTGAAATTTAAAGTGCTGATTTACCACGTGCTCGGCGGTTAAGGAAAACATCGTAAGGAATTCTGTATGTCTAAGAAATAAAAAAAATATTTCGAAGACATGAAGTCCGCCAACACGCAGTGGGGAAGCGCGGCAGACACTTCCTTGTCTTAAAACTTTCTCAGAAATGAGAGGAGGCCTGTGCCCAGCTGTGGCTCGTACATAGGCTTTACACATTTTAATTTTATTTTTAACTGTATACGAAGCCATCGGACGCAAGTTTCTGCGTGTATCTTTCGACGCTTTTAGTCGATTAAAAGGTTGTTCGTGTGGAAGGAGATGCAGTATGCTCAGAAAAGAGCTACTATTACTGGCGGGCAACTACGGGTGACCCTGCGGACGATCATGTTCGCCCCAACTGACAACGCTCTGCGTTCTCTGTCTTTATCTTCGTCAGAGGGTACCACGTGCCCAAGATATTTAAACCGTTCCACTCTTTAAACCGGAGTTTCAAATAGTTTAATAGCAGGTACAGTTTTTAGAAGACTTTCTTTCGGCCTGAAAGACCATGCAGTAAATTTTTTGACATAATACGTCAAGCCAAGACTAGGGATATAGTTCTAACAGATACCCAACAGTTTCATTAAACCACAGACTGATGCACTCTCCAGCACCGTGTCGTCAGCTCGATATAAATTTTACAGTCCGCGACCAACTTGGGTTCGATTCCTGGCGGCACCGATAAAATTCTTGATTGCAATTTTAATTGCGGGTTTACCACGTGCTCGTTGGAGAAATATCGTGAAGAAACCGACATGTCGGTGAAATTAAAAAAAAAATCGATTGTGTTTTTGTGCCCATTCGTGAGACATATTTTTTCAGTATTTGTTTATATATTTGCGTTGGATTTCCCAGAAATGTTCATTTTCATTGAGCTCTTATTGTAAGACGAACAACTACTCGAGCAATTTTATTGCTGATAATAAAATATCATTCTTATGTAATGCTATTAAGGTTGTAAATAGTACACAAAAGCTATGTTTTCTAGTGGAAAAACAAAAAGATTAGTTTCAACTCTATTAAAGTCGATTAAGGGCGGTAGTTAGTTGTCAGTGGAAAGATGGTTAAGCAGTTGTCCGCCAAATCTAAAGTGATCTGTAAGCGATGATTAGCGCGAAAGCATAGAAAATATCTAGTACTTTGTATATCTAATACTGTCACAGAGTAAATAAAGTCCCCTGGTGTTCAGTTGTTCACGGGCAGCGGTAGTCACCATCAGGTGAGCCGCATGCTCGTTTGCCCCCCTCTTATGTTAAATTTGATTTTAATGACTCTTATTGTATTAAATAGGTAGGTTATACTGAGGAGATATACGGAGGTGAGTCCTTTCGGAAAAATTCCACCCATAAGAGTGGTTGCCAACCAAATTTTGGTTGTTGCATAATCTTTATACGTGGTAGAGCCACGCTGCAGCTATACTATGGTTGTAGCTCGAATGGGTCGGCTCTACCGGGGAAGGAACACGCTCTCACAGAATACAAAAAAGTCCACGGTCCACCTGATAGTAAGTGGATGCTGTGGCCCATAGACATCTACATTTATCCTCGCTTAAGAATCGAAACGCAGATCCGTTGTCATCCCTGAGGACTAAAATGGAATGCCTCGTTTCTCTCGTTTCTGATCTCTACACTGCATTAAGCTGCTATTTTACGCTGGTATTCTGTGAGAGCGCGGTCCTGCCCCGGTCGATCCGACCCATCCGTGCTACAACCGTAAGTAGCGTGTCTCTTATCACGTATCTACCATGTAACTGTAAACAGTAGATCTAAAGATCATAATGTAGGTCTAGAATTAAAAATTAAATTATTTAAACGCGATAAATCCGATTGAAAGATGACCTTATCACAAAAATTGATAGGGGCATACTCCAATGGTTTGGGCACGTTGAGCGAATGAGTGAAGACCGAATGGTGAAGAAAATATATAGAGCGAAAGTAAATATTAAAAGGTGTCGAGGTAGACCGAGACTAACTTTCGAAGACCATGTGAGCAAATTGCTCGAAAAGGGGAAGGTCAAGAGTACTCGGATACCTAGACGTGCATGTATGAAGAAGTTAATGAACCTGAAAGAAGCGAAAGAGGTATGTAAGGATCGTGACACTTGGCGATCTGTTCTCTCTGGCTACCCCGTTAGGGATTGTGCGTGAAGATAAGTAAGTAAGTAAGTATAAATCCGTCAAGTATACCTTGTACTATTTAGTGTTGGTATAGGTAGGTATATCTGTAACTACACTTAGTATAGTACCCATGTAACTAATACACTTAGTATAGTACCTATGTAACTGAATTGTGGTCAGTGACGATCGGGCCGGCACTGTTGTTACACGCGTAATAAAATGTAATTAAACTATCTCTTATAAGGATTTATTTCATTTCCAACACACTACACTGACATCAGTTAAATATCCGCTACCCCATGTCGTCCCGAGAGTGTTTCAGAGGCGACAGAGGGAAACAAATCAAGAGATGGGCACCAGCATCTTCCGAATAAGAACTAAAAATAAAAACCTGTAGTTGCCAACCCGCGCATGCGCATCAACCCTCCGGAAAGCGGGAGAGGGAGGTGGGGAATGCTCATAGCGTACCACGCAGCCGGCTGCGTGGTTATGTGGAGACTTTTACCCACTAAACCACCTTTTAGGAACTGGCTTAACGATCTAACTAGAGATCTCTAAGCCGTATACGAACGCGACCCTCCTTGGCAGAAAGGAGGGCGCAAGCGGCGAAAAGCCGCTTAGACGAGTGCCTAACTAAGGCAGATTAAGGGATGTGTTATGTAGGCTCGGCCTGAGCCGCCAGGAGGCAGTTCAGGTCAGCCGAAAGCTTGTTGGGGGGGTCCGAGAGAGAGTTTCTCGGTCTGCGCACACTATAGCGAGTGTGGATAGGGGCTGCATAGGCAGCTGTCTCACGAATGAGATGATTTGGGTAGGACTCTGAGGCTTTGAAAAATCTCTCAGAGAGTGATTTAAGGTATCAACTATGGTAAATATACCCCCTATGAAGCCGTCTATGGTCTACCTAATAAAGTCCACAGCTGAACATGGGGGGGGGGGGGCTATGTTCAGCTGTGGACTTTATTAGGCTCTAACGATAAATCCATAAAATTAATTTCATTCAATGTTAAGTTATCGTGTAAAGATAAGATATCATTCTAAGCTAGTTGTTGCCTCAAACTTGTGTCATATTATTCCTTAGTTCATTGAAATGGGTCAAAAATAAACCTTTTAAATTTAAAGTAAAAGGTGACTCCAGAAAACTAAATTATAAATTTAGAAAACAAAAACCCCGAAACAAAAAGAGCTCTGATGATCTTTAAACAGCTGAACAGATTCCTCTAAGATCACTCTCGATTGAAATACCTTTTAAACGAAATAAAACTTACATTGATTAAAACTACTTTTACGGAGTTTATCGCGTTTAGTTTATTTGAATTTTAATTCCCGATGTTTCGGGTGCTTTCCAGCATCTGATTCGATCTATGTGTACGCGTAGTCCGAATCATAAACATTTATTAAAAAGCTATAGGTACTCCGGGATAACATTGACATCGGGACGTCAGTCACCTCAGCCCCGTGACCATGGGTGTTGGAAAGCATCCGAAACGTCGGTAATCAAAAATCAAATAAATTAAACGCAATAAAACGCGTAAATATAAGAAATCATTATGAAATAAACTTAATATAAATCAGTTCTTCCCTCCGTTCAGGAGCTATGATGACACAGACAGACACGCTTTGTACGGTCGGTATTTTAATTTACACGTGGCTCTACGCTGCAGTTATATCATGGTTGTGGCACGAATGGGTGAATTAGCGTGAGCGTAGCGTTACGTTAGCGTTAGTGAGTGTAGAGATCCAAATACCCTTTTTTGCAGAAAACGAGGCATTCCATCTTAGTCCTTACGGGTGACAACGCATCTGCATTTTGATCCTTAACCGAGGATAGATGTAGATGTCTATGGGTCACAGCATCCACTTACCATCAGGTGGAGTGTGAGCATCATGTATTACTATAATTATACATATTAGCGCCGACTTCAGGAGCTGATATGTGAAAATTATTTTATTCTTTTAAGTTGTTTAAAGTTGTCTTTTACTTTTAATTAAGTTTTTTTTATTACTTAAAGGTTGTTATTATATATGTATAATACTTTAACATATATTAAACAGTTTAGAGGCGATGTCAGAATATTCACTACTACATATCACCCTGTGGGTGTCGTTGGAGGTGATACAGGGATATGAGACAGGATGGGCAATAGCATCTTTCTGATAACAGCTCAAAATTATAAAAAAAATTGCGGCTACCCCCACTCGTTTACCAAGCGTGCGAATTAAAGCCAATATCCCTCCCATAAAGCAAATAATGGTAGAGGCCTATACTCAGCGGTGGACCTTTGACAGGATGTAATGAAAAATTAAAGAATATGTGTGTTATTTATACAATAACTTCTGCTTGCGTCACACTTCCGCATAACGGTATCACAATTGCGTGTGTGAGTGTGAATCGCGGTTGTGTTTATTTAACGAAGGTTTTACTATGTAGGTACTTATTAATTAAACGTTTACAGGAAAGTGGAGAATGTAAAAAAGAAAGTTTTTCTAAATGAAATTGGAGGAACAACGAACTTACAATCCGGGGACACCTGCAGCTAAAGCTACAGGCTCAAGGTTACAGATGCGTTGTCACTCCTGAAGAGAGTGAGGTGTTGGTTGCGCGGAAAACGGCACATTCTCCCATCCCATCTGTTTTCCCTTTCGCATGCACTGAGAGGGGGGGGGAGGCTAAGATATGTGGCTTCATTTTTGCATCCAATAAGAAAGCGCGCTCGATGGAATACCTTAAAGCGTGTAATTATACTGAGGCTCTATTATAGTCAACCAAATCTAAGAAATACCTTTTGACGTTTCACATTAATCATTCCGCAATAACTTTGTACAAGCGTACTCACACGATTTCAAATAACCTTTTACGTAAATCCGAAGAATTATGAAGTAATCTATATTTCATTACAACGTGTATAGTTTTTTATCATTAAATTCTAATCTTTCAAATAAAGCAAAACATTGAAAAAAAAAACCAGTATCAACTTTTTTACTTGACGTCGTTTCAATAATATGTCGCTATGTAATTGTTTAATTATTTTTTTATTTTTAAAATTCTTTAAATTACATGAATCATGAATAACACAAGTTTATTTTATACATGCCGCGCTAAAAAAACCACTACGCAATTTCAATCACCCGCCATTTCGGGAGCTTACTGTGCATAATTTAGTGATTTTGTGTTTGTCTTCTTAATTTGTGATTCAGTTTTAACTTTTTGAACTGTTTCTTCTGTATTCGTTGAAGCATGTGCCCATGTCACAAAGGATGATTGGGCAAAAGTGGTAAAAAAAAAAACGAAAATATTGATTATGGATGACTTTGAAAAAGACATTAATTTTGACTGCATTATTTAAAATCAAATAATAATTAATCTAAACAACGATAGCTCAACTAGTTGGTGATTGAATAAATTTATTTTTTACCTGAAAGTGATTGAATAAATTTATTTTTTATCTAGTTTCAATTTAAAATTTTTATACCTGTGCCTCTAGTAATAAGCAATAACCACAAATACGAAGAAAGTGATAATAATCTTTATTTATTACCAATTCTAAATAATCTATATCGATTTTTTTTAAGAATCGAATATTGTAAGTTTCCAATTTTTGGTTGGCATGTTTGGTGGAATATGTCTGACAGCTGTCAAAATGTATTTCTTAGATTTGGTTGACTATAGGTTTGATCGTTAGACCAAAATATCTGGACAAATTTTCAAAAATTCGGCGTTTTTGGAGTTGCTGTCGGATGGAATAAATATTAAAAATAAAAAGTTTATTTTTCTAACAGAGACTACAAAAAAAACTTTAAAACAATACTATAATATGAGTTATACTTAATTTTTTTTTATAGGATAGGGTGACGAACGAGCACACAGTCCACCTGATGGTAAGTGGTTGCTGTGGCCCATAGACATCTACATTTATCCTCGATTATGAATTAAAATGCAGATACGATATCGCCCCTGAGTACTAGATGGAATGCCACATTTCCAGTAAAAAGGGTCTCCGGTTCTCTACACTCACCAGACGAAACACATCAGCATTAAGCTACTATTTGACGCTGGTATTCTGTGAGAACTTGGTCTTTCCCCGGTCGAGCCGACCCATTCGTGCTACAACTATACTACTAATATAACTGCAGCATGGCTCTACCACGTAAAAAAGATTTAGATTGCCACATGTATTTGACATTGGGCTTTACTAAGTCCACTAATTAGGCTGCTTTAGTAGTATTCAGTAGACTTAAAATTCAAACAATTTACTTTAAAGTTCAGTCTAATCACTATCTCAGCATATATGAAATCAAAGACCATACGTTAACTTTCCGAGAAAGTGTTTGTCTGGAGATTTTGAGTTTTGTCGGGAATCTGGAGATCATTTGAAATGTCGGGAGAATCCAGACGAGTCTCGACCATCTGGCAACCCTTGTCTCTAAACCCTTCAGAAATACAGATCGGAACACACCAGTACAAGCAATGCTATTGCGGCAGCGCTCTTCTATATATTTATACTGTTTTTAATTCGGATCTTTGATAGCGCGATTTAGGCCTCGATGTGTTTCGCTTGTGGCGCGACGACAGCGCCGTTACACAATAATAATTATTGGCATGGGATAAGTAAATCTATAAAATTCAAAAGATATGATACAATCATTGTGTGGAGAAAGGATGATAGTTATTAATAAAGGTGGGGGTGTACTGCTACTACTGCTGTAAAAGACGTCAAACCATAGGATTTTAAATAAATGTAAAAAAAAATAATAAAAAAATATTTTCTTCACAAAACTTAAATTAATTACATAGTTGATGGGGCTCTCCATTTAAGCAAGCAATGCCTGTGTTTGGAAACCCCGCTCTTCCTCATCTAAATGTTTTAATTTAAAAAACCAAAAATGACAAAAACTAACTTACTCTATTTTAACAACCAAAGTTTACAAAAATTACAAAAGTGTATATGCGCGCGTGCGTGCGTGCGTGTGTGTGTAGAGAAATAATTATTTTGTTATATTATATTGTACATAACACCGAATTATGAAATGCGGTACAGCAGAAATTTGGTTTCTTCATAGGTTTTTGGCTGCACCCACTTTAGTATCAGGTTTTAACACTCCCTGTACGTTTTGTCGTATATGTTCAACTCTCTATTTATTTTAATGTAACGTAAAACCCCTTAAAATTTGATTATTCAAAAATAAAACAAAAAATCACTAATAAATACTTCATTTGTTTCTTATTAGTAATTTAATGGTCAGTAATTCAAACGAAGGTTACAGATGCGTTGTCATCTGTGAGGACTGAGATGGAATATATTACAGCGTGTAATGACCATGGCTCTCAATACCCTCCATACTAAATCACAACAGTGAAGGCTATGCTATGTGGTGACAGTAATACTCAGGAGACTCACCGTGTAGTGGCAGTGTGAGAATATCCACTACCGCATATCATCCCGTGGGTGTCGTAAGAGGCGACAGAGGGGAACAGATCAGGAGCTAGGCAGCAGCGTCTTCCGTCTTCCTAATAGTTTTATACGTGGTAGTGCCATACTGCAGTTATATTAGTAGTAAAGTTGTAGCACGAATGGGGAGGGACCACGCCCTCAGAATACCAGCGTAAAATAATAGCTTGACACTGCTGTATTTCGTATGATGAGTGTAGAGAACCGAAGACATTTTGTACTGGAAACGAGGCATTCCATCTTAGTCCTCACGGGTGACAACGCATCTGCATTTTGATTCGTAATCGAGGATAGATGTAGATGTCTATGGGCCACAGCTTCGATCAACAATACCAACTTGGTATTGTTGATCGAAGGGCCACAGCAATCACTTAACATCAGGTGGACTGTGTACTCGTCACCCTATCCTATAAAAAAACGACGCTAAATATCCCCCAGACTTAGTTTCGATATAGACGGATATTCTTAATGGAGACTAGCCATCTACGCCTGAACAGAATTATAGTGCCTGAATCTATGTACAAGCACAGCCGCACTCTCTATTTCTACACTGTCATCGTCCGATGAGACGGTTCTCCGACACGAGCGGAGAGAAATCAGGCGCTAGACCGACCGCTTTACTAGCTTTCCGAAAAACCTAATTAATGATTTTGGTCTAACCCGAGATTCGAACCCAGGACCTCATGGTTAGCAACTGCGTTAACGACCACTGGACCAACGAGTCAGTCATATAGTATCGTAATAATAAATGGTGATTATTTATTTCTAGCTGGTGGGTTCTCCATGCGGCCAGCACGGACAGTACACGTTCTACAAGGCTATCAGGTTGACCGGGAAACGGGAGAGAATCGTCGCTATCGGCGACTTCTTCTTCGTGAGGATTTGGCAGGACTCCGAGCTGGTGTCCATTGGTAAGTGTCCATTTTGTTACAATCATGTTGTCACAAAAATAACAGTTAACTTGCTGTTTTTTTTTGTAGCATAAGGGTGACAAACGAGCACATGGTTCAGTAAGGTAACTGGAAACCGTGGCCCAAAGACATCTACATTCATTCTCAATTAAGAATCAAAATGCAGATGTGTTGTCACCCATGAAGACTATGGAATGCCTTGTTTCCAGTAAAAACGTTTGTACGTGGTAGAGTCATGCTGCAGGTATATTACTGGTATAGTTGTAGCACGAATGGGTCGGCTCGACCGGGGAAGGACCACGCTCTCACAGAATACCAGCGTGAAATAGCAGCTTAACGCTGCTGTGTTTCGTATGGTGAGTGTAGAGAACCGGAGACCCTTTTTACTGGAAACGAGGCATTCCATCTTAGTCCTCACGGGTGACAACGCATCTGCATTTTAATTCGTAATCGAGGATAGATGTAGATGTCTATGGGTCACAGCAACCACTTACCATCAGGTGGACTGTGTGCTCGTTTGTCACCCTTATCCTATAAAAAAAAACCCTTGTCGGTTACATTGTTTATTGGCACGCTTTTTAGCCGATTTCAGAAAAGGAGGTTAACCTTTTCCCCTTTTTTGTGTTTTTTACGCGATATCTTCTTTAAAAATTAACTGATTTTGATGATTCTTTTTTTAATAATATATAGGTTTAATACTTTAAGGATAGTTCAATAAATATTTTGAAATATACTACGAATGTTTCTTTGCGTGATGAACTTAGAAATGAGAATATCCGCAGCAGAACCAGAGTGACCGACATAGCCCAACGGATTAGTAAGCTGAAGTGGAAATGGGCCCGCCATATAGCTCAAAAAACCGACAACCGATGGGGAAAAAAGGTTCTCGAGTGGCAGCCTCGTACCGGTAGGCGAAGTGTAGGGCGACCCCCCACTAGATGAGGTGCCGATCTGGTAAGACATGCAGGAAGTCGATGGATGCAGGTGGCTTAGGACTGTAAAAGTAAAGTAAAGTAATGTTACAGCCTATATACGTCCCACTGCTGGGCACAGGCCTCCTCTTATTTCTGAGTTTTAGGGCAATGCGTGTTGGCGAACTACACATGTCTTCGAAATATTTTTTTCTTATTCCTCAGACATGCAGGTTTCCTCACGATGTTTTCCTTCACCGCCGAGCACGTGGCATATCAGCACTTAAAATTGCAATTAACAATATAATTGGTGCCGGCGGGGATCGAACCCGGGTTACTCGCGTTCTGTTATATTTACAGCGAGCGTTAACCATCTGAGCTACCACGGCTTAGGACTGTGCTTTGTGGAATTCCTTGGGTGAGACCTGTGTTCATCATTGGACTTGCGAAAGGCTGAAGTGGCAATGGTGGATGGTACTTGCTGATCGTTCAGGGGTTTAGGGAAGTGCAAAAACTTCTCCAAATGTCAAATCAAATACTCGCGTTACCTACCCTACTACGGGGGGCGTTCAGTGTATTCTCAGTACGTTAGAAAACAAAATGTGTGTCGACACCATACTGTGAATTTTTTTATATAACTATAGAGACTACTTTGACAACGTGATAGTCCACTCAAAATGGTATAATAGATTAACCTTCAATAAACTGTAAAAAGTTTAATTCTTTTATACGTAATAATGACCAGGCGTCGACTTCGGGATGTGAATGATTAAAACTACTTTTACGGATTTTATCGCGTTTATTTTTACTTTTTATTTTAATTCCCGACGTTTCGGACACTTTCCAGCACCCATGGTCACGGGGGACTGAGATGACTGACGTCCCGATGTCACCGTTAAACCCGGAGTACCTTCAGCTTATTTTATGGTATATAAACAATAATTAAAAGCTGAAGTACTTTTTTAATTATTGTTTATATACCATAAACAATAATTTAAAAAAAAAAGCTGAAGGTACTCCGGGTTTAACGGTGACATCGGGACGTCAGTCATCTCAGTCCCCCGTGACCATGGGTGCTGGAAAGTGTCCGAAACGTCGGGAATTAAAATAAAAAGTAAAAATAAACGCGATAAAATCCGTAAAAGTAGTTTTAATCATGTGCAATGTTCGCGTAAATATAAGAAAAATCATTCGGGATGTGAAATTATTATTTTTTTAGTTGTTTAAATTGCCTTTTACTTTTTAGTAAAAGTAACATTTTATTGCAAGCTTGAGTTGTATGTATGTATGTAATGTAATTTTATAAGTTTTGTTTAGTTCAGTGTTCAGTTGTAAGTTAGGATGTTCGTCCTTGTGCAATATATTTAGAGTCGGCGGACAAAAGCACATAAGTCGAAAAATTGCTTTATTTTTTATTGGTACCAAAATTATAATTTTAAATCAATACATCAGCAGACTATACATAAGTCAGTTCGCTTGGTAGGGTTTGAGTCTCAAGTGGCGTTTTCAACCGCTTGATTCCCATGAATCTTGCGACGTTATACAAAATTCTAATTGAGTTATGTTAACGCTCTCGGACGGACGGAAAGTGGCGCATGTTATTAGGAACTTTAAGTGCGTCGCGTTATGTCAATGTTTAACAATGGGGGTAGGTACCCAAAACATTATTTATTGCTAAGAAAAAAATAAGGTGTTAAGATTTGAGTCGCTAGTCGAGTTAGTTTTGCTCTGATTGCTAATAGAAAGAACAGTTGTGGTGTGTGATATTTTAGTTTAAAATATTCCCCATTGCTATGAATTGTCAGCGAGGCAACAAATTAGTTGAGTTGGTGATGATGGGAACAGCTCTTACCGATATCAAAAAAAAATGATCTGATTTCTTCACTCTCCTTGATACCCGACGTTTTTCATAGATTTCATTTAGATTTGCCTACTGTAAACAATGTACGTAATACTGACCCTGATATTTTAGATAGTAAAGAAGATGAATAAATAGTATAAAAGCGGTCTAGGTGAGACCAGAAAGATCCACACGACTAACTTCGCAGTGGAAAGAATAAAAAAAATATCATGTTTTAATATTTTATACAATTTTTCATTTGGTACCAAAAAACGATGACTGATTTTGCTCAAAATTTTATGAGGTCTAAGTTACATAATTATGAGTTAAGTGAAACTGGTCCCAAGTCAATATCACTCTTTGTTCTCGAGATACACGAGGGGAAAATTGAATCCGTATATACATACATATACACGTACATGTGCATACACGGGCATCCTCTTAAAAACCGTACTCTTCGACTCCAGAGACCTTGAAACGTAGAGATATGTTAAAATTTACAACTTGCAAAATGGGTCCGCATTACAATAACTTCCCACTGGGAAATTAATAAATGATACATGGTAAATTATTTTAAGTTTATAGAAGTAGCTTGGATTTGTCAAAAAAAATTTAGTTTATAATGAAACGTACTGTTCTCATACACTTTAAATCACAAGTATCTACTAGTAACATACATAGTGTTCTTTCTAATATAAGTCACTAAAATCGCGTTTTATTATATTGTTTTATTAAATGTCGAATTATATTTACGTGCATGTTAGTATATGAATTATAAACATCGTAATATTCCAATAAATTTGAATTTATAGTTTAACGGTATTCTTTTATTTAGTTTTTCCTTATTCCAAAAAGTGTGACTTTTTGACTTATGTATTTTAGTCTGCCTGCCCTAGATATAGTATCCTGCCGTCACGATACGAGAGAACATCCTAGTGTAAATGTAACGTTTAAAATTAAATAAAAAATTACAATACAACAATTTCATGACTATGGTCTGATATTCTTACTACTAAAACTTTTTTTTAACTCTAGCTTTCCTCCGATATATCTTCCGACACCAGACGGTGGTCTTCAAACGTTCATTGTCGATCTACCACGCATTCGATTTAAAAGGTTCGTCGTTCATATGCGTACAGTTAAGTAATGGAATAATTTGCCAGCATACAAGAGTCTCCAAGACAAGTTTGTTAAGCTAAGGCTGGTCGCTTTACTATCTTCGGCTGCATCACCATTCACCATTTACCATTCGGAGTAATATTGTATCAGGAATAATAAACATTGGCTTAAAATAATTAAAAAGGCATGTGTGTAAGTATTGTAGGTAATGTTATGGAATTTTATAATTCCGTATTCACTTACTTTCGGACGTCTAAATAATCTGAAATGTGTTTTATTAAGTTCGTATTAAGAAGCAATGACGATACAGTATTTTCACGACCATGACCTAGTGTTCTCATAACGATCAGCTAACTGTTATAGCGTGTTGTTCAAGTGTTTTTAAACTGTATTGCAATATCAATATAACTCAATTTTCAATAATAAGTTATCTCTCAGTTATGTCTTGGCTTAGAAGGCTCGCATTATTATAGACAATTTTAATACAATTGAAATTAATATGCATAATATACAAAATACTTAATTTTAGAAACGTGGTAGAAACACGCTGCTATATTATGATGTACCACGAATGGGTCGACTCTACCGGAGAAGGACTATACCCTCACAGAATACCAGCGTAAAATAGCAGCTTAACGCTGCTGTGTTTCGTATGGTGAGTGTAGAGAACCGGAGACCTTTTTTACTGGAAACGAGGCATTCCATCTTAGTTCTCAGAGGTGAGAACGAATTCCATTTTGATTCTTAATCGAGGTTAAATGTAGATGTCTATGGGCCCACAGCATTTATTTACCATAAGGTGGACTGTGTGTTCGTTTGCCACCCTTATTGTATATAAAAACGTCATTCATGGTCTTTGTGATGCAAACAGCGGTGGAGTAATAAGCTACTCTCAACCATGATATGATATAGAAAACATTTCCTTAGTCCAAAATGACTCTTCGTTTGTCCCAGGTGAATTGCAGCTTCTCTGGACGGACCGCGTCTCTGACCAGACCCTGGTCAGCCTTCGGTTGTACTTCTTACCCGAGAACACGCCCGACGGCCGTGGCCAACATGGAGAGGTGAGTAAAGTTTTGTGTTCCTTAGTACCAGGGTAACATGAATGAAAGTAAACGTTTATTAGGTTAAGGCATAATTTCCTATAAAGTTAAGCTCATTTTTATTAGGTGTTATGACCTGTATTCACTTTGATTAGTGCGAGTGCAGGTGATTAGTAATTTCGGGTGGTAAGTGCAGGTGTTTAGTGTAAGTAGTGTCCAATTCTGTTTAGTGGCTGTGTTTAGTAAGTTCAATTGTGCCGTGCCGTGCAACCTCTTGCGAATATGTAGATCTCAGGTTTCTAAGTTTAGTATAAACTTCTTTACTACGGTATCCGAGGCACAGGGGTAAAACACCCCGGCTTCCTGACTGTCTTTAAACTGAGAATTTTTTGACCGAAATACCCAATAGTTTCCGACTATGGAATCGAATAATATAATTTTTATTCATTATAGATTAAAAGTAATCTTTGTTAAGTTTTTTTTACGTTCACCACGAGTTTCCAAAAGTTTTTCTGGGAAGAACCAGCAAGAAGTCCAGTGGCACTTTTTTTAAGTAAAATTCTACAAGACAGGTTCTACAAGCTACTTACAAAAATTATATAAAAAACAGCTTGAAAGACGACCACATTATTCCCAAGGGCTTATTATCAACCATTTATTCGTTTACATTATATTAACTCTTTTTATACAGTTTTTGTTTTGTAAAATATTTAACCTTGGTAATAGAAAGACCGTGCATATTTTTTCGGACTATGTTGTAATATCGTACACGATTCGAACTCGGGTCTCAAGATCGGCAGTTGCGTTTTCGAACGAGTCAGTGTAGTGGTGGGATTAATATTAACAGTGAACAAGCTTTATGGTTAAAGCAGTAGTTGAAAAACCCCGGCTGCGTAAAAAAGTCAAAAGTGCACGCCTCATGACACTCGTGAGCCTTTAATTTAATTTTGATGAAAAAATAAATTACCAAAATAAATGGATTAAACAAAGTATAAAATCGATATACTTAGGCTGTATGTTACTTTTCTCCTTTGTCTACCAAGGGCTAAAAAATAAAATAAAAGGGAAATTATTGGGTAGAAGGTAAATTTATAAAGAAATAAAAAATAAACATTTTATTAACAAACTACGCGTACTAGGTTATTTAATATTTATATGAAATAGAGAACCAGTTTATGTTATTCTGAAGCTTATAAGTAAAACACGGTCTCGATACGCCAATTTTTTCGGGAGTTATGACCACGTACAAAACCAGCGTTCAGACATCTGGACGTCCACATATATTTTTTTTCAAACCGTGCTTTATCAAAGTAGTAATACAAAATGATTTTCTAGAAAATATAATATGGATTAATTTGAGTGTTTTATTGATGTACGGCTGCTCATATTATCGTATAAGTGCAAATATGATTATGATAGAGGAGTTTTAAGATCACAAAATTGCTTGACCTTGACGTGTCGGGAGTGAAGCACTGCCTCTAACGCTTCGCTTCAAAATTTTATACCATATGTCACTTTGACAATTGAGACGAAGTTAATGACTATATGTTTAAATTCATCAACCCGTTTAGGTTACAGAACGTGCCAAAGAAATAGGCATACGAGTACATACTAAAATACATACTCTCGAAAATATTAGCAAAAAATCAAATTGATTTCGGTCCGTACATTTACGCAAACGTTCATTTCACTGGCGATTGTGACACAAATAATCTGGTAACGTTTTAAATATATACGCATAAGTAGTTAAATTTGTTTGTCTGTTTGTACATACATTTGAAATCAAGTTTGTCGCAACTATAAATGCATATGTGTGTTTTTACAATAAGTTGAGCATGGTTTAGTCTTCACTTGAAATGTGCGTAGGCTTCTCTGTACCTTTCTTTGTTGGTCAGATTTTTTTTTATTTTTTATAAAATAAGAGTGACGAACGAGCACGCAGTCCACCTGATGGTAAGTGTGCGCTATGATGTTGCGTATAGACATCTACTGGATGACCTCATTTACCGTCTGGAAAAAAATAGGGTGTATTGGACGACACACACGGTCAGTTCAACTGATCTTTCCAATTGATCAGTTCAAACTAAGAATGTTGATATTTTTTATAATATCGGATTTTCAATATGTCGATAATTATAAATATATCAATATCGGAGTTTTTTTTTTAAATAAGTTTATTTATCGATATATCGAAAACACGATATTTAAAAAAATATCAACAGTCCTAGTTTGAACTGATCAGTTAAACTGACCGTATGTGTGTCGTCCATTACATGTGAACGGAGTAGAAGCCTATGGCACAGATATTTTACTAAAAATGAATTAAATAAAAAAAATAATTAAAATCTATTGAAATTCAAATCATACCACACACATCAGACTATTTTTTCTAGACGGTAAAAAAGTTCACCAGTATATTTGTCTTCGATTAAGAATTAAATTGTAGATGCGTTGCTCAGACTAAATAAAAGACTTTTTATTTAGTCTGAGATGCGCTGTCACCTCTGAGGACTAAGATGGAATGCCTCCTTTCCAGTAAAAAGGGTCTCCAGTTCTCTAGACTCACGATACGAAACACATTCTGCTTGTATGATGTGAGAGCGTAGACCTTGCCCGGTCAAGCCGACACATTCGTGCTGCCAACATGACATAACTGCAGCGTTTATTAACTGCGCATGAAATGTTGCTTACAGAATTATAGCGACTTAATGGACACGTGATCTAATATCGATGTCGAATATCTAATATTTTGACGAGCGTCCACGAAATCAACAATACATTTATCTTACAACAACTTCCTAGTTATTTTTTCCTAACAATAAACTAATCTAAAAATAATTTTAAAACCATTTAGGGAAATTATATAATTTATCAAGTCGAATCATTGACAGTGACCATTTTTGTTATTTTTTAAAATTTATTATAATCAATTAAAATGTTAATATACATGTATAATTAAATCGAATATGGTGTATGTAACGGTGAAATGGATTTATAATGATTTCTTAAATTTACGCGAACACTACACATTGAATAAAACTATTATTTACGGATTTTATCGCGTTTAATTCAACTTTAATTTATTTTTATTATCCCGACGTATCGGGTGCTTTACAGTTACAGCACCCGTGGTCACGGGGGGACTGAGATGTTTGACGTCCCAATCTCATAGTTAGGTAATGGATTTATGTTATTTTATTATTATTTTATTTTCGATATTATTATAAATACTTACGTATTTGATATAATATTATTCGTAATGAGTAATGACCTATAATTTTAATATTAGAATATACATATTTGAATGAATCTAATTTTACCCTACGATCCTTGTTCATTGAAATAAATAAATAAAAACCTCAGGGTTACAGATTTGTGTTAAGTCAAATACCGAGATGAACTGACGACTCGGTAGCATAAAGCATAGTGTACATAACTGTTTATTGGCTATACAATGTAAACTCCTGGTAAGACAATTATTTTTTCCGGGTCTGGATAGTTTTGGCTCTCTAAGCCTTGTCTGCTTGTTTTTTCAAGACATTAAGAGTTAGTACCATTTACTAGGTCATAGGACTTCGTTTCTGACCAGGACACCGTTTGAGTGAGTACTGGGTAGGTATTGTATTTGTAAGCTTTGAGGCATTCATTATTTCGTCCTCAGAAACGACAACGCACCTGTAGCCTTCTTTGAGGGTGGTGACAGATTACTACAATATCCACTCACCATCAGCTCAGGTCAAGACTGTTTCCATTAATTGTATATTAAAATTTTAATTTATGTATGTATGAAAAAAACCTCCAAAACGTAACTAATATATAAACTTGTTTTAACTTCATTATCAAATATAAAAGGATGGAATTGGAATTTCTTTTTAAGGAAGGCCGTATCGAGAACTTTATTATGTCAAGATATATATAGTAGTAGTATTTATAGTAGCTTAAAGCTGTTGTGTTTCGTATGGTGAGTGTCGAGAACCGGAGACCCTTTTTACTGGAAACGAGGTATTCCATCCTAGTCCTCACGGGTGACAACGCATCTGCATTTTGATTCGTAATCGAGGATAGATGTAGATGTTTATGGGCTACAGCAACCACTTACCATCAGGTGGACTGTGTGCTCGTTTGTCACCCTGTCCTACAAAAAAGATATTGGTATTTACCACAGAAATCTAAATAATTTAGATTTCTGTGGTATTTACATAGCCACTCACGTAAAAGTACATATATTTTTAAATGTTTATAATTCTAAATTGTATGTCAAATAATGAATGGTTTGTGTTATATTATTTAATTTATGTATTTAGAAAACATTGTTGTCTACAAATAAAAACATTTAATATTTAAAAAATCTACGTAGGCAAACCCACGTCCTTCAACTACCTCTATGAAAATAATACAAAATTTTACACAAACTACAAAAATCGAGAGCTGCGTTCAACGGACGGAGATGTGTCTTTCTCTCTTTCCCGCGTGTATTTCTAACGCGTGTTGTCTCTTTCTAATCCCTATTTGGTAATGCCAACTATTTCATGGGTGAAATTACGACTGGAGGGTGGTGCAAGTTGTAAGAATTTGCGATTTCAAATGATAATATTTAAATTATATGACAACCAGTAGCAAAATATCAAGACTTTGTACAACTCTGATATAATTATGGCTTATGGATTTTTATGACATTTATTGGGTTTTCCCGCTATCTGTTTTTGTTTGAGATAATTAACAAATCATCTCAGAACATAACATAGTATTTTATTAAAATTAAGTGAAGTTCTCGTTAACTTCACTTAATTTTACAATTATACTATAATACATTACGCAATCATAATTGTCTTATTTAGTTAGTACGTAGTTTCATGACTTATTTATGTTAGTGCTAACACTATATTATACTATAAAAAGTTGTTTAACTTATAACTTATTAAGCAGTGCAATTTTACTAAGTTAGCCGTAGGTGAATTGTTGCAACAAAAAGAGTTATCCTCAATATATTATTGAAATAAAATTATATATGACATGCAATAATTATACAAATAAGGAAAATATTTTACTAACTAGCACACAGTCCACCTGATGGTAAGTGAAAAAACTTATATTTAACCAATATCTGTTACGGATCCAAAGACAAAAGCATCTGCATTTTGTGTTTTCATTTTGAGAACTTCTAATATTCGAATATAAAGTAAGTAATAATATTTGCAGATGTGTTATAATATTTTATTTACTTAAGATGTGTCTGAAAGGGTTTTAGTCATATTTATAGGAAGGAGTCCCCAAATACCTTTAGAGTATCTTAAGGCTAAGAAACATAAAGAAATGATAATTTTACGGTAATTTTTTTTGTGAAGCTTATTGTAAATTTATCATATTTATCGTCTTCATGCATATTAAAATACTATATAATTTTTAAATACTTTTAATTATTTTCAACTCTATATATAAAATATTTCTATCTATTATATAAAATGCAGATCTATATAGAAAATATATTTTCCTCAAAAATTGTGAAAAGAACCTGTCTTTTGACTTCTAAGCGGTAATTACGAATAGTGCATTATTACAAAGATTGTGTGTCCTTTATTCGGGGTCGTAAATAGGGAAAAAAATTACAAAGTACAAAGCAAAATATAAAAAAACACCTCTTCATTTGTACCACACGTAAATATACATGCCAGAGTTAAAATGTACTTTAGCGCTGTGCAATAACCGTGGATTTGCGATGCAGAAGCTGTGGAATAATTTTGTAGTACATTATGGCATCTCGTTTGGAGAGCTCTTGTGGTTTTGATATTTGTGTTCTAATTAAATGTTAATTAAAAATTTCTTGAAATTGGATTAGATAGGTTATGCAATTTGAAGTTTCAAACATTGAAATCAATGTTTGTTTATCTTCTAAAGTACAATATTGATGTTAAAGACAAAGTATTTTCATACGTACTGCTATATTCTATACTTAATATGGGATAAGTGACACCGCAATTCAAACTTTAGAGTAGCCTAAGTTTAGCTGTGTACATTTGGTAGGCTGTTATGAATGAATGACATATTTAAATAAATCTGAATTCAAACATCGTTTTCATTTTTTCCTCGGCCTGTACACAGTTAATTCTGCTAGACATTGGAACATTGGATTCTCTTACAACAAACAAAAAATATTAAATAACATAGTAGTATCATTGATGGTTAACACCGTCGTCGGTTTGGGTTTTTATATCTCGTTTTTAAACGAGGAGATTAACGCCATCTATCAACGATCAACGGATTTTCCAATAATATATATAATCTAACAATTCATTATTAGATTAGGTTGATAACTACGGTATGAGACTAATAGTAATAATAAATATTTATTTCAAAACAATGGGTACATTATATTATATTAGTGACCGTAGCACCCCTTTAAGCATGTATCGGGGACTGGGAGACTGAGCAAAGGTTTTTTTTTTACAGTAAAACGAAAAAGTCATAGCAGTTCAGAGTTTTATCGTAGACTAACAATATTTTGCCACATCGCTTCAGGTTTCTCCTAATATTATAAAATACCGAAATAGTAATAATAATATCGTAGCTCAAGATATATTCATCGTACTATACAATACAATCGTTCTACGACGCGCCATGTGACGGCTTAGAACATCGACTTTAGTAGAGTCGATTTGTAACTTTTTGCTTTTATATTATTTTGTCTTCATTTAATTTTAGGTTCATTTGTATTTTTAAAATAAAAATATAAAAAATTATAAATGGCTACTTTACATATTAGAAGAATCGTAAAACAAAGGACCGATCTATATGTATATATATATATATATATATATATATATATATATATATATATATATATATATATATATACCGATATCTTTCGAATAGATTTCTTTAAAGAAGCTTAATTCTGGACTAAATTATGCTAGCTATTCATTACTGTTTCCTTCCTACGTAGTTAACCGTGTAAGTGTAAGAATATCCACTACCGCATAGCATCCCGTGGGTGTCGTAAGAGGCGACAGAGGGGAACAGATCAGGAGCTGGGCAGCAGCGTCTTCCTTATAACGACTGAAAATAAAAAACTGTGGTTGCCAACCCGCTTGCCAAGCGTGGCAACTATGGCAAATATCCCCCCTATGAGGCAATTTATGCCAGGTTTGTTCAGCAGTGGACTTTAATTAGGCTAACTGTAACTCTTGACGTAGTCTTGTACTATCAACGTTTTTTTTTATGGAATAAGGGTGACAAACGAACACACAGTCCACCTGATGGTAAGTGGTTGTGCTTGTGTGTGGCCCATACATCTACATCTATCCTCGATTACGAATCAAAATGCAGATGCGTTGTCACCCGTGAGGACTAAGATGGAATGCCTCCTTTCCAGTAAAAAGGGTCTCCGGTTCTCTCTACACTCACCATACGAAACGCAGCAGCATTAAGCTGCTATTTTACACTGGTATTCTATGAGAGCGTGGTCCTACCCTGGTCGAGCTGACCCGTTCGTGCCGCAACCCCTATAATAAAGCTGCAGCATGGCTCTACTACACAATGAAACGTAACGAAGGAATAAGCACATAGTTATTATTTGTCGGATAAACATATCGAAAGCTAATGGGATCGAGCGCGGGTTTCGTCTCGCTAGGTACTGGGCTATCTTATCGCGGGTTCATTCTGTGTGTAAATAACTGATAGCGTGCCCGGTCGAAACTCTGTACGGTCGGTATGAAAAGTCAACGTGGAATCAAAAATTGTTATGAATATTATGTTAAATTTTATTTTGATGAGGAAATTATGGTTAAATTTTTTTTATAAAACATGTTTATTAAAATTGGTAAGCACATTAATATTATTTAACATTGCGTACTGTGTGCAATTTGTATATAGTGCATATTTTTCGAATTGCTCTACTATTGTTGGTTTCTGTTATTTAATAACAAAGCTGATATTCAATACCGGTATTAAAAGTGTTGGCTATTTTCATGTAATCATTTATTATTTTATTTTCTAAATATTTGTCTATTATTGTACCAGTAGGTTTACATGCTGTTACCTGTTGTACATTCCCAGAAATCCATTCTTTGCAGTTATTAAATGCAGTACATAATAATATTTGTTCGTCTGACGGTTTTATCTTGAATTCTACTATGACAATTGAAATTTATACAAAATATAGCGTAAAAGCTATTATTTCATACTATTGCTGTTACCCTAAGTCTAAATAGATAAAGATATAATGTATATTATAGCTATATTATTGCTTATAGTGTTCAATTCTTTTAAAAATACATAGAACATGGCATAAAATACATAGATTTCGTTGATTAAAGATAGTTACAGGAGTCAATATAGACTTCAAGTGTCACTTAAAATTGGGTATAGATAATAATTTCAGAATGACTAAGTAAAGTAAAGTTACAGCCTATATACGTCCCACTGCTGGGCACAGGCCTCCTCTCATTTCTGAGAGGGTTTTAGGGCAAGGAATAGTCCGCCGCGCTGCCCCAATGCGTGTTGGCGAACTTCACATGTCTTCGAAAAATATTTTTTTATTTCTCAGACATGCAGGTTTCCTCACGATGTTTTCCTTCACCGCCGAGCACGTGGTAAATCAGCACTTAAAATTGCAATAAACAATTTAATTGGTGCCGGCGTGGATCGAACCCGGTTTGCTCGCGTATTCTGAAATTTACAGCGGGCGCTAACCATCTGAGCTACCACGGCTTTATGATTAAGGCTGACACTTAATCATTCTGCATCAATAAATAAAAATATAAATCCTTTGAAATTTTGACACGACGTTTCATTCGAATAACTATAATGTGAAAATAGTTTTAAATAAAAATTTACTTGGCTAATATTTTAATAGAAGCTGTGTTTTTTTGCAGACTGTCCTTGAGTAATAATAATGATATTTTGTAAGTCGAACGAAGTGAATACCTTTTTTAATGTCCGCACAGCGATAAGCGGCTGTATACAGACGATTCTCAAACTTTGATTATGGCTTGACTAATGCTTTACTACGGGTTTGTCTATTATTTACAAGATGAAATCTTCATGTGATCCTCTTGTGAAATACTCTCAGCGTTTAATAAAAGTGTGTGAATAAATTTCCAATTTTATTTATCAGTATTGCGTAACCTAGATTTTAAACAATACATCTTAATTCATTATCTTAGTGACAAACTCGGTTGGTAGTTTTGATAAGTTTTAATGCTTTCATCATGTTTTAACATCTTGTAGTTATTTATACTGTGTGTTATCATAACACGTGACGTAATTTGAATTCGTACACAATTTTTTAACGATAATAATAATGCTTTCATATTATATATGTACCTTACTATTTATAAAATTATTAAATTACATAGTTTTTTATTTTAATTATTTTTTTTCTTTATTAATTTTTACATTCTATCATGGTTTTTGTGTATTATTAATGAATTTAACAAAAATCTGCATTTACTTATATTATATTAGGCGAATGATTCGTAATACTAGCTTTCTATCATCATAAAATTAATCCTATTTGTTGTTTTCCATTAAATCTAATATTTTTAATTTTCTGATGAAAAAGATAATACCTAATCAGGGAAAAATTGGTTTCTTGCTCTCTTGTAATTTAAAAAAAAATTGAGGTACGCCCCTTTGCGATGTCAGCGACGGATTATTTGCGAACAGGCGGCTATTGAAATTTCGTTGATGGAATTTTATCTTTAGCAGATTTATTTTTTGATTAAATTTGTGTTTAAATATATATTTTAATTAATTATTAATGTTTTGTCATGTACCATCCTTTTAAGAATCAACAGGACCGTGAAAGTTTAATGTTAAATTTATTTGTCGACGCAACAAAACGACAGCTATACTATGGTCGAAGTGTCATTGACTTTATGTCACCTCATGTCATTGTGCTTACGAATGTTTGTATTTTACTTGGGTACATAAATCCATTTGAAATATTAAATAGTTTATAAGCGATATTGATCCTTGAAATGAGATGATCATAATGTGACATTTACAGCATTGAATAAAAATAAAATAATTGGATCTGTTGTTTATTTGGCAATCAGAATTTTGATAAGTGGTAGAGCCACGCTTCAGCTATATTATGGTTGTAGCACGAATTGGTCGCCTCCACAGGGAAGGACCACGCTCTCATAGAATACCAGCGTAAAATAGCAGATTAACACAGCTATGGTGAATGTAGAGATCCGGAGACCCTTTTTTTACTGGAAAATGGGCATTACATCTTAGTCCTCAGGGGTGACAACGCATCAGCGTTTTGATTTTTAATCGAGGATGGATGTAGATGTCTATGGGCCGCAGCATCCACTTACAATAAGGTGAACTGTGTGATTATTTGTCACCCTTATTCTATTTAAAAAAAATCATTCGTATTGTGTTAATAAGCACAGTTAAGTAAAAAAAGGATTTATTTAGTTTTTTTTTAAATCTATGACATTTAAATTTTGAATGAAATCCTTGACACATGAACGAATCGATTTGCAAGAGATTCTTATTAATAATTTTGTGTATATAATATATAACATAGATTTATAACGTTGAAAACATGATTTATCGTTTTTATCTTATCCTCAAGAACTCGACATAAGCATATTTTTCTTCTATACTTATTACTTAGCAACGCCACATAGTTTTTGAATAAGTTCGTTACAGATTATCAAAGATTACTGCTGAACTTAGGCCTCCTAATAGGTTACCTCATGCGAGGGATACTTGCCATAGTTGCCAAGCTTGGCAGGCGGTTGGCAACCGCAGTTTGTTTGCATTTGGTTTTCATTAGGAAGGTGCAACGTTGCTAATCTCCTGGTTTGTTTCCGTTTGTCGACTTTCACGGCACCCAAGGCACGATATTGAGTAGTGGATATTCTTACATCGGCACTACACGGTCATAAACAAAGGTGAATAAATAAAACTTACAGCCTATATATTTCCCACTGCTGGGCACAGGCCTCCCCTCATTTCTGAGAGGGTTTTAGGGTAAGGAAGTGTCCGCCCCGCTGCCCCAATGCATGTTGCCGAACTTCACATGTCTTGGAATTTTTTTTCTTATTTCTCAAACATGCAGGTTTCCTCCCGATGTTTTCTCCTTAACACCTTAAAATTGCAATTAGAAAGAAAGAAAGATCATCTAAGCTACCACAGCTCTGGTTTGTCACAATTTCTTGTATTGGCTTCTATTCACAAGGTAGCAAGTTTGAAGTAAATTATATATTTATTTATTACATAATTATACGAGCACATATTCCACCTGATGGTAAGTGGTTGCTGCGGCCCATAGAAATCTACAGCTATCCTCGATTACAAATCAAAACGCAGATGCGTTGTAACCCGTGAGGACTTAGGTGGAATGCCTCATTTCCAGTAAAAAGATTCTCCGGTTCTCTACACTCACCATATGAAACACAGCAGCATTATGCTACTATTTTACGCTGGTATTCTGTGAGAGCGTGGTCCCTCCGATCGAGTCGACCCATTCGTGTCACAACTATATTACTAATATTATAACTGCAACATGGCTCTCCGACGTATAACATTATACAGTTATTAAACCAATGCGAATGTATAACTAACCTAAGTATAAGGAAATTACTGACTAATAAATAATGATATTTAAGTAAAAATCTATCTATATGATTGTAAAATAAAATACTAATTTGAAAAAAAAAATACAATTTTCAACACATTTGTATGCTGCAATTATGAATTTCGTCCCACTGCATGTAAATATGTCAATATCCTGTGAAATGATATTAACATAGCGCACGTGACAATGCTGCATTCTGAAGCATCTTCATCCTAGCAGCGGGCACGAGGAGTAACGAGGGACGACGACGAGAACACACGTAATTATTAGACGCCGCATCAGAATGTGAAGCCTTCCATCTCAGTTCTCAGGGATGACACTACATCTGTAGTGTTTGTTTTAAATAGGTCGCAGGATCGCAGGTGTCCATAAGAGTGGTGGATATTACACGCTGACTATCAGGTGGACGGATAGCTCGTTTGTTGCCATAATATTCATAAAAATTTATGTAATATTGAAAACATGGTAGAGCCACGCTGCAGCTATGTATATTATGGTTGCAGCACGAATGGGTCGGCTCGTCCGGGGAAGGACTGCGCTCTCACAGAATACCAGCGTAAAATAGCAGCTTAACACTGCTGTGTTTCGTATGGTGAGTGTAGAGATCCGGAGACCCTCATTCCATCTTGGTCCTCAGAGGTACCAACACATCTGCGTTTTGATTCTTAAGCGAGGATAAATGTAGATTTCATGGGCCACAGCATCCACTAACCATCAGGTGGACTGTGTACTAATTATTTTGAGTAATAATTATTAACCATATTTAATACATTGTGGTTACTAAATACTAATATAATGTGGTTACTCTTGAGAACCGGAAACGCTTTTTACTGGTGATGAGGCAGTCCTTATGGTTGACAATTATAGGTCACACCATCTGCTTACCATCAGGTGTATTGTGTGCTCGTTTGTTACCTTTTTTTCATATATAATTAAAATATAAGAGTAAATTAGTTCTTTTTTTTAAATAATGCAGTATTGATTAAGGCCTGCTGCACAATAATATATAATGAAATAACAATATGTGTAATATGCAGTCTTGTATTATAATCTCTTCTATTTCTTTTTATTTTTTACAATATTTTGCGTTCATACATGGGGAAAATCAGTTTATAAATTTAAGGATATTAAAATACTATAACTCTCCTTAAACAAACCTTGTATTTTTTTCATTTGTTGCAAATAAAATTAATTAGCTATAAATTATAATCTGTATTTTAAATTATAGCAATCTTCTTAAATACTAACAACATAAACAAATAAATTATGTAAATTTTATCGTTTTTACCGTCTCCACGCATTCCCAGTTCAGCAATTATTTAGCAGGGAAGCGTCGCGCAGGGTTGCCAACATCAGCACATTGCGTACTTTAATGTTAGCAGTATTGTTTTCGATATAATATCTGATAATATGTTTTGAGTTTTATATTTTTATACACGTTAATATGTTATTGGACTGTGATATCGCACACGTTCGGATATTCGTTGATTAATTCTGATGGGAAGAAACGTCAAGTGCGAGATGTACGCGGATCACCAATCCGCGTGATTTTGGCGATAGGAGCAAATCTTCCGTGCAACGGAAGAAGCCAGCTGGCAGCAGTAATAAAAACGCATACATTTTGAAAATAACATTTTATTTTAATTTTTTTTTGTGTTCCAGTGTTTTTAAGCAAAGTTATATCGATACGTTTGAATACATACTTTGATAACGTTTAACGAGAACCATCTAGGGTTTTTGTTACATGTTGTATAAAACTAATTTTCACCCGCTACTTCAACTTTTGACTAAAAACCCTACAGATCTACGAATAATATAACAGATATTGGTTTACTGAGACACTTTAGTCCAAGAATGGTTCTGTAAATGCTTTGCAAGCAGGATAGGTCTTAAGATGAACATGGACAAAACAAAGATCATGCTTAATGTCCATGTCACACCTATGCCGGTAGTTGTTGGGAGCACTATGCTAGAAGTTGTTGACGAGTACGTTTACCTGGGACAAATAGTCCGACTAGGTAAGTCCAACTTCGACCGAGAGGTCAATCGACGGATTCAACTCGTGGGCAGCGTTCGAGAAATTACGACATATCTTCTCCTCAGGTATACCTCAATCTCTAAAAACTAGATTGTACAACCAGTGCGTGTTGCCAGTGATGACTTATGGATTTGAGACGTGGTCCTTCATGGAGGCCGGCCGTATGAGGACGCTCAAGGTCGCTCACCGAGCTATGGAGAGGGCTATGCTCGGAGTTTCTCTGCATGATAGACTCAGAAATGAGGTTATCCGCAGTAAAACCAGATTGACCGACATAGCCCAACGGATTAGTAAGCTGAAGTGGCAATGGGCCGGCCATATAGCTCGAAGAACCGATAACCGATGGGGAAGAAAGGTTCTCGAGTGGCAGCCTCGTACCGGTAGGCGTAGTGTAGGGCGACCCCCCACTAGATGGAGTGACGACCTGGTAAGATATGCAGGAAGTCGATGATGGATGCAGGTGGCTCAGGACCGTGCTTTGTGACATTACTTGGAGGAGGCCTATGTTCAGCAGTGGACTTGTGAAGGGCTGTAATGATGATGATGATGATGAAAATATTCAACATTTATTATGTAAATCACATGCCTATTATTGTAATACCCGAAAAGAGTGGCTAAGTTGTAAGGGGCCATTCATTAATTATGTAAGGTGATTTTCGACACCTTGCTTATAAATGATTTAGTGTAAACTAATGTTAGAAATAAATGCCGTGAAATTGAAGCTAATTTTCATTGATGTGGCCGTGGTGGGAAAAGGGGAGATCTCCCGCCGGGCAAGGTGTTCTGCCCGGGGAGCGGCTCACACTCCGTGTGATAGTTCGGAGATGTTCTATATATACTGTTTATGATTCGGAATGTTGATAGCGCGATTTAGGCTTCGGTGTGTTTTCGCTTATGCCGCGACGACAGCGCCGCTACATCACCCCCCTGCTCAGACCGGAGGTCGATAGTGCAGCCTCGTTGCCGACGAATGTGCAAGTGCCAGGAGATTGCCTTGTAGTCTGCGGTGAGTCGAGAAGAAGGCAAGTAATCTGCGAGAGTGCCGTGAAGCAGAGGCGAGCAGTAAGGCTCAGAGCCGTGCCGAACACTGTATGGCGCAGAGAGTAGCTTGAAGGAACAGGAAGCATTATTATTCCAGTGCTGCGATGAACCTTGTGAAGCTAGGTGACTTGCAGGATATGAAGACTGCAGATGATATCTGCTCGGGAGCGAATGGGTGGAGTATTCTATGACGATGATGAGGCTTGAAGTTTCCGAAGGTTGTTGGTTGCGTGTTCAGATCACGTCGGGGTCACCACTGTGGCCGTGGTGGGAAAAGGGGAGATCTCCCGCCGGGCAAGGTGTTCTGCCCGGGGAGCGGCTCACACTCCGTGTGATAGTTCGGAGATGTTCTATATATACTGTTTATGATTCGGAATGTTGATAGCGCGATTTAGGCTTCGGTGTGTTTTCGCTTGTGGCGCGACGACAGCGCCGCTACATTGACATTTCTTATTAATTAATACTTAAAGCGACATTAGTAACAAAATAAATTAAATTTCTTTTATCAAAACTATTTTTACGGATTTAATCGCGTTTAATATATATGATTTTTATTTCCCGACGTTTCGGGTGCTTTCCAGCACCCATAGTCACGGGGGACTGAGGTGACTAACGTCCCGATGTCAATGTTAACCCATGTTTAAATGTTTATTTATTAAATGTTTAATTTCTTTTATTGCCAAATAAAGAGATTGCTTTTTATTTCATTCGTTTTCAACAATTATTTTGTATTATATTATATTGATATTAATTTGTCTCTTAATCAAACGGATGTCAGGTAACAGATTCTCATTCAATCTCAATGAATCGGTACACGTTTCAAAACTTTTTGAGGCTAATTATTGGCAACGATCGAAATAGTAGTGTTATGGTGGCCAAACACGGTCAGTTCAACTGATCATTCCAACTGATCAGTTCAAACTAAAACTGTTGATATTTTTAAAATAAACTTATATATAAAAAATATATATATATATATTTATAATGATCGATATATCGAAAATCCACTATTTAAAAAAATATGTATATTTCTTTGCTTTTTCTTTTTGATGAAATTCAGCTTTGTGAACCAAATTATGTTAGATTTAAGCTTTGATTTTATATACAGAGAAGGGCTTATTTTTATGCTTTATCTACATGCGAGAATACCTCTTTGCCAGCACTGCCACAGCAAGGTAAGTTTAGATCAAAGGAGATCTTACTTATGAGTTGTTGAACAGGGTAAGATTTTAATAAGTGGTTTTTCTTTAACAATGATTTAGTAGGAGGTTTTTCTTTAACAATGATTTAGTAGGAGGTTACAACAGTTTTAGTTTGAATTGATCGGTTGTAATGATCTGTTGAACTGACCCTGTGCGGCGTCCATTACTTCAGTTAATAATAACCGAAAAACTACTATATAAACTAATATGGGCTTAAAATAAAAATTAAAGATTTATTAATTTTGTTTATAAAATCCTGATATTTTACATTCGACACAGCATCATTATTGTGATGTTTCACGCCGGTATTCTACGACCTATTCAGCTTCTAGCTAGTGTTGCCCAAAATCGGTCTTGGTCTTGTTCTTGCATTTTTGCAAGACCATGACCACCTAATTTTAGCAAGAGCAAGACCAGCTACCACAATAGGTGTAGCTGCAGCTTTATATTATGCTATTTTTTATAAAGAAAGCGGCTACTGCATTCGGAATGGATACGTCATTCACCGCTAACTTTGTAATATATTGCACGTAAAATTAAAATTAACAATTTCTTTAATGTCGAAAGGAATCGAACTCGGTTTTCTTGCGTACTGACGCGTAAGGTGAGCGAGCTCGTGCCGATAGTGCTACGTCGGACGTAATACACGAAACGTTAAGGTGAGTCTACACTAGACGAGCCGAGCACAAATGCTTGCTATAGTGTGGACCGACTTACAAGCCTCGAAGCTCGAGCTCGAGCGTTTGGTTCGTGCTGCTCAACTGTGCTCCGCCTATTGTCGGTTTTTTGACGAACACAAAGGGATTTGCAACGCGATTATTGTAGGCTTGTCGTACGTCCACCGTCCACACTTGACACCACGAGTAGAGCGGCTCAGCTTGTGTTCAGCTCGTGCTCCATTGCTCTAGCGTAGAACCACCTTAATGATGACGTATGTTGTTTTTGTACGTGTCAGAGAAATCAAGGGCATTTGAAAAACGAGTTTTTTTTTAAACTCTACATTTTTATACTTCTATCTTTAATTCTATCATATATACCTACGTAGTAACGCCACGCTGCAGCTATATTATGGTTATCGCTCGAATAAATCAGATTGACCGGAAGGACCACCTTAATGTCGTGTTTCGTATGGTAAGTGTAGAGAGCTGGAGACCCTTTTGACTTGAAGCGAGGCATTCCATCTTCGTCTTCAGAGGTGACATTACATCTGCTATATTCTTATTTGGAAATATATGTAGATGTCTATGGGCCACGTAATCTACTTACTATCACACACACAGCACACAGCCCACCTGATGGTAAGTGGTTGCTGTGGCCCATAGACATCTACATCTATCCTCGATTACGAATCAAAATGCAGATGCGTTGTCACCCGTGAGGACTATGATGGAATGCCTCGTTTCCAGTAAAAAGGGTCTTCGGTTCTCTACACTCACTAAACGAAACACAGCAGCATTGAACTACTATTTGCCGCTGGTATTCTGTGAGAGCGTGGTCCTTCTTCCCCGGTCGAGCCGACCCTTTCGTGCTACAACTATACTACTAATATAATTGCAGCATGGCTCTACCACGTGAGAAATGTGCGTCTCTGTATGCGTGCTTGTCACACTTATTCTATAAAAAAAAAGTTCTTATATCCTCCATATCGTTTAAGTTACGTCTGGCAGTCTCAAGGTAGTTTAACCATCTGCGCACGACAAGGTCGTAGTCTGCAAACACAGGTGCACTCGCTATTCGCTCACTCTCAAAGTACAATGAGACGACAATTCGATATGACCGAAGAGATCAAGCGCATAACCAACGGTTACGTACTTTACGACGCACGGCGCTAGAACTATTCCTGCTGTTCCTAAGCATTCTGACTTCTGGGTGCTACAGGACACGAAACCAGGACCACATGATCAACAGGGCTTCGACTACCAGACCCACAAGTCAGAAAAGTTCTTATGCTTAGCATATGGTTCTGATGTAGCACTGTAAGTGAATTTATTTCCCCATTTCCTTTGGAAATATATACTCGTAGAATAGTATAGATTTTTAATCTACGTCAAAAAAAGGAGGTTTCCAATTCGACTGTACTTATTTTTTTATCTGGTTACCTCGTTTTATTTTATTTTACCACTTGTTAATTTTTTTTAATAGCGTCTCGATGTAGTCGAAAGTGTAGCGGCCTGCTTAAAATACTTTTAGTCAGGTTTTGTTTAGACTGATATTTAACAAGTGGTAATATATTGATATGACTTCAATACGACCAATATATTCGAAGTCAATTAAATACGCATTATTAAGGATGTCAGAAAAAATACTGGTCAGATCTTGATCAAATTTATGTGAACCAGACGAGAAGACCTAGCTTTCAGATACAAAAAAGAATTATCAACATCGTTTTTTTTCTTCTCTTTATTAGTATTACCGATGATTGATACATTATTACATCTTTCATCAAACACACAAAAAAAACATTCAGTCGAATTGAATACCTTCTTTTTTGAAGTCGGTAAAAATAAGTGTAAATCACCTACCTGGAAGCGAAATATTCCATCTTAGTCCTCACGAGTGATAACGCATCTGCATTTTGATTCGTAATCGAGGATAGATGTAGATGTCTATGGGCCGCAGCAACCACTTACCATTAGGTGGACTGTGTGCTCGTTTGTCACTCTATCCTATAAAAAAAAAAACAGCAATTGATTTTTATATATAGAGACTAGCGGCACGCTTCGGCATCGCCTGGGGGTATATGTCATTTATGTCATCATTTAGAGTTAAAAAAAATCATCGACGACCATTTATTTTATTAATTTTTCAATTAATAAAGAAAAATCCGAAGTTCAAATGAAAATATAGTCCGCTCGTGAAGTTTATTAGATAGATTAGGCATACAGACAAAGATTTAAAAAAAATTATTCACATAATGATTTCTTATATTTACGCGAACACTACACATTGATTAAAACTACTTTTACGACTTTTATTGCGTTTAATTTACTTTTAATTACTTTTATTTTTAATTCCGGACGTTTCGGGCGCTTTCCAGCACCCATGGTCACGGGGGACTGAGATGACTGACGTCCCGATGTCATTGTTAAACCCGGAGTACCTTCAGCTTTTTTCAATTATTGTTTATGGTCCGATCTATACAAAATGAACTGACTATGTCCTGAGGTCTTGCAGCGGTATGCTTGGGTTTAGTTTTAATTTTATTGATTATAGGATCCCAAGCAGGTGGTAGTACCCAGCCTCCTTCTCTATTGAAATTAGGATGTTTTTTAATTTCAATAGCCTCACGTATCATCCTTGGTAGGAATCGGTGTTCTTTCGCAAGGATTTGTAGTCTATCAAATCTGATGTAATGGTTGGGGCCGTCTAGGATATGATCACAAACTGCTTGATGCTTCACATCAGCTATATGTTCTTTTACGCGGGTTCTAATTGACTTTTTGTTTGTCCTATATAATAGAGACCACATTCACAATCAAGCTTGTACACTAGGGTGGAGTGATAATGTAAGAAATTTTTTTTTGTTTTTTTTTTTTGATTGCATAGCGATAAAAATTTGCCTTTCATTGAGTAAATCCTACATACAATATATTATTTACTTATCATGATGTCTTGAGGTGCCCCAACACAATTGAAAATTTGAAAAAAGCGATGAATGTCGTAGCACACCAGGCGGGAACAAAGTTCCTTACGCTACTCTATATATACCTATGTGTTAGTGTAGTAGACACCATCAACAGAGTAACAGCTTAGGAATCGGTTAAATAAAGTCTGGTTAAATATAAAAAATACATATATTAAAAAAATAAGGTAAAACTAAGTAATTATGATAGATTTGGATATCGTTCAGAAACACAGTAATTAAATATTAAATTGTTTTTTTGTATCAAAATTTGGCATTTGCTGACGTGATAATAATCGTGCCCTTATGAAACCGTCTCGTTTATTTTCTCCACAAACTGCACTTGAAGCTTCAGTCACCAATTTTATGCAGCGCTCTACGGCTTGGGTGTGGCATGGGAAATCTTTTATACTCTGACATGTTCTCAAACCGCATTTGACAATCTCTTTCAAGAATTCATCAGATAAATTGTAAGTCAGAGGTGGCTCAGTTATTTTACAGTCTTGCCACTTAATGAGGTCGGTATAATCTTCAGCATCGAAATTTAAAGGAGGCACTTTGAACGTTCGAAGTCCTTGATCATTCTCTGCTCTAGCTTTCAAAATTTGTTGACATGCTAGTTCTCGAATGATTTCTCTGTCATCTCCAAGCATAGCAATAAGAATATTTTCTGGGTGCCCGAAATATCCATTTCGTATGAGTACCTTATCAATGACTATCTTCAAATCCGCGCTCAAATAGCGAGTCAGGCTAATCGTTTGCCACAGGTGCTTAGCTCCATTTATGCATGATGGATTACACTTTATAGTGAACCACATCGGACCATAAACTTTCATCACGTATGTGGCTAATATCATTAAGTTTTCTAGGGGGTCTGTTTTAGTAGCATATAATCTTAGAATTCGATTTGCTGTTGTAAGCCATCTAGAATGGCTAAGGGGTCCAGGTTCGATATTAGCCAAATCGGAAGTAAAGACGCCAGTGCTGATAGCGTTCATCACATCATAAAGATATTTTTGGTCGGTGCTCAAATCATTTCTAGGAATTTCAGGTAATGTTGAAGGAATGACGGTAAATTCGACAATTGGCATTGTTTCACATTTTTGTAATTCAGAGCCGATAGGACCTGAAAAGCATTTAGGCCCTGTAGTTTTTCCATCCAAATGTAATAACAGATGTCGCAGTGGTAACTCATTTGAATGCAATTGGCAGATAAACCACTGTAATGGTTTCTTAAGTTCTTCTTCCATCAAACGAACAACACCACCTTTGGAACCTGTGTTCACGACAGTTCCATCGCAACCAACAACAGCTATTTTATTCAGATCCACCGATTTCATTTTCAGGTGACGTATAATTGTACTTTGAATACCTTTAGCGGTTCCCAACTCACACGTAACATGCCCGAAATAATCACTTCCTGGCTCCGATAAAATCACATAATGGTCTTCTGTTACTCTTTTTCTGTAAAATTTGCCTTCCTTCTTAATACTTACTAAACTCTTATCCTTTCTGCCATCAAAATAAATACCGCGTATGATTTTATTACGATCTGCGTCTTGTAAAGATGATCTGACTTTAGTTCTTTCACGACGCAACTTAGAACGATCAATGACACCGCTTGGATCCTTCGTTGAAATAATGCCAACATCTTTTAACACAGAAGAAGCTATAATAGCAGCGGCTCTGTCGGAGACTCCAGTACGATCGCAAGCGAGGGCTAATGATGATAAATTTAACTTCTTTTTTTTGGTGGTGGTGGGGTTTTTGGTAGTCTCGCTACGTGTTTTGGCGATTGATAAGGACTAGAAGCTACGCTATTGCTTGAACTGGTGCTTTCGATCGTCAAGTCATCATCATCAGGCAACGAACGAGAACAACACGGTTTGTTGGGATCAAATATCTCTTTGTTACGCAATAAACTTTTTTTTGTCTTTCTAGTTTTCTCTTATTTTTTACAGTTGTAACCAAATCTACACCACCTATCATCATTTTTCTTGTTGTCCTTTGGTCGAGTAAAAATTTTATTTCTTCCTTGGGAACACGACTGTCTTTTGAACAAGTGCAATCTGAAATAAGTTTGCATTTGCAACTGCAAACATCAAATAATCTATGAGACTCAGTTATGAATGTATTTATCTTCTCTTGATATTTTTTGTTTAATTGACGGCCTCGATAAGGTTTCATTAAGCTTCTATATTTGTCATGGTAGGATCGAATAAGTTGTAATACTCTCTTAAGACTGACTGTTGGCAGCGACGCTTTTCGCCAAATTTCTAAAACTTCCTGAGCCAATCTTTCGGATATGTCATGAATTGTCGGCTCTTTTGTTTTTTTGTCAGGCTTTAATTCATATTTAATGAATAAATAATTTTTCATTACATCATTATAAGTTGGTAATTGAGCTACGGGTAACTTCTCTGGTAAACCAAACACAGGACAGGATGTCTTTTGTCGTGTTTTTACTTGCGACATTTGACTGTAATAAAGAGAAATAATAGGTATGAATTCAATCAATTTTGATCTAAATTGCATTAACTATGAGCAGGAAATTGAAAATACTACTTACATGAGTCTTACTTCTTGATTTAAGTCGTTAAAATCAATGCTTTTCACAAGTGTAATAGTATTAAATCGCGCGCGCGGGTGCACTAAAAGGCATTCGAACGACGTTTGACGAGAGTAGTGTATTCACCTCCCCCGTGCCCCACAACCCCCGCTCCTCACCGCACACATTTCAAGGTCAAAATTGAATGTCTTGTACCAACAGGGTGACACTCTCAATATGACTTAGCGTTAATTAGACATTCGTGTGTTTTGACAAAATTTCGTGAATTTCTCTAAAGTTCATGATGTTGGGGGCACCTCCAAATATATCATATGTCAACCAAAATTTTGTGAGAATATTTGTAAGCTATAAGAGCAACTTTTTACAGGTATTACAAAACAATTACGAAAAAAAAAATTTTTCGCTCCACCCTATTGTACACTCCTGCATCTTATAGAGGAATATGAAACTTGACGGATGGTAGGAACTGACTAATCTTCTTCGGCGGCTTGTAGAATGTTCTAATAGAAGCTCGCTTCAAGATGTAGCCAATCTTGTCTGTGACACCTCTGACATTTGGAAGTACAGCAGGCTGTGGCCGGCTTCACTCGGTCACTGTGACGGAGGCGCGGGACCCGAAGCTTGTTGTCGTGCAGAACTTGCTTGGCGTGCTGAAGCTCGGCGGCCAGGTGTTTGTTGTCACAGATCCCTCGTGCTCTCTGTAACAAAGATTTGCCCACGGTGGCTAACTGTGAAGGTTGGTGGTGAGATTCACCGTTTAAATATCGGTTTGTATGGATCTTTTTCCTATACACAGTGTGACCAATGGTGTTGTTAAGATTTCGGATGACTAACACATCTAGGAAAGGTAAGGAATTATTTGCCTCTAACTCCATAGTAAATTGAATTTTAGAGTTTATGGAATTAAGATGTTCTAAAAATGCAGTTACTTTGTCTGATGGTAATATTGTGAAAGTATCGTCTACGTACCGCATGTAGATCCTTGGTGTAACAGGTGCAGTAAGGAGGGCTTTCTCCTCAGTCTTCCATGAATATATCGGCGACAATGGGAGATACAGGTGAGCCCATCGCAACACCATCTACTTGTTTGTAAAACTCTTCCTTCCACAATAGATAGCCAGATGTAAGGCAATGTCTGAGTAGTACTGCATATTCTGCTGGCATGTTATTTTCCTCTAGTTTCCTAGTTATAATTGAGATGCAGTATCAACTTCAACAGGTAGGCATGTAAATGGAGACTGAACATCAAAAGTGACCATGGTTTCATTGTCAGTAAGATGTAGGTCTTTTATCTCACTGACAAAATGGTATGAATCCTTAGTGTACGATCTTGTGTGTCCTCTGAGTGGTGATAATATTTTAGCTAAGTATTGAGCCAATCTGTAAGTTGGCGAATCAATCTGACTCACTATTGGACGTAATGGAGCGTGCGGTTTGTGTATTTTTGTTAACCCATACAACTTCGGTGGTTTGGCACATTAAGGTATTATCGAATTAACGTCCAGATTCAATATCTCGGAGTATTTCTTAATTAGATCACTAGTTGTTTTAAGCGTATTAGTTGTAGGGTCTGTTTTGACCTTTCGGTATGTAGTTTCATCCGACAAAAGTTGTGTATTTTAAAACTGTAATCTGACGTATCCATTATAACCGTAGCATTTCCTTTATCTGCGCGGAGAATCGTAAGCTCTGATCTGTTGCGTAAGTTTTTCAACGCGTTCAATTCATTTTTGGGAAGATTTAATTTCGGCGCTGAACTTCGACGTAACATAGACGAAATGTCTTGACGTATGGCCTCTAAATCTTCATTACCAAGGTTATTTTTATACAGACAGTCCTCAACACTACAGATAATGTCCTACCACTGCAAGATCTCACACATACATAGTCAGTTCATTTTGCATAGATCGGACCATAAACAACAATTAAAAAAGCTGAAGGTACTCCGGGTTTAACAATGACATCGGGACGTCAGTCATCTCAATCCCCCGTGACCATGGGTGCTGGAAAGCGCCCGAAACGTCGGGAATTAAAAATAAAATTAATTAAAAGTAAAATAAACGCGATAAAATCCGTAAAAGTAGTTTTAATCAATGTTATTCACATTTTAGTACCATGCCAATAATCTGAGCTCAAAGAAAAGCAGTAATTTCGACATTACAAACATACACTTCAATTTTAACTTTTAAGTATTGCGAGACTATCGGCAGCGATTGATTTTTATATATAGAGATAGGTAACAAGTTCATATGCTTTATATAGCAAGTTGACAACGTTTCACTCATGCAAAAGACGTAAAAGACACGTGAAGCTTTCCTAGAATAGAGGTGTTCGGAGTAGCGGTGCTGGGACTAGTGGTGACGGAGTTAGTGCATGCAATTGAGGGAGGGCGGGAGGTGCTCTTCAATCCAGGTAAGACACATCATTGTATTTCGATAGCGGAAGGTTGCAAATTAATCAATATCTTTATTATAATGGATTTCCGCAAAGTAACACCTGATTCTATCAATTATCACGTAAAACTGTTAGTCCTGCGCCTATATCTCTTCAGTTGCGTCAGATGGTCGCCCAATTGGACTAAGAGAGTGAAAGAATAGAGACTGCATCCACGACTGCATGTTTCTCGTGCGCTATAATTCTGTCCAGTCTTCTGGGATTAAAATAGGACGTTGGCCACTTGCTGAAATGTGTATTATTTAAAATTTTAATGTTGTACACATAACATTTAACCTTGAACGAATTAACCACTGGACCCGACATAAAACACAAATATATGAAAACTCGTTCAACCAAGTGGAGAATAACGCGCACGGAGATCTTATTACGTTAATGTAAACACAGATACGAAATTCGTAGAAGTTTACTCTATTTCTAGTGCTTGATCGTAGTCGATAAAATATATCGATGAACGATTGAGAAAGAAAAGGCGTATCGTAAATAAGCTGTAAAACAAAGGAAATAAAGGGATAATGAAGGTGAGGAAGCTTCCGGTATTTAAATTTTAATTAAAATAAAAGAAGCAGGACATTTTTATAGACTTTATACAATTATAGTTATGATAAACGTCAAATGTTCTGTTAACACTAGAGTGCACGCGCCCTTAAATACTCCTTGAGCGCACGCGCGGGCTACATGTGTAGACCAGTTGCGGATCAATTATTTCTCTGAATAAGACAAAACAATGAGTAAAACACAGCATATAGTTACTAAACAACTTTATTTTTATCAAATTGGTTTATAAAATCAACAAAATTTTGATTCCTTAGTATAATTTGAAACTTAAACGTAAACCTCTTAGAAATCAACAAATATTTGGAAGGGTTCTCTCTCTCCATCTCTCTCTAAGATTTCTAAGTCTTATTTTCATTTAAGAACATAATATTTATCATTTAAGGCATTTATTTGGCCTAATTGAGTCTATAATCAAAGTAACGGATAAAAAATCAGTCTATTGGCTTACATTCAGGACACACGACTGCCTGATGTTCGTCAAAAATACGCCTCATAAATTTGCTGCATTGTTAGCGCGTGCTACGGTCGCGAGCCCTGCTGTAAAAAGCACATCGATCCAAAGGCATATTTTGTTGTAGGGGTTGTTCTGCCAATCTTAGAAGTAGTCTGCCTTTCAGTTTAATACCTCTGGGTATATTTTGTTGGGATATACGACGCTCAATAGAAGGTCGTGCAAGATCAAATTCAACATCTAGGAGGTATTGACGACGGATCAATTCCATTTGATGGTTGTTCATCTGATATATCACCAAACTATTTATGCCCGCCATGTTTAAAAAATTGTATAATATCGTGAGAGGCCATCGGTTACTGTTGCGAGAAACGTCATATTGTCTACACACTTTATCAAAAATATCAACGCCGTATTTACGTGATTATAAAATGTGATGATTTCAGGTTTTCTAGCATCGCCAGTCACAGCATCAATTTTGTCATCATTGTAGAGGGTAGACAATAACAATACCCGCTCCAAATGTCGTCGTATTCATTGTCCTCCAGCAGCCATCTTTGTATTTAGTCGCACAATCTGATCGAGTTACTCGTCACCTAAAAAGTGAACAAAACAGTATAAAGCTACATGAAAAATCTACAAATACCAACAACAAACACTTAAAAATTAATTAACTGTACATTTTGTAGTAATACTGCAAGAAATGTGTCATATTTACCTCAATTTCACCACTTGCACACTAAACACTTATTTTCCTCCAACGCTCGCGCGGGCTACAGGCGTAGCGCACCAACTTCAAGGACGATTTTTGCGGACATCCTTGAGCCACGGGAGTCGGCACGCTGCTGGCGGTAGCGGGGGGTAATACTTGAGGAATACACCTAGACGATTACGCTATAGTGCGGCAAGTTAAAATGATATACGACAATATTACACGCTGGGTTACATATGTAGCCCGCGCGTGCACTCTAGTGTTAAGTTTAAATTATTTTAGTAGGTTTACTGACTTATTATGTATCATCTTTCTTAAAATGTGTTTCTTAGAATTTGTTGTGTTCGCTTGTTTTCTTATATAAGCAATTCTAATGTTTAAATACTTTTCAGCAACGGCTTTCGTTAATTCTTCGACGTGATTCACATCGTCGGTTTCAAATTTATGGAAATGAATGTCTTCGTACAACGGAAGTTGCAGCAATGTTTCTGTTACTTTCGGCAGAAGAAAGTCTGTTGTGTAATCTTTTTTTAGTCTTTTATTCTGAACACCCTTCCTAAGTTCGAGTTCGCAGTGCTAACAAATATAGCTATGGCATCACTTGAGGGAAGTATCAGTTTTCCCTTGTCTTTATGGGCAATGAGACTGCCTTCATTGGTGTCATTTTCTGTTTCTTTGCATTAGTATTAAAACAGGCAGTATCGAAATATACACTGCATATTATGGCGCTGTGTTTCGTCGGAATCCAGGTTTCATCTTTACGAACTGCTTCTACCCACTTTTTTTCCGAGAAGGGTCACTGGCAAATCTGAAAATTCGTGTAATTTATTCGGTCATATCGTCAAATATCGATATATTTTTCGACATGGTCAAGCAATAGTCGATGCCAAATTGACTCACTCCACAATTTTAGTCACTGTTCTGAATGGTATAATCCAAACAAAAACAAACGACCAAGCCTAAAATTGCTTGGTTACTGACAAGACCGATATAGGTACGTCCGCTCATATGTCGGGTCCAGTGGTTAATTCGTTCAAGCATATTATAACATATACCTGTAACTAAAAGAAAGCATATTAAAATATTGTTATTATTGAAAAATAACTTTAAAAGAAAAAAATTAAAGGTAAAAATACATACGTATGCGTGGATAAATACTTAAATAAAATTAAAAAAAAATGCCTCAAACTACTTCGAACAAGGGTATCATTATTGACGTCATCAAATAAAGAATGGGATTATATATGGCAGCTCATCGAGCCCGTACCATTGACATGCACAATACAAATAACGGAAACCCGCTAATAACGGTATATCGTTATTATGTTAATTAAAACGTTAAGTATATTCTTCGGTTAATTGGTAATTTTTGATTAATTTAAAAATATTTGAATACAATTATATACACAAGTAGACACATTAATTTCACAATAACATTTATAACAGTTGACTCGCACTGGCTTCGCTTGAATAGAATTGAATTATTTATAAGTGTAGATTTGTAAATTATTCACGAAGACTATAAAATAAAACAATGTATTTCTTAAATTAAGTTTATATTAATTTAAATAACAAGCAAGAAAATATTTTAAATAGGTCTATAGACATTTTATTTTCATATAGTATACTCTCAGAACGCGTCTAGCTCACATACTTGCGAAACCGGGATAATTTTTTAGTATATGGCATTTTGGTACTATTTATGCGAATGACAAGTCGGATTGAAGTTAAGAAAAAAGAAGAGAAGAAGAAAAACGTATATCGCAGAACTTTTTTTAGTCTACCGGCGTGTGTGAGTATAGATAGCGACAGTGTACGAGCGAGAGGTAAATAGAGGCGCAGCCATTTTCAGTTCCATTCTTTAACCGTACGAGTAGTATATAAAAGTTGCCATGCTTGGTGGGTGAAAAACTTATATCCTCCAAGCGTTTATTTTTTTTATTTTGAGTTGTTATAAAAAGGATATCCTGCTGCCCATCTCGTGTTCCAATGTTTCTCTGTCGCCATACGACATGTCATAAGACAACCCACGGTATGATATGAGGTAGCGAATTCTCCTACGCAGCAACCAAAACATGTATTTCATTAACACCTACAAATAACTGTTTTTTTTTTTGTTAATGTTTGTTGTGTTAGTTATGTATGTTATTGATCCTACTGCGGTGTCACGTAAACAAAAAAAAAAAAACAAAAAATGCAATGAATGCAGTTTCATTGGTGCCGGTAAGAAAGAAAGAAAAACATAAACACTCACGCCTGTCACCCAGAGGGGTAGGCAGAGACTACAGACTTCCATTTGGCACGATCCTGACACACTTCTCTCGCCGCCTCCACGTCCATTTACCTACACATGCACATGCTCGTTGGTTAAGGGTACTCCTAATTTAGCCCATTTTCAATATATCGCCAATTAGGAAGATAAACTTTCGCCTAGGACGTCCCTTTCCGACTCTACCGTTCACTTCTGCAACATAAATTTGCTTTGTTACTCTTTTCTCATTCATTCTTTCCACATGACCAAACCACCGAAGCGTTCCTTTCTTAATCTTGGTCAAAACATCATCTTGCAAACCACACACTTCTCTTTTTCAGGTTCAGCCCTTTATATACTCCTTATCGATCCCTATACTCCTTTATTTACTGCTATAACTTGCTTTTACAAAACTATAGTTGTATAAACAAAAAAAAAATTACAAAATATTTAAAAAACGGATTGGTGCAACAAAAACGAAGACAGCGTAATGTTATGACCCAAAGAATCGAACCCGAGCCTCTTGCGGTACTACATTACTATTTGAGTCGAACGTTTAACTCCTCAGCTACAATTTCTTGTCTTATTTTTTTATAAATTCCGTGCGCCTGGTCGCGAGACGCCGCCCTTGGCCCCGATGCATCACATTTTATAACGTTAGGTTTCTGAAGTTCTTGCGTTTTGAATTACGTTGCTATGGAACAAGTTCATTCTGAACACAGAGGTGGGTCGAGTGTTTACCACCGGCGATATATTTTTTTATAGAAGAGGGGGCAAACAAGCATGCGGCTCACCTGATGTTAAGTGACTACCGCCGCCCATGATCAACCGCAACACCAGGATAATCGCAGGTGCGTTGCCGGCCCTTTAGAAAGGAGTAAGCTCTTTCCTTGGAGGTTCCCAGGTCGTATCGGTCCGGAAAAATCGCCGGTGATAAACTATTCCACAGAGAGGTCGTACGCGGAAGAAAACTTGTGAAACGTACAGTGGTGGACTGCCAGAAATCCAGATGTTGTGGATGGTATCAGAACGTTTGCCGCGTAGTGCGTTCACGAAATTTGGCGGCTCGGATTAATCCGAACAATTCCTCAGAGCACTCTCCATGGTATATGCGAAAGAAAATGCAAGGAGATGCAACATCTCTTCGCAGCGCCAGATTTTTCCGGACCGATTCGATTTACGGACCTTCATGAAAAGAGCTTACTGCTTAATGATTCCTTATATTTACGCGAACACTGCACATTCATTAAAACTACTTTTACGGATTTTATTGCGTTTAATTTTAAATGTCTATACTCGTTTCTAAAGGGCCGGCAACGCACCTGCAATTCCCCTGGTGTTGCGGTTGATCATGGGCGGCGGTAGTCACTTAACATCAGGTGAGCCACATGCTCGTTTGCCCAGCTCCAAAAAAAACACACCATAATATTAACTCTTGTATAAAAACAACTCACCATACGTAACACATCAGCATTGAGCTACTATTTTACGCTCATATTTTGTGAGATCTTTTCTTACTTTATCTTTTGAACGTAACTAATTTTTATGGATTTTTCCCGCGTGTATTCACTTATTTTATATTTCCAACGTTTCTAGTACTTAACATCACTCACGGTCTAGAAATATACAAATATATTTTGAATGAAACTTGTTTCCTGACATTTCGAGTACTTTACCAGCACCAAAATATCTTTACTTCATCGAAGTCAGAAAAGTCTTCGGAGGAATCTCGTTTTTGTAATTTTTTTTAAAGGTTATTAGTTTTAGGCATATTACATGACATATTATAGAATGAAAAACGGTAACATACCCATATTATGTTACTGGAGTATGTTTGTCAACGTACTCAAAGAAGGATTGAAAATTTTCATTTCTCTATGTAAAAAAAAACTAGCTTAATGTACGTAGTACTATTATTTATTTCAAGGTTGAGTGGTTAAAACGACAATTATTAAAAACATAAAAGAGTTTACTGACTAGAGAAAAACCTTATTCCCTATGTCACTTCGCTCTGATAGTCTAACAACAACCTATATGTTAAAATTCATCATCCCGTTTAGGCAAGGCGATAAAAAACAAACAACATATCCACACATCCCGAAAAACATTACTCTCTATTTTGGGCAGTCGGATAAAAGACCATACAATTTTTTATTAAAATCAACATAAAGTTTATACTATATTTGTTTAACTAAATTAAATTAACTAAATAATATGATAATTATAATAAGGTACATACTTACTTGAGGGTAATACGGTCACCATAAGTTTTGTCTCCCTGTAAAATCAAAACTACGAAGTAGACCGAGACAAAAACACAAAGTCGTATACTATAACTAATGTATCAAGAAAAAAATAGCAAACAAGCTTTAGCAATAATTAGACTACACTACACAATAATAAAATCGACAAAAATATTTACTATAAAGTCAACGGTCAAAATGGCGTCGATAGACCAGCGCCTATTTCGACCCTTTATTATTTGATTTACTGATGAAGAGCTATCGTATCACAGAGCCATTATATGCAAACGAGGCTGTAGTTTTTGAGTTACAAGAAAGTGACCAAATTAACTGCATGACCATATTACCCTAGCGTACTATATATTACAATAATATAATTGTGCAACCAACACCTTTGAACATCAATTATTATTATCAAAAGACTGAGATTTAGAATAACGTACTTGTACAATATTTTAATCTATACTAGTAAACTTTACAATAATAAAAAATACTGTGTTTGACTGATTTCAAAAAGTAGGAGGTTCACAATTCGAGTGAAGTTTTTTGTATGTATGTTACGCGATATCTTCGCAGATTGTGAACTAATTTTAATAATTCTTTTTTTATTAAATAGACTTTACCTCAAGGGTGGTGCAATTAAATTTTGAATTTTGTTTATAATATTGTTCATATTGGACTAGTGTTTAAGGAGTTTCATATGATATCTTGGCAGATAAAGAACCGATTTTTAATTATTCTTTTTTCTTAAATAGGTTATACTAATACCTATTATTTAATCTGTGGTTATGTTTCAAGGCTAGTCCCATATAAATTAAAAAAAAACACCCCTAAGGGTTACAAATAAGGAATTTTTTTTAGTAATTTGTGATCGGTTTTTACTTTTTGTTCAGTCGTAATTATTAAAGGTCAAATTTGTATGCATTTTTTTACAATAGATAATGCACGTCAAACGATTTTTCACTATGTAACACAGATCTCATAGTGATAACATCGTAAAGCTAGAGTTTAAAGTCGAAATTGTCTATCTCAAGTCTAATTTCAAGTTGAAATCAAAACTATATCATATGTGTAATGCGGCTTCGACTTACCACGGTCGATATTTGAGTGTGTGCTGTATACCCAACACGTAACGTTACGTCGTAATGATACGGTAGGCTTGTGGTCAAACAACTTAAGCGAAAAATCTTTCAATTAACTTTTTTATTTACAAGCGTGAAGATTCAATAAGGACAGATTATATCAAAAAAATAAAACAATATCCGAGTGAGGCGTAATTGGCTTACGTCATGAATCGAACGAAAGCAAACCGAAATCGTTCTCCTGTGCATCGGTATAAAGATTAGTTTAGTGTGAATTATTTGTCTTTATGTTGATCTTTGTAACCGATGCTTAAAAAGTAAACTTTATTGTTAATCCCATATGGATGACATTCGTAAAATCTGTGAGAAAGTACATTCAACTCATGCTCGCTGGTTGTAATATCAGCATAGACATTTTCGATTTTCTAATATCATATGTACCCGTCTACATATTTTTTGAATTTTCAGTCTTATTTTTATGATCTAAAGTTCATTTTCTATTTCGTAAACGTATTGAGATTATCTTTACGAAAGGCATTTGGATCTACGCTTCATTCCCTTGTAATAAAGTTCAAGTTGGTTCGAAACAATGTTATAGGGTAGTTGTGAATGTGTGTGTGAACATAAAATTTAATGACTGTGTGCGTAATATTAAAGCCTGCTCTGTATGCTGAGAGGAACAATGTTGCAGCTCGTAATTTATATTAAAAAAATGTTATGCATACATAAAGGTAATAAAATAGTGTTTAAGTATTGAAGTAAAATAATTGCTATCTGAATGAGATGCATGAATTCATTATTTAAGTTAGCTTGTAATACGGAAATTCAAGCAAAATATATTATTTGTACCTATTCAAATTTAGTATTACATTAGCATTTTAAAACTAAATCGGCAATAGCCTAATGATTACGAATATAGGTCTTGGGTTTGAATAAAACATTCGAGTTTTTCGATTTGTGAGCCACTTCTGAAATGGTTAACGGGCATATTAGTAGTGATAATTTGTATATAAATATTTATACCATGCACTATGTAAAGGTTACGCAATATACAATGAGGTTAGCGTCCTGTATCAGCGACACGGGAATAATTATAAAGAATCCAACTTGTGTATTTCGCCAAGAGGTGCTGCAGCAGCGCATTGAAGGAATGATTGGTCCTAAACCCTCATAGAAATGAGATGGGGCCTGTGTGCAACTGCTGGATGTTTCAGCTGTTTGTCCAAACAAAAACAAATTATTGGTTTTTCTTTACAAATTCAACTCCGGTTTTAATTCGTTCCTAGTTAACTTAATATGCTAGACCATCAACCGACTACTCTAGAGTTAGTTGGCCGTTGGATGATAATAATTGTTTATGAAGTGACGCATATCAAACTTTAAACTTTATTAGTAGAAAACGAAACCGAGTTACAATACTGTGCCAATCAACTTTATTAATATCAGTGCTGCGTCGAGGTAATTTCTACTTCCAGCTATAAGTTACGATACTGGTTCTATCTGCTATTTACTTTAATTTATTATTGTCAACGTCCTCGAGTTTTTTGGTTAGTTGATGCAAGGTGATGGCGAAAGAGAATCTATCACATCATTTTTTTTTGTAATAGGCGGCTGCTATGTTGAAGGTCAAAAAGACCTCGCGGTTTCCAATAAATAGTACTTTTGTCATCTATATTGAATTAAAAAAGCGACTGATTATCGCTGCTGTTGATAAGAGTACTGGTTCCTTTCTCGCTCTAAGTATAGCCATTCAGCAAAGAGACGCAGCCTACGTTCTTGGCACGATACCACGGGGAGTAGGACTGTATGATACATTATAATTAAAGTTTTTAGTTTTAGTTTTCCTTTATTACAGATGTTTAATCTTCTTACACGTGTTTATATAAAAATCAATTACAGTGCGTTAGTGTCGCTAAAACTCGAAAACGGTTGGAACGATATTGATGAATTTTTTAATGTGTAATTTGAGTGAATAGCTTAGCCCTGGATAGTTTGAAAATTTAGTTGGACCTGATAGGTGGCGCTGTTGTCGACTGCTGTATATATTTCATTAGGTGTTAATAATAAAGATTCTATTATATTCTCTACCTCGTATGTGTTGATTCATACATTTATAACAGCATATTAAAAGTCCACAGCTGTAGGCTTTCCCATAGACTACCTTATGTACTGCGCCTGGCAACCGGATTGGCAATCGTATTGTTATTATTAAGAGATGTTATCAGGTTGATGGTGCTGCCCGTCTCCTGTTTCATTTTGATTTCTTGCCAAGCGTGGCAACTATGGCCGTATGAGGCAATCCTGCCCTGTTGTGTCAAATGCTGAGGGGAGGCCTATATTCAGTAGTGGACTTTAAATAGGCTGTAACGGTAAACAAGATGGTATACCGCCATTTGTCTGAATCTGTAAGATGTTTTGGCGTATCCCATAGTTGCACTTTACACCGTGTTAAATGTGGTGATTCTCTTAAGCCACGAGCATATTTTATCCCTAAGGCTTAAGAGCCGTGTTAGCTCAGATAGTTAACTCTCGCTGTAAATATAACAGAACACGAGTAATCCGGGTTCGATCCCCGCCGGCACCAATGAAATTGTTAATTGCAATTTTGAGTGCTGATTTACCACGTATTCGGCGGTGAAGGAAAACATCGTGAAGAAACCTGCATATCTGAGGAATAAGAAAAAAAATATTTCGAAGACATGTGAAGTTCGCCAACACGTATTGGAGCAGCGCGGCGGACACTTCCTTGCTCTAAAACCCTCTCAGAAATGAGGGGAGGCCTGTGCCCAGCAGTGGGGCGAATATAGGCTGTATCTTTACTTTTTTATATTTTATCCCTACGTCAATTTTGCATTTACAAAACAAATGCAGTGTTTCAATTATGTTCAGTAATAAAACGGTTAGCCTGACCGATAAGGAGTTTTCTGTGTGTGTATGTGTGTGTGGTTGGTCCTGATAACGTTGCGTATTGCTTTTAAAGTGCGCGGATTGATCTTCCATTCAATCTCGGTAAGTAGGTCGAAGAAAATAGTGTTTCTTTGAACCCCGTTTACTGGCCGGTAGTAGAGTGGCTAATTCGCTGTGGTCGCGGGTTCGATTCCCGCACCGAACTAGTATAACTATGGTATACATATAATTGATCCGATCTGAATGTTTGTCCGTGTGCTTATGTATGTAAAACTTCTATACTAAACATGTGTCAATCATTCATTTCTCGTGACCGAATCATTCTAGTACATTTCGTCACGCGAACCGGTACATTCGGATCGATCATTCAAATGGATCATTTCGGACGCAATTGATAACAATTCACACCAATCACGAGTTAAAAAGGTTCCGTTATTTGTTTGCGATTGGTTGTACAGGAACATGCAAAAACAGATGAATGAACCACCAATACTTTTGACTACCAACTCAAACGATCGAATCATTCATGATTGACACGTGTCATGACACATGTGCTCCACAATATGATAGAAATCACTGTTATTGGAGTAAAGTTTGAATAAAACTATTTTTTGCGGATTTTATCACTTTAATTTGGTTTATGGTCGCGAAGTGGCTGCGGTAGTTAACTTCCCGACGTCATAGATATTTTGTATATCTGCATCTATTAATTATTAATTTTCAACGGTAATACGTCATTCTATTTAAGTGAGGGGTAAGGTGACATTATTATACATTTGGATTTGTAATATATAATAGTTCCGGATGTCTATGGGCCATAGTACATATCTAGTATTCATCACTGTGTGGTCCTTTGTTACCCTTATGGGGCCATTCTTATATAGTCTTGTGTGTTACTTTTTACCGATTTCAAAACAGAGGAGGTATTTAATTCGGCTGTTTTATTTTTTCTCTATGTTACCTCATAACTTTTTTATGGTTGGACCGATTTTGATGATTCTTTTTTTATCTGAAAGCTGGTGCCTCTTGTGTGGTCCCATGTTTTTGAGTTATCCTTAATAATGAGTATTTAATTGACTTCGACGATTCGATTGTCTTTGATGATGTTCTCATTTTATTTTTACTTCAATAAAAATAAAATGAGAACATCATCAGTGGTAAAATTAAAAATTTTGTTTATTTTTAATTTTACCACTTCTTTTTTTATAGCACTAAGCGACAAACGAGTACACAATCACAATTCATCTGATGGTAAGTGGATGCTGTGGCCCATAGACATCCACATTTATGCTCAATTAAGAATCAAAATGCGAACATTGAGGTATTACTAGTAGTAATTTAATACTACTACGTACGCTAGTAATATGTACATTCATTGCATAACTGTATACAATAAGATCTTAGTACAAAAACATATAGTTTTAGGCTCAACGATTTACCCATGTCGGATATGCAACAATTAAGAAAATAAATTTAGAATCTACTACTTACTAACATTAATTTTATTAAAAAACTCATTGAGATTGTAAAAAAAATTCTTTAATTTTGTTTTGCACATATTTTCCATTTAATTGTTTAATAGCTGTTGGTAACTGATTGTATACACGAATAGCAGTAATATAGGTACTTTTATAGTAAACCATATTTTTAATAATAAGTACGCTTATATCATATTTATATTGATTGCGAATGTTTTTCTTTGAATCGGATTTCAAATTAAAATATTGCATATTGTTTTTGACAAATAAACATATTTCCAGGATAAAGATTCTTGTGAGTGTTAGGCAACCCTTTGTTCTGAAAACATCTCTTAGTGATTCGGTACTATGCATGCTATATATTGTTCTAAGACATTGTTCTGGAGAAGGAATGTGGATTGTATATCTGTTGAATTTCCCCAGTATGTGATACCGTAAGTTAGAACTGGATAAACGCTTCCAAAATAGACATTTCTAGTAACACTTATATTTGTAGTCTCTGCCATCTAGTCCATCCTCGACATTGCGTAACAACATGCACTGGATATCTTTTTGTTTACTTTTGCAATATGTGCCTTCTAGTTTAGGTGTTGATCTATTTCGACTCCTAGAAAATTTATATTCATTACTACTTCGACCGCTATATCATTCACGGTTATATTTAATTTGGCAGGTATACTTTTGTAATTTCTAAATATAGTTCGTTATAGTATAGTTGATATAATGTAGTTCGATGAATGCAAATGTGTTGTCACCTCTTATGACTAAGATGAAAAAAAGGGAAAAAAAAGGGTCTCCGGTTCTCTACACTCACCATACTAAACACAACAGCATTGAGCTTCAATTTTACGGTGGTATTCTGTAAGAGCGTGGTCCAGCCCCAGTCGTACCGACTCATCGTGCTACGACTAGTATATAGCTGTAGCGTGGCTCTGCCGTGTAAATAATTGAACTACAACTTTACATTCAGTACCTAGTCCGAGAACGAACCACGTGCTTTTGCTCTCTTATTTGGAGACGCAGTGCATCTTGAGTCTTAAGTTCACGTCCCCAATAGCGTAAGCGGGCAGGTAATAAGCTTTCATATGAAAAAAGTAAATACAAAAAAATGACAATAAAAACGCGGCGCGTCACCGAGTAGTCACATGGCCTCGCTGCCCCCGCTTACGCGGTATGTCGGACGCGTTGTGGTATGTAGCTGTCTGGCGGTTAAATAATCGATAATTAATACAACTGCTAAAAAGTAATTTTACTATTAATAGCCTTTATACGTCCTACAGCTGGGCACAAAAGTTAGTAAAGTAAAGTTACAGCCTATATACGTCCAACTGCTGGGCACAGGCCTCCCATCATTTCTGAGACGGTTTTAGGGCAAGGAAGTGTCCGCCGCGCTGCCCCAATGCGTATTATCAGTTCACAATCACATGTCTTCAAAATATTTTTTTCTGTTATTCCTCAGACATGCAGGTTTGTTTCCTTACGATGTTTTCCTTCACCGCCGAGCACGTGGTAAATCAGCACTTAAAATTGCAATTAACAATTTCATTGGTGCCGGCGGGGATTGAACCCGGGTTACTCGCGTTCTGTTATATTTACAGCGAGCGTTAACCATCTGAGCTACCACGGCTCTTCAGCTGGGCACAGGTCCCCTTCATTTCTGATAAGGTTTTAGAGCAAGGAAATGTCCGCCGCGCTGTTCTAATGTGTGTTGGCGAACTTCGCATGTCTTCAAAATATTTCTTTTTCTTATTTCTCAGACATGTAGATTGTCCTCACGATATTTTTCTTCACCGCCGGTCACGTGGTAAATTACTACTAATATGACTTATTTATTAATTTTATGAAGGGAATTGTTTGTATTTATTGTGCCATGGTTTCCCAAATCATGCAGTGTCGCCTGGTAGAAGAGAATGCCATAATTAAGTTCGCCCTTTATACCTCTTACTATAAGTTTTTTTTAAATTAAATAAGTAGTTATTGTGTCCCCGTCAGCTTTTTTATATATTCTACTAATTAACAAGTGTACTAAAATGTTTGTACGATTATTAAGTAAAATTACAGCAAATAATAAAATATAACTGTCCCGTTTCTGGAACAGGTCTCCTCTCATTTCTAAGATTGTTATAGATCAATTAGATTATAAAAGATATACACACTTTGAAATTTGTACGAAATATAAAGAATTTGCCAATTACGTTGTAAGTTTAGTTCAGTTCTGACCATAGAGGGCACATTTTATAACGCACTTTTATTTCTATTAGTATCTAAAGATGAAATTAAGCGAAACCAGTAACCATCTTTAACTTTATTACCACATACCATCAGGTGGGATAGTATTCAAGTAGTATACACTGGCTTATTGTAGTAATAGTCGTAAATGCCAGTGGTCGTCATAGACTTTCCTTAAAGCAACAAAATTCGTAGAGATTCTCACTATACATTTAACAAGGATGTTATGAATATATAAAATTATTTGTAAACTTTAATTATTTACTTCTACACGGCATTTTAAGCCGATAATTAAAACTGTAACATACCTAACAGCAGCCTGAACCCTTCGAGGTGCAATCGAAAACGAGGGAGAAGCAAAGTGCGAGCGGGATGACAGATTGGACTATGGCGACATTGAGGCGCTTGAATTAATATTTTTATCAATAAGTTGAAAATTAAAAATATACACTGTGCATGTTTGTTATTATTTATATTTTTATTGCAAAATTAAAAAAAAATATGTTAAAACAACCTCGTGTGAAAGAGATGGTTGAGTACACAATGTTGTGCGTAAATGACTATTAGTCTGTACTTGCAAGACTGGTGGATGCTAATGTTTTGTTATAACTTTATTATCCGTTGTAATAATAAATTAAATTGTTACATGGCTTTAAGGAAACGACTCTAGAGTTTCTTGATGGTTCTTCTCTGAGGTCATGTTGTGATAACTGGTGTATGTAACCTTTTTCCATAAGTTAACCGACTATGGAAAAATTTAACCTACTTTGAAAAATAACATCTAACCTAACAACGCCTTAACACAAGGCTCCCAGGACCGGCCCATAGAGGAGAATCCGGGCAATGAGGTGCACCACGAGGCCCGAGACCTGCAGGGCCCGAGTAACTTTTGCAGAAGACATCGTACAAGATCTCCACACAAGTGTAAATTGAATTTAATGAAAATTACGTTTATGACTCGCATTGACTCATTCGACTCGAAATCTTTTTAAATATAAATTGTATTTAAAAAGATGTCCATTTCTTTTGTTAGTAATAATTTTATATACCTATTTGTGAATATTTAATTATATTTAAAAAGATATCTATGTAGAATATTTAACAAATAATATTTTTGTACATCTATTTTTATGCCTTTAACGCTTGTAAAATATTAAAAAAGTGTTTTTATATTCTTGCAAGATAAAAACACTTGCATGTTATAGCCTGACCTGAGTCTATACCATGGCATCTCGTTTAGTAACTGTATTATTGCCATTAAACCCGTTTATTTTATCGCTAATTAAAAAAGATTTTAAATAAATATTCCAAATAAAAACTACAATAATTTACGTATTCTAGCAATTATATATTTTGAAATTACCGCATTGTTATAAAATTATGAAGCTAACTTCCAACTAAAAAAAAAATTAGGTAATGTAAATTAAAAACAAAAAACAGTAAAATTCTAATTCGACTCGATGGTTTCCTGTCCGCTTGTGAAAAAATATCGGCCAGGCGCATGCTTGCCGGTGAGTGGGTAGGGCTGCTACTGTACAATTATTATTATTGTATTTGTAAAAAAATCATATTTTGATGAGTAAACACTAAAATACTATGCAATGTACAATCAAGCTTACAAATTTAAATAATATATTAATTACTCGATATGAGTATTTTTGAATATCGATTAGACGTAGTTATGGAATAAGGGGTGCGATCCACAAAAATTGATATTATTTATACTATAAATATGACTCATTTATAGTATAAATAATATAAATTTTATACATGATAAATTATGAGTCATAAGTTATAACCCTTAGGATAAATATTTACGTAATATGATAAAGTCAATTTTATTCAAAATTTTTGTCGATACAAACGGCAATTGATTACAATACGATCGATCAGATTAATTCGTAATAAAATAAATAAAAATATTTAAAAGTGTGGATATAAGCAAAAGCATGTACGAGTATAAATTAAATATAAGTATTAGTATTGTAATATAGCGAATTTGAGCGCCATGGCGCTTCAAACTGGCGCACCAGTAGCCTAATGGTAGGGTGCTGACTGCGAAATGAAAAGGTCGTGTGTTCGAATCCGCCATTCTCTACTGTCGTGAACGACTTAACACATGCATTTTAAGTTTACCAGGAGTGGTTTAAGGGAATATTAGTAATGCTAACAGCATTGCAAGTATTAAAAAATACAGGCGCCGAGCTGTGGCGGTGTAAGAGAATCAACATATATCATTTCGTGAGTGTTCATACATCGTTCGTTCATACATCATCTCGTGGGAATTAATACAGGAGATGGGGATCAGCATCTTCCTGACACCAAGACAAAGTAATAAAAAGCTGTTCTTGATAATTCGCCGCCCAGGCGTGGTATATATTGCAAATATGCTCCCTTCGACAAGTACAGTAGCGAGTTAACTTGCGAACCTAGCGAGTTAAGTTCAAACCTTGTTTGAACGGCAATAAACGAGTTAAGTAGCAAGTTAACGATTAAGTTGAACGGGATAGCCGGCCGAGCTATTTTTCGGCGAGTTAAGTGCGAAGTGCTGCCCTCCCGCGCGTCTCCCGCCCCCCGCAACTAAACTCGCCGCCCATGTAAACGAGCGAGTTTAGTTCAGTGCATAAGTTGACAGGACGCAACGTTTGCGCGCCAAAACGTACAATTGTACTTTTATAATTAAAATCGCCACAAAGTTTGTTCGATACTGTTTATTGAATATTTATACGTTTTATATTGAGTTTTAATAATAAAATGGACGAAAGATATCACGTTTAAATTTGTACAGTAGTATTTAGAACACGAATGTTTAATATAATTGTAGAAATTCATACTGTAAAATTAAACCTGCTCGAGATGCTGCACTCATGAAAATTCTTAAAAACTTCTTTAACAACAACCATAAATACTTCTCTGACTGGATCATTTAATTCTTGACGTAATCCTAGGACCATCTTAAAGTAAAACCGGAAAAATTCTGTAGTCTTGAAACGTCATAACTCCAACGAACTCTATGAACTAATGTCCTTAACTAAACTCGCCACGAACACATTGTTTGAACGCTACTGCCAACTTAACCGTTAACAGTCAACTGCCCTGTAACTAAACTCGCTACTGTACTTGTCGAAGTGTAAATCGGTCTTAAGAGGCAATCTATAGAAAAGGCTCAAAGTTCAGCTGTAGACTTTGATAAGCTGAAATGAATGTCCAATGATTGAAAGACTTTCATTATGTCTTTCTTTTTATTCTAACAAACACTTCATATTAGCTGTATCTGTAAATTCCTCCAAAGTCTTTCTAAATAATTTGTGATCCTTAGTGTTATACTTTCACACTAAAAGGCTACAAATGTTAATAATAAAAAAACATTAAAATGGAATTGAAAGAAAATGATTTTATTAAAATACAATAGTGGCAGCCCTGTGCCCTCGCGCTCGTTTCGTTTGCTTGCTTTACTTAGTGCGAGTCAACGGTATATGATCGCAACTGAGAATTGCTACATTGTTTATTAATTTGATTTTAATTCTTAGATAGTCCTGTAATGTTGTAAGTATATCTTTTACCACAAATCACAAAATGATTTGGGAGTGTTAACCCATCTGCATGCCTAGTGTGGCAGCTATGGCAAGTATGGGAGGATATTGGAGGAAGGTTGTAATTATGATAATGATGATGATGATATTCTTAGATATGTGCATTTACATGTGAAGTACAAAATGTTTACAATTTAACTTTTACTTTACCCTTTTTTATTAATGTCTTAATTAAAAATATAAAGTACCAGCGTCAGCAACCTGAAGCGAGCTGACTATCGTACCAGGGGCGTAGAGTTATCGTACATGAACCGAAATTATCGTACTTATCAAAATAATGTTTATCATAAATAAATAAATTATATTGAACGTAATATTGGTATGTATACCCTATAGTTTTATTTTTCTGCTAAGGGACCGCTTTCAAATCAACAGAACAAATGTATGCAAGGTCACGAACCGGACAGTGAACCTTATAATCCAGCAAACTATGTGTAAGTGGACAGAAAATATTGGATTGCGCTATATTAATTTTATAAATAACATTCGAATTAGAGAAACCAAACATATATTCGCAATATCATATAGTAAGTAGTTTTAAATATGTGAACTTCTCACAACATGATACATAAATACTCACGCATGTCATCCAGAGGGGTAGGCAGAGACTACAACAGGTTTCCATTTGGCACGATCCTGACATACCTCCCTCGCCTCCTCCACATTCATATACCTACGCATAATCGCTAATCGGTTGAGGGTACTCCTAATTTGGTCCATTTTCAATAAATCGCCAGTTTGGTCGATAAATTTTCACCTAGGACGTCCTTTTCCGACTCCGCCATTCACTTCTGCAACATAAATTTTCTTTGTCACTCTCTCCTCATTCATTCTTTCCACATGACCAAACCACCGAAGCGTTCCTTTCTTAATCCTGGTCACAACATCATCTTGCAATCAAATTGCAATCATCAGTATCTTCTCACAACTATTAACAATATAATAAGTTATATTGTTAAGTTCTGATTATATTTTTTACAATTACATAAATAAAAGTGAAATATGCTAGTCTCAGTCACGTCTCTATTCACCTTACTCGCGATAACATTTCGTAAGCGACGCGCGACGTCGGATTCCGTCCGCTGTACGCCGATGCACACGTTTTGATACTTGATTATTTATTTCTTAATCATTTTAATAACATTGTAATATTAAACGCTTACTTCCATATCCTTTATTGGTTAAAAAGAGTAACGGAAAATTGTAGAATTTCAAATACAAAATAAATTATATTCGTTTGTGTCTAACAAGAAATCTTAAGATATATAAATTACGTGTCACGTTGTTTGTCCGCGATGGACTCCTAAACTACTTAACCGATTTTAATCAAATTTGCACATCGTGTGCAGTTTCGTCCAACTTGAGAGATAGGATAGTTTTTTTGCCCATAAGTGACCCACAATTTTGTTTTTTTTATAAATTTTCGAATTTTTAGGACATGGCAAAGGGTTCATCGAAAAGAGCAGAACAACGTCTGCCTGGCAAGCTAGTATTTATACGAAATTGTTTATATTTAAATGATTTAAATACGTGCTCAGCGGTAAAGAAAAAAATCGTGAATAAATCCTTTATCAACAGACTTCAAAAAAGGAGGAGGTTCTCAATTCGACTGCATTTTTCTATGTGTTTTACCTCAGAACTTTATTCCAGGTGTAGGGATTTTGATGATTCTTTTTTATTTCAAAGCTGGTGCTTCTCGTGTGGTCCAATATATATTTTTTGCGAATTTTAGGTTTTTTTACTTTTTTAATAGTACATGACAAAGGGTCGTCAATTGCCACCTTGCAAATAAAAATGGTTTAATTTTTTATAATTATACCCTAGCAACGTGTGTTTTTACTGTTGTTAGAAACAATTTCTAAATACCTATTCATTATACACATACACAAATAAATAAAATTAAAGTGTCGGATTGTATCTTCAAAATGACAGCTTTATGCTAAATGCACATGAAAGTATATACGGTACTTATAACGAAAATACATTTATTTATTTATTGTCTGTCTATTTATTTGTTCCGGCTAATTTCCGAAACGGGTGGACCGATTCTGACGGGATTTTCACTGGCAGATAGCTGATGTTATAAGGAGTAACTGAGGATACTTTTATTTCAGAAAATTAGGGTTCTGCGCGAAATAAATTAAAACTCATGAAATCCAATTACAATATATTCCACGCGAACGAATTCGCGAGGAACAGCTAGTTTATTCATAAACCTACTTTTTGATCTACTAAGGATCTATCCATGGAATTAAAATCATACAACTTTTTTGCCGTGTCTTAATTACCCGTAACCGTAACATATAACAAAACAGATCTCACACTGGCAAGCTCAGTTTTGAGCGAACCCGAGCAGATACAGTGAGTGTCTGCACAAAGCACGATTTAAATTCTTAATTTGAACTTATGGCCACAGGTACGTTATGTTTACTTAATGCCAATGCTACTTATTTATGGTAACTTTTTGTTTCTTAGAAGCGAGTGTATACTATTTTGAGAAATAAAGTTTTTCATATAAAAAGGCATCGACGGCTCCATGGCGCAGTGACTTAGTTTGCAACGCTATGGGCTGTGGGTTCGAATACCGCACGGAACAAGTATTTTTTTACTGGGTCTCGTTGTTTGTCCTAGTGAAGTTTATGTATGTAAACTGGTCCCACGATACAGGAGAACATCCTAGTGTCGAGGTAACGTATCATACAAAAATAAAAGTCAATCGAAAATGCAGGTTTTTAATCGAGGATAGATGTAGATGTCTATGGCTCACAGCAACCACTTACCATCAGGTGGACTGTGTGCTCTTTTGTCACCTATCCTATAAAAAAATGCAGGTGGCTCAAGATTGTAGGACTTGTGATGGACTGTAATGACGACGATAATTTATATCTCATTTATTATACAACAATACATGGCAGCCATTGACATTAACTCATAAAACCTAACATTGGTTGACTGTCTACAAAGTTGTAGGATTTTCCTTCCATTATACGTGGTAGAGCCACGCTGCAGCTTATATATATTATGGTTGTAGCACGAATGGGTCGGCTCCACCGGGGTAGGACCACGCTCTTACAGAACACCAGTATAAAATAGCAGCTTAATGCTGCTGTGTTTCGTACGTAGAGATAAGGAGACCCTTTTTTACTGGAAACGAGGTATTCCATCTTAGTCCTCACGGGTGACAAAGCATCTGCGTTTTGGTTCGTAATCGAGGATAGATGTAGATGTCTATGAGTCACAGCAACCACTTACCATCAGGTGAACTGTGTGCTCGTTTGTCACCCTTATTCCGTAATAAAAGCTATTCTCCGGACATTTTCAATTACCATTACGTGTACATGATACTATTAGACCGTTTTGTTTATAGGAGAGTGGGGCAAACGAGCATGCGGTTCACCTGATGTTAAGTGACTACCGCCGCACGTGAACAACCGCAACACCAGGGGAATTGCAGATGTGTTGCCGGCCGTATAAAAAGGAATAGGCTCTTTTCTTGAAGGTCTTGAAGGAAAAATCTCTGGTGGTAGCCGATTCCACAAGGAAGTTGTGCGGGGAAGAAAACTTCTTTTAAATCTCACTGTGGTGGACCGCCAGTCACCCAGATGGTATGGATGACTGGCGTATATATTGTATTTGTTCGTTTTCGTTATACTAACCTTGTACTTGGCGGTGAAGGAACACTTCGTGAGGAAACGTAAATAGACGTGGTAGAGTCACGCCGCAGCTGCGTTACGGTTGCAGTACGAATGGGTCGGCTCGATCTGGATACTACCACAGTCTCACAGTGTCAACCATTGCCTATTACAGCCTATAAAAGTTCACTATTGGACATATGTCGCTGCCATAGATTGCCTCATAGGGAGAATTTCGTCATAATTGGCCATTCTTGGAAGACCGTTTGGAAATCGCAGTTTTTTTATGAATGCCTCGATACGCCTTTTTGCCGATACGATACAAATACCGATACTCTTATAAAAATAATATATGGGTGTCGGCAATACCAACACCCATAGCGATAAATAAAATAATAGCGAGAATTCAAAAATGAAAGTACAATAAATAATAAATAAGTCAGGTTATTTTTTAATTAATATAAAAATAACAAATAACATGACAAATTAAATAAAACCGTTTAAAACTATAGACAGTAGCGTTTGCAACGAAATAGACTAGACAACACGCGCGTTTTCGGTATATTTTTGCAGCGCGAAATTTGAAAAGTATCTTTGAATCGGCCATAAAAACATCGCCGATGCCGATATATCGGCAAGCTGCGAGTATCGCCGATATATCGGTATCGGATGCATCTCTAGTTTATTTTTATTTTTTTGTGTTGTTACTAAGAAGATGATGCTGTCCATCTTATGCTTTAGTTTCCCTTAGTTGCTTCTTATATCACCCATGTAACGATACAGGACAGCGGATATTCTTTCACCGTCACTACACGGTACTAGGGCTGTATGCATCCGAGTATCTTCCTCGGTTCTCCCGAAGCTGAATATTTAGTTGAGCCCCGTTTAAATAAACTTTACACCGACCAATAATCCGGTTCGAATCGGCTGGAGCCGGGTTTTATGTGTGGTACACGTTATGTATTTCGTATGCATTTTGAGGAAAACATTTTTTTTAAATCGCTTCCTCGTAATTTATTTTTGTGTAAAAATCGACTACAAGGTGGGGGATTTCCCTTAATTGTTCCCTTAATAAATAATTGTATAAAGATGTAAAATTATATTTATGTCTACAATTTTTTTTTATCTTCACGCACAATCCCTAACGGGGTAGCCAGAGAGAACAGATCGCCAAGTGTCACGATCCCTACATACCTCTTTCGCTTCTTTCAGGTTCATTAACTTCCTCATACATGCACGTCTAGGTATCCGAGTACTCTTGACCTTCCCCTCTTCGAGCAATTTGCTCACATGGTCTTCGAAAGTTAGTCTCGGTCTACCTCGACACCTTTTAATATTTACTTTCGCTCTATATATTTTCTTCACCATTCGCTCTTCACTCATTCGCTCAACGTGCCCAAACCATCGGAGTACGCTCCTATCAATTTTTGTGATAAGGTCATCTTTCAATCCTGCCATATTGCGAATCTCTTCGTTTCGCTTTCGGTCGGCTATGGTAACGCCACACATTTTACGAAGAGATCGCATCTCCACTGCATTCAACTTGCTTTTATGCTTCTTTCTTTTTCTAATTTTTTTTTCTTTCTAAAACCGACTACCTATTTTAAATAAAAAAAAATAAAAAAAAATATGTACAATACTTTCGGTCGGTTTCTCGCAAGTTCTTCCCAGGACAGTGTTATTTTCCTAACCAGTGGTAAATAAAAAAATTGACTTTCAATAAGTAATATGTGAGTTTGTATAATAATTAACCGTGCAGTGACGGTGTAAGAATATCCCCTACCCCATAACATCCCCTAAGTGTGGTAAGAAGTGGCAGAGGAAAGTGAAACAGAAAGATCTATGGGGTAAGCTTATTTTCAGCTGTGGGCTTTATTAGGCACTCAAAAGTAAAGTTACAGCCTATATACGTCCCACTGCTGGGCACAGGCCTGCGCTCATTTCTGAGAGGGTTTTAGGGCAAGCAAGTGTCCGCCGCGTTGCCCCAATACGTGTTTGCGAACTTCACATGTCTTCGAAATATTTTTTTTCCTTATTTCTCTGACATGCCGGTTTGCTCACGATGTTTTCCTTCACCGCCGAGAACGTGGTAAATCAGCACTTAAAATTGCTATTAACAATTTCATTGGTGCCGGCGGGGATCGAACCCGGCTTACTCGGTACGCGTACTACAGCGAGCGCTAACCATCTGGGTTACCACGGCTTATAAGTATAATGAGGGTAATGTGGTCGTCCGGTTAATATGGTCACTCTCTTGTAACTCAAGAACTACAGCCTTGTTTGCATAGATGATTCTGTGATACGATAGCTCTTCATCAGTAACCAAAAATAAAGGGTTAAAAGGGCGATGCTTTATCACGTATTTTGACAATTGATATTAAAGTAAAATAATAAAATCAAATAATAAAGGGTTAAAAGGGCGATGCTTTATCGACGCTATTTTGACAATTGATATTAAAGTACTTAAATATTTTAGTCGATTTTATTATGGTGTAGGGTGTGGTGTAGTTAATTTTTTTAAGAAGGTTTTTTGAAGTGCTCCTAATTATTGCCGAGGCTTGTTTGCATTTTTTTTTCTTAATATATCAGTTATAGCATACGACTTAGTATTTTTGTGTCTGTCCTTCTCCTAGTTTTGGTTTTATAGGGCGGCAAAGCTTAATGTGACCATATTGGATTAACTTGCCAAATAAAGTCAAACCGTTGTGCGATGAGTTTTGTCAAGTGTTATAATTAGTTTAAATACAAATTTAAATTGTTTAGCCACTTAATAAACGTAATAATGGGTTCACGTTATTTATTTTCGAAAATTGCCTCCGCTATCGCTTCCGCTCGTGTCTCAGGCCGCACGCGTACACCGTTCTATTATTAGTAAGCAATCGATAAGCCGACTTAAATGTGACACTGTATTCGCTCTTGCGACTGTTTGTTGGTTTGTGTGGCTGCCGGCATTTTTTATCGACACGATATGTATGTGAAGTAAAGATATATTAGCATATATACGTCCCACTACTGGGCCTGCTTATTTATAAGAGTTTTGGAATAATAAGTTCAGGTTTATTCGTATACGTGGTAGAGCCATGCTGCAGTTATATTGTAGTTGTAGCGTGGGTCGGCTCAACCGAGGAAGGATCGTCCTCTCATAGAAATACCAGCGTAAAATAGCAGCCTAATGCTCCTGTGTTTCGTATGGTGAGTGTAGAAAACCGGGGAACCTTTTTAATGGATGCGAGGCATTCCATCTAAGTCCTCACGAGTGGCAATGTATCCGCATTTTGATTTTTAATCTAGGATTGATGTAGATTTCTATAGGTCACAGCAACTCTTATTCTGTAACAAGTGGTAAAATTAAAAATTTTGTACAACGAATTTCAATATATATAAAGTAAGAACATCAACAATGTAGTCGAAATCAATTAAATACACATTAATAAGGATAACTCTTTATCAAATAAGTATATTGGACCACTAGAGAAGCACCAGCTTTGAAATAAAGTCGATTGATAAAGGATTTATTCACGATTTTTTTCTTTATCTACCGCTGAGCACGTACTATGAATCACTTAAATATATATATATATATATATATATATATATATATATATATATATATATATATATATATATATATATATATATATATATATATATATATATATATATATATATATATATTAGAAGAAATCATTACATATATTAACTTTGATCTCTCAATATATTTACGAAAATTTAATGTATGTACACAAAAACAAAAATAGTTTTGTACCTACATTCTGTTAATACTAGGAACAGGCACAAGTTAGGTATTCCAGTTACTCCACTCCAAAGAGTCGGTAATTCCTTCATAAGGCTATGTATACGCTTTTACAACAGTGCCGGAAAATATGCAGATGTTATCTATCAAGAGGTTTAAAATAATTATGTAAACAAAAATTGTTTACGTAACGATTTCTTATATTTACGCGAACGCTACACATTGATTAAAACTACTTTTACGACTTTTATCACGTTTATTTATTTTATTTTAGCTGCTTGGAACCCTATAATTAATAAAATTAAAACCCAGGCATACCACTACAAGACTTCAAAACACAGTTAGTTCATTCTGCTTAGATCGGACCAAAGACAATAATTAAAAAGCTGAAGGTACTCCGGGTTAACTTTAACATCGGGACGTCAGTCACCACAGTCCCCCGTGACCATGGGTGCTGGAAAGCACCAGAAACGTCGGGTATTAAAAAATCAAATAAATAAAACCATAAATCCGTAAAAGTTTGTTAATCAAAATTGTTAAGTAAGGCTTATTTTACTACTAAATAGTACGTAATGCACGGTTGTAAGGTTGGCAGATATTCGGAATACGTCTGGATTCTCCCGACATTTTAAATAGTTTTCAGACTCCCGACAAAACTCAAAATCTTCAGACAAACAGTTCCTTGGAAAGTAAATGTATGGCCTTTGATTAAATAAGAGCTGAGTTTGTAATTAGGCTGAAGTTTGAAATATTTTTTTTTATTAAGTAAATTGTTTGAATTTTAAGTATTTTCTGAATAAAGGATCCAAATTGGTGGATTCAGTAAAGTCCAATGCCAAATACATGTGGCAAACTAAAAAGTGTACCTAAATTAGTTTCGTTTAAAGTATATATATATATATATCATATATATATATATATATATATATAAATATATATATATTTCTCCTGATAACAACCCCAAAATCCCGACTTTATTCAAATTTTGTCGATGCAAACCCAACCATCTGTTTGTTAATGTTTTCATAACAATTGTATAAAATATCATAATATTGTAAATTGTGCTTTAAAAAAAAAGTCATGCTAGGTTTCTTACTGGTTCTTCCCAGGACAGAGGTTCTTTCCGAACCGGTGGTAAAAGCAAAAATTCTGTCTTTCAATAAGTACATACATGTAATCAATATACAATAAAAATTCCACTCTGTTTTATTCAAGGAAGTGTCCGCCGTACTGCCCTAATGCGTGTTTGCGGACTACACGTGTCATAGAATTTTTTATTTCTCAGACACGCAGGTTTCCTGACGATGTTTTCATTCATCACCGAGTGCGTGGTGAATCAGCACTTAAAATTACAACTAACAATTTCATTGGTGCCGGCGGGGTTGCTCGCGCACTTTGAAATTTACAGCGATCGCTAAGCCCCCGAGTTACCACCGCTCAAATGGATTATTACTACAAATGGATTTAAATGGAAATATAAAGTGACTTCAGCTATCATCGGATCTAGTTGATATTTATCATGAAAGTAGTTCGATAACATCAACACACACTGGAGCAGTGCGACGGACTTATATATATATATAAGCGGGAAAATTAAAAAAAATGTACAACTGACTTAATACGACTGAATCTATGTAGTATGTACACGAAATCAATTAAAAACGCATTATTCGAGATAACTCAAAATCTATGTCAGATCTTGATCTTGATCATGAAATTTATATGGGACCACACAAGAAGCACCAGCTTTCAGATCAGAAGAATCACCAAAATCGATTAACCTAGAGTAAAGTAATGAGGAAACACACACACATAAAAAAACATACAGTCGAATTAAGTACCTCCTAGTTTCTGAAGTCGGTGAATAAAAATAGATTGTAAATGACATAAACGATTATTTGATACGTGGTAGAGCCACGCTGAAGCTGTATCATGGTTGTAGTACGAATGGGTCGACCAGGGAAGGACAACGTTCTCACAGAATATCAGCGTAAAATAGCAGCGTGATGCAGCTGTGTTTCGAATGGTGAGTGTAGAGATCCGGAGACCCATTTTTACTGGAAATGAGTAATTCCATCTTAGTCCTCACGGGTGACAACGCATTTGCGTTTTGATTCGTAATCGAGGATAGATGTAGATGTCTATGGGCCACAGTAACCACTTACCATCAGGTGGACTGTGTGCTCGTTTGTCACCCGTACTCTGGTCGATTCGATCCATTGGTGAAAACTGAAATTAATAATTTCATTGGTGCAAGCGGGGATCGAAGCCGGGTTGCTAGTGTACTGTGAAATTTAAAGCGAGCGTTTAGCCCTTGAGCTTACTGGGCTCAACGTATCATATTTATAATGAAATAAAGTAATATTCTTAGCAACTATTGGTACAAAGTTCTTAAATTATAAACTAATGTCATATCATTAATTAATTAATTTTTTCAAAGTACAAAGAATTATACGTAAAAGTACGGTTTTCCTAATCTTCAGATTTTGTGTTACGTAGGTATAATAAAATTGGTTTATGTGTACACAAGTTTCGACGTTATTCCGTGATACGTAAAGAATATTTTCGGGTGTGTTATCGTACAATTATTTGTAGTTACACCCTTTTGAATTCATTACGATTTCACAACTTCGTGAACTGTTGTTTAGGACGGTCGACAAGTTTTGATACTTGTTTTACATTTTTTATACTATATTGAATATTTTAATATTTGATATCGACGTGGCGTAGTGGTTGGTGTGCACGTATCTGTTTATTTTTGACATTAGAATTTAATTATTATTGTAAAGTGTTAGAGCCACGCAACAGCTATATTGGGGTTGTAGCACAAATTGGTCGACTCGACCGGGGAAGCAATACGCTCTTATAGAATATCATCTCGAAATAGCAGCTTAATACTGCTGTACTTCGTATGGTGAGTGTAGAGATCCGGAGACCCTTTTTTAATGGAAACGTGGCATTCCATGTTAGTTCTCTGGGAGGGATGACAACGGTAGATCCGTTTTGATTCTTAATTGAGGATAAATGTAAATGTCTATGGGCCACAGCGTTCACTTACCATCAGGCGGAATGTATGCACTTTTGTCACTCTTAATCTATTAAAAAAAAAAAACATAAACTCATACATTTTAACCCAATTGAGATTGATTATGCCACAATAATTTAGTATACAATAAATAGAAATAGACCCGTGTATAGTAACAGACGTGTTTTTTAATAAATTGTTAACTACACACAACATTAAGAGCTCATAAATGTATACCGAACCGAAACTAACGCTAGTTTGGTCCCAGGTTTACAGTTAGATAAGTGTAACTATCGAACAGTCGAGCAGACAGGCACTAAACGGCACTCCTGTTTATTTGTAAATGTCGCGTGTCGAGGGAATCAGCTAGCACCAGGGTTGGTGCTTTTGCACAATTATGAGCATAAACTCTATATCTGTATGTATGCATCAAGTGATGTCTTTTTTTATACAAGAAGACGTGATAAAGTAGCACACAGCTTATATTATATTTCTAGCTTTTAACAACTTTTACATCTACTTTATTTCATGAAGGTTAACTGTTAACTGAAGTTTAAAAAGGTTAAAAGTCCGTCGCCGAATCAAATTATATGAATAAAATTAAATAAATAAGTAAGCTCCTACATTGATCCTCAATTGTGTATCATTTCATTTGACGGTATTATTCTGTGATAACGTTGTCCTCGGTAAGGATTTTTTTTTGAAATAATATATGGGTGACAAACGAGCACACAGTCCACCTGATGGTAAGTGGTTGCTGTGGCCCATAGACATCTACATCTATCCTCGATTAAGAATCAAAATGCAGATGCGTTGTCACCCGTGAGGACTAAGATGGTTCTCTACACTCACCATACGAAACACAGCAGCATTAAGCTGCTATTTTACGCTGGTATTCTGTAAGAGAGGTAAGGGCGAATGGGTCGGCTCAAACGGGTATGGACCACGCTCTCACAGAATACCAGCGTAAAGTAGTAGCTTAATACTGCTATGTTTCGTATCTTGAGTGTAGAGAATTGGAGACCCTTTTTACTGGAAACGAGGCATTCCATCTTAGTCCTCACGGGTGACAACGCATTTGCATTTTGATTCTTAATCGAGGATAGATGTAGATGTCTATGGGCCACAGCATCCACTTACCATCAGGTGGACTGTGTGCTCGTTTGTCACACTTATTCAATAAAAAAAAACAAAGCTCATATTATTTTGCACGAAGTACTTTTCAATCTTGGCCGTATAATATACTATTGAATTTTTTCTCATCAAGTAAAATCCAAAAGAATCCCAAAATGCATCAGAGTTATATGTCGACGCGACTCGTCTCGCGTGATAAATATTAAAACCGTGTGACGTTCAAAATAGTTGATAAGCTATAAATTATGAATGATCGCAAATCAACGCAAGACCCAGCGGTTAGAGAACCTCGCATTACTTTATCCAGTGTACTCTAATTCGATCTACAATACTGATTACGGTATATATTTTGCAAAATACATTTTTATTTACTAAGGAAGGAAGGTTTAAGTCCAACAGCGGCAAGGGCATATTAATGATGTTTTATCTTATGTGTAGATAAGCGTCGTATAAAAATCTCTATATAAATATTTATTCATGTTTTTTTTAAGACAGTTGTTGTTGTTTGAGTAGTTGAGTTGTTTTTCGTAACAAGTCCTTGGAGTATAGGTTTTTTAAATAGATTTTCCGGCACCAAGATATTTTATAGTATGACAATATATGATTGTAATTTAAAAAATATTAAACAATTAACATATTACGTAAGCACATTATCAAAATCGCTACGTCGCTATATCCGACCCGCCTCCCATCCTTCTCAGCTTTCCGCCAGGGACGTATTTTGGAAACGGTTTTTTTTTGTTTAACACAAAAAAATAAATAACGGACAGGTAAACTCAGTTCCAATCAGATATTGCTATAGTTATTTTAAAAAATAAATCAAAAAATCTTTTCACTATAATAAAGGCTATTAAAAAATTTTATAATCAAATTCTAGTTATAATTAGATTTGCGAATTTATATTTTGCGGTCCAATATAAATTTGAACTAGAAAAACAGTGAACAACTTAGCTCGTATATTACATATGATAAAAAGAAACAAAACAAAGTCTTATTTATTCATTATTGAAAACATGTTGTCTGTCGTTACAGCTAGGAATAAATTTAAACTAAATAAATTATTGTAGACTTTTTTATGTGGTAGAGCCATGCAGTTATATTAATAGTATAGTTGTAGCACGAATGGGTCGGCTTGACCGGGGAGGGACCACGCTCTCACAAAATATCAGCGTCAAATAGTAGCTTAATGCTGTGTTTCGTATGGTGAGTGTAGAGAACCGGAGACCCTTTTTACTGAAAACGAGGCATTCCACATAAGTCCTCACGGGTGACAACGCATCTGCATTTTGATTCGTAATCGAGGATAGATGTAGATGTCTATGGGCCACAGCAACCACTTACCATCAGGTGGACTGTGTGCTCGTTTGTCACCCTGTCCTATAAAAAAAAACACTTCTGGTTTGGTAATCTATCGAGTTTTTTTGTTAATAATTTCTCAGTTGCAGCCCGGAGTCAAACATTGGCGGTGTTTTATCCCGGAGCTCTAGAAAGTACGTAAAGAGGATGCTCTTGCATCTGATTTATCTCCGATCGTTTCGGAACGTTGTCCCATCGAATTATAAAAGGGAATAGAGAGAGTGAATCTATAAATCCAGGCCTGTGCCATCATATTTGTCAAGAATATGATTGATCAGGAAAGTCCGCATCATTGCTCTTTTGCGTGATGACCGAATTCATTACTACGATCTTTGCTTTTATTTGCAAATAATTTTCGTATCGGCAGAGATTTTACTTGAATTGTTCGCATTTTGTGATATTAAAATCAAGCATCCAACCCCAGAGCTATCGGAACTTGATAAACAATACCAACTTAAACAAAACACAAGTTATATGTCCTTATTGGACATATAACATGTGCTCTTGTTTTAATATCTTTACATCAAGGTATAACTACTTATTGAACCTAGCCTTGTACTAGACGCAGACGTTTAATTATTCATATGCAAGTATTAAAGCGGAATCGCTTTGAGTTGTTACAAACAGCTTATATCAATATTGTACTTTTAATTTACGATCGAATAGTTTTTATTTTGCTATTCATAAGCCAGTGTTTTACTGCAATCCCAACCAGTAGCGATTGTTGATGTAGCCAGAGGTCTTAGCTTCAAGTCAGTAATTCATCAATTCCATTTCAGCCTATAAAAGTCCACTGCCGAACACAGGCCTCCCTCATAGATAGCCTCATGGGGGATTTGACCATAGTTGGCGCGTTTGGCAGTTTTTTGAGTGTGATCAGAAAGATGCTGCTGCTCATCTCCTGTTTGATTGGCCCTCTGTCGTCTCTTACACCTCACGACGATATGGGATAGTTGATATTTTTAACTGCTACTACATGCTTCAGGTAAGTAACTAATACCGAACCTATAAAAATAATAAAATATGACATGGATTTCGTCCCAGTGACACTTCTCTAATTTTTATTTGCCAAGAGTAAGACGACTTGGTCGATTCAAACATGGCGATTTTCAAACTTGCTGGTCATAGTACCTTTCCCGTCGTGATAGGACCTTTACATATGGACTCATGACCCCTCTTAAGCGGGGTAGAATCACGCTCACAAAATCCAACGTAAAATACCAGGCTGATGCTAAGTTCGAGTCCTCGGAAGTGAAAATGCGTCTACATTTCCATTCGTAATCGATGATCAAATCGAGATCAAAGTGTCTGTCTTTGAACCGAAGCATCGACTTACGAGTATCATCTCTTAAACCGTGTACGTGCTTGTCACCCTAAATTCTATGCAAAAAACCGTTAAGATAAACTGTTTTTCAGTTTTAATATAACAAATCCCTAACAACAATTTCGAAATGGGAAGTAATAAATTTTACAAATTTTTTTGAGTTTCATTTAAACTTTTTACCGACGTTTCGAGTGCTCGTCTAGTAACGTGGTGACCGACTTAACCAGAGTAAAAGTTTGTATAGTTAAAAATACTAGTTTTTATTTTAAATTATTAATGTTCAGATTGAGATAGATCCTACAAAACATTCGTGAACCTTGATGTTAAATTAATAATTTTATTGTTTCCAGCAGGGATTGAACCTCACCTCCTCGCGTACTGAGTAATTTATGGCCAGCGTTTATCCATTAAGCTACCGCGACCCTTGTGTATAAATAGTTGGTTTAATAAGTATTTTTTTATTGCGTGCTAATTAGTAAAGTTGATTCTTTGTTAGAATATGCAAATCACTCTTTTTATAGTAACTATGTTAATTTTATGTATATATAAAGTAGTTTTGAAACTAATTTTAGGGTTCCTTTTTTATTAATTAATAAAAGCTGTAGTTTTTTTTTATTTATGGTGTCCTTTCTTTATTTAGATTTATTATTTAATATTGACTATTATATATACTATATACATAAATTAATATTGACTATTATATATACTATATACATAAATTAATATTGACTATTATATATACTATATACATAAATTAATATTGACTATTATAGACATAGACATAGTCCACTTGAGTTTCTCCAAATATGTGTCAGATCAGATTTATACATCTTTGACTCTGCTGACTTCTTTCACACTTTTACGTTACTACCTTACTGCTTTAAAACGATTTCCTGTTAGTAAAATTGTATGTATTAAACAAAATGTATTTATTTATGGTGGGTACATTAAGCATAAAACATCGCTTGAAAGTTTTAAACATAATTATATATGAAACTAATTATAGTATCATTTATCTCTTTATTATGCAATCACCAATTAATTCAAGTTACGTTCCGCCATTGTTTTGTTTTATAAGGATTTAACGTCAAAATGCTTCCTAACCGGTTTGATATTAATAATTTAAATACAACAAAATAAGAGGCCTGTTCCAAACTATATGACGTACCTATATAGATTGTAACTTTACCTTTGAAATTTAAATAGTTAATATGAATATTTTAATCGGATTAAAAGACAACCTTGTTTGTGTATATATACAGTTTTTAATAGTTGTATCCCTGCTCCAAAAACCCATTCAGACATGTGCTGTTGCCTGTTACCTTGCTGAAGGTCACTCACGATATAATGCATAGTTACAGCCAGAAAGCACAGTCCTGAAACACCTGCATCGACTCTCTGCATGTTTAATGAGGTTCTTCACCATCGGTTGTCCAGTCTTATACTTCAGCCTATTGATCCACTGGGCTATGTCAGTTACTCTTAGTCTTCTGCGTATATCATCGTTACGGATCTAAGTACTCTACATAGCTCCTTAGGTGACTGAGCGTCCTCATACAGTCAGCTGTGTAGGATAAAGTTTTGGTTCCGTAAGTCATCATTGGCATCACGTACTGTTTGTAGACTGCGACATATATCATCATTATCATTCGAGTTCATCAAGTCTACTGATGAACTTGGCAACTGCTGAATTGGCCAGCTGTGACGTATAATATAGGATTTTTAAAAAAAAATACTTTTATTTGTTCGGTTTTTAAACCACTTATTTAAACCATTTTATTAATAAAAATATTACATTATTGTGTAAAGATTAAAAATAATGTACAAAATGTTGTAATTTTTTTAATATAGACATGTGATAAATGTAATGTAATATAATAATAATAATAATAATATATTACTTGCCAAATTCGACTCTGTGCTCTTCTCCCCACTCACACCGAGCTGCCGTTTCGTGTTATTGAGAATTTATGTCGGTAAGGCGGTGAACTCACTAGCGGACATCTTTACGCATTTATGTTAACAATAGAATCCTTAACGTGATAATCTCACACAACATAAATATAGTCCGTGTGACATCCTGGACAGCGTCCCTAACTACTAAGTTGGGTTCTGGGTTCGAATCCGTAACGTGAAATATAAATATATATATATATATATATATATAATATATATATATATATAAATATATAAAATTGTGTATTTACTAAACAAGCCCTGACTTGAAATTTGGTATAATACCTATATGCTCCTTTCTCAAAGTAGACATCGACTAAGAAAGGATTTTGGAAAATTCAACCCTAAGGGGGTGAAATAGGGTTTAAGTGGTGTAAGAATATACACGAGACGATAATGTGAAAGAAACTGATTGACTTTGTGAAAAAATTGATAGACTTTGCGGAAAACCATTATAATAAATATATTGATTAATTTGCAACTTTCCGCTACCCAAATACAATGATGTGTGTGCTCTTCAATGCAGGTAAGACACACCATTGTATTTAGGTAGCGGAAGGTTGCGAATTAATCAATATCTTTATTACATAGAGATAAGCAGCAGTATCTTACTGATAATATCTTGAATATTTAAAAAAAACTCCGATTGCCATTCCACCCTCCAAATATCCCTTCGTAAGCCTATTAATGGACTTAATGAATATGTCTATGTATGAATTCACGCACACAATTTCACGCTGGTATTATATGCGAGCTTCTTTTCCGGTCGAGCCAACCCATTCGTAATGCAGCCGAACTCTGCAACCGGGCTGTACCACGTATGATTGATTACTTGTTTTCTGTTCTGTACGTGTGCTCCGTGTGTATCGCACCTGAGTGACCTGAGCCTTCCTCTGACCTTACCGTACTTGACTTTTAATAGTATATAATAGAATAATAGATAAATAATAGACGGTTTTTAGAGGCTGAACCAAAGGTAAATGTTAAAAAGAACATTCAGTTCATTTTTTTATATGTACAAAATATATTTTATTTAAATGTGTGCGCGCGTATTAAAAAAACAAGCATTTTTATCGCTAACATTTCTGGAATCTTATCATTAAATCTTAAGTAATATTAAAAACTTTATAGATATTGTAGCTTGACTTGGTCTGAGGATTAAGTTCTTAGTGAATTTAATATCGATAGACTTAGGTTAAACTTAAGTTTTGTCAGCAGTCACTTACTAATATATAACATCTATATTCGTTTATAAAATTTTTGACAGTTATTTTATTTAAAAGGACTTTTTTGGGCAAGGTTGGAAAACGAGCTCACAGTTTGCTGCTTGATGGTAAGTAGTTGGTGTTGCCTATAGTTTTGGGATTCAAAATGCAAATCCGTTGCCACCCATGAGAGGGTAAGATGGAATGCCTCGATACCAGTAAAAGAGTCTTTTAATTCTACGTGACAAATGCTTAAATTAAAAAATAGATATATAATCAGTTAAATTAAAAAATAGGTACATAATCAGTTGTATTTTTTTTAATTATATCTAATTAATAATGTTCGAACAACTATATATTGAAAGCTAACATTATATTTTCATTGTTATTAATTTTATTCATTATGAAATATAAATACAACAATAAAAGTTAGTATTTGTATAATGTATAAACAGCCTTAACTCCAGGGGCGTTGCACCGAATAGATCCGACGCGCGCTATCAATTCTGTTGGGTGCGCTTGTGTGCGCGATCCGCGTTTGTGTGTAGCATGTGACATTCTACAGGGGGCTCGCAAACATTTTCTTTAATTATTCATTCGATATATTCGAACAGTAATGTATAAAATCATGCGTTGCGTTAATATTTATAACAGACTATCGCTTAATATCTTAGAGAATAGTAACGATCGTCATAGGTTCTACGTGTAACTACTTTATCGCAATGAAGCTTAGTTAAAATGGGTAATGGAATATTAGTAGTATTATTAGCTAGTAATATATTAAAACCCTTTTTACTGGAAACGAGGCATTATATCTCAGTCCTCACGGGTGACAACGCATCTGCATTTTGATTTGTAATCGAGGATAGATCTAGATGTCTATGGGCCACAGCAACCACATCCATCAGGTAGACTGTGTGCTCGTTCGTCACCCTATCCTATAAAAAAGTCCTTTATTCACTCCACTGCTGAACATAGGCCTCCCTATGGGTTGGCCGTAAGGGGATATTTGCCGTATCTGCTACGCTTGGCAAGCGGGCTGGAAGCGGCAGTTTTTTAAATAATTGTCGTAAGACGCTGCTGAACATCTCCTGGTTCGTTTGATTCTGCCGCCTTATACATCATCTACGTGGCGATATGGTGTAGAGGATATACATGTACCACCACCAAGCGGTATATTGAAAAATGGTCGAAGTATTTTATATTTTTATAATATTTTTGATTAACATATTTATCTTTCTAGTATTATTTCGCCATTTTGCTGTGTGAGTATCCTAAGAGTAGGCTATCAGATTTTTTTAGCTATTCCTATAATGAGATGCCGCCAACAAGTTATATTACGGTTGGGACTACACCTAATGGTAAGTAGCTGCCGCAGTTCATAGACACCTGCGGCAACCTTCAGATACAGCAGGTTACAGATGCGTTTTCACCTCTGAGAACTAAGATGGAGTGTAAAGACTTACAGCCTGTAATCATACTGGCGCTATATTATTCATACCGGATAAGGATAGTGCACGTCCGAAACCAAATGATCGCCTTTGTTATAAACATTTCACAGACTGTTTTATTAGACATGAGAACCGTACCACTTTGAAAAAGTGCAGTATACCGACAATATTTTCTGGTAGTACCAGTACCAGTAAGTATAAAATTATTGGATTATTATTTCGAATGTTTTTTTTAGTTCTTCTCTTCTCATTTCCCTTCAAACTCAAGGCCATAGTCAAATGTAGTAAAGTCGCCTGATGATGTCGAGCCACGTTGGATGTGTGTTAGTGGGCTGCGGCTAGAGATTCCTCTCCCTGTGCCGCTGTAGTCGAGGTGGAGTCGTAAGGGAAGAGGAGTGTCGGTATGGCGATTGGCGATGCGCCATGCTATCCTCCGCGACTTTGGTGAGGCTGCACCACTTGATGCTTTCAAGTACTCGCTTTTTCCTGGCTTCTTTCACATATCGGACTCGGGGAGTTCGTACTATATTAGGCAAAAATATAAGTAAGAGTTTGCTAGGACTCACGGGCAGAAAATGAGTTGATAGTTTATAATATAAAACAAATTGTAAAAACTAATATTTCGAACAGCCTGTATAAAGTCACCTTGTTCCAAGTAAACAACCACAGACGCATCACACGTACACGCGACATTTCGTGTGCGTAGTCTCGTGTACACACACACAGACACACTCACGCACACGCGGCCACGTCGGACGGGTTTGTGTATGTTAAATGTTAAATTTAATTGTTAACGCAAATCGGTCGAGTGCGGCCACTTTTTAACCGAGTTATAATGATACTTGAAACTATGTTATATATACAAGTTTTTGTTTTAACTGGGTAGGCACAGTCAAAAGCGGCAAAACATACGGATTGACGGACTGACGGTCAATGCCAAACGTTTTGGGATGTAATTCGAATGCTTGCTAAGGTTATCGTTTTTTTTTTATGGAATAAGGAAGTGATAAACGAGCATACAGACCCGACCTGATTGTAAGCAGATGACATGGCCCATAAACAGTTTAATTTATCCACGATTAAGAATTAAAATGTCTCATCACCGGGTTTCCGGTTCTCTATACTTACCATACGAAACGGCATTTAGCATTAAGCTGCTATTATACGCTGGTATTGTCAGAGCTTGGTTTTTCCGTGGTTGAGCCAACCCCTTCGTGCTGCAACTATAATATAGCTGCAGAGTAGGTTTAACTCGTTGAAATTGTTTTTGATTAACGGTTTTGATTACCTTATTAGTCGCCTAATGATACATACCTTCTATTCTTGAACGAATTAACTTAAATTAGTGGTTAATTCGTTCAAGCTTCTATTGTATAGAAATTAAACGACTTCTGAGAAAGTTTTTTGTATTGATATTCTACTCAAGTATCTGCCGCAGTACGGGAGTGAATCACAAATTAAAATAGTTTTTGACAATTTCATTCGTCCCGCCGAGGATTTTGAACTCGGGCACCCGATCTGTCATCAGTTCTACTTAAGAAATACTCAAGTTGCAGAACAGTATAATTTATATTTTTATTAATTAATTCATACGTAGTAGAGTCATGCTGCAGTTATATTAGTAGTACAGTTGTAGCACGAATGGGACGACTCGACCGGGGAAGCACCACGCTCTCACAGAATCCCAGCATAAAATAGCAGCTTAATGCTGCTGTGTTTCGTATGGTGAGTGTAGAGAACCGGAGACCCTTTTTACTGGAAACGAGGCATTCCATCTTAGTCCTCACGGGTGACAACGCATCTGCATTTTGATTCGTAAACGAGGATAAATGTAGATGTCTATGGGTGGGCCACAGTAACCACTTATCTTTAGGAGGACTGTGTGCTTGTTTGTCATCCTATCCTATAAAAAAAGAATATATAAGTATCTATACAAATAAATAAAATTTAAGTCTGTTTTTTAAAGTCAAAATAACAGCTTATTACTGAATTCATATGAGCACACAGTTCACCTGATGGCAAGTGGTTGCTTGGCCCATAGACATCTACATCTATCCTCGATTAAGAATTAAAATGCAGATGCGTTGCCAGCCTTGAAAACTAAGATGGAATGCTCGTTTCCAGTAGAAAGAGTCTCCGGTTCTCTACACTCACCATACGAAATACAGCAGCATTAAGCTACCATTTTACGCTGGTATTCTGTGAGAGCGTGGTCCTTCTTCCCCGGTCTAATATAGCTGCAGCATGACTCTACCACGTATAAAATAATTCAATGAAACGGACGTATAAACAGACACTTAAAATTTTGTATATTATACGTATCGAGGCTTAGGTGAAATTACTTTTCAAACATTCTCACAAAATGCCAACAGAAATTGAGCGGCTTATTCCGGACGGCCGCATTATGTTTATCGATTAATGGGTTTTTCTATTACTTTTGCAATTTCATAAAGAATCTTATGTTCACTAGCGACCTATCCCGGCATCGCATGGGTAGGATTTATGTGGCGTCATTTATTTTGATTGTGGTATAATTTTTTTCGAATCCCGCACGGAACAACTATTTGTATGGTAATTGTTTCGGGCCTGGATGTTTGTCCTTGTGAAATTTATGTTTGTAAACTGTCTCCACGATACAGGAGAAAATCCTAGTGTGGAGGTAACGTTTTTAAAAAAAAGAAAGACAAAAGAGAAGAAAGACAAAAAAAAATTTAAGTTTTTTTGGATAAAATGTACCTTAGATCACCACAGGCTCTCTATCATCAGTCATCGTTCAAATATTAAGATTGGCCAGTAACTACAGTCAGACAGACTAAAGTTTTATAAATAGTTATTTAGTTTTCCTTTGTCGCTGACCTGGTAGAGCCACACTGCAGCTATATTATGGTTGTAGTACGAATGAGTCGGCTCGACTCACAGAATACCAGCGTAGAATAGCAGAAACGTTGCTATGTTTCGCATGGTGAGTGTAGAGAACCGGAGACCCTTTTTACTGGAAACGAGCATTCCATCTTAGTTTTCAAGACTGGCAATGCATCTGCATTTTAATTCTTAATCGAGGATAGATGTAGATGTCTATTTGCCACAGCATCCACTTACTATCGGGTGGACTGTGTGCTCGTTTGTCACCCACATTCTATAAAAAAAGACACCCACGCGATGATATGGGTTAGTAGATGAGTAGTAGATATTTTGTGTCATTTTACATTATAGTAATGTCCTACAGACCGAATTTCCCCGAAATTACCCTAACCCGAGAGCATGCGTAAGCACAGGTGCACTCTCTATTGCCTTACTCTCATAGTCCGATGGGACGGTAAACCGACACGACCGGAGAGAGATCAGGCGCAAGACCAACGGCTTTACGCGCTTCCCGGGGGTTAGACACCGCTAACTTCCTGACTATGGCAGCTACTGAAAATTTCTCGACGAAAAAATTAACTGTTTGTCCCGAATTCTGTTTTTGTCCCGACCCTGAATTCGAACCCACCAGACCAACGAGGCTGTCATTATACAATATTATTGATATTATGAAATAAAATACAGCTACTATTAACTTTAATCAAATACTTTTATAATGTCCTCCACGTTGCAGTAACGAGAGAGAAACGATATAGCCTCACTCTAAGAGAATATTTCCCCACCAGTTACTTATTCGAAAGCAATTTTAGTTCACCCCCTTTCATTTAGAATTACACAGGGTCGGACTCGGGTGGCGTTAGCGTTTATTAGTTTTAGTTTAGTTTGCCTTTGTAAACGACAAGTTTTATTCGCGTATTTGCTTACTTTAAGTACTGGAATTTATCCTAAGGGTTTGATCTGTAATATTTTTTAGCTTAACGTCGGGTATTTTGTTTGAAAAATATACTCGTGTAATTAAATATTTAGTCTTTATTGCAAACATTATTATCTCTTTCAGTAATTCCTGGGGGAAAAACACAGAAATTTAAATTGCCTAATTATTTAGGTTTCTGTGGCGGAAAAGAAATAATGTTAATGTTTATGGCAAATAAATACCATACTTTATTCTTTTCAGAAATATGTCATAAAAATAAATAAAATCTAATATTTAAATACCAAAAAAAAATTATAAGACCTATTAACCCATATATCCAAAAATAAAATAATTTAATTTGAATTTGAATTTGAAGATTTACAATATCTTAAGTGATCTATTAAAAACAAATGCATAAAAAATATCTAGTACCATAATATAGGATATTTTCACAAATACACTCTAATAAAATGCTAGTACAACAAAATATACTAATATTTCCCTTAATAAAGTATACTAGCGACGCTTTTAACGTTACTAGTATTGTATATACTATTTAGTGTACGTCAATGACCCGAGACAAAGTAATGAGTTTCTTTCTTTTTTCTTACAAAAAAAAATATTGAAAACGCTTTTAGTTTATATATTTTCAAATCGGAAATATTACGTTAAGTAAAATCAAACGCAAAATAAAATATGGAAATTTTAAAATGATCCTTTAAATGGTAATATGAAAAAAAAATTACCACTCCGTTTACCATTCACTTAATATATATGGTATGGTATGGTATAGAGGTACCAATAAAATTAAGTTTTAACCGACTTCAAAAAGGACGAGGTATTCAATTCGACTGTATGTTCTATTTTTATGTGTGTTACCTCCTAACTTTTCTCTGGATGAACCGATTTTGATGAATCTTTTTTATCTCATAGCTGGTGCTTCTTATGTGGTCCCATATAAATTTGATCAAGATCTGATCAATAGATTTTGAGTTATCTTTAGTAATGCGTTTTTAATTGACTACGTGTACATTGATTCGGTGTTTTTGAAGTCGGTTGTACAAAATTTTTAATGTTACCACTTGTATGTTAAGATATTTTCAACGTTGTAAAGTCACGCTGCGGCTATATTGTGGATGTTGCAGTAACGGGTTGACTCGACCTGGGATGGACCACGCTTTCGCAATATACCATCGTAAACTAGCAACTTAATGCTGCTGCTGCTTCACAGCAAGTTTGACAACGTATCTTTTTCATTCTAAATCGAGGATAATTTTTTTTTATTTAATAAATTTTTTTTTTCTGTTTTCTATTATTTCTATGAACGGCATCCATTTATCATTATGTGGACCGTGTGCTCTTTTGTCATCCTTATTGTAGAAAAAAACCTCTTAATTTTTACAATCCGCGGCTGCGTATTTAAAACATCTTAAAGGAAAGCATCTGTGATAAACAGACAAATGCCAAGATAGTTTTATTAGTATTAGTAACGGAACGTTTGCAAATATTGATACAGAAAACTAGAACACTCATTTCGCTATTGGTTATAGTTCAAATTCACTTTTTTATGTAAAACATTCAAAAAGTTTACTGGAAGCTGCATTCAGGAATAAAGCGTGAATATATTTCTTGATATTATATATATAATAATATAAGGATAGGTATGTTCCTTAGATATTGTTCGGTAGGGTCGCTTCCCGGGGGTGCGACAGTGACGGACTGGGAAGTGATTTCTTTACTATTATTTTATCATATAAAATTTGCTGGCTACTTTTAATAGTGTCTTAAACCTTGTTGATTTTCTATTTTATGTTACATTAAGTACATTTTTGTATATATTATTTTATAAAATAAGTGTGTCAAATGGTCACACAGTCCGCTTGATTGTAAGACGATGCTGTGGCCCATAGATATCCACACTTACCGTCAATAAGGAATGAAAATGCAGATGCGTTGTCACCCCTGAGGACTAAGACGAAATGCCTCGTTTCCAGTAAAATGTGTCTCTGGTTATCTACACTCAACATAAAACAGAGCAGTATTAAGCTGCTATTTTACGCTGGTATTCTGTGAGAGCATGGTCCTTCCCCGGTCGGGCCGACCCATCCGTGCTACAAACATAATATAGCTGCAGCGTGGCTGTACCAAGTATTTTTGTATTTAAAATATTATACAAATAAATAACTGTATAACCTATAACGTCATTACATTCTATTCTCTTTTGATAACTCTTATAACTAATTCAATTGATTCGAGTGTCAAATGCTAAATTGTGATAGATCCAAACCAAAAAAGGCAGTTTAATACAATCTTACCAACATATTAATTTATTATTTCGTTCCGATTGTAAAAAGATAATTAATGATAAGTGACAAGTAACATTATTGTTAATTAAGGCATTCGACTGATAGTGAAATCGTTCGCCAACCATGGCCTCAGCCCAAATTTGGGATCTTACAGTTTAGTGATCGATTGATGTTTGTTTTTAAGTTTCCTTATATCAAGCTAACAATATAAGTGTTATCTTGTTGCTATCAGTTTACAAATTTGTGTTTGATATCAAAAATTAAACATACAATTTTAAATGTGGTTTATTTAAACAATCTTGTTAAACGAAATTTTTAAAATATGTGACCTTTTTATAATAAGTGATATCAGCAAATTATTTAAAATATGACTAAAATAATGACATTTCTATTAAATATTAATTTTTATCTTATAATTTCATTTAACTATATTTATTCTACTTCGTATGAAACTTTTTTCTTGATTAGTTAAATGGAGGCCTTTTGTTTAATATTTTGCGTGTGGTAATTAACTAATATATATTGTATACCAAATGGTATCCACCATTTGGTATACAATATAATATACTCAGTGCGACTGAATCTTTTCCTTGTAAACCACCTTATAACCCTATGATCACAATATATTTGATTTGATTTGATTTTATATATAAAACTGAAATGTATTTAATGTTATACCAAGTGCGACCCTGTTATCTCCCTCACTGCCGACCCCCTACCCGAGCAACACCCGGCCGCACTCGTGAACAGATTTATGTCTGAATTATTTCTTTACTTAATTTTCTAAGTACTCTATTAAATTATTTGTATTTTTATAGAACGGGGTGAAAAACGAGCACACAGTCCACCTGATGGTAAATGGTTGCTGTGGCCCATAGACATCTACATCTAACCTCGATTACGAATCAAAATGCAGATGCGTTACCACCCCTGAGGACTAAGATGGAATGCCTCAATTCCAGTAAAACGGATCTCTGGCTCTCTACATTCACCATACGAAACACAAGCAGCATCAAGCTGCTATTTAACGCTTGTATTCTGTGAGAGCGTGATCCTTACCCGGTCGAGCCGACCTTTTCGTGTCACAACCATAATATATCTGCAGCATGACTCTACCGCGTATGAAAGGTCTAAATAATATGGACTGAAACAGTAACAATAAATTAACTGCGTGACTTTGACCTACTGTCCCACATCAATACTCATGTTTATTGGATTTAGGAACTTAAAGAAAAGAAAAGAGCGTAGTTTTTAAAATGTCGATTACGAATTTGCAATTCCTGTGGTGTTGCCGTTTGTCCTCTCTTCCATAAAACGCGTCTTCTTCTAAGCTCTTCTTTCTTTTAAGTAGTGTAGATAACTGGAGGTCTTTTGTAACAAGGCATTCTATAATATGCTGGGTTTCTATATTTTACAAACGCACCATTTTCTTTTACGAGCTGTTTTTAGTAAATTAACATTGGTATTGTGGGTGTGTGGTTGGGGGGGGGGGGAGCTGAATGCCTACCCTTCCCTCTGACGGTGGTCCACCCGTCCTATTGGATGGCCACTGCTTTTAGGTGACTCTGCGGGATCCTCTTCGGGTCCTCCTGGCAATCCTCCTCAGGACAAGGCAGCGGCGATCATTAGCCGTGTGGTTTCTAGCGCAATTGGCGCACTTCGGCTTTGTCTCTCTGCCCCTTGGGCAAAGGCTGGCGACGTGCTCCCCAGCACAGCGAACACATTGCAGTTGGCGGAGGCATGCCCGAAAGCCTAGCAAACCCCTTTTTGTGACAAAATACCAGTTCTAAGTTTTTCTTTTAAGTCATCTTAACTTGCTGGATGAATAGTTTGTAAAATAAACTTTTTTTACATACACCTCGTACGTAATGAAACGGATCTTTAGGGGGAACGAAACGTTTCTTTAATATAGGAATCGGGCATGTCCGCAAGGGTGACAATGGATCTGCATATTATTTTTAATTGAAGGTGGATCTAGATGTCTATGGGCCACAGCGTCCATCACAATCAGGTGGTCTATATGCTTGTTTACTCTTATACTGTAAACAAGTAATAAAATTAAAAAACCAACTTCAATATAAATAAATCATCAATGTAGTCGAAGTAAAATGATGACTCAAAAACTACTGTTTAGGTCTTGTTCAAAGTTATATGAGAACACGTGAAAAGCATCAGCTTTCAAATGAAATAAGAATCATCAAAATCGGTTCACGTAGAAAACAGTTCTGAGGTAACACACATAAAAAATAAGTTTGTTTTTCTTTTATAGGAGAGTGTGACAAACGAGCACACAGTCCACCTGATGGTAAGTGGTTGCTTCGGCCCATAGACATCTACATCTATCCTCGATTACGAATGCCTCGTTTCCAATAAAAAGGGTCTCCTGTTCTCTACACTCACCATACGAAACACAGCAGTATTAAGCTACTATTTCACGCTGGTATTCTGTGAGAGCGTGGTCCTTTCCCCGGTCGAGCCGACCCATTCATGCTACAACTATACTACTAATATAACTGCAGCATGGCTCTACCACGTGTAAAGACACGTCCACGTGTACACTGTCATTTGCCCCTACTTCAACCCTTCTTTTCTTTTTTTCAGGACGAGGTGCTCGCAATCAACGACAAAGTAGTGGTCCGTGCGGAGGATCTGCTGAGCTGGGTGTGCGAAGGCACGGGTTGGCGATGGGGGCTCCGAGCAGTTTGGAGGGGAGCGTGCGCCCCGCCTGCGGACCCTCGGCTCACCGCGCCGCTCCATCATACGAAGCTGGACTTCAGTGATATAGAACGGGAGAAAAACGCAATTAGTAAGTTCTGTAATGAATCTAAACCTTTTTGCTATGTAATACAATAAATAAAATAAAAACAAACTAAAACTATCGTATTATGGAGTGTAGAGGTAAGGAGAACAATTTTTCATAGGAGAATAGATGAAAAAGTGTCCATCTGTAAGCAATAAATAACAGTTCAAGACTCTCCACAACAGCGCTGGAGTAGCTACAGGAAAGCTACATGAAGTGAACTTAGCAGTTGTCGACGGTATGAAGCGTGCTGCTAAACTGCTCAGTAGCTCTAAAATCTAAAATAATTTTATTTAGTACATATAACCTCGAAAAAGTCGTTTATCCCACTAATATTTTTCGGCGCGTTCTTTAAAATTAACCCCGTAGCTATAGTGGCGCCACCGTTATTTAACGGTTTTCTACGGACATTTTTTAATATACAGTCTGTACTCCTTACCTCTACACTCCGTACTATCGTATGGTCTTACCACAGATTAGTGATCGAATTTCGATGGTATGCGCAGATCGAATTTCGATTGTATGGCGATAATCTCTACTCTCTATTGAGACATTTTGACCATGTGTAGTGTCGTGTAGTCCCTCACGACATTATTTGGTGTTGAGGACAATAAGTAGTAGTTCAAAGTTTTAAAATCTTTGTAGTAAAGTCGTAGACAGATCAGCACATCTCTTGACACTTCCCACTTTACACACGGACTTTTAAAGTTTTAGATTGGGCTTAGGGTAATAAAATACATAGGAGACTTCCTCTGACATTGACATTGGTTCTATGAAAACAAATGCCAAATGGGTCGGCTCAACCGGGGAAGGACCACGCTCTCGCAATATACCAGCGTAAAATAGCAACATAATACTGCTGTGTTTCGAATGGTGAGTGTCGAAGTGTGTGAATGGTAATCCGGAGGCCCTTTTTTATTGGAAACGAGGCATTCCATCTTAGTCCTCGTGGCTGTTAACGCATCTGCGTTTTGATTCTTAATCGAGGATAGATGTAGATGTCTATGGGCCACAGCATCCACTTACCATCAGGTGGACATCAGGTGCTCGTTTGTCACCTTCTATTAAAAAAAAATAGAAATAATGTCCTCCAGATCAAATTTCAGTCACGGCGGCCCTAGCGCAGGACAAAATTAAGAAAATCGTAGTATGGGATTATGATTAAGAGAAAAAAAATTGTTTGTAAGAGAATCCGAGACCAGAGAATCCTGTGTGAATATGGGAAATGCCAGACTTGACTGATAGATGGCGGTATATTTACCCTTTTACACCTTATATACCCAGACCGGCGGTAAGACCAGCGTTAACTAAGCGTTAACTAAAAAAAACTAAGTGAGGTCAGCTTGTCACTATTACTGAGTGACGTCCGTATGCAGTCGAAGCTACAGCATAGGTTCTCAGGGGATCCTATTTTGTCTTAAGACATCTATGTTTTTTATAGACCAGGGTGACCAACGAGCACACAGTCCATCTGATGGTAAGTGGTTGCTGTGACCCATAGACATCTACATCTGTCCTCGATTACGAATACCAAAATGCAGATGCGTTGTCACCAGTGAGGACTAAGATGGAATGCCTCGTTTCCAGTATAAAGGGTCTCTGGTTCTATACACTTACCATACGAAACGCAGCAGAATAAATTTTACGCTGGTATTCTGTGAGCTGTGAGCTGTGACTGCCTCGTTGGTCTAGTGGTTGTAATAGTGTGACTACTGATCATGAGGTCCTGGGTTCGAATCCGGGATTCGTCGGGCCAAAAAATCAATTATTGAGTTTTTCTGTCAAGAAATTCTCAATAGCTGTCCGGAGTCAGTAAGTTGGCGGTGTCTCACCCCCGTGCCTCGGAAAGCACGTAAAGCCGTTGGTCCTGCGCGTGATCTCTCTCCGGTCGTGTCGGTTTACCGTCCCATCGGATTATGAGAGTGAAGGAATAGAGAGTGCACCTGTGCTTGCGCATACACTTGGGCACTATAATCCTGTCCTGCGCCGATGGCTAGCCTCCGTTAAGGCTGGCCGCCGTGACCGAAATTCGGTCTGGAGGATATTATTATTCTGTGAGAGCGTGGTTCTTCCCCGGTCAAGCCGAACCATTCGTGTTACAACTATACTACCAATATAACTGCAGCATGTACCACGTAAAGTGGTACTTGTATGCAACTGGACTGCCAATTCAGAACAAAAACTATGTCACATTGAAATAATACTAGTTTTTACGGAATTTATCGCGTATATTTTAACTTTTTAAATACCCGACGTTTCGAACGCTTTACAGCACTCATGGTCACGGGCGGGACTGAGATGTTCAACGTCCATATGTCATAGTTAACCGCGGTTACCATAGATTAAAATTTAACTTTTGTTCCGATCTATGCAGTATGAACTTATGGTATCTTGAAGTCTTGCAGTTGTATGCTTTTATTTATTATAGGATCCCAAGCAGATGGTAGCACCCAGCCATCTTCTCTATTGAAATTAGGATGTTTTTTGATTTCAATAGCCTCACGAATCATCCTTGGAAGGAATCGGTGTTCTTTAGCGAGGATCTGCGGTCTATCAAATCTGATGTAGTGACGGGGGCGATCCTGTACGTGTTCACAGACTGCAGACTTCCCGGAGCGTCGATTCTTCACATCAGCTATATGTTCTTTAACGCGGGTTTTTATTGATCTTTTAGTTTGTCCTATGTAGGAGAGACCACATTCACAATCAAGCTTGTACACTCCTGCATCTTGCAGAGGGACATTACACTTGACCGATGGTAAAAACTGACCAATCTTCTTCAGCGGCTTGAAGTATGTTTTGATGGAAGCGCGCTTCAAGATGTAGCCAATCTTGTCAGTGACTCCTCTAACATATGGCAGTACCAGCAGGTACACGCTCGACTGTGGCCGGCTTCACTCGTTCTCTGTGACGTAGGCGCGGGACTCGAAGCTTGTTGTCATGCAAAACTTGCTTGAGATGGTGGAGCTCTGCAGCCAGGTTTTTACTGTCACAGAACCCTCGTGCTCTCTGAAACAAAGATTTACCCACGGTAGCTAACTGTGAAGGATGGTGGTGAGAATCACCGTTTAAATATCTATCTGCATGGGTCTTTTTTCTATACACAGTATGGCTCAAGGTGTTATCAGGATTCCGAATTACTAACACATCTAGAAAAGCTAAGGAATTGTTTGCCTCTAACTCCATTGTGAACTGAATTTTAGAATTTATAGAGTTAAGATGGTCTAAAAAATGCAGTTACTTTATCTAAAGGTAGAATTGTGAAAGTGTCGTCTACGTACCGCTTGTAGAACCTTGGATTTATGGGAGAGCTAAGCAAGGCTTTCTCCTCAAAGTCTTCCATAAATATGTCGGCGACAATGGGAGATACAGGTGAGTCCATCGCCACACCATCTACTTGCTTGTAGAACTCCTCCTTCCACAATAGGTAGCCAGATGTAAGGCAGTGTCTGAGTAATACTGCATATTCTACGGGCATGTTGTTTTCTTCCAGCCTTCTAGTTACAATTGAGATGCAGTCTTCAACAGGTAAGCATGTAAACAATGACTGCACATCAAAACTGACCATAGTTTCATTGTCTGCCAGATGTAGGTCTTTAATCTCGCTGACAAAATGGTAGGAATCCTTTATGTGTGCTCTTGTATGTCCCCTGAGTGGTGAGAGTATTTTCGCTAAGTGTTGAGCCAATCTGTAAGTTGGTGAATCGATTTGGCTCACTATGGGACGTAATGGAGCATTGGGCTTGTGTATTTTTGGTAACCCATACAATTTTGGTGATTTGGCGCACGTAGGTATTATCCATTTTACGTCCAGATTTAATTTTTCGGAGTGTTTCTTTATGAGGTCACTAGTTGTTTTTAGTGTGCTATTTGTTGGGTCGTTTTTAACCTTTTTTATAAGTACTTACATCCGACAAAAGTTCTTGTATTTTAGAATTATAATCTGACGTATCCATGACTACCGTGGCGTTTCCCTTATTTCGCGGAGAATCGTAAGTTCGTGTTTATTGCGTAGGTTCTTTAACGCTATAAATTCGTCTTTGATAAGATTCGGTTTAGGCACTGAACATCGACGTAACATAGACGAGATGTCTTGACGTATCGCCTCCAAATCTTCTTTCCGCATATTGTTTTTAAATAAACAGTCCTCGACACTACAGATAATTTCTTCGTACGGTAATTTGCGGGGTGTAATTGCAAAGTTGAGGCCTTTGGATAAAACCCTAATTGTTGTATCATCCAATGTGGTCTCTCCTACATAGGACAAACTAAAAGATCAATAAAAACCCGCGTTAAAGAACATATAGCTGATGTGAAGAATCGACGCTCCGGGAAGTCTGCAGTCTGTGAACACGTAAAGGATCGCCCCCGTCACTACATCAGATTTGATAGACCGCAGATCCTCGCTAAATAACACCGATTCCTTCCAAGGATGATTCGCGAGGCTATTGAAATCAAAAAACATCCTAATTTCAATAGAGAAGATGGCTGGGTGCTACCATCTGCTTGGGATCCTATAATAAATAAAATTAAATCCCAACCCAAGCATACAACTGCAAGACTTCAAGATACCATAAGTTCATACTGCATAGATCGGAACAAAAGTTAAATTTTAATCTATGGTAACCGCGGTTAACTATGACATATGGACGTTGAACATCTCAGTCCTGCCCGTGACCATGAGTGCTGTAAAGCGTTCGAAACGTCGGGTATTTAAAAAGTTAAAATATACGCGATAAATTCCGTAAAAACTAGTATTATTTCAATGTGTAGTGTTCGCGTAAATATAAGAAATAACTATGTCACAGTTATGGATCGCGCAGGCGCCGTCTCGGCGTGTATCTGGCATGGCAAATATGCCAAGCACTTGTATTTTCATTTACGGCAGTTACTGTTTTAAGCAAATACGAAATAAAGTTTACATACTTATCTGAAATCAACTTCAAATATTGTTGACAAAGTGCGTACATAACGACAGGCTTTTCATAGTCACATTAAGCAAAATCTGTGTTACGATTGTAGAAAACTAGTCTTCTCACCCGCATGCAGTCGACTAAAGAAGTTACGCAGAATTTACCGTAACTTAGTGCACAATGTATTACAGCCGTAGAGCCCGCCTAGTAGTTAGTATACATAGAAGTTTTTTGACTTTTACGCACTGTTACGAGCTTTGGAGTTCGAGACAATAAAATCTGCCGAGTGAATTACTAAAATTACAGAACACTAATAACAAAACACAGTTGTACTACTGATCATTTTAGTTCGCAGTTGTATCGCTTCGAAGTATTCGCTTGTATTACCAATTCAATACTGATCCGAGTCGCGGTCTATACCGGCCTCAAATAGTTCCGGAACCTTTTACTGTAGAAAACATCTAGAATGTTCGAGAACATATCTGTCCCGAATCTGACTAGTTTTAGAAAGTTATTCCATGGAAATTTCTAGAAGGATCTTGACCCTTCTAGTTCTGCTACTAGATACTAGATGGCGCTAGTGTTATCTATCGTCGCCATGTACCACACTGTTACACCACAACAGTACCATACTGTTACATTGGTTGGAAACCGTCCAAGAGAACATCAAGCATGCGTAAAGAAGACTCGTTCAAAGTGTATCCAGTGCGTAGAATTTTCACGCTGTTTTCAGCCGTGGACGCGGACAGCCCGGGCGTGATGGTGTTCTCGTATCCTCGCTACTGCCGGTACAGGGCGTTGCTGTCCCGCCTCGAGGGGATCCAGGCCGACTGGCTGCGGGACTCCCTGGTGGCCGCGCTGGGGGGATACGCGGCGCCCACTAAGAACACCAGGATTTTGTATTGTAAGGTAGGCGAAGGTTGTTTTTGGTTTTTCTCGTGATTGCTCCCTATTCCACTTTATCAGGGCGTAATATTTGCACAAAATTATTTTTTGTACAAGTATAAGTAGGAAATGAGCACACAGTCTACCTGATGGTAAGTGCTTAGGCCCATAAACATATATCTATCCTTGATTAAGAATTGAAATATGCCTTGTCACCCGTGAGGATTAAGATGGAGTTCCTCGTTTCCAGTAAAAAGGGTCTCCGGTTCTCTACACTCACCATACGAAACGCAGCAGCATTAAGCTGCTATTTTACGCTGGTATTCTGTGAGAGCGTGGTCCTACCTGGTTGAGTCGGCCCATTTGTCCTACAACTATACAATTAATATAGCTGCAGCATGGCTCTACTCCTCCTTCCTTCTTACTTTCTTACTTACGCATTTTGATTCGCAAACGAGGATAGATGTAGATGTCTATGGCCTACAACTCTATATATATATATATATATATATATATATATATATATATATATATATATATATACACATATATATATATATACATATATATATATACATATATATATATATATATATATATATATATATATATATGTATATATGTATAAAGCTCGAAATAGTCCATAGCTCAAGAACCCACAAAAAAGATTCTAGAGTGGCAGCCTCGAACCACTAATAGGGCGAATCCCCATTAGATGGAGTGACGATTGACACGATGACATATTCCTTCTTGGTTACATATTTTCAGATTCAGTAAAGTACAAAGCAAAAAGAAGTTAGAGTTATGTAAGTAATGTGTGTTATAGAACCATATATAGTGTATATCCTGACATAAATCTCTCGTCTTTACATTCATATTATCTACGCATACACGCTCGTCGGTTAAGAGTATTCCTAATGTGGTCCATTTTCAAAATTTTGCCAATTTAGTCGATAAACTCGTGAAGTCATAAAAGAAGACACACGTCTACCTTCGTCACCTTCCAAACCTTACAACTTCCAGCACATGTTCGAGTAACTTGAGCTGGAGTAGTGTAGAATGAGAGAATAGTTATAATTATAGTCATAAAAGAAGACACGTATTTGTTTTTTTTTATTGAATAAGGGTGACAAACGAGCACACAGTCCTTCTGATGGTAAGTGGACGCTGTGGCCCATAGACATTTATCCTCGATTAAGAATCAAAACGCAGATGCGTTATCATCTCTGAGGACGAAGATGGAATGCTTCGTTTCCAGTACGAAAGGGTCACCGGATCTTTACACCCAGCAGGAAACACAGCAGCATTAAGCTGCCATTTTACGCTGGTACTCTGTGAGAGCGTAGTTCTTCCCCCGTCGACCCACTCGTACTACAGCCATAACATAGCTGCAGCGTACCTCTAGCACGTATAAAAATTTAGTGACGTTGGAACGTTATACCGTTCAGGAGACGTTCGAGTACCCTGAGCTGGAGGGACACGAGTTTGTGTGCAACCACCTGGCGCCGCGGCTGAAGGGCAGGCCGCGCGGCCGGCGCCGGCGCGCGCGCTCGCGCTCCGCCTCGCGCTCCGACACCGACAGCGAGCCGCGGCCCCACCCGCCGCCGCCGCCGCCGGTCAGTACCGCACACACACACACTAGTGATATGCACACGCATAGATGTACACAAACATACTGTTACGAGTGTAGCCTTCGTGAGAATAAAACTGCCGTTGAATTACCAAAATTTACACTTTAATTACCGAACACCAATTAAAACTTAAATCACACTGATCACTGATGTCTCGCTTGTATCGCCAATTCAATACTGCCCCGATCGCGGCTTTCAACGGCTATATATAGGCCTTTTCCACCGAAACATCCAGAATATTCCAGCAAATACCGGCCCCAACCGACCAGGTGCAGAAGGTTCGAGTGTGGGGGCTTTCTAGAAAGCTTAGTTCTTCCAATCGATACTAGATGGCGCTAGTGGGAAAGCTCTAGAAAGATCTTGAGCGCTTGAGATTCAGATGGCGCTAATAATCAGCCGCCACATACCAGGCGCTAATTATAGCGTGCAACAATACTGACACACGTACACTATGGCGTTGGCCACGAGGCGAGAGGCGGGAGGTGTGAAGACGCTGCACCTTGCCTCTTTAGTGTGCCACGTTGAGGCGGCTGCATGCAATGTGGTGTCTTCCTGCTATCTTTGCGCGAGTTAAAGAATGAGGTTTTCTAAATTGGTACTTTCGTGTATAGAAGGGAGTAGTTTTTTGGCACAAGATATAATGCAAATTAAAATAGGAGTTCACGATTTAAATTAAGACAGTCATTAGTTTAGCGGATACGTCAACTACCAACAAAAGTTTTGAGAAATATAATATTATGCTTATAATGTTTATGCCTACTGGACCATATTGCGGACGGAGACATTATTTCGCTAATAAACGTCTCCGTATTTATGTTTTACATCGCAGAAAAATCAACGTGTTTTGATTAAAACGCAAGACGCGCGAACACGTACCGTCTCCAATGGTCGCGGTCACCTGACGCGTACGCCAGACGCGCCAACGTGGCATCCCGTTCGTCTCATCGCAGACTACACGCACTAACACGCACAGACGTTGGGTTTGCCAGATCGGAAGAAAAAATATCTGGACAAATTTAGAAAACGTCGGGGTTTTGGTGTTTTTGTTGGGAGAAATTAATATTAAAAATAAATTTTTTTTTATTAAAAAGCTACAAAAATACTTTGAACGATACTGATATAAGTACACTTAATTTTTAGGTTGCCACATATATTTGTCATTGAACTTTAGAGTCGATCAATTTGGATGCTTTAGTAGTATTCAGAAAATATTTAAAATTCAAACAATTTACTTCAAAAGTCAGTCTAATTACCAACTCAACTTTTATTAAATCAAAGGCCGTACATTCACTTTCCAAGAAGCTGATTTTGAGTTTTGTCGGGAGTCTGGAGATCATTTAAAATGTCGTGAGATTCCAGACAAATCCCGATCATCTGGCAACCCTAACGCACATGCACACATACGCACACGCACAAACACACGCGTACATAAGCTACTATTAGCATCCAATAAATTGCAGTATACCTGCAAAATATTCCATCACCCAACCCCATGTTTTGCCTTAAGAAATGCCAGACGGCGATATATCAAAAAGCTGCAAACAAATTTGTTTTAAAAATCAAGTCCGTAATTATGAGATTAAATCGTTGCAAGTTTGAATTAACACAGCTCTTTTTTCGTATATATTTCATACTTGTTCTGACATAGATAATATTTACACACACCTGTTGTGTATGTATATATATAGATATATATTTATGTATATAGTATATATAAACATATATATATATATATATATATATATATATATATATATATATATATATATATTCCTATCATTTTTAATATAGGTATTTTTTTATCCCAAAAATAATTAAATATACGTAAATAAACGTACAGTCACACTAAATCTGTACAGTCAAAAAACAAAAGACGTGTGGTACTCGGTGACTGCCGCGGTAAAGCTATTGCATAGCATTTTTTATCAACTTATGCAATTATAATTATTTATGTATTTTATTTATGCAGTTAAGTCTTTGATATTAAATCAAGTTACACTTTTTGAGCGTGGTGACCGATAAGAAAACAATTTTTTTCTCTTATTGAATAAATGAGAAGTTAATATTGTTTAAAATATTTTTAATATCTTACAATACATGTAGGTTATTTAGGAATTTTTATCATTGAGTTAGCAGCTAGTGTACACGCATACGTCTAGTCGCACGCACACAAACACCGTGCCGAAGTCTGCCGAGTGCCGAAGTCTGCCGAACTGAAACGACGTTAGACGATGCACGGCTTTCAACGCCACACCTCCGTGCCCGTCGGAGTGGGGAGCGTGAGGTTTTTTTTCGTTACGGAATTTCTGGATTCGGTCCCCGCGCTCAAGGCCCGCGATAGGAGCTACGCAATAGCTTAAAAATATATCGCCTGGAGTTACTGTGACCGACGCTAGGTGGTTAAGGGTTAAGGATACTTAGATTACATAAATAATAATTTTTCCATTTTATGATAGTTTTTTAAGTTTGAACTGTTTTTGTGTATATAAGGTAATGTAACATAAAATATTATATAGATGCGTAGATATTAGGTAAGAACTGTAAATTTTTTAAAGAAATTAGTTCACGTTTAATGTTTGACATTATGTAGAACTACTTAAACTTATTAAGTATAACAATGTCTGGTCAGCTTACAAGCATAATATGGTAATATTTTGAGAAGTTAATTGTAATAAATTAAAATTGTACTTTGGAGTAAACAAGTAAAATAATAATTTGTTATAGCGCCATCTACTGCATTTTATACGTAAAATGATTTTATCGAAAAAACATTGATTAACTCTCAAGGTAGTACGCATAAAATATGCTAGACGGCATAAACAGGAAACGATTTAATTTAATGTTCTATTTCATTTTCTCGCAGGCTAAATTCTATTGATATATACTTATATATCACTTCTTATATTATGAGATTTTGAGGATACTTAGATTACATAAACAATTATTTTTTCGTTTTATGATAGGTTTTTAAGTTTGAACTGTTTTTGTGTATAAAAAGTAATGTAACAAAAAATATTATATAGATGCGTAGATATTAGGTAGATACTGTACATTTTTTAAAGAAATTAATTCAAGTTTAGTGTTTGACCTTGTGTAGAACTAATTAAACCTATTAAGTATAACAATGTCTCGTCCGATTACAAGCATAATATGGGACTATTTTGCGAAGTTAAGTGTATATATAGTTTTATATGTGGTAGAGCCATGCTCCAGTTATATTAGTAGTATAGTCGTAGCGCTAATGGGCAGGCTCGACCGAGGAAGGACCACGCTCTCATAAAATACCAGCGTGAAATAGTACAGAATGAACATTGTGTAGAACTAATTAAACCTATTAAGTATAACAATGTCTCGTACGCTTACAAGCATAATATAGGACTATTTTGAGAAGTTAAGTGTAATAAATTAAAACTGTATTCTTTGGAGTAAACAGTAAAATAATAATTCATTATATCGCCATCTACTGCGTTTTATACGTAAAATGATTTTATCGAATAAACATTGATTAACTTTCAAGGTGGTATGCAAAAAATACGCTAGATGGCGTAAACACGACATGATTTCATTCTCTCGGTGGCTAAATTCAATTGATATATAATTATATATAACTTGTTGTACATTTTTTAAAGAAATTAGTTCACGTTTAATGTTTGACATTATGTATTCACACTGACTAGACACACTGTATTCTTTGGAGTAAACAAGTATAATAATAATTTGTTATAGCGCCATCTACTGCATTTTATACGTAAAACGATTTTATCGAACAAACATTGATTAACTTTCAAGGTGGTACGCACAAAATACAGTCGGGGCTCATATTATTAGAGCCACAGTAAAAAAGTAGATTAATTTTAGTTTAGGTAGAAATAAAATCAGGATGTGAAGGTTTTTTGTTTAGAATATATTTTATTAAGTATATTGCTTTATTAATACATTTAAGAAAACGGAACTTATGTATTTAATAAGTGCAATAAATATAAAAATATAAATTAAATCAATATTTAGTGACACCGCCTTTTGCTTCTATAACCGCCTGAATTCTCCTGGGCATACTTTCGATACATTATGAGCAGTTTATCTTAATTGATTCACTCCGGTGCCAAACATCTATCAAACGCTCGATCAGTTAGCGTTTATTAGTGATGAGTTCTCTGGAAATTTCTCGTTTCATCAACTCCCAGAGGTTCTCTATGGGATTGAGGTCCGGCTAATTCCCAGGCCAGTCAAGAACTTTTACTTTCTAGGCATTTAAAAATTTCGTGACCTTTTTTGCTTTGTGGCAAGCAGAGTCATGCATGAACGTAAATTCGCCGTTCGGAAACCACTCCTGGACCTGGGGCAGCATTTTTGTCTCAAGGACCTGGATATATTGATCCTGCCGCATCGTTCCCTCCACAATGTATAGACGACAAGTGCCTTTGCTGCTTATTATGGACCATACCATGATGCTGAATGGGTGCTTCACTCGCTTGATTATGCAATCTTCTTTGAATTTCTCACCCTTCCTTCTTCTTACAAATACAGCTTTGTCCGACAAAATTTGCAAAAATTTGAAAAACAAACCTGAAATATTATTATTTTAGTGTACAGAAATCAAAATTTAAATTTAATTTAAATTAATGTGGATCTAGCTTTTTACTTCCAGCAGCTTCAAGAATTATTCACCTACCTTATTCCAGTCTTCAGCAGTCCAGTTCTGGTGTTCTTTTGCCCATTGTAAACGCTTTGACATCATAGCCTGTGTAAGAAGAGGTTTTTTAGCCGGTCGACGACAAATGAACCCCAAGTCTTTCATGCGTCGACGAACTGTTGCTAGGGAAATGTTGATTCCAGCGTCCTGTACCTTCTTCGTAAGAATCTTCCGAGGTGCCTTCCTGTTTTCAACACAGATATCCCTGATTTTTCTTTCATCACGTGGCGTGGTAATTTTCTTTCGTCCACAATTTTTCGCACGTTTCGGCGTCAGGTCCACATTTGTGTCAAGTTTTTTTTTATTCGGTCAACTGATGCCCTCGAAACATTAGCAATCGATGCAATCTTTCTTTGGGAATGCCCAGTATGCAATAATAAAGTTTTAATTTCGGAAATTTTCCTTGGAGACAGATCTTTAGCTTTTCTCATGATTAAAATATATCCTGCAAATAAAATAACAAAATTTATGTGAAAATGATTTCTTTTAGCAACAAACATATCTAAGCAAGCTGCATATGGTCAAACATTGTTAAAACACACCAACACTACAAAAAAATTGATAAAAATGCATAAATAATCTCCAAAATACTCACCCGGACAACGAAACTGTTAAGCGTCGACTGACTGTGTTACAACAAAATGGCGACCATGTGACAGATTATCCACTCTTTAGTGTTGCCAGTTAAAAATTCATAATCTACACAGATCCATAAATTCATAATAACAAAATATAAACTTAGCAGACATAGTTTGAATGCAATATATATTGATTAAAATGCCAAATCGATTATTTAAGTAGATGGCTCTAATAATATGAGCCGCCACTGTACGCTAGATGGCGCAAACACGACACGATTTCATTTTCTCGCAGGCTAAATCCTATTGATATATACTTGTATGTAACTTGTTATGTTATTGGATTTTAAGGATGGCATAATACACATTTATGGATATAGGCATTTATATCCTATTGATATAGACTTATATGTCACTTCTTATATTATGAGATTTTATGGATACTTAGTTTACATAAATATAATTTTATTAGTTTTATGATAGTTTTTTAAGTTTGAACTGTTTTTGTGTATAAAAAGTAATGTAACATAAAATATTACTTAGATGCTTAGATATTAGGTAGGTACTGTACATTTTTTAAAGAAATTAGTTCAAATTTAGTGTTGGACATTGTGTAGAACTAATTATACCTATTAAGTATAACAATGTCTTGTCCGCTTACAAGCATAATATGGGAGTATTTTGAGAATTTAAGTGTAATAAATTAAAACTGTATTCTTTGGAGTACACAAGTAAAATAATAATTTGTTATATCGCCATCTACTGCATTTTATAGGTAAAATGATTTTATCGATTATGTAGAACTAATTAAACTTATTAAGTATAACAATGTCTCGTCCACTTACAAGCAAAATATGAGACTATTTTGAGTAGTTAAGTGTATATAGTTTATACATGGTAGATCCATGCTGCAGTTATATTAGTAGTATAGTTTTAGCACGAATGGGTCGGCTCGACCGGGGAAGGAACACGCTCTCACAGAATACCAGTGTGAAATAGTGTCTTAATGCTGCTGTGTTTCGTATGGTGAGTGTAGAGAACCGAAGACCCTTTTTACTGGAAATGAGGCATTCCATCTTAGTCCTCACGGGTGACAACGCATCTGCATTTTGATTCGTAATCGAGGATAGATGTAGATGTCTATGGGCCGCAGCAACCACTTACCATCAGGTGGACTGTGTGCTCGTTTGCCAATCTATCCAATAAAAAAAATTAAAACTGTATTCTTTGGAGTAAACAGGATACTTAGATTACATAAATAATTATTGAATAAATGAAAAGTTAATATTGTTTAAAATATTTTTAATATCTTGCAATACATGTAGGTTATTCAGGAATTTTTATCATTGAGTTAGCAGCTAGTGTACACGCATACGTCTAGTCGCACGCACACAAACACCGTGCCGAAGTCTGCCGAGTGCCGAAGTCTGCCGAACTGAAACGACGTTAGACGATGCACGGCCTTCAAGCCACACCTCCGTGCCCGTCGGAGTGGGGAGCGTGAGGTTTTTTCGTTACGGAATGAATTTCTGGATTCGGTCCCCGCGCTCAAGGCCCGCGATAGAAGCTATGCAATAGCTTAAAAAAAACTGAAATGGACCGTAACCTAAGGCGATAAGACTTTTAAGAGTGCAGTTTTGTTTGTATTATTACTAATTTTGTCATTCAATAAAAATAAAGAAAAATGAACTTTATTTCAAGCACGTTAAAGTCTTTGCGTGGATTTGTACTGTGACCACAACATTCTTCCGGAATTAGTATAAATATTGATAAATAATCAGTGCATAAAAATATTCAGTGTATGTATTATAACATAATATACTAATTGGGGTGTCTGAGGGTGTGCGTTAATTACGATACATATTTATATATATATATATATATATATATATATATATATATATATATATATATATATATATCCTTTCTATTTGATTATTGCTGCACCGCCTATCCAAAATGTCTATCTCTGTTTAGCCTAATGGTTGACTGGGACAGAATGCCCTATGGCATTAAGTCCGCCATATGTACTACTTAATGCCATAGGGCATATCTATCTAGTTTATACCAGGCGTAAAATATATAGATCGTCAAAGCAGCGTCAAAAATGCTAAACGCTTAATACTGCGATGTCCAAAACATCTGCCTAGCATGACGTAGCGCTTATGGTAACATTTTTCTACGATTATATCTGCTAAGAAAATACCAGGGATTCTCTATAGTATAATTTAAACTGTGTACCGTCGTAAGAATATCTGCAAACTCCACGTCGTCCCGTGAGTACTTTTAAAAGGCGACAGAGAAAAATTGAACACAGGAGACGGGCACCAGCTATCGTATACATTTATTGCATAACTGTGTACAATATGATGTTAGCACAAAAACATATAGTTTTAGGCTTAACAGCCTACCCATGTCGGATATGCAATGATTAAGAAAATAAATTTAAAATGTACTACTTACTAACATTAATTTTATTAAAAATACGTGTGACACTCGGGAACTGCCGCGGTAAAGCTATTGCATAGCATTTTTATCAACTTATGCAATTATAATTATTATTTATTTTATTTATACAGTTTTTTTTCTCTTTGTGATATTAATTAATTTTCTTAATTAATTCAATTACACTTTACCTGTACATAAGAAAAAATTTTCTTTCTTTTATTGATAAAGTGAATTAATATTGTGTAAAATATTTTATTATCTTACAATATTTATTCAGGATTTTATCATTGAAACTATATATGTAATTAACGATTCTTCCGACAAACGATAATTTTCTATAAAAGTCTGTGTTTATTAAATACTCTAAATTCACAAAGGTTGCTAGCATCACGACTCATATAAATACAAAGAATATACTTCTTGCAATAAACTATATTATTGTTTAAAATATTCTTGTTATCTTACTACACATACGTCTAGTCGCACGCACACAAACACCGTGCCGAAGTCTGCCGAACTTAAACGACGTTAGACGATGTTAGGTTTTGGGTTCTTAGGTTTATTTTTCTTACGGAATTTCTTGATTCGGTCGCCGCCACTAACCTCTATATATACAAGTACGCTGTATATATAGAGGTCAGTGGTCGCCGCGCTCAAAGCCCGCGATAAAAACTATGCAATAGCTTAAAAACTCATTGAGATTGTAAAAAAACATTTACAATTAACAATTTAATTTTGTTTTGAATATATTTACATTTAATTGTTTAGCTTAATTATTTTATTGTTTAGTTTAATTAGCTGGTGATAACTGATTGTATACACGATTATATGTAATATAGATACTTTTATAGTAAATCACATTTTTAATAATAAGTAAGCTTATATCATATTTATATTGATTGCAAATGTTTTTCTTTGAATCGGATTTCAAATTAAAATATTGCATATTGTTTTTGACAAATAAACATATTTCCAGGATAAAGATTCTTGTGAGTGTTAGGCAACCCTTTGTTCTGAAAACATCTCTTAGTGATTCGGTACTATGCATGCTATATATTGTTCTAAGACATTTGTTCTGGAGAAGGAATGTGGATTGTATATCTGGTGAATTTCCCCAGTATATGATACCGTAAGTTAGAAGTGGATAAACGCTTCCAAAATAGGCATTTCTAGTAACACTTATATTTGATAGTCCATCCTCGACATTGCGTAACAACATGCACTGGATATCTTTTTGTTTACTTTCGCAATACATACATATACTGCCTCGTTGGTCTAATGGTTGTAGTAGTGCGATTGCTGATCATGAGGTCCTGGGTTCGAATCCCGGGTCGGGCCAAAAAATTAATTATTGAGTTTTTCCGTCAAGAAATTCTCAGTAGCTGCCCGGAGTCAGGAAGTTGGCGGTGTCTCACCCCCGTGCCTCGGAAAGCACGTAAAGCCGTTGGTCCTGCGCCTGATCTCTCTCCGCTCGTGTCGATTTACCGTCCCATCGTACTATGAGAGTGAGGGAATAGAGAGTGCACCTGTGCTTGTGCATACACTTGGGCACTATAATCCTGTCCTGCGCCGATGGCTAGTATCCGTTGAGGCAGGGCGCCGTGACCTAAATTCGGTCTGGAGGACATTACATACATATACATAAAAACTGCAGTTATACATAAAAACTACAGTTACTACAAAAAACATAAAAGCTAACTAAACTACTACATAAAAACATAAAAACTACAGTTGCAAACCTATCTGCCCAGCGTTGTAACTATGACAAAATATCAATGAGACAATCTGTGGGGGAGGCCTATGTTGAGCAATAGACTTTTATAGCAGGGCTATTGGTAATGGTATTAACATTTTGAAACCACAGACGCCCCGGCGGCTGTCCCTCCGGAACGGCGCCCCCGTGAAGCAGAGCGAGGGGGAAGAAGACGAGGACAGCAAGAAGACTGAAGGGGAGAACAAGGACGACAAGGCGTTCCTGCAGGAGCTCCGGCAGTTCTACAAGGGACGGAATGAGAGCTTGAAGATGGCGCCCACGTTGAAGCACTGTGAGTTATTACAAATTTCTTTGGTTTGGATTTGCCTCATTCATATTGAGAAATGTTCACCAGATGGAAGGAGATGCTGTGGCCCATAGACATCTACATTCATCCTAGATTAATGGAAAGTTTAGATATTCGCCGAACACAGATGAATAGGCACGAGTACTGATATGTAAACGCCTAGTTCGGGTGTGCTCGATCCGAGTAATCGCCTATTCTCCACTCTATATCGGGTTTTTAGCGCGAATCAGAAGGGTTGTTTACGTGTATTCTTATCGGTGTTTAGTGCTTACATACTCGTCATTATTCAGCTGACCAGTGATTTATCATATATATATATATATATATATATATATATATATATATATATATATATATATATATATATATATATATATAGTGATTTATCATTATATAATTTACTCAGCCAATCTACCATTCAGATTTTCTCTAATAGCTCTAAATACACCACCTATATTATGGTTGTACGATTGGGTCGGCTCGACCGGGGAAGGACCACGCTCTCACAGAACACCAGCGTTGAATAGCAGCTTGATGCTGCTGTGTTTCGTATGGTGAGTGTAGAGAACCGGAGACCCTTTTCACTGGAATCGAGGCATTCCATCTTAGTCCTCAGGGGTGGCAACGCATCTGCATTTTGATTCCTAATCGGGGTTAGGTGTGGATGTCTATGGGCCATGGCATCCACTTGCCATCGGGTGGACTGTGTGCTGATTTGTCACCCTAATTGTATTAAAAATAAATACAATAGTTAATTTGTACTCGGTTCAACTGAAATTGGGAATTTCACAAGAGCGAAACTACTTTTATATATTCTCCTTAATACTATTATTACTACTGCCATATACATAGTCGTCAGTTCATACTAAATCTACGACTACTGCAGTCTTTTCTTCTTTTTTTTTAATAACTTCCAAATGGAGTAGGTATTCAATTAGACTGTATGTTTTTTTATATGCGTTACCTCAGAACTTATCTCAGGGTGAACCGATTTTGATGATTCTTTTTTTATCTGAAAGCTGATGCTTCTCGTATGGATCTGACCAATAGTTTTGAGTTATCTTTAGTAATGCGTACTTAGTCGACTGAGAATACATTGATGATGTTCTCATTTTAATTATATTGAAGTCATTGTATAAATTTTTTGATTTTACCTTTAGTTCGTTTAAAATATTACTGAGTTTAGAAGTTTAGTAGTTAGTTGAAGTTAAGTAGACACAATGTCGAAGCAACGAGACGAGACGAGATGTAGTCCATCCAGTTTTAAAAATCTACTTCGAATGATTACAGACTATGCGTCGCACTTGTCTACGATAAAGTGCGAATTATTCGGCGAGTTTTTCGTCCGATAATCTAAACATTCCATAAGAATCATAATGCACGTGCGTTGTCACACCTGAGGACTGACATGGAATGTCTCTTTACAAGTAAGAGGGAGTCCTGTTCTCTACACTAACTACTCGAAACAGCAGCAATAAGCTGCTATAGTTTTGATACGCAAAAGTAATACGAGTTTGCATATTAAGTGTTTGCGCAGTGCGTGTATGAACTAATAAAAAAATCAAGGAAGTGTCATCAGCAAATAATACTATATCATGATTATCCCCCACAAGGGAGGGTAAATCATTAATATACACCAGGAATGGGCCAAGAATTGACCCCTGTCAGGGCACAATTCCCCATTCTGTAGGGGCCACCCGGAAGAACTTTTACCATTGATAACAACTTTCTGCACTCTATTATATAAATATGAAATAACTAGTTTAAGCGCTGTGTTCATGACACCATAGTACTGTTATATACATATAACTATTAGTGAAAACGACGAATCAAAAGCTTCGATGTCGATATAAACCTTAATTATTTCGCTTAGCTTTTCTTAGTAACTAGAGGTACTGTCGTCATCGACTGTCCGCTGGGTTGAGCTATTCATCAGTATGTTGATGCAAAACTCAATAATATGCAATGACTGAAGAAGATAACATAATAATATCATATTGGATAATTTCTAATACACTGGTAAATGTATAATTATAACAGTCCATGATAAATAAATAAAGACAATAAAGAACTACTTGTCATCTATATTTAATAAAAAAAAACTATTGTATTGTATTGTTTTGTAGTGTCTCTACGTGCATTGTACGTTGGCGTGGCGTCCCGCGGGGGCTACGAGGCCGTGTGTCGCGCTCGCCTGTGGCGGGCGCTGAGTCCTGAACAGCCGGCCAGGGCCAGGAGACACTACGAGAGGTTTGTATACTCCATCTGAACAAGGTCTTCATTATCAGTACATTAAATTCCACAGATAGACGTGGGGTGTGGACCTCCCCCTTTGCCGCCAGGGCCGGGAGACACTATGAGAGGTCTGTACATACCGTCTGAACAAGATCATCATCAGGGTGAAGTTCCACAACTGCGCTTGGCCTTCAACTATGCCGCCAGGGCCTGAAAATAGTACAAGTTCTTCTTCATCAGCGCGTTAAATTCCAGTACCGGATGTGAGCCTCTCCCGTTGCACAGGGGTCTGGAAACATTAGGAGAGGTCTATATACGTCGCCTTAACAGGGTCTTAATCACTGTTAATGACTTCCGTTGAACGTGGACCGTCCCGTTGGACTTACCTTTAAGTTGTTATCTGGAAGATGCTGCTGCCCATCTCCCGTTTCAGTTTCCTTCTATCGCTGACGAAATCCATAGGATGATATGTAGAGGATGATACGGTGGAAGTCATGGAGGTTAGAGAACAGGAGAACGATCGCCGTAGAAAATAGTGTCCCAGAAATATGTACACCATAAGTGAGGCGCAGCGATCGCTAAGTACGCTCAATAAAAGTCATTTTCCAAGCCCATCCACGCACAATAAAATATTTCTCCATTTTTTAATGTTTCTTTTTGTCAAAAATTACAAAATTACGGAGCATGAAAATTTTCTCACCAATAACGAGAAGAAAATGTGTACACATTATTCAACTAACTTCACCTACTTGTACTCATAAACAGCTAACTTCGCAGTCACTACTCACCGACGTCAGCGCCGCTATACATTCTACAATTTACAAGGACAGGCGGGCTATGCTTCAGTACGTAGTGATCGTTCTCCTGTTCTCTAACCTCCATGGTGGAAATCATGAATAATTATAACCTCCAAACCGTTCGTTTTGTCGGCCAGTCTCGGCCGCAAATAACAGACAGACAGAAATCTGTTATTTTAAATTACAAACAGACATTGAGTTTTATTTTTTTATGTTGTGTTTTTTCTTTTATTTCATAAATACTAATAATTTCCCCTGTCTCTCCTCTCTTTAGATTTCTACTACCCTTCGAGAACCACGAAAGGAAAAACGGCTCGAAGATATTCCAGAAGATCGCCAACGGTCTCCACGACGAGCCAAAGACGATAGACACCATAGAAGTCCACGACTCCCCGCTCCGGGAAGTTGAGAACCCGAAGGAGTTACCCGAGAAGAGATTGAGAACGCCGTCGCCCAAGACGATCGAGGAGGAGAGAACACAGAAAACGGAAAACCTGATCTTGGACAACGAAACCGGCGAAATCACCAAGGAGGACTTGATCATCACTTCGAAACCGGCCGAGGAGTTGAACAGAGAGTTCCTAGAGTCTTTACCCAAGGAAGAGGAAAAACCGTTAAAAATAACGGTGAAACCTGTGGAGAAGCTGATAGAGCCAAACGTTAAATTAACTGATGATCCTGTGGAAACGAAAGTACCTGCTGAAGTACTCAACGACACGAAACCGGACTCGAGTCAAGAGGGTGGGGTGTTTTTGAACGAGTTGGCACAGAAGTTGAATTTAGGTGAGTGATATATTGTCTTAAATGGTAAAGTTTCGTGAGTAGCATCGTATCAGTGACGATCTTGTGAAAGATGCAGTAAGTCCATGGATGCAGTTGACTCATGGCCGTGCTTTGTGGCATTTCCCCAAGGAATTACCTATATTCAGCAGTTGACTTGATACTTGGGTGGTGACAGCTTGATCTGGTGGTTAACGACATTTTATGTCGAGGGGTTATTGTTTGTTTACTCTCTTACCTCATGGTTACTCTATTTTTGCTGCAAAGTAGCATTTCTTACTGTTAATAGAATTCCACAGCTGTGTTCCAGTCTGAAGGGCATAAAAAGCCAGTATAATTTATACGTGAAAGAGAAAACTGCCCCCAAAAACAACAAATGTACAATTGCGGCCATCGCACGACAAGTGGTAGAGCCATGCTGCAGTTATATTAGTAGTATAGTTGTAGCACGAATGGGTCGGCTCGACCGGGGACGAACCACGCTCTCGCAGAATACCAGCGTCAAATAGTAGCTTAATGCTGCTGTGTTTCGTATGGTGAGTGTAGAGAACCGGAGACCCTTTTTACTGGAAACGAGGCATTCCATCTTAGTCCTCACGGGTGACAACGCATCTACATTTTGATTCGTAATTGAGGATAGATGTAGATGTCTATGGGCCACAGCATCCTTTTATCATCAGGTGGACTGTGTGCTCGTTTGTCATCCTGTCCTATAACAAAAATTAAAGACTATAAAGCATTCCATCTTAGTCCTCAGAGCTGACAACGCACCTGTAGCCTCCTTAGTTGGTTGCAAAGGTCCGTGGGCTGCAGTCAGTCAGTCAGTCGCCATGTTTCGAAAAACATGAATGTTTTTTTAAAATAAAAACGAAAAATTTGTAAAAGAAATGGTTCTTGATTACCTTAAATCTAAATCAGACCGCTAGTTTTGATATAAAATTACTAATTTGCTAAAGCTGGTAATATGCCGTGTAGAAGTAAGGAGTACCAACTCCCATAGTAGAACAATTGAAAAAGTGTCCATCTGTAAGCAGTAAATAACAGTTCAAAAACTCTCCACAACAGCGCTGGAGTAGCTACTGGGATGAAATGAACTTAGCAGTTGTCGACGGTTTGAAATGTGCTGCTGAACTGCTCAGTAGCTCTAAAATCTAAAATAATTTTATTTAGTAAATATAACCTCGAAATAGTCGTCTATCCCACTAATATTTTTCGGCACGTTCTTTAACAATTAACCCGTAGCTATAGTGGCGACACCCTTATTAAAGGTTTTCTATGGACACTTTTTAATATACTGTCTGTACTCCTTACCTCTACACTCCATAGCCGGTAACGTTACTATAGTAAACAATTACTTTTAAAAACATCAGTGTTGCTGGTAGAACATAGAGTACTTTTTGTCCAATCGTTTTCTTTAAAAAAAAATTATTTAACTGGCTTTACGGCTCTGGGTTCTAGCCCTTCTGAGCCTATCATTTCTTTCGGAATCTGCATTTTATATATTTTTTCTTCACAATATGCTGATGCGTCACATTGCGAAGTTTTTTGGTGATTTTGACGACAGCTCACCCCAACGGACAGTTTATGACGAAATTCTTAAGGCGCCCAAGCGATCAAATTAACTTGAGGTTTATATCAACATTAAAGCACTTGTTTCGTCGTTTTCTCTAATAGTTCACACGCACAGACACTTAATTCACAAAATCGCATCGCTTTTACGAATCAAAATCCACTTCAAACTATTCTTCATGCGACAAAATTGGAGCGATAAGCCATCGGCGGTCAAGTTCCCGCCAAAACTCTTTTCTTTTAATATAAAATAATGGACCACAGAGTACATTTCAACCAACTTCAAAAAAGGAGGAGGTTCTTAATTCGACTGTTTTATGTATGTTACCTCAGAACTTTTTTCTAGGTGAACCACTTTTTAATTGATTGATTTGATGATTTTTATTAGAAAGCTGGTGCTTCTCATGTGTCCAATATAAATTTGATCAGGATCTGGCCAGTAGTTTTTGAGTTATCCTTAATAGTGCCTGTTTGCCGGCGCCTCAGTTTTTTTAATACTGAAAAAAAAAAAAAAAAAGGCCATAACATTAATTGATGATATTCTCGTTTTATTTATATTGAAGTTTGGTTGTATAAAATTTTTAATTTTACCTTTTATGATAATTGATAGAATCAGGCGTTACTTTGGGGAAATCCATTGTAATATAGATATTAATAGTTACTTTGAAACCATCCGCTCAATCAAATACAATGATGTGTCTTACCTGGATTAGAGAGCACCTCCCGCCCTCCCTCAATTGCGTGCACTAATCCCGTCACCATTAATCTCAGCACTGCTTTCCTAGGGTAGTGAAACTATTAATATCTTTATTTACCTTTTATTTTACTTGTTCATCAGTTTAATTTGTTTGTAAATAATTTCAGTCGCTTAAATGTTGTTTAATTTTAAACATGTCCTAAAATGATTTAATAAAAGCTAAAGATAGTCTGAGTGAACTATGAATATCAGTTCATCACACATTTAACGCCCCCTCTCTCATCCCAAATGAAATGCTGAGAAACGAAAATTTAATTTAATTCGACGTGTAGTGTTCGCGTTAATAATTAAGAATAATCAATTTCTTTTCGCAGCGAGTACAGATGCTGCGTTACTGCAGCAGCTGGCTGTCGGAGACAGAAGAACTCTCAACGGTCATCTCACGCCCCTAAATCCTGTACCCACTTCACAACCAGCTCAAAACGACCAGGTCTGTACCATTGTCAGTACCATACTATACACCTGTACAACGTGTTAGTCAAAGTCGGTAACTCGCGATGAATTTTTTATATATGCTTTCACGGCCCCGTGGTGCAGTGGCTTAGCAATGAGCTACGGCACTGAGGGCCGCGGGTCTGAATCCCGCACGGAACAAGTATTTGTATGGGCTACAAATGATTGTTCCGGGTCTGGTTGTTTATCCTTATGCAATTAATGTATGCAAACTGTCTCCACGCGTGAGGGTTACGTTTAAAAATAAACTACTCATTGTCGGTACCACATTATATTCCGTATATCATGGTGTCGATGACGCATCGCATTCCGTATGCATGTTAGTCAGTGTGGGTACCACTTTATATTATTTACATCATGTCAGTAAATGTCGTTAACACATTATATTCTGTACATCTTGTATAGTATGTGCCACAGAAAAACGGACAAATGACCTTTCGGTCGTTTAGCCAGGGGTTGCAAACCTACAATATATATGCGCAATTTATATGTAGTACTTTCTTTATTTATAATAATTTTTTTATTATATTTTTATAATGATTCATATAATATATATTTATTAACTATTATTAAAAAGTTATGTAAAAGATCGCTGTAGAAGAAAAATCATCTATTGTTATTAAAGTACTTTATTCATTTAACAACAAAAAGCATTAATTTATAACACATATAAGGTTTCGAGTGATAACGACACCGAATAAGTACGTACTTATTCAAAGGATAAAATTTTATTTTCAATATTATATAAGAACTTTATTTTTATTCGGTGCATGCGGGCCGGCCCAAAAAAGTGACGCATCTCTGGCTGCCATTGTCACATTTCTTTTAGAATGAACTGACGTAACGCGCGTTTTGTTTATTTTAAAGGGATGAATTTGCAAAAGCTCAATATGGTGATTATATTTCTTCAAATATTTTTTTAATATGAAACTGTTATTAAATGAATTGCTGCGTTACTTACCACAAATTGAAATATAAAATATAACACATTTTTCGCGCTGTACCGTAAGATTTTACTATATATATAGGAACCACAGACAATATTATTTAAGAAACAAAAAAACAAAACATATGTGCTGACCTAGAAGTGTGAATAATATCAATATTTAAATATTGTTATCACATCTAAATTGAGAATTTCTAGTTCGTTTAATTCAGACGACTCTTCACTCATAAACACGCTTTCAAAGTATTCCTTCCATCTGTTTAAATTCGAAACTTCATCATTCAGAATACATCCATTCTCGTCTCTTATAGCATTCATTAGAGGCTGTTTTGTATTTCCCCTGGCAGTTCTTACGAGTTTCCAGAACATTTTTATGTTAGCCTGGAAATTATCAGATATCCTTCTATCATTCTTATCCGTTCTTTCTTTCTTTTTCCTTTCAACAACTTCTTTTACTCTCTTATTTAGACGTCTATATATTCTGCCTTTTTTCTTTCAATCTCATCATTCATACCAGAAGAATTACCAGCTTTGGTTGCTATTAAATCTAACCATGCTTTCTTCTTTGATTCAACTTCCACCCGCACCTCATCATCCCACCACAACATATTACTTTTCCTTTCATTTGTTCTCTTACTTACACCACATACTTCGGTGGCGGTATCCACCAAACCTTTCTTAATATTATCTCACACAGTATTCAAGTCTAAATCATTCATACACAACTCATTCAAACATCTAATATTTTCTCTCAGTCTACATTTATACTTCTCTTTCACATCTTCATCTTGTAACTTCTCTATTCTTATACGCTGTAACGCAGTGGTAGACACAGATGTCCGATGCCGCCAACGCTTGAAAAGACCATTAATTCGACATAAGACCAAGTAATGATCCGTCCCTACGTTGGACCCCCGGTAAACCCTTGTATCTACGACTGCGCTCCTCATTCTTTCATCCACAATTACGAAATCTATCATGCTTCTATCGTCACCTCTTTCCCATGTGAGATAATTGTAGATGAAATAATGAAAGCAATGAAAAGCATGAAAGCAGGTAAGGCAGCTGGATATGATAGAGTTTCACTCGAGATGCTAAGGGCTGGAGAGGGAGTGGTGGCAGGCCTGCTGTACACCTTGTTTAATTTATGTTGGGAATTAAAACGGGTATCGGATGACTGGTGTAAAGCAGTTATAGTACCAATATATAAAGGAAAAGGGTCACAGCAGGACTGCAAAAACTACCGTGGAATCAGCTTGCTTAGTATTGTGGGTAAACTGTATGCTAAGGTGCTAATTGAAAGAGTTATGAAAGAAACTGATGGAAAAATTTGGGATGTGCAAGCGGGTTTTAGAAAGGGAATGGGGTGTACAGATCAAGTCTTTTCCATGCGCATGATCGCGGAGAAGTTTTTGGCCAAAAACCAGAAAGTTTTTTGTGCGCTCATGGACTTGGAAAAGGCTTATGACAGAGTGGACAGGAATGTTTTATGGCAAACACTGAACTCATATGGGTTGAGCGCTGGTTTGATACAGGCATTAAGGTCTCTTTATAGGGACTCTAGTGCTTGTGTCAGGATCAATGGGGTCTACTCGGACTGGTTTGGTATCCAAAAAGGTGTCAGACAGGGCTCTGTAGCTTCCCCTTAGCTGTTCAACCTATTTATGGACAGGTGTTTGCAAAATTTGAAAGATGAAGAATGTGGGTTAAGAATGGGCGAGTTAACCATCAAATGCCTTTTGTATGCCGATGATCAAGTCATATTTGCGTCATCGGCGGCTGAGTTGCAAATGATGGTTACATTAATGAACTGGGAATTAAAAGAAAGGGGAATGAAAGTGAACGCAAGTAAGACGAAAGTGATGGTTTTTGAAAGAGAAAGAAAAACGGTATGTGAAATAAGAAGAGAAGGAGAGTTAATTGAGCAAGTGGATGAGTTCGTATATTTGGGATGTGTATTTAGCAGGGATGGTAGATACGATAAGGATATAGAACGACGAGTAAATGCAGGGAATAGAGTGAATGGGGCACTACACTCTATTAAGAAGAACCAGAATGTGTCAAAAAAGGCACGTATGGTAATTCATAATGCTGTGTTAGTCCCTACTTTAATGTATGGTAGTGAAAGCTGGGTGTGGCAGAAGAAGCACGAAAGTAGAATAAATGCTGTAGAAATGCGGTCTTTAAGGAGTATGTTAGGGTTGAATCTGAATGACAGGGTGAGAAATTGCGTGATAAGAGATAAATGTGGTATGCAAGATGATGTTGTGACCAGGATTAAGAAAGGAATGCTTCGGTGGTTTGGTCATGTGGAAAGAATGAATGAGGAAAGAGTGACAAAGCAAATTTATATGGCAGATGTGAACGGTCGAGTCGGGAAGGGACGCCCTAGAAAAAAGTTTATCGACCAAATTGGCGATATTTTGAAAAGGGGCCACGTTAGAAGTACCCTTAACCGACGAGCATGTATGCGTAGATATATGGATGTAAAGGAGGCGAAAGAGGTATGTCAGGATCGTGCCAAATGGAAGTCCGTAGTCTCTGCCTACCCCTCTGGGTGACAGGCGTGAGTGTTTATGTATGTATCTAAATTGAGATTTTGTAAGTTACGCCTTTTGACACTCGGCTCATATCTGAGGTCATTGTCCGTTTTTCTTAATCGATTTGGCACATACTATAGTTAGTTCGGCACTGATCACAGAGCATTTTATATACATGACCTTCAAGGTGTATATTGTGTACACCATGAAGGTCAGTGCGGGTGGGTACCACGTTTTTTTTGATAATGTATGTATGTTACTCAGTGTCGGCATTATGTGATATTACATTCTGTGTGCGTATCACATTATCACATATTTTGTTATTTCCCACAGCGAAACACTCGTCCGGTGGGGCGAAGCTCCCTTCGAGCCGTCAGAGTGAAACCTACGCGACCGCTGACGGCCACCGTTACGCGTAAGTTTCCTTTATTGACTGAATAATTTTTTGTATGTATGGTATGATTTTAGACGTGGTAGAACCACGATGCTGCTATATTATGGTTGTAGTATGAATGGGTTGGCTTGACCGGGGAAGGACCACGCTAAAACAGAATATCATCGTAAAATAGCGGATTAGTACTGCTGGGTTTCGTATGGTGAGTGTAGAGAACAGGAGAACTTTTTTACTGGAAACGAGGCATAGAATACTATTATTACATACATAATAGAACGGGGGAGTGGGCGGAGCTCGCGTAGCCACTAAAATGCCACTGACACGTCAATTCACACGTATAAATGTCAGCACGAGATGTATTTTGACGTTACATGTTTCCGAATTTCGCATGCAAATTATTTAGAAAATGCCAAATTGCACGCTATTTACAAATAAATATGTATTGAAATCTGTCTGTCAGTACAGCGAATCGGGTTTGTAGTAGTGATAATACGACGTTATTGCTTGTATGTGTGCTCCCGGCGACGCCTATCCTCGTACAAAATAAGGTTAACAGCCATTCTATTGTGTATTATAGTATTCTATGGGAGAAGGGCATTCCATTTTAGTGCTCACGGGTGACAATGGATGTTGATATCAAAAATAGATGTATCAGGTGGAGTGCGTGCGCGTTTGTCACCATTATTCTATAAAAAGAATGATTTTGATAAGTTGTGACGAATTTTATCGCGTTTTATTAATTGTTTGATATTCCCGAAGTTTCGATTACTTTGCAGCACTCGTGGTAACGAGGGGACTCGTCCCAATGCCGTTGTTGACCACGGTTCAAATTTATTAAAAATTGGTCTAATATTAGCAGCAAGTCTGTAAAAACTACTACTTGTTCTTTCCAAGAATGCTGTTACCTCCCGCCGCGCTCCCTCACTCCGCGCCTCGAGCGTCGCCCCATTAGTACCTATAGCAGCGCCTTCGTAATATTTTACGTATTTAAAATATTTAAAATGCAAAATACAACTATAAAAATTTTAATTATAATATAATTGCATCAGACACGTTCCTATGCACTGTTATTATTTCACTTTACTAAATAAATTATTTTGTAATATGCATATCATCTACTTGTTTGCTGTCAATTTCTGTGTACAGGATAACAAACTACTAGTTTTGCTCAATTTGCCAAAAATAGTCATAATGTTTACATGATATTATAGATAAACATTATAATTTTTTTTGTCTACGGTACCGTCAGCTGTGATATAACAACGGTCGACGACGGCAAACTTGAAATAAGCGCGTAGTATGTTCATTTAAATGTGTGGTGTTTGTATAGATATAGGAAGTTGATTTTATGATTTTTTTATATTAATAGGCCATATTTTGATTTTATTATTTTTATATTATTAGAGGGGGGGGGGGGATAATGGAATGGGTATCCCATTTAAATTCGTACGTGAGTGTGTGTTTTCAACTTTCGACTTTAAAAATTTATTATTGGATATGCGTTTCTTTCGTAATAAGGAGCATCTTTTTATAGAATAAGGGTGACGAATGAGATCACAGTTCACCTGAAGGTAAGTGGATGCTGTGCCCCATAGACATCTACATCTGTCTTCTATATCGACGTGTGTTGCCACTCCTGAGTACTAAGATGGAATGCCTCATTTTTTGTACAAATGGTCTCCTGTTCTTTACACTTAACATATGACACACAGCAGCATTAAGCTGTTGTTTAACGGTCGTATTCTGTGTGCTGTATATACATTTATATATATGTATATATATATATATATATATATATATATGCATGTTAATATCAATAATAATAATGATGTTGTCAAGTGCAATTTCGGTCACGGCGGCCTGCCTCAACAGAGACTAGCCATCGGCGCAGGACAGGATTATAGTGCCCAAGTGTATGCGCAAGCACAGGTGCACTCTCTATTGCCTCACTCTCATAATCCGATGGGACGATAAACCGACACGACCGGAGAGAGATCAGGCGCAGGACCAACGGCTTTACGTGCTTTCCAAGGCACGGGGGTGAGACACCGCAAATTTCCTGACTCCGGGCTACAGCTACTGAGAATTTCTTGAGGGAAAAACTCAATAATTGTTTTTGTCCCAACCCGGGATTCGAACACAGGACCTCATGATAAGTATAGATATTAATATAAATAATCCTATACCTTTAAACGAGCAATTCTTGTATATATATATATATATGCAAAATGTAAAGAAAGGTTTAGTGGATGCAGTTACCAAAGTATGTGGTGTTAGTAAGAGAAAGAATGAAAGGAAAAATAATACGTTATGGTGGGATGATGAGATACGTATGGAAGTTGAAGCAAAGAAGAGAGCATGGCTAGATTTACTAGCAACAAAGGCTGGTAATTCTAGCGGTACGAATAATGATATTGAAAGAAAAAAGGCAGTCTTTAGACATCTAAATAAGAGAGTAAAAGAGAACAATGCTATAAACATTACTAATATTCTCCTTAACCACTCGTGGTAAGCTTAAATTGCTTGTGTTACGAGTGGTACACGCTAGTAGTCGAATGGCGGATTCGAACCCGCGACCTTTTTGACCGCGTCGTCGCCATGCCATTAGGCTACTGTCGCTTTAGTTGAAAGGAAAAAGCAAGAAAGAACGGATAAGAATGATAGAAGAATATCGGATACTTCCAGGTTATAAATGTTCTGGAAACTCGTAAAAACTGCCAGGGGACATTCAAAAACCTATAATGAATGCCATAAGAGATGAGAATGGCTATATTCTGAATGATGAAGTTTTGAGTTTAAAGAGATGGAAGGAATATTTTGAAAGCATGTTTATGAGTGAGGAGACAACGTGTGTACTAAGTGAAGTAGAAACTCCGAAAGAAGAGGAAAGAGGTAGCGAGATAAGTATAGATTAAATAATGAAAGCAATGAAAAGCATGAAAGCAGATAAGACTGCCGGATATGATAGAGTTTCACTCGAAATGCGATACGAAAGGGCTGGAGAGGAAGTAGTGGCGGGCCTGCTGCACACCTTGTTTAATTTATGCTGGGAACTGAAGCGGGTACCGGTAGACTGGTTCAAAGCCGTGATAGTCCCAGTTTATAAAGGAAAAGGGTCGCAGCAGGACTTAAAAACTACCGTGGTATCAGCCTTCTTAGCATTGTGGGAAAACTGTATGCTAAGGTACTAATTGAAAGGGTCATGAAATAAACTGATGAAGAAATTTGGGATGTGCAAGCGGGATTTTGAAAGGGAATGGGATGTACAGATCAAGTCTTTCCATGCGCATGATCGCGGAAAAGTTTTTGGCCAAAATCCAAAACGTTTTTTGTGCGTTCATGGACTTGGAAAAGGCCTATGACAGAGTGGATAGGGATGTGCTATGACAAACACTGAATTCATTTGGGTTGATCGCTGGCTTCACTCCGATCACACTCTTAATCTCATGGCTGTTTGATGGGAGATGAGGCTGCAATCGTCAACAGATTTGACAGCATACAGGCAACTGAACAGACAGATCTCCAAATGCATGCGGCGAGACTTACGCAACTTCAATACTGCTCGTATTAAAGAAGCGATCGAGCAGAACCAGGGCTCCAAAGTCTTTGCCAGAGACCTGTCTGCCAGAAAGAGCCAACTGTCAAGGCTGAAGACTGAGTGTGGCAGCATCGTTTCCGGGACACCTGAGATTCTGAGTGAGATTGAGAGGTTCTATGGGCAGCTGTACACATCATCGTTGGAGCCACACGCAAGTGTGAGTAACGATCCAAGAGCAAGTCTGATCCGACACTATTCCGATGATATCCCGGACTTCAGTCTAAGCGAGATTAGAATGGCTCTCCAGCACCTTAAAAACGGCAGGGCCCCAGGCGAGGATGGAATTACAGCGGAGCTTCTGAAAGCGGGTGGAACACCGGTACTTGAAGTCCTTCAGAAGCTCTTCAATTCCGTCCTCCATGGTGGCACTACTCCAGAGGCGTGGAGCAGAAGTGCGGTGGTTTTGTTCTTTAAGAAAGGCGACAACTCTCTCTTGAAGAGCTACAGACCTGATTTCCCTTCTGAGCCTCGTCTACGTGCTGTTTTCGAGAGTTATTACGAATCGTCTCGCACGCAGACTCGACGAACAAGCCGGTTTCCGAAAAGGCTTCAGTACCATAGACCACATACATACCCTGCGGCAGATTGTACAGAAGACTGAAGAGTACAATCTGCCACTTTGCCTGGCGTATGTGGACCATGAGAAAGCCTTTGATTCCGTCGAAATTTGGGCGGTGCTACAGTCCCTTCAGCGGTGCCAAGTTGACTATCGGTATATCGAAGTGCTAAAGTGTTTGTACAGTAGGGCTACGATGGCTGTCCGAGTACAGAACCAGAGCTCGAAACCTATCCAACTGCAGAGAGGTGTAAGACAGGGTGACGTTATATCCCCGAAACTCTTCACCGCTGCATTGGAAGACGTTTTCAAGCTACTGGACTGGACAGGATACGGTATTAACATCAATGGTGAGTACATCACTCACCTTCGATTTGCCGACGATATAGTCCTTATGGCAGAATCGCTGGAGGACTTAAGCACTATGCTCAATGACCTCAATAGTGCCTCCCAATGGATAGGTCTTAAGATGAACATGGACAAAACAAAGATCATGTTTAATGTCCATGTCACACCTATGCCGGTAGTTGTTGGGAGCACTATGCTCGAAGTTGTTGACGAGTAAGTTTACCTGGGACAAATAGTCCGACTAGGTAAGTCCAACTTCGACTGAGAGGTTAATCGACGGATTCAACTCGGCTGGGCTGCGTTCGGGAAATTACGACACATCTTCTCGTCAGGTATACCTCAATCTCTAAAAACTAGATTGTACAACCAGTGCGTGTTGCCAGTGATGACTTACGGATCTGAGACGTGGTCCTTCACTGCTGGCCGTATGAGGACGCTCATGGTCGCTCAGCGAGCTATAGAAAGGGCTATGCTCGGAGTTTCTCTGCGTGATAGACTCAGAAATGAGGATATCCGCAGTAAAACCAGAGTGACCGACATAGCCCAACGGATTAGTAAGCTGAAGTGGCAATGGGCCGGCCATATAGCTCGAAGAACCGATAACCGATGGGGAAGAAAGGTTCTCGAGTGGCAGCTTCGTACCGGCAGGCGTAGTGTAGGGCGAACCCCCACTAGATGGAGTGACGACCTGGTAAGATATGCAGGAAGTCGATGGATGCAGGTGGCTCAGGACCGTGCTTTGTGGCATTACTTGGGGGAGGCCTATGTTCAGCAGTGGACTTGTGAAGGGCTGTAATAAAAAAAAATGAACACTGGCTTGATACAGGCATTGGAGTCGCTTTATAGGGACTCTAGTGCTTGTGTTAGGATCAACGGGGTCTACTCGGACTGGTTTGGCATCCAAAAAGGTGTCAGACAGGGCTGTGTGGCTTCCCCGTGGCTGTTCAACTATTTATGGACAGCTGTTTGCAAAATTTGAAAGTTGAAGAATGCGGATTAAGAATGGGTGAGTTAACCGTCAAATGCCTTTTGTACGCCGATGATCAAGTTATTCTTGCGTCGTTGGCGGCCGAGTTGCAAATGATGGTTACATTAATGAACGGATCATTAAAAGAAAGGGGTATGAAAGTGAACGCAAGTAAGACGAAAGTTATGGTTTTTGAAAGAGAAGAGTAAGACGATTTATGTGAAATAAGAATAGAAGGGGAGTTGATCGAGCAAGTAGATGAGTTTGTATATCTGGGTTGCGTATTTAGCAGGAATGGGAGATGTGATAAGGATATAGAACGACGAGTGAATGCAAGAAATAGAGTAAATGTATCGAAAAAGGCACGTATGGCAATTCACAATGCTGTGTTGGTCCCTACTTTAACGTATGGTAGTGAAAGTTGGGTGTGGCAGAAGAAGCACGAGATTAGAATGAACGCAGTAGAAATGCGGTCGTTAGGGAGTATGTTAGGGCTGAATCTGAATGACAGGGTAGAATTGTGTTATAAGAGAAGAGTGTGGTTTGCAAGATGATGTTGTGACCAGGATTAAGAAAGAAATGCTTCGGTGGTTTGGTCATGTGGAAAGAATGAATGAGGAAAGAGTGACAAAGAAAATTTATGTTGCAAAAGTGAATGGCAGTGTCGGAAAGGGACGTCCTAGGTGAAAATTCACAATGGCGATTTATTGAAAACGGGCCAAATTAGGAGTACCCTTAACCGACGAGCAAGTATGCGTAGGATGTGAAGGAGGCGAGAGAGGTGTGTCAGGACCGTGTCAAATGGAATTCTATAGTCTTTGCCTACCCCTCTGGGCGACAGGCGTGAGTGTTTCTATGTTATAAATAATATATAAAAAAAAAAAATATATATATATAATGGGAATTTCGGAAACGGCTCCAACGATTTTCATAAAATTTAGTGTCCAGGGAGTTTCGGGGGTAATAAGTCGATCTAGCTAGGATTTATTTTTAGAAAATGTCTTTTTGTCCGTGTTTTCAGCCAATAAAAAACTGCTATAATATAAGAAGGTAAATTTTGACACTGTGTTAATGATCGTAATAGCTCAAGTGGATATCGAGCGGTTGCGAAATCTTAATGCCTTGGTTCGCGTCCTGTTTTCGGTCCGACTTTTTTTTCCTTTTTTTTTCAAGTTCCCTTCTTTTGTGAGAAAATCTATTATTTCTAGCCCTTTTTTAGTATATTTTAAAAATACGAAAATTTTAATTAAACTAATTGCATATAATTTTTAATTAAAATCGAGCAAACCTCGGTCATCCAGGATGTTGTCAAGTGCATGTGCCTTGTATTTAATAATGTTGTTCCGGCTGTGCACAGCGGGCGCGGGCGTGGCCGCAGCGCCGGCGCTCAACAACTTCGGCATCCACCGGCCGCCGCACGCCGACGACGACATCGTCGAGGTACCGACACACACACTCGTCGTAACTCACCACTACTCACCACAACTTACCACCGCTCACATAACTAACCACCATTACTTACCATGATCGCATACAACTTATTTATTTATATGTTTGCCATTACGTTACATTACGTAACATTGGTACGTCAAAATTATATAAGATTTCGGCAGTTAATTAAAATTACAAATTAAAACATTTACATATCATTATTTTATATCTCATGCAAGTCAGAAAATGAACATTTCGTTCGTTTTTATCTGTTGTCGAAACGCATTTAGTGGAAGTCTTGTTATTTCTTGTGGCAATTTATTGTACCTACATTTTAATTTTTATTGCAAAACCTTGCTTGAACACTTTGACTAATCTGGTTCTTGGAACAACTAATCTTTTGCGATTTCTTGAATTGTAGTTGTGTACGTGCATCCGCATTGGTTGTTCACTTTTTTCCTAGTGCACTTTTAGTTCAACTTACTACTACTTACCACCTACACTCAACACCAACTCTCACCACCTCTTACTATTTATACTCACTATAACCCACCACTTACACACAATAACTCGCTACCACTCATCATCCACTCTTACAAAAACCGTCTAACCCACTCAATACTCACCACAATTAGCTTCAACCCACCATCAATACTCTTAATGATAAATGTGGGCCGTGGTCCACGATCATCACTCACTCTCTAGCACCCACCACCATCACTCACAACACATTAACACTCATTACAATCTCTCGGCTCAATTTACTACTACCCATCGCCATTACTAACCACCACTCACTATCCTTATTCTTTTATTTTTAAGCTATTGCATAGCTTATATACAGCGTACTTGTATGTATAGAGGTCAGTGGCGACGACCGAATCAAGACATTCCGTAACGAAATACTAGGCTGCACTAAAAGTATTGGGAATGGAATATTTCCACTGTTCCTGTCATATTAAAATCTTTTTAATTGAAAACTCCTTGGTTTTAAATATCGAATACCATTTATTTATTTTAAAAAAGAATCTCGGTCTTGTCACAAGGTTTTGTCAAACTTGTTTAGTCGTTTAGAAAATGGAATTGACTCGAAAAATTCAAGCATGATTTATTATTGAACTTTCGAAGTGGTTTAACACAAAAACAGTGTGTTGACCGGATGATTTCTGCATTTGGTGATAAAGCCCCATCCAAAACCACAATTTATCGCTGGTTTGCTGAATTTCAACATGGACGTGTCAAGCTCAGCGATGATCCCCGTCAAGGTCGTCCAAAAACTGCAGTCACCCAAGAAAACGTTGATGCTGTGCGTAAGCTGATTGAGGAAGATCGACATGTGCGATTCAGCACTTTAGACATTGGCATGAGTCAAATACAAATAATATTGCATGAACAATTAGGTGTAAAAAAGTTGTTTTCCCGATGGATACCGCATTCGCTCTGTGAAGAGCAAAAAGCGGCTCGCGTTACTTGGTGCGTCAGAACTCTCGAAAGATTCCACGCAGGATCCTCAAATGCTGTATACAACATCGTATCAGGTGACGAATGCTGGATATACGCGTACGAACCCGAAACAAAAAAACAGTCACGAGTTTGGGTGTTCGAAAATGAGTTAAAGCCAACAAAATTGGAGTTGATCGGATCACGGAGTGTTGCAAAAAAAATGGGCCACCCCCTCTATTCCTCTGGAGGGACAAAGAACGGTTAATGCAAAATGGTATGCAGCATTTGTTTGCCACAGGTCGTTTCTGAACTCCGTAAAGAGAACTGCAACCGCCGCATCATCCCCCATCACGACAATGCGAGTTCTCACACCGCACACAGAACAAAAGAGTTTTTAGAGCAAGAAAACATAGAATTATTAGACCATCCGCCGTACAGCCCCGACCTAAGCCCTAATGATTTCTATACTTTCCCTAAAATAAAGAATAAATTGCGTGGACAGAGATTTTCATCACCTGAAGAAGCTGTGGACGCCTACAAAACGGCCATTTTGGAGACCCCAACTTCCGAATGGAATTGGTTGCTTCAATGATTGGTTCCAACTAATGGAAAAATGTGTCAAATTTCGCGGAGAATACTTCGAAAAGCAATAAATACATTTTTAAATAGTAATGTTGTGTCACTTCCTTGATTCCCGAAATTTTCAGTGCCGCCCTCGTAAACCTAAGACCCGAAAACCTAACATCGTCTAACGTCGTTTAAGTTCGGCAGACTTCGGCACGGTGTTTGTGTGCGTGCGACTAGACGTATGCGTAGTAAGATAACAAGAATATTTTAAACAATAACCTACATCTATTGTAAGATAATAAAATATTTTACACAATATTAACTTCACATTTATTTAATAAAAGAAAAAAATTTGTTTTCTTATCGGTCACCAGGCTCAAAAAGTGTAACTTGAATTAATATCAAAGAAAAAACTTGGATTAATATCATAAAAGAGAAAAAAAAACTGCATAAATAAAATAAATAAATAATTATAATTGCATAAGTTGATAAAAATGCTATGCAATAGCTTTACCGCGGCAGTCCCCGAGTGCCACACGTCTTTTTTTTAAATAAAAATTACTCATCTCATTACAAATTCCGTCTAAAAGTCATTAAATTTTATTTAAGACCATTAAATGGATATCATGACTACCAATTTAACCAAGGCATGGTCAGGAAGGATACAACCATCATTTAAATTATTAATACCATGTCACAATGATCACAACTGTCTCATAATGCTACTGATACCTTCGTTAAGATCATCAAAATCACCGATACTAATAAACATCTTGTTATCATCATGCATACAACAGCAACATCCCTTAACGGATAAGTAACCCATCTCAATTGTTCGCAGATACCATTCAAACCAAAATCGCCAGAAATAATAGACCTGGATGAGTACCCGGAGAGCCCGCAAGGAATCAAGAAGAAGAAACTGGACATCCTCAAAGAGCGGGGTCTAGAAGTGACAGCCGTCCCACCGGCCTGGCCCATACAACCGGTTCTCGCTAATCCCATAACGCCCCTAATTAATCCCACCCCCATAATCCTGAACCCAGCCATGCAGCACCAAATAATGACGCAAGCTCAACTATTTCAAATGTACAACATAATTCCACCAAACATACCCAATGGCGTCCAACCCCCCAAAGTTATACAGGCGACTAGCATCTTCGGGTCTTCCGGACCTGAGAAGACGGTTTACGGGAACCCAAAAGACCCTTTCATGCCCCCACCCCACATCCTCCACGGGACCCCAGTTAAGCCGCAAAGAAGTATCCAGACCCCAACAACGCCACCGCAAGACATCCTCGACCTCACCTGCAAATCCCAAACCCCACCACAAAAGCCGGCGGTCGAAATAGTCCGGTTACCGTCATCCCCACCAAAAACGCCAACAGCTCAAAACCTATCAAAGAACTACACCCTACTCGACGGGAAAGCGGTAGTCGGTTCGAACTTGGAAATCACTCTAGTCAACCCCAAATCCCAAACGCCGCCCAAGAGACCGCCTCAAAAGCGTTCCTCCAACGGGAAGTTTATGTCCGCGAAAACCCCCACACCGCCGAAAGATTACACCAAACCGTACCCACCTCCATCCCCATCAGGGTTGCAGAAGAAGAACCCGATCGTGGTACCAAACTACCAAGTCAATTCGACGAGAGACGACACGTCCCCAAGTTCCACCGGCTCTAGGGATTCCCAGACCAATACTTTGCCGAGTAATCCCCCAAAGGTCCAAAACAGCCTGGCACAGATCATGGAGATGCAGAAATCAGTTCCCAACATCACCCCGTTCATGGACCCCGTGTACATGAGCGCCCTCTATAGTAGCTTGGGCCAAATGGACCAGAGGCAACTGGCCATGTACAGGGACTTCATGGCCAACCAGTTCAGAGGGTACTCCGGCCTGTTGAATATTGGAACGCCTACAACGAAGAATTAATTTTAGATTAATCTAGTCTGAGTGCCCGTTACGCCACGTTATGTTGTTATTTGGGGGGGGGGGGGAAACACCTTGCGATATTTTCGTTAGTAAATTTTGAAGAAAATTCGTTGTGATTACATTTTAAAAAGGTTAAATAAAATGTTTAAAAATTTTAACGGTTAAAATAGATTTTTTTTTAACTTAATTTTGTGGGTTTTAAACTTTTACAAAGTACTTTTTGAAAGTCAGACGCTACGCCATTGAAAGTCAAATGTTATGCGATCGCTTCAACCAATCCCTACCATGAAGAGACCTTGTGAGGAACGGCAGCAAACTCGTTGGCTATTTTTCTCGTAATATTTATACAATCATCATCAATATAAACAAAATGATAGTGTTTGGCGGTTGTGCGCGCATCACGGAAATACTACTGGATAGATTTACCAATTATGTTTTCTAAGTTTTATTTCTTAGACACTTGGCTCTTATCTAAAAGAATATTGCGATACCTTCATTTAATATAAAGTTATTAAAGTTGTAAGAACGCGGCCGAAGTCGCGGATATCAGATAGTTTGAAATAAAGATCGATTACCACTAAAACGGAATAGAGATGTGTTTTACAACTAAATGAGAAATTCTATAATTCTATATAAAAAAAAACACAAATAAGAGCTCCGCTACAGTCTGTTGATGGCGTAACTATTGTAGCAGGTTTGATTCCCGCTGGAAACGAGTATTTTTTATGGCCTACTAGTTTTTTTTTGCTGATCTGTTTGTCATACAATTTATGTATTTGTAAAACACCTCATGAATTAAACATTATCAATAAATAAATAAAAATTGGTAGTCTGCAAAGTCGGCTTACGGACGATAGTTTAACGTGACAACGTGATAACAAAACATTGATGAAATGATTGTGCATACTTTTAACTAAAATTGAATTATCACTATTATATATGATACAAGCTGGTAGTACCAGTTACTCGACTCCACCGAGTCAGTAATTCATTCTTGGGGCGATGTATACGCTTTTATAACAAAATCCCAGAAAATATACAAAATTTGTCATACACAAAGTTCAAAAATGTTATTAAACTAAGTTTGTATAAAAAGAGTTATTATAATATTAAGGAATTTATGGATGATAATAACCCCTGGGAAGGGTGATCGCTACCAAGCTATTTCTAATTTGTTTTGTGTTAATTGTAAACATGATTGTAAGCTATAAAAAATTGTCCCGCTAAGTTTCTTGCTGGTTCTTCCCAGGACAGTTATTTTTGCGAACCAGTGGTAAATGAAAAAATTGACTTTCAATAAGTATTGTTATAATCTACATTGAATAAAAAAGTTTCTGTTTCTGTATGGATACAAAGAAGGAGTGAAATGAAACCTACAATTTAATTGATAAATTTACGCTCAAGTCGATCGTGCCTTTCACTCGGACGTTGTCACGTCAAAAAATCGTTTCTTTTGAGTGAAAACTCGCCCTAACACTACTAAAGTCGTAGACAGAGAAACCTATAGACAAATTAACGCCTTCTTTCGCATTCGCACACGAAAAAGATAGATTTATGCATACGTCTTGCATAGAAATGAGACAGAGCGGTGTGATTGTTTGTCCCTTTCTCCGTGCCGGTTTTTTGTTTAGCAAACTACACTTTACTAAACAACTTTGACAGTTCGTAGCTATATATGTTGTTTACAAGTTGGTTTAAGTGAGAAAAAAGTGTTTTGTGAGATTGAGATTGGTGAATCTTGATCAGTTCAGTTCTTAGAACCATTAAAAAATTTATCTAAATATGTTTAAAAGTCATTATTGTGTAACCTAAAACTACGTTATCGTCATTTCTCACTCGAGGCAACGCTAGTCTATAGGTTTCTCTGTCTACAACTAAAGTAGAAATTCTTTTAAAATTATCAATGATATTGTAAACTACCCGCAAAACAAGGTCAAGCGATATTAACTTACACGATTACAATCAATTAAACTTCAAAAATAAGTAGTACTTAATACTATTTTTTATAGAATAAGTGTGACAAACATACACACAGTCCACCTGATGGTAAGCTGGTAAGTAGATGCTGTAGGCCATAGACATCTACATTTATCCTCAAATAGTAATCAACATGCAAATGCATTATCATCCTTGAGGACTGAGATGAAATGCCTCGTATCCACTAAAAATGTTCTCAAGTTCTCTACACTCACCATATGAAACAGCAGCATAAAGTTGGTATTTCACGCTGCTGCTATTCTATGAGAGCGTGGTCATTCCTCGGTCGGTCCCCATTTGTGCTACAACCATAATATAGCTGTGCAACATGACAATAAACTCCAACCACGTACAATAAACTCCAACGCCCCCCACGTGGCAGTAACGGGTGTGGTTTTTTGTGATATGGCAACTTTGCGCAACGGGCGACAACGCCAGTGATCTCCCGCGAGACGTTGCCTATTGAGTGGGAACAATGATTTCCTTACAACCGTGTAAAATAATAGATGTAAATGTTTTTCCTATAGTTCTAAGTCCTAGATAAGATACCTAGCTAAATTCTAGATTAATGTTGGTCGTTATAGGTTATGTTTTTCTAATACGCGATTTGTACATAGGGTTGTGAGTCGCGTTCCGTCTCGCTCTAGCGCAGTACGTATGAACGAGACGGGACGCATTAATCGTTGAGATGTTGTGTTGGCACTGTGTAAGATAATTGATTGCCGTACAAATAAATATTTAAAAAATGAACGAGTTTTTTTTAAATTTTTAAGTTAAATATATCCTTTTCGACCAGTTGTAATGTAAGGTTTAGAGATGTGGTCCTTCACGGCTGGACGAATGAAAAAGCTCAAGTCCACTCAGCGAAATATGGAGAGTTATGCTCAGTTTCTATGTATATCGGATATCCGCAGTAGAACCAGTGTACCCGAAATATCCCAACAACGCATCAATAAGTTGGAGTGGCAATGGGCCGGCCGTATTGCTCGGAAAACCTAAAATGGACAGGGAACCAAGGAGGCAGCCTAGTATCTTAAAGTGAGGTATATAGCGGCGGTATTAGATGGAGTGGACGACCTGACCTGGTAAGACATACAGGAAGTCAATGGATGCAGGTGGCTCAGGACTGCTTTGTGGCATACCTTGGGGGAGGCCTATGTACACTTTTCACTATAAATTATATACATTAAAAACCCATGTCGTTCCGAATTTTATACAATCAGGACTAGGTCTTTGTAAAAATAAAGAAAAATAACGTCCTTATCAAAGTATTTTATCATGTCTGGCAGGTTATACAGAACAGGTTCTTTGCTGTGGTGCTCCAGCACGTTTCATCATCGTCATTGCAGCTCTTCATAAGTTCACTGCTGAAGAGGCCTTACCCAAGGAATGCCACAAAGCCCGGTCCTGAGCCACACGTCATCCATTGTCCTTTCAATGCATACATGTGGACTTTGTGTCCTCGAAAATACTTTACTCATGTGGACTTTGTGTCCTCGAAAATACTTTACTTGGTCAAATAGGTTAGTTTTCCTTCATGACCAAGCACATAAAAGTTACCTAATACAAAAATTATTGGTGTTGGCAGGAATTTTTATAGAAAAAAATAAAAAAAATAATTTAAATGCAAATATTCTTTATTAAGAACTTAAAAAATTTCGAATCGAACAACACTGGCCGCAACTTACAGAGTAAAATAAATTAATATTTAAAGTATTAAAAACTAGGAAACTTCTAGAACTCGTCGTGGAATGGGTAGTCTGGATGGTGGACGCTGAAACAAATTATTTAGTATTAGATAAAAATTGAATAATACAATTGCGTGGAAAATATACATACAACTAGTTATATGCGATAAGCGTTTATAGAATAAGGGGTGGCAAACGAGCACAAAGTCCATATGATGGTAAGTGGAAGCTGCTACCCGTAGAAAACCGCATCTATACTCAATTAATAATCCAAATACAGATGCGATCTCACCCCTGAGGACTAAGATGGAGTGCCTTGTTTCTAGTAAAACTGGTCTCCACACTCACCATACGCAAAACACAGCAGCATTAATCTGCTATTTTACGCTAGTGTGGGAGCGTGCACCTTCCCCGGTCGAGCCGAACCACTCTGTCTACAACCATAAATATAGCTGCAGTATAGCTCTATCACGTTTAAGTGGGTTGAGAAAAGTTCTGACTCTTCGAAATCTCAAAAACGCAAATTTAAAAAAATGGGACAAAAATCAATGACCTCAACAAAAATAAATAAATATGAAAATTGGGCCAAGTTCAGAACAAATGAGGTACAAGGTTGTCGGCTTTGCCAGTGTAAGAGTTCAGATTTGAACGGGTGCCAGGGACAATAGCAGTTGATTAATTCACAGCTAGAGAAATGTATAAAGATCTATAATTGATTTAAATGAAATTTTTTTTCGTTGCACCATCAAATAATTGTCAGACTTAAAATATCTAGCTCGGTGACCCCTGTGGAGATTATTTGTCGTAATTGACACTTAGCAAAATGCTATAAACACTCATTGAAGTGGTACAGATTAACTACGCGGCGAAACCTTTGTGTCTAAGCAGTTTAATAAAATCTGAACATGTGAAAACTGCAGTTTTGCACATGGATAATTAGCAGCCCTGTGCACAGTCGTAAGACTATATGTAAGCTACTTTTTTACTTTTAATGATACTTATAACATAGTTTGCCATATATTAAGATAGCCTTCATATTTTTAGACATACCTGTGTACTTATGAAGATTTTTGTGACAGTTTTGCGAAAAAGTACTATAAATATCAAAGAATGCAAATCTTAATCATATGTTTATTTTAATTTTACCTGTGAGTAGAACTAAGTACATGGTTAGAATATTTAAAGTTATCCGTCAAAGCCGGTAATCTAACTGATCTAAACGTAGATTTCATAAGGTGGGTGTCCATGAGGCCACTCTAACAAATAAACAGTTATTATTCGTTTATTTACTGGATAAATGAAACTAACAAATATTTAAGTAATACTTTTTTTATTTCGTAACATATTTTTAATTGCAGATTTAATCAATATTGATTGATCTTCCAAATGGTCTAGCTAGGAACAAGGCTTCTTAGAAGGGCATTATAATAAATCAGTCATTTAAAACTAAAGTTTAATAAGTAGCGATGAAATCTACAATAAAAAGAAGTGGTTTATATGTTACGTAATAAAACAAAGTATGATAACTGTTTATTTGTTAGAGTGGCCTTCCATGGTACACCCACCTTAGTACGTAAGCAACCCTAATTCGATCCGCGCCGACCTACCAATCATATTTTAATTGCAATTTGAAGTGTCGAGTTACCACGTTCTCGGCGGTGAAGAAAAATATCGCGTGGAAATCTGCGTATCTGAGAAGATCAGATTTTTATTCTTACTTTAAGTCTATGATAAGTCTGTGATACCGCCTCGAAACTCGCTGCGACCTGTGCCCAGCAGTGGGATGTATGTAGGCTGCTACCTTTATACTTTTAATAGGGCTATCCACTGCCGATCATGGGCTTCTCCCATTGTTTGTCAAATAACCCGGATATGTGATGCAGTAGTAGCCGCGCTTGGCAAGCGAGTTGGCAACGGCAGCTTTTAATTACTTTGAGTTGTTCTCAAGACGATTCTATCTCCCATCTCTTGTTTCAGTTTCCCTCTATCACCTCTTAAACATGGTCTGACCAGGTTACAGCTCTCCGGACTATGCCTACCCCCTTGGTCTGGTTCAATGCAGGAGTATACTCACTCGCCCATGGAGCACACCCTGCCGTTGCACTCGAGCTCCGCGATGAGCTTTAGGTCTTCGGGCGCGAGCTTGAAGTCGAACACCTGGAAGTTCTGCTCGATGCGGGAACGCGTCACGGACTTCGGGATCACGATCATGCCGCGATCAATCGCGTATCTGTAGACAGATATACATACAATATATAAAAATTAATAGAATAAAACAGGTATCATCATTTATTTCAGGTATCATCAAAAATTACTATTCTAACTGAATAAGCCATATTTACAGAAATCGTTATCCATTCTTTCATTCATCCTTAACCTTAACAGGCTTTTAAGGTAAACTGTTGTATACATAGTAAATATTATGTGTCATTCATCAATTTCTAGTGACCGAATAGTAAGTATTTATTAGTCATAAGTACCAGGTCATTTAGGTCGATCATTCATTCATTTCATTTCTGGCTGAATTGTAACATTGCTTTATAACAGCGCATCTACTTTATTCTATAAATGTCACTTTATCGAATTAAATTGATTAACTCTTGTGGTAGTACGTAGGAAAGATGCTAGATGGCAAAAACATAAAAAAATAATATACAACTGTAAGTTATGAACATGATAATTTTATTCAATAATCTTTATTTTATCTATATAATAAATTTGTCTATTTTTTAAATTCATTCATAACAATACATGATCTCATAATTTACCGACTATGTCTTCCAATTACTTTAGATCGAGTCTAAATTGCTAAAAATCGCCTAACTTGGCAATTCATTCAAATCATTCGGGATTCGGTCGATATTAGACTCATTCACAATTCACACCAATCACAAGTTCACAAGTTAAAATGATCCGTGGATTGTTTGTGATTGGTTAAACAGGCGCATTCAACAAACACAGAAGAATGAATCATCAATACTTTTAAGTGAATCAGTTCAAACGAACGAATCGTTCACGATTGACATGTCTAATACATAAGCCTACCCATAGATAGCCTCATCTCCTGGTTTCTCTCTGTCGCCTTTTACGATACGTTACAGGAAGATATACGAGTAGGTTAGGTGATATTCTTACATCGCAACTACACAGTTAAGAATTTATAGGTTTTAAAAATCCGCCCCGGATTTGCTGGAGTGTTTTGAATCTTGATAACAGCGCCACCTACCGTGTCTAAGTGTTAATCGAAATCATCGAATTGAGTTGAGTCGTTAAACACAAAATTTCATCAAAACTGATCAAACCGTTTGGGAGGAGTACAGCGACAAATACATTGGTTGACCTTTTTTACCGTTTGAAAAAATAAGGTGTAACAAGTGAAGGGAATAGAAGCCTTATGGCATTGATATTTTACAAAAAATATGAACTAAAATTTTGAATTAACCGCTTAAAATAAAATTATTTTAAATAATTACTTTGCCCTTGAGCCTGTGTGTGACCCTGCGAAGTGACAAGGTCAAAGATGCCAACTAAAATTGTTTTATTGCCGTTCGTAAAGTAGGGTGGATATGATTTTAATATCGATAGATTTTAATTAATCATTTTTTAATCCAAAATTTTTGTTTTTATTTTTTGTAGAATATCAGTGCCATAGGCTTCTACTCCGTTCACCTGTTACACCCTATTTTTTTACAGACTGTAAAAATCATCCAGTATATATTTATATATAATAATAATAATTACTTTAAATAATAACTACCATCTTTAAGCTCGTTCCGGTAAGTTAAACTGTAGGGCGGCTCCCCTCTAGAATTAGGGACGACCTGCTGGTAAGATATGTAGGAAGTCAATGGATGCAAGTACCTCAGATTTGTGCCTTGTAACATTACTTAGGGGAGGCCTATGTTCAGCAGGGGACTTATGAAGGGCTGTAATGATGATGATGATGATGATGATGAATGCACTTGGTATTAAGATAAATCGGATAATGTTAAATTTTCTATATTTTTTACATTTTGTTAATTATATACAATAAACCATTCTACCAACTCACCTAATGAGGACCTGCGCTATGGTCTTCTTGTGTTTTTCAGCAATGCTCTTCAGCTTCTGGTCCTCCAGCAGGTAGGGGTCACCCGGCTTCGCCCATGGTCTGTCGGGGGAGCCGAGCGGAGAATATGCCGTCACCGCTACGCCTATGGACTTGCAGTATTCGAACAGTTTCTCCTGGTTCAGGTACGGGTGGACTTCGATCTGAGGAGCAACGTTCATTAGACAGTTTTTTAAAGAATAAGATAAACGAGCAGAACAATAAGTATATGCTGTGGCCCATAGACATCTACATACTCGGTTGATACTCGGTTGAGAATCAAAAAATACATGCGTTGTCACCCTTGAGGACTAAGATGCCTCGTATCCAGAAAAAAAAGCAGCAGCACGGAGCTTACTTAAGTCTGTTAATGTCTGTTATTTTTGGGCACATACTCATTGTTTTTAAAAATAAACAACGATAAGTTAAGATAAGTATAAGATAACAAAAGATAAGTATCTAAACATTAGTTTGATTTTAAAGGTAATATTAGAAAATTATTTGAATAGTAATATAATTTATAGGTTGCACACATCGCTAGCCTTTACAAAATGAATATTGTTTATGATACTAGCTAGAGATCTATAATACTCTATAGGACATGACACTGCGGAAGAAAGAAAGGTTGTCTAATTTAGCCGTTATAGTTATAATTCATTATCATATGTTTTTATGAAATGATATTGACAAACGAGCACACAGTCCACGCGATGGTATCTGATACTGTGGCAAATATACATTTCAATAAAGGATCAAAATGCAGATGCATTGTCACCAAGGATGGAATGCCTCGCTTCCAGTTAAAAGAGTGTCCGGTTCTCTACACTCACCATGAGCAACACAGCAGTATTAAGCTGCTAATTTACGCTGGTACTCTGTGAGAGCGTAGTCCTTCCCCGGTCGAGCGGACCCATTCGTACTACAACTATAAAACACAGCTGCAGCAAGGCTCCACCTCGTATAAAATTCTTTACAGCAAACAGCATCTATTTTTTGTGCCCCCAATAGTAAGGATATATGCCATGGTTACCACGCGTGGCAAGCGCTGTGTTAAGCTATCCCCCAATAGAAGAAGTGATGACCTAATGATACATGCAGGTAGTCGATGGATGCGGGTAGCTAAGGACCGTATTTTGTAGTAATCTGTTGAAGTCAATAACAGCTCATCAGAGCATATGCTTAGCACAGGACTTGTGATGGGATTTTGTAATTATGATGACGATGATGATGAAACAGCAGCTGGAAAGACAAAATGATGACGTACCTGATTGACGGCGGGCTTGATCCTAGCAGCCTCCATTACCCTATCGAGTTGCTTCTTGTTGAAGTTGGAGACCCCGATGCTCTTCACCAGACCCTTGTCCACGAGAGCCTCCATCGCCTTCCAGGTATCCACAAAGTCCACGGGTGAAGGCACCGCTTTGCCATCAGCGTCCGTTGGGAATAATTCATCACCTTCCTACAAGAATGAAGTTGACACATTACAAATTTTGACCTCAATCCAAAAACTTTATTGAACAAAGTTTGTATAAAAAGGGTTGTTAATTATAATAATATTAAGGAATTTATGAATGATAATGGTATTCCTTTCATAGGGAATGAGATGGTAATAAGGTGCCGCGTTCGAGTCCCGGAGCGGGCCATTATATATATCAGTTTTTCTGTCAAGAAATTCTCGGGTATGTTCCGAAATACAACCCAGTACACTGGCTAATGCAAATGACATCATAAATCGACGCCATTCTGGTGATTCGTTATATCGAATATGGTGGAATATGCCGTCAATTATTGATGTCATTTGCATTCGCCAGTATACTGGAAACACTTCGGAACATACCCCTCAGTAGCAGCCCGGAGAAACTTGGCTTTTTTTATCCTCGTGACTCAGAACGAAAGTCTTTAACATCCAGCGTATCGGACTATGAGAGTGAAAGAATAGAGAGTGCACAGGTGCTTGCGCATACACTCGTGTAATACAATCCTGTCCTGCGCCGATGGCTAGTCTCCGTTGAGACATAACTGTAATCCAGTCTGGAGGACTTTGTGTCCTAGATATATTAATTAATTTGAGATACACCTCAAGAGAAGTCTTATCTTTGTCTAAATTAGTAACTCTTTACCTTGTATGCTTGCGGCCAATGAATTAGATACAAGTCCAGGTACTCCAGGCACAAGTTCTTGAGGCTGGTCTTCAGTGCTCCCTCCACGAGGTCCGGCCGGTGGAAGGTGCACCAGAGTTTCGATGTGATGAAGATGTCTTCCCTGGAAAATTGTTCGGGATTATTATTACATATCTAATGGTTTACTGGTAAAACCAGTTATCTGCTTTTTTTGTAGAAATTAGTTAAAATACACTTCGACTCAGTTTTTTTTATAATTTATTGGTAAAACCGACTATTTGACCAATATTTACGGAGATATTTCGTGGCAATACCGCGTATGAATATATATAAATACCGGGTAGGGTTAAAAATGTCCATATAAATCATTTGTAAACCTTTATTGGTTCGAAGTATTTTATTTCTTACAATGAAAACAGTTGAGCAAGGTAAGGTCAAAAATGTCCACATAAAACAGTTTTAAGCCTTTATCGGTTTGAGGTATTCCATTTCTTACAATGAAAACATGTCACATTTTCATAACTTATGTAACTGTAAACGCCGTACCAAACCGCTTACTTGATGAAACAGTTTATTTTTACTAGAAGCAGATCACAAAATGTTATTTACCATTCTTTAACAGGAAAAGCGAATATGTGCTCCTAGTCGTTAAGTATATTTGTTTCCTTTATCTAAACGTATCTAAGTGTTTATAATTGACTTTTACATGAGACCTATTACATAAAAACATCAACTAACGATTCGTAATTTTTGCCAATATAAATACCAAAATTATATATTAACAGTACAGGAAGACATACGCTGTTATTGCAAAATATGTCAAAATGGGTCAAATTTGCAAAGTAGATTCAGAATAAGTAATATAGGCAAATTGTGTAGAAAATATAATTAAAACAAAACTAAACATTCTGTCCTTTTTATTTTTTTAATTCGAAATGCACATTCGCAAGGCCAATGTGTAGGCAAAAAACGTTGTTGCTCATTTAATCAAATTCAATTTAGGATAATTTCAAATAAAAGTAGAAACCTTATTTAATCGTATTTTAAAAAAATACAACAACGGTATATTATTATTTATATTTATGTTTGAACTTAAGTTTAATATTGCTATTCTTTGAAAAATAACTTTGTATATCACAGGATTAATAAGCGCAGTTGCCTCAATGGACGAATTACTGACTGTTCCACGTGGACAAAGGTCGATAGCCACTACATAGATAATTCATAGATCGATAAAATATAAAAACGAACGCTCCAAGGCCAAATAAAACCATTGACAATGCTATCGGAAACAAGGCAAGAAGACAAATAACGCTATAAAAGTTAGATAAAATCAATCATTCCTCCATCGATTAAGGTCGATGTATCTGACGGCCTTGTGATATCGATAACAGTGTTTTTTTAAATATATATTAGAAGTGACACACTTACAGTCCACCTGATGGTAAGTGGGTGATCAATGGACATCTGCAGCCTACTTTAAATAAAGATCGTCACCTCTTAAAACTACTAGGATGAAGTGACTATACAGCCTTGTCCGTCAGACCGAATTTTGGTCACGGCGGCCAGTCTCCAGTCTCAACGGAGACTAGGTCGCCGTGATCAAAATTCGGTATATTATCCACCCTACTTTACGAAAGGCAATCTTTGACCTTGTCACTTCTTAGTGTCACAGACTAGGGTGAATATGGATTGAATTCAGATAGATTTAATTAGTTTACTGGTAGAGCCATGCTGCAGTTATATTAGTAGTATAGTTGTAGCACGAATGTGTCGACTCGACCGGGGAAGGATCACGCTCTCACAGAATACCAGCGTGAAATAGCAGCTTAATGCTGCTGTGTTTCGTATGGTGAGTGTAGAGAACCGGAGACCTTTTTTACTGGAAATGGGATATTCCATCTTAGTCCTCACGGGTGACAACGCATTTGCATTTTGATTTGTAATCGAGGATATACGTAGATGTCCATGGGCCACAGTAACCACTTACCATCAGGTGGACTGTGTGCTCGTTTGTCACCCTATGCTATAAAAAAATTATTTAAAATTTTTGTTTTTATATTGTGTAAAATATCAGTGCCATAGGCTTGTACTCCGTTCACATGTTACACCCTATTTTTTTCAGACTGTAACGAAGGTCATCCAGTATATATAAAATTGAATTGTCCGTTAACACATAAACAACTATTTTTTTTTTAATTTTGTCTGTATTTCCGTTTGTCCGGGCTAATTTTTGGCATAGCTGAATTGATAGTGATTAAACTTTCTTTTTTCTAAAACTTCTTTTTTTAAACTTTACTCTTTTAATGAGCTGCGGGTTTTATTTGCATATAATTACACATGAATAACCATTTTTAAAATTTTGGTTACTGTCCGTCTGTTCGTTCTAATTGTGGCAATGCTTGCTTGAACCGATTGAAGTTAATCTTGATGAGCAAACAGAGCAATGCCGGCAGTGTTATAGTCTATATTTTCAACTGACTTCAAAAAAGGTTCTCAATTCGACAGTTTTATTTTATGTGCGTCAGAACTGTGTGTCTGAATGTGTGAACCGATTTTGATGTTTTTTTTATTTGAAAGCTGGTGCTTCTCATGTGCTCCCATATAAATTTAATCAAGATCTGAACAGTAGTTTAGTTATCCTTAAGAATGCGTATTTAATGATGATGTCATTTTATTTATATTGAAATCGGTTGTACAAAATGTATAGTTTTATCACATATCAGAAATACTTGGGAGATATACTTTTTATGACAAAAGAAAAGACTAATTACTTATTTATATTTTGCTAATTATTCGTTAATTTAAAATTGCAAACTTCGAAGACACAAGCGATCTAATGACAATAATCAATAAAATTAAGAAAGAAAGAAAAAAATTTTAAGAAAAGAAACACGTTTATACCTAAGTACAAATACTTTTCACATTTCACGTAATATTTTTTTTCATCAATGCTCAGGAAAGGGCTAATAACGTGCGCTATAATCAAATATTAAAAATTAAAAAGTGTTTTTAAGCGTTATTATTCGTTATTTTTAAACTAACGAATGAAAGTTATTTCATCATCAAGATAATTTCATGCAGATAAACTTTGCTCTTTATTGCATGTTATTTGGACAAACATTAAAATAATTCAACACTCGGCTCGGCGCGCGATCGACTATAGCAACCCGATAAGAACGGGGGGGGTTATTAATAAAACTGGCGCAAATACTCTTTAATTAAAATTATGAAACAACCATTTTTATTTTATAAAAAAATTCTAAAATTTGTATGAAAAATAATATATTTAGACGCATAGTCAAAACCGCTGAACGTAGTAGAAAAGGATAATAATACATTAGTATTAAGTTTACGTAGTAGAACGATGTATTTGAACAATAGCTTTCTTTTATTACATCATACCTAGGCTGCACTAAAAGTATCGGGAATGGAATATTTCCACTGTTCCTGTCATATTAAAATCTTTTTAATTGAAAACTCCTTGGTTTTAAAAATCGAATACCATTTATTTATTTAAAAAAAGATTCCCGTCTTGTCACAAGGTTTTGTCAAACTTGTTTAGTCGTTGAGAAAATGGAATTGACTCGAGAAAATTCAAGAGCGATGATTTATTATGACTTTCGAAGTGGTTTAACACACAGTGTGTTGACCGGATGATTTCTGCATTTGGTGATGAAGCCCCATCCAAAACCACAATTTATTGCTGGTTTGCTGAATTTCGACGTGGACGTGTCAAGCTCAGTGATGATCCCCATCAAGGTCGTCCAAAAACTGCAATCACCCAAGAAAACGTTGATGCTGTGCGTAAGCTGATTGAGGAAGATCGACATGTGACATACCGCGAAATTCAGGCAACTTTAGACATTGGCATGAGTCAAATACAAATAATATTGCATGAACAATAGGTGTAAAAAAGTTGTTTTCCCGATGGATACCGCATTCGCTCTGTGAAGAGCAAAAAAGCGGCTCGCGTTACTTGGTGCGTCAAAACTCTCGAAAGATTCCACGCAGGATCATCAAATGCTGTATACAACATCGTATCAGGTGACGAATCCTGGATATACGAATCCGAAACAAAAAACCAGTCACGAGTTTGGGTGTTCGAAAATGAGTTAAAGCCAACAAAAATTGTTCGTTCACGGAGTGTTGCAAAAAAAATGGTGGCCACGTTTGTCTCCAAAACCGGCCATGTTACGACTATTCCTCTTGAGGGACAAAGAACGGTTAATGCAGAATGGTATGCTAGCATTTGTTTGCCACAGGTCGTTTCTGAACTCCGTAAAGAGAACTGCAACCGCCGCATCATCCCCCATCACGACAATGCGAGTTCTCACACCGCACACAGAACAAAAAGAGTTTTTAGAGCAAGAAAACATAGAATTATTAGACCATCCGCCGTACAGCCCCGACCTAAGCCATAATGATTACTATATTTTCCCTAAAATAAAGAATAAATTGCGTGGACAGAGATTTTCATCACCTGAAGAAGCTGTGGACGCCTACAAAACGGCCATTTTGGACACCCCAACTTCCGAATGGAATGGTTGCTTCAATTATTGGTTCCATCGTATGGAAAAATGTGTCAAATTTCGCGGAGAATACTTTGAAAAGCAATGAATACATTTTTAAATAGTAATGTTGTGTCACTTCCTTGATTCCCGAAATTTTCAGTGCCGCGCTCGAAAACATCCCGTAAGAAAGCTGGTTGCGCGGAAAACCATTCGCGTTTTTTATTTTTGACGGTAGGAATTTGTCGAATCATTATTCCCTTCCGAAACAATATCATTCGTACCCTCCTATCGACACATCGGGGTGGTGGGGTGGGAGGGGAAAGAAGACGATTCTAGAACATCGCGTAATCATCGGACCCGAGGATATATAAGACACGCGCGACCGACGCGCGCTCTCTTCTCCCGCCGCAGTCGTCGTTGAACTACAACCTCCTCTTCCCGCGCGCTCGTTTGGAAACACCTCACTAGTGGAAACCGCTTTGGCCTGGAAGCAGTCGAGCTCCAGGAACCCGCCTCACCTCGTGTGAGATATCGTCGCGCACCGCCCCTCTCCGGAGTGTTCCAGAAGTCGCTATAGTGATCGACAGGAAGAAGAAACCCCGGTGAGTCAATACTCCTTAATTATACCTGCTTGCTAATAATTTAACCCGCTCCAATTTGTGTTTTTTTCCTAGTCAAGCAGGATTCCTTTCATCGATTCGACAAGTAATAGTTTAGTTTAGGGAAGAGCGAGTGCATTGTACCGCATGCTATAGTAGTCGCTTCACATAAGCATAGAAGCAATCGCATATACAGTCCACTTTAGTTAATATCTCGCGTAATAGGTTTGAGGTTTGACCGGGGAACTAGATTTTCGGCAGCCTTAAACACGTGGCTCCACCATTTTATGGTCCTTCGAGCCGGATCTGGATTGGTGTTTAGTGGTTATCCAACCATTTTCTGGTCGAATTATTAAATTAATTGTTTAGATAACGCACTCTAACTTATGGAATAGACTTAAATAGTGTTCGTTTAAATTAAAATTTTGATTTGTTACTCGCAAACAGAATTATTCATTTAATAGCGCTCGTATTTGGTTAAATTTAAAGCTTATTAAATAATTGAAACGGCGTGATAGCAACCGTTTGATACGCTTACCCCACAATTTTATAAAATTATTAGGTTTAGCAAACGACGCGTAGCCTTGACTGCATCGGGCGCTCGATCTGATTACGTAATACAGCACGCCGAGTATTCATCCTACGTCGTTTATGCGTGTGAGATTAATTGTGATTAATATAACTTTATTATAATAATTTAAAATGGCAGTTAGTGGAAGTGAAATCAAAATTAAAACGCTTTATGCCAAGAGGGACATACTCTTTTCGCGTGTGCAAAATATAAGTGATTATATAAAGAACATTCATATAGAGGCAGTACGGGAGGCCTTTTTAAATGAAATCGAAACGATTGATAATTTGCGGACAGATTACGAAAGAATATTAGACCAAATTAATCATTCGGAACTACAAACCGACCCGAAATACATAGTGAACTACCAACCGCTGCTGGCATTCGAAGATATGTTGTGTCGCGTGAAGAGAACCGCAAAATTGCTACAATCTCAAGGTGAAGCGAAGCCTGAAATGCAGGTACGCCCTCGTGACTCAATTAGGTTACCGCCAATAGATATTCCGGTATTCAATGGTGATATTAAGACGTGGCCCTTCTTCTTCAGTAGTTTTCAAAACAATATACACAACAACCCATCGTTATCGGACGCTGAAAAATTATATTACTTAATTAGCAAACTTAGTGGCAGAGCACAGTCGATCTGCTCGGGTTTTACACCTACAGCAAACAATTACGTATTAATATTTGAAACGCTTAAAACTAAATATGAAGATAGGAGAATGTTAGCTTCCGAATATTTGAACCAGATATTCGATCTTAAACCTATATCATCCGCGAACATCAACGGCTTAGAGCAGTTTCTCGATAAATTTGTGGCATCGGTGGCTGCACTTAAGAATTTGAAGTTTAATGACCTCATGGACGTGGTGTTTCTCCATATAGCATTGAAGAAACTAGACTCCGACACCGTGCGTGCGTTTGAAATGGAGCATCGTAGCTCGGAGATGCCTTCCTTTCATTCATTAGCATCGTTCGTGCGAGATCAAATAAAGGTGATGCAGCGCTCACCGAACGTTAAACAGGAGATTAAAAGGTGCGTCGACCGTAGACAGACTCAATCATCTAAAATAGCAGGGTCGTTAACTTACGTAACCGCTACGCCGACATCGCTCCAGCATACTTGTATAGTATGTAAAGATAAACACGGTAACTTATATAACTGTGCGACTTTTCGTAAATATTCACCAAGCGAACGTTATAAGTTAGTAAAGACAAACAACCTATGTTTGAACTGCTTAAGCGATAAGCATTTAGTTGCAAAATGCAATTCGAGTTCCGTATGTAGCAAGTGCGCCAGGAAACATCACACGCTATTACATTTTGAAAATAGCAACATAGCGGCGTCAAGTAAGGCGAATAAGGAATTCACCCCTACTAAGGTCAACGATTCTAGCGGTCGACCTGATGATGTCGCTCTGTGCTCATTGGCAAATATGGGAGCACAACCTCCTTCAACCGTGTTACTGGGTACGGCGCGTATTTTGGTTAGGGATTCGCGTGGAAACAAACAAAGCGTCCGTGCACTGCTGGACAGCGGAGCCCAAAATAGCTTTATAACACGACAATGTTGTCAGCGCTTAGGCTTAGTAATAAATAGGTCACTTTCATGTCCTGTAGTTAAAGGCATCGGAGGTACTAGTAAAGCGACACAGGGATATATAAATTTAAAATTTTATTCTCGGATAGATCGTAACGTTAACTTTGATATAAATGCACTAGTAGTAGATAGGGTCACTGAACGGTTGCCAACCGTTTCGGTTGACACCTCGGCAATGATTGAATTTAAAAATTTGACTCTAGCAGACGACACTTACGCCGTTCCTGGAAACATAGACATGCTCATTGGGGCATCGCTTTTCCCTCATCTTTTGTTAAACAATAAGGTCAGGGGCAACTCCTCGCATACCGCGCCTTACGCACTGGAAACCGTATTGGGCTATGTGATCCTTGGCTCCGCCCCCATCCTAGATAGTATTTCGGCAGCCTCTTATTGTGGTATGGCTGTCGAACCGCTCGAGTCGTTAGTCCGCAAATTTTGGGAGATGGAGGAGGTGAACGTCCCACCCATAGCTAGTTCAGCTGACAGGATATGCGAGGAAATTTACGTCCGCACGACCGTTCGTGATCGCGACGGTAGATATAGTGTAGCGCTACCCTTTAAGGGAGATGTTTTATCTCTCGGCGATTCGCGTCAAATGGCGGAAAAACGTTTCTACAGCTTGGAGCGTAGGATGCTCGCTTCGCCCCAGTTAAAGGAAGCTTACGACGGCGTCATTAACGAATATATAAGAGAAGGTTACATATCACTTGTGGCTTCGAAATTAGATAACTACGAAGACACACCGTCGTATTTTATACCACACCACGGAGTCATTAGAGAGGACAAACTTACATCTAAATTACGTGTAGTGCTCGACGCTAGTGCTAAAACTAGCACTCACCTGTCGCTTAACGATATCCTCTATAGTGGGCAAAATTTACAGGGCAGCTTATTTGATATAATAGTCAATTTTCGTTTGTTTAGTATAGCACTATCCGCCGATATTCGCCAAATGTTTCTTTGCATAGGGGTCCGTGAATGCGACCGTAGATTCCAGCGCATTTTATATCGTTTCAACCCAAAGGAACCTCTAATGGTGTTTGAATTTAACCGCGTTTGTTTTGGTTTAAAGTCGAGCCCATTTCATGCGTTACGCACGGTGAGACAGCTCGCTCACGATGAAGGTCCCTCTTATCCTAAAGCTAAGAGGGCAATTGAGAGCGGATTATATATGGATGATTTTGTGTATTCGGTCGATAGCGTGGAGGAGGCCACCCTAACCACCGCCGAGGTTATAAGGCTCATGAAATCGGGTCAATTCGATCTTGTGAAGTGGACTAGTAATTCGCGTCCGGTTTTAGATACAATCCCACTATCACACCGTCTTTCGGCGATAAAGGAATTCGACGATTCCGATACACACAAGGTGCTCGGTCTGTGTTGGTCACCAGAGTCCGACGTGTTTAGCCTTAAGGTAAATCCGCCCGTAGAGAAATGCACAAAGCGCACAATACTGTCATGCGTTGCTAGATTATGGGACGTCATGGGTTTCGTAGCTCCGGTGGTATTATACGCTAAGCTTTTGATTAAACAACTTTGGTTATTTGAATGCGATTGGGATGACTCGCCGCCTGACAGCATTGTTCGATTGTGGCAGCGCTTTAGAGAGGAACTTCCTTTACTAAGAGAAATTAAAATACCGCGTCATATAAATGTCGATAGAAATAGCAGCATAACGGTTGTTGGATTTGCAGACGCCAGCGAGAAGGCTTACGGGGGCGTTGTATATTTCCATGTCCAGAATAATGGTAGAAATTCGATTAGCCTCATTAGTTCTAAGTCGAGAGTCTCCCCCCGTAAGGTTGTCTCTCTGGCGCGCTTAGAGCTTTGCGCAATATTAGTACTCACCAAGCTTATTACCACAGTTATCGGCGCATGTAGGGATAGAGTTCACATAGAAAGAATATTTGCCTTTTCCGACTCCACCGTCGCCTTATGTTGGGTTCATTCTTCACCCCACCGTTGGGATACGTTTGTCGCGAACCGAGTGGCCAAGATCCAAGACGAGTTAGAAACGCGGAACTTTTATCACGTGTCCGGTAAGGAAAACCCTGCCGATTGTCTATCCCGGGGACTCACCCCGATGCAAATAATGGACCACCCGCTTTGGTTCCATGGACCTTCTTGGGTTCACTTGGATCCCTCACAATGGCCAATAACCGATTTCGAACCTTCGTCAGTGTCACAACCGCCGGAAGAGAAGAGACACGCTCTAGTGGCGAACGTTTCGAGCGAGGTTTCTCCAATCATTGCTCTGGCGAACCGCTTGTCCTCTTGGTCGAAATTATTGCGTAGCGTAATTTACGTTTGTCGATTCGCGAAGCTTTTACCGCGACGTTCGTATGTCTTAGCATCCGATTACAACTATGCCGAGTCGCTAGTATTACGTGAACTTCAACGTGCACACTTCTCTGAAGAAATTACAAGATTACAATCGAATAGAGCTTGTAGTCGCGCCTTTCAACGCCTTAAGCCATTTTTACAGGATGGGATTGTAAGGGTAGGTGGACGCTTGTCCAACTCGCAGTTGAGTTTCGACCAACGGCACCCTATAGTTTTACCGCGTAAAGACCATATCATGAACTTATTAGTCGATTATCATCATAAATTGAACTCGCACGCTGGCCCCGATTTATTGATGTCGATCTTGCGTCAGAATTATTGGATTCTTTCTGCACGTAGTTTAATACGCAATCGGGTGCACAGATGTATAGCTTGCTTTCGGGCACGCCCCAAGCCGTCATTTCCGGAAATGGCGGAACTTAGATCTTGTAGAGTGATACAATCGGTAAAGCCCTTCACGCACACCGGGTCTGATTTTGCTGGTCCGTTTAAGGTCACGCTCACTCGCGGGCGTGGTATAAGATCCACAAAGGCTTACGTCTGCATTTTCGTATGTCTAACTACTCGAGCAGTGCATATAGAACTCGTTGGTGATCTAAGCACAGCAGGCTTTATGGGTGCATTTAAAAGATTTCTATCGCGCAGAGGCCCTGTAAGTAGATTATATTCGGATAACGGTACGAACTACGTCGGTGCAAAACGTATTCTATCGGAACTACATGAGCTCTTAGCTAGCAAGTATTATAATTCGGAGTTCGCTCACATTCTAGCCGAGAACCGCATTGAATGGTCTCTGAACGTCCCAGCCGCGAGTCATTTTGGGGGCAATTGGGAGACTAATATTAAAAGTCTAAAGAGCCACTTATACCGAGTAATAGGAGATCAAATTTTGTCCTTCGAAGAGCTAAGTACGGTGCTCGCTCAAATTGAATGCGTAATGAATAGCCGCCCACTTTGTCGGACGTTATCTAGTGACCCCTCGGAACCGCTGGCTCTAACTCCAGCACATTTTTTGACTTTAACGCCTCTAAGGTATCTGCCCGCCGCGGATATGGATGAGAACAGACTTAACATTTCCACACGCCACAAATTATTAGATCGGTTAGTGCAATCGTTTTGGAAACGATGGAGGATGGAATACTTGCATACTTTGCAGTCTCGGCAAAAATGGAACACAGCGACAGAGCCTTTAGCTGTAGGAACCGTAGTTGTGCTCACTAAGGAGAATACGCCGCCTCTCCACTGGCCGTTAGGAATCGTCGAGGAGGTCTTTCCCGGTTCCGACGGAGTAATTAGGATAGCTCGCGTTAAGACCACGGTTGGGTCTTACCTACGTCCGGTTATCCGTTTGTGCCCCTTGCCTCTTCCATAATTTAAATTAGCTTTTTTGACTGAAATTGTAGTTTAATTTAGGTAATCTTAGCGTTAGTTAGTTATTTGTTAGTCGATCTTAGCTCTAGTTGTTTAGTTATTTTTTTTTGAAGGAAATCCTTCAAGGGCGGGGGAGATGGTTGCGCGGAAAACCATTCGCGTTTTTTATTTTTGACGGTAGGAATTTGTCGAATCATTATTCCCTTCCGAAACAATATCATTCGTACCCTCCTATCGACACATCGGGGTGGTGGGGTGGGAGGGGAAAGAAGACGATTCTAGAACATCGCGTAATCATCGGACCCGAGGATATATAAGACACGCGCGACCGACGCGCGCTCTCTTCTCCCGCCGCAGTCGTCGTTGAACTACAACCTCCTCTTCCCGCGCGCTCGTTTGGAAACACCTCACTAGTGGAAACCGCTTTGGCCTGGAAGCAGTCGAGCTCCAGGAACCCGCCTCACCTCGTGTGAGATATCGTCGCGCACCGCCCCTCTCCGGAGTGTTCCAGAAGTCGCTATAGTGATCGACAGGAAGAAGAAACCCCGGTGAGTCAATACTCCTTAATTATACCTGCTTGCTAATAATTTAACCCGCTCCAATTTGTGTTTTTTTCCTAGTCAAGCAGGATTCCTTTCATCGATTCGACAAGTAATAGTTTAGTTTAGGGAAGAGCGAGTGCATTGTACCGCATGCTATAGTAGTCGCTTCACATAAGCATAGAAGCAATCGCATATACAGTCCACTTTAGTTAATATCTCGCGTAATAGGTTTGAGGTTTGACCGGGGAACTAGATTTTCGGCAGCCTTAAACACGTGGCTCCACCAAAAGCATTTTGGAAAATTAAAGCCCTTAGGTCTAGGGAGTTGCTGGTTGTACACTTTTAATTTTAGATTTCATATCTGTATGGAAAAATTATCAAAGTATTTTTTTACTATGAAAATTGGTACAATAATTCTTTTGTACTTATTGAATACAATATTTTTCATACAAATTTTGAACCTATATTTTAAGGGTAATTTTTGAAAAATAAAAGAAAATGGACGCTTTAATTAAAATAACGAAATACGCATTATTCGTTATTTTTCGAAAATCTTAGCTCCGTAAAAAGGCAAGATTGCGTAAAAAACATTTTGTGTGGGGAAAACGTTCTTTTGTTTTTTCCAGGGAAAATGTGATGTGATAGCTTGAGCTCTGCGTATTATATGATATATCTAGTGTTGCCAATCTAGCTCCCGTTGTAGAGAACACTATAATCCCGTCAAAACCCGTCGAATAGGGATTTTCGAGTTTTCATTCCCCCCTAAATATGAAGAATGAATTGATTTGACTATATCGATTGTTTTCAGAATACAATCTACCAAAGTGTATATACATACTTTCCGTTTTATAATACCTATAACCGTCCCGTTAAAAAATTCGTTAGCCGTTAAACACAATGGGTGCGTTTGGCAGAAAAAAAGCGCTAGCAAGCGCTTGTAAGCAAAATGGCGATCGTAAGCGGTAAGCGCTGTCAAATCGTAAGTAGCTATTTTCCTCCAGGACACGATGTTAGTTGTAACCAGGGAATCTAACCTAATTTAAATATATGTTTGTAAAGTATTCATATTAAAAACTTACCAATCATGAATTTTTAATAGCATGTATATGTTTATTCATGTCATTATATTACTTAAAACCAATATTACACAAAACAACTTATAAACTCTACTTCAAAACAAACAAATTAAATAAGCAAAATGGCGGATTGTGTCAGCGCTACTGAAGTAGCAATCGTGTCCTGGCCGAAAACTATTTTAGCGCTTATAAGCGCTTGCTAGCGCTTTTTTCTGCCAAACGCACCCAATTTTCCCCGTTGCCAATCTCGCTGACCCATCAAATCTAGCGGGAAACCCGTTAAGTTGGCAACACTGATTATATCATAATAACCGCGGAGAGAAAAGCTAGCGTACTTAAACAATGCGGCGGTTTTGCATTTTAAGCAATTTATAAAATGTCTGACGAAAGCAAAACAACGAAATTTCAACACAGCTGAATTAATGCGACGTCATATTTGCAATTCCTCACGGAATCACGTTATAAATGAATGATACATATTTCATACTACCTCGCGATTTACCGTGCTGTCTTTTTATCAATCACAATTTATCAAACAATAAAAAAAAATCTTACAACTTAACCCCTTCAAAACAAGCTATGTACTATTAACATACATAAAATAAAATTAAAACTATAAAAGATAAAAAATATATAATAGTTTATTTTATCCTAGATTTGTTTCTCAACAGACAAAAACTGTCGTGAAGACATAATATAATATACTCTATAATGTCCGATTGAAGGTCGATTTCTGAACGAAACTGAAACCGTAGCCGAAGGCTTAAAAACTACACTTAAGATTTATATTGATTGAATAATAAAGTTAATTTTATCATCTCTCATCTCTTAATAAAACAGTGTGCAGACAAGCACGCGGTTCACTTGATGGTCGATGGTGACTACCGCCGCACAAAGATAACTACTACACCTGTGTAATTTTACAGATGCGTTGCGGCCTTTTAAACAGGAGTGGATTATTAAGTCTTTTCTTGACAGACTTTTTTGCTGATTCGTTTCTATTTTGAAAAACATCTACATTTATCCTCGATTAAGAATCAAAATGCAGATGCGTTGTCACCCGTGAGGACTAAGATGGAATGCCACATTTCCAGTAAAAGGGGTCTCCGGTTCTCTAAATTCACCTTAAGAAATCCAGCAGCATTAAGCTGCTATTTCACGCTAGTTATCTGCGAGAGCGTGATCCTACCCCGTTCGAGCCGATCCATTCGTGTGTCAACCATCATATAACTGGCTCTACCACGTAGTTTTAAAACAACACTACTTTAAAAATACACTATATTTATATTCACTAAAATGTTTCTTCCTTGTCATAGAACAAGCCGGGCGACGAAACAATAGACGGAAGTGGACTTAGAGTATACATTAAGCAAGCTGTGCTTACATACATTATATATAATATGCATAGCTTATATGTATGCTTTAAGGAAATGGACGATTGTGCTATGGCGGACTGTGAAGCTTATAATATTATATAATCTATTATTTTATAAACATAATTTTACAGGAATAACAATTCTAAATTGAACTAAAGACCGATTTACACTTCGACGAGTAGGTACAGTAGCGAGTTAACTTGCAACTTAGCGAGTTAAGTAAAAAAATCTCGTTTGAACGGTAATTACTGAATTAAGTAGCAAGTTAACAAATAAGTTGAATAGTCTGGGTCTATTTTTTGGCGAGTTAAGTTGCCCTCCCGCACGTCTCTCGCAACAAGTGAATTTAGTACAGTGCGTAAGTTGACAGGATGCATCGTGTTCGCCTTCGACCCCCAAAATATAAAATTGTACTTTTTTAACTAAACTCGGCAAGAAGACATTTGAACACTACTCGCTGTAACACAACTCGCTACTGTACTTGTTGAAGGGGAAATCGGCTACAAGCGTTCGGTCACGGTGCTTTAGGGCCGCTGGTTCGAATTCCAACTGTTTGAATGGCCTACAAAATAATTTTCCCGGTTTTGGATGTGAAATTTATGTAATTATGTAATGTGTGGAAGTAAATTTTTCTTAAATTATACCTACAACACTTAACCTTAGTATGTAGCCCAAATATAAGTCTCTGACAAATGACATTACATATTTGTGACATTTGCTGTAAAGATTATCTATCGATCCGTGGTGTCCACACACAAAGTTCCTTATCAGAAACTGGTCATCGCTGCTGGTAGTAAAGGTGCTGGTTTTTTTCTCGCTCTAAGTATAGTAATTCAGTGAGGAAAGACAACCAGCGTTCTTAGCACGATCTTAGTTTTTTTTTTAATACTATATAAGGTACGTAAGAGTAATGTCGTCCCTTAAGCTTTGCCGCCCTATAAAATCAAAACTAGGAGAATAACAGAGACAAAAACACAAAGTCGTATACTGTAACTAATATATTCCGAAAAAAAAACGGCTTTGGCAATATTAGGAAAGAAAACTTCGAAAATCAAATTAAAAAAAAAAAACTAACTACACTACAGAATACTAAAATGTACTAAAATATTTACTTTATTTAATGACAACTGTCAAAAGGACTTCGATAAAGCATCGCCCTTTTGATCCTTTATTATTTGATTGACCTGTTTGCCTCGTTTTTGACCATGACTGCCTCACTGGTCTAGTGGTTGTAGTAGTGCGACTGCTGATCATTAGGTCCTGGGTTCGAATCCCGGGTCGGGCCAAAAAATCAATTGTTGAGTTTTTCTGTTGAGAAATTCTCAGTAGCTGCCCGGAGTCAGGAAGTTGGCGGTGTCTCACCCCCGTGCCTCGGAAAGCACGTAAAACCGTTGGTCCTGCGCCTGATCTCCCTCCCGTCGTGTCGGTTTACCGTCCCATCGGATTACAAGAGTGAGGGAATAGAGAGTGCACCTGTGCTTGCGCATACACTTGGGCACTATAATCCTGTCCTGCGCCGATGGCTAGCCTCCGTCGAGGCAGCCGCCGTGGCCGAAATTCAGTCTGGAGGACATTATTATTATTATATTTGATTGACCGATGAAGATCTATCATATCACAGAGCCATTATATGCAAACAAGGCTGTAGTTTTTGAGTTATAAGAGAGTGTCCATATTAACGGGATGATATTAACCTCACGTACTATATACATATGTCAAATTTATGTGAATGAATAAAGAAAGTTGCACACATAAAGTATAGTACCCGGTTGACCGAGCTTTGCTCGGTATTTTTCGCTCGGTTTTTTTTAATTCGTGTGTTTTGGAAATTATATTTAGATACAAATTACATACTGATGAAATACGAATAATAATTTTTGATCTTAGCGACATAATAAAAAAAAACTAAACTGGTTATTTGAATAAAAAATCATAAGTAAGCAATTAGTTTAATTAAAATTTTCGTGTTTTTAAAAAATACTAAAAAAAGGGCTCGAAAAAATAGATTTTCTCAAATAATAAAGGAACTTGAAAGAAAAAATTAAAAAAAAGTCGGTCGGTCAGTCTGGGCTCGAACCATGGTATTACGATTTTGTGACCGCCCAATATACCAAATAAGCCAATTGTAATCATCAATAAACTGTCAAAATTTACCTTCTTATTCTAACAATATTGTAGCACTTTTTCATTGCCTACAAACACGGACAAAAAGACATTTTCTAAAAATAAATCCTAGCTAGATCGATTTATTGCCCCCCGAAATTCTATGCACACAAAATTTTATGAAAATCGTTGGAGCCGTTTCCGAGATTCCGATTATATATATATATATATATACAAGAATTGCACGTTTAAAGGTATAGGATAAAATATGGCTTAATCATCTTACCACCAAGTGGAATTGTGGCCAAGCACTGGTAAAAATAAAATTAACAAAATTTCAACGAACCTTTTGACCGCACCCTCTTCAAACTTCGCCTTCAGCGCTTCCCCAACCTCCTTCTCGTTGAGGTAAATGTGTGCGCAGTCTATGTGCCGATAGCCGATGTCAATTGCATCCTTCACAGCCTGCGTCACCTCACCAGGTTTGGACTGTAACGATGAATCACGTTAATTATCATTAATAGCAGCTTAAGACTGCTCTTTCGTATGGTGAGTTTTTTTTCATTGTATAAGAGTGACAAACGAGCACACAGTCCACCTGATGGTAAGTGGTTGCTGTGGCCTATAGACATCCTATATCTATTCTCGATAACGACTAAGATGGTATGCCTCGTTTATAGTAAAAAGGGTCTCCGATTCTCTACACTCACCAAACGAAACACAGTTGCATTAAGCCGCTGTTTTACGCTGAGCGCTGTGAGAGTTTGGTCCCTCCCCGGTCGAGCCGACCCATTCGTGCTACAACCATACCAGTAATATAACTGCAGCGTGGCTCTACCACGTAAGATAGTGAGTGCAGAGTAAGATATATGGTTGCATTTTATCAGGGAAAATATTGTTAAATGCATAGTTACATTTTTATTTGTTTATGGTTGTAACATGGTAGCTGACATTGTAACCAAAGGGTGTAACAATTGCAAAACATTTATATTGAATAAGCTATCCGCCCCGGCTTCGCACGGGTGATTTTTTGATTTCGACGAAAGAGTCATCTACCGGTTTCAATTGAGTTTTAAACCATATAGGGATCCACAAAAATACACATAAAATAATTCATCAAAATCATTCTGGTCGTTTTAGAGTTTGAGCGAGACCAACGGACAGCAATTGATTTATATATATAAAAAGTTTAGTAAGATGGGATTGCGTTCTAGAGGGAGTTTCTTTTGAAATGAGAACGCAACCATTTATGTTTTTTATGTTGGCCTTACTGCTCTTTTTTTTAAAATTTAAATGGCAATGTTGGCAATTTTGTTTCTCTATTTTCTCGTTTTTACATGTACTGTGTAATTAAATAAAATACGTTCCTGCATATTTCCGAGTTGTACAATTATTTTAATGATTTCATCCCGAAATATCACCATAGAAGTCAATTTTACATCAACATTAATTTTATTTGGAGAAACTCAGCACCCCTGAGTTGTAATGCAACGAGTGCAAGTAGTGATGCAACGAATACGAATACGAATATTCGTATTCGCCGAATACTAATCACGAATATTTAAAAACTAATATTTTTGCACGCAACTCTAATTACTGGCGGACTTCGAAAACGCGCGACGTCAGCGCGTAAAAATACGACGCGTGCATAGGCCCTTAGACGCAACGACGGCATTTGCGTAGTGTATATATTTTTTGACGACGGAGCTCCGAGAGTTTCCCTATCACTGCAAACCCTGGATTGATTGATTAATTTGGCGAGAAGATGTCCATTTTCCATGGCTGAAAAAACTCATCCAAAAATATTATTCACTGAACCCATGTACAGTCGCCTCAGAGTGGTTTTTTCAACGGCTGAGAACATCCAGACTGAAAAAAGAAATCGCCTAAAAGCAGAAAATCTACTTTCAGATATTCGTATTCGTATTCGTATTGGTCGAATAGTAGGTTTGATATTCGTATTCGTATTCGTAAAAGTAGTATTCGTTGCATCACTAGTGACAAGGCATCTGAGTTTACTGGAAACGAGACATTCCATCTTAGTCCTCACGGGTGACAACACGACTCAAAATGTAGACGGCATTTTGATTAGTACTCGAGGATAGATGTAGATGTCTATGGGCCACAGCAACCAGTTAGATATTGGGTGCGTTTGGCAGAAAAAAGCGCTAGCAAGCGCTTGTAAGCAAAATGGCGATCGTAAGCGGTAAGCGCTGTCAAATCGTAAGTAGCTATTTTCCTCCAGGACACGATGTTAGTTGTAACCAGGGAATCTAACCTAATTTAAATATATGTTTGTAAAGTATTCATATTAAAAACTTACCAACCATGAATTTTTAATAGCATGTATATGTTTATTCATGTCATTATATTACTTAAAACCAATATTACACAAAACAACTTATAAACTCTACTTCAAAACAAACAAATTAAATAAGCAAAATGGCGGATTGTGTCAGCGCTACTGAAGTAGCAATCGTGTCCTGGCCGAAAACTATTTTAGCGCTTATAAGCGCTTGCTAGCGCTTTTTTCTGCCAAACGCACCCATTATTAAGTGGACTGTGTGCTCGTTATGTCAATGTCAACCTAACCTGTAGGTGCATGTACTATGCACCGTACCGATGGCCAAGGCTCTACAGAGTCTTATGACGAAATTTTTCGTTCCCTCAAGTAAATTACTTACTAACTTCACTACATATTATACAATATTAAAATCGCTAAAATATTTACTGTAATGTCAACTGTCAAAATGGTTTCCAGAAAGCAGCGCCCTTTGACAGTGCCCTTTTGACCATTTATTATTTCATTGACCGATGAAGAGCTATCGTATCACAGAGCCATCTATGCAAACAAGGCTGTAGTTTTTGTGGTATAATAAAGTGACCATATTAACTGGATGACCATATTACCCTCACGTACTATATTAAAAGACAATACCTGAATGAACTAATTATATATAATATTAACTAAAGTTTTTTTGTACGTATATATACGCTACGAACTGAAATTTTAAGTGCCATTTAGCACATTTACGTAGTACTATTATTACTTGCACGTAGAAGAAAGTAAAAATAATAGCTCTCAAATAAATTAATTAAACTGAAAATATGCCGGCTTCCACAAACTTCGTGGAAATGTAGTAATAGTATCTATTCTATGGTGGAAAACCATCTTTTATATATATATATATATATATGGTGACATAATCATAAAAACATACACATTTTCTATACTCTGATATTCATAATATTAATAACAAGTGTAAATAACATTGACAGTCATGCAACTTAATTTTGGATTAATTTTGATTAGAAATAACATCCATCAATACAATGCAATTGAAGTAATTCAAGTAAATTATGTACCGTAATAAGAAAATCTCTAAAGAAAAAAAAGAGACTTTAATTATTGAAAGAGGACATGGTAGGCTATGTTATACTCTCTTCAGGAGCATGCACATTTTTAATTAAAGTATAAAATAAATAAATAAAGTATAAAAGAAAAAGAAATATGGTACAATAAAATGGGCGGTCTTATCGATAAAACAATAAAAAGGTTTGGCGACAAGAATATCATTATCTTATAAATCCTAACATCGTAATAAAGTTGCATTATATAAAATGATATATAAAAGATAAGTAAAGTACATTTACATATTTCGAAACTATTAAATATAACATAAATTTCATATAAAAAAATCAATTGTCTCGCTAAAACTCGAAAACGGCTCGAAAGATTTTGATGAAATTATTTGTGTGCGTTTGAGAGGGTCCCTGTGTGGTTGAGATTCACAGTTGGACCCGGTAGGTGGCGTAATCGAGATCCAGAAATCACCCGTGCGAAGTCTTGGGGCGAACCGCTAGTGTACAATAAATATAAACAAATAAGTAGTGTAACTAGATAATACTAGAATAATTTTATACAAATGAATTTGATAGAATCAAAGATGAAGATAATAATCATGTAGGTACATGTTTCTTAAAACGTTAATTTTTTTTAAAATAATAAATCTAACGCTGCGCACAAGGCATCGTCACATACAGTGTATTTGACTTTTACTTCAGTTTTTTAATCAAGTTCAATACTGAAAGCATCTTCAAGAAAATTTATCAAAGAATCATTCTAAGTGTAATAACAAATTAAAAAAAATGTTGTTGCCAACCAGTCTGCTCGGTGTGCTAATTGTGGCTAATGGCCTATGTTTCTTATGATAGGCTTGGAAAGGATATGGATACGGTTAAGCTGTAAGATTTTTTTAATAAACTATAAAGTGACGACACAATTAAAAAAATTGACATGGAACTGTCGGCCATCTTAACCAGTCACAATCTACAGTTGTTTCGCCCTGTTTCGCTAATCAATGAACGCTGATTGCGAGTCGGTCACAATTTGTCCGTTGATAATTGCTTTGAACGCGTCGTAAAATCGACACAATCGACGAAAATATTACATATATACAAACAAAAAAACTACAGTCGAATTATGAACCTCATTTTCTGATGTCGGTTAATAAGCTGGAGGACAGTGTTGTCACAGCCCCTTTAATGACCTACGGGAATATAAATATAAGGTTTGTTAGAGATTGTAAATATCTCATTTTTGTCTCTTAAATCCACACCCTATCGAAATCGATAAGAGAACCCACTACCCCATAACACCATGGCTTGGGTGTCTTAGCAGGTGAAAAAGGGAACACGAAACAGGAGAGGGGCCGCAACATTTTTCTATTAAGAGCTCAAATAGTTAAAAAATTGCGGGTGCGGCAGCTATGGTAAAATATATGACCCCCATATGAGCAGTTTATGGGGGTGACCGTATTAGCTTTTGATATGATGATGTAATGATGATGATGATGATGAGTAATACTTCTTTTTAAATAATATATTTTATACGTGGTAGTACCACGCTGCAGCTATATTATGGTTGTAGCACGAATGAGTCGCCTCGACCGGGGCAGGACCACGCTCTCACAGAATACCAGCGTCAAATAGCAGCTTACTTCTATTGTGTTTCGTATGGTGAGTGTAGAGAAACGGAGGCCCTTTTTTACTGGAAACTAGGCATTTCATCCCAGTCCTCAGGGATGTCAACGCATTTGCGTTTTGATTCTTAATCGAGTATAAATGTGGATGTCTATGGGCCACAGCATCCACTTACCATCAGGTGGGCAAGATGCTCGTTTGTCACCCTTATTATATAAAAAGAAACTTATATTTGAATTAATGTTAATTTTCCAATGAAATATTCGAAATTTTATAATATTCAAAATAAAAACCCAATTGCTTATTCCATTATTCTTCCAAGGCTCGAAACGTAAATAATGTTTACTGGGTGCTAGCACTCTTATACCCAGGAATCAGACAGGTAATAGTGGATGCTGCTCCATAGACGTCCACATCTATCCTCGATTAAGAATCTGAAATTTACTGGGAGCGCCTAACCCCTGACTTAACATAACTCTGTAGCCATATCTAATATGTTTTAAATTCAAATCCACATACCCTAAACAGGATATAATTTCAAGTTTTTCTTTTATAGCATTGGGTGACAAACGAGCACACAGTCCACCTGATGGTAAGTGGATGCGGTGGCCCATAGGCATCCACATTTATCCTCAATTAAGAATCAAAATGCAGAGTTGTTACCCCTGAGGACTAAGATGGAATGCCTCGATTCCGCGTCCCTGGCGGAAAGCTGAGAAGGATGGGAAGCCGGTCGGATATAGCGACGCTGCGATTTTGATAATGCGCTTACGTCATATGTTAATTGTTTAATATTTTTTAAATTATTATATATAGCCATATTATAAAATATCTTGGTGCCGGAAAATCTATTTAAAAAACCTATACTCCAAAGACTTATTACGAAAAACAACTCAACTACCCAAACAACAACTGTCTTATAAAAATATGAATAAATATTTATAGATTTTTATACGACGCTCATATCTACACATGCTACAAGATAAACACATATAACTCTCTCGACATATAACTCTGATGCATTTCGAGATTATTTTGGATTTTAATTGATGATAAATAGTTAAATAATATATTATTATACGGCCAAGATTGAAAAGTACTTCGTGCAAAATAATATGAGCTTCGTTTTTTTTTATTGAATAAGAGTGACAAACGGCACACAATCTATCCGATGGTAAGTGGATGCTGTGGCTTATAGACATCTACAGTTATCCTCGATTAAAATTAAAATGCAAATAGGTTGTCACCCGTGAGGAATAAGATGGTATACCTCGTTTCCAGTAAAAAAAGGGTCTCCGGATCTCTACACTCACCATTCGAAACACGGCAGTGTCAAGCTACTATTTTATGCGGGCATTCTGTGAGAGCGTGGTCTTTCTTACGATAGTCGAGCCGATCCATTCGTGCTACCACAATATAGCTGTAGTATGACTCTTCCACGGAATTTCAAGTGTTATCATTAACCTCATAAATGAAAAGTTTAATTTTATACAATTAAAAATCACCGATAGCATAATGAACTATAAAATTAATCTTCAATTACTTATTGCAAATTAGTCATAATTAATATTAATTAGGTGTTTATCGATTTTATGCTTAATTTACCATTCCACGTAATATATTTAATTTCATTAAATAAATAAAACGTGTCGTTGCGGTGAAAGAATATCCATTACCGCATATCATCCCGTGGGTGTCGTAAGAGGTGATAGCGGGGAATAAATCAGTAGACGGGCAACCGTTTTCCTTATAACAACTAAAAATAAAAATAAACTGCAATTGCCAACCCGCTTGCTAAGCGCGGGGGCTTTGGCAAGCTGTGGGGGAGGCCTATCTTCAGCAGAAGGCAGCCCCCACGGAGTGAAGACTTGGTAAGACATATAAAGGAAGTCCACTGCTGAACATAGGTCTTCCTCAAAGAACGTCGCAAAAACGGTCCAGAGCCACCTGCATTCATCGACTTCCTGCATGTTTTGTACGTCGTAGACCCATGACTGCATGGGAAATATTAGTGAAAATTATGTAACAAGCTCCAGTAATAATTTAAACCTCAAGGTATTTTGTCTTTGGCGCCTTGAAATATTTTCGTCAGTAACTGGGTCAAGCTTTTTTTTATGGGATTGGGTGAAAAACGAGCAACAGTCCACCTGATGGTAAGTGGTTGCTGCGGCCTATAGACATACGTCTATATTTATCCTCTCTACTAAGAATTAAAATGCAGATGCGTTGTCAGCCATGAGGACTAAGATGGAATGCCTAGTTTCCAGTAAAAAGGGTTTCCGGTTCTCTACATTTACCATATGAAGCACAGCAGCATTAAACTAATTTACGCTAGTATGCTGTGGGAGCGTGGCCCTTCACCGGTCGTGCCGACCCATTCGTGCTACAACTATACCACTTATATAATTGCATCATGGTTCTACCAGGTATAATAGGCTCAAGCTGCCGTCAAAATCTACCAAAAACTTCGCAATGTGTCGAATCGACATATTGTGAAACAGCTTTTAAACGAAATTATAAAAGACACTTGACACTGGCAAAATTACAACCGTACGAGACAACTACCAAACAAAAAAAAGGTGTGGCTAGCCTAAGACTTGATCTGTGGGGGTAGTTGCATATTTTTTGCCACGAGGCAACTACACTCACAGGTAAGATCCTGTTGGAAGGGTAGTAACATTATTGATTGCCTCTTAGGTCCAGTGATCGTAAGCGCGACTGTTTACCATGTATGTGGTCTAGGGTTCAAATCCCGGATCGGATCCAAAATAAATTATTAGGTTTTTCTTAAGGCCAGAGTCGGAAAGTTGGCGGTGTCTCACACCCGTGCCTCTAAAAGCACGTAAAGCCTGCAACTCATCTTTATCCGGTCGTGGCGGATTGCGGTCCCATCAGACTATGATAGTGATTTCACACTAGTGCACCTGTGCTAACCTGTGCACTATAATCCTGTTCTGAGCAGTATCCGTTGAGAATTGCAACCATGATCGAAAATTTGGACTTGGAATCTACAATTATGGTCTAATACATTGGGTTACAGTCCTCAGGGAACAAGGCTCCTGGAGACTTTAATTTTTTTTTATAACAACCGTACATACATTTCCGTTTTTAAATTGAATTCAATATTCTAATATTCAATTTTTGAAATGAAAAAGCAAAAAGATTTATTCATTCGAAAACACATTTAATTTTTGCAGGTAGTCGCAAAATAATTCAAGTACGAAATTCGATCTAAATTTCTCCCTACATATTAGGTATAGTATATTATGGCAGTTTCGCAGGTAACAGTAGAAAAAATTCCATGCGTACAAATTTAATAACGCATGGCGCATGGGTACCATTTTTAGGATTTTAAAGTTAAAATTTAACCTATTTCAAAAAAAAAATACACTTGCTATCTACTTCGGAATTAACCGCGATAACCCTAAATAATCGACATTACTGATATTGCATTTCCATCACACTACTATACATATTTTCTAGTAACATTTTCATCTTTTGAACCAAAAATATGACAGTCAAACCTAACGTTATCACTTTAAAATTATTGTTATTAATTATGAAGTTTGTATAAAAAAGGCTTATTAGGATAATCGGTTCAAAAGCGTTCATTCAAAGACCTAATGCTGCACACAATATTAGATTTAAATAAGTTAAGAAAAATAAAGATAAACGCTGTAATATACAATCTTCGTTGCAGTATTGGTATTACATTTTTCTAATGATTGTCCACGTACGTATAAAAAACGTGGCCGTGTAGCGGCGTTGAAAGAAAATGCAACTACCCCCATATCATCCCGTGAATATTGTAAGGGCTACAGAGGGGAATGAATACTGATAACAAACCTATAAAACTAAAAAATAAAAAAAAATTGCGGTTATCAACCCGCCTTCAAGGCGTGGCAAATATTGCAAATGGCCTAGGTTCGACAGCGGACTTTGACAGGCTGTAAAGCTAACAGTAAGCATAAAAAGTAAAAACTTAATAACTAGATACTATTCTTTTAAATTAGTTCAAGAATAATCAAAAGAATGATATCACCGTGATATCACATTTTCTAGAACACTTTATACATTTCTTTTACTACCTACCCTCACGTTTTAGTAATTAAAATTAAAGTATACGTTTTAAACCTCGTAATAGTATCGTAAAAGTAGATCGATGTAGATTTTTGTTGAATATAAGATGTGTTTTAAAATCCTAATTACCTAATATTATAATACTTAATATCCTAATAAAATAAATACCAAAGGAATGTTCAACTTACCTTCCACGTGCCCAAACCGATGACAGGACAGGTGTGTCCGTTCTTGAAGGTGACCAGAGGAACAGCACTCATTATTAAATGGTTATTCTTTGATTAGATGTTGACGCGATGAAGGCAAACTTGTGCAACAGACTGAACTCCGGTGCAGTAGTGTGAACTATATTTATTCGCCGGTGCGTGGCTAAAGGGGGATTTTCACATTTGCGAATCAGTTATTTTTAATATTTTTATTATTACCGTAGTATATAAGTTCCATTAAATGACTAATAACATTCTGGCAATAAATAAAATTGAACTAAATTGATTCAACATTGAAAAACTAAATGTTGAACTGTTGTTTATTTATTTGGTGTAAAATTAATATATTAAGTTGAAAAATCGATCTCAAATTTTATACATTTCATTACATATTATTTTTACATAAAATGTATTGCATTCCATGTTCACATAATTGTAGCTAGTATTTTACATACAACATGATCCTTTCTCTGTTATATCCCATTTTAACAACTGCCAGAACATTTTAACGACCTTTTTCAACAAAGCTACGTAAACAAGTTCTTTAGTTTAAAAACCACTTTAAAAAGTTACTATAAAATTTTGTGCATTTGCACAGAAAGACTTTCTAGTTCAAGCCAATCTAAATTTAGGAACATCCAGCCCCTGTTTTCTAAAAGGATAGCCCCTCCTTTTATTAAACAAGCTAGATGTGCCTACGATTAAATACGCGCACAAATGTAAATGATGCATGGCAGATGGTTAGCGCTCGCTGTAAATTTCACAGTACGCGAGCAAACCGGGTTCAATCCCGCCGGCACCAATGAAATTGTTAATTGCAATTTTAAGTGCCGATTTACCACGTACTCGGTGGTAAAGGAAAACGTCGTAAGGAAACCTTCATGTCTGAGATATAAGAAAAAAATTAAAGACACGTGAAGTTCGCCAACACGCATTGGGGCTTCGCGGGGAAACTTTCTTGCCCTAATTCCCTCTCGAAAATGAGGGGAGGCCTGTCTCCAGCAGTGGGACGTATATAGCCTAGCTAGTGCACGTCGGTAAAACAGATGAGTAGCGCTTTTTATTTTGATTTGTGCCGGAGTCATATCAAACACACGCGTAGGACATTTTTGACAATTGATATATCTGCTTTATTTGAACATTAAATGTTGTCCTAAGCTTTTCTCTTAATACTGAATACTCTTAATACATCACAAGAACCGCATTCAAATTTGTTGCTATGGGAATGGTAATGGGAATTAGCGTGCACTTCGACAAAAAGTCTATTACTGTCTGTTATTTTTCGGTGCATACTCATTGTTTTTAAAATTATACAACGATATAAGTATCTAAACATTAGTTTCCTTTGAAAGGTAATATTAGAAAATTATTTGAATAGTAATATAAGTTATAGGTTGCCCTCATCGCAAGCTTTTACAAAATGAATATTGTTTATGATACTAGCTAGAGATCTATAATACTCTATAGGACATGACACTGCGGAAGAAAGAAAAGTTGTCTAATTTAGCCGTTAATTCATTATCATATGTTTTTATGGAATGATATTGACCAACGAGCACACAATCCACGCGATGGTATCTGATACTGTGGCAAATATACATTTCTTCAATAAAGGATCAAAATGCAGATGCATTGTCACCAAGGTCTAAGATGGAATGCCTCACTTCCAGTTAAAGGTTCTCTACACTCACCATGAGCAACATAGCAGCATCAAGCTGCTATTTTACGCTGGGATTCTGAGAGAGCGCGGTCCTATCCCGGTCGAGCCGACCAATTTGTGTTACAAACATAAGATAGCTGCAACGTGGTTCTATCACTCATAAGTCAGCTCTCTAATCCTTCTCATAGCAAAAAACCCAATGATTAAAACAGTAAAATAGTAAGTTTGTTATTCACAATGCAATTGCAAAAAGATAAAGACTCATTGGCTCGTTATTCCTAAAGTCTTAAATCCAAAGTTTCATTGACTCGTTGATCTAGTGGTCATCAACGTGACCAGTGATCGTGTAGTCCTGGGTACAAAATGAGTTTTTCTGTCAATAGCCTTTAGTAGTCGCCTGGAGTCAGGAAGTTGACAGTGTTGTTGACCGCATACCTTAAAAAGCACGTATAGCCGTGTATCCGGCACGTGATCCCTTTTCGGTTGTCTCAAATTATCCTATCAGATTACGAGAGTGAATAATGAGTGCACCTGTGCTTGGACACACACTTGAGCACTATAATTAATACCTACGCAAATGGCTGGTCTCTGTTGAGACTAGCTATCGTGGTCGCCTTGTTATTTCCTAAGTACCAAAAAAAATTAAAAGTTGAGTATAGTATGAGTTAATGAATTAATATATTTTTAATGTACTCCACAAATAAAAGGCATACAGAAAACATTGAAAAAATAAGCTAAGTATTCACTTTGGCGGACTCATATAGCAAATATCAGTCGTCTAGTTTCAAATCCCGCTAAAACAATTGTATATCAAATTTTAGGTTAGCATGACATTTAAAAGTACTCTTAAAGGAGTACAAATTTGTAAATTTATTTCCTATCAAACTTTGCCATACGCGGGTGTAACATATACTTTAATAACAGTGTTCGGTGCAAAGTACTCTAAAACAAAGTGTTGAAAGTTCAAATTCCTCCATAACAAATCCAACCAATGGAAGCCCAATATTAGATCACGTGACATAGTGGCTGTGGTTATTTATTGTTTTTGTGCGGCAAGAAAGGAGGATTTACAACTGTTCATAAGAAAATCGGAACGGAAATCACGCAAGAGATTAGTCGATAAATCAAAGTGGAAAATGGAGGTGGATAATATAGTGATCTCTTATCTGAAAGGCAAATATTAATAAAACTACATACAACAATAAAGGTGGTGCAATACATACATACAATGCAACCACATTACATTCTGTCTAACGAAACTGTACCTTAAATATTATTCAAATCTACGTAATATGGCATGTTGACACTGTGGTGGGGTGGAAATATATGGCCTTGGTACGGTGGAAAAATGATTTAACCGTTTTGGAAACTAATCACGCATTGGAATTACGAGGCATATTATACATACACCTTTTTAGAATTAAGTGAATAATTTCTGTAGTTGCTGTGAACAGCATGTCACATGATGCTGGCCGCAAATAATTACGCAAATGTACGGTAGAATAAAAATATATTGTCAGTTCTGGTTATAAATCTTGTAGTGTAAAAGAAAAAAACTAAAAAAAAAAAACCAAAACCACGTAAACGTTAACATTTCCGAAATAAAGTAAATAAAAACCTTTGTTTATTGACATCTTCTATATAACCAAAGATTAAACACAAAACCAAGCTTATAGTTATTACAGGAGTTAGATAAGAGTCATACACCTTGTTAATCATTAATACAAAATCTATGCAGGTGTTGTAATGCTTCATGAATAATATATAGGTATCTCCCAAATATACGTGAAAAACGGTAGGTAGGTACCTAGCACATGAGTTACTCCTAAACTGTATGGCAGTAGGGCAAAGAACGTCCGGCAACGCACCTGCAATTCCCCTGGTGTTGCGGTTGATCATGGGCGGCGGTAGTCACTTAACATCAGGTGAGCCACATGCTCGTTTGCCCCCTCTTCTATAAAAAAAAAAAAAAAAAAAAAAAAAACAATTAAATGTTGTCATTGTGTTCATTTAAGAAACTGCTTATTTTCATTTCAAAAAGCATTTGGTTTGGTAAATAATTACATCTTACTAAAAAAAGGCAAAAATTACGTGGTAATACACGTAGGCAACTGTATGTAGAATATAAGGGTATTCGAGGGTCATAAAATATATTTTTTAAATCGTTATAATATAATTACATCCTTGTTGATATCGATTGAAACAATAATTAGTGTGATAGAATTAACATTTTCAATTCAATTTAAAATTCCTGCGTTCCATGATTCAATTCGAATGCAATTTTACACAGTGCAAGTAATTTCAGCATTTTTTGCATAAATTTTTTTTAATGATAACGTACATAACATCATATGAAAAAGTATATACCTACTAATTTATTTTCTTTTATTTTGCCTGTTTCAAAGAGTATGCAATATTATAATCACTACGTTTCATATCTACTTACCAGAATTCTGCCTATATCATGTTTTTTTTTAAATTGTATAAGTTTTTTATAGTATAAGGGTGGCAAACAAGCACACAGTCCACCTGATGGTAAGTAGTTACCCATAGACACCTACATCTATCCTCGATTACGAATCAAAATGCAGATGCGTTGTCATCCGTGAGGACTTAGGTGGAATGCCTCGTTTCCAGTAAAAAGGGTCTCCGGTTCTCTACACTCACCAAACGAAACACAGTAGCGTTAAGCTGCTATTTGACGCTGGTATTCTGCGAGAGCGTGGTCCTTCCCCGGTCGAGCCGACCTATCGTGCTACAACTATACCAGTAATATAGCTGCAGTGTGGCTCTATATGCAGAGTGACATCGGCTTGAAGTAATATTCCGTTATCTGTAGGTTAAAGTAAAAGCTACAGCCTACATATGTCTTACAGCTGGGCACAAGCCTCCTCTCACTTCTGAGGGGCAAGGAAATGTCCACCCCGCTTGCGTACTGTGAAATTTATAGCGAGTGCTAAGAACTATCACTATTATACAACTTAGGATAGTGGGTATACGTAGGTCACTCAATAAGTTTTGAGATGCTCGAAATTTAAAAATGTAACGCACCCGTGTTATATGTTTCTAAAAAGCAAATTTATTTAAAACTAAAACTCCATAAGCCAATTGCTCAATGTTAAAAAAAAAGTTCTATTAGTTTTCCTGCTACGCTTCCCGCGCTTTTCATTTAAAACGATGGATCTTAACCATGAACATTTGTGCCCTATGATCTATTACGATTTTAAATTTGGTTTAACTAAACAATTAAATTTACAACGGTTATAATCAGCATTAGGGGACTCAGCTCCATCACGCGCAACAATTTTTATGTGGTTTGCGGAATTCAAAAGGGGTAAAATTAACCTTAAAGATGACCAAAGAACCGGGGCCCCGCAAACGGCAGCAAATGTATGGACTACTGAAATGTTGGTGCGAGAAGACCCACGAATCACATATTTAGAAAAGATTGTAGGCATTAGTTCGGGGAGAATTCATACCATCCTACATCAACATCTTGGAGTGAGGAAGCTTTGTTGGCGATGGATCCCTCGTTTGCTCTCCGAAAGCGAAAAATAGACTCATGTGGATTGGTGACATGAAATGCGTCTACGTTTTGAAAACGGGGTATCTATGCGTGTTTCAGAAATCGTTACTGGTGACGAGACATGGATTTATCAATATGATCCGGAAAATAAAAGGCAAGCATCGGTATGGGTCTACTCAAAGGACAGTTACCGACAAAACTGCAAAGACCTCGCAACGCCGGCAAAAAAATGGTGGCTAGTTTTTTCGCGGAGCGGACATTTGTCCACGTCAATGCTGGAAAATTGTAGGTTAGTCAAATCTGAATGGTATACTACAGTTGCATTACCCAAAGCTTTCAAGCTGTGCGGGAGAGAAGACCAAAAACCGGGCTTCGGGGAATCATGCTGCATCAGGATAACGCCTCTTCACATACCTCCATTAGAACAAAAGCATTTATTGAGGAATCTGGTGTTGAAAATCTAAGTCACCCACCCTACAGCCCTGACTTAGCTTGTGATTTCTCTTTGTTCCCAAGAGTCAAAGAAAAAATAAAAGGCAAGTTTTTTCAAGCGCCGAAGAAGCCGTGGCTGTCTACGAAGAAGCGATTTCCGACGTGTCAGATCAAGACTGGCAAAAGTGTTTTCAGAGTTGGTTTAGGCGAATGGAACTTTGTAAAGAGCATGATGGAGAATAGTTTGAAAAGATGTAAAATAAACATTAATAGTATTTAGAATACATACCAGCCCACGAAAAATAATAATAATAATTATATATATATATATATATATACATATACATATATATATATACATATATATGACCGACGTAGCCTAACGGAATAGTAAGCTGAAGTGGCAATGGGCCGGCCAAATGGCTCTAAGAATCGATAACCCCCATCGGTTCGGGCGTGGCAGCTTCATACCGGCAGGCGAAGTGTAGGGCGTCCCTCCCGCTAGATGGATGATGAGATGGTGATGACCTGGTAAGACATGCAGGAGTCGATGGATGCAGGTGGCTCAGGTCCATGCTTTGTGGCATTCCTTGGGGGAGTCCTCTGTTCAGCAGTGGACTAGTGAAAGGCTGTGATGATGACGATGATGATGCTATGCAATTTTTTGTGACGAGATACAAAATTTTTCACAATATTCGTATATTGCTATTATGCTACAACACCAAAATTAAATGTTATTTTTATTTTATTTTTTTTTATGTTAATGCTGATAAAGTCAGATTAAATATTTATATGATATATAAAACTTTTTTATAGAAGAGGGGGCAAACGAGCATACGGCTCACCTGATGGTAAGTGACTACAGCTGCCCATGAACAACCGCAACACTAGATGAATTGCAGGTACGTTGCCGGCCGTTTAGAAAGGAGTAAGATCTTTTCTTGAAGGTCCCTAAGTCGTATCGGTCCGGAAAAATCGCCGGCGGTAAACAATTCCACAGAGAAGTGGTATGAGGAAGAAAACTCACAGTAAAACGCAGAGTGGTGGACCACCAAGTATCCAGATGGGGTGGATGGTATCGTGAATTTTGACGCGGCTGGAACTGTCAGGTAAGACGAACAAGTAGTGGCGATGTAAGGATATCCACTATCCTATATCGTCCCATGGTTGACATCAGAGGCAACGCAGGTAACAAACCCGGAAGATGGGAAGCAACGAAAAGCGACTTTTCGACAAATACATAGGTACTTTTGAGTACTATACTTGAAAAAAACGCGGGATATCAAATTCCTTATGACGACGCTATATTAATATTACTCATTGAAAATTTTTTATTGTAAAAACTCACGAATATCATAGTTGAAATAAGTCCTTTATTTAAAACTATATCTTGTTGTTGAAGATAAAACAGCACTTGCACCACAAGCATTACACATTTCACATAATATCAAAAAGAAAATGAAGCGTTTTAGATTTTGTAACCGTTTTTCTCATCTATGGACATATTATCTCCCGTGGACAATGTCTACAGAAATGTCACATCATGAGAAATAATAATTTTTAGGAAACTTTAAATTGTCTGTGGACCAATTATGGCACCAAGGAGGAATGATACTTTGACTGATGAAAAAATAAAAAACAAAAGGAAACTAAGAGAACAGAAAAAAAAATCTGTTGCTTTGGAAGAACGCAAGCACAAAGACCGTGGAAGGTGAAAAAAGAAAGCAGAAAATGGAAAAAGGATGAAATTGATGAATGCAATTATAGTAATCGTATTTACTAAGCACTTTATTAATATTTATTTATGCCAATACTATGTTATAAGTGATTTAACAGACACACAAACACAACAAAGTGATTTTTTATACGTGGTAGAGCCATGCTGCAGTTATATCAGTAGTATAGTTGTAGCACGAATGGGTCGGCTCGACCGGGGAAGCACCACACGATCTCACAGAATACCAGCGTGAAATGGTAGCTTAATGCTGCTGTATTTCGTATGGTGAGTGTGGAGAACCGGAGACCCTTTTTTACTGGAAACGAGGCATTCCATCTTAGTCCTCACGGGTGACAACGCATCTGCATTTTGATTCGTAATCGAGGATGGATGTAGATGTCTATGGGCCACAGCAACCACTTACCATCAGGTGGACTGTGTGCTCGTTTCTCACTCTATCCTATTAAAAAAAAGATATAGCATGGCTCTACCACGTAAGTAAAATTTAGTTGAGAAGTTAGATTTGAATAAAATCTTATTAGTTTGTACAGTTTTTACGATTATAATAATACACAAAAAATACTGAGGCATTGTTTTGTGTATTCATTTTTTGCATATTAAAACTCTTTTTGTAATTTTTCTACATTTATGAATATCTGTGGTTTGGTTTATTTATTTTCAATCTAATTAATGTAAAATATAACTAATAATACAGAAAAAAACATTAACCTTCAGACTATTCGAGCAAATTAATTTGCCCACTATAAAATCTGTTAAATAACATCATTTTAAAATTGCGCGGCGCTGGTGGCTGAAAAAGTCGTGGATACCCTCATAGAGACGCGATAATGGCAGGTGTCCTGAGTCTCTCGTCAATAGCCCTGTATCCAATCTATTTTTGACGGACGAAACCACAGATCATAGAAACAACAAACAGTAGACATATGTCAATCATGAATGATTCGTTCGTTTGAGCTGGTAAAATTAAAAGTATTGATGGTTCATTGATCTGTTTTTGAAATATTCCGGTACACCAACCGTTTTCCCATCGACGAAAACGGTTGCAGAAACCGGTCGTCGTTGCAACTGGTTTGAATACGGCTTAAAAGACGAAACTTATCCAACAGGGAATAGAATTGCGTTTTCGTCGAGTGAAATGGTTGCAGTTTCTTACTGCTTTCAACGATTTGAAATGTATGAAAAATTACTAAATAAATCGCTTTGTCGATCGACTTTACTTAACGATGAAATGAACTTACCATCATACTTTTCCAGACTTTGGACTGGCTGGGACAGACTTAGACCACTTGCATTAGCGACTGTATTTCATTGACAAAAAGTTCACTTTTTATTGTAAGGACTGTTTAGTCTCTGTCTACGTTTGTAAACGAACACGGAACCAAACACGACATTATAACGCCGAACGTTAAGAACGACGACGCGATGAGTGAGTTAGAAAGATGAATCATTGCGTTCTCGACTGTATTTTAATAGGCGTAAAATAAAAAATCGTACCAGGCAATTCGAAGACTGGTTTGTGCAACGAAGACTGTTTGAACCCAGGACGTAAAATGGTTTCATCGTCGCAGAACACAAAACGGTCTTTGTAAACGGTTCGTCGTCGCAACGCGCACCCTTATCTCATAGTCCAACATTTTTTGTTTTCCCCTTTTTTGCCAAGACTATATGATGCGGTCAGAGGCTTGAAAAATATACCACATTACAAAGTATGTTAAAATCCTCCAAAAGGCCTCTGGAATCATGTCCCCAATGACCAGCCCCAACAGATTCGAGATCGGAGACGGAGTGGAGATGCAAATAATAATAATAATATTATTAATTATTATTATAATATATTGAAGGTAGCCTTCCTCCCCTCAAAAAAAAATTATTAAACCATAAATCCGTAAATAATAGTTTTATTCAATAATATTACGTTTATTTGGGCGGGGGTCAGTCTACTCCTAACTTTTTGATATTATCAGTAGGACTAGATTAACACCTATTCTGCTCTCCTGTCCGGCAAACAGTCTGGCGAATGGCTCTGGGGGAAAGCGCAAGTCGTGTTAATCCCCAGGGCAAGTCTGAGGAGTTCTTCCTTCACGTGGTTACCGCCCGTTATTTGGTCTGGTTCAATAGGGAACAGACAGACCATAACTGGCAGACAGACAGACATAAGTGGCTGTGCTGTTGAGGGCACAAAACGAAAGGCTTCATTCCGAGCTCTGGGAAATCCTCCGCTGTAGGGACGATGAGAACGGGTTTCTAGTAACCTTTTCTCTGGACGATCCATCGGCGGAGGCTCTTCGGAAAGCCGGTGGCATAGTCGTCCTTGGTTTTAAAATGATAACATTTGAAGTCAAAGGAGGCTCTGACGCGACAATGGGGCCTGAACCGCCCCGGCTCTGATCCCCCCAACCCTCCAACTCTCGGGGTGAGACTGGTGGGTGACGAAGACCCAAGGCGCAGATTTAGCCTCCGTCCGATGGCCTCCGCTGGTGTCGTCCAGGGGTGGAGGGAGGGGGGGTGTGTAAGTGGTACAGAGAAAGGCAAGGCGGGGGTCAAGAGCGCCGGTCAAGGACGGCTTCGTCCTCAACAAGCGGAAAAGACCCCTGCCCCCCCCCCCACGCTCATAAATAGCTAACACCAAGGGTAAGACGAGGGTCCTCCAGGGCAATCTTCACCATGCAGCAGATGCTTCTACAGTGATGGAGATTTGCTTTGCAGAGGACAACATTGACCTCGCCCTCATACAAGAGCCTTGGGTGGTCAACGGTCAAGTTCTGGGATAGTCGGCTGCCGGTAAGATTCTTGTCAATACTAAAAGCAGTAGACCCAGAGCTTGTATAATTTACAATAAAAATATTGAACTTTTAGTTATTCCAGAGTATTGCAATGATGACCTGGTCACAGCCCTCATAAATCTAAAACACACAGGGGCCAGAGAATCATTTGCTCAGCCCGGGAAGATTCCCGGCTCTCCGGGAAGATAGGCTGATCTCAGATCCTACCATCGAGTTAGAGCGAGTGGCGGCGTTCGCCCGGAAACACAACGCCGAACTTGTGGTGGGTTGTGATGCTAATGCTCACCACACAGCCTGGGGAAGCATTAACACCAACGAAATGGGTGAGTTACTTTATGATTTTCTCATCTCAAACCGCCTGGTAAGCCTAAACTTAGAGTGTACACCAACCTTTGTTACACGTGCTAGGCAAGAAGTATTGGACATAACCTTTGCTACCAATAACATGTCCAGGCGGATAAATGACTGGCATGTTAGTAGTGAAAACTCGATGTCTGATCACAAACACATAAAGTTTGTGATTGAAGCAATATTAACCTATGAAACCGTTGCTTTTAGGGATCCAAAAGCGACCTCCTGGATATCTACAGAGATAGCCTAAGGAGGAATTTGGAAACGTTTCCTGAAAGCTAAAAGCATCAAAACGATTGAAGGTCTGGAATTAGCGACGGAGACAGTAACCGTAGGTATCCGTGAAGCCTTCGGGGATAGTTGTTCCGTCAAAACCAAGACCTCAACATGAAAAGTTCCTTGGTGGAATACTAAGCTAAAAGAACTTAGGGAAAAGATCAGGAAACTATTTAATAGGGCTGAGAAAACCAAAGAGTGGGATATTTATAGTGTGTCCTAACTGACTATAACAAAGAAATTAGGAAAGCCAAGACAGCAATGCAAAAAAAGAATGCGAGGAAGTTGAGTCTTTGCCTCGCAGTGCAAGACTACACAAAATGCTATCGAAAGCTAAACCTAATCAGATCGGGCTTCTTAAAAAGCCGCATGGTAACTTCCTATGAAACAGAAACATTGGAGCTACTAGCGTCAACCCATTTCCCAGGGTCACACCAAACTTCAGCCTTGAATTCTTTGAGTCTGAATGAACCATACAAAGGCCTTGTAATGAGAACTGGTGTAGGGCTGCAAAGATAATAAGGCCAAACCTGGTACGGTATGCTGTTGACTCCTTTAAACCATTTAAAACAAGCGGGGAGGATGGAATAATTCCCATCCAACTACGGAGTAGTATCGACATCCTTCTTCCCTATCTGGTGAAAATCTTCAGAGTAAGTTTTGCATGTGGATTATATTCCAGAACGATGGACAATTGTTTAATTAAGTTAAGTAAATAAAGTTCTATTTATACCTAAGGCTGGTAGAAAGGACTACGCATTACCAAAATCCTTTAGACCTATAATCCTATCTTCCTTTCTCCTTAAGACATTACACAAGGTTATAGATAGATATATAAGAGATGTAGCTTTAGCTACGAGGCCCATACATTACAACCAGCATGCTTACCGCAGAGGCAAATCTACGGAAACTGCCTTGATCAGTTTCATTGAAAGGGCCGAAAAAGCACTGGAGGATAAAGAAATAGCTCTTTGTGCCTTTCTAGATATTGAGGGCGCCCTTGACAGTAGCCCCACATCACTGCTGACTGGGGGCCTGACATCTAAAAATGTTGACCCCACAACCATCTGTTTTAAACTTCGATTGAGGTACAAGATGCTGCCCACAAGGAGGTCTTTTGTCACCCCTTCTTTGGACTCTTGCGGTTGACCAACTATTGTACAAAATGGCAGACCTACGCATTGACACACTAGGTTATGCTGATGACCTTGTGATCATTGCGAGGGGCTTTTGCCAAAGTACTTTATCGTCAATCATACAAAGAGCCCTAAACACCATAAATAACTGATATAGGGATAACATTTTATCAGTTAATGTTGATAAAACTGTTATAATACCCTTTACCGAAAAGAGACGGTTGGACAAATTAGTAGAAAAGAAATACCATTTTCCACTGAAGTTAAGTACTTGGGCGTAATAATCGACCAAAAACTAACGTGGAACTCTCACCTTAGCAACGTATGCCATAAGGCAAAAATTGCTTTAGGTAAGTAAGTAAGGTAAGGAAGTGCACATAATTTGGACCTGAGCCATTTTGTGGAATCCCAAAAAGCCCAGCCCGATTGACCCTTAAAACTCTTTATCACAATAAATCACTTAAGATCTGCTCTGACACTTCAGGCTTAAAACATTCTAAAACCTTAATCCGGGCTTTTGATCGTAAATTCGCTTCAGAAGCCCTGGGATTAAGTAAAAATAAATTGCGCATTCTGGCAGGAGCCCTAACTGGACACCGTTGTCTTAAGCACATGTCCATCCAGGGACTAAGCAACTCAAGGATGTGTCGGTTCTGTTCCATAACGGAAGAAACGCCTCTACACATCCTAACTGATTGCGAACCCTTAATGTGCAAACGTAACACTCATCTGGGACACTATCTACTCCGCCCAGAAGAAGTAAAATTGCTCACGGTTAAGCAACTCCTTCTATTCATTGAAGACATAGGACTTAGCAGTGAACTATATATAGCCATGGCAGTGATCACAGTAGATCTTAGGTCGCAGTGATACTGGTCTTTTTCCTAGACCTGCATAGCTGCTCGCACATAATAAAAAATACGTTTATTTGTTGATAAGAGCCTTGGTAGCTCAGAGGCTTAGCACTGTAATCTTCATAGTACGCGAGCAACCCGGGTTCGATCCCTGCCGGCACCAACGAAATTGTTATTGCAATTTTGAGTGCTGATTTACCACGTGCTCGGCGGTGAAGGAAAACATCATGAAGAAACCTGCATGTTTGAGAAATAAGAAAAAATATTTCGAAGACATGTGAAGTTTGCAAACACGTATTGGGGCAGCGCAGCGGACATTTCTTTGCCCAAAAACCCTTTCAGAAATGAGGACTTGTGCCCACCAGTGGGACGTATATAGGCTGTAGGTAACTTTCCTTTTCATTTACTTTTATTTGTTTATCATAAACAATACATTAAATATGTTAACGATTGCGTATCGTGTCCTATATGATCTACCATTTATTGACATACAAATATTTAAACCGAAATAAATTCTTCAAATAATTGCAATGTCAAACCAATACCAACTACGAGGTCAATCATCAAATCGACCAAATAGTATAAAAGTTTCCGAATAGGCCGAAAACCGAACAATGGCCGAATATTCGTTGCAATAAGTATATAAACATACTATATAATAATAGTAACAGCCCAGATAAAACATTTAAATTGCTTTAATAAATCCAAAACTTTTGAAACAGAAACATAAACTTTTTTATTCGATATAGATTATAAATAATACTTATTGAAAATCACTCAAAAAAAACACTCGCAAATTGGAGAGATTCATCACAGAACTTCGAAGAGCTAGAGGGGGCTATACTAAGTACTGATCATACCCAACGTTATAGCATTTCTTAAGCATTTATGAAAAAAATGCTAAGTATAAAGGTGTTTCTTTCCTGTAAAATTGTATTTATTTTAGTCATTTGACCGTTTTTGTTTTATACACGCAATTTTTTTTTGCGTTCCTCTAAATTTGTCCATGAGCATAAAATATAGCTTTCCATGCTTGTAATATTATTATTGATTATATTACAAAAATATGTTTTTTATATTTGGAATAAAGTTATTTTTACGCACTTTATTGCGTTTAATTTACTTTATTTCGGACGTTTCGGGTTGGGGGGGGGGGGGGGAGGGGGGCCCTTTCATTATTACTCTTGGTCCGAACGAAACCCCAATAACACAATCGGCACCACACTGTGTATAAAAAGACCTAATTTTAACGGTGGCTATATGTCCTAGGAATCTCAGACAAGATTGGTTACATCTTGAAACGAGCATAAATTATTCATAATACTTTTACAACATTCTACAAGTCGCCGAAGAAGATCAGTCAGTTCTACTGGTTAATTTATTCAGTCTCTACTTAAAGTTCCTTCCGTCTCAAGTTATTACGTAATTAGCTAACCTACATCTTATTGTGAACATACCAATATCAAAAAATTTTTATGTTTTAAATAAATAGAGTGACTTGGTAATTGACTTGGTAACTTTGTAATCCTTTATATTTATATAAGGTTACAAAGTTATTTACGCAGTCTAGAAAACTGGACCGAAATAGCAAAATATTTAAGTTTTTTCTTGATTTTACACCAAACATTAGTTGTATTCTAAATTTGAAGCTTCTCTCTCTCCTAAAAGTGCCTTAGAGTTTTGATGATCGGTCAGTCAGTGAGTGACAAAATTAAGAAACTTTGACTAATTATAATTCCTAAACTACTGGTTCAAATTGAATTAAATTTGAAAACTACCCTGTTTATACAATGCCTGCTTGGTTACTCAAAATTCAGGCTTCTATTTTTATCCACAACGAAGTTATAGGGGGTTCGAAAACTGCCTGAAATGTTTCGAGAAAAGGATAGTACGGCCGTGCCGCTTTTTTGCTCGACTTGGCGGCTGATAAGTACCTACCTACCACATAAAAATGTTATCAAAATATTGAATTGAAGTAGGTATAAATTTATAAATCAATCATTCAATTAGTGTTTTCTTAAATAATAATAATACATAAAGCTTAATGTATATTTTGTTAATGTATATTACTATGTTGATTGCATTGATTTAAAAAGTACGGAGTAATTTAAAAGTCAATGGTTGTTTTATAAATTGTCGTGAATAAGACAGGACCAGGAAGGTCAGTAATAAAAATTATTTATGCAATCAATTACCAGTACCTAAGTTATTTATTGCATTATAGTCTTAATTCCATATTATACAGTACAATCTATACATTAAGAACATATAAACAATTTTATTAAGTGGCAGAGCCACGCTGCAGCCATATTATAGTTGTAGCATGAATGGGTCGGCTCGACTGGGGTAACGTAGGACCACACTCTCATAGAATACCAGCGTAAAATAGCAGCGTAATGCTGCTGTGTTTCGTATGGTGAGTGTAGAGAACCGGAGACCCATTTTACTGGAACTGAGGCATTCCATGTTAGTCCTCAGGGGTGACAACGCATTTGCATTTTGATCCATAATTGATAATAAATGTGGATGTCTATAGCCCACGGTATCCACTTATCATCAGGTGGACTGTGTGCTCGTGTCTCCCCATACTATAAAAAATACAAATAAATAAAATGGCCGTGTCTTGTAATTTTAAAATAACAGCTTTTTACTAAATGCATATTATGAAAGTGTATACGGTACTTATAAGAACATTTTTGTCTGTCTGTCTGTTTGTTCCGGCTAATCTCAGAAACGGCTGGACCGATTCTGACGGGACTTTCACTGGCAGATAGCTGATGTTATAAGGAGTAACTTAGGATATTTTTATTCTAGAAAAAGAATTAGGGTTCCGCGCCAAACAATTAACACCCATGAAATCCACTCGTTACAAATTACACGCGGGCGAAGTCGTGGGGTAGGGCTAGTTAATAAATAAAAGTGCAATTATTGTGTACAAGGTTTTTCGCACCATATTTGTCTAGATCAAAATCTAAAGCAAAATCGTTCCGAAGCCTATTATTAAGTGTCTAAGCGTGCAGATAACAAATAAATAACTATAGAGCGTACATCTTAGACATATGTCAATCATTCATTTCTCATGACCGAATCGTTCTAGTACATTTCGTTACACGTACCGGTACATTCGGATCGATCATTCAAATAGATCGTTTCGGGCTCCAGTACCCTAGACAAAAACAAATCATTCGGGATTCGGTCTGTTTTCGACTCATTAACAATTCACACCAATCACGAGTTAAAAAGGTTGCGTCAATTGTTTGTGATTGGTTTTACCGGAACATTCAATAACAGATGAATGAACCATCAATACTTTTAAGTGTACCAGCTCAAACGAACGAATCATTCATGATTGACACACCTCTAGTGCATCTTCAGCTCCAGCGCCCTCCGAATATACTTATAGTAATACCAGCGATCCGCCACGGCTTCGCACAGGTGATATGTAGATCTCGATAACAGCGCCACCTACCGGGTCCAATTGTAAATCTAAGCCATTCTTGAATCAACTTAATCACACACACACAATTTCATTAAAGTCGGTTCAGCTGCTGAGGAGGAGTTCAGTCACATACACGCGGACAGAAGAATTATTTATAATAAAACAAGTAGTAAAATTAAAAATGTATAACCGACTTCAATATAAATAAAATGAGACCACAACTCAAAAACTACTAGTCAGGTCTTAATCAAATGTATGTGGAAACACATGAGAAGCACCAGCTTTCAAATAAAAAAGAAACGTCAAAATCGATTCACCTAGGAGAAAGTTCTGATGTAACACACATAAAAAATATAGTCGAGTTGAGAACCTCCTTCTTTTTTGATGACGGTTGAAAAGCTAAAGATATTTCTATGGAGTGTAGAAGTAAGGAGTACAGACTGTGTATTAAAAAGTGTCCATACAAAACCGTTAAATAAGGGTGGCGCCACTATAGCTACGGGGTATACTTTAAAGAACGCACCGAAAAATATTAGTGGGATAGACGACTTTTTCGAGGTTATATTTACTACATAAAATTATTTTAGATTTTAGAGCTACTGAGCAGTTTAGCAGCACATTTAAACCGTCGACAACTGCTAAGTTCATTTCATCCCAGTAGCTACTCCAGCGCTGTTGTGGAGAGGTTTTGAACTGTTATTTACTGCTTACACATGGCCACTTTTGCAACTATTCTACCATGAAGGTTAGAGAACAGGAGAACGATCACCGTAGAAAACAGTGTCCAGAAATATGGACTCCATAAGTGAGGCGCTGCGATCGCTCGAGGTTCGGTCGATAAAAGACATTTTGAGTCTATTTTTCCGATCAAATGCTAAACCACTTGCATATCTACGCACAATAAAATATTTCTCCATTTTTTAATGTTTCTTTTTGTCAAAAATTACAAAATTACGGAGCATGAAAATTTTCTTACCAATACCGAGAAGAAAATTTGTACATTATTGAACTAACTTCATAAACAGCTAACTTCGCAGTCACTACTCACCGACGTCAGCGCCGCTATACATTCTACAATTTTCAAGGACAGGCGGGCTATGCTTTAGTACGTAGTGATCGTTCTCCTGTTCTCTAACCTTCATGTATTCTACTATGGGAGTTGGTACTCCTTACTTCTACACTCCATACTATGGAGGAGGAGTTGTGACGTACTCGTATATTATCTATGGTTGTGATTGAGACACAGTAGGACCACCACAGGCCAACCTTAGGTTGGGTGGTCTGTGGGAACCATTATATTTTTTGCTACAATCTCTATAGGTGCGGCAGAAGGACAGTACGAAATAAACAGTTCCTTGTATGATTTGCGTTGAAAGATCTGCTGGCCTTAATCCGACAGAATCGATTTTATTCGACGATATAATGAGTGTTATTAAACTTACGTTCAGTAGATGTCGCTAGTTGGTACTTAATATATAAACTTAGGCACAGAATAAATAATAGTACTACGTAACTTCTGATAGTAAAGAAGGTATATTCTATGCTAAAATGAACTTATTTGTCGTATAGATGCATAGATAAGAGCGCTGATGGTTACGGTGTCATCATCATTAAAAGTTGCGTTTCAATTAAAAGATTTAAAAAATCGTACTTTACTCTTTAATTTTGAACACATTTATTAACTTTGCTTTGGTTTACCCATTTTTAATCTAATTAATATAAAACAACTATATTTCATAAAGAAATATTAATCCGTACACTTTTCTAACAAATTAACTTTCCGCGCTATGAAATCTGTCAAATATTTCACCTCTTCTGCACCTGTATGTAATTACTCTAAGTCTAGACCCGAAACCATAGATAGCAAATAATCGAAAGGTCGTTCGAATTGGACTTATCAGCTTATCACAGAAAGCTTACTCTACGCGCGCCATCTAGCGATGTTTAGCGAAGACCTCCGTCCATATTGTACGAAATCACTTTGAGTTTGAATAAAATTTTATTGACTCAGAACTCCACATTCATCCGTCCGTCCATACATGTTTTAATCAAAATATACACTAAACACAGATCTCTTTCTTTAAAACTAATCATTTTATCACTTCTATACAATAAAATGTGTATGCGCTTGACCTTTATAGGCAATAACTTACATTATATACTGAGAAAAACAATAGTGAAGTCCGATATCCACTTGAGCTATCACGATCATTAATATAGTGTCAAAATTTACCTTCTTATATTGTAGCAGTTTATCATTGCCTGAAAACACGGACAAAACGACATTTTCTAAAAATGAATCCTAGCTAGATCGATTAATTGCCCCCAAAAATCCCTGGACACTAAAGGCGTTAGTACACCTACGCATTCGTATGCGGTAGCGAAACAACGAAAAAACTGTAAGTAGTGTGACAGGTTTTCGCATATGATATGTCTCACTCTAGCACATAGATAGATGAAATAGTTGCGTCCTTGTCAGTATTGTTTCGCAAGGACCTGCGAAATGGCCGTTACACAGACGCATACGTTTCGCTAGTGATCACAGAGTACATTGCTAGTGATGTTTCGCATCGCAAAGCGTCAGCTCGCGTTCTGTCGGTGAGGACAGATTTTCGCGCCATGGATGCCGAAAATACTGAATTATTTTTGCATTCTATTCGAGATTATCCCGTATTATATGCAATTGGACACGCAAATTATAAAAATACGTACAACATGGAGAAAACTTCAAGAAAAGACTCGGATAGATGGTAAGAAATTTATTGTTTATATTTCATACAGGCATACATTTTATGTTTTTAATTTTCTTTGAAATAATTTACAAATTGTGATTGAACATTAAACGCTGCTAAGTCTGCCCTATGTCTATTGGCATGCATTGGTACGAATGCTCTTAAAGTGTCCGAAATTTTTTTATTTTCGTATGTACCTTCTTGTATCTGCAATAAGTTATGCAAGCATACTGCAGCTTTAACAATTTTAATAGTATTATTCAAATCTGTTTCAAAGGGCCTCAAGAATTTTCTAAATTTTTGTGCTAAAATGCCAAACGCACATTCTACTACTACTCGTGCCCTACTTAATGATTTATTAAATCTTTTTTTATCATTGTCATTCATTGCTGCGTCTCTAGTGAAAGGTCTCATTAGAAAGGTTTCTAATTTAAATCCTCCATCTGCAATAGTCTGTTGGAAACCTGGCAAAGGTTTTGGAGCTGGCAAATTCAGATCCCGTCCACTTTTTAAAAGCTGATAAAATGATGAGTTTTCAAATAATAAACTATCGGAATCTTTACCATATGATCCTACATCTATGTAAGTAAATTTGTAATGTGGATCAACTATTGCCAATAACACAGTAGAAAATCGTTTTTTATAGCAATAGAACAGTGAGCCGCTGTTAGGTGGACATTTAATAACAATATGCTTGCCGTCAATACTCCCGAGGCAATTAGGAAAACCCCATATTGTTTGAAATGCTTCAGCTATTTCCAACCATGTTTTAGTAGAAGGAACCGGGATGTACTCTGGCTGTAGTATCTTCCAAATTTGTTCGCATACTTGAGTTACTATCTTTGAAACGGTGCATTCACCCAAACGATAAGAAAAAGATATTGTTGTGTATGTGTCACCAGTTGCTAAAAACCTGAAATATTGTTACAGTTAAAACTATGAAAAATAAATGGAGAAACCTAAGGGACACTTATAAAAAATATAAACAGGGTCAGCAAACAAGCAGTGGACAAGCCGCGAAGAAGCTTGCTAATTGGCAATGGGCTGAACAGATGTCGTTCATAGATTCATCCACAAACTTGAGACAAACTGAAAGTACACTGGATACCAGTACTATATCTATAGAGAATGATTATGAAAATTCTACAGAAACCGAACAGGTTTCAAATAATGAACAGAACGAGCTCGTCGTTCAAGAACTGGAGACAGCACGGTCTACAGCTGAAACTACAGCTGAAACTGCAACTGAAGTATCCCGGAGAAGACGACGCCATGTAAGCAACGACGATCCTGCTGAGAAGATTATAAATTATTTAAAGACTCGAAAATCGGGTACTACGGACAGAAACGCTACAGAAAATCTTGTCAAAATACCGTGTGATCGAATGGACATGGATTTTTTAGGTTATGCCCATACTGTAAAGAAATTTTCTCTACGAAAGCAAGCTATTATTAAACTTCAAATAACACAAATTATAACTGAGGCTCAACTTGAAGAATTGAATAATAGCCGGCCAAATTCTAATTTCAGCAATGCTTCATCCTCTAGTACTCCCAATTTTTACTACGTCGATAACGACTGGAACATTTCAAGATCGACACCATCTGAAGAACTGCAAACACATTCCATCCCAGACACTCAAAACGTTTCAACTGCACAGATACACATACCTAATACTCAAACACATTCTATCCCAGACACTCAAAACGTTTCAACTGCACAGATACATATACCTAACACGCAAACACATTCAATCCCAGACACTCAAAACGTTTTAACTCCTACACTGATACACATACCCAGTGGCAGAAGAATTACACACACCCAAGTATCACGACAACAAAAAAACGAGAACACAACACATCAAAAAAATATACATGAATTTCTTTGTAATTGGAATGAACCGTGAATAAATACTTAAACATTACCTATAAGTAATAAATTTTCTTACATTAAACAAAGTGCCAGTCTTTCTTTTGTTGGAATAGCCTCTCTGTAGTTTGTATTTTTCTTTTTAATATGAGGTTCAAGAAGATTGTGTAAATATTCAAAAGTTTCTGGCTTCATTCTGAAATAGGTATAGAAACGATCTTCATGTGATTGAAGTTCTAAGCACAGTTTATTTTCTCCAAGTTTCCGTCGTTTCTGATTCATTTCATGCACCCAGATTCTACGCTTTCTCTTTAGTACTGACACCAGCAATAACAATTCTTCTTCTTCAGAATCTGAAAGCGATGACTGAGATGACATTCTGAAATTACGTCTGCACCTGCAGTCGTCGAAAATTACAATGGCATGTCATTGCGAAAAAGTTGCGAAAACATTGCTGTGTACTAACGTTCCGCAAATATTTCGCTACGCAGTAGTTCCGCAGAGACTCGCTGCCGCATACGAATGCGTAGGTGTACTAACGCCTTAAATTTTATGAAAATCGTTGGAGCCGTTTCCGAGATTCCGATTATATATTATACAATATGTAACAAAAACCCTGTGGTTCCCGTTAAGTGTGTTATCAGAATCAATATCCAAGCATATAGAAATAATTTTTTTTCAAAAAAACACATTTAAAAAAATTTATTTTGATGAAAAAAAAATAATTTGCGAATTATATGTAGTTTTAATATCTGTAACTCACACGAGTATCGGTAATGCGCGGTCTTTGACATTCTTCTTACTCCTGTGCCAATGCAGAGATAATAAAACCACATACAATTTGCAAATTAATTTTTTTTATTAATTTTTTTAAGTGTGATATTTTTTGAAAAAAATTATTTCTATATGCTTGGATACTGATTCTGATAACGCAGTTAACGGGAACCACAGGGTTTTTGTTACATGTTGTATATATACAAGAATTGCTCGTATGTATAGGATTTATATTTTTGTTTTACTAAAAGCTTTTGTTGAGTGCTTCGAAATTAGGAAATATTATTTTCAAACTTTCTAGTTATTATCACAAAATAAATCGTGTTATAGATTTGTTGTTATCTCTTGTTTACGAATTATAGTTTCTTACCATAGTTTTGAGTGAATAGGCATGTATCAGCATAATTATGTTGCTTCCAATAGGTACTTCTGTTTTGATAAAAAATTCAATATTGTAATGTAATAAAATAAAACAGCGTTATATTGTAATCTATGTTGACATAATTTATTTCCCAAACTTATAAATCAATTAAATAGTTTACGCCAACAAATATAACTTTTATTTTTATAACAATCGTACATAGCGTTTTGTAGTTCTGCCTACCCAATCTACACATACAGAAAAATTAAAAACTTGTTTTAAGCTATTGCATAGCTTCTATCGCGAGCCTTGAGCGTTCATTTTAATATCAAAAATTTAGGTTATCTTTATAGCAGTATTATATTTTCAATTCAAAATTAGTACTGCATTTGTGATAATAATAAAATGTATGTATATAGCGTACTCACTCATTTTCTTTCACTATTATTTCGTGAATTTCTTCATTAATAATAAATGCACTTTGTTAATTCATATTCAAAACACTTTATACACAAACACCGTGTCGAAGACTGCCGAAAAAAGAAACGACGTTAGACAATGCACGGCCTTCAAGCCACACCTCCGTGCCCGTCGGAGTGGGGAGCGTGAGGTTTTTTCGTTACGGCGGAATAAATTTCTGGATTCGGTCCCCAGGCTCAAGGCCCGCGATAGAAGCTATGCAATAGCTACGTGTCACGTTGTTTGTCTGCGATGGACTCCTAAACTACATAACCGAAGTGAACTTAACAGAAGTTCAAATTTACACACCGTGTGCAGTGTGGGTCCTACTTGAGAGATAAGTTTTTTTGCGAATTTAAGGATTTTTAATAGGACATCACAAACTTCGATCAATAATAGTAATGGTACTGTTGATAAGATAGAATGCCTCGTTTCCAGTAAAAAGGGTCTCCGGTTCTCTACACTCACTGTGGCCGTGGAAGGAAAAGGGGAGATCTCCCGCCGGGCAAGGTGTTCCGCCCGGGGAGCGGCCAACACTCCGTGTGACAGTTCGGAGATGTTCTATATATACTGTTTATGATTCGGAATATTGATAGCGTGATTTAGGCTTCAGTGTGTTTCGCTTGCGGTGCGACGACAGCGTCGCCACATCACTCCCCTGCTCAGATCGGAGGTCGATAGTGCAGCCTCGTTGCCGACGAATGTGGAAGTGCCAGTGGATTGCCTTCTAGTCTGCGGTGAGTCGATAAGAAGGCGTGTAACCTTCGAGAGTGCCGTGAAGCAGAGGCGAGCAGTAAGGCTCAGAGCCGTGCTGAACAGCTGTGCTTTGGTGGCGTGACGACAGCGCTGCCACACTCACCATATGAAACACAGCAGCATTAAGCTACTATTTCACGCTGGCTGTTTGTGAAAAAATGTTAAATAAATTCTCAATCAAGAATAGAAAATATATTTTTTTAATTTTATTATGTTATTGTTATTCAGAATAAAAAAATATTATTATAAATTGAACATACTGTTAACAGAATTATCTTAAAACGATCAGAAATAAACTTTAATATTACTGACTGCAAAATTTCATAACATATAGATTATTATAATTCACAATGCACAAAATCTTCCCTCTGCCAGAAAAAAATTATAGCACAAAAAGTTGAAATAAAAGTACCAAATATTAAACTATTTTGAAATTTACATGAATTGCGCCAACTTTTGAATACAGTTGCCAGGATCATGTGCATACATTTTTTTACAGTATGAGGGGTCCAACTTGCTCGATAAAACTTTAATGTTACAATTTTACACTTTTACGAATTTTTGTGTATTAATTTCTAACATACCTTAATAGGTAGTGAAAAATAAAATAGTATAGTATAGTAGTAAGCATATCATTAGAAACAGAAAAAAAATTTTAATCGGTCCGCATTTGCAGATGCAGCATTAAAAATATTGACGCAAAGGGTGATTTTCTTGAAAATTTACAAATCAGCCTTTATCTTTTAAACAACGCAATTTGGGAATAGGACTTAATTTTTTTTGAACAGTTCTTCCATGGTCTACAACCCCCTTTCGTTTAATTGTTACGTTCTGGGACAACCTGTATAAAAACAAACAAACATTAGTTAGTTATTTATACTAAAAAGATAGAACATAAAATAAGAATTCATAAATATAAACAATTAAAAAAATTAAATCACTCACTAAAACACCACGTAGTCTTTGTTCAGTAAAATATTTTACCTACATTCGGTTTTGTAATGGAACATCTGCATGTTTTAGTCTATAATTGTTGATGGAAGTAAGGTGTACGGATTGCTGTACAGTTCAGTTGAACATAGTGAGGTTCGGAATGCCATATCTAGTGCGTAGTATATATATAACGATGGTCTTTTGAAATATATACCCTAAAAAATTGCCTACCCAACTTTGAACCCTTGTATTGAGTACTTATTTTTTAGTAATACCTTTGAAACATATAGTTTTATAATAAGTATATATAATCATTTGTTATAATATAATGTCCTCCAGACCGAATTTCGGTCACGGTGGCCTGTCTCAACGAAGGCTAGCCATCGGCGCAGGACAGGATTATAGTGCCCAAGTGTATGCGCAAGCACAGGTGCACTCTCTCTATTTTCCCTCACTCTCATAATCCGATGGGACGGTAAACCGACACGACCGGATAGAGAGAACAGGCGCAGGACCAACGGCTTTACGTGCTTTCCAAGGCACGGGGGTGGAACACCGCCAACTTCCTGCTTCCGGGTAACTACTGAGAATTTATTGACGGAAAACACAATGATTAATTTTTTGGCCCGACCCGGGATTCGAACCCAGGACCTCATGATCAGCAGTCGCAACACTACAACCAATAGACCAACGAGACAGTTAATAATAAATTTGCCGTAAACAATCTTGCTCTGTAGTTATTAGCTATTATTATGAATGTTTTAATTTTTTCCACCGTGATTTTGCAGGTTTTTTTTCTTATATATATTTTTTGACAAACGAGCACACAGTCCACCTGATGGTAAGTGGTTGCTGTGGCCCATAGACATCTACATCTATCCTCTACTACGAATCAAAATGCAGATGCGTTATCACACCTGAGGACTAAGATGGAGTGCCTCGTTTCTAGTAAAAAGGGTCTCCGGTTCGTTACACTCACCATACGAAACACAAATTACGAAACGAAAATTTGGTGGTTTTGCTATTTAATATATTTTTTTAAGTTTTTTAAATTACAAACCAAAATTTTGGTACCTATATGATTTTTAACTATATGACCTTGGATTGCGTAAAAGGAACGATATCGTGTAATTTTCTCAAGAGAAAAAAATTGCAAAGTAGGCTCTAATTGAAATAATACTGGTTTTTACGGAATTTATCGCGTATATTTTAACTTTTTAAATACCCGACGTTTCGTACGCTTTCCAGCACTCATGGTCACGGGCAGGACCGAGATGTTCAACGTCCATATGTCATAGTTTAAATACCCGACGTTTCGAACGCTTTCCAGCACTCATGGTCACGGGCAGGACTGAGATGTTCAACGTCCATATGTCATAGTTAACCGCGGTTACCATAGATTAAAATTTAACTTTTGTTCCGATCTATGCAGTATGAACTTATGGTATCTTGAAGTCTTACAGTTGTATGCTTGGGTTGGGATTTAATTTTATTTATTATAGGATCCCAAGCAGATGGTAGCACCCAGCCATCTTCTCTATTGAAATTAGGATGTTTTTTGATTTCAATAGCCTCGCGAATCATCCTTGGAAGGAATCGGTGTTCTTTAGCGAGGATCTGCGGTCTATCAAATCTGATGTAGTGACGGGGGCGATCCTGTACGTGTTCACAGACTGCAGACTTTCCGGAGCGTCGATTCTTCACATCAGCTATATGTTCTTTAACGCGGGTTTTTATTGATCTTTTAGTTTGTCCTATGTAGGAGAGACCACATTCACAATCAAGCTTGTAGTGTACAACATACAACTGTAAGACTTCAAGATACCATAAGTTCATACTGCATAGATCGGAACAAAAGTTAAATTTTAATCTATGGTAACCGCGGTTAACTATGACATATGGACGTTGAACATCTCAGTCCTGCCCGTGACCATGAGTGCTGGAAAGCGTTCGAAACGTCGGGTATTTAAAAAGTTAAAATATACGCGATAAATTCCGTAAAAACTAGTATTATTTCAATGTGTAGTCTTCGCTTAAATATAAGAAATCATTAGGCTCTAATTATTTACATTTCTCGATGACACCACAATATTCTTACGAACAATTTCATGGAATTATTTTTAAGGCATAGTAAATAATTATATATAAGTTCTCATAAACCAGTTTTTTAATCCATAACGAAGTTTTGTTAAAATAAATAAAAATTTTACGCTGGTATTCTGTGAGAGCGTGGTCCCTCCCCGGTCGAGCCGACCCATTCGTGCTACAACTATACTACTAACATAACTGCAGCATGGCTCTACCACGTATACCAGGTTTGCAGATACTGACGAAAATTGTTATGTAATAATTTTGCATTGTACTTTCCACATTGTTTTAGACACATACATACACTTATCGGAAGTTAGAGTCACTAGATGTTGACCGATGGAATGAGATTGTGGGTACACGCAGATGACCAGGCCATACAATAATTAGACGTCGGTGGTGACTCTCATGTTGACGATTGTTTAGACGACAGTGTTACTTTTAATACCAGCATCCTGAGCACACGTATTCGAAGTAATGTATCAGGTTATGGAACATCGTCTTCATTCCAACCAACACAGGAGTTTTATTTTGCCACCACCACCCATCCCACCATCGCTACCGAACCGAAAGTATTACGAGTTAATTTATCCCGAAGACGCATGTCCTCAACAGAATTTGCTAAATGAAGATCACTTATTTAGATAAGTGGAGTAATAAAAGATTTCGAGATCCACCGATGTACAAGAATTACCTGCAATAATTACGTGGGCATACAAACCGAAGTTCATTTAAATTCACAGTAGATATAATTGTACGAATTAACATTTGCTTTATTTTTGAGAAAATGAAGACAGCAATCATAAGCTTATAATTTTTTTTAAATTGTGTAGATGTACATACTGCAGTACCTCTTGTAAGCCAAAGGGAAGTAAGTGTCTATGAATGCGTTCAATGTGATGTAGCTCCATAAGCACAGAATAAATAATAGTACTACGTACAGAAGTTGCACTCCTTTGATGTCGACTGCTTACCGACGTTTAATAGCCTACATAATTATTATTAATCAGATAAATCGCACACGCAAGCTAAATAAAACTTTATCGCTGCGCACTAGTGTCCATATTACTTTGCATCTTTTTTGTCACGGCGGACTTTCCGTGGTTAAGGGATGTCAATAAAAAGTAAAAAAATACATTGCGAAATGTTAATTATGTTACTTAGGTGAAATACTAACTAATATTTTGACTATGATTGACTAACCATACTTTCGCCCATATGTGAGTTCTGCGATGCCTAACGCATGCAAATTGCAAGGTCATTCGTCCGGAATCGTAACGCTTGGGAGAAATAGGTAGATAGTGTAAACAACAAATAAACCTGAAATACGATTTCGAACAGAAATGTGATCTATCTATTTAGTTAAAAATCTTGTTAGTATACAAAGTTTTAATTTCAGTGTTTTGTGTTATTATAACTCAAAATATTTTAATTACAAAAGACAAGTATAAGTATGTAAGTAAATACTTGGATAGTGAAGTAAATTTTAACTAATTTTTGTAATGAAGTACTCAGGTATTTCTTCTGTAGACCAAATTACTTAATTCTTTTTTTGCTGTGAGTACCTATCCAACAAAAAAATTAAATAAATTCACCTTTCATAACTTCCTTCTAAAATTCTTCGGTAACTTAAAGAATGATATGAAACCTTTTGTTGGTCATTTCATTTAGTATCTATCTAAGCAACAGTTATAGTAGAAACTACGTTTTGCTATTATAATATATCAAATAGGTAATAAACATATTATATAATTTTTAAAATACATTAAAACTTTTACAACTATTTTTACCCACAATTAAATATACTAAACACTAAACAAAAACTATTTCAACAAGTATTTACATAAAACTATTTACGTAAACAGCGTTAAATAACTCACTAGGGTCGTTGCGCTGGTTTTCGGCCTTTTAGTGGAGTTGTCAACTTTAAGGTACTATAAAAAATAATAGCGATTATGTTGACCTAGTGTTGTTAATGTTAATTTATAGCTTATATAATGTAGTTTTCATTTTGATAACTCATTGATGCTACAAAAGAAATCTATTTTTTATAATAAATTTTGATGTGAAAAATATGCAAAACGCTAGTTTTCGGCCCCAAATTTTAGATTTCGGCCTACAAGAATTTTAGTTTTCGGCTACTGTATTAGAAGAGGTACTATAAACTTAAAAGTGTTTTTGTAAAATCAGAAAATGGCAAATCGATGTATTTTGTTTTCTCAATCGGTGATTGCGATTTTTTAACCGTGACGTTATTTTTTTCTTTTTGGGTGTGTTTTTGATATAAAATGATTAATTGTACCATAATTAATTATTTCTCTTTGGATCATAATCAAATAATAAAATCTTTTAAATATAGCAATCAAATATTCTCATTTACAAGTATTTTTTACTTCCTCATAAGTATTTTAGTTTAACAAAATCTGTTACCATATCTAACCATTCTCATCTCTAACCAAGAGGAGCCATCTGAAGAAAAAAAAATCTTTTTGAATCTTCTTCCTAAAACGCAATGTGAATAAAATATTTGATATGATAAGATGAAATGACCGTAAAGGTAAACTAAGACAGCATTCCATTTTCCGCCGCCGTATTCTTTCATACAATTTTAAGTTGGCCGAAAACTAAATTGTATATATTTTAGAGTCAATCTAGTTTTCGACCACGACTGAAATGGGTATTTTGTTTCATCACTAACTGTTCAAATTGCAGTACTAGGTGGCCGAAAACTGAAAGTTAGTGTCTACGCACGCTACGATTCAATATAAGTAAGAAAGATGAGTTATAGTACGTAACCAAATAAATGAAAGAGACAAAGTATTTAGGCTAAACTCAGGCTACTTTTCGGCCGCATGGCCGACAACCAAATAATGGGACAATTTTATGTGTCACTTTTCGGCCACTTAATTAATTAACTTTATCAATAAATTATTATAATAATCAGTGTCAAATAACTATTTTAGGTTATTTATACAGTGAAATATAAGCACAATATTAAGTAATTATATTAAATACAGCACGAAACTTACTTTTGAATGGAACGCTCGCCACTATTTTTTTTTGCTGGATCTTACCCGTTTTGATAGCTTCAGTGTCGGCGTCAAACTAAACTATTTATTATTAATGGCGTGTTGTGTTTACCTGATTAATTAATGCTACCAGACATAGTGAAACTATTTACAAATGCATTAAACTGTATTTCTTACGATAATATTTATTAAAATTGTTAATAAATCAAATTTACTGCATTAGCTCGTGCCAAAGGCCGAAATCTAGACCCGGCCGGCTTACCGGCGCATCGACCCTACACAGTAATTATTTCACGCAGGTAGCAAGAGTGATAGAGGCCTGCCATGCCTCTTAAAATGCTTTGTACCATTCCATAATAAAAGGCAAAATAAATAACGTAGGCGATCATTCAATTGATAATATATATAACTATGTTTAATTGTGATAAGAAAAATTATAAACCTATGTTTTCGAAGAAAAATTTTATGTTAATTATATTTGTTAGCGACGACAAAGTGAATTCGAACATTTAATCTTAATTATTCCTTATCAGTGATTTAAAACTAAGTGATAGTATTTAATTCTAATTGTTTCCTATTCGTAAACTAAAGCTAAGTGTAAAGACTGATAGTGCTGAAAACAGGAAAGTAAATTAAACACTTCTATTCTTATCTTAAAGTAACTTATATGAATCTATTTAATATTATTTAGGTCTAATTAGAACATTAGACGCAAGTATAAGCTTATTTTCTAGTAAGATCTTTTTATCATAACTTTAAGAGCTATTAACATATAGGTGATTAATATAATTCTTTTTTCCTTTAAAGTAATTCAAAAGAAACATTAATATGTCAATTAATCACTATATAATGTCATTTCATTATGAGAAAGATTTAAATTTTATGAAAAAATATTGTATAGATTCTTAAGCATTAATCCTGAAAAAAAAGTGTTGTACATTCCTACCTCTTGGCGGCGCTACTTGTATGTTCGGCAGAAAATACTATCCTACTCCGGAGCTAAACCGTGAAGCGACCGCGAAGCTATTTTTATTTTTTATAAGTGTAAAATAAAGGTTTATTGAATAACTTAGGTTTAAAATAATAGAAATAAGTTGTATCTATCGTTAGGAATAAATATAAATGTTGTAAGGTATGTTTTACCACGTTTATTAAGAAAATTGTAAATCTCTCTTAGAAAGGGTTATTCTGTGCTCTGATTGGTCAATAGATTCACTAATGCCGTGTGCGATTTTTTCTTAATTATGATTGGTTACAGCCGCTTATAAAAAAAGGGGCGTTTTTCGTGGTAAAATATTCCAAATCCGGCAATGTAATAATAAGGAATCAAGAAATAAAATAAGAAGAAACTCTCAAGAAGTGTTATTTATTGCTCATCTAACTGCTACTGTATGCTCTCCAGTTAACATCCCGCCAGCAAACCCGCTCTATTTTATCGACGCTCCCTTATACGAGCAACCACATTGGTCCTTCGAGAAGCCGGATCGGGTTTAAGGAAAACTAGGAAGATGCCTTCAAATACAAGATCAAAATCAGTGCAGTCGAAGACTACGAGTGAAAGCAACGCCACTACGGGTACCAGTACGACGGATTGGAGCATGAATACGCCGAGTGATTCTACAAACACGACGGCTACTAACACGTCGACTTCAGATCGATCGACGCTTACAAGAGCATCGCCCAGCAGCGTACACAGACAACCCGTACTTCTTAACAAGAACATTGCCGGAAAGGAATCAACACCGGGGGACGTAACCCATACCACCCCCCCGACACGCACCGTCGAAGCGTCAGTTCCTCACCAAGAAGAAAGTCATCCAACGCCGCAGATTCAAGAAAGAAGTGTCGCAATGAAGACTCTGCAGCAGCCTCACCCTAAGAAAACGACCCGCGATCCAGACACGCTTTCCGTTCGCTCGTCGCATAGGAAGAGAGCAGAAGCGCAAGCAAAGATGACAATGGCATTAAGGGAACTAGAATTGGCAGAAGCGCGGTCAAAAGTTGCTCAAGCGGAATTAGAACTTCTCACCGCGGAATCAGAAGAGGAAGATGGTGCCGGAGAAGAGCTGTTCGAACGAACTCGAGAAGTCGAACGCTGGTTCATCCAGACCGGAGACATGCCTAATAAGAACCACAAACCAATAGAGGCAGAAGAAAAGAAAAGTGACATCCAGGAACTAGCTTCAATCATACTAAAGCTATCAGAAAAATCACGTGACACCGTTTCACCGAAGCACCTCGAACTCCCTCACTTCAACGGGGCCTGCGAAGAATGGTTAGCCTTCAAAAGATCATACGAGGATACGGCTGCTTCTTTCAGTAGCAATCAAAACCTAGCGTGCCTTAGAATAGCGATCCAAGGAAAAGCTAGAGAAGCCGTCCAAAGCCTGCTGTTCACCGCCGAAGACCCACGCGAAGTGATTAAGGGACTGGAAGCAAGATTCGGAAGACCTGGAGCACTAGCATTAGCAGAACTAGAGAAAATGAAGAACCTCCCAAGAGTTGGCGAAAACCCGAGCAACATATGCATATTTGCAAGCAAAGTAAAGAACGCAGTCGAGACAATCAAAGCCTTGAAGAAACCACAGTATCTCAGTTCACCTGAAACGCTGAGAGTTATAGTAGACAAGATGCCGACGTCAATGAAGTTCCGTTGGTTCGCCTACCACAGAAGCAGAAGAGATGAGGAAATTCAGGAGCTATTACTTATCGAAGCGTTCCTAGAAACAGAAGCAGACATGTGCGGAGACTTCGCCCCGCCCGAAGCATCCTCAGAACAAAGAAGAGGAATAAGAAAACCCGTTCATTTGGTTCAAGAAGCGTCAAAAGAGAAATATAAGAAGTCGTGTCCGTTCTGTGGAAAAGAACACTTCGTATTAGAATGTAAAAGGTTCAAAGAAGCCAACCTGAATGAAAAATGGGATATGACCAAGAAGGCAAAGATATGCTTCAAGTGCCTTCGATTCAGACACTCAAGAATCAACTGTAAAGCACCAGTCTGCAAGCTGTGCAAAAGATGGCATCATACCATCTTACATTCTGACAAACCACCGGCGTCGATAGAAAAAAGAAGCAAAAGACACCAATAGCACCTCAGAAGAAAAGGTCGCCTCAATTCATAACGCCAAAGGAGAAGAAAAGGCCTACCTAAAGATGATCCCCGTGAACCTCTATGGCCCAAAAGGACAAGTTCGCGTATTGGCACTACTAGACGAAGGGTCAACAGTCACACTCTTAGACGCATCAATCGCTGAGAAAATCGGAGTCGAAGGAAAGAAAGAAAAACTCACGATCGAAACCGTCGGCGGAAAGGTGTTAAGAAAAGATAGTTCACAGAAGATCGAGTTCAAAATAAAAGGGGTTCATAGGAAAGAAAAGAGAACTATCGTAGCAAGGACCATCGACGACCTGAAGCTGTCTGAACAATGCATAAACAAGGACACCGTGAGAAACTGTAAGCACCTGAAGGCGATTGAAAATCAACTCCTCTACGTCACCGAGAGGCCCAAGCTACTGATAGGCCAAGACAATTGGGGACTGATAGTGACAAGAAAACTGAAGAAGGGCAAACCATCAGATCCTGTAGCTTCCCTCACGAACTTAGGGTGGGTGTTACACGGATGTGAATCAGGAACAACTGCCACAGTACACTTCACTCATTATGGCAAAGCGACCACTGGCGAGGAAGACATAGAAGACCTCGTCCGAGAACACTTCCAACTAGAGTCTCTAGGGATCCAAAATCGTTCACCATCTAACGACAGCGACAGAAGAGCATTAGAAACCCTCGAGAAAACTACCAAGAAACTGCCAAGTGGTCAATATGAAACGGGTCTCCTGTGGAAAAAAGAAGATGAACGCCTGCCCAACAACTACAATCAAGCTGTTCGACGCCTGGTCAGCATCGAGAAAAAATTGGATCGTGATCAAGAAGCAAGAAAGCACTACGAGGAGCAGATCCTGAGTCTAATCGAAAAAGGATACGCAGAGAAGGCTCCAGAAACCTCTAACAAAGGAAGGACATTCTACCTACCCCACTTCGCTGTTGTACACCCAGTCAAGAAGAAGCTAAGAATAGTGTTCGACGCAGCTGCCAAGTACGAAGGAAAGAGCCTCAACGACGCCTTGCTCTCGGGCCCAGACTTGCTACAATCACTATTCGGAGTACTGCTGCGTTTCAGAGAGGGACCAGTAGCCGTCATGGCAGATATACAAGACATATTTCTCCGAGTAAAAGTCAGAGAAGACGACCGAGACAGTCTCAGGTTCCTGTGGCGCGGAAACCGAAGAACCGGCAAGCCTGAAGAGTATAGAATGTCTTCAATCATCTTCGGAGCAGCGTCATCACCTGCAACAGCAATATATGTAATGAACAAGAACGCAGAGGAATTTAAGAACACTCATCCTGAAGCAGTGAAAGCAATTAAGAGAAATCACTACATGGACGACTATCTGCAGAGCTTCGCATCTACAACCGAAGCAAAGAAGATATCCAAAGAAGTGAAAGACATTCACGCAAGAGCAAACTTTCATCTGAAGGGATGGGCCAGCAACAACTCGGGGGGTAATATCAGAGGTAGAAGACACAAACAAAGAAAACTCCTTACAACTGACCAAGGAAGAGAAGACTCTGGGATTAAGATGGTTGGTGAAAGAAGATGCATTAGCCTTCAACGTCGGGCTACGCAACACGCCGGAAGACCTGCAAGACGGCAGAAGGACTCCAACAAAAAGAGAAGTCACAAGCGCAGTAATGTCCACATTCGATCCAATGGGTTTTGCTACACCAGTTCTAATACAAGGGAAGAAACTAATCCAAGACATCTGGCGAAAGAAAATAGACTGGGATGAACCAATCAACGAACATCAAAAAGAAGCCTGGATGAAATACCTGGAAGAAGTTTCAACATTAACAAGGCTGAAGATCCCGAGATGCGTCTCACCCAAAGGCAGAAAAGGTCAGCTACACACGTTCTCCGATGCGAGTGAAGAAGCCTACGCAGCAGTAGTCTACTGGAGAATAGTAGAGCCCGGAGGAAAGGTCCATGTCTCCATGATCGCCGGCAAAGCAAGGGTAACGCCGACGAAACCTGTGTCAATTCCGAGGCTAGAGCTACAAGCGGCCTTACTCGGAAGCAGACTAGCCGCCACAATCGAAGAGGAATCAGAGCTCGACATATAGAAGAAGGTTTACTGGACCGACTCCAGCACAGTACTGCAGTGGACAAAGTCAGAACCAAGGAAGTTCAAAACTTTTGTGGCCAACCGACTCGCCGAGATCGAAGAAAGGTCCAAGCCAGAAGACTGGAGATGGGTGCCAACCAAGGAGAATCCAGCGGATGACGCCACGAGGGGAACCCCAATCGAATTCGACCACAACGCCAGATGGTTCAAAGGCCCGTCATTTCTCCGTCGACCAGAAGAAGAATGGCCATTCCACGACTTCAAACCAGCAATTGTTATGCCAGAAGAAAAAAGCAAGCAAAAGGTGTTGGCAACAATGGCAGCAGAAGACACTCTACTAAACCTAGAAAGGTTCTCGAGCTGGGAGCGACTGCTGCGCACTACAGCCAGAGTGATCGCTTTTACACACCTACTAAAGAAGAGCCGTAAAGCGACCACCACCGCCGCACGCCAGAAGGATGAGTCCTGGAAACCACAAAAAATCCAGAAGAAAAAAGCACAAACCTCGATCCCGTCGACCAGCAGAAGTGAAAATAAACGCCTATACTCACCCATAGAAGCAGAACACCTAAAAAAGGCCGAAGAGATATTAATAAAAATAAGCCAGAGCGATAGTTTTGCATCAGACATAAGAAAACTGAAGTCGGAAAAGCCATTAGAAAATTCGAGTCGACTCAAGAAAATCGACGTTTACATTGGAGACGACGGAATAATTAAATTAAGGAGCAGAACAATGAAATTCCACGATCAAAACGGAAGAATAATGAATCCTATCATTTTAGACGGAAAACAAAAAATAACTCGTCTAATAATACAACACTATCACAGGAAATTCCTTCACGGAAACACCGCTACGGTAATGAACGAAATTCGTCAAAGGTTCTGGATCTTGGGTTTAAGAGCAACTCTAAAAGCGGTCGCACACAGCTGTCAATGGTGCAAGACAAAGAAGAGTTCACCAGAGATACCACCAACGGGAGATCTGCCGAGTGAAAGATTGCAGCATCATCAATTTCCGTTCTCCTGCACAGCTGTAGACTACTTCGGGCCGATGCAAGTCACCATCGGAAGAAGGAACGAGAAGCGCTGGGGAGCCTTATTTACCTGTCTCACAACTAGAGCAGTACATTTAGAGCTGGTACCTTCTCTCAGCACCAGCTCAATGATCATGGCACTCCGACGAATGGCAGCCAGAAGAGGAACTCCGAAAACAATATATAGCGACAACGGAACTAATTTCGTCGGAGCGAAAAGGGAATTAGAAGAGGTCGCACAGGAAAAGGGCATCCAGTGGAAGTTCATCCCCCCCGGGAGCTCCAAACATGGGAGGCGCCTGGGAGAGGCTCGTACGAACAGTCAAAACGGCGCTAGCAATAGTCCTCAACGAGAAGAGCCCGCCCGAGGAAGTACTCCATACGCTAATGACTGAGGTTGAACACATCGTCAACTCGAGACCTCTCACCCCGATCAGCATGGACCCAGGAGACGAGGAAAGCCTAACACCGAACCACTTTCTGCTGGGAAGATCATGCGGAGCTATGGCGCCGGGAGAGTTCAGCGACACGGAGCTCATCGGAAGGGCAAGCTGGAGAACCACCCAGAGACTCGCAGACCACTTCTGGAAAAGGTGGATTAAAGAATACTTACCTCTCCTGATGCCAAGGAAACTCGAAGGGAAAGAAACCAGAGACCCAAGGGAAGGAGACATCGTGCTAATAGTAGACGCCACATTACCGCGAAACTCATGGCCTCGCGGTGAAATCGTCAAAACCTATCCCGGACCAGACGGAAGAACCAGGGTGCTGGACGTGCGGACATCAGGTGGAATACTTCGCCGTCCAACTCGACGTGTCATCGTGCTGGTGCCAGCGGAGTCGTCGCCTCCAGAGGATGCAGTGCTACGCACCGTGGGGGAGAATGTTAGCGACGACAAAGTGAATTCGAACATTTAATCTTAATTATTCCTTATCAGTGATTTAAAACTAAGTGATAGTATTTAATTCTAATTGTTTCCTATTCGTAAAATAAAGCTAAGTGTAAAGACTGATAGTGCTGAAAACAGGAAAGTAAATTAAACACTTCTATTCTTATCTTAAAGTAACTTATATGAATCTATTTAATATTATTTAGGTCTGATTAGAACATTAGACGCAAGTATAAGCTTATTTTCTAGTAAGATCTTTTTATCATAACTTTAAGAGCTATTAACATATAGGTGATTAATATAATTCTTTTTTCCTTTAAAGTAATTCAAAAGAAACATTAATATGTCAATTAATCACTATATAATGTCATTTCATTATGAGAAAGATTTAAATTTTATGAAAAAATATTGTATAGATTCTTAAGCATTAATCCTGAAAAAAAAGTGTTGTACATTCCTACCTCTTGGCGGCGCTACTTGTATGTTCGGCAGAAAATACTATCCTACTCCGGAGCTAAACCGTGAAGCGACCGCGAAGCTATTTTTATTTTTTATAAGTGTAAAATAAAGGTTTATTGAATAATTTAGGTTTAAAATAATAGAAATAAGTTGTATCTATCGTTAGGAATAAATATAAATGTTGTAAGGTATGTTTTACCACAATGTTTATTAAGGAAATTGTAAATCTCTCTTAGAAAGGTTATTCTGTGCTCTGATTGGTCAATAGATTCACTAATGCCGTGTGCGATTTTTTCTTAATTATGATTGGTTACAGCCGCTTATAAAAAAGGGGCGTTTTTCGTAGTAAAATATTCCAAATCCGGCAATGTAATAATAAGGAATCAAGAAATAAAATAAGAAGAAACTCTCAAGAAGTGTTATTTATTGCTCATCTAACTGCTACTGTATGCTCTCCAGTTAACATCCCGCCAGCAAACCCGCTCTATTTTATAGACGCTCCCTTATAGCGAGCAACCACAATATTTTTAATTGATGACTGGTAGTTCTATGTGTAAGTGTATAACATGTTCTATTATTAAAGGCTAATTAGGAAACTCAAAATTGAAGTCTTTTTTTTATATCCCTTAACAAAAACTAATATAGATTTCGTTAGTGTCCACTTTACTAGCCAGTGATATTGTAGTATGGTTAGTGACGCAGAACGTTCATGAGCCAGTTTACTGACCACATGATTTTCTGGTTTTTTCTCGAAAAACAACAATTTTCAGGTTCATTTTCTATTACGTCATTATGATTTACGGCACAGAATATATATGTATCAACAAATATTGGGAATTCAAAAAAAAGTTAAGGTGTGCGTTAAAGGGTTAAACCAGTTAACATATATATTAGTAATTGAACTAAAAACCAATTTATTTCATATTTTTCATAGAAGTCACTATAACATGTATTACGTAAAATGGGGTGAATAGAAATCACGGGCTGTATAGAAACAAGTCTGGTTATTTGATAAACTTGTCTCTAGGTTTATCAAGGTTGCCAAAATAAAGAGGAAATGTTAGCATATAATAAGCTGTAGAAATAAACACACGTGACCGATCTGTAGAAAAACCTAGAGACAACTTAATCAAATAACCAGACTTTTTTCTATTCACTCTGTTATTTCTATTCACTCTATTTTACCGATATTTAAATTATTACGCTTTAGAAATGAAGTAACGAAAAAGATAAAAAATAAACATTCGGATTTTTAAATAACCTTATAAATCTCATTATTTTAACATATAAATGAAAGTTATTTATTTATATTATTTAATATAATAGTAAGTGAAGGGAAAATGTACTTTTTCTGTTTGATAATAGATGGCTGTGTTTTGAAAACCAAAATGTAAATCGTTGGCCTAGTTTCAAATTATTAAGACGAGGCATGACCCTAAACGCAAGTTTTATAATGCCTCAAAGTATATGATCCACTGCAGTAAACAAATCCAGAAAAATATATCATATTGTACAGGATATATGCTATTTAGATAGTGTGTTGAAAACATGATACCATTAATTTAATACGATAGAAAAAAATCACAAACATACCTCTAAAAATTTCTTTTAACTAGTAAAAACCATACTAGTATACATGCAATCATTCTGATTTTTTGTCAGATTTTTATACATTCAACGTATTAACGTTATAGTGTTTTAATTTTTTAGTCCAACTAATAGTTTTTTTTTTTAAAAATCGCATATTCTTATTTCTGAAATAATACGTACGGATGTTTGCGTAAACGCCTGTGCAGTCAGCAGTCACCAGCCAGTCACTGCCGGCCGAGGCCTGGTGCTGTAGAGACGTGTCGCTCTTTTTTGCCGCAGTATTTACGTTAAGATTTTTTAAGGACGCGTTTACAAAATTGATATAGGTATAGATCGAACTATTACATTGACATGAGTCACGCAAACAAGTGTACGCACGGTTGGCTGTGGGAATCGTAGTCAAAAAAATTATTTTGATAATTTGAAAGATCGAATTTGTTTTTGATTTCTTACACCTAAAAAATATATTTAGATACATAGAGTAATTAGACTTAGTTACGAAATACGAATACCTACTCTAGAGACTGCTTTGCACTGGGAGCCCTCTGCTGGCACTGAGAAGTTAGTTGTGCACTTTGGGCTGGTTTTGTCAGTTATGATAAGACCTTAGCTCCGGACTTGATGGAGTGACCTGAAAGTGAACTACAGTAACTAATACTGGAACACCTGGACTAGTAGAACTAGGTGTGCCGAGTTTGGGCTCGTTTTATTAGGTATGATGTCCTTACCTCCGGACTCGACGGAGTGACCTGAAGGTGTACTTTGGTAATCGTTATAGGAACTGGTCGTCGAGTGCTACTAGGTGTGCCGAGTTAGGGCTCGTTTTGTTAGGTATGATGAGTCCTTACCGACGGACTTGACGGAGTGACCTGAAGGTGCACTTTGGTAATCGCTATTGGAACTGGGCGCCGAGTACTACTAGGTGTGCCGTGCTTGGGCTCGTTTTGTTAGGTATGATGAGTCCTTAGCACCGGACTTGACGGAGTGACCTGGAGGTGTACTTTGGTAATCGGTATTGGAACTGGTCGCTGAGTACTACTAGGTGTGCCGAGTTAGGGCTCGTTTTGTTAGGTATGATGAGTCCTTACCTTCGGACTTCAAGGAGTGACCTGAAGGTGTACTTAGGTAATCGCTATTGGAACTGGTCCCCGCGTATTACTAGGTGTGGCGAGGTTGGGCTCGTTTTGTTAGGTATGATGAGTCTTTACCGACGGACTTGACGGAGTGACCTGAAGGTGCACTTTGATAATCGCTATTGGAACTGGTCGCCGAGTACTACTAGGTGTGCCGTGCTTGGGCTCGTTTTGTTAGGTATGATGAGTCCTTAACACCGGACTTGACGAAGTGACCTGAAGGTGTACTTTGGTAATCGGTATTGGAACTGGTCACCTAGTACTACTAGGTGTGACGTGCTTGGGCTCGTTTTGTTAGGTATGATAAGTCCTTAGCACAGGACTTGACGGAGTGACCTGGAGGTGTACTTTGGTAATCGCTATTGCAATTGGTCGCCAAGTACTACTAGGTGTGCCGAGTTTGGGCTCATTTTGTTAAGTATTCTTCAACAAAACGAGCCCAAACTCGGCACACCTAGTAGTAGTCGGCGACCAGTTCCAACACCGATTACCAAAGTACACCTTCAGGTCACTCCGTCAAGTCCGAAGGTAAGGGCTCGTCATACCTAACAAAACGAGCCCTAACTCGGCACACCTAGTGGTACTCGGCGACCTGTTTCAATGCCGATTACCAAAGTACACCTTCAGGTCACTCCGTCAAGTCCGAAGGTAAGAGCTCGTCATACCTAATAAAACGAGCCCGAACTCGGCACACCTAGTAGTACTCGGCGACCTGTTCCAATGCCGATTACCAAGGTACACCTTTAGGTCACTCCGTCAAGTCCGAAGGTAAGGGCTCTTTATACCTAACAAAACGATCTCAAACTCGGCACACCTAGTTGTACTCGGTGACCTGTTCTAATACCGATTACCAAAGTACACCTTCAGGTCACTCCGTCAAGTCCGGAGGTAAGGACTTGTCATACCTAATAAAACGAGCCCAAACTCGGCACACCTAGTAGTACTCGGCGACCTGTTCCAATGCCGATTACCAAAGTACACCTTTAGGTCACTCCGTCAAGTCCGAAGGTAAGGGCTCTTTATACCTAACAAAACGATCTCAAACTCGGCACACCTAGTTGTACTCGGTGACCTGTTCTAATACCGATTACCAAAGTACACCTTCAGGTCACTCCGTCAAGTCCGAAGGTAAGGGCTTTTTATACCTAGCAAAACGATCTCAAACTCGGCACACCTAGTTGTACTCGGTGACCTGTTCTAATACCGATTACCAAAGTACACCTTCAGGTCACTCCGTCAAGTCCGGAGGTAAGGACTCGTCATACCTAATAAAACGAGCCCAAACTCGGCACACCTAGTAGTACTCGGCGACCTGTTCCAATACCGATTACCAAAGTACACCTTCAGGTCACTCCATCAAGTCCGGAGGTAAGGTAATAGAAAACAGTAAAATAAATTTGAATTTTCTAATGGTTTTATTTGAAACTATTCTTTTTCTCTTATTTTAGCTATTTTGCCAACGAAACTTGGTTTTTTTTAGAATTTGTGAGTTGGCTTTTTAAATGTTTATGTATGTAAATAGTTGACTGCACCGCATACAGTGCACAGCACCTGCTCATATCATAAAACTGACTTTAAAAAAATATTGATAATTAAAAAGTAGTATGATGTCCAGACTACCGATATTGTAAACAGTTTTGATATTAGTGAGTAGGTACTCAAAATATTATTACTATAATACCTAGTAGTGTTGAGAACAGTAGACCTCACGGAAAAGTTTTTGTTTGGAGGTGAATTGTCTGCTTGCTTTGCGCGTGTGTGTACTGTGTTCACGCGGCGCTATCTGACAGCCGGTTGCGCTCCGCCCACTGCGGGACGCGCGGGTGAAAAACGAATTTGAAATCGTGCTAAGACCTCGTCTTAAACAAAAGTAAAGTTACAGCCTATATACGTCCTACAGCTGGGCACAGGCCTCCGCTCATTTCTGAGAGGGTTTTAGGGCAAGGAAGTGTCCGCCACGCTGCCCCAATGTGTGTTGGCGAACTTCACATGTCTTCGAAATATTTTTCTCATTTCTCAGACATACAGGTTTCCTCACGATGTTTTCCTTCACCGCCGAGCACGTGGTAAATCAGCACTTAAAATTGCAATTAACAATTTCATTTGTGCCAGCGGGGTCGAACCGGGTTTGCTCGCGCACTGTGAAATTTACAGCGAGAGTTAACCATCTGAGCTACCACGGCTACGTTAAGCAAAGGATATAACTAATTTGAAACTTTATTTATAAATATGGCATTTATTTGAAATAACACCAGTCATCCTGCATACTGTACATAATAGAAAACTAACATCTAAAGGAAGGAAAATACTTAACCTTCTTTTTTGAAGTTCTATAATCGGATAACAATTAGCCTATACGTTGCCACGGGTTACTAACTACCTACATAGAAAATTTCATGGATATCCGTCCAGGAGGTTTTGCGTGAATTTTGAATACACACACAGACAAAAATTCTAAAAACCACTTATTTGGCTTCGGTGCCTTTTACTTAGTCGCCTGGACTTGTTTTTTTTTAAATATATAAGAATTACAGACACAAATTTTCTACAGATTTATTATATTATGTACTTATTTAGCTACTGTAAATTTACTTTGTTTTATTTTTATAATATTTTGTAATGCTACATTAGTCCCTAGATTGAGCCTACTTTCAATAAAAATGTGACGATGTGAGCACCGAGGAGTCCAGCAGTCTTTTGAATAAATAAATAAATTGATAGCTACCGCCCAGAGCCGCTAGTGTTATAAATGTCTTGCTGATGATATCGAGGGCATATAAAGTCTACTAACAGGCATTGGGCCAGCATGGTTGACTCTTCCCTGCTTCAAAACATATTTCAAAGATGGAAGGAGACTTCTGCGCACTGCACTTAGGCGACAACTACAAAGATGGGAAGAGTTTTTGAAGGGAAAACTTCTTTAGCGGCGTTGTACACTTTTTTGTAATGGGTAAAAAAATGTTAAACTCGCGTCAGGACACGTGACCCTGATCGAAAATTCGTAAGACGGATGGAGAGAGAGAGAGAGACTGCCGGCGCGGCGTTAATGTATGCCTGCGCCTGCTGTTTCGTTTAGGCGGCGCAGAGCGCTTGCGTGAATGTTCGTGTGTGATAATTAAAGCAATTCGTGTTCCCTAATCATTCCAAAATATCAAAAATGCACAACGTTAATATTCAAGTTTTCACTTCTGCCGGCACTCCTGGAGTGCAACCCGTCGTTTTTTTTAGAATAAGGGTAACAAACGAGCACTCAGTCCACCCGATGAAGCGGATGCTGTGGCCATAGACATCTACATTTATCCTCGATTAAGAATGAAAACGCAAATGCGTTGTCAGCCCTGAGGACTAAAATAGTTTCCAGTAAAAAAGGGTCTCGGGATCTCTACACTCACCATACGAAACACTGCAGCATTAAGTTGTTATTTTACGCTGTGAGCGCTACAATACGCGCTACAACCATTACGGTGAAACCTTACATCTTTGCCCACATATTTCGGTTTTTATTACTTTTTTTCAAAAAATAGCCACTTTATTTTGATGGTTGCTGAAGCTTTAAACGACACTCAATGCAACAAATAAACTGTCAAAACCGGGTGACATAATTCCTAACAGATGCTGAGAAAAAAACAAAAACAGACGCGGGCAAAGTTATCTCCACTTTCTTACATCTTTGCTCAACCTAAATTTCTCAGCAACTATAAGTTCTATGACTTTGATTTTAAGATATATTGTTAGCAAACCGACAAAATGGTATACCATTACATTTTCAAATAAATAGAAGTCCATTTTAAGTTTTAATGGCGGTGGGCAATTTATCACCACATTTAGTCACACTTTCATACAAAGAGATTTGAGGTGCTAGGGCTGTGTATCAGATGAAAGGAAAATAATAAACTGATTTTAAGGCAATAATGTATATTTTATTTTAAAAATTAAAAACACAACTAACTGAACAACAAAAAAATCAAGAAAATCAATATTTAGATAGGAAAGTTGTAGAAAATTGTCTCAGAAATTAACCCTGATAGTTGAGATAAGGAAAATTAGACAGCGACAATACTTATTTAATATAATACGAGGCCAGCTTATACTGATTTTATTACCACTGATGGGCGTGGTTCACCTACTGTGCGTACCAATCCATTTTGTCGGCCATTTTTGTCTGCGATCGTTAATGTCTGTCGTTGAGGAGACAATTCTCTTTTAGACTTAATTTTTTTTTGCAAACGAATTGCCGCATGAATCTTATTTAAAAACTTTAGCTTGAAACTGAGAACATTTAAGCTCTCTCTTTTTGGGAAACTAGCGGTTTCTGACAATAATTCTCCACAAATATATACCTATTTATTATATTTAAAATAATATATAAAACGATATCTAGTTACCTATATAGTTATCAGAACAGTAGTCATTGTTATACAATTTTTTTATACACCTATATACATTTATTTATTTTATTAATCATACCTATATATTTACACACACACAATATATATATATATATATATATATATATATATATATATATATATATATATATATATATATATAATTTTTATTTATTATACCTAGGTACATGTTTCCTTGTTTTTTTTTTTCAATAGTGTCAACCCTAATACCATTTTTGAGCTGGGCAATGTTGTCAACCTCAGTTTATAAAATTGCTTACAACATTACCCTCACAATTTTTTCGCTAACTAAGACAAGTGTTAGAAAGAGACCTTGATTAAAAGCAGCAACAATTAATGCCCTACACGTAAATAATAATAAATCTTACCTGCGCAGGGTTTCTTGGCAATGCGGGATGCAAAACTACAACAATGTTTTTGCACCACCTTCGACACTGTCCCCTTGACGGTTGCTGACTGATGCCTGAATATAGTTAGCTACGATTGTAGTAGTCAGTGCTGTCAAACGGATACTCTACTTTTCCCTAGACACCATACAAAGTTGACTATTGTTAAAATAAAATGTCTATCGGTAGTTTTAGTTAATTTTCGTGTTTGGGCAAAGATGTCCCCCAAGGGCAAAGTTGTAAGGTTTCACTGTATATAGCTGCAGCGTGGCTCTACCACGTATAAAATCTTTTTAATCTGTGTTCCTATTATTGACATTTAAATTTCTAATTAGATCTATCATTGAAATATGATGTATTTGTCTATTTTTCCAAACTATTTAGTAAAGATAACCTCACAATAAATCTTAAATCATGTAGACTGCAATAAGAGTAGGAGTATACGTTTTAATAATGGGTAACATGCAAGTAAGTATTGAGGAAATAATATATATTTTTTTAATTTTAAACAAGGCTCTATGGGTTCGTTGTAAAATTACCAACAACGATATCCAAAGTTGAACAAGAGTAACTAATTTAGCCCGTGTGTGTATGTCGACCAAGTAGCTCGAAGAATGCACAACCGATGAGGAAAGGTTCTCGAATTAAAGCATTATAATTATTAAGCCTTCAGAGACAGCGTTCGGTGACTCCTCCACGACTTTTCTGCCTTTAGGACGCACTTAAGAATAAGGTAATAATAATAAATAAATAATAAAATAAGAGTGACAAAGAGCACACAGTCCACCTGATGGTAAGTGGTCGCTGTGGTCCATAGACATCGATCATCCTCGATTAAGAATCAAAATGCAAATGCGTTGTCACCCATGAGGACTAAGATGGAACGCCTCTTTTCCAGTAAATAGGGTCTCCGGTTCTCTACACTCACCATACGAAACACAGCAGTATTAAGCTGCTATTTTACGCTGGTATTCTGTGAGAGCGTGGTCCTTCCCTGGTCGAGCCGAACCCATTCGTGCTACAACTATCCTATTAATATAGCTGCGGCATGGCTCTACCACGTATAATTTGGTGAAATATTTCATAGCAGGGGAAATTAATTTATCAGGAAATTGTAAGGTTCTAGTTATCAACATCATCATCATCATCATTACAGCCATTCAAAGTCCACTGCTGAACATAGACCTCCCCCAAGGCGGAGCCACCAAGCACGGTCGTGAGCCACCTGCAGCCATCGACTTCCTGCATGTCTTACAAAGTCCATGTAGTGGGTGGTCACCCACACTAGTCCTACCAGTACGAGGCTGCCACTCGTCCACCTTTTTCCCCATCGTTTGTCGGTTCTTCGAGCTGTATGACCAGCGCATTGCCAGTTCAGCTTACGAATTCGTTGGGCTATGTCGGTCACTCTGGTTCTACTGCGGATATCCTCATTTTTAAGTTTATCACGCGGAAAAACCTCGAGCATAGCCCACTCCATAGGTCTAGTTATATTTAAATTTATCAGATTAGAAATGTATGAACAAAACTACGAGTAGGTATCCCAAAAAAAATAATATATTTAAAAAGAATGAAAAATAGTGCAAGAAAATAAAGAAGTAACGACTGAGGCATTGTTTAGTGTACAGTGGATCTCCGGTAATCCGGCTCCTGGCTAATCCCTCCCCCACCCCCTTTCCCCCATATATGCACAATCGAGTCACGTCATGAATCCACCACGGGGAGAGCTTTTCTTCACGAATACGTGGTTATCCACAAGTTGTAATTATTTCTCGGCACCACGAATATAATTATCTCGACGCGTATTGTCTCGGTTTGAATGTGACTATGGTAGCGGCCTAGCGGGCATTAATTATTTACTGTTTAGGTATTCATTGTGCATTAGGTCTGTGACATTTTTTATTATTTTATATTTGATATGTAATTTGTCGGATTACAAGGTTACTCCTTTTAGGTACAAGTTACAAATTTAATAATCCGACCCCGCCTTGCAAAACGTTTTTCGGATTACCGCGGGTCAAGTGTATTTACATATTGTGGAAACCACAGAAATCGAGAGCAAGAAATCCATCTAAGTAAATAAGGGCGTACATGAGACGTGATCTCTTGCACGTGAGAGTGTAGTTCGCAAGGCAATAACGGGAAAAAGAACTTTATTTAACTTAAGGTTGATTTCACACTAAATGTTATTTAATTTATGTCTTTTCATAGTTTATATTCATGCGGACAGTATTTAGCTATGATTTTGTACGTGACCCATTATCTAGTTCAGGGTTTCCCAACCTTGTTTTTCTTGAGGCTCCCCTGACTATTAATAATATTTTCATGCCCCCCCCCCCCTTTACTTTTACAATAAATACAAAAAATGCACATTATGTACTTAAAAGCCTTTATTTTTTAGAGATTTTAATTCTAATAAACAAACAAAAAATTTAATAAAATAAGAGTAGGTATTAATGAGACACTTGAGCTTGCATGTTCTGTACCAGTTGGTTGATTCTAGGTTCTGTTCTTGCCAGAGCTATCATCAGGTCGTTACTAACATCAAGACGATTTCGCTGTTTAGTTTTAATTAAAACTAGAGCCGAAAAGCCTGTCTCACACAAGTAAGTTGAAGAAAAAGGAATTAGTACTCGTAAAGCAAGAGAGGCAAGTTTCGAATTAACAGGCAATCTTTTGATCCAAAATTTCTCCAATGTCAAAAGATGGAAGTCATCTTTCATGGACGAATCAGCTTTCATTTCTAGAAATTCATCCTGAATTTCTTCTGGTAATTGTAACACATCGACAACAAATGGATTTCTTGTCATGTGCCATATTGGTGACTCTGAATCGATGTCTCGATAGTATCGGCGAAATTCGTCTTCCAGCGCTTGTAAATGAGTTTTTATGTCAGCTTCCAAATTTGCGTCTAGTTTGTTATTTTTGATTGCTTCGAACAGCCGAGAAAAAGATATAACATTTTCAGAAGACAATTTTTTATTCCAAAGTTGAAGCTTTGCTATGAACCCCTGAATATAATCATAATTGCTTATAATAGTGCCGTTTCTGCCCTGAAGTTTCAAGTTTAGCTCATTCAAGGCACCAAATATGTCAGTTAAATAAGCCAACATACATTGAAATGTGTCATCTTTGAACATTGTAAGCAAATCGTGTTTTTCTTTGAACTCAAGAAAAAGAATTACCTCTTCTTTCAATTCATAAAGGCGAGCCAACATGTTGCCTTTGGACAGCTAGCGTACTTCTGTATGGAACAGAAGAACTTTGTGATCAGAATCAAGATCCTCGCAAAGTAAAGTAAATAACCGACTGTTCAAAGCGCTGCTCTTGGTGTAGTTTACAATCCTTATAGCCGAGTCCAAAGCCTGGCGTAATTTCTGTGGCAATGTTTTGGAAGCCAAAGCTTGTCTATGAATAAAACAATGTGTACTAACCATTGCGGGATTTTTTTCCTTGAGCTTTATAGCTAAGCCCGATCGTACACCTATCATTGCAGGTGCGCCATCTGTGCAAAGTCCAATGAGCTTATTCCAATCCAAATCATTTTTTTCAACAAAATTTGATATTGAGTTAAATATATCTTCAGATGTAGTACCCGCTGTCAAAGATTGAGAGTACAAAATCTCTTCTTCAATGATATCTCCGCCGATGTAACGAACATAAACTATTAACTGTGCACAATTAACGATGTCGGTGGATTCATCGCAACTAATGGCGAAAAATGGCGATAATTTTACTTTGTTAATTATTTGTGCCTTAATGTCTGCTGCAATGTCATCGATTCTACGCTTGACTGTATTATTGGAAAGAGAAATAGACTTCATTTTTTGCTCTGCATCTTCTCCTAAAATTATCTGCGTGGCTTTTAGGACACATGGTTTTATTAATTCTTCACCGATAGTATGAGGTTTCTTTTGCTTTGCTATCATAAAAGCTATTTCAAATGAAGCTTTGAGATGCTGCGATACACCTGTGTGATAACTTCCCGATTTATCCAATCTCATCCGCTTGAGTGATTCTGCTTTAGAAGAAAAAAACTCTTTCGTCTTCAAAAGCAGAGTAGGATGTTGTTGCTTTAAATGCCTTTCAAGGCGATTGGGCCTCATGCTATCATTACTTAAAACTTTCATACATCCAAATCCAAACTTAATGTAATCTTCGGAAAACTTTCTTTTTTTCGCTGCCATTTTGCACCTATAACAATAAAACAAATAATCAGTCACATTGGCTGATTTATGAACGCGTCTCCGCTCTATCACCAATTTAGTAAATTAAATAAAAATGGTGAGTGATGTTTGTAAATACACAAACTTACCTTTTAACAGTGAGACACAATAATTTTGCACACTCAAACTAATTTTTCAACAATAAATGTACACCGAAAGTGCAGGAATGAATTTCACAGATGCTTATGCGCGTCCGGAGGAACTCAATTGTTTTCTAAACTAATGGATGAATGTTAAGGGAGCGGGTGCCGCGGCGTGCGCGCGGGTTTCATGTTGTGACTTGTCGAAACTTATATAAACTGCGATTGACGACGTCGGGTTTTCGTCGGGGTCAACTGGTTGACAGAATAAATAAGTGAATAGGTATTATGTTTAATTGTATTATGTTGTATGTTGTTTTTTTTTCCTGTTTACCACCTTAGTGATAATAAAAAAAAAGGAAATGCAAACGCTTTGCGCCCCCCTTGACATATCTCTATGCCCCCCTTGGGAGGCGTGCCCCCCTGGTTGGGAACTCCTGATCTAGTTGGTATTGTTGATCGAAGAATAAGACAATAGAAGTCGTATAGACGCGCGACCTTGTCGCCGCTGTGATGTGTTGATGAACATCATTCACCATTTTGTGATTTAATTGCGCGGGGAACGTCGTGCGAGAATATATGTTATTATGATGGTGAACTGCAGTATAATTAGTTGTAAAAACTATCCAAGTACGTGTAATTCAACTAATAAAGGCATCACATTTCATTTAACTAATTAACATCTAGATAAATACTTTACTATGATATTTACCTTTGTAAACTTTCATTTATTGCTTTTCGTATTGTACAATTATCATTGCTGCTTTTGTTCTATCGTAATACGCGACAAACTCGCCAAGCAATGTAATGTGAAACATTAGATGTCTATTTGCGAGCGTTAATTCATTTCTATTGTCTTACTATTACGATTTCTGTGGTGGTAACTGATAAACTTTTAAATAAAAAACAATTTCTCAATTATAATGACATTGTGTTCAACTACACTCTACTAGTGACATCTGGTAAACGTAATATTAATAGCCGTGGCAACTATGGCAAAATCTTCTCTTTCCGTATATATTATTATACTCTATGATCTCCTCTGTGAGCCAATCTGTGGTGGATGCCTATGTGGATATATATAGTGGATTTTCATGAGCTGTTTTTATAGGTACAAAATAGTAGATATAAACAAATTACCTATATAAAATAAACTTAGGAAAAGCAGTGATAAGCATATTTTTTTATGGAATAAGTGTGACAAACGGGCACTCAGTCCACCTGATGGTAAGTGGATGCTGTGGCCCATAGACATCTACATTAACCTCGATTAAGAACCCAAAAGCAGATGAGTTTTCACCCCTGAGAACTAAGTTGGAATGCCTCGTTTTCAGTAAAAAGTTTCTCCGGTTCTCTCGGAAACTCTCTCTCTGCATTTTGATTTTTAATTGAAGATAAATATAGATGTCTATGGGCCACAGCATTCACTAACCATCAGGTGGACTGTGTGCTGGTTTGTCACCCTTATTCTATAAATAAATAAAAATGGAACAAGCTGGTATCATCACAAGGGCATCAACGCCTTACAGAGTAGCCCAATAACATACACACTTAAAAAAAAATGGGCACCTGTAAAGTAATAGAAGGTTCGTTAGAAATATCTAGAGCTAACAAGGCTAATTCTATAAATTTCTGCTTTTATACGTTTTTCTGCAATGGACCGGTTGTAATTTAACAAGCATACTTGTGAGGCACTAAACTACACAATAGAATGGCTGTCAACTTTATTTTGTACGAGGATCGGCGTCGCCAAACCAGATTCGCTGTGTTGACAGACTGAGTAAATTTACACATTTTAGACTTTTGATTGATGTTCAAGATCATCATTAAAAAAAATCGTTTTAATTTTAATACACATTTATTTGTAAATAGGGTGCAATTTGGCATTTTCTAAATAATTTACATGCGAAATTTGGAAACGATTTTAACGTCAAAACAAATCTCGTATTGACATTTATACGTGTGAATTGACGTGTTACTGACATTTTAGTGGCTACGCGGGCTCCGCCCACTACCCCATTCTATTATGTATGTATTATAGTATTCTATGACACTACGCCTTGCTTAAGTTTTAGCAATCCTGGTATTCGCTTAAACTTCACATAGACATACCATGACGTCATTGGTCACTTCAGCTTAATTGAAAAAAAAACTTGAATAAAACCTTTGTTGTGGATTTATTACGTTTAATTTTTTAAACTCGGGCTACGTACCTTTACTTTCTAATTATTAATTTTCGCACCGCCATGGAAGCGGAAAACACTCGAAACAGAGTCACCAGAGGGTACCAGATGGTCGGGACTCGTCTAGCTTCCCCCCGACATTTTAAATGATCTCCAGACTCCCGACAAAACTCAAAATCTCCAGACAAATAGCTTGTCTTCACATCACAGCTGCCTTTAATTTTATAAAAGCCGTGTTAGTAATCAGACTGAACTTTGTAGTAAATTGTTTAAAATTTTAAATATTTTCTGAATACTCCTAAAGTATCTAAATTGTTAGACTTAGTAAAGTCCAATGCCAAATACACGTGGCAAGCTAAAATTAAGTGTATTTAAATTAGTTATGTGTAAACAATGTTGTGTGTGATTTTACGTGGTAGAGCCACGCCGCAGCTATATTGTGGTTGTAGCACGAATGGGTAGGCTCGACCGGAGAAGGACTATACCCTCACAGAATACCATCAGGTGGACTGTGTACGTTTGTCACCTGTTTCTATAAAAAAATGTCTTTATGTGGCCTATTAACTTAAAAAATAAACTTTTTATTTTACATTTTTAATTTTAATATTCATTTCTCCCGACATCCCGATATTTTCAAATTTTGTCCAGATATTTTGGTCTTCCGATCTGGCATTCCTAGTTGTCAGTGTCTCGGTATTATACCGTTAACGTTATGGCCTTTTACAGTCCACCGATGAACATAGCCCCCCCCCCCCCCCATAGATTGCTTCATAGGGGAGATATTTGCCATAGAGCCACGCTTGGCAAGTGGCTTGGCAACGTTTTTTAATTGGTTTCAGTTAATTGTTTATACCATCTCGGGCTTTATCACTTCTCAGAACCAGGTGGGATTAAGTTCAAGCACTGAATTTTATAAGTGTTAAAAAAGGCGTCCTTGTTGCGACATTCTCGTAGCCAAGAATGATAAAGATCAAACTGTTTCAGCCAGGAGGTTTAGGTCCTTTTATGGGAGGCCCGTTTAGTAACTTCGGTCCACAACAGTACGGCCAACCACCCAATGGTTATCCAGGGAGACAAGGAGCCCAGGTACGTTATTCAGTACTGTTCTTCTATGCTAAATTCACCAAAACAAAAAGAATGAGTTGTTATAAGAATTGGAAACTCATTTAACTGGTTAGGGGTCGTCTTATTTAAAACTGTACGCGCCCCCTTTGTATTTTTGGTATATTTTATCACCTTTATCATGTTAAATATAATAAAAAGCACACAAATCTATTAAAATACAATAAACTTGGTGCACTGATTTAAATTCTATAACAATAAAATACAAGTACGGCGCCTACAGTTTTAAATAAGACTATCTCTAAAGAGGTTTAGGTCTAAGGAGGTTTTATACTGCCACGTATCGCTGCAGCTATATTATGGTTGTAGCACGAATGGGTCGGCTCGACCGGGGAAGGACCACGCTCTCGCGGAATACCATCGTGAAATAGCAACTTAATAGTGCTGTGTTTCGTGTGGTAAGTGTAGAGATCCGGAGACCCCTTTTTACTGGAAACGAGGCATTCCATCTTAGTCCTCAGGGTTGACAACGCATCTGCGTTTTGATTCTTAATCGAGGATAAATAAAGATTTCTATGGGCCACAGCATCCACTTACCATCAGGTGGACTGTGTGCTCGTTTGTCACCCTTATACTATAAAAAAAGGTATTCCATTTTAGTAGTCATGGGTGACAAGGCATCAGCGTTTTCGAAGATAGCTGTATAAGTCTGTAGGTCCACATACCATCAGGTGGACTGTTATGCATCTATCATTATAATTTAGTCAATGTCAAAATATTTTTAAATTGGCTTTTACAAATCACTTTAGTAAATATGGTTTTATTTACAGATTAAACGAGCTCACAGTCCAATTGATGGTACGTGGTTCCTATGGCGCATAGACATCTTCGATCAAGTATCAAGCTCACCCCTGAGAACTACTATGAGATGTCTCGTTCCCAGTGAAACGGATCTCCGGTTCTCTACACTCGCTATACGAAACACAGCTACATTAAGCTGCTATTTTACGCTGGTATTCTGTTAAGGCGTGATCCTTGCCCGGTCGAGTTGACCCATTCGTGCCACAACTATAATATAGCTGCGGCGTGGCTCTGCCTTGTAAAATTATTAAATTCCATTCATCATTTTCCCCTCCATCCAGTTTCATTCTATTTTTCGGTTAATATCGAACAGCTCTGTATTCTCTTATTAGTGAGTTATCAGAAAGATGCTACTGTACATTTCTTGACTGATTTTACTCTGTTGCATCTTACGAAAGCCAAGGGATGATGTAGGGTAGTGAATTCTCTTATGATGCCCCCCACCCCATCGAATAATTATAATTTCTTACATATAATTTCAACAGTATTGGCCGCAAGGATATCCGCCGCAGGGTTATCCGCCGCAAGGATACATGCCAGGGTATCCGCAACAGGGATACCCTCAGCAGGGATATCCACAGCAAGGGTATCCAATGCAGCGTAAGCTTTTTATCATATTTGTTATTTCTGAAACCTTTTAAGCAAGATTCAATTATCTTTTGAAGTTTCTTAGTTATAACCTTTTTTTATAGGATATGGTGACAAACGAGCATACAGTCCACATCTATGATTTCTTATATTTACGTGAACACTACACATTGAAATAATACTAGATTTTACGGAATTTATCGCGTATATTTAACTTTTAAATACCCTACGTTTCGAACGCTTTACGGCACTCATGGTCACGGGCAGGACTGAGATGTTCAACGTCCATATGTCATAGTTAACCCCGGTTACCATAGATTAAAATTTAACTTTTGTTCCAATCTATGCAGTATGAACTTATGGTATCTTGAAGTCTTGCAGTTGTATGCTTGGGTTGGGATTTAATTTTATTTATTATAGGATCCCAAGCAGATGGTAGCACCCAGCCATCTTCTCTATTGAAATTAGGATGTTTTTTGATTTCAATAGCCTCGCGAATCATCCTTGGGATGATAGCCTCGCGAATCATCCTTGGGATGATAGCCTCGCGAATCATCCTTGGGATGATAGCCTCGCGAATCATCCTTGGGATGATAGCCTCGCGAATCATCCTTGGGATGATTGAAATCAAAAAACATCCTAATTTCAATAGAGAAGATGGCTGGGTGCTACCATCTGTTTGGGATCCTATAATAAATAAAATTAAATCCCAACCCAAGCATACAACTGCAAGACTTCAAGATACCATAAGTTCATACTGCATAGATCGGAACAAAAGTTAAATTTTAATCTATGGTAACCGCGGTTAACTATGACATGCGTTCGAAACGTAGGGTATTTAAAAAAGTTAAATATACGCGATAAATTTCGTAAAAACTAGCATTATTTCAATATCTACATTTATCCTCGATTAAGAATCAAAATGTAGGTGTTATCACCCGTGAGGACTAAGATGGAATGCCTCGTTTTCAGTAAAAAAGAATCTCTGGTTCTCTACACTCACAGTACGAAACACAGCAGCGTTAAGCTACTATTTTACGCTGGTATTCTGTGAGAGTGTGATCCTTCCCCGGTCGAGCCGACCCATTCGTGCACAACTACACTACTAATATAGCCGCAGCATGGCTCTGCCACGTATAACTGCCCGGACCCCGGATAGAGTTCTGCGGTCAGCTGGAGAACTTTTTTTATAGAATAAGGGCGACAAACGAGCACACAGTCCATCTGATTGTAAATAGATGCTCTGGCGCATAGATATCTACAACTATCCTCGATTAAGAATCAAAATAAAGATGCGCAGACGGAATAATTTGTTACCAGTAAAAAGGGTATCCAGTTCTCTACACTCACTATACGAAACCCAGCAGCATTAAGCCGCTATTTTACGCTGGTATCATGTGAGAACATAGCCCTCTACAAATAAAAAAAAAACATTTCATTATGTGTTTTAAAAAATCCCGTTCGTTTTCTTGCTGGTTCTTCTCAGGACAGAGGTTTTTTTAACCATTACAGTATTTTTATAAGTATTATTTATAACCTACTCGTGGTTCACCCCAGCTTCGCACGTGGAGTGTAGTGTAGCCCCCACGTTAATATATACTTATTAGTGTTAAGTGTAGAATAAACAGTTAAACAGAGTATCAGAGTGGTATAATTAGAGATATAGAACGAGTAACACGTCTCCTTTTTCATTCAACATAGACATGTGTCAATCATGAATGATTCGTTTGAGCTGGTACACTTAAAAGTATTGATGGTTCATTCATTTGTTTTTGAATGTACCAGTACAACCAATCACAAAAAATTGACGGAACCTTTTTAAGATAATTGATAGAATCAGGCGTTACTTTGCGGAAATCCATTATAATAAAGATATTAATAGTTATTTTGCAACCATCCGCGAAATTAAATAAAATGATGTGTCTTCCCTAGTTTAAAGAGCAACTCCCGCTCTCCCTCATTTGCGTGCACTAATCCCGTCACCATCAATTCCAGCACCACTACTCCCAACACCACTATTCTAGGAAAGACACACCATCGACGATAATACGACACGTGTTTCGCCTCTACACGAGGCATCTTCAGGTGATGTTGACTCTACGACGGCTGACCGCTTAGAACCGACGTTTCGGGTGCTTTTCAGCACCCATGTTCACGGGGGACTGAGGTGACTGACGTCCGATGTCATTGCTAAACCCGGAGTACCTTTCGCTTTTTAATTATTATTTATGGTCCGATCTACGCAGAATGATGTTACTGTGTCTTGAAGTCTTGCAGTGGTATACTTGGGTTTAGTTTAAATTTTATTAATTATAGGGTCCCAAGCAGGTGGTATCCAGCCTCCTTGTCTATTAAATTTGGGATGTTTTTTAATTTAATAGCCTCTCGTATCATCCTTAGTAGGAATCGATGCTTTTTCGCGAGGATTTGTGGTCTTTCAAATCTGATGTAATGGTTGGGGCCGTCTAGGATATGATCACAAGGGAAGTTTGGAGTTTAACACTGACAGTTTTAAACACTGACGTCGGGACGTCAGTCACCTCTGATCCCCGTGGCCATGGGTGCTGGAGAGCACCTGAAACTCGGGTATTAAAACTAAAATAAATTAAACGCGATAAAATCCGTAAAAGTAGTTTTAATCGATTCAATTGCTATTTAATAGTTTTATTACTGTGTCTAAATAAAAATCATAACGCAATAATATAAATTAAGTTACGTATGCACTTATACACTTCTATTAAGGCACAAGACGATTTTATATTCCCTTTAATTCGAGTTATTGTTTTATATTAATTTTATTGCCATGAATTATTAACGAAATAAAAATGAAATAGTAAGATATATTACATTTTTACATGCTTAAATTTACCATGTCAATAAATTTTTCATATTTTGTTGTTTGTAACACAATAATAGATTCCGTTGTTTTTTTCCGGTAGCAAATTTCATTTTAAATCTATGCAATTTTGACGAAGGTCACCAAACAATTTGCTATTGTTATGTCTTTTTTTTTCTTTTCTAAAGACAATGTATATTAGTTAGTTATTTATAATAAATTAAAATTGTTTTGTTTTCATTACAATATTACAATATAAACTTGACAGCTGCTCGAAAGATTTTTAATTTTTTATTTTATACAATTTAATTAACATCATAATATTGTTAACAACGTTAAATATTTAAGAGCCAATGCATTTTGATGTACCTATGTAATATAACTATTAACGACGAAACTGTTTAAACTTCTGTGTAAATTAAAAAAAATGTTTAAAACTGTCCTTTTAGGTACATTTTACTTGCATTCATATTATATAATTTATTGTACAAGTTTTCTTTAAATTAGGTATGTATCACACCGGGTGATCATAATTCGATGTAATTGCAAACGTCGGTATGTACGTACATACTTTCGAATAAATAGTTCACTCAACACAACGCAACGAATGATACTTAAATGATATTATTTAATTTATTTATTAATAATTTTATATGTTTATTTAATAGTAATCAATTTATACCTAAAATATTTATCCTTATAAAAGATATATTTGACGGCAGAGTAGCGGCGTGGCTTAGCAATGAGTTTAACTCTAAGGGCCGCGGGTTCGATTCCCACACGGATCAAAAAATTTATACCTACTAATAATTGTTCCGAGTCTGGATGTTTGTCCTTGTTAATTTCATGTTCTTAAGTTATCTGCCTCCACAATATACTTAGGAAACATTCTTAGTGTGGATGTAACGATATTATAAAATAGAAACAAAAAAGATATGAGCCATGGTAGCTCAAGTTTTAAAAGTTATGGTACAATTAATTAATGATAAATATGATCTAGAATACTATAAATGTAAAGAATAAATAATATTGTAAATTTTCGTGAAATTCATAACATAATATTAGGTGGTCCATAAATTACGTGAGGTGTTTTTCTAAATTTTCTGTCCCTCCCTCCCCCCCCTTGGTCCCCCAATCTCACGTGAGATTTTTCAAAATGTGGGTATCTTACGTAAACGTGTTGGATTGTTATTGTAAAAAAAAACATTAAACGTCCTATACCTAACTCAAAAAGTATGGACATTAGAAAAAAAATTTCAAACAAAAGTTTTAGAAAATAAAATGATCTTTAAAAATAGATTTATGCATTTTATTGAAAATCTAATATTTCAAGAGTTATTGGCCACGATAGAAAAACCGGTTCATTAAATGGGCCATAAATCGTAAACGGTAAGTTTTACAAAAAAAAATTACTGGAAACAAAAGATGCGAAATTTGATTTTCTACAATAATGGTTTCTATAACTTTTGCCGTAAAGTGCATAATTTCCGAGATATCGGTTGAAAAGTATTTTCAAGATGGCGCTTGAAGCGCCACCTGGATCTGTCAGCATTTTGTGATTTTATGCCACCTAATATTATGTTATCAATTTCAAGTAAGTGATCCTAAACCTTATAAAAAATAAAATTGGATCGGAAATTAAACATTTTATTTATCAACAACGTCTTACAATCGGTGTTTCTCTAGCGCTCACGTGACCTTCATACGAATTATTCGATATTTTAATTGTTGATAATTTTTATTTTTGGATAAGATTATGGTAAGAAAAGTTATATTTTCCTTCATAAAAAAATTGTCTTTGGCCATAGGCTTGACCATGGGTTTGACTAATTGTTTTAATAATCTGATATTTCAGTACTGGTTAATCGTATTACGATATACGCTTAAGATTTAATCTTTAGCATGTACAATCTGGATTAAACGGACCAAACTAGTATAATTTTTTTTGTTTCATTCAGAAAAAAAAATTGCGTGATATTTGCCGAGACTCTTTCCAACGTAAGATTAGATGAGATTTCGACCCCCTCCCCCCTTAATTACGTGAGGTGTTCACGTAATTTATGGACGCCCGCTTATGTTATACATAATTATGCCTGATTACGTCAATTATATTAACAGTGTGACTATGCATTTTTACGTGCTAGATATGTCTAAGATTAGAGTGAGTTTTAATAAAGATATTAATTTTGTTTATGGTCGCAGCACACGGTCAGTTCAACTGATTATTCCACCTGATCAGTTCGAACTTAAACTGTTGATATTTTTTAAAATTTCGGATTTTCCATCGATCTCGATCATTATAAATAAGTATATCATCGGAGTTTTACATATAAGTTTATTTATGGATATATCGAAAATACGATATTTTACCATTAGACCCACCATTAGAATAATTTTAAGAATTCATTTTAAGGATTTATAGAAAAATATAGATAGCATAATTCTTTTTACTCTTTTGTCGGTGGGAGGTGTAGTGTAGTGTATACAAGTGTAGTATATATAAGGTGGTGTGTAGTGTAAAGCCTATGACACTGATATTTTACAAGAAATGAAATAAAAATTTTGAATTAAATAAATAAAAATCTATCGAAATTCAAATCATATCTACCCTAGCCTGTGACCCTGCGAAGTGACAAGGTCAAAGACGCTTACAAAATTCATTGTTTTATTGCCGTTCGTAAAGTAGGGTGCATATCAAACGCTGTTTGCTTTTTATATACTAGATGACCGAGTGATTTTTATATATGTAATGGATGATCGAGTTTTAACAAGAATATCCCTATATAAAAATCAAACAGCGTTTGATTTTTATATAGATGGATAGTCCCGCTAAAACTCGAAAATGGCTCAATCTTAGACCTTAAATGGTCTAAAGACTCAAACGATTTTAATGAAATTTTTTGTGAGTGTTTGAGTCGATATCCAGAAATCACCCGTGCATAGCTGGGGCGAATCTCTAGTATTGAATAAATATTATTCACTAGACTGTAGGACTTCTTCTCTGCTTTGGAGTCTGTTTGGGTGGATACCACCATCTACTCTATTTACGTCACCAAAAAGAAGCGTGTGACTGATGCTTAGACCATTTAACCCAATTATTATTGTGAGGTGAATCTTTTTCAGATGTTGTTGTACATCTAGTGTATCCATGATATTACTGCTATTAGTAGATTATTACAGTACCAATCTACTCAATGACTAACATAGGAATGATCAATTATAGTGATTTCTAAATATTAAATTGCATTCTTTGTGTTATACAAAACGTATTTGAATCATCAATACACTGAACAAGACACGACACGAAGGACGAAGGAATGCTGAGATAAGCAACAGAATGTGAGATAAGCTTGTTGACGCATAAAATTATCATCAATTCCACTGCAGAAATTCTTTAGATTAGAATTATTACTTACTGGTACTATATAAGACCAAGCAACTGCAGTCATTGAGTTAGTGTATGGTCGTTTGACCGCAGTGGATCTATCAATACTACATTTGTGTTACTTCAACGCATCAAAGGCCATGGATGTAAGTGTTTATTCTATTGACAAACTTACTTTTCTTTCTCATGATTAAAACTACTTTTACGGATTTTATCGCGTTTATTTTTACTTTTTATTTTAATTCCCGACGTTTCGGACACTTTCCAGCACCCATGGTCACGGGGGACTGAGATGACTGACGTCCCGATGTCACCGTTAAACCCGGAGTACCTTCAGCTTTTTTAATTATTGTTTATGGTCCGATCTATGCAAAACGAACTGACTATGTCTTGAGGTCTTGCAGTGGTATGCTTGGGTTTAGTTTTAATTTTATTGATTATAGGATCCCAAGCAGGTGGTAGTACCCAGCCTCCTTCTCTATTGAAATTAGGATGTTTTTTAATTTCAATAGCCTCACGTATCATCCTTGGTAGGAATCGGTGTTCTTTCGCGAGGATTTGTGGTCTATCAAATCTGATGTAATGGTTGGGGCCGTCTAGGATATGATCACAAACTGCAGACTTCCCGGAACGTCGGGAATTAAAATAAAAAGTAAAAATAAACGCGATAAAATCCGTAAAAGTAGTTTTAATCATGTGCAATGTTCGCGTAAATATAAGAAATCATTACTTTTCTTTCTGTTATTTTCTTACGTGTGTATGATTTAGTGTTACAAATTATATTTAAATATTATGTGTGTATATGATTAAGCCGTGGTAGCTCAGATGGTTAGCGCAAAATGTAAATTTCACAGTACGCGACCCGGGTTCGATCCCCGTCGGCACCAATTGAATTGTTAATTGCAATTTTAAGTGCTGATTTACCACGTGCTCAGCGGTGAAGGAAAACATCGTGAGGAAACCTGCGTGTCTGAGAAAATTTCGAAGGCATGTGAAGTTTACCAACACGCATTGAGGCAGTGCAGCGAACATTTCCTAGCCCTAAAACCCTTTCTGAAATGAGAGGAGGCCTATGTTCAGCAGTGGACTTTAATAGGCTGTAACTTTAACTTTTTTAACTTTTATGATTAAATGTTAACAAATTGATATTAACATGATAACTGTGTTGTTGCAGAAATCATTGAGCTTCGATGAAAATACCTATAAACAGTATTACTACTCGCCACTCTCCCCTCAAGAAGAGAGTGATGACATCGTCATTAATAATAACACATGCGATGGTGGAAAAAGAAAATCGCAATCGATTGATCATTTTTTTGAAGCTGAATAAAAAATAAAAAAGAGGAAGCTGTTATCATCAACCGTAGCACGAGCCGCTAGAGATGGTGTATCATACATTTCTACTAATTCTGACGACGGAGACCAAGCGACGCATCTCATTGAAATGTACGATATGAAAAAGCTATCCAAGATTCCAACTACTGATCATTGGAAACATGCTTCCACGAGGATTAAATATTACGTAAAGACTAATAAGGATATTATCTACGACAACACAAACGCCCTCGTATACAATATTACAAAGACAATAGCAGAAAGTGAAAAAGTTAAAAAATACTTTTTTAACAATGACAGTCATTAGCTGATCATTAGTGAATCTGATTCTGTTTACTTAAATTACAGGAAGACAAGAGCAGAATGAAAAGATGAATGTGGCATACGTGTACATAACACATCATTGAATAACAAAACTACAACACTGAGTGGAGAAGAAAACGAGAAGAATATGCAGTACTCAAGAGTTGAATATCCATTCTTCAAAAGTTTTAGTTCAAAATCTAGCCGATTTTTCAGTTTCGAAAACTGGCCTCTCGTTATGCGACAGAAACCTGAAGATCTTGCAGAAGCCGGATTCTTTTATACTGGCCATGCAGACAGGACCAAGTGTTTCCATTGTGGTGGTGGTTTAAAAGATTGGGAAGATGATGATGGTCCTTGGCAGCAGCATGTTCAGTGGTTTAGTCAGTGTGCTTATGTAAAATTTAAACTCGAACAGAGTTTTGTATTAGATTAAATAGAATATTTATAAAGAAATAAAAAATAATATATTGCATACAATTTGTTTTATTTAATTTTATAACGTTTCACATAGTTACATACACACAAAATGCATTACACATAACTCATGAAATTAACACACAACACATATTATAACCTTAACTACTATAGTCTACAGTAACATTTCTGTTTTTATCTATCTAAATAATATTATAAAACTCAGCATAAACTATACAGATAATTGTTTGTATTAGTGAGGATTCAAATCGTACTTCTAATCTTACACTACCATGCTTTATGAGATTCCAATGACCTAATGAGTTGGCTGATAAATCAGGAGTTAAGTCAAATGCTAATAGACAGTAACCTTTGGCATACTGTTCACAAGAGATTCCATTTCCTTCATTAAGAAAGTGAATACCAGTTCCCGAGAATAGAGTATGATATGCTGATGTAAATATGCTATTATTAAAAGATGGTTGCAAAGCTTTTGAAGGTATTTGTTGACCATCAATATATAAGCTGAAACAATTAATACCAATGTTTTCAAAGTTAAATGGATTTTTAGTAAGGGAACCATTAAATGCAGAATTGTTCACAAATCCAATTATACATCTTTTGGTTACCTGCCCTAAAAATATATTATCAAGAGTTTTTCCTTGAACACCCGACGGAATTGTTAAAACTTTTACTTCAGTGGTAGAAGCTAAAACTTTTTGATGTGCGAGTAATACACTTGGATTAATTCGTGCTCGTCGAATAATAAGAGTTACGTCCTTACATCCTTAACTTTAAACTTTACATCGTTTGACCCAGCAATTAAATTAAAGCTCTCTCTTGATCGAATCAATTTAACACTCATTTCAACACCATTAATTAAAAATTTATCTTGGTTGAAAATGTCACCGTGAAGATGACCAATCATTTCTATTTCCTTACTTTCACTAATCAATTCCTATGTTTTTACCATCCGTAGAATCCATTTTTCCTGCTGTATCATCATACCAAAGACTACAAGTAAGATGAGATTGTTTAGCAGCAGGAGCATAGTTTAAAAGGGTTTCCATGTATGCTCGATATGCATAGGTATTATTAGGTGGTGATACAAGTTTTTGGTTTAAATAAACATCAAGTTGACTAAAAAGTGAATGCAGCCAATTATTTACAGGAGCTACTATTGTAGTAGATATCAAGTTAGTTGAATCTTGATTTAATACTTTTGCCTTTATGTGGAGTAATGTATGAGACAAATCTATGTAGTCATCGCCTGTCCCAGGTACTTGAAACTCTATAGGTCCATCATCACCAAGAGACGAAATTGGTTTATAATGAATCCACAATCCATTTTCAATGCTAGTTTGTGTAGACGGTAGTGCAAACAAATCCAATTCTGACTTAACGCACTCGCAAGAATGATTATGAAGGAAAGACCAATTAATTTGAAAATATATCTTTGATATTTTTTGGTTTTAGACCAAGTTTCACTAAAGTGAATCATTCATTCTCCTCGTTCATTCTACCATTAACTGCTAAAGCAGTTAATGGTAGAATGAACGAGGTCAATCGTTTTCTTTTAGTTTTAAACCCAGATCCCGTCATGTTAAATTGATCAATTTTCTCATCAGCCTTTCGTTTTAAATTCGTACTAACTTGCTTTAGACGATCTTTTATTGAGGCTTCCATAGGACGCGCTTGAACCATATCCGATAAAAGTCCTACTCCAGCGCTTAATGCCTCCTTACTAATCACTCGAGCACCACTTGAAAGTAAAGGTAAAACTGATCTAAATAACCCCCCCTAAGAAGCTCCCAATACCATGACCGCGTTGGTATCAAGAATCAAGAATCATTTATTTGCATAAAACACGGTAAATAAGTTGTTACATCAAATAAAAGATCAACATGTTTTGTCCTGTTAGGACGTGCAAATATTTAAGTATATGATCAATTGAATTTAAATTAGTTATTATTTAAACAGTACTATTATTATTATTATTATAGTATTCATATTTAAAATCATAATTCATTACAAACAGATTGAATTTAATTAAATTGAATTAAAATTAGTTATTATTTAAACAGTACAATTATTTTTATTATTATAGTAGTCATATTTAAAATCAAAATATATTACAAACATTATATTCATGGTCAAGTGAATTTATTTGTAATTAAAAAACTCCTTAATATTATAGAAAGCCCTGTCCACCAACCACATAAAAAGTTTGCCTTTAAATTTACTAAGAGGCAATGACTTTATGTCGCTAGGCAGTTTGTTAAACACCTTTATTGACATCGAGTAACAGCTCTTATGAGAGGTTGCCTTCTTTCTAAATGGAAGAACTAGTTTATCCTTATACCTTGTATTAAAACTAACAACATCACTATTTTTTGTAAAAAACTGTTTATGTTTTTTGACCAAGACACCCAACTCGAAAATATAAATGCTAGGAAGTGTTAGAATTTTTAGGGTTGGAAAAAGTTCTCTACAAGAATATAATGGACCAACCCTGCAGATTGCCCTTACACACTTTTTTTGAGCAATAAAAGCTTTGTTCACTGTAGATCCATTTCCCCAGAGTATTACGCCATATCTCAAAACGGAATCTATATAGCCATGATAGGCGAGTAAAGCAATTTTTTGAGATGAGGTCCTTGACAATATTCGTAATGGGTAAATGAACTTATTGATTTTTGTACATACTTCTATAATATGTCTTTGCCAAGTACAACCATCATCAATATGTATCCCCAAGAATTTTGTATTTTGAACCTCCTCTAGTTTTTGTCCATTTATATTAATGTCAATAGTTTCTTTATATTTCCTTAGGTTAAATTGTATTATTTTTGTTTTGCCTAAATTTACTTTGAGTCTATTCTTGTATAGCCAATCTGTGTCACTTATAACAGCTGTCATTATTGTATCATTGTACTCGTAATTGGATTTAGTGTCAGTACTTATTATGATTGAAATGTCTTCAGCAAAAAGTACAGACTTGCAATTGATAAAGTCAGGTAGGTCATTAACGTAAAGCAAAAAGAGAAGAGGCCCCAGGACACTCCCTTGTGGGACTCCACTATGGTTGTGTTTATATTTGGATCTGTACGATATCATTACATTATTAACGTCTATATCATTTATTTCAACATACTGTTCTCTACCGCTTAGATAAGATTTTATCCCCTGTAATGCTGGGCCCCGAATGCCATAGCAGTACAGCTTATCGATTAAGATATCATGACACACTACATCGAAAGCTTTACTCATATCAAAAAATACTGCAGATACTAGGTGATCTTTGTCTACACAATTAATTATTTCAGTAACCAATGAATAGGCTGCTAATGTGGTCGATTTATTTCTTTGAAATCCATTTTGCTCTACTTTTAGAATGTCAAATTTTGTATATCGTATATTCTAGTATACATAGTTTTTTCAAAGATTTTAGACAGTATAGGTACTAAAGTAATTGGTCGATAATTATTTATGTCGCATTTATCATCCTTTTTATGTAGCGGTTTTACTATTAAAAACTTGAGAGCTGTTGGAAAATATCCTTCTATAAACGATATGTTAACCAAATGTGACAGAATTGGCGATAATTCTTCAGCACACATCTTAAGGATTCCAGTTGTTATGTTGTCGTAACCAACTGATAGTGTGTTTTTCAACGAAAGTATTACTTTTTTTATCTCATATTTATTTGAAGGACGCAAAAAAATACTTTTCATATTATGTTTGGTTAATGTTTTATCAATTTGCTTCATTTTATTCGGTGAATGAATAAAATATTTGTTTAAATTCTCGGCCATTAGTATTTTGTCACTAGTAACTTTATTATTTATTTTTAATTCTTTAATACTTTTTGGGATGGATTAGCTACAGTTTTGTTTTGGATAATGTTCCATGCTGCCTTGCATTTGTTTTCACTATTTGAGATATACTTGTAATTGCTAATTTTTTGGGATTTACTTATAACTTTTTTTAGAATGTTAGTATAAAGGTAATATTTTGACTTGTTTGATATTTTTTCATTAGGTCTTGATGTATAGTAAATGTACCTCAACTTCCTTTTTGTTTTACAAGACTTTCTAAGTCCTGCTGTTATCCATTTAGGGCCACAATTTTTATCTGACGTTTAATTTTAATCACGGGAAAGCATAAGTCATAGAATAATCTAATTATGTCATGAAAATTACTAAAAGCTAGGTCAAAGTTTGATTCGTCATATATGTCATTAAATGTCAGTTGCTTCATTATTTCTTTAAATTTTCTCCTATTGTCAGTGCTATAGTCTATTCTAAGTATCCAATATGTATTTATGTAAGTTTTATATTTATAAGGAAGTTTTATACTAAACGTTTGACCCGTGTTATGGTCAGATAACCCCAATTCATATATTTTACCTTGGGCTTCTCGGTCATTGCTTATAATATATACATATATACAAGTTTTCTGTCTGGTAGGCCTTTGTATGTGATGAGTGAGGTTATTGTTTAGTAAAATGTCTTTGTAGAATTCAGAAGCTTGTGTGCACTTAAGTGTGTCTATATTAAAATCTCCGGCTATAATTATTTTAAAGTCATTATATCTGTCACAAATATTATAAAGCATGTCTTGAAATTTATTTAAAAAGTCTGTTACATTGGACTTAGGTATTCTATAGATGCAGATAACACAACAGCGATGGTCTGGCAAAATAATACCACATACCTCAAAAGTGTTTTCTGCTTGATATTTATTAATTATTGTAAGATGTACAAAGTTAAAATTATTTTTACAAAGTATGCATACACCACCTCGTTTTACGTCAAGCCTTGAATAACTATTTTGCAATAGTGTAGCCATTCAAATGCACACACACTTCTCACTTCTGCTTTCAGAAATGTTTCACTAAGGCATCTAACATCTAATTCACATCCTATTTCACGAGGAAAATCAGTTATGTATATCTGCAACAAATCAGTTTTATTAAGAAGTCCAGCTATGTTTTGGTGAAAAATTGTAAGGATTTGGTTTTGACCCTTCAGCTGTTACTTCGATATTAGCATTTACATTTTCGTTCCGGTGCCTCGCATAATTGTTTACAGAGCAAAAATAATCTAAGTTAGTTTTCTGTGTGATTTTTCTACTTTTCTGATTATTGACATTTTTATGGGGGAAACGGATTAATTCATGACGCTTGTTAAAGCTAAGGAATTTTTCGTTGTAGTCGAGGCTATCTATTAAAAAATTTAATTTAGTACAAATGTCAAAGCGTTTTGTTTTATCGTCAATGTGAATGAAATGACAATTATTGAAATTGTTACATAGAAGGCGAATGTTCCTATTCAACAGGTTTTCATTCAAAAAAACATTTTTAGTACGCTTATTACAATAATAGTTAAGTTCTGGTTTTTTTTTCAAAAATGCAGATAGTTCTAATAATACTTTAGTGGGGTTACAGTCATTTTCACCAACATTAATTACTATTTTATCTTTATTATTAAAAACAACATTTTCGCATCCGTTAAGAATTTCTTCTGTAGGCGCTTGCGGTTTTGTATCTGCTGTAATACAATATTTTTCATATTTGCTGTTGAGTCTTGATCGAATCAGTGAAGAAGCTAATCCTACACATTGTTGCCCTCCAAATATGTGTATCTTATTTAAATTTTCTTTAGCCGTAGTAGCAGTTTTAGGCGACGTGATATCTTCTAGTGACGTTTCTTTATCGCTTTCCTTAGTTTTTGCTTGTATTGCAAAAGTAGCAGTAGCTTGTTTGTATTGAGGAATCTTCAAGGGATTTGTTTTGTCGCATGAATGTTGAGTCTCCTATTATTTTTGACTTGCGCTTTCTGAAACTCCGTGAACATATGGCAGTTAAGTGCTGAATTCGATTTTTTTTGCTCATGGACTTTTTTGACATGGACATGGTATGGTGAACCCTTATTAATTACTCCAACTCCTGACCCAACTTGATGTATATAATAATTCTCATATTGACATTTATGATGAACACGAAGAGAATTCATTATTATAATTTTCGGAAATGTACTTTAATACACACGTTTCCAAACTGGAATGGTATTTTTTGTCCTGTGCTCGATCTTATAACAATTTCCAGCGTATCGAACTCTCTTCGCATAACAGGTAAGTAGTGAGGTTGAGAGAAAACGTGCATTTTATTTGCACCATAAATGTATTTTGTGGGATCTAATGAAATGACTCTTAGTAAAGGAGTCATAACATCACCCACAATCTGAGGATCGATAATGTCGCAATATAGAAAGAGTTGAGATGGTAACCCTAAATGTAAATTAGCAGGTTACTTTCCAAAATTTCTCACTAGGAGATTTTTATTTGGTTCATAACCTAGTTGTAAACTTAATTTGGGTGATAATGTTACGGATGTTATATTTTTATCCAAAACAGAAATAGACACAAATTCTGTTATTTCACCATAGCGAAATTTCAAGTTCCCTCCGATACCATTTAACACTCTTAAAATATGCTCAACGTAATCATAGTTGGTAGCTGGAATATGTTTTTTGTAGTACACTATGGATGGTTTATCTTCATTAGGCATTAACATAGATTTTGTAATGTATATAAAATTTCATGATATTGAACAGTAAACCATGTACCATACATGGATATTGAAACTCGACAACTCCAACCGACCATTCACCTTCTAATTTAATAGCTTTCGGTAATTTCGTTGAAAAATTTGTGGTCTTGTTATCAGGAAAGTATTCCATTGAACTATTGCTGAGCAAAGTTAAATAAAAACTTTCTTTATTCATATTTCTTTTAAACTAGAAGCTAAAATCCAACTGTTAAATTTATCTGGATAACCTTTCCACTTCACTAATACTTCTTTTCTGTTACCTGAGTAACGAGTGTCAATTATTTTATCTATTTTATATTGTGAGGTGGGGTTGTAAGTGATTTTCTGTAATTCTCTTTCCTAAAAAGTATCAACTATTGGTCCATTTTGTAAATCTGTTATTGTAGAAACAACCCATGGAGATCTATCAATTATTGAAGATATAATAAATATTTCATCACTCCAATTTGATTCATATCCTTTTTTGGAAAACATGTTTATATTTAGTTATTCGAACATAATCACCCACATTGAAATTTGGTTTAAGATTTTCTAAAGAAAGTTTGTTTGACCGTCTATCATAAAGATTAGTCCAAACTGTCATAATATTGTTTGAATTTACATCACATGGGCACATCTTAATACTAGAGTGAAAGCTGTGATTATAAGAGTATATTAAATCTTGTAAAACATCTATATATCTATAAGTATTATTATGAGTGAAATAACGCCACATTTTCATTTTTAGTGTTCTTTGAAATCGTTCAACAATACTGGCCTTAATGTCAGGATTGTTAGTGGTATAGTAATTAATCTTTTTGGATTTAAAGTATTTTTGTACATCTTTTGAAACAAATTCTGTACCTTTATCAGATTGTATGTGAGTAGGTGTTAAATTACTTTCAGTAAATATACTTTCAAAACATTCTGAGTTTTTCTTTTTCATTGGTCTTGCAAAAGCATATTTACTAAATACATCAATAACACAAAGTCTATACTTGAAACCATCATTGTATTGAGAATAAGTTCGCATATCACTTAAATCAGCTTGCCACAGTTCATTAATATTTGATAGAATGTACCTATTACGCGGGAATTTTTTTCGAATGGGTTTATGTAATGTGTATGTTTCTTGTGATTTTAACCATTCCTTTACTTTCTTTTTATTCATTTTACCCTTCATGGCTTTTGATAATTTATCAATACTACCAAAACCAGCGGGATTAGATGGATCATAATAAATCCTGTTAATTTCTTCTAGTACGGGGTCCATTTTTCCCACTCAAGTCTTTTACGTATTTTAGTTGTAGACTTTTTATCTCTACTGCTCGGTGTAGAAAATTCTTGAAATTTAATCTCAGAGGGTTTGTTCAGATCTTTTGCTTGAAGTTGGTTAATAAACTCACATCTCTTTGGATTTCCAATATAAGTAAGTGGTACTTTAATATCTTTTAATGCTTCAGCAAATCTATCCCACCCTACTGGATCACTTCTTTTTAAGGGTCTTAGTGAATCATTTATTAAATCAACAATATTACTTTCAGGAATTTTTTCATTATCAATTACGATTGTACCTTCATTATCCCAATGTATTTTACTTTTACTTGTTTCAACTAAGTTTAATAATAACTGTCCTTTTTTATTATAAGTTTTTGGTATTAAACTGAGTATTTGAGCTGGTGTGTAAAGTGGATTTTCATCATTTTCTTTACTTTTAATGGATCGATTCTCCTCCAACAAAGATTCAGCACCAACTGAAGTTTTTAGATCTCTATCTTTATTTTTAAAACCAATTTTAGACTCATTTGAATCTTCATTAGATGTATCAGAATAAATTGGTAATCTGAGTGGTTGACGATCCCCTTCGGTAAAATGAAGGTATCTTTGCAGTGTTTGTAAATATAACATCCATTTCTTTCGGTCTTCCGTCTTACTATTCATAATATTTTGCATTTCAATATCTAATCGAGATAAACTACTTGTTAATAGCTCTAGCATAACGATTACTACATTGAGATACACCACCCCTGATACCTGATCTAATGAATGCAATTTTCTCATAATCTGTTAAAAGTTCTAATTCTATTTTTGTATATTTTAACATTGCATCCCAACTTAAACCGGGTGCTGTGTAATAATGGGCAGGGTCTAAATCATAAGTATTAATACATAAATTTCTAAAGTTTTCAAATACATCGGATAAAAGTAAAACGTCTGTTTTTAAATACAGGTTTGAATAATCTAGCATATTACAACACCCAAATTGTTCCCAAACATCTTTATCATGATTGTAATCATCATTTGAAATATGGGAATCTGTGAGCGATCTATAAACATTTTTTTGTTCGGGGAGCGATGTTAAGCTTAAACTATCATAATTAGTCATAAGTTCATATGGATAAACGCCTTTCCGTTTTAAACGAAAGAAATCTTCATCATTAGGATAATTTCTACGTAATTCTTGAAATTGATCATTACTGAGATTTTTGGCCAATTCTTCTAATTTACATGATAAAAACTTAAATGAATCTATGAATCTCAATATAATTTCGTGGTTATTCATTTTTAATTTTTTGGAAAAGGATATACATTTTTATTTATTTTGAGGGATAACTTCGACTTCAACATTACAAAAGCTTAATGCGTGAACAATAAAATGAGCATCATAGTGACTAAGGTTGTGTAAAAATATTGGTATATAACGAGGTGTTCTGAACTTCGAGCTGCATGATTCATGAGGAACACCCATAAAACTACCAGTATACCAATCAAAATCATAAAAATGTTCGCTAACTCTGTTTCACAAATATGGCAAATGGTTGCATTTGAAATTTGGTTTTTTTTCTTCGTTTGTTAGCGGAAGTAGAGGATATTTTTGAAATCTATTTATTTCTTTTAGATTGTTAGATAAACTTTCCATAAACACTTGTGCACAGTTGGGTCCGCAATATTTTACATATTTTGATAATTTATCATGATATGAACATTTTATATAATAACCAAAACTATGTACTTCATGTTTCTGAATATTGTGTGTGAAAGGTTTAGAAGGACCGTTAGAACATGATTCTATTTGTTTTAAAAATGCTTCAAAATCAGCATAAACTACGAATGATATCTTTAACTTTTTTTCATAACTATCAAATTTAATTTTATCATTTGAAATAGGTTGACCAAACCAATTCTTTTTTTTTAAAGTTTCACTGTTTGGTAATTCTGTACAAATGTGGGCACAATCGTATTGTTCATGGTTATTTAACCTTTCCTGAGATGGAAAGTGAAGTAGACATGCTTCGCAAATGTACATGATGTGACCGTCTTTTGAAATTTGTTTACTAACTAACCGCGATAAATTTTTTATGTAACAATAATGATTTTTTGTATCCTTGGAAAAAAATAATAAATTGATATGTCTATCTTTACGACCCTTTGTTAAAAATAATGGACCTACTATAGAATTACGTCGTTTTTCTTTATTATATTCTAACCCAAAAACTTTAATACTAATATCATTTAATTTCTCTACTTTTGCTATGTCAGAAATTTTAACTGGAAAGGAAATACCATCAAATTTAAGTTTATTTGCATGTTTAACGTACGATGATACACGATCCGCGTTTTTGTTTACGGAATATAACGCCGAGAGTAACGGCCATTTAAAACAAAAATAATCCTTGCTTTTTACATTTATAACAGCCTTTTTTAATTTTATGTCACGAGGAAGATCTATGTATGAAGTACCGCGTAGGGGGTTAAATTTATTAACATTCATGTCTATAGATTTTATGTTTTTTTAGACTCCATCCACTATCTTTTTTTTTCAAATGCACTAATTTTAGTAGTAATTGTTTCATTTAAAGATGAAAAAAAATATTTAAGTCATCTTCTTGACAAATAATATAGTTAGCGTTTGAAAATCGAACGTATCATGAATATCTTTAGTTTGTTGAACAAAATCAGCATGCAATATGAAGTTTACTTTAAAAATTATGTGTTGATGAATACACTCTTGTATTAAAAATAAAATATCATCTTTAATAGAATTTAAAAATAGTTCAGGAGTTTCAAAATTTACCAATGTCGAACTATCTACTCTACTCTTGCTTTCATAAATTAAAATTCTATTTCCAAAAGCAGATTCAATAACACTAACGTTTGATAAAGAATTGTGTGAATTTAAAAGATTATTTTTGTGAACATTACTTTTAAAATGATTAGCTAAATACCGTTTCTTGATAAATATATGACACGTTAGACATTCCACTTGATCTTCGTTACTGATACTGTTCCCTGCAGAGGTAGGCGCTTCTGCTTCCGTTGTTGGTTTTTTGATGATCTTGGGTTCTTTGCTGCTCGTTCGCTTCGTTCCTCTTCCAAGTTGTAATTGTTGACTACTAAAATGTTTAAATTTATTAAAAACTGTATAAGACAATGTGTAAATTATGATCGAAATGAATGTTTATTTTACTTACTTAAACTGTGTTTCAACCATCGCACAGTGATTATACAACTCATCATCATACGATGAATCAAACAGTTGATCCTTTTCCATTTCATCACAAACTTTAGACAACTCCTGATTTAATTCGCTATTGAATAGTTCCGTATTCTCTTCCATGGTTGTGGAGAAGACAGCACTGGTGCACACTTCACTGAAGTTTGCCATCCTTATAGTAAAGAAGAAATTAGGTAGCAGAGTAAGTAACAGTTCAGTGTTGGTAGACCAACTGATACCCAAATTTCAAATAATGTCCGATATTTATAGTCTAGCAAAGGATTAGAAATAGAATATAATGAGTACACAGAAGTAATTACTAAACAGAATCACATGCACTAATGATCATCTAATGACTGTTATTGTTAAAAAAGTATTTTTTAACTTTTTCACTTTCTGCTATTATCTTTGTAATATTGTATACGAGGACGTTTGTGTTGTCGTAGATGCTATCCTTATTAGTCTTTACGTAATATTTAATCCTCGTGGAAGCATGTCTCCAATGATCAGTAGTTGGAATCTTGGATAGCTTCTTCATATCGTACATTTCAATTTTGATGAGATGCGTCGCTTGGTCTCCGTCGTCAGAATTAGTAGAAATGTATGATACACCATCACTAGCGGCTCGTGCTACGGTTGATGATAACAGCTTCCTCTTTTTTATTTTTGATTCAGCTTCAAAAAAATGATCAATCGATTGCGATTTTCTTTTTCCACCATCGCATGTGTTATTATTAATGACGATGTCATCACTCTCTTCTTGAGGGGAGAGTGGCGAGTAGTAATACTGTTTATAGGTATTTTCATCGAAGCTCAATGATTTCTGCAACAACACAGTTATCATGTTAATATCAATTTGTTAACATTTAATCATAAAAGTTAAAAAAGTTAAAGTTACAGCCTATTAAAGTCCACTGCTGAACATAGGCCTCCTCTCATTTCTGAGAGGGTTTTAGGGCTAGGAAATGTTCGCTGCACTGCCTCAATGCGTGTTGGTAAACTTCACATGCCTTCGAAATTTTCTCAGACATGCAGGTTTCCTCACGATGTTTTCCTTCACCGCTGAGCACGTGGTAAATCAGCAATTAAAATTGCAATTAACAATTTAATTGGTGCCGACGGGGATCGAATCCGGGTCGCGTAATGTGAAATTTACATTTTGCGCTAACCATCTGAGCTACCACGGCTTAATCATATACACACATAATATTTAAATATAATTTGTTAACACTAAATCATACACACGTAAGAAAATAACAGAAAGAAAAGTAAGTTTGTCAATAGAATAAACACATACATCCATGGCCTTTGATGCGTTGAAGTAACACAAATGTTAGTATTGATAGATCCACTGCGGTCAAACGACCATACACTAACTCAATGACTGCAGTTGCTTGGTCTTATATAATACCAGTAAGTAATAATTCTGATCTAAAGAATTTCTGCAGTGGAATTGATGATAACTTTATGCGTCAACAAGCTTATCTCGCATTCTGTTGCTTATCTCAGCATTCCTTCGTCCTTCGTGTCGTGTCTTGTTCAATGTATTGATGACTCAAATACGTTTTGTATAACACAAAGAATGCAATTTAATATTTAGAAATCACTATAATTGATCATTCCTATGTTAGTCATTGAGTAGATTGTACTGTAATAATCTACTAATAGCAGTAATATCATGGATACACTAGATGTACAACAACATCTGAAAAAGATTCACCCCACTCTAGAAAATAATGTTTATGCTGCCAATAAACTGCTCATGTACACCCACGTACCAACGTATATAATATGCAATTTGGATACAGATGATAAACCAGGGTCTCATTGGGTAGCTTTATATATTGATACGAATGACGTCGGTCAATATTTTGATTAATTCGGACGAGCACCTGTACGATATCATCTAGAGTTTTTAAACAGAAATTGTAAAAGATGGAACTGAAATGTTGATAGGATTCAGAATGAGTGGACTTCAATTTGTGGCGAATATTGCTTAATGTATTTGCTATGTAAGTTTCAGGGATGTTCAATGCATAGTTTTACGAGTATATTTACACATTATACAACGATATTTTAGTGGATGAGATGTTTCGCTCCTATTTTATAGATAATAAGTAATAAGATTTTGTATTTTGTAAATAAAAATTTTAACAAAATTAGGTAATGTATTTTATTGATAAGTCAGATTAGTGTAGATAGGAACAAAGGAGTATAATACACGCTGAGGAAGAATAGGTAATAACGGTATTCAATGAACAACAAGATAAGAACAATGGAGCGCTAATGACGGTGGAGGCCTTCACCGGATATCAATTAGATAAGAGTTAATTGATCTGCATATCTCCGGAACCGTGCATACTACGCAAAAATGGACCGCAGATTCGTGATCAGAGCATTCCAAAATCGGATCATGCGAAAAGATAGGATCGTGAGTCGACGAACGTCGTACTTGTACCACTTCAGACTCAGTGAGCCAGAACTGGTACTAACTAACTACTCGATTACGAATGAAAATGCGGATACTTTATCACCCGTGAGTACTAAGATGGAATGCCTCGTTTCCAGTTAAAAGGGTCTCCGGTTCTCTACACTACCATATGAAACACAGCAGCGTTAAGCTAGGTACTATTTTACGGTGGTATACTGTGAGAACGTGGTCCTTCCCCGGTCGATCCGACCCATTCGTTCTACATCTATGATTCATACAAGACACACAGTACCGGTCAATGTCATACTTTATGGGCATACACTAATTAGGTCGGCATGCCCATAAAGTATGACATTGACAGGTACTGTCGTGTCTGTACTACTAAGAAATTCAGGACTTCATAGAAGTGATTTTTACTGACAGATCAAGCTATCTTTTATGAACTATACATTACTAATTTAACTGCAACATGGCTCTTCCACGTAATATTAAATAGTCTAAGATCTGACGTGTATAGAGTAGGGTTTCCCAATCTTTTTGACCAGGGGCCATTTCGATTTTTTTTGTTGTTAGCAGAGACCACAAGGTGAATGAAAAAACTATGTCTAATAATAAATTACAATCACAACTTTTAACATTATTATGTAATTAACAGAAAAGAAGCATTCATTAACAGTATTATTTGTGTAATTATTGCAAAAGCCGAAGCAACACATAAAAATAGTATAACGGCCGACTTAAAGCATTTCTGTATCGTTTTCGCATTTTGAGTTAGTACTATAGTAGCAATACAAACATTTACGGCTACTGTAATGCTTATTTATTCACAATTTATGCGGCTTTAGATCTTAAATAGGTACACAATAGTTGTTTAAAAACACATTATTATTGTGGTCAAGGAACACAGCATTATTGTGGTCAAAGAAGGTATCAATTGCATTAAAGAAGCATTATTATGATCAATGAAGTTGCCAATTGCATTAAAGAAGCATCATTACGGTTAATGAAGTTGCCAATCGTATTGCAGAAGCATTATACTAACAAAATTATTAATAATAAGGATGTTAATTGCATTACAAAAGCATTAGACTGGGATTAGAATGTAGTAAAAGAATGATTGGAGCTATTATAGTGTTCACAGATCCTAAATAAACCCTACACCATCGCAAAACACCTCCATTACGTCAACGTTCTAATTTAACACCTTAATTTGTCTCTCAATATAATATATGGACGAAGGAAGGCGGTCAAAACGGAATGAGTAATAGGACCATATTTGTTTGTGGACTCTTTTCTTATTTCATGGCTTCAAATATTACTGCGCAATGTAGTTTAGGTACTGTAAATGTCTACACAAGTTTCATGGTAAATTTTCACGCGCCTTCGATATTTTGTGATTTTGATATAAAATGTTTTATAAAGATATGTGTGAAATAACCAAAACAATTGTGTATTCTTAGTATAAAACGAGTTTTGCATAATTAATATCATATTATTGGTTGGCAGTATTAAATTGAATTATATCATTATTATTAGGTCTATTGCTTTTATAAATAGGTTCAAATGATAATATTATTTGGTTATAAAATATTTACAATATGGTGTCGGTCTATAGCAACCCGGTGAGCCTTTAAAAAGGCTAAATATATAATTAATGCCGCCAGCAGTATAAACGTGAACAATTATTAAGCCACAAGACAGAGAGGAGACTTTTAATGAACCACTGCAGTCTCATTGTCTATAAAGTAGTATATATGGGTTCACTAGTATACTAGTAGACTTGATGTAGGCTGAAATAGTGCCATTTCTTGAACGCTACGCTAAAAATTATATGATCAACAAAACACGTCCGACAAATGGTCTGACAAATACCGTAAAATCAATGGTATATACAGCTTTACGCATTACAATAACTCAAGTGTGTTTGATTAAAGAGCTGTTAGCTGTACAACAGAACTCAGTTGATATTTTAAAATGCAAGCATTACATTGATTCAAATTTATGCTGTTCAGCAGTACTAGGCTTTTTCTTACCACTTAAAAGTGCTATTACACAACAATGGGCACTAAAACAGCTGAAAGCTGTTTAACGGATTTACAGTGCGTTATAATGGTACATGTTTATGCTATTTACCAGCATTAAGCATTTATTTACTACTTAAAAATGCAATTGTAAATCCAAATGCACTAAAAATATCTGAAAGCTGTACAGCTGCGCTGACAGCTGCGCTGTACAGCTTTCAGATATTTTTAGCTGCTGTGGTTAGCATTAGCTGTTAACATTAGCAGCTGTGGTTTGCTGCACTAAAACTAAAGGTTTTACAAAAGTATTTTGATATGCCATTATCCAACCTTTATACGGTGTAAAGCATCATAATCACGTCTAATGATTTTTTTGTTCAAAGTTGTTCAAAGTAATCACATACCATCAGGTGAACTGTATGTTGGTTTTCATTTTTAGTTTTATAATAATATCGGTTACTGTATTTTTTTAACTAACAGCGTATTTGAACCTATTTTTTACTAAGTTACTGCTCGCTATCTTCTTTTTTTCTAGAGCCAGGCTTCGGGAGCTCGTCGTTATGTGCAACCTGTCTGGCCTGCATCACCTGTCTCATGTGCTCATGTTGCCAGTCCTTGATGGGTATACCCATGGGTATAGAGGGTGCCGAAGGCGAAGTCGGCGGACCCCCGATCACTGGCGCTGGGCCCCAAGTTGTCCCACCACCGTTGATTGAAGACGATTAAGAAGAAAATCTAACAGTAGATAGCAGTGATTTTGTCAAAGTATCTCTTTATATCAATACACAAATTCAATATACATTGGGCAACCCTAGATGTGATATTTTCCACCAGCTGGTACCATAGTGAATCTTGTGTGCTCCAGCTTTAGTAAAAACTAAAGATCCTAAAGACCTAAAACGTCAATAAAATGGAGAAGTATAAGTGTAAAACTTTGGAGAAAAAAGTTTTGATATTATATTCATAGAATGATACACAATGTATTTTTATTTATCACTATAGTTTGCCAGGAGGGGGTTTGTTTTTAGTTGTGGACTTTGATAGGTTGTAATGATGACGATAATGATGACTGCATAGGCGGAGGCTTTATCGCCGTAACCTTCAATATTCCTGCTGAAATCACAGACTAACAAAAAAGATAGACTACATAATACTAGGCATAATACTAGGGCTAGGAGCGGAGTAAAAGTCTAAAGTCATAACTATCTTTATTGCAACAAAAGATTCAATCACATTACAATTGTTTTAAATTAATTCTTTTCTCATTACAAAAGCGCCAGCTTTTACTTTACATGTATTTTCCCATGGACAATTTAGTTTTTGGTTATTTTTTAATATTTCTTAGACAAATTCAGATTTTTATTGTTTACAAACGTTGTCTGCGTTGAGATACAAAAATTGCCGAAAAATTGTGTTTTTTTTTTAATTTATCAGATCAAAGAAAAATTACATTCAGATATAGGTTTAATTAACATCTAAAAACCACAGAGGTTTGCCTTGATGCTAAAGAATTAAATTTAAGTAAGCGAATTATGTACACAACACAGTAATTCAGTATTTAGGTATATGAGTGGGTAGAAGGTATAACAAGAATATGAAGACTAAAAAGGTAAGTTAACAACTTAGTTAAAGTCAGAAGTAACAAGGTAAAAGTAAGAGCTAGGCAGGTAGTACATTATTATTAAGTTGATATGGTATGTAATTATAATTTAGATAGGAAAAAGCTTTTGAGTTTAGTTTTAATGTTTTGTTGTGATACTTTTTCGCGGACATCGAAAGGTAAGTTATTTATTAAAATTTTGTAAATTGGCCTACGGGTTACGGAGGAGATAGATTTCAAAGAATCGTTTTCTTGCGCCATGGGAGCTCCGCTAGCATCGCTCGCTCCGCTCCAATAATTCAAGTGACACAAATACCATGCTCAATAAATTGTAAGAACACGCACTTAAGCAAACGTCCATCCATCAACGATCCATAAAAGTCCACTGCTGTAGATAGACATCCACCATAAATTGCCATTCCATAGTTGCCATGCTTAGTAACCCCTTTCCTTATTATTTTGCGTTGTTATCAGAAAATGCTGGTACCCATCTTCTGTTTCAGTGTCTCGCATTTCGCGAAACCCACGCAGTGCAGTAGTGGGTTCTCCCACGCTGCTACTACATGGATATTCACTCACCCATATACATCCCAAATCATTTGAAACAAACATGTTTCGTGCATATGTGCTTCTAGCAGTGGATTTTTAAGTGCTGTAAAGAAAGCAAGAAGAAAGCTATTTGTTCGTATTAACAAAAGTTTCGGTGCAGTTGCGGATTATCCTTGAGGTAAAGTAGGCACGTTCCTAGAGGCGCAAGGATACAAAGGCGAAAAAAAATCCAAGTACAACTCGCTGAAAGAAAGTCTAGCGGTGACCGTTTTTGCGCATAATTGGCCGTATTGCGCATTATTGCGTATGATTGGCTTTGCGTTACGTTCGTACGCGCTGATTAGATCTCCAGGCGCATTCCGTCTGCGTCCTCTGTACTAATACGTCATTCGGAACATATCCCCTCCACATTTCGTTCGGCGCTAAAGTTACGTGTCATGACTTTCACTTACATGGTACTTACATTAAATAAAAAAATATACTATCTATAGGGATGTAGAGCTGCCAAAGCATGTACTGTCTACTTGATTACTCCTATATCGCCCTCACTCTCTCATCACGTTTTTCGTTCGTGCCCACCTGTTTAATTATAAAAAATAAGTGTGAGCACACAGCCCAACTGATGGTATGTAGATACTGCAGCCCGTACACATCTATCCTCGATTAAGAATCAAAATGTAGATGCGTTGTCACTCCTGAGGAATAGGATGGGAATTCTCGTTACCAGTAAAAAGGTCTCCGGTTCTTTACCCCCATCATACGATACACAAAATTACCCTGCTGTTTCCTGCTGCTGCAGTTGTTGAGTTGTCCTATTTATGATGCAGCCGTAATATACGTGGCTCGTGGCAACATGTCTCTATCATGTAAATACCTGTGTGACCATATTAAATATTGTAAAATCAAATCGTAAAAAAATATCAAATCGTCGAAAAAGGACACCAATAACTATTTATTTTATTTACGACACATCTTCTCGTCAGGTATACCTCAAAACCGGAAAACTGGAAAGTACAGCCAGTGCGTGTTGCCAGTGATGACTTATGGATCTGAGACGTGGTCCTTCACTGCTGGCCGTATGAGGACGCTCAAGGTCGCTCAGCGAGCTATGGAGAGCTATGCTCGGGGTTTCTCTGCGTGATAGAATCAGAAATGAGGATATTCACAGTAGAACCAGAGTGACTGACATAGCCCAACGGATTAGTAAGCTGAAGTGGCAATTGGCCGGCCATATAGCTCGAAGAACCGACAACCGATGGGGAGAAAAGGTTCTCGAGTGGCAGCCTCGTACTAGATGGAGTGAAGACCTGGTGAGACATGCAGAAAGTCGATGGATTCGGGTGGCTCAGGATCGTGCTTTGTTGTCAACCATTATTACTTTTTTGCCTATCTGTCTACCTGTTTGTGAGTACTAAGATGGAATGCCTCGTTTCCAGTTAAAAGGGTCTCCGGTTCTCTACACTACCATATGAAACACAGCAGCGTTAAGCTAGGTACTATTTTACGCTGGTATACTGTGAGAACGTGGTCCTTCCCCGGTCGATCCGACCCATTCGTGCTACATCTATGATTCATACAAGACACACAGTACCTGTCAATGTCATACTTTATGGGCATGCACTAATTAGGTCGGCATGCCCATAAAGTATGACATTGACAGGTACTGTCGTGTCTGTACTACTAAGAAATTCAGGACTTCATAGGCGTGATTTTTACTGACAGATCAAGCTATCTTTTATGAACTATACATTACTAATTTAACTGCAACATGGCTCTTCCACGTAATATTAAATAGTCTAAGATCTGACGTGTATAGAGTAGGGTTTCCCAATCTTTTTGACCAGGGGCCATTTCGATTTTTTTGTTGTTAGCAGAGACCACAAGGTGAATGAAAAAACTATGTCTAACAATAAATTACAATCACAACTTTTAACATTATTATGTAATTAACAGAAAAGAAGCATTCATTAACAGTATTATTTGTGCAATTATTGCAAAAGCCGAAGCAACACATAAAAATAGTATAACGGCCGACTTAAAGCATTTTTGTATCGTTTTCGCATTTTGATTTAGTTCTATAGTAGCAATACAAACATTTACGGCTACTGTAATGCTTATTTATTCACAATTTATGCGGCTTTAGATCTTAAATAGGTACACAATAGTTGTTTAAAACAACACCATTATTATTGTGTCAAGGACACAGCATTATTGTGGTCAAAGAAGGTATCAATTGCATTAAAGAAGCATTATTATGATCAATGAAGTTGCCAATTGCATTAAAGAAGCATCATTACGGTTAATGAAGTTGCCAATCGCATTGCAGAAGCATTATACTAACAAAATTATTAATAATAAGTATGTTAATTGCATTACAAAAGCATTAGACTGGGATTAGAATGTAGTAAAAGAATGATTGGAGCTATTATAGTGTTCACAGATCCTAAATAAACCCTACACCATCGCAAAACACCTCCATTACGTCAACGTTCTAATTTAACACCTTAATTTGTCTCGCAATATAATATATGGACGAAGGAAGGCGGTCAAAACGGAATGAGTAATAGGACCATATTTGTTTGTGGACTCTTTTCTTATTTCATGGCTTCAAATATTACTGCGCAATGTAGTTTAGGTACTGTAAATGTCTACACAAGTTTCATGGTAAATTTTCACGTGCCTTCGATATTTTGTGATTTTGATATAAAATGTTATATAAAGATATGTGTGCAATAACCAAAACAATTGTGTATTCTTAGTATAAAACGAGTTTTGCATAATTATTATCATAGTATTGGTTGGCAGTATTAAATTGAATTATATCATTATTATATAGGTCTATTGCTTTTATAAATAGGTCCAAATGATAATATTATTTGGTTAAAAAATATTTACAATATGGTGTCGGTCTATAGCAACCCGGTGAGCCTTTAAAAAGGCTAAATATATAATTAATGCCGCCAGCAGTATAAACGTGAACAATTATTAAGCCACAAGACAGAGAGGAGACTTTTAATGAACCACTGCAGTGTCATTGTCTATAAAGACTAGTATATATGGGTTCACTAGTATACTAGTAGACTTGATGTAGGCTGAAATAGTGCCATTTCTTGAACGCTACGCTAAAAATTATATGATCAACAAAAAACGTCCGACGCATGGTCTGACAAATACCGTAAAATCAATGGTATATACAGCTTTACGCATTACAATAACTCACGTGTGTTTGATTAAAGAACTGTTAGCTATACAACAGAACTCAGTTGATATTTTAAAATGCAAGCAATCATCAATGTAATTCAAATTTATGCTGTTCAGCAGTACTAGGCTTTTTCTTACCACTTAAAAGTGCAATTACACAACAATGGGCACTAAAACAGCTGTAAGCTGTTTAACGGATTTACAGTGCGTTATAATGGTACATGTTTATGCTATTTACCAGCATTAAGCATTTATTTACTACTTAAAAATGCAATTGTAAATCCAAATGCACTAAAAATATCTGAAAGCTGTACAGCTGCGTTGTGGTTTGCTGCACTAAAACTAAAGGTTTTACAAAAGTATTTTGATATGCCATTATCCAACCTTTATACGGTGTAAAGCATCATAATCGCGTCTAATGATTTTTTTGTTCAAAGTTGGCTTCAATGGCAATCACATACCATCAGGTGAACTGTATGTTGGTTTTCATTTTTAATTTTATAATAATATCGGTTACTGTATTTTTTTAACTAACAGCGTATTTGAACCTATTTTTTTACTAAGTTACTGCTCGCTATCTTCTTTTTTTCTAGAGCCAGGCTTCGGGAGCTCGTCGTTATGTGCAACCTGTCTGGCCTGCATCACCTGTCTCATGTGCTCATGTTGCCAGTCCTTGATGGGTATACCCATGGGTATAGAGGGTGCCGAAGGCGAAGTTGGCGGACCCCCGATCACTGGCGCTGGTCCCCAAGTTGTCCCACCACCGTTGATTGAAGACGATTAAGAAGAAAATCTAACAGTAGATAGCAGTGATTTTGTCAAAGTATCTCTTTATATCAATACACAAATTCAATATACATTGGGCAACCCTAGATGTGATATTTTCCACCAGCTGGTACCACAGTGAATCTTGTGTGCTCCAGCTTTAGTAAAAACTAAAGATCCTAAAGACCTAAAACGTCAATAAAATGGAGAAGTATAAGTGTAAAACTTTGGAGAAAAAAGTTTTGATATTATATTCATAGAATGATACACAATGTATTTTTATTTATCACTATAGTTTGCCAGGAGGGGGTTTGTTTTTAGTTGTGGACTTTGATAGGTTGTAATGATGACGATAATGATGACTGCATAGGCGGAGGCTTCATCGCCGTAACCTTCAATATTCCTGCTGAAATCACAGACTAACAAAAAAAGATAGACTACATAATACTAGGGCATAATACTAGGGCTAGGAGCGGAGTAAAAGTCTAAAGTCATAACTATCTTTATTGCAACAAAAGGATCAATCACATTACAATTGTTTTAAATTAATTCTTTTCTCATTACAAAAGCGCCCGCTTTTACTTTACATGTATTTTCAACAAAATTTCAACAAATTTAGATTTTTATTGTTTACAAACGTTGTCTGCGTTGAGCTACAAATATTGCCGAAAAAATTGGGTTTTTTTTTAAATTTATCAGATCAAAGAAAAATTACATTCAGATATAGGTTTAATTAACATCTAAAAACCACAGAGGTTTGCCTTGATGCTAAATAATTAAATTTAAGTAAGCGAATTATGTACACAACACAGTAGTTCAGTATTTAGGTATATGAGTGGGTAGAAGGTATAACAAGAATATGAAGACTAAAAAAGGTAAGTTAACAACTTAGTTAAAGTCAGAAGTAACAAGAAAAGGAAAAAGCTTTTGAGTTTAGTTTTAATGTTTTGTTGTGATACTTTTTCGCGGACATCGAAAGGTAAGTTATTTATTAAAATTTTGTAAATTGGCCTACGGGTTACGGAGGAGATAGATTTCAAAGAATCGTTTTCTTGCGCCATGGGAGCTCCGCTAGCATCGCTCGCTCCGCTCCAATAATTCAAGTGACACCAATACCATGCTCAATAAATTGTAAGAACACGCACTTAAGCAAACGTCCATCCATCAACAATCCATAAAAGTCCACTGCTGTAGATAGACATCCACCATAAATTGCCATTCCATAGTTGCCATGCTTAGTAACCCCTTTCCTTATTATTTCGCGTTGTTATCAGAAAATGCTGGTACCCATCTTCTGTTTCAGTGTCTCTCTGTCGCATTTTGCGAAACCCACGAAGTGCAGTAGTGGGTTCTCCCACGCTGCTACTACATGGATATTCACACACCCATATGCATCCCAAATCATTTGAAACCAACATGTTTGGTGCATATGTGCTACTAGCAGTGGATTTTTAAGTGCTGTAAAGAAAGCAAGAAGAAAGCTATTTGTTCCTATTAACAAAAGTTTCGGTGCAGTGGCGGATTATTCTTGAGGTAAAGTAGGCACGTGCCTAGAGGCGCAAGGATACATAGGCGAAAAAAATCCAAGTACAACTCGCTGAAGGAAAGTCTAGCGGTGACCGTTTTTGCGCATAATTGGCCGTATTGCGCATTATTGCGTATGATTGGCTTTGCGTTACGTTCGTACGCGCTGATTAGATCTCCAGTCGCATTCCGTCTGCGTTCTCTGTGCTAATACGTCATTCGGAACTATCCCCTCCACATTTCGTTCAGCGCTAAAGTTACGTGTCATGACTTTCACTTACATGGTACTTACATTAAATAAAAAATTATACTATCTATAGGGATGTAGAGCTGCCAAAGCGTGTACTGTCTACTTGATTACTTCTATATCGCCCTCACTCTCTCATCACGTTTTTCGTTCATGCCCACCTGTTAAATTATAAAAAATAACTGTGAGCACACAGCCCAACTGATGGTATGTAGATACTGCAGCCCGTACACATCTATCCTCGATTAAGAATCAAAATGTAGATGCGTTGTCACTCCTGAGGAATAGGATGGAAATTCTCGTTACCAGTAAAAAGGTCTCCAGTTCTTTACCCCCATCATACGATACACAGAATTTCTCTGCTGTTTCCTGCTGCTGCAGTTGTTGAGTTGTCCTATTTATGATGCAGCCGTAATATACGTGGCTCGTGGCAACGTGTCTCTATCACGTAAATACCTGTGTGACCATATTAAATATTGTAAAATCAAATCGTAAAAAATTATCAAATCGTCGAAAAAGGACACCAATAACTATTTATTTTATTTACGACACATCTTCTCGTCAGGTATACCTCAAAACCGGAAAACTGGAAAGTACAGCCAGTGCGTGTTGCCAGTGATGACTTATGGATCTGAGACGTGGTCCTTCACTGCTGGCCGAATGAGGACGCTCAAGGTCGCTCAGCGAGCTATGGAGAGCTATGCTCGGGGTTTCTCTGCGTGATAGAATCAGAAATGAGGATATTCGCAGTAGAACCAGAGTGACTGACATAGCCCAACGGATTAGTAAGCTGAAGTGGCAATTGGCCGGCCATATAGCTCGAAGAACCGACAACCGATGGGGAGAAAAGGTTCTCGAGTGGCAGCCTCGTACTAGATGGAGTGAAGACCTGGTAAGACATGCAGAAGTCGATGGATTCGGGTGGCTCAGGACCGTGCTTTGTTGTCAACCATTATTCCTTTTTTGCCTATCTGTCTACCTGTTTGTGCGAAATAGTCTTTGTAATTGCTGATCTGACTATAATGAAACTTCACAAATAGATAGAAAAGAAAGGAATGATATCACGTTTTTTTTTTTGGATTAAATATAGACTAAATATTTAATCCAAAAAAATACGCAAATTTTTCGTTAATACGATAACTGATTAATTCATTAACCATAAGAGATACACAAAAAGCTTAAAGCAAAACTTTGTTAGCTTGCAATTTCTCACAAAAAGTCATAATTTTTCTTCTCGTAAGGTTAAGCATAATCGATGTTTAACATTTTTACTTGAAAGCTATTTTACAACAAAATTATATGTTAAAATGGGAAATAAGGTAATAAGACCTAATTAATAGATTTTAGATAGAATGTGGTTTTTCGATAATTGTAGTTACTACTAGCCTAAAGATCATTATTCTGAAAACAAAACTAACCATTTTTCTAAAGACTTTAAGGTCTCCGCAGGGTAAGTCGCGGGTATAAGCTAGTGATATTTATTTATTTACCATAAACACCGATCGGTGTTACTCTAACCCATCATCATCTTTTTAAGAAAGATGAAGTTTCACCAAATGAGAACAATCGCCAGTATAGATCATTTTTGTTAGTTTTTAGTTTGTAGGCAACTTTTCCGAGTAATTCTAAAGAAATTATTGTTAATGGTGGCCCCCTAAGAGAATATTTATCATCGCCTATCTCGTCCTGTGGGTACTACAAAGATTTTAAAAAGAGAAGAAATATTGAAATGAGATTTTTCAAACATTAGAAATTGAATGAAAAAATTGTGGTTTTCGAATGTTTGTTCCGTACTTTTCCAAAGTAATATAAACCGTTATAAATACTTATGCCTGTAATGAAATATTTCATATCAAGATATTTCAAATGTAATAAAACTTCGAAGAACAGATAGGGAAAGCTTTTAGAACAAACATTTATAACATAATGCGATAGATAACCTGGCCTATATGCGATAATTTCAGATGTTTTTTAAAATTATATTTCTTAAAAAATATTTGGCTGTTTTACTTTTACGTATTTGTTTTCTCTTTAATATAAATGAAGAAAACGAAAACATATAACTACCTACACGAGAAAAGATAGAAAGCAAGGCAAATTCGTAAATCGTTGAGATCTCATAATAATTGAAAGCGATGTAAACTTTCTTCATCTTAATATATACAATATGTAACATAATTAACGCACTTTGAGAAAGTAGTTTGTTCAGAATCGTTTACTAAATCTATTCCTATCATTTTTAATATAGGTAATTTTTTACCCCAAAAATAATTAAAACTACGTAAATTATAGTCACACTAAATCTGTACTGTCAAAACAAACTGAAATGGACCGTAACTTAAGGCAATAAGATTTTTAGGAGTGCAGTTTTATTTGTATTATTACTAATTCTGTCATTTAATAAAAATAAAGAAAAATGAACTTTATTTCAAGCATTTTAAAGTCTTTGCGTTCGTGGATTTGTACTGTGACCGCAACATTCTTCCGGAATTAGTATAACTAATTTGATAAATAATCAATGCTTAAAAATGTTTAACTAAAAATTCAGTGTATGTATTATGATTATAACATAATATACTAATTGGGGTGTTTGAGGGTGTGCGTTATTTACGCTACATATTGTATAAATTACGTGTCACGTTGTTTGTCCGCGATGGACTCCTAAACTACACCGATTTTAATCAAATTTGCACACCGTGTGCAATTTGGTCCAACTTTAGAGATAGGATTTTTTTTGCTCATGAGTGGCCCACAATTTTTTTTTTTGTGTGAATTTAAGGATTTTTAATAGGACATGACAGTGTCGTCGAAAGGGACAGAACAACGTCTGCCTGGAAAGCTAGTAAAATATAGAAATATCTTTGAAGGAAAGAAAAGATTTTTTTGTTTTTCTTTACACGGTTAGTACACAGTAATATTCCCGGGTATCTAAATGTTTAATACAAAATATATCTCATCTCAGCAACAACAAATGTTGAGTCCTAATTATTTTGCGATTAAACTTTATAATAAATTATGACATTATTTATTTGCAAAATAAGTAGTTATATATTATATGGCCGCCAGAGGGGCGACAATGAGCTGCTAGCCCAGGGTGCTGTCGACATTATATCCACCTCTGTTTCAGTGTTATATCAGTGTCTATCCTTCTTTGTTTTCTGAGCTAGAAATACGTTCATTCTATTATAGGGAGGGTTTGTCTTAGGTTCCACAACCACAAGCACACCACATCACAGCGACAAAATGTGGTCACGTGTGAATAGTATCGCTGCAGCCTTTTGCAGTTGCGTTGTGGTTGTGCGACAAAATGTCGATGTGGTATAAAGTACTTAATAAAGTACGGGTGAGTTTTACTTAATAAAACCCATGACAAGGATAGCAGCAACAATGTTTCCTGTTCCAATTCCACGACAGTAGGCGTGTTTCCTCTATGAGAGCCGGAGTCTAACTGTGTCTACATACGATACAACCACATCGCAAACTAGTGAAAACGCAACCACATCGACATTTTGTCGCATAACACAACGCAACTGCAAAAAGCTGCAGCGACGCTATTCACACTCACACGTGACCACATTTTATCGCTGCGATGTGATGTGTTTGTGGTACGTGTGGGTCGATCCTTAATGTACATTTCTTTGTTACAACAGATGTGTTAGCGAAAAAAATTAGCGATTGTTTGCTTAATAATTGTATGCCCAGATTCTAATGAATTTGTAGTTCTGTGAATTACAAACAGCCGCATAATTTGCGTCCTTGAGCCATGTCTTTTCATAATATTTCACAAACGCCATCATATCGTTACATATTCAAAAAATATTTAACGAAAAGCCATCATATTTTATAAACGACAGAAAAATATACGAATTCCAGTTATCCACCTCGTCTGGGTCGTTTCCGAACGGAAGCAAAACCAAATCTTATTCTTTCTGGTTTCTGGCTTCTTCCATCTTTCTCGGTGAGCTTTTGCCGAGTCTCGCGGGAACAAATGGGACGGTGGAGTCTCTGCACCGCCACCACACGCATCAAGTTTGACACTAATTAAATCGCCATTTTTATTTTCTAAACTTTTTGCAAATTTGTTGTTTTCGTATGAAAATTAATTGTAAGTAGTATACACGGGAAGGGAAGGTTTTTCAGTATACTTATTTTTAAATACATTGTGTAGTTTAAACGATCTAAGACGGCGGGAAACGACTTATGGTCACCGTTCATTACACCCACGGGACGAAATTGGGTGATCATTGATCACCGTCATCACATATTCAATTTTCCTTGTAACGGAACAATGTTATTTAATTATTTTATATCACATCTACGTTCTAACAATGCCTTTACGATATAACTGAACAGTGTGTATAAAATATTATGGAAGGGGATAACTAGTAACACTATATATACTACACCTACATATCAATGCAAACCAAAAAAAAAACAAAAGATGATATATTTTTAGAATTTTATTTAAGTACCCTTTTTACTGGAAACGAGGCATTCCATCTTAGTCCTCACGGGTGACAACGCATCTGCATTTTGATTCGTAATCGAGGATAGATGTAGATGTCTATGGGCCACAGCAACCACTTACCATCAGGTGGACTGTGTGCTCGTTTGTCACCCTATCCTATAAAAAATAAAACTAACGTACTTACGTTATATCTTTTTTTATATAGAAATACACTGTTTGAAATTATAACAAAAATTGAGTAATTCAATCCTATTATCATTGTAACAAAAATTTGATGGAAAGAGATTATTTAACCAAAGTTATAGAACAATTTTTAAAAGAAAGAATTTATTGAAAGGTTGAAATATAACTCATCCTCTGATTCGCACACATACGGAAATCCTTCTGGACATGCTGAGGATCAAATTACCCAGTATTTCTTGCGGTAACCTGTCCCATTTTTTGAATAGTGGCTTTCTGATCTCTGGTACTGTCTGAGGAGGTGGCTAACGATTCCACCAGCTCACTTGCGAACATCCCACCCGTGTTCTGAAGTCAGGCGAGCCGGCAGGCCCTAACCTTGTTATGTCGTATTGACTCGTTGAGCTCAACATTATCATCGATCAGCTCGAATTGGTGCCCATCGTTTACTCGGAATGGTCTGACAATTCTATCAATAGCGACTGTTTTGTACTTATCTGCCCTCATGGCGCCTCGATACGGGATCAAAGGTATTCTAGCTTTGGAGCTGACAGCTCCAAGTCAAACACCCCCCGCTGAACAGTTCCAGTGACAGTTCGTCACGACATCGCATCAAGCCTCTAATGGACGCCACACACGGTCAGTTCAACTGATCATTCCAACTGATCAGTTCCAAACTAAAAGTGATAATATTTTTTTAAATATTGGGTTTTCGATATATTTTACATCGAAAATCCCATATTTAAAAAATATCAACAGTTTTAGTTTGAACTGATCAGTTGAAATGATCAGTTTAACTGACCGTGTGTGGCGACCATAAAGCCTGGTGTAAGCCATTCCGAATGGTCTGAGTGCTAACTTGAACTAAGTCCAGAGGCGGCCCGTACTTTTGCCTTTGTTGGTGGCGTTGATTGTTGGGTCACGGGCTGCCAGCAATCTGATACATAGCGCTTCTGAGCAGTAGTCAGAACAGTTGGGTGACCACTACGGAGTCAGTCAGCTAAATTATGTATGCTGCGGCGGTACCTCTGCAACGTAGCCACGACACAGGATTGGGATACAGCAACTCTGCGTGCGATTTCTCTCGTAAAATACCCGTCTTCCTTCAAAGTTACAATAATTCTTGCTCGTAAAACTTCTGTTGGCTTCTTGTTAATCACAACTTTCGCCGAAAAAAAATATTTTAAATCTGTCAAAATTTACTTAGTCAGATTTCTGAATGAGCGTAAGCTTGGATTGAATTTATTATTATATAGTAAAAAGCAATTGAATTTGTTTTATATGTTAATCTAAAAAGAAGAAGAAATCGTATTACAGTCTACTGTAACAAAAAAGATTTCGATTTTTCAAACCGATCGCAAACTTTTTTGATGTGTATATTATTGAAATGAATTATTGTAAGTAGGATCCTTATATTTATTGTTATTTTTTTAAAAAACTTACACTTAACACCTTAACCTAAAGGGTACATAGGGCGGACTTAATGCCATGTGGCATTCTCTGCCAGTCAACCCTGGGTGCCAAGGACAATTGTTGGCAGGTGCGACCATTATACGTAAATAAGTGCTTATACATTAAAATATACATATAATATGCAAAGTAAATATATACACATTACATTTAAATATACACACATATAGTATAAATATACGTACAATAATACATACATACATATATATAATATATATTATATACATGCTTATAAACTTCGTAAATAAATATCCAAATGAATGATATAATATATAATATAATGTTTGAATAATATATAATGAAATAAATATTTGAAGTAAAAAAGAAGAAAAGAAAGACAAAAATTAAGTAAAAATAATGTTAATTAGTAGTTTCCTTCAGGTAATGTTCTCGGAGAAGAACTTTGAAAACTTTTTTATTTGTGGCATTCTATCGTTGGGGAGGGTGTTCCAAAGTTGTATAGATTGTATCGTAAAAGACGACCTAAAAAATTTGACTTATGTTGTGGAAACCTTAACCTCAGACGGTTTGACTGTCGGGATGTTCGACCGTCGATCGGATGAAAAAAATGAAAATTATCCTTAAAATAAGAAGGCGACCTTGGATCGTTTAAAATTGAATAAAGTACAAGTAAAATTCTAGAGCATCGCCTTTAACGTATAGGTAGCCATTTAAGCTTTGAACGATAGGATGATATGTGGTCATACTTACGTAAACCAAAAATAAACCATATGGAATTATTAAGAAGGCGCTCCAACTTGTTTAGAAGATTTTCTGACAGATCTGGGTAACATACATCGGCATAGTCGATAATAGGTAGAATAAGGGAATGAACCAGCGTAAGCTTGGTTTTGAAAGGTAATTAATTTTTAAGACGATAAAGGGAACGCAAGGTAGCAACAACTTTACGACTAACTTCAGAGATCTGCAATTTCCAGGTCATAGTTTTATCCATGTACAGGCCAAGATTTTTTTATGGAATCACAATATGGAATCAAACTTCCATTATAAATTACAGGAGAGAGATTTCCATAATCAACCTTAGCCAATAATTGCGAACTTCCGAATATTACAACTTTGCATTTGGCAGGATTAACAGAAACGCCATATTTACATGACCATTCTCTTATGGCTTCCAGGTTATCATTTAGTTTGTCTATTACAAAGTTAAGATTAATTAAGCTTGACTGTACATAGAGCTGGAGATCATCCGCATACAGATAGTACGAACAATGTAAAACTGAGGAGATAGAATTTATAAATAAGGAAAACATAATAGGAGAAAGCATTCCGCCTTGCGGCACACCAGATTCAATTTTAGCCCATGCATATTGATTGTTATTCTATAGAATCAAGATGTCAGCCACAATATACACTATCAATTTGTAATTTTGTATTTGTAGGTTTTTTTGTTTTATTTTGAAGAAATTGTCTTCACATTTTAGGTTTGCGTCATTGCAAAAATGACTTTAATATTCCATTGGTCAAATAAAATTAATGCAATCCACTATATTTTATGTTATTGTTATTGTTGATAATTTACTTATATTTTTCAATAATAAAAGTAGAAAGGTATCTGATTTTTTTGTCTATGGTTGAAGTCGTGTTTTTAATTATATTCTCCAAATTGAATTTTTGGGTACAACGTAACGGCCAGTATCAACAGAGGTTATAGCATAGATTAATTACTGTTAGATACTGGCCTTCTGCGTAGGACAGGGATTATCGTTGTGTGTGCAAGCACAGGTGCACTGTGTATTCCCTAACTCTTATTGTCCGATGGAATGGTAATCCAAAATGACCGGATAAACATTACATGGAGATGAAATTAAGCCAACATGCTGCTGAGAATTTCTTGATAAAAAAACTCATTCAACAGATTTTTATCACGACCCCGGAGTCGAACTCGCGACCACATGTTTAGCAGTCACGCTTACAACCACTATAACAACGAAGCAGTCAGGTCGGGTTATTTAGCAATGTAACGATTCCGATACCGATACCGATATAATCGGCGGACCGATATATATCGGCACCGCCGATTATATACAACCTATATCAAGAGTTTGAAAAGCGCGCGAAACGAACATTCTTGCTCAGTGCAGTTGCCTCAGTGTCTGTTTCCAACTGCAGGTCTTTTACAAAATGATTTGCGTAACAAATTATCTGCTAATAATTTAAAAAACTTTGTTACTTCAGATTCAGAGTCTGAAAAATATAGGTAACTTTTATAAAGGTATCGGTATGGATATCGCCGATTATTTACTACAATAATCGGTATCGGTATCGTATCGGCACAATTATGTAACGTTTCATCTTTACTAAAATGTAATGCTTATCTTATCTGCATATCTTATTTCTGTGAGAATTTTGAAGCTGTAGAGTCCATTATGCATGCTGTCTAAATTTAAATAAAAAATATGTGCAGTTCACACGCAGTAGACGTTAAAACTTCAAATTACTTCAAAATAAAATAAAATACTTACAAAATAAAAATATTTCAAGGCAAATGATTCTTAATATTATAATTTTTAACCGTGCGGCATAAAATATATAATAAAAGTTTAATTTTATAGCAAATAAATGCTACAAACCTTATTTATAGACTAAGTTTTAGTGTAATAAATAAAAACAATATTTTCTTGTAAGTTGTAAAAGCGCCATCTACCTCATTCTATAGTTAAAATATTTTTATCGAAAATAATTTGATTGACTCTCAAGGTGGTACGTATAAAAGACGCTAGATGGCATGAATTTATGTAATAGTGGATTGGTATACTAAATTTTTTCAATATGGTTAGTATTTTTTTTGATGTTTATGTATGTCCCTTTTCCGGTGTCATCGAGTTTGCAAATCACAACGATTCTAAAAATAGTTTTCACTTCAAAATATGTCAAATATAACACATTCGAGCTGTAGCCATACAAGTATACAAGTTACAGGTATACAAAAAGTACTCTGCGTACAAGGCACCACGTTCTTCTTCCTTCCATTCATAACGTCTAACATAGGTGACATCATCAAATACGTGTTGGCGTCCTTACTTGTTACACACACACTTCACATGTCGTCAGAACATGTACTCACGCACATGTATGCATCTTAAATATTAATTTAAAATCAATAACATGATTTTAGGAGCATACGAGTCGTATGTTGTATGCATGTGTGCATCCAGTAGTAGACTTCTACGGACTGTTAAAGAAGATGAAAGCTGTGTGCGTGTCAACTATTTTTTTTATAGAATAGGGGGCAATCGAGCATGCGGCTCACCTGATGGTAAATGACTACCGCCGCCCGTGAACATCTGCAACACCAGGGGAATTGAAGATGTGTTGCCGGCCTTTTAGAAAGGAGTAAGTAAGCTCTTTCCTTGAAGGTCCCTAAGTCGTATGGGTCTGGAAACATTGCCGATTGTAAACGATTCCACAGAGGGGTAGTCCGACGAAAAAACTCCTGGTGAAACATACAGCGGTGGACCGCCAAACATCCATCATCATCATCATCTTCGCAATACCATCCACACCATCATTAAGAAGGTGGTGTGGAATGTATCGCAAATTTTGTCGCGAAGTACGTTCGTGGAATTAATTCGATCAATTCCTCACTGCACTCCCCGAGGTATGTGCGATAGTAGAGGTAAAGGGATGCAACCTGTCTACGCAGCGCCAGTGAAGCGAGCCAATCGGAGAGAACTTGGTCGTCGACGATTCGAAAAGTGGAAGGAACTGGCACTGGGGAGCACCGGCTCAGCGATGGGAACAGTATCCATATGAGGACGAACCTGCGCCTTGTACGAGGGCGGCACTGAAAATTTCGGGAATCAAGGAAGTGACACAACATTACTGTTTAAAAATGTATTTATTGCTTTTCGAAGTATTCTCCGCGAAATTTGACACATTTTTCCATACGATGGAACCAATCATTGAAGCAACAATTCCATTCGGAAGTTGGGGTCTCCAAAATGGCCGTTTTGTAGGCGTCCACAGCTCCTTCAGGTGATGAAAATCTCTGTCCACGCAATTTATTCTTTATTTTAGGGAAAGTATAGAAATCATTAGGGCTTAGGTCGGGGCTGTACGGCGGATGGTCTAATAATTCTATGTTTTCTTGCTCTAAAAACTCTTTTATTCTGTGTGCGGTGTGAGAACTCGCATTGTCGTGATGGGGGATGATGCGGCGGTTGCAGTTCTCTTTACGGAGTTCAGAAACGACCTGTGACAAACAAATGCTAGCATACCATTCTGCATTAACCGTTCTTTGTCCCTCAAGAGGAATAGTCGTAACATGGCCGGTTTTGGAGACAAACGTGGCCACCATTTTTTTAGCAACACTCCGTGAACGAACAATTTTTGTTGGCTTTAACTCATTTTCGAACACCCATACGTGACTAGTTTTTTGTTTCAGGTTCGTACGCGTATATCCAGGATTCGTCACCTGATACGATGTTGTATACAGCATTTGAGGATTCTGCGTGGAATCTTTCGAGAGTTCTGACGCACCAAGTAACGCGAGCCGCTTTTTGCTCTTCACAGAGCGAATGCGGTATCCATCGGGTAAACAACTTTTTTACACCTAATTGGTCATGCAACATTATTTGTATTTGACTCATGCCAATGTCTAAAGTTGCCTGAATTTCGCGGTATGTCACATGTCGATCTTTCTCAATCAGCTTACGCACAGCATCAACGTTTTCTTGGGTGACTGAGTTTTTGGACGACCTTGACGGGGATCATCACTGAGCTTGACACGTCCACGTTGAAATTCAGCAAACCAGCGATAAATTGTGGTTTCGGATGGGGCTTCATCACCAAATGCAGAATTCATCCAGTCAATACACTGTTTTTGTGTTAAACCTCTTCGAAAGTCATAATAAATCATCGCTCTTGAATTTTCTCGAATCAATTCCATTTTCTCAACGACTAAACAAGTTTGACAAAACCTTGTGACAAGACCGAGAATCTTTTTTTAAATAAATAAATGGTATTCGATTTTTAAAACTAAGGAGTTTTCAATTAAAAAGATTTTAATATGACAGGAACAGTGGAAATATTCCATTCCCGATACTTTTAGTGCAGCCTAGTAAAGTTGCAAGCGGTGTGTCGGCATGAAATACTGTCCCGCTCTGAGCACGCCAATCTTTTCAGAGGCCAATTTTTTCCTCCCTCCAAGAATATCACAAAACACGGTCCTGAGCCAATTGCATCTAACGATTTCCTGCATTTATTACCAAGTCGTCACTCAATCTTTTTGGGATCGCGATATACTTCGCTTATTATGGTTTTATTCGGATTAGTAAGCTGAAGTGGAAATAAGCCGGCCTCATGGCTCGAAAAACCGAAAACCGATAGGAAAGAAAATTTCTATAGTGGCAGCCTCGTGACGGTAAGCGTAAAATTATTGTTCGTATAATAGTATATCCCATTAGTTATAAGATACGTGAGGGTAACATGGGCACCATAAGCTTTGTCGCCCTATAAAATCAAAACTAGGAGAAGGGCAAAGACAAAAACACAAAGTCGTATAGTTTAACCAATATTTAAGAAAAAATTGTAACGAAGCTTTTGCAATAATTAGGAACACTTCAAAAAATCTTCTTAAAAAACTGACTACACTACACCATAGATACTAAAATCGACTAAAATATTAACTATAATATAAACTTTCAAAATGGCTTGGATAAAGCAGCGCTCTTTTAACCCTTTAATATTTGATTGGGTGCGTTTGGCAGAAAAAAGCGCTAGCAAGCGCTTACAAGCGCTGAAATAGTTTTCGGCTAGGACACGATTGCTAACCCGCCCGCCATTTTGTTTATTTAATTTGTTTGTTTTGAAGAGAAAATTAATATTAGTTTTAACTAATAACAAATTGGTAAATTTTTAATATGAATACTTTACAAACACATATTTAAATTAGGTTAGGTTCCCCCGGTTAAAACAACTTCGTGTCCCAGAGGAAAATAGCTACTTACGATTTGACAGCGCTTACCTCTTACGATCGCCATTTTGCTTACAAGCGCTTGCTAGCGCTTCGTTCTGCCAAACGCACCCATTGATTGATTGATGAAGAGCTATCGTATCACAGAGACATCTATGCAAACAAGGCTGTAGTTTTTGAGTTATAAGAAAGTGGTCATATTAATCGGATATTATCCTAATGTACTATATAATTCGTTTATATTTCTTGTTCATTGTCTGTACAAACCTCAATAAAAATACATTAAAACTTTTTACATAACACCAAAACTTTTTTTAATCCGGCAGAAATAAAAAGAAGAAAACAGAAGAATTCAAAATTCAAAATCCATTCGCGACGGCTTTTGTTCTAACGCCGCATTTCAATTTGAACAATGATCGGAATTTCAATGTAACACAACTACAAAAAACCTCTAAATTCGCAAGTGCTGGAATCAGGAAAAGCTATCTAAATTCCAGTAAAAACATGGCGCTAGTTTTAAGAAAAGCTATTATACCGAAAAACGTATCACTGCTGCGATGCATTAGAAAAAAGAGTTACGCTACAGCTGCAGCCAAAGGGATTACGACACCGCTTGGTAAGTGCACTGATAGTTTACCTATATTACTACGTTTAATACAATGAAAACAACGAATGCTTAAATAAATTTCTTTGGTCATTGATAAAATAATTCAATAACATAATTCAAGAGTGTTCTACATCAGATTGTCCTACAAGTTTTAACCAGAGTGTTATTAGAATAAGAGAAAGAACTGAAATAAGCTTAAATAACGTGTTATAGAATTTTAATTTGAAAAAGAAATTAGCAGTTGTTTCTTTCCTGACATACGGCAATCTCTTCGCATCCTAAATAATATTCTCTTTAGCTTATAATAGTGACCGACGACCGTTAAAAGTGCATTATTTACGCGAAACATCGGTGTAATTTTCTAAAAACTATCACTATCAAAGTATCCCTAAAACTCAAATGGCTCGACTGATTCTGATGAAATTTTTGTGTGTTTGAGTTACGTACGTTAGTCCCTGGCAGGTTACGTATGGTGGCGCTGTTGTCGAGATACAGACATCACCCGTGAGAAGCCGGGGCGGATAACCTAGTATAAAACAAAATTTGGCAGCTTTTTCCGTGTATATTACGGCGGCTGGTGTTGTTATTTTGGAGAAAATGGCCGCCACTGGGGGACCTGTTGGCTATAATACTCTTAAATTCCATTATGTCGTAAATTATTCCTGGATAGCAACCACCAGCCTGTAACTTTCATTAACTGAGTATTATAACCACGGATATCCCTTTCAGTGGCGGCTCCTGTCGGTGACACAGCCCTTAACGTATCATGGTGCAGAATGCGCTTTACTCCGCTATACGGCGGGGACTGCAGAGGAATACGTCACTATGCCGAGAAAAAAGAAGAGGGACGGAAAGAAGATGCCCAGCCTCAAGCATGTCCATATTGCGCAGGCTATCAGAATACCCCTTACAGTCTCGCTGCTTCATGTGGCCCCTGTCCACCTTGCGGCCCCTGTCCACCTTGCGGCCCCTGTCCACCTTGCGGCCCTTGTGGGCCATGCGGCCCCTGTCCACCGTGCGGTCCATGTGGACCATGTCGTTACCCGCCATGTGGGCCATGTCCGCCTTGTGGGCCACCGCCTTGTGGGCCATGTCCGCCATGTGGGCCATGTCCGCCGTGTGGCCCATGTCCGCCGTGCGGGCCATGCCCGCCGTGTGGACCCTGCTGTCCTCCGCCCTGCCCGTGTCCGTGCCCTTGTCCACCGAAATGCCCGCCGAGAAAATGCGAAAACGCAGCATGTCCTACGTGTAGAGCTCAACCGACTCTAGCAGAAGCAAAAGTCGCCAAATCCCAAGAAAAACCGTTAGGGACAGAAGTAGCAGCAGAAGCTTTGAAAAAGCAGACGTCCAAGAGTGATAAACAGTCTTCGCGAGTTTCCAGTAACGCTATCAAAGTGTCGCCATAACCTTCAACCCATAAGTCATTCAATAGTTTACTACTTTACATTATTAATAATAAAAATTTTAATTCGATTTATTTTGATGTTTCTTTGCTTAAAATATACTCCATATGATACATATTACGTTTGTTTTATTACTATTCTTTAAAAGTCTACCCTGTCAACAGAAAGTCACAAGAAGAGAGAGAGAAAGAAGTAAAGCTGTGGTAAGGGATTAGCGTTCTCGGGTTAAGTGCTTGCTGTAAATTTAACAGGACGTGAAAAACTCGGGTTCTAATAAATACATATACATATAAATTTCGAAGAGTTGTAGACGCATTAGAACAGTGCGTCAGTATTTCCTTACCCTAAAACCTTACAAATTTTTAAACATGCACCATTTTTTCATGAGTTGCTTCATGTATTTCAGTATTTGCGGACGCAAGGTTTTTCATTCAATATTGAGCATTGTAACTGGGTTTCGGTAGGTTAGACTGGGATACAACATTCGTTCCAGAGCAAGAATATTACACATAGTTTAGACATTTTTGTATGGGATAAGGTGACAAACGAGCACACAGTCCACCTGATGGTAAGTGGTTGCTGCGGCCCATAGACATCTACATCCATCCTCGATTAGAAATCAAAATGCAGATGCGTTGTCACCCGTGAGGTCTAAGATGGGATGCCTCGTTTCCAGGAAAAAGGGTCTCCGGTTCTCTACACATGGTGAGTGTACGAAACACAGCAGCACTAAGCTACAATTTCACGCTGGTATTCTGTGAGAGCGTGGTCCTTCCCCGGTCGAGCCGACTCATTTGTGCTACAACTACACTACTAATATAACTGCAGCATGGCTCTACCACGTATAACATTGTATAGATTGTATTAATTTAAGGCAAGAAATATTTGTTTTGAAATAGGCCATTAAGCCAATAAACCGTTACTGTTTTCGCAAGCTTCTTATAGAGAGCTTTGTCTCCAGTCGTTAACACGGACGGGCAGGAAAACAATGCTTGTTGCAGCTTGTCATATTGTTCAGTCTACCGTTACAGCCTAGAGTATAGGCCTCCGTCATAGGTTACCACATAGATGGATTTACAATAGTCGCCTCCCTTGGTAAGCGAGTTGGCAGCCGAGTTTATTTGTAGTCGTTATCTCCTCGTCTGTACAAACGTCCCGACATAATATGGCGTCGAGTGATAGCAAACTATTTGTAACATATGTATATGATATATATAACATACATATATATAACATATATATCTGCTATGCATAATCTTATACCTTATTTAATACCGTTTCCATTGATATATGATTTCAATATACTTACTTAGTATATATATATATATATATATATACAATATGTAACGTAATTAACGCACACCCTCAGACATCCTAATTAGTATATTATGTTATAATCATAATACATACACTGAATTTTTAGTTAAACATTTTTATGCACTGATTATTTATCAAATTAGTTATACTAATTCCGGAAGAATGTAGTGGTCACAGTACAAATCCACGAACGCAAAGACTTTAACGTGCTTTAAATAAAGTTCATTTTTCTTTACTATTATTGAATGACAGAATTACCAATAATACAAATAAAACTGCACTCTTAAGTCTTATTGCCTTAAGTTACGGTCCATTTCAGTTTGTTTTGACTGTACTAATTTAGTGTGACTGTAATTTACGTAGTTTTAATTATTTTTGGGATAAAAATTACCTATATTAAAAATATTAGAAATCGATTCAGTAAATGATTCTGAACAAACTACTTTCTCAAAGTGCGTTAATTATGTTACGTGTTGTATATATATTATATATATATATATATATATATATATACTTACTATACTTGTTATATACTAAGTACTTCGGAAAGTGCTCGACAGATGTGCCATATTAGCCAAAATGACCCCGACATTCGAGTGGATACTGGCCGTCTTATGATGTATTTCTCTGCCGCCTCTGGATGATATTGGGTAGCGGATAATCTTACACGACCGCTACACGGTTTACTTATTGTGCATCCTGATTAAAACAAAACCAAAACTGCGTTTTTGGTGAGGCCTGACTGAAAACTTGTCAGCTACAAGTTGTGATCACAACTGTGTTCGGAGATTGCGTTAAAGCTCGCGCTTATAATATATATTATACTGAGTGCCTCGTTGTTCTAGTGGTTGTAGTAGTGCGACTGCTGATCATGAGGTCCTGGGTTCGAATCCCGGGTCGGGCCAAAAATTAATTATTGAAGATTTTCCGTCAAGAAATTCTTAGTAGTTGCCCGGAGTCAAGAAGTTGGCGGTGTCTTACCCTCGTTTTTTTATAGGACAGGGTGACGAACGAGCACGCAGTCCACCTGGTGGTAAGTGGTTGCTGCGGTCCATAGACATCTGCATCTATCCTCGATCACGAATCAAAATGCAGATGCGTTGTCACCCGTGAGGACTAAGAAGGGATGCCGCATTTCCAGTAAAAAGGGTCTCCGGTTCTCTACACTCACCATGCAAAACACAGCAGCATTAAGCCACTATTTCACGCTGGTATTCTGTGAGAACGTGGTCCTTCCCCCGGTCGAGTCGACCCATTCGAGCTACAACTGTACTACTAATATAACTGCAGCATGGCCCTACCACGTGCAAACCCCGTGCCTCGGAAAGCACGTAAAGCCGTTGGTCCTGCGCCTGATCTCTCTCCGGTCGTGTCGGTTTACGTCCCATTGGAATATGAGAGTGAGGCAATATAGAGAGTGCACCTGTGCTTACGTATACACTCGGGCACTATAATCCTGTCCTGCGCTGATGGCTAGTCTCCGTTGAGGCAGGCCGCCGTGGCCACCGAAATTCGGTCTGGAGGACATTATGATATATACAGATTTTTAAAAACGGCTGAACCGATGATTCTGGCCCTACCGGGGATTCTAGCCCGGGACCACGGTAATCAACAGTCGCGTTTTTTTATTTTACGGTCCACCTGATGGTAAGTGGCTACTGTATGCCACAGACACCCGCAGTCAATTTCATATGAAGAAAAGTACCTCATGCCGCATCTGAGGACTAAGATGGAATGCCTCACAGCCGATAATTATACCGGCGTTCTATACTCTTCAAACCGGAACTCACGAGTATATAGTACTTATAGATCTTTTCTATATTTCAATATTGGTTGCCGATCGGAATTATTTAGGTGGTAGAGCCACGTTGCAGCTATGTTATGGTTGTAGCACGAATGGGTCGGCTCGACCGGGGAAGGGGTGTCCCTTCCCCGGTCACACAGAATACCAGCGTGAAAGAGTAGATCAATGCTGCCGAGTCGTATGGTATGTGTAGATGCGGAGACCCTTTTAACTGGAAACGAGGTATTCCACTATAGTTCTCAGGAAGATAGGCTTTTTGATTCTTAATCAAGGATACTTTATCAAGGATGTCTATGGGCCACATCATCCATTTACCATCAGAATTAGTGTGTAAACGTCACGTCACGTCTGATTCCTATAATGATTCTCGGGAAATAACACTATGGAAGTAGTTGGAATCAACCATTTTTGTTGTTGTCCACATCAGTTTTTGGAACCGTTTCTGAGATTCCGATTATATATATATATATATATATATATATATATATATATATATATATTCGGGATTCGAACTCGCGGCACTCAGCAACTCTGAGCTAGTTAGTCTAGTTAGTTAGTACATTTGAAAAAAAAAAGGTATTTGTGTTGCTCGTAGTTAATTTTTTTTGGCATAATTAGAATTCCGGTACTCAAAATCTGTATACAATGTTTTATGTTGCACTATACTATACACACTCACTCACACTCACGCCTGTCAGGAGGCGTAGCCAGAGACTACGGACTTACATTAGGCACGATCTTGAAATACCTCTCTCGTCTTTACATCCATATATCTACGCACACACGCTCGTCGGTTAAGGGTACTCCTAATGTAACCCATTTTCAAAATATCGCCAATTTAATCGATGAACTGCCGTTTACATCTGCGATATAAATTTGCTTTGTTACTCTTCCCTCGTTCATTCTTTCTACACGACCAAACTATCGAAGCATTCCTTTCTTAATCCTTGTCACAACATTGAACATCATCTTGCAAAACACACTCTTCTCTTATCACGCAATTTCTCACCCTGTCATTCAGATTCAGCCTAGCATACTTAAAGACCGCATTTCTATAGCATTTATTCTACTTTCATGCTTCTTCTTCTCTTTATGTTGCATTCGCATTTTATACAGTTTATTTTATACAGTCTTTACGTGGTAGAGCCATGCTGCAGTTATATTAGTAGTATAGTTGTAGCACGAATGGGTCGGCTCGACCGGGGAGGGACCACGCTCTCACAGAATACCAGCGTGAAATAGCAAAAGTGCTTTTCATATCCAACCCTTTTTTACTGGAAACGAGTCATTCCATCTTAGTCATCACGAGTGACAACGCATCTGCATTTTGATTCGTAATCGAGGATAGATGTAGATGTCTGCGGGCCACAGCAACCACTTACCACAGGTGGACTACGTGCTCGTTTATCACCCAGTCCTATAAAAAAAAATATTTTTTTACCACGTATTTATTAATTCGCTTTATTGTCTGTCGTTGTTTATACGTGGTAGAGCCATGCTGCAGTTATATTAGTAGTATAGTTGTAGCACGAATGGGTCGGCTCGACCGGGGAAGGACCACGCTCTCACAGAATACCAGCGTGAAATAGTAGCTTATTGCTGCTGTGCTTCGTATGGTGAGTGTAGAGATCCGGAGACCCTTTTTACTGGAAACGAGGCATTCCATCTCAGTACTCACGGGTGACAACGCATCTGCATTTTGATTTTTAATGGAGGATGGATGTAGATGTCTATGGGCCGCAGCAACCACTTACCATCAGGTGGACTGTGTGCTCGTTTTTCACCCTATTCTATAAAAAAAATTGTCTGTCGTTTCGGGTGGTATCTTGCAACTCAAACTTCGAGCACTTCCCGATGAGCTAGAGACTTGAAATTCAAATTGAACATAACTCAGGAGTGGATGACAATGTAGTAATATGAAAAAACGGGGTCAGATTTTTCTAGTGATTAGGAAGAAGTTGCTCGTCATCTCTTGGTCTGTTTCCCTTTTTATAGACTACTAGCTGTACCCCTCGACTCCGTCCGCGTGGAATTTATAACGAATGGTTTTTATGGGTTTAAATTACATATTTTTAGTAAAAAAAAATGCTTTAAGATAGGGCATAGTTGAACTTGATTATACTGGATGACCTTTTTACCGTCTGGAAAAAAATAAGTTGTAACATGTGAACGGAGTAGAAGCCTATCGTACTATTATTTTACAAAATAAAAACAAAAATTTTGAATGAAATTGAAATCTATCGAAATTCAAATCATATCTACCCCAGCCTGTGACCCTGCAAAGTGACAAGGTCAAAGATATTGCCGTTCGTAAAGTAGGGTGGATATGATTAAAATATCGATAGATTTGAATAAATTTATTTAATTCAAATTTTTTGTTTTGATTTTTTGTAAAATATCAATGCAATAGGCTTCTACTCCGTTCACAAATTACACCCTATTTCTTTTCCAGACGTAAAAAAGGTCATCCAGTATATGTACCTAACATCAATGTAACATCTATGATCCACGAAATAAATGATTCTGTTTTATTAGTATACGAACAAAAGGCTCCGTTCCTGCCTGTACCAGCAGTAAAAAAATTCAAGCATGGAGGATCTGAGAAGTTAGGAAATTTTCAAGGACATTTATTTTCAACACGCATTGGGGCAGCAGCGTGGTGGACAACTACCGGAGACCTATTGATGGGAAGTATGTAGGTCCTATCAGCCTATCGAAGTCCACCGCTAAGCCATTGCGGGGAATAATTGGCGTGATTGCCATACTTGGCAGGCAGGTCGCATAGGCCCATCTCCTGTTTGTTTCTCTCTGTCGCCTTTTATGACTCACGGGATGATATGTGGTAGTGGAGTTTCTAACACCGCCACCACTCTACGCATAGTACGTGAAGGTAATATGGTTATCCGGTTAATATGGTCACTCTCTTGTAACTCAAAAACATGTTTGCGCTAGATGACTTTGTAATACGATCGCTTTTCATGAGTCAATCAAATAAAGGGTCAAAAAGACACCGGCTTTATCGATGTCATTTTGACAGATGACATTATAGTGAATATTTTAGTCGCTTTTATGGTGTAAGTGTAGTTAGTATTTTTTTAAAAAAATTTACGACGTGTTCCTAATTATTGCCAAAGCTTGTTTTTTTTTTCTTAATATCTATTATATTCTAATGTATATTCAAATTAGTTATAGTATACGTCTTTGTTTTTGTCGCTATCCTTCTTTTTTTATAGAATAAAAGTGACAAACGAGCACACAGTCCACCTGATGGTAAGTGGATGCTGTGGCCCATAGACATCTACATTTTTATCCTATATTGAAATTCAAACGCAGATACGTTATCACCCCTGAGGACTAGGATAGAGTGCCTCGTTTCCAGTAAACGTCTACACTCACGACACGAAACACAGCAGTATTAAGCTTCTATTTTACGCTGGTATTCTTTGAGAGCGTGGACCTTCCCCGGTCGAGCCGACCCGTTCGTGCTACAACTGCAGTATAGCTGCAGCGTGGCTCTACCACGTATAAAAGTTCTCCTTCTGCCAGTTTTAGTTTTATAGGACGGCAAAAGTAAGGTGACCATATTACCCTCGCGTACCTTAGATATGTAAAGTTGTATGGTATTTTATTAATTTGCCTTCCAAGCGGAGCGCTTACCTCCCTATTATCCTTATCTATCATTCTAACTTTGAAGAAGTCCATGTCCAGCAGTCTCATGGTGGACTTCATTTTTTGACTGCATACAACGTATCGTAAACTTTGCAGCTACCCGGGTGAGATGTCGCAACCAAACCAAAATGGATTCCGACAAGCCCCGGACTCGTTTGAGGACTGAGAACTCAAAGCAGCTGCCGATGGCGATCGAGTGTAGCAAGACGAACAAGATTTTTCCGCTCCGGTTCTGCATGTCGTGCCCGACTGTTGACACATCAACGGAACACGCTGTGACACCGGAAAAACTTAGCCATCTTAAAACTAGACATGTGTCCCTCTTCACTAAACTGAATACAAAACACACATCTGTTACATTTCTTAATAACTATCCGTCTAACTTGATGACGTCATGCGTTCCCCAAGTGGCGTGCTGGCGTTCATATTCCAAGTGTTGTTCGCCATGTTCTTTTCCTAGCTGCTGCGGCTGTCTGCCACCACCATGCAATGAACCGCCCCGTTGTATACAATGTATGACTGGTTACTACTACTACCCCTATGGGTACTGGTTTTGTGGTCCATATCATGTAGGTGGTACATGCTGCCCCGTGGGGCCATCCGGAATTTGTCCTCCACAGTCAAAGTGTTGTCCCACAGCAGCCTGTGTTTGTCCGGCAGCGGCTGCCGTCGTGACTCAAGCGGTGAAAGCTTGCGCTAAAACTAAGCCCATTTCCGATCAGCCTTTCGAATCTCCTATCTCTGAGCAGAAACCTCAGAGGTTAAAGAATAAAACCATTAAGCCGGAATCTGGAGTACGTAAGGCTATCAGACCGGATCTTTCTAAGGCAATTCCAATTCCTTTAAGCACCGATGCCAATGAAAAAAGCAGTCCAAAGTCCGCAGTAGAAAATAAACAGATCCATTCGACTACTTACTCTTCGCTTTGCTGTTCACCTTGCGGATTTAAAGGTCCATTAGAAAATCCTGTCAATTCTGTAAAGGCTGATTTTAATCAAATGAAGGTAAATTATCACAGCATCAGTGGCCGTTTCAATTCTAGACTGGGTTATGCAAACTATCGTGCTCCAATAAATAAGAGAGACATCACTGTTCATCAAAAGCGTTGTAGGTATACCGGTGTCATGAGACCTCATACACTACTTGGCAATGGAAAGAACGACTGTCATGGAATAAGACTTGAAACATATACTCGCCCCCAAGCAGTTCATGAGACGTTTAATCCCTATGAATTATAGTTTTCACACCCTCAAATTCAAGCTTTTTTGTCAATACTGTTGTTTTCTGAACTGAATTGTAAAAAAAAACTACACTATAATAAAAATACTAAAATATTCAGTTGTTTTATTTTCTGTTTATAACTCACTCGCCTTATTGTATCCGATAGAAGATGGTGATTATTATAGTAAAGAATCGTGATTTCAGCGAAATCATGCAAGCCGAGCTTGAGCGGACTGTTAGAGAAAGCCACAACGAGACATCCGATGGGCAAGATCACCGAGGTGTTGAAGACAAAGCAGTCATTGAAGACATGGTGCTTGCCACGACGATGCTTTTCCTGTACTTCCATCATGATGCCAACAAAAGCGCAAACGTTGCTCACTTCTAAGTACAGCTGGTACAATATCACTGCGAGCCCCAACAAGAAACTTCACTTTTGTAACACGAACAATTTACCAATAAGAAATAGATTGTCATCTGCGTCTCTTACCCTACCAACGACACCTGTTGGCGATAAGGTACATTATTCAAACTGTATAAAGGATAGTTTTACTATGTGCGGTTGCCCATCACCACCTAGCTGTGACTGCTGCGATCTGCCACCACCATGTAATGAACCCCCGAAGTGCCTTCAGTGTATGACCGGCTACTACCACTACCCATACGGCTTCTGGTTTTGCGGACCTTACAACGTATGTACGGGACCGGTGCCCTGTGAGGGACCGGTCAAGGCCGGCGGATCCTGTGGGCCTGTCGCTGGTCCAGTACCCTGTTTCGGGACGTGCGGGCCGTGCAAGCCTTGCGCTCCGTGTGGACCATGCGCGCCATGTGGACCATGCGTACCATGTGGGCTGTGTGCTCTGTGCGACCCGCATTTATCATACTCGCAGTATGGACAGTATGGACCCAATGCGGCTTTTGGGCAGAGCGCTTCATGCAACCAATATGGACCTCCGGTGCAGCAACCATATTGGGGCACACCTAACGAGTACTCACATCCGACGTACACCTACGATTCAAGCGGTACTCAAGCATATCACAGTTATTCGGATTCAACTGAAACGCATGCTAAGTCACACCAAAAGTCAGAGTTAAAAACCGGAATTTCTCCTAAGACTGGTTTTTCCACGTCAGCAACACTGTCGTCTAAAGCTCCAAAAGAAAGCTTAAGTTCTGACCCAAGCACAGCGACGCCATCTGGAAATGTCAACATGGATACATCACTTGTCAAAACGTATCCGTTCAACAAACCAACCTATAAAATTCCAAAGCCGAAAGGATCGGAATCACGTTCTTTCAGTAGTGACAATAGTCCTCTCAAAAATGAATCAATCGAATAATTATCAACTATAAACATGTTAAAACTATAAACATGGTTGTTGCCACGGACGTCGTAATAGAAACAAGGGTTTTAGCGCATAAAATTTTTGTAATGATATAAGCAGAAATAGTGATGGTGATGTTTTGTAAAATTTTAATTTTAACCTCTCTAAAATATAATATGTACTTAACACATTGATGGTATTTTATTTGCTCCTATTTTTAATAACTTATCGATTCTTAATCCAAAGAATGCACCATATAATACATTGTGTGTGTATGAGCACTAAGATGTAAAAAATTACATCCCTTAGAAGTGATCAGTCAGTTCTCAACACTGCCCGCCAGAGCTCTGAAAGTATTTTCACAGTTTGTTATTAAGTGTGGTGTATATTATTAATGTTGTCACATAACTATTTGGTGTATACAATAGCGTTAATTGGTACTATTTGATGAATTGTGCTGGTGTTTGTGCGATGGCAGCCCGATTACAGAAACAGAGTAGTAAAGAAACCTGTCCAACAGCAGAGAGGTGTATGGTAGGGTATGTATGTATGTCGTCACTTTCATCTAGTGAGAGTCCGCTCAACAATTCGCTTACCGGTACCTGGTTAAGGTAATCTTAAGCCATATTTTTTCCCTGTAAGTTGTACAAAAATAGTGGTAGCATGGTACTCTACGTGGGTAGCAAACATTTCCGTGACACCGAGGTTTTTTATATTTTTTAACCCTTTGAACGCCAAGCGCTAAACATCGGAAGTACTCTCTACGCCAAGCCATTTATTTACTATTAAATACATACAAAATGCGAGTGATGGGGTATGAGGAATATCGATAAATCTTTATCATGGCTACTGTAATCGATTTCCCAAGTACATATAGAGGTGTTAAATTTATTAAATAAATTTTACTATTGTATCATTTTGATTCGCAAACGACCCCATATATATATATATATATAAAATGAATATATAATGATAAAAATTAGATTTTTTCTAAAGTTTCAATCACTTCTAACAGTTTAAAAACTATTTGTGTTCGAAAAATGTAATCTTCTGCTGCAACCCAGTTGTCGAGAAGATTCCATTTTCCGAACACGTATTGTTTATAAAATGTGACGTTCTTTAGAATAAAAATTGTTATTTACCCAACTGTATTTAGACCACTTTTTTGTTCAACCGCCTGTACTACGAGGGGCACACTGAAATGATCGGGAATAGAATATTTCGGATTGAGTTACAATAAAACCTTTTTAGAATTTGAATACTGGCCTCTTAGAATCTTAATGACATTCAAACAATTTAAAAAATTTAAAAAAAACTATTACGGTTTAAAGTTGACACGTCATTAACGAAACACTAAGAAATGGAGCTCACGCGTGAACATTTCCGTGCCATAATTCATCACAATTTTCGTCGTGGCTTATCTCAAGATGAATCTCTCAGCGAACTTGTTTCTATTATGTAGAAGCACCGAGTCAAACGACAATATACCGCTGGTATGCCGAGTTCCGACGCGGTCGTGTGTCGCTCAGCACTATTTCTTCTGCAGATCTACCAGGAACTGCGGTCACGCCTGAAAACATCGCAGCTGTGCGAACTATTATATTAGATGACCGTGATGTGACATACGAGCGGATTCAGGCTGTTATCAGTATCGGAATGACTGCAATTGAGTCCATATTACATAATGAGCTGTGTGTAAGAAAGCTAGTTTCCCGCTGGGTTCCCCACAATTTGTCCGAAAAGCAAATGGCGGCTCGTGTAGATTGGAATACTCTGCAACGCTTTAACGGAGGAAGTCAAATGCCGTTTATAATATCATCTCAGGTGACGAATCATGGATTTATTCATACGAACCTGAAACAGAACATCAGTCAGCAGTTTGGGTCTTCAAAGACGAGGTCAAACGAACGAAAGTGGTTCGCTCCCGCAACGTGTCAAAGAAAAGGTCGCTATGTTTATCTCGAAAAAGGGGCATGTTGCTACAATTCCTCCTACAAATACAGGAACGCAGAACGGTTACCGCTGAGTGGTATATCACGGTTTGTTTGCCAGAAATGATAGCCGAAGCTCCCATACGGCTCGGAAGACAAATGATTTTTTGAAGCAGGAAAACATTGAGCTGATGAGCCATGCTCCGTACAGTCCTGACCTGAGCCCAAATGATTTCTTTACATTCCCTAGAATGAAAGATTTATTACGAGGTCAACGGTTTGAAGACCCCGAAGCAGCTGTGGAAGCGTACAAATCAGCCATTTTTTCAACATCAACTTCAGACTGGAATTACTGTTTCAATGTTCTGGTTTGCACGAATGGGAAAGTGCATTAAGTTGAACGGAGAATACTTCGAAAAACAATAAACTGCAATTTAGCTATATCGTGCATGTGGTTTTTCTTATTCCCGATGATTTTAGTGTGCCCTAGCACAATCTTCTAGTCAATTGTAGATGATTAAATTACCCCATCACTAGTGTCGCTTCAAAGCGACAATGGCATCTGGTGAACGCATGTTTTGAGGTCTTATCTTCGCCTAATGCAAATTCAAATTAAGAATGAATACTTCCTACCAAGATCAAGCTTAACTTTGGTTTCATTCAATTAAGTGACATACGGAGAAGATAACAAAAATCTTTTCACCTATTCTCTATAGTATAAGATAATAAAGTAGCATCTGTTTGTCGTCGCTGGCGTTCTAGCGGCCAATTACGTTTGTCGCTTGTAAGCGTCGTTGGCGTTCATCATCATCATCATCATTACAGCCCTTCACAAGTCCACTGCTGAACATAGGCCTCCCCCAAGTAATGCCACAAAGCACGGTCCTGAGCCACCTGCATCCATCGACTTCCTGCATGTCTTACCAGGTCGTCACTCCATCTAGTGGGGGGTCGCCCTACACTACGCCTACCGGTACGAGGCTGCCACTCGAGAACCTTTCTTCCCCATCGGTTATCGGTTCTTCGAGCTATATGGCCGGCCCATTGCCACTTCAGCTTACTAATCCGTTGGGCTATGTCGGTCACTCTGGTTTTACTGCAGATATCCTCATTTCTGAGTCTATCACGCAGTGAAACTCCGAGCATAGCCCTCTCCATAGCTCGCTGAGCGACCTTGAGCGTCCTCATACGGCCAGCGGTGAAGGACCACGTCTCAGATCCGTAAGTCATCACTGGCAACACGCACTGGTTATACACTTTAGTTTTCAGAGATTGAGGTATACCTGACGAGAGATGTGTCGTAATTTCCCGAACGCTGCCCAGCCGAGTTGAATCCGTCGATTGACCTCTCGGTCGAAGTTGGACTTACCTAGTCGGACTATTTGTCCCAGGTAAACGTACTCGTCAACAACTTCGAGCATAGTGCTCCCAACAACTACCGGCATAGGTGTGACATGGACATTAAACATGATCTTTGTTTTGTCCATGTTCATCTTAAGACCTATCCGTTGGGAGACACCATTGAGGTCATTGAGCATAGTGCTAAGGCCCTCCAGCGATTCTGCCATAAGGACTATATCGTCGGCAAATCGAAGGTGAGTGATGTACTCGCCATTGATGTTAATACCGTATCCTTTCCAGTCCAGTAGCTTGAAAACGTCTTCCAACGCAGTGGTGAAGAGTTTCGAGGATATAACATCACCCTGTCTTACACCTCTCTGCAGTTGGATAGGTTTCGTAATGTGGTTCTGTACTCGGATAGCCATCGTAGCCCTATTGTACAAACACTTCAGCACTTCAATATACCGACAGTCAACTAGGCACCGCTGAAGAGACTGTAGCACCGCCCAAATTTCGACGGAATCAAAGGCTTTCTCATAGTCCACATACGCCAGGCAAAGTGGCAGATTGTACTCTTCGGACTTCTGTACAATTTGCCGAAGGGTATGTATGTGGTCTATGGTACTGAAGCCTTTTCGGAAACCGGCTTGTTCGGGAGGCTGGAAGTCGTCGAGTCTGCATGCGAGACGATTCGTAATGACTCTCGAAAACAGCACGTAGACGCGGCTCAGAAGGGAAATCGGTCTGTAGTTCTTCAAGAGAGCGTTGTCGCATTTCTTAAAGAACAAGACCACCGCGCTTCTGCTCCACGCCTCCGGAGTAGTGCCACCATGGAGGACGGAATTGAAGAGCTTCTGAAGGACTTCAAGTACCGGTGTTCCACCCGCTTTCAGAAGCTCCGCTGTAATTCCGTCCTCGCCCGGGGCCTTGCCGTTTTTAAGGTGGTGGAGAGCCATTCTAATCTCGCTCAGACTGACGTCCGGGATATCATCGGAATAGTGTCGGATAAGACTTGCTCTTGGATCGTTACTCACACTTGCGTGTGGCTCCAACGATGATGTGTACAGCTGCCCAAAGAACCTCTCAATCTCACTCAGAATCTCAGGTGTCCCGGAAACGATGTTGCCACACTCAGTCTTCAGTCTCGACAGTTGGCTCTTTCTGGCAGACAGATCTCTGGCAAAGACTTTGGAGCCCTGGTTCCGCTCGATCGCTTCTTTAATACGAGCAGTATTAAAGTTGCGTAAGTCTCGCCGCATGAATTTGGAGATCTGTCTGTTCAGTTACCTGTATGCTGTCAAATCTGTTGACGATTGCAGCCTCATCTCCCGTCTAACAGCCGTGAGATTAAGAGTGTGATCGAAGAGTTTTTGTGTTCTTCTGCGGCAGGTCTTGCATAACTTAGCTCCGACCGCATGGACAGTTTCCACGAGCTTGTCATTCATATCGCCTGCATTGCAATCCTCTAGGCACTGAAAGCGGTTTTGTAACTCGAGCTGAAAGCTTTCGGGATTCTGGATTAGAGCACGAGGGGGACGGAGCGTTGACTTCATTAGACGAGACCTCTCCAACTTAACATTTAGGTTCAGTGTGCCTCTAACCATTCGGTGATCGCTGCCAGTTTTCACCCTTGCGATCACTGAGACATCACTGAACAGTTGGCGTCTGGTCGTCATAACGAAGTCAATCTCATTTTTTGTCGAACCGTCGGAGTTCGACCAGGTCCACTTCCTGTGGGGCCGCTTCTGGAAGAAAGAGTTCATCATAGAGTCCCTCTTTCTCCATAAAGTCAGCCAGCTGCTGGCCCCTTCAGTTCCGTTACCTTACTCCAAATTTCCCCACCTTCAGCTCACCGCTTTCTCTTGTGCCTAGTTTTGCGTTGAAGTCTCCCATCAACACCGTGTAGTGGGTTTTGGAGGAATGCATGGCTCTGTAAATATCCTCATACATTTCCTCCACCTCCTCATCGGGATGTGCCGAGGTTGGTGCGTAAACCTGTATGACCTTCAGCGAATACCGTTTGGTGATTTTGAGTATCAGGTACGCGACCCTCGTCGACACACTCCCAATCTTTACAACTTTGTTGTCGAGAGACTTGTGGACGATAAATCCGACACCTCCTTGGGACAGATGGTCGCCCTCCCGGTGGTAGAACAAGTTGCCGGACTCGAGGATTGCCGTATCCTCCCCCTCTCTTCGGACCTCGGATAATCCAATAATATGCCAGCGCAACTTGTCTACCTCTTCTTCCAGCTCCAGTATCTTCTCGTCAGTCCTCAGAGTGCGTGCGTTATATGTTGCCAGGTCGAGTCGTCGTAGGTGGCAACCGAACCTCCACCGGAGATCCTTAGCACCCCCTGCTCCGCCGTTACCATGGTCGGCACCGTAGCAAGGAATAGCGGGGCCGCCGGGGACTGGGGGCCGTTTGTTTGCGTCGTTATTCATGGGGGGATATTTGCCATAGTTGCCACGCTTGGCGAGCGGGTTGGCAACCGCAGTTTTTTATTATAACACAGTTGTTATCAGAAAGATGCTGCTGCCCATCTCCTGCCTGTCTCCTGTAATGGATATTCTCAACCGCCACTACATGGCATTCAAAGGTTGGCGTTCAAAGGGTTAATAATGGCAAATACTCAAATTTACTCGATTTTAAGTCTCGTGACGTTACAGCCACTTTGACTTAAAGTGTAAGAGACATCACGAGACTTAACGGAATCTTAAAATTGAGTAGAGTTTGAGTATTTGGTGGGCATAAGTACTATAAGCCAGTACTTGACTACAACCATACCTGACGGTAAGTGGTGATTCAGCCGAAGATGACGAAGTGCGGTGACTTAGCTCACAACAAAGGTTTACTCTTGCCTTGAAGATATAGTAATCAGATGTAAAAACAGATGCTGATAAATGTTACACTCTTTTCCTATATATACCTTTCAATCCTTTGCTATGTATTACGAACTTTGAGTATTCAACCAACCAAAGATTACGAATGATGAGGCAAACCGTTTGGTTCGAATACGTCATATGGTCCACAATGAAGGAGTGGAGACCAGCCGAGCAAATCCTACGCACACGCCGAAATGTACCTAGTTAAACACTTTTGCAAGGACACTTGACTTCCTTTATTATTTTAGCCCTGCTCTTAATGAACCACCTAAAAATCGGGTTAGAGAAAATTTCAACCCCCCCCCCCATCAACTGAAGGTAATGGGTGTTATTCAGAATATCTAGGAAAAAGGAGTTAAGGTAAGCCGGCGCTTTTCTGCGCTTTAGAGACATACAAACTTGTTTTGGAAGCGTTGAATCTCACAATATTCTCATCGCTCTATTCGGAGACTGCATGCAGTAAAACATTTACACACAATGGTAATAAGTCATCGTCATCATGATTACAGCCCTTCACAAGTCCACTGCTAAACATAGGCCTCCCCCAAGGAACGTCACAAAGCACGGTCCTGAGTCACCTGCATCCATCGACTTTCTGCATGTCTCACCAGGTTGTCACTTTATTTAGTTGTGGGTTGCATTACACTACGCTTACCGTTACAAGGCTGCCACTCGAGAACCTTTTTTCCCCATCGGTTGTCGGACGCTTGACTCAGGACGATCATCGATGAGGACGCTCAAGATCGCTCAGCAAGCTATGGAGAGGGCTATGCTAGGGGTTTCTCTGCGTGATAAACTTATAAATGAGAATATCCGCAGTGGCGATGGGCCGGCCATATAGCTCGAAGACCAGACAATCGGTAATAAATAATGTGGTGGAATTAAAATTATCACCTGTATTTTTAGAGCTACCTAAGTTAGTAACCTATGTCTATTTCTCAAAATGAAGGAAAGCAGTCCATTAAAAGACCACTGGTAAGTCCCCCGTACATTATGTAATAGGCAGGATATTTGCCACAGTTGCCACGCTTGGCAAACAGATTGGCAGCCAGATTTTTTGGGGTGCCCCGACTCAAAGATAAAAACGGTATTCCATGTGAGGTCGAATTTGCACTTTGTGAAGTTGCAAGCGGTGTGCCGGTATATAATACTTACCCGCTCTATATAGCACGCCAAGCTTTGCAGTGCATAAAATACGAACGAACAAATATTATTTTTTATATAGAAGACTAGTTAGACTAGCCCGGCAGACGTTATTCTGCTATTTCTGGTTGGTTACGCGCATCTTTGGTTACGCGACACGTTTCATTTTCACACACACACACACACACATACTTTGAAGACTTATTTAAAGTAGGTAATACTTATAGCTAAATCCTCTTTATGACTAATAGAACCTCAACAATCATTGGCTGCGTTTGGCAAAAAAAGCGCTAGCAAGCGTTTGTAAGCAAAATGGCAAAACTAAACAGTTTTCGGCCAGGACACGTTTGCTAACTTCAGTAGCGCTGACACAATCCGCCATTTTGCTTATTTAATTTGTTTGTTTTGAAGTAGAGTTTATAAGTTGTTTTGTGCAATATTAGTTTTAAGAAATATAATGACATGAATAAACATATACAAGTTAATAAAAATTCATGATTGGTAAGTTTTTAATATGAATACTTTACAAACATATATTTAAATTAAGTTAGGTTCCCCGGTTAAAACTAACTTCGTGTCCTTGAGGAAAATAGCTACTTACGATTTGACAGCGCTTACCGCTTACGATCGCCATTTTGCTTACAAGCGCTTGCTAGCGCCTTTTTCTGCCAAACGCAGCCATTATTTTTTTTTTTAAAGGATAGGGTGACAAACGAGCACACAGTCCACCTGATGGTAAGTGGTTGCTGTGGCCCATAGACATCTACATCTATCCTCGATTACGAATCAAAATGCAGATGCGTTGTCACCCGTGAGGACTAAGATGGAATGCCTCGTTTCCAGTAAAAAGGGTCTCCGGTTCTCTACACTCACCATACCTAATACAGCAGCATTAAGCTACTACTTTACGCTGGTATTCTGTGAGAGCGTGGTCCTCCCCGGTCGAGCCGACCCATTCGTGCTACAACTATACTACTAATATAACAGCAGCATGGCTCTACCACGTAACAACGTATGACAAACTTTTTTTAAACTACCCTCCTTTTTTAGTCTTCCGTAAGTGGATAAAAAGTTGCCCATATATTATACGCCATCATTTACTGCGTAGCCACCAAATTTCATGGAAATCTGTCGTGTAGTTTTCACGTGAATCGTGAACAATTAATTTTTCTACAGATTTATTATATGTATAGCATTGAGTTATACAAAATAAATCAATGATGTATAGATATAGGTTATTCTGCCTATAGACAGACCTGTAAATAATTAGAATAGACGTTATTTTAGCCACAAATTATAAAGTTGTATGTACAAGACAGATAGGACAGTACGTCGCCGTAGCGAGTTTGGAGGGCAAGCTTTTTCCCGCTAGATGGCTACCTTGTTAGTGTTGGGGTGTATAGATTATCCATGATATCGATAGATTTTGCAGCGATAGGGATGTGAATTGAGTTTATCGATTTCTTTTATTTTCATTATTCTTTATTAGTTATATTAATAAGGGAAAGGAATTAAAAAAAAAACATATTTGCAAGTTTCATTTTTTATATTTTCTTTGTTTTAACCATTTTATATGTGATATTTTTTGAATATATGGTGCATCGTTAAAATTAATTACACAATGCGATCCATTCAATATTCTGTTTATTGTTCGGCACCAGTGAAATACTTGGATTTTAGCCCCAAGAAGTAAAATTTTTTTTTTTGATTTTGTCATGGTGCTCTTGGCAGCCTATCCATTCCAAATTATTTTGAGTAATAAATTTTTCGGATATATTTTTAATAATATTTCCTTTGTGGCAAGTATTATTTAATACCACATTACTTAAATCAACTAATTTTGAAAATGCTACAATAAATCTTGTACTAGGGTTGTATTTTTCGGATATATTTTTAATAATATTTCCTTTGTGGCAAGTATTATTTAATACCACATTACTTAAATCAACTAATTTTGAAAATGCTACAATAAATCTTGTACTAGGGTACATAAGATTTTTCCCTTTAAGGTGCTTTCGTTCTCTGTGTCTAATTAAATCATGAACACTAAGCTGCTGATCCTCATTACTTAAAAATGTTTTTTTGCAATTTTTACATTTATTTTGACACAGTTTTCTTATAATATATCCTGAAGTGTAACTCCTCGCATTTACATTTATTTTTTCTTCAAATATGGAGGAGACCATATTTCCTGATAAATTTACTTCAGATGAACAACTAAGGTTTCTATTATCATTACTATCGGGAACTGGTTGTTCATCTGAAGCAAATTCCTCATTCAATAAAGTTGTTATGTTTAATATGGTCTCCCCCATATCATCTTCACAATTAAAAATTTTTGTGTGGATGGCCAGCATGTCCGTCATTAATAATGACTTAAAAGAGTTTCGGAACGAAAATGTATCGGGGTTGGTATATCTATAATTATATGCTCTTATTTTGCCAAAGAAATTTTCAAGGGGGTCTTGATTTAGGTTTCTCGTGTAAAAGAAACTGACCCCCTCCGATTGCATTATTTCACTTACTCTTATTAGGCTTTCTAGTGTTCTAACCCAATTGTTTAATGTTGGTACATTTTTTATTGTAGCTTTTTCTAAAGAATTTTTTGGAATGAAATGCATTTTTTTAAACTTCTTAATGGCTTCAATCCAAAATGCTTTGTGGGCACTATTCAGTTTGACTGGACCTCTTATTTTTCCTGGAGCCCTGCCAGACCTCGAACCATTGCAACTGTCGAACAATTGGTCAAAGAAAGCAACTGCTGCAGCTGTATTTTTTGTTGTTTCACTGATTTGTGTTCCGTCATGTCGCTGAGCTGGAACAAAAAACATGAAATTAGAATTACTTTTACATGATGTATTGTTACTTACATGTAACAGGCATTCTTTACTCATGTTTATTACAAAATAATTTTTTATGAAATTAATAATAATTAAACAAGAAAAATCAATTTACATTTTATTTAAATCTTTCCAACTCCAAATGAACATTAAACCCCAAAGTTCATCTTTAGAGACAGTTGAGTTATTTAAATTGCCACAAACACACATTCATAGACTGCAAATCTCACAGAGAAGAAGTAAAAACTAAACTATCAAAAGTTATATGATAAACAATATGATGGGCATTGATGGGATCATACTGTAGCCCAAACAGCTTGATGGATTTTAACATTTGGGTATCATCAGATTTGTCTTAGTTGTGGATGTGACATAGGAAATTAAAAAAGGACATAAAGTTAGCCTTACGCATACACAATCACAAACCCAATATTCCATTAATCGCTTTTTACATGGTAGCCCATAATGTTATACATTGACCAAAGTATAAGAAACTCACAATTTCAAGGATTGTCTACAAAAAATATATCAGCATCAAGCATAAAAATAATAAAATAATTTGTAAATACCTACTAATATAATAAGGCCTGCTGGACACTTATTATCTTTATGAATTACAACTTATCTATCCACTTACTATCAGATGAGCTGTGCACTTGTTTGTCAATAATTAAAAACATATTCATAGATTAAATAATCATCCAGCAAATGGACATCAATTAAGATCATTTATTAATTTATCGTAGCAGAGTACATTTCATCAAAAGACAACTTTAAGATCCATAATAAAGACAACTTTAAGATCCGTAATTTCTTGGTACAAATAAACACACAGAAAAGCAAAACTATTTAATAAAAAAACTGAAACCTTTCTCCTTCAAAAATGTTTCTATTCTGTGGGTGAATATTAAGTTTGTTGACATTATGATTGTATTAAATTAAAATTTTACATTAGTTGACATTTGTTTTATGGAATGATAGAAAATATTAATTTAAATTTAGTTATATTTATTAATATATTTTAATCTAGTAATATTTGAGAATCCCAATGACATTATTTTATTAAGTTAAGTAGAACTTTACTCTGTGACATTTTAATTTTTTTTTTATTTAACTATATTATATTTAAATAGTTGTACAAAGAATTTGTTTTCTACTTATATCTTGTCTAATACAATTCCCTTAAGTTTAGAATGCCTGATAAAGTCCATTTAGTTGTAAGTACATAATATAACTATCCTAAAACCTTTACACCAATAGCAAATAAAGTATTTGATTTGTTTAAAGGATGAAATTCTTGATGCAACTCTAGCATATAGAAAACTAGAAAACCACCTTTTTACCTTTTATACGTGGTAGAGCCATGCTGCAGCTATATTTCTGGTATAGTTGTAACACGAATGGGTCGGCTCGACTGGGGAAGGACACAGAATACCAGCGTAAAATAGCAGCTTAATGCTGCTGTGTTTCGTATGGTGAGTGTAGAGAACCGGAGACCCTTCTTACTGGAAACGAGGCATTCCATCTTAGTCCTCACGGGTGACAACGCGTCTGCATTTTGATTTGTAATCGAGGATAGATGTAGATGTCTATGGGCCGCAGCAACCGCTTACCATCAGGTGGACTGTGTGTGATGAACTCGCCAAAAACACTTTAATAGACTACCATAGTTAAAATATGAATAGTTATCCTTATTGAAAAAATAGGCAGTAGTTAACTTACAAAAAGTTGCTGTAAACTGCATTGTGGCAGCTACGCGTTCACTGAAGACTTGAGTGCAGTTCTTAACTTTCATCTTCTTTATTTTTTCTGGTATAACATGCTCATCTGACAATTTTGGGAGCATTCTTATATTTCCTAATTTACAGTCATAGTTGTAAACATCTACAATGTCTTCCCATTTTGTTAATTTTCCCTCAAAAATTAAATTCTTATTCAACATGTTGTTGCGTAGGCCTTTTATTAAGTGTGGAGGATCATAGATCACACTTAAGTTACTTCCCCCAATTAGGATACTACCATCTATAAAAAAATATTTCATTACAATGATGGGATATTATTTTTACAAGGTTTATAATTTTAGAGAGAGAAAAATAGGTGAAGTGCTCAACTCGAAGACTTTATAGGAGTTGTGCATTTTAGCTTCCACTCATTAAAATGTTTTCAGAACCTTTGGTCTCAAAACCAAAACCTTCAGTGCTCAAAAGTTTAATTTAACCCATTTTAAAGTAGGAATCGACATAATACTATGTATATTATTATATGTGGTAGAGCCATGCTGCAGTTATATTAGTAGTATAGTTGTAGCACGAATGGGTTGGCTCGACCGGGGAAGGACCACGCTCTCACAAAATACCAGCGTAAAATAGCAGCTTAACACTGCTGTGTTTCGTATGGTGAGTGTAGAGAACCGGAGACCCTTTTTACTGGAAAAGAGGCATTCCATCTTAGTCCTCACGGGTGACAACGCATCTGCATTTTGATTCACAAATAAGGATAAATGTAGATGTCTATGGGCCACAGTAGCCACTTACCTTCAGGTGGACTGTGTGCTCGTTTGTCACCCTATCCTATAAAAAAAAAATTATATGTATTTAATATTATTTTTTAAGCTTACCAAATTTTATATTATTTTGAAAACAGTGTCTCTTAGTCTCTTCTTGAAGATCTTTAAGAGCACGCTGTGATGTAGCTCCCTGGTCACAAATGAAGGCTAAAGGCTTTAATCCAGATTCGATTACTATCTTAACCATATCCTTTAAGATATGTTTCAAAGTAGCTGCTGGTGTAGTTCCTTGGCAAAAATAGTAAGCGACTGGTTGTCGCCATGATGCACAAATACCTCTGAGCATCACTACCAAAGCATGGTCAGCAAATTTTGGGGGCCCATCTGCTTTTACAAACCCCTCAATTTCATCATTGCTTGCAACAAAATTCAAATGTGCAGATAACTGAACTTCATCAAAAACAATGCTGCACAGTTTTTTTGCATTACTCAATGTTTTGATTTTTTGTTTTAAAATTGCAAAAAAGTTTTCATTTATACCTTCTCCAAATTTAATATTTTGTAAAACTCTATTCAGAGTTCTTTTGGTTGGTAAAGAGAATAATTTTTGTAGAAGGGCTCTGTCTGTCTGTCCTTAGGGCTCTGTTTATACAGCGCAATGCTCATTAATTTTTCATCAATATTATACCTTCTTCCTTTTGAAGCTTTACCAGCAAACCTCAGCTGCAATGCTATAAACTGTTTTGGGAAGAAATCTAACTTTTCTATTAATTTTCTAAAACTTTTGGTATTGCTAAGAATTTCTGCATGAGCAATGTTTTGTTTGTTATCTTCATTACTTGTAAACAATCTCTTTCTTTTAATCATATCTTTACACTTAAAGTACAACCTTCGACATCTTGGAGTTAAGTTGTTAATATTGGTTACAAGTCGAGGTCTACTTTTTACAAGCTTAATACATTTGTTTTTATCACCTGGAAAAAAATATGTATGAGTGATATTGTAATCAGTATTACAAATAGTTCATATAAAATAAATATTTTTATTTAACTGTTGGCATTGTTCTAACTTTTGACTATAAAAAAGTACACATGTATGTAAAAAACATTAACACTAGGAAACTACATGTTAAATTACAATTAATATGACTCTTATTTTACAATCTGGTATAAAGAAAGATCACTATGATGCTCAGGTATTTTGTGATCATAGTGGAAAATAAAGTATGAAATTATGTATAAACATTTAACATTACATTAATTTAAAATAAACTTACTGTGTTGAATTGTCGATGGCTTTGGTGAAATGGGGACATCATAACTTTGCTGAGAAGTTGATGGTTTTGGCGACATGGAGATGTAATAACTTTGCTGGGAAGTTGATGGCTTTGACAACATGGTGATGTCATCTGACACAGAAGTCTCTCCAGTATTTTCTCTTTTACTATTTTGTGAATCATCTAAATTAACTGCAATTAAAATAATTACTTTATAACTTTATTTTTATTTTTAATTGTATACCAAAATACAGGAAAATGAGTAGAGTTCAATCTAAAGTATAATATGAACAACAAGCGTTCTTGTCACTCTGAAAGTGATCTCTCCCAGACGACCTTTGCATAGAGGACTGATGCAAAAAATAGTTAAAATCTTTAAACTTTTTAAATTTTTTAAGAAAAAAAAAATCAAGGGGAGTGTACAAAAATGGATGAAAATATATATAAAACCAAGTGATATACACACCACCTTATTGTTGTACTACAGCCGCTGTATTAATCCAGGTGGAAAAAACATCTTGCACCTGAATGTGCTATGTGTGTTCCTAATATTAATATTATACTTATTAAATATAGCAATTTATAATAAAAATAATATATCATCATTAGAACTCTCTATAGCTCATTAAGTGACCTTGAGCTAATGTGCCCAGCGATGAAGGACCACATCTCAGATCCATATGTTATCAATGGCATTATGCACTGGATGTATAATCTTGTTTTCAAGTTTTGAGGTATATATGACAAGATGTGTCATAATCTTCACACGCTGCCCAGCTGAGTTCGATCCGTTGATTGATGTCTAGGTTAAAGTTGGACTTACTTAATCGGACAATTTGTTCAAGGTAAACATATGTGTGATGTGTACATAATATATATCAAGCTAATATTAAAAAAATATTTACCCAGCATGTATTCTTTACTATATTTTGGCTTTTTAATTATTTCAGGAGCTGCTTCTTCCATACCTTGCCTTCTTTTCAGTAAGTATGGTCATAATAGTCAGTGATGGATTGACCTGAAATAAATATCACTTTAGCTATTTTGTAATATATGATAGCTTTTAAAACAGTGATTATAAAACCAAAAAAAAATTTTGCATAAGAACATGCAATATATTTAGTATCATATTTTCTTCAAACTCTACTCTCATGGTTAATATTGCATTGATAAATAATTTAAACCACTGCCTCGGGTATAATTCAGTCTTTATCAGATATATTTCTAAATTTGGCTCTAAATGGGAAAGATATTTTCGTACTTACTGGGTACTCCACAAGCTATTTCTTCTTCAGTCAGTAGAGTAGGATAACCATGGTATTTCCTCGTGAAGCCGTCAAGATATTGATGTTCGAAATGCCTGATACAAATCTTCTTTTTGGCTAATTGTTTCGATGACAGTTGAAGAAGTTCAGGGCTATGAGGAGCGACATAAGAAAGCCAAAGGCTTTGCATGTTTTTGTCTCGAGGAAAGTAAAACATTACTATATCCTTGGCAAGACAAGAGTTGACACAACACACGGTAATAGGCATTATTTAACCCTACGGCACTAGTAGATAATAACACCAAAAAATATGAGTTCTATCTCTAAAATGAGTCATGTCTCTTATAAGTCACTGAATCAACAGCACCACAAAGATTCGACGAGATAACGGAGGAACTGAAGCTCAACTCAACGTTGCTAGTGAATTTGTAGAGCAGTAACCAAAAAAATACAGAAACGTGTACGAGTCTTACGAATCGACAGCGATTTGTATAAAAAGATTGCTACTTTCAAGTGTCAACATTTAACTATGACATTTGTCAAAATAGGAAGTCTGTGGCGCCACCAAGTGTTGATTTAAGAGTGCCCTCCAAACTCTTAAGTTTTAAAAAAACGTTCTAGCTGTCAACGCCGTGATTTTAGCAGCTGATTTGTTTTCTATAATACTAGAAACGGTTGAACGTTTGATAATAATTTTTTTGCGAAACTGTATGTTAATTTTTATTTTGTATAGTTACTTATTAGCTGCTGCCCGCGACTTCGTACGCGGATGATGTTGCTTATGCCAGCGACAACGGGTTCGTCAAAATCGAAGATCTGAAACGTCTGATGTCGAATTCTAAGAGCTCGGGGACGGGAAAACAACGTGATGCGCGAGACGATTCGAGACGTTCCAGATCTTTCATTTTTGTAAGTCAACACGAAATGCCCATCAGACTAAACAACTTTTGCTAAGACGTTATTCCTGTATATGTTATAATGTCGCTGGGTTTTGGAGTTAGACAACAGGTGTTCCAGATCTTTAAATTTATTCTCACAGCAGAAAAATACACTTCACGTGAAATATTTTTTGCTATGTCACCATTTTTATATCTCTTATACTTTAGCTGGTCTGTTGCGATTCTGCATCAGGGGTTCCATTTTTCAAAATAAATTATAGCCTATATGTTGCCTAGACTTAAGACAAAAAACTTTTCATCCAGTATATTTCACCGATCCGGTGCGGATTACACCGGATCCCAAGGTTACACTGAATCAACAATAATATTGCAAATCACTTTAAAAAAAATTCTTTATAAACTATAGCTGTACCCTTGGCTTTGCCCGCGTTCTCGGTCACGCGCAAATTGTCTCTCACGCCCTGACTGCTCTCAAGTGATCGAGCAGTCTCAGAGCGGATATTCTGAAGACTCAACCTCTGATCCTTCTGTGTAACCGTTTCGGATGCGTGAGACAAAAAATGGCGATCCCGGTCGATAGCTAAACGCATTTCTCGTTGTTCCACACTTTCCTGAGATCGAGAAGCAGTAGTGCGGACTCGTTTAAATTCTAGTCGTAATTGGCGCTGCGTGCTAGTTTCTGCGAACAAACTTAGTGCATTACGCTCACGGTTAGCACCTAGCCGTTGTTCACGCTCTGCGTGGGTTCGAGTGAAACTACTTCTAATTCTAACTAACCTGCGCATCTTATAAACCCTTGAGTTTCGAGACAGATTTGATATTTTCTAAAAGACATAGCTAAAATTCCTTCTTAATCCGATACTAACGATATTTAAAACAATGAAAAGTAATCAAATAAGTACGTAAGAATCACTAGTAAGTAGATAAATAATAATTATTCGCAGGAAAATTAAACACATCGACCAACACAGACAACAAAGGTAACCCCCGTTTCTATAGGATGAGAGCGGCCCATCGGCATCTAACGCGATCTAACTCGACGCCAACGCCATCTAGTTAGAAAACGGAAACTACATATTATTTACCCAAATTAATTAATTAAATTATAAATTAAAACTAAATTGTCGTTAATTTAATAGACAAGTACATTATTTTTGCATTAAAAATATGGTAACAGCAGCAAGGAACGCAACTAAGAATTACATACTTAAATCAATTACCTGCAACAAATGTGCTTGGTAAGATAGAACCAAAAGTTTAACTTGACTTCATGATAGTGTAACTTGTTGTACCATCAATCAATCTGTTTAGTAATATTGGTGTGAAACTCTCCATACAATTAGATAGGACATGTAAAGTTCTCAGATTTCCTAATGCACATAAAAAGTACAAAAATTAAACAAAAATTACGATTTTTCAAAACAATATTATGGGATTTAAACTCGCACCATTTAACGCGGTGAACGGTCGCCTGACCTTACCGCTAAATTCCCCGTTGACATATTGTTAAACAGCTGTTCCCTTGCAATTTATAATATTACTGCCCGTTCCTTTATAAAGTTAGCGTGATTATTAGGTTCCCAGAGTTAAATTTTATTTTTATTTCAACTAATAACATGTCATTTTGTGCATTCAATTACGAAGAAAAACCTTTTAAAATCAATACTGCTTACCTCCTATAACATACGGCGTAATAATATGTAGCCTAAAGCCTTCCTTGGTTTACAAAGAACATTTTTGCTGAATTTCAATTCAATCTATCCAGTAGTTTTGGCGTGAAGCCGTACCATACACACAGACAAACAGACAAGTTTTTCTGTTTGTCTGTGTGTATGGTACAGACAAAAATTCTAAAAAGTCACTTTTTGTCATCAGTTACGCTTTTCTAACAAAAGCCACTTATTTTATCTCGAAAATACTCAATGTACAGTTTTTCTTTCGTTACTGTTTTATTATATGTATAGACTATAGATAGATACCAGTTGAATACTTTCCAGTACTAATTGAATATTTAAGCCTCGCAGATGAACCAACATACCTACCCAATATTGAAACGAGGAGCAAACTCTGCAGTTACGAATAAAAAGTAGATAGACTAACATAGCGTCGATCTTTGTTTTAAATGAGGTATAAAGCTTGCGCCTAAGGCCTAGATATTAATTAATACATTTATTTACTGTATAACATTGTATCATATGATACATAATGGACGTTACGGGCAAGCCTGGTTTTGAATTTTTAGCGATATATTTTGTCACACTGTCTTATCTCTATTATTAATTCCGTGGACTATGGAGTGTAGAGGTAGGGACAGGTACAGACTCTGTATAAAAAAGTGTCCGTAGGAAAGCGTTAAATGAGGGTGGCGCCATTATAACTACAGTCTTAATTTTAAAGAACTTTTTATGATTTTTTTACTGCACAGACTTTCACCTTAATTCATTTTACAATAGTTATTTTATTTCGTTCAAAATTTTTATGTTTAAAATCACTCTCAACGTATTTTACGGTGATTTATCATACCGTGTAGAGCGCTGTTGTGTTTTTGAACTGTTATTTACTGCTTACCGATGGACACATTTCAACTATTCTCCTATGGGAGATTGTCCTCCTTACCTCTATACTCCATGCCGTGGACGTTCACTTCCTTTGTCAGCGCCAAAATGGCCCAAATGTAATCGTCTCATTATGTCATGATTTATAGCTAATCCTTATATACACATATCTTTAGTACACATATCTTTGAAAGAAACGCAGCATAGTTAAATTGAGAATCTACTTCTTGTCTGTTGTGTATCACAAACTAATAAGAAGGTTGTGTACTTTGGAGTAGCTACCTAGTTCTCCTCACAGATTACATAAGTTCTGCTTAAATAAAAGAATGCAGACGTATTTTATTAAAAGAAATGCATTAAGTGTCAGCACAATTAAATAATATATTAAACGACAGTAACCTAATAGTAAGACGCGCAGATGACATACGTTTTATCAGACGTTAGTTAAGTCGGGTTTGGCTGCTAGCCGTAGACAGAGAAACCTTTAGACTAGGATTAGCGTGGCCTAGAGTGAAAAAGGACGATAACGTAGTTTTAGTTTATACAATAATCTTTATGGCTTTTAAACATATTTAGATAAAAATTTTAATTGTTCTAAGAACTGAACTGAACAAGATTCACAACATATCAATCTTAAAAATCACTTTTTTTTCTCACTTAAACTAACTTGTAAACTCATTAGATTGTTACGAACGGTAAAAGTTGTTTAGCAAAGTGTAGTTTGCTAAACAAAAAAAAAACCGACACGGAGAAAGGGACAAACAATCACACCGCTCTGTCTCATTTCTATGTGAGACGTTTGCATAAATCTATCTTTTTCCCGTACGAATGCGAAAGAAGGCGTCAATTTGTCTATAGGTTTCTCAGTCTACGCTGCTGGCGCGCACACTAGGCCAACTAAAAGCAATCTCGTCAGGAGTGAGTACGCAGATAAGTCCTCATTCGAAACAATTTAGTAGTTGGTAAGCTGCTCTCAAATGTAGTGGAGAGAGATATTAACTAAATTTTCTTTTACCTCAACACTAAGATTCTAAAAACGAACATCTGTCTCACAGAATTCACGCTAAAGCTTTTTGTTATTATTAAAATCAGAACACTTTTTTAAAGCTTATTATAAAGAACTTGACTATGATACATTACGCGACTGTTTCACGACAAAGCTCCGATTTACAAAGTGCTTTTTTATACAAGAAATATTCGAGTGAATTAAAACTATCGCTCGAATCGGTCGGCCTATAGTTCGCACTTCGCAAACATTTAGGTTTGAAGGCAATTGTATAGCTCATCAAATTTATTTATCGGCCGATACAGAATCGTTAAATTGTTCGCATTTGCCTTAGACCATTCACCCATGGGTTGAATGGCCGTAGAATACTTTCTGTGTGTTTCGAGTTGGCAACAGTAAAAAGTATGTATAGTAATATGCTTCCCCAAATATTTAGGAATGAGGATATCTGCAGAACTAGAGTAACCGACATAGCCTAACAAATTAGTAAACTGAAATGGTAATGTGCCGGCGACATAGCTCGAAGAACCGGTAACCCATGGGGAAAAAATGTTTTGAAGTGGCAGCGTCGTACCAGCAGGCGAAGTGTTACTTGGTAAGACGTTCAGGAAGTTGATGAATGCAGGTGGCTCAGGACCGTGCTTTGTGGTATTCCCTGGGGTTGGCCTATGTTCAGCAGTGGACTTGTGAAGAGGGCTGTAATGATGACGATGATGATATATTATATACTTTTTTTCTTATTCCTAATTTTATTTCAAAGCACCATTATTGAATTAGTAATGCGTAGACTATATTGTAAAGTATTTGCACACCTCATAAGGTAATAATACAGTGTACATATTCAAATTTTTTTTGTAACAACTCTTATACCTGTATTATGCAAATAAATGAATTTGATTTGATTTGATTTGATTTATATATACATACAGATGCTGCCGATTTATATGGGCTGCATTTAACCACTTACTATGAGGTGGACTCTAAGTGTAAGTTTACTATGAAAGAGTTCACTATTCAAGTTTGTTTGTTATAAATCATATCAATCATAATCATATCATATCATAGTTTCTTTTTTAAATATATTTTTATATTATATAAAATAGTGTTACAAAAAATTAAACATCATTATTTAAACATTGTTATGTTTATCAATATAATGTTTATTATTATTAAATTAAAAATATTTTCACAATAAAATCATATTATCGTTTCTAAATTTACGGTTTTTATTTCGAATAATTTTTGTAAAGCACTAGGGTAGGGATGATTGATGTTGCAGAAACATCGATGATGACAACGATGTTGATATCGATAACTTAACATCGATGTTTGATGATTATCCTACTCAAAACATCGATGCTGGCCTTTATCGATGTTATTGCACATGTACCTAATTATTTAAATTAGATGAACAAAAATATTATAAATTTTAAGATGAACAAAAAATTTATAGTGTAGCTTATGGTTTATTATTAATGAAACTAAAGAAATTTATAAAACATTTAGTGTCAAACAATAATTAAAAAAATGTTCAAAATTTAACAAATATTTAGTTCATTTGTTTTTTTTTGTCTGTAATGTGTAATGATAAATGTTATTATTTGGATTTTATTTTGATCTAAGAAAAAAATTACTATGGGACCTAATTTACGATTTAGATGTAGGTTTTATATTAACCACTCCTATCGCGAATTAAAAAATATAATTATAGAGGGCAATTAGCAAACTTCACAAAATGATAAACTTTTCTGTCACCTTTGTTCACAATTTTTAATCAAACAGCCCAAACAGTAAGTATCCACAGCCATTTATAAAATGCTCTGTAAATTGCACTATGTAGTGAAATTGTCTATGCTCACGATCGCCCAGTGATTTACGATTGTAAAATCGACGATGATAAACATCAAGCAAACAATAAACTCATTATCCCAAGCTCAAAAATACAGCTAAATATAATTGGATTGTGTAGATGCTAGATACATACTGTTTCAAAATTATGTGTGTATAGACAGCAAGGAAAAAAAAACGACGGGTTGCACTCTGGGAGTGCCGGCAGAAGTGAAAACTTGAATATTAACGTTGTGTATTTTTGATATTTTGGAATTAATAATGAATAATTTTGCACGAATTGCTTTAATTATCACACACGAACATTCGCGGAAGCGCCCTGCGCCGCCTAAACGAAACAGCAGGCGCAGGCATACATTTTCGCCACGCCGTAGAAAAAGAGGGGGATACTTCCTTTCCTACGCCGCGCCGGCCGTCTCTCTCTCTCTCCATCCGTCTTACGAATTTTCGATCAGGGTCACGTGTTCTGACGCGAGTTTAACATTTTTTACCCATTATAAAAAGTGTACAAAAAAGCAAAAGAAGTTTTCACTTCAAAACATTATTTGAATATCAATTTATGTAGAATAGTTATTAGGCGACAATCGACAATGACACCATAACAAAGGAAAATTGGTGATAACTGTGACATTATAGTTCTCACTTGATAGGGAGTTTGACACGACATAATGATACTTTTTTAGGTGATTGATGCCTTTAGGAATCCTAAATTATTCAAAATTTTAAACCTTTAAAAGGAGACGAAATATTTAGATGATATTGATTTCGCGGGTTCGCATTGTACACAAGTTCTTATTAATAGATTATTGGTTCATTGATATCGATGTTTCAATGTTTAACATATGGCAACATCGATGTTACGATGCTTAACATTTGGCAACATCGATGTTAAAACATCGATGTTTTAATTTCTAGCATCGATGATCATCGATCATCCCTACACTAGGGTAAGCCATCGACGGCCTAGGGATGGGCAAGTGAAAAAAATATATCGATATATATCGTATCGGCATTTGAAAATAGTATCGATATATATCGACAGAAAAATATCGATATATCGATATATCGACATGTTTTGCATGATCATTCATACATAATATGTATTCCCAAAACATTCAATATACGGAAAAAAAATACACACATGAAGAAAATAGTATATTTTTATTAGAAAGTAATCTAATCAAACCAATATTCATCCGAAATTGACATTAGTAGCACTCTCTGTTTGACGTGCTCTCCTGTCAAGCGGCTTCTGTTGTCGGGTACAGTTATATTCACAGCTGATGCAACTCTTTCAGAAGAGACCGAAGAAGCCTGGCAAATTAAGTATTTAAGGGCGACTTCTGAAAGAACTGGCGTAAAATGTTGGCAATTTGTCCAAAATTTTATTGGATCAGCCTTTCTCTCAAGGAGAGGTTGATCAAGGTATTGCTTGGGCACAGAGCCAGAGCTCGGGACCTCGGGCACGGTTGTTGACTGGGATAATAATTTTTCATGCCCAGACCAAATTTAACTCTCAGTTTTTTCTTGTGCTTTTCCTATTTGGATCGTTCTAAGATCAGGGGAAAGTTGACCCCTGCGTCGGTGTTCGCTCCGAATATCATTACTATTTTTGGCTATGGCATGTGAAACCGCAATTGGTGAATTGAAATGAATTTTTTTAAAACGCGGATCTAATATTGTTGCTGCGGACAAATATGAATTTTCTTGTAAAGGTACCAGTCTTTCTTGAACTTTTTTAAGAAGAGCTTCTTTAACAATTAGCCCCAAACTTGTAGATGGACTTAAAGTTTCCACTGCTTGGCGAATCAAATTTGTAACCGGAATGGCTAAACTGGAAGTCACGTAATTAGCCCCACTTATTTCTTTCGTGGCTTCTTTGAATGGGCCTAAAATAGCCACAATATCTCTTATAATATTTAATTGACAAGTTGCGACCATGTCGGGTGTATTTCGGCTTGTCTGACTTTTAGTAGCTAAAATTTTGCTACTAGTGCAGAAAAGAGTGGTAAATCTTTTTAACATGTCAAAGCACGAGTTCCATCTTGTGGTGACGGCTTGTGTTAATGTCAACACCTCCCCTTCTTGCATTCCAGATACTTCTTGTTCAGAGCGTAATTGATCCATCGCATTTACGGATTGTTTAAAATACGTCACGATGCTCTTTACGTGATCGCAAAGAGCTGAAAATGCGTGATTTTCTTTCAACACCCCATCAACAATAAGATTTAGGCAATGTGCCATACACGAAATTCTGCGATCGTTCCCTAAAAACAATCGCACTGCCGCCACTATATTTGCACCCCCATCAGTTGTAATGGCAACAATTTTATTTTTGTCTATATGAAATTCTTCACAAATTTCTTCCCAGCATTCTTTTATGTACTGTCCTGAATGAGCCTAAAAAAAGAAAATATTGTATATATTTTTACAATGTGAGAATCAATTAAGATGTAGTTATTAAATTATATCAATTAAAATAATTAAAAGGTCTGGATAATTGATATATTACAAAGTACTACAAAAACACACCTGAGTCAGTTTCTGCGCACATAGGCTTACATTTTGAAGGATAGGCGATCCCTTAACGTTGTCAATAAAATGAACTGTTAATACTAAGAAGCTCCTTGTAGAATTAGTGAGAGTAAGTATATCACTTGTAAAACATAAAAAATTTTGCTGAACTGCTTTTGTGGTATTATATCGATTTTCTATCATATGAGTTACCTGGAAATTACAAAAAGTACCAGTTATACTACTGTGATATAAATTTTTTAATTATAAATAAGAATGATAATTTTTAATATAAATACCTTTTTTCTGGAAGGCAGTTTATAAAGAGGGCATGCTGTGCGCATAAGTTTTTGCAAGCCTTTTTTTTTTCAACACATGATAATGGCAAATTGTCCTTACATATCATGTAAATCAGTGCCTGTGTTATTTCACTATGTTTTTGTCCACCTTCTGAAAAATAAAAATGATCATAAGTACTAATGCAAAATTACTCAAAAAATCATACGTAATAAATGAAACAAACTGTGAATGTCAAATGTAAATCAATAATATTTTATCGATATCGAATGGTGGCCATCACTAAAATGTAATAGATTGTACTTTGAATGAAATCATTACTTGATTTATCATCAATCTATGGCTATGGGTAGTACTCAACTAAAATTTCAACCAAGAATACTCTCACAACAACAAAAAAATATGCGTGCAGTTCGCTCGCAGTAGAAGTACAAACTTCAAATGAAATGAAATATAAAATAAAAATATTTTTAAAAAAAATAATTTATTTAATGATAATTTTCAACCACTTATGTGGCATAAAATGTAAGATAAAAGTTTAATTTTGCAACACATATAATATAATAATAATAAACCAGAAATAATATTAGAAAGTAAGAATTAGAAAATCTATTAGGACATAACAATAATAACAGATAAAACTATTAATTACAACAGACCTGCCTTTCACAACAAAACCAATAAAACAGTTTACCTGATAGATATAGCAATACACCCACATAACATTCAAATTATTATATCTGAAAAACTAAGTAAAAGAACTTGCCATAGAAATTAAAACTCAATGGAAAGCACAAAATGCTTACAGCGTACGGATAGTCCTCTCATCCACCCATATTATACCAAAGTCACTCGCACAAAGCCCTAACACTCTACACATGCCTACTCACACTTCACATGCTGCAAAAAGCCATCATTCTCAACCCCTGTTGCATCACCAGAAGGGTTTCTGACATCTTCTACTTTATTATCCACTTTTACTATTTAAATTTCCCCTCACACACTTGGCTCTGTGTCGTGTGTGTGGTTTCAAAATCTCAAAAAAGAGAAGAAATATAAAGAATTCTTATATTAATAATAACAATCCTCATTTTTAAACATGGAAAGCCTTACTTTTTGTGTAATAAATCAAAAGAATTTAGTTTAGTGTAAAATTGCTTAGCAATAGCACCATCTACTCCATTAATAAATAATAATAATAAATTTTTATTGCTGCATAACAATGAGTTTACATAAAATATATATTAACATATTGTCTAAATATTACATCTTAAATTATATTAGAACCTCTGACTTCTAAACTAGGCAGGGCCTGTATCATAGAAATCAGCGCTCTTCACAAAATCAGTGTCGGCAGGACAAGTATGAGTTAGCAAAAAGTAAAAAGAAAGTAATAAATGAAAAAAATAATAAACTTGTTAACATAAAAACGAAACAATATAAAAGGAGAAAATAAAAAACGAAATGTGTGTGTGTGTGTGTGTGTGTGTGTGTGTGTGTGCGTGCGTGCGTGCGTGCGTGCGTGCGTGCGTGCGTGCGTGCGTGCGTGCGTGCGTGCGTGCGTGGCGTGCGTGGCGTGCGTGGCGTGCGTGGCGTGCGAGGCGTGCGAGGCGTGCGTGGCGTGCGTGGCGTGCGTGCGTGCGTGCGAGTGCGTTCGTGCGTGCGTGTGTGGCGTGCGTTCGTGGCGTGCGTGCGTGGCGTGCGTGCGTGGCGTGCGTGTGTGTGCGTGTGCGTGCGTGTGCGGGTGTGCGCGTGCGCGTGTGCGCGTGTGTGTGTGTGTGTGTGTGTGTGTGTATCATTTATTACTATTTGACGGTAATAGAACATTGAAACGGATCGGATATTTATTGATTATTATTAATTGCGAATAATCACTGACTAATTATTTAAAGTTAATTGTTTGATACACACAAAAACTGAAGTAACAGAACAAAAATATACATTTAAAAGTCACTTTCAACCACTTTTTGTTTATTATTTGTTAAGAGCAAACTCAAAGAGGTGTGCGTACTTATAACATTTATTGCTATTGACGGTAAGAGAACATTGAACGGATCGGATTTTTATTGATTATTATTAATTGCGAATATCACTGACTAATTTTTTAAAGTTAATGTTTGATACACACAAAAACTGAAGTAGCAGAACAAAAACATACTTTCAAAAGTCACTCTCAACCACTTTTTGTTTATTATTTGTGAAGAGCAAACTCAACGAGGTGTGCGTACTTATAAGGCCCGACGACAACTATACTATTTAAAATTCGTATTAAAAAGTAGTGATGCACCGAAATTCGTTTCACATTCAGTAAAACCCCTCAATTTTCTCAAAGTTTTACCGAAATTCAGAATTATAATTTAATGTTGACTGGTGCGGCCACAGGCTGTCCCTTCCATTCTTTAGGTAAAGTTATTTTATCGAACAAAATTGATTGAATTTTAAGGTGGTATTAAATAGCCGCTAGTGACCTGACATGAAACATGACTAATTTAATATAAATTGATAATTTATGAAATTGTAGATTGTTATGAATGAATTTGGATATGCTAATTTTATTCAACATGGTTAATTTCATTTATTTAATAAATTTATTATAACTATAAGAAATTACTTGCTATTAACACATTTTCATTTAAAAAGTAAAACAAAAAAAAAACACCTTACTTTGCAGTAACATACCTTCGAAGCTTGAGCCTCTCTCTAAACAAGCTACTAAGGTGCTTTGTTTTCTTTTTTTAGCTTCATGATAAACCATCTCAGCAGGATTGACTGTGACATCTTCTTGACTTTGCTGGGAATTTTTATAACCAGTACTAGTGGATGGCAAACTAAGCTGAAAATATAGAAAAAGTAAAAAAGAAAGTTAATACAAAAAAGTTAATTCGACTCAGTCTATTATTATTATAGAGAGACAACTTGTTTAGTTTATTTTAGTCTTTGATTTATTATTGCTGTTATATTAAATACTCAAAGATTTTAGGTTATATACTTTAGGATATATTAATATTTGATAATCTTACATTAACAGTAGATACATTACATTGGAGTTATTCAAGTCTACTGCCGCAGCGTCTTCAGTTTCTTCACTAGATTTAGTTGTTTTCAATGAACTAGGCATTTTCATCATTTGCAAATAAGCAAAATGATGCCTATTTTTTAAATGAGTGGCCAAATTGGTTGTATTACCGCACGTTTTATACGACTTGCCGCACAAATTGCAAGAAGCTGAATCATTGTTGTTGTCTTCTTTTTTGAAGAACTTCCACACAGAAGACATGATTGATAAGATTCGAAGTTCGAAGCTTCGAATTCGAAGTATTTTTAGTTTTAGCTTTATTTTTAACTTTAAACTTTTAAGTTTTCCGTAGAAAAATACCGTTACTGTCTTGCTGTGTACATCATAAACACAAAACACAAATTTGAATTCGTAAGTTACGAGACACAAGTTACGACTTACGAATCGTAACAGTGAGACCATAAACAAAACCAAAAGCAAAAGACAAAAGAATGCTTCTGTTTGGTCTATGGTCTTACTGCAATATTCGATTTGATGAAGATTGTAACGAGATTTTTTTTAAATAAACGAAACAAGAATTGCGTAAAAATATATCGAAATTGATACGAATTCGATACTCTAAAATAAATATCGGAATGACGATATATCGCGATTAAAAATATCGACGATATATATCGATTATTTTATGAAAAAATATCGATATTTCGATATATAGATATTTTTTACCCAAGCCTACGACGGCCATTTTGAGTTATGGTTTTCCGCCATTGTGATATAAAGTGTGCTTGTACGCCAAAAATAAACTAAACTGTTTCGGCATGAGGACATAGGTGTATTGTGAACATTAAGTGTTATATAAACAATGGACGAAGAATACATGGATTCCCAGGACTCTGGTATGAATGAAGTAAGCAATATCAATGAGGGAAATGGCAATCTTAGTGAACCTCCGAAAGATATCGGAGAAGGTTTGGGTTATGAAGAGAATTACGAAGATGAAGACGGCGGCAATAGTTTCAGAGGTCGAGGCCGTGGAAACTTTAGGTGAGGCACTTGTATCCCTAATATCTTACCATCCCTCACTGACCTTGTACATTACTGACTGGTATCTTGTGTCGGCGTTCACGTTTATTTTATTTATTCAGGAACCTGTTAATTATAGCATAAGTAGGAAATAAATGTATTTATTGGTAATGCATATCTTCGTTCATATTTATCGTTGAAGGAAAAAAAGTTATTTGTTAACAGTTTATTGATTAAACATTTTTTTGTTTCTCCCTTAATGTATCACTAGTCTCTTACTTAATCTTGGTAAGTCTGACTGAACATGTAAAATAAGATCTATTAAATGACTAAAGGTCAAGGCTGTATTCCATCAGTAGTGCAGAAAATGTTTTTATGCTACATGAACTTGTATGTAGTAGGTTTTTAATGATCCATTGCTATCAAACTGTGCTTGAACAACCAAGCTCAGTCACAGAGATAATAGAGAGATATAATCATGGCGAATGTATAAGTATTACAATATAGTATTGATTACTAAAATGATTAATTTAATTTGTTTCCGTCCTCCATTGGTGCACTACTCCCGAGGCGTGAAGCAGAATTGCAGTGGTCTTGTTCTTCAAGATAAACTACATTGCTCTGTAGAAGAACTAAAAGATCATGTTTAAAGTCCATATCATACCTATGTAGTAGTTGGGAGGAATATGCTTGAAGTTGTTGATGAGTATGATTACCTGGAACAAATGGTCCAACTGGGGAAGCCCAACTTTTACTGCGAGGTCAAATGATGAATTAAGCTCGGCTTGACAGTGTTCAGGAGATTATGATACATCCTCACATTACACATACCTCAAAAGCTGATAACATGGTTATACAACCAGTGTGTATCATCATCATTACAGCCCTTCACAAGTCCACTGCTGAACATAGGTCCTCCCAAGTAATGCCACAAAGCACGGTGCTGAGCCATCTGCATCCATCGACTTCCTGCATGTCTTACCAGGTCGTCACTCCATCTAGTCAGGGGTCGCCCTACACTACGCCTACCGGTACGAGGATACCACTTGAGAACCTTTCTTCCCCTTCGGTCATCGGTCTTCGAGCTATATGGCTGGCCCATTGCCACTTCAGCTTACTAATCAGTGATGACTTATGCTATGTGCCGGCCTTGAACCGAAAACCAATGGGGACGAAAGATTTTCGAGTAGCAGCGTTGTGTTGGTAGGCGAAGTGGAGAATGGCCCTTCCACTAGATGAAGTAACAACCTGGTAAGACATACAGGTAGTTGATTGATGCAGCTGGCTCGGGATTGCGCTTCCTTGGCATTCCTAAGGGGCGGACTATATTTAGCAGTAGATTTATGAAGGGTTGTAATTACTTAGGGAGTGTCTTGTAGCGCCTATTGTCATACATGGTACTATTTGTGTGTGTAATCTTCCTACAACTAAATAACAGAATTATTATTTAAATAATAATATAAATAAAAAGATGTGAAATAAGCATTATTTTATTTTGCGATTGACACTAATAGACAGGCAATTCATTATTGAACATTTTGATGAATTTAATTTAAGAAATTTTTAAAGGACTGTAATTCGATTTTATAAAATATTTTAAGATTTGGGCTTATTTCTTATGCAATATACTGTAGCGAGAGCGCATGGAATGTATGAGAATAAATACTCAAGGTCGTTGCTAGGAGTAGCGGTCAATAATTTAATGGTAGTATTCCTCTTCTGCCTCGCAGACCATCTTCTTAGGTACCACCCTGAAGCTATTTGTATCGCCAAAACACAGTGCGTGATATAGAAAGCCAGTATAATTACGGACTATTAGGTATTTCATCTTAGTTGTTAGAGGTGACAATGCATCTGTAGATTTCTTTATATGAATTTGGTTGCAAATCCAAGGGCTGAAGTTAGTCCTTTACCATCAGGTGGACTGTAAGTTTTTCAATTGTATGTATTTTATAAAAAGGTATAGAGGAGACTAAAGTCTGCCACAATTGGTCATTGGTGTAGTGTTTGTAAGTGTACTTCCAAATCATGTGATCTCGGCCAGACCAAAAATCAGTTATTGGGTAAGTAGCAGCCCAGAGTCAGGAAGTTGCCCTGTCTCGAAGAGGACGTAAAGATGTTGTTTTTTTATAGTAAAAGGGTGATAAACGAGCACATAGTCCACCTGTTGGTAAGTGGTTTCCGTGGCCCATAGACATCTACATCTATGCTTGATTATGAGTCAAAATGCAGATGCATTGTCACCAGTGAGGACTACGATAGAATGCCTCGTTTCCAGTAAAAAGGGTCTCTGGTTCTCTACACTCATCATATGAAACACAGCAGCGTTTAGCTACTATTTTACACTGGTATTCTGTGAGAGTGTGATCCTTACCTGGACGAGCCGACCCATTCGTACTACAACTATACCAGTAATATAGCTGCAGCATAGCTCTACCACATCCTGCATCAGATTTGTCCAGTCAGTAGCAAACTTTAAATGCTTGCATAAGTAGTTAGTTTAGTTTAGTTTGCAACGGGCTGTTTTCCGCAACTCCACGTCTCTGCGCGTATTTTGCGTGTGGGCAGGAATAATGTGATTATTCGAGCCATGAGATCTCCCCGAAGAAGCTCAACAGTCCCTTGATGTTGCATGCAACTTCGGGGAGTGATCCCGGCGTGCCGAGATGTTTAGCCCTGTACGTAGCGACCTCCGGACATTTCAGTAGCACGTGGGCCGCTGTTTCTTCCTCCCCCATACATGCCCTGCACAGGGGACTATCTGTAACACCTATAGTAAATAAATGTTTGTTAAAGGTGCCATGTCCTGTGATAGCACTAGTTACTATCCTGATCTGCGGCTTGTTCAGTCTCATTAGAACTTTGGTTAAGCGACTGTTTATTACAGGTAGGGCCTCCCTAGCTTGTCTACAGTCTATTAGATTTTTCCAAAGCTGAGCGTGTTGATTAGTGAAGTGTCTACGTACCATTGAACGAACGTTACCAAAGGGGATTGGTATGATTGGTTCCGGCCCTATAGTGGCCAGAGCCGATCCTCTTCTGGCCAGTTCGTCCGCTGCATCGTTGCCTCTGGATCCACTGTGTCCCTTTATCCATTGTAGAGTCACATTGTTGTTTTTACATACCTCATTTAATCGTTGATGGCATTCATATATTAGTCCCGAGTTCACCCCATTGCAACTCAGAGCTTGTAGTACCGCCCTACTGTCGGTCAGTATTCTGATGGGGAAGTCATTAACCTTCCTAGCATCTATTGCTATGGCCGCTTGAATGATACCCATACATTCCGCCTGAAAGACCGTGTTATAGGTACCCAGCGGTGTGCATATTGCTTGCATAAGTATTCTTTTATGATAATAGTCAAATGGCAGATTTGAACTCATAACTTTTAAGTTTACAATTTGTACCTTTAACCCTCTCGGCTCTTCTCAAGTCTTCCGAGTTCTGTTACTTAAAACTTTAAATACTATACTGTTAATGTTACAATCTTTTAAAGTCCACTGTGGACATAGGCCTTCCCTATAGAATGCCTCGTAGAGATAATATTTGACATAGTTGTCAGGCTTGGCTAGCGGTTTGGCAACCATAGTATTTTTTAATATGTTATTAGGAAGACACTGTTACCCCATCTCTGATTTGTTTCCCTATACTGCTTCTTACAACACCCAAGGTTAACTTTAATTAGTCCTCTTTAATTTTATTTCTCAGGCATTAAATTTTTATAACTATGTTTTTTTTACCAATGATTATATGATGTATCAACATTTAAATTACAAATATCATGTTCATGTACCACTATAAGCTTGCTACACTAATTCTTTTAGTCTTGAGTTTAAATAAGTCTTTGTCTTGAAAGAAGTCCCTTAGCCACTCCTTTAATGATTTCATATTTTGTATTTTAGATTGCATATTTTCCACAGGACTTCTTTAATAAAACTGACTCTAGTTTTAACCTGAGACTAATTATTAACTACTTTTTGTACTAAGAGGGTAAGATTTAATATTTTACAAGTTTAATTTTTCATTCATTACATTGTATCAAAGGTTGGATCAGTATCTGGAGGCCCTTTATTTACTGGAAAGAAGCATTCCATCTTAGTCCTCAGGGGTGACAACGTATTTGCATTCTGATTCTTAACCATAGATTCATAAACACATTTTTACACCCTCACTACACACACACTCCCACTTTACACCCTCAAGTAATAAAACTCTAACAGCGCGTGGCGCGAAAAAGGTGGAAATACAAACGTCTCAGTACCTTCCTAAAACGACGAGAGCTCACTTCGGCGCCAGTAGTTTTGGCGCGTACATGATTAGTTTTGGATATACTAAGCCCGAGGTGTTTGAGATACGTATGTTTATGATTAGTGTAACAAATGAGAACAAATGAGACAGATAGTGAGGAACCTACAGATCCTTCAAGCGATTCTGATGACGAATCTCTTCCAGCATCAAATATTAGTCGCCGACGTCGAATAAATTCTAATGACTCATCGGATAATGCCCGACCTACGAAACAGATGAGAGATGTACCTTACAAACACAAATGTAGAACCCTTAGCATCTTTCTTTGTGAAGCAACTTTCCGAAACTATTCAAGGCAGTAATCGTAATGAGACCATGAATAATTGGTTCACGTCAGTGTCTTTAGCAAAAGAACTATTGCAGAATCCATACAAATTAACAATTGTAGGTTCAATTAGATCTAACAAGCGCGAGATCCCTTCGCAACTTTTGCAGTTTATCAAAGAAGTGTCAGATAAAATGATAGAACCCTGGTTACGGCAACGCCGCGAAACACCAACTTTGAGGCGATGGCTAAAACAGAACATCGATTTCATTTTAGGCGATACTTTGCCTGATGTCCCAGCTATCCGCGAAAATCAAACCAGGAGGAAATTATGTAACTTCTGCTGTTGTAAAAAAAAACTTGTGACCAGATTTATCTGCACCAGTAGTAAACGTAATATGTGTTTGGAACATTGCGGTAATTTGTACCTAGAATGCTAGGATGATTTTTTTATAATTGTTTTTTACGTTATAATCCTCAATTAAGTTCATTATAACTAATATTCATAGTTTTTTTCAATATCTACCGTAATCATTAAATTAGGTGACTTTAAAAGTAAGGTGTATCAGAGACATATGATTATGAACAATGTAACCCTAAATGTAGTTTATGAATCTAGGGTTAATTGAGGAAAAATGTGGATCTTTATAGGCCACAGCATCCACTTACCATCATGTGAACTGTGTGCATGTTTGTCACCCTTATTCTATAAAAATAAAAAAGTCCACTGCTCAACGTATATCTCCATATTTATTTTGCGTTGGTTGTTTTTTGCCATAGTTGCCACATTTGGCTAATAGGATGCTGCTTACCATCTCCTCAACCTTTTACGACACCCATTTTAAAAGTATATTATTGTGTAATATTCTAATTTAATTTGCTCCTACAGCTTGATTAATTTTGATGAAATTTGAACCGGGCCCAACTATAGCTATGAAACTGATTGGTTCATAGCTATAGTTGGACCCGGTAGGTGGTGCTATTGTCAAGGTTTAGAAATCACCTGTGCAAAGTGTAGGTGGCTAGTATAATATAATTTGGACAATTTTAAATGATTCATTGCATATTTTACTATATATTTTGTACATTGAAAATTTAATTTCCAGCCTCTGTACTCTCATTACTATTTATTTTAATGGGACTTTATATCCATTCAAGAGATATATTTTACTGATTTCAAAAAAGAGAATGTTATTTAGTCATTTCTATATTTTTTTGTTAAGGTTACAACCTATTAACAACAGACCATAGGTCTCTCTCAGAGAGGGTTATGTTTACTATGCTGTCAGTGTATGCCTAGGTGGAATTTTAAATGTTTTTAAGTATTTTTATTTCTCAGATATGCAGGATTCCTCACTATACTGTTTTTCACCTCTGATCACAGCATGAACTTAAAATTGTAATTAACAACTTCATTGGTGTATATAGGGATTGTCCCCATATTTGATCTTATTTACGTAAATAACTGATTTTTCCAATTTTTGTTTATTGAAAGAGCTGTAGTCCTTTATAAATATCATTTAGATATGATGATAATTTTGCTAATATGCTATTGGATCTTATTAAAATAATATCTTATTTAAATAATAATTAATGGGTGCGTTTCGCAGAAAAAAGTGCTAGCAAGCGCTTGTAAGCAAAATGGCGAAACTAAACAGTTTTCGTCCAGGACACATTTGCTAACTTCAGTAGTGCTGACACAATCCGCCATTTTGCTTATTTAATTTGTTTGTTTTGAAGTAGAGTTTATAAGTTGTTTTGTGCAATATTAGTTTTAAGTAATATAATGACATGAATAAACATATACATGTTATTAAAAATTCATGATTGGTAATTTTTTAATATGAATACTTTACAAACATATATTTAAATTAGGTTAGGTTCCCCGGTTAAAACCAACTTCGTGTTCTAGAGGAAAATAGCAACTTACGATTTGACAGCACTTACCGCTTACGATTGCCATTTTGCTTACAAGCGCTTGCTAGTGCTTTTTTTCTGTCAAACGCACCCATTGTGAATTTATGACATTTTTGTAAAGTTATTCTCTCTCTCTCTCAAAAAAGGCAGCCAAAGAAATAATTAATACTTAAATAAGTGATAATTAATAATTATTAGCAAGATTGTTTATGTATTGCAATAATTATTTGTTTTAGAAACAAACATAATAAACCTTTTTAAAACCGGTTTAAATTTAAAATGTTTGAACTGTCATTATTATTGGTAACCTGTAAATGTCCACTGTTAGCTGAATGATAACTAGAAGCCTGACCTCTGATGCTGTTCACCATCAATGGTTTTTAGAAAGAACAACTGTTTCATACTACTTGTCATGAATAGAGACAAGCTGCAGCTATAGTATGGTTGTAGCATGAATGGGTCAGCTCGACTAGGGAAGGACCACACTTTTACAGAACTTGTTTAATTTTAAATGATTATATATAGTGTGTAGATTTAAGAAGTGTATTAGATTTATGTAAATTTTCAACCAACTTCAAAAAAGAAGGAGGTTCTCTATTCAACATTTTTTTTAATGTGTGTGTTACTTTGAAATTTCTTCTCAGTGAACAGATTTTGATGATTCATTTCAATTTGAAAGCTGATGCTTGTAATCTGATCCCATATAAATTTGATCAAAATCTGACCTGTAGTATTGAGTTATCCTTATTATTGCATATTTTTTTGTGGTAGAGCCATGCTGCAGCTATATTAATTGTATAGTTGTAGCGCGAATGAGTTGGCTCGACCGGGGAAGGACCACACTCTCACAGAATACCAGCGTAAAATAGTAGCTTATTGCTGCTGTTATGTATGATGAGTGTAGAGAACCAGAGACCATTTTTACTGGAAACGAGGCATTCCATCGTAGTCCTCACAGGTGACAACGCATCTGCATTGTGATTCATAATCGAGGATAGATGTAGATATCTATGGGCCACAGCAATCACTTACCATCAGGTGGACTGCATGCTCGCTTGTCACCCTTTTCCTATAAAAAGAAAAATATTTAAGTGACTTGGCCTACATTGATGACATTCTCATTTTATTTATATTGAAGTCGGTTGTACAAAATTTTTAATTTTACCACTTGTATAATTTATAAGCTTGTATATATATAAGAGCTTGCTCCCTGCCGCCTGGTTAGTCTCGCTTCGGCTTTTGAAGGGGGAGGTTGTGACACGATCAGAATACACATTACGCAACAGGACGACGTAAAATTAAAATGGGAAATAATTGTAATAAAAATAAGAAGCAACTGGGTTGGCGTGAAGAAATAGGCATAAATATGATAAACCTAATGAAATAAGTATCTAACGACCTATCTACTTACAGTATTAGTGATTACAGTGGTTGGAGTAGGTAGAGCTGTTCGGGGTGAATGACCACAAACATTGATGTTAACATGGATATGCCTGTGAAATCCCGAGATTTTGAAATTGTTGATTGATTTAAGTGAGTTAATATGCGCTGGTAGTAGGTGAGCACCCAAACAGTATATGCTTACTTATATACACACACAGGAATCCTGGAATGTTGTTAGAGGTAGCTTCGTGAAATATGAATTAATTAAGTAAAACTGTTGGAAACAATACTAAATACACTTTACTGCACAAGGAAATATTAAATGCCTACATAGTACAGAATAAAAAGGATGTAAAGAGTTTTAAAATATTTTTTTTTATTTAAACAGAGAGAAGAAATTTTTATTGATCACTTTTTTAATTACCTATACATACTATTTTTCTTGTAGTTAATATTTAGAAAATGTTTTCCGTCTTTCTCTAACAAAGCAATTTATCTCTGTTTTATTTTTATATGTTTATGCTCCATGTTACCAACCCGTCGTACGCGCTGTTTTCGTCGCTTATTTTTTGTCTCTTTCTATCTTAAAACGTACAAATTATTAGCTATCTCACTTACACAGATACAGGTACAGTACAGCGGGCTTCACTCACTCTCTTGTTTCGGCTTGTAGAGTGTGATTTATTGTGTTTCTTATTTTATTTGACATTGGCTTGTTAACTGGTTTCTGGAATCTTACTGACACGAATACTTTGGCTTGGATTTACGGATTTTGATTTGTTTTTTGCGGACTGGGTACATTTGAAACTGTTTGTTTGATTTACCTACCACATTTGAGTAAGTGTTGTTTTATTTTTATAATATCTACTTACTACAAAGGACATTCAGTGAAAAACCAAAGTAATTGTCCTCTACTAAATACATATTTTTTCAGGCTTCCGAAGTTCCAAAGGAAGCTTTATAGTTTCGCCATGTCCGTCTGTTTGTCACAGCCCACAGCCATTTTTTATATACAAAAGTTTAAAGTGGAATTTTTCGTTAGTGACTTGAGTAGCAGGGAACTTATTTACGTAAATTGTGCTCTCCCGCTACAATCTTGTGTTAAAAGCTGACTAAGTCAATTAGAATGCAAGGTGGACTAAGACCTCCCCCCTCGCACACCCCTTCAAGCACCGCGTTTTCCTACAATAACCATTTTCATTGACAATTGCTCTTACCTAAATATTGTTACGAGCTTGAGGTTCGTGACAATAAAAATTGCCGATAAAATTACCTACATTAACACTATAATTTTCTTTACACAAATTGAAACTTAAAACACTAACAATTAATCACACTGATTCACTTTATTCCGCTCCGAAGCTTCGCTCGTCTCGCCATATTCAATACTTCCCCGACCGCACCTTACAGCGCCTATAAATACACATTAGTACCGAATCATCCAGAACATTCAAGTAAATACGCGCACCAATCGACAAACCGCTGAAAGTTCGAGAGTCAGCTTCCAGAAGCTTAGTTCTTCGTTTCGACAACAGATGGCGCTGTCGGTTGAAAGATTAGTGATGTCATTTTCTGGAAAGCTCTCCCCTCGCTCCGTTACCCGACACTAGATGGCGCTAGTGCCAGATGTCAACTTAGCCGCGCAACAATATTTTCGGAGACGAGTTTGATAGTGTTCTATCTGATTGTTTTGATCGGCCAACAAAATGCATTTAAATTATGTATGTCATACTTACTGTGGAACAATTTTTCGTGAATTTTTCACACCGTTATTTCGATTATTTATTGGAAAATTTTAACTGTTTACTATTATTTTAGGGCGACAAACGGAAATACTTGGCATATCTATGTTATGTCCGCATGTAGCAAATAACAAAAATACCCCTATAAAAGCTACTTAAACAATGTTTTTTTAATTCCGAGAATTCCCGGGATTCCGGGAAATATTTGGCATATCCATGTTATGTCCGCATGTAGCAAAACAGCTCTACGTACTCCGACCTACTGATTACAAACATGTCGGTTTTTTTGCATATTGAAAACAATTTTGTGTTTATTTCCTACAATTCAAAATGTAAAGATATTTTTTGTTTTCTTTTTGGTCTAAAAGTTTGCTGTTGGACATGAGTCTCTATTGTAGCAGGTTTTTTATATTACTATGATAATATCAAATGTTTGTGACTTAACTGTATTTTATTTAAAGAATAAGGGTGACAATCAAGTGCAAAGTCTACCTGATGGTGGTATATCTAATCCTAGATTAAGAATCGAAATGTAGATGCGTTATCAGTTCTTAGGAACAAGATAGAATATCTTGTTGCTGGTAGTAAGGGTTTCTACACTCACCATTACAATGATGGAGGTTAGAGAGAAGAAGAGTTATTGCAATGTGCATAAAAAGTGTGTATAAAAAGGATGTAAAGAGTTTTAAAACATTTTTTTAATTTAAACAGAGAGAATAAATTTTTTAGACAGAGAGAATATATTTATAAATTTTTATGGATCACTTTTTTAATTACCTATACATACTATTTTCCTTGTAGTTAATATTTAGAAAATGTTTTTCGTCTTTCTCTAACAAAGCAATTTATCTCTTTCTATCTTAAAACATACAAATTATTAGCTATCTCACTTACACAGATACAGGTAGAGTACAGCGGGCTTCACTCACTCTCTTGTTTCGGCTTGTAGAGTGTGATTTATTGTGTTTCTTATTTTATTTGACATTGGCTTGTTAACTGGTTTCTGGAATCTTACTGATACGAATACTTTGGCTTGGATTTACGGCATTAGCCCGCCTGTCCCTGAAAATCTGTAGTTTATAGCTGCGCTGCCTTCAGTAAGAAGTATCTGCAAAGTTAGCTGTTTATGAGTACAAGTAGATGAAGTTAGTTGAATACTGTACAAATTTTCTTTGCGACATTGGTGAGAAAACTTGTGCTCCATAATTTTTTAATTTTTGACAAAAGAAACATTAAAAATGGTGAAATACTATAAAATAATAATAATAAATAGTAAAAATTTCGTTATTTTCTTTTTTTTCTTTGAATGATATTATAATTATTTTAAACTAGCCCACAGCAGCCCGCTTCTATTGAGACAACTTAGCGATTGCAGCACCTTACTTATTTTGTCCATATTACTGAGACACTTTTCTACAGTGATCATTCTCCTTCTCTCTAACCTCTATGCTTACAATACAGCAGCAATAAGTTGCTATTTTATGCTGGTATTCTGTGAGTGTGTGGTCCTTCCCTGGTCAAGCTTACCTATTTTTGATAAACAATATATATATATATATATATATATATATATATATATATATATATATATATATATACATGGTGTTAGTTTGTCATGTATTAATCATGATAGTAGCAATTAAAATATGCATGTATAGTTAATATAGTATATTTTGTGATAAAATTTGCTCAATATTTTTGTAAAGTATAAAACTAATAATTTTAAATTGTTATATGTATCTGCTTTGCGAATGCTATATTTTACTATTAGCCTAAGATAGCAGTGTGTTTGTTGTTTATAGAGGCTTCACCAAGGGTACAGTAATACACTAGTGTTTGTTTGACATGCACGCGTCCTTGTCTTTATTTTTAGTTAATTTTCTGAAATCGTCATTACGTACACAAACAGTCGCACAAGTTTGCTGCTGAACATAAGCCTCCTAAAGCTGCATCCACCGATTCACCTGATGATGTTCCAGGTTATCTGTCGGCCTAGTGTCTTACACTGTGCTTACTTGTACGAGGCTATCACTCAATTCTGCCACATTGGTTATCAGTTCTTTGAGATATGTGGCTGGCCCACTGTCACAAGCTTTGATCTGTTGGGCTATGTTGGTTTTTCTGGTTCTATCTCATTTAAACATCATACTAAAGTTACAGCCTTATATATGTTTCACTTCTTGGTGTAATATTTTTTATTTCTTAGGTATGTAGGTTTCCTCATAGTTTTCTCTCACTGTGCAGCACTTAATTTTGTAATTAAAACTTCATTGATGCCTTCATTTGCTTGTCTTCTTTATTAAAAAAAAAACTTTTATTTGATGTAGATTGTGAACCCACTCGTAAAATTGAGAACTCTTATTTTAACCATTATTAACTTGTCACTTTCATGACTACACTGTCAAGAGAAGCTATAATTTAAATAAAGAAGAAGAATTAATTAAAAGTCCACTGCTTAACCTATGTTAAGAGTTTGTCTCCTAAGAGTCAACCTCAGACATAGGTCTCCCTCATAGGTTGACTCTAAAGGTAGAGAATTGCCATATTTGCTGTACTTTTTATAGAATAAGGGCGATAAAAGAGCACACAGTCACCTGATGGTAAGTGGATGCTGTGGTCCATAGACATCTACATTTAACCAAGATTAAGAACCAAAATGAGGATGCATTGTTATCCCTGAGGACTAAGATGGAATGCCTCAATTCCAGAAAAAAAGGGTCACTGGATCTCTACATTCACTGTATGAAAACACGACAATATTAGGCTGTTATTTAATGCTGGTATTCTGTGAGAGTGTGGTCCTTTCCAGGTCAACCCAAATGTTACAACCAAAAATTGGCTTTTCGTTTTTATTAATTGCAGGTGTTATCAGGAAGATGCTGCTGCCCATCTGTTTACTTCCTCCTTCAGTCGCCTCTTAGGTCACCCATGGAATGACTAGGGTAGTCGATTCACCTAAGACATCACTACACAAATTATATGTATATACACACGTAAATTCAGATACTTCCTGCATTCTCCAATATTTAAGAGCTATTTATTATGTTTTATTAGGGGTCGTGGTAGGGGCCTACCTCCACCAGGATGGATGAATGGGCCTCCACCACCAATGAGGTTTCGTGGGCGGGGCTTTGGTCCAGGCGGCCCTCCCATGCGACCCAGAGGTTTCTTCCGGGGTCCTCTACGAGGAGGCCCTCCTCGGTTCGGTCCCAATGGCGGGCCTGGGTTCGATGGAAACTGGGGTCCGATGGGTCCACCTCCAGGTATGATGGGAGGTCCGCCCCCGTTTGGACCGCCCCCAGGTATGATGCCGCCGGGAGGACCTATGGGCCCTCCTCCTAATATGATGGGACAGCCGCCGCCTTTCGCTGGTCCGCCTGGGATGCCGCCACCAAATATGGTGAGTTACATTGTTTGTTTAAACTTATTTTTCTAACTTTAAATCCCATCAAAAGTCTCCTCCATAGGATTACCTTAGTAAGCGCGACTGCTGATCATGTGGACCCGGGTTTAAATCCCGGGTCTGGTCAAAATCGGTTAGTGGCTTCATCTGTCAAGACATTCTCAGTAGCAGCCCAAAGTCATGAAGTGGTGGTGTTTCACCCCCGTGGCTCAAAAGCAAAGAAGTTTGTTGTGAACCTAATCTCTCTCCGATTGTGTCGGATTGCTGTCCCATAAGATTATGAGAGGGAGAAAATGGAGTGCATCTGTGTTTACATATACTCTTATGACACCCCTTTCTTCTTTCTTTTTATCAGGCTGTAAAAGTTTACTTCTGGACTCATACATATGCACCTAAAACTAAAACCGTGTATTAGTTGCAAATGATTCTAGATGCATATGTGTATGTAAGTGCGAGTTCTCACAATGAGTTGAGTGTCTTTTTTTTATTCTTAGAAAAAGGGCTTTGTCGCTGAAGCGATTATGACGCTCTGGTACAACAAAATTCTTAAATAGGATAAATACAAACAACTAAACTCATTAATTACTTAATCTCTTATTTACTAACACAAAGCTTTTTGGCATCTTCTGATAATGGGTCTGAAAAAATACTATTAATACTGCCAATCAATGACAAATGTATATTACAATTTTTTCTTTCTCTGGAGTTCTGGGCACATTCTATCAAAATGTGATAAACATGATCGATAGATAACGTTGCAAGTTGAACAGTTTGGTGAGGTAGTTTTTTGCATCAAGTATGAAAATTTATTGCATGGAATGTGCCCAGATCTGACTCTTAATGCTATTACAGTGTCGCGTCTACACAGTATTCGGTTATCTATCCAGGTTGAACGCATTGGGTACGGCTGGATCGTACGGCACCATATACCCTTCTCTTTTGCTCTTAATTCAAAATATTCCTTCCAGAGGTCATAACAATATTTTTCTAATAACGGTATATAATTTTGAAATGAAGGGGAAATATTAATATCAGTACCTTCCGAAATTGCTTGTTTGGCTAAAATATCAGCTTTTTTTCTTTATTTGGTATTAGTAACAATAATGAGGAAAATTTCCCACAGCCTGCTCCAGAGTTATGGGTGGAGACAAAGACAGAAGATGGCAAATCGTACTACTACCATTCACGGACGCGGGAGACAACCTGGACTAGGCCGCAGGAGAGTCCCACCTGCAAGGTCGTTACGCAAGCTGAGATGGAAGCTATGGTTGCATCAAGTAATTTGTGTCTTTTACCAATAATTAAACTTATATATTGCTCGAAACCACCTATGGTTTTATATTTGTAATATTGAAATTACAAATGAACATACAGGTTGTTTAGTTATATTCATTAAACCCCCGAGGAAAACAGGGGGATGTTATAAGTTTGTAGTGTGTAATATTTGTGTCTGTCTGTGACATCATAGCTTTATTCGCACGAACGGACATTGATGTAAAACTTTTTTACGTACGCTTGACTTGGGGAGTAAGCTGACGAACGCGTGACGAAAAGTGTGATCGACCGAGGCGAACGAGAGTTGAGTGGGGGATATAAGCAAGAGAGAGCAGTGCGCCCACACATTTTCTTTCTCTCTTTCTCTCATAGCCAGTTATGTTCCGCATTTTATGAATTAATATTTTGTGGAATACATTAAATATTCTATGTTTAAAGGATTAAAGCAAGCCGATAATAAATTTAAATATTTGTAGAAAATTAATATATGTATATACATGTATGCATATGTAAACACGACACACACACACACACACACACATATATATATATATAGTAGTACAATTTCACCATGTATAACTTACTCAATTGTCTCCACAGGTCAGCAAATGCCAGGCATGAATGGGCCACAGTCTATGATGAGTGGTCCGCCGATGGGCGGGCCTCCGATGGGAGGTCCCATGGGTGGTGGGCCGCCTATGGGTGGTGGACCTCCAATGGGTGGTGGGCCTCCAATGGGTGGGGGACCACCAATGGGTGGTGGACCTCCTCCTATGGGTGGTGGTCCTCCGATGGGTGGAGGACCTCCTCCTATGGGCGGGGGGCCTCCTCCTATGGGCGGTGGGCCTCCTCCTATGGGAGGTGGGCCTCCTCCTATGGGCGGTGGGCCTCCTCCTATGGGTGGTGGCCCTCCAATGGGTGGTGGACCTCCAATGGGGGTTATGAATGGCATGATGCCCGGTGGTATGCTCCCTCCTGGAGTGGTACCAGGTCCAGCTCAGGGATCAGTGCCGCCGTTCATGACCCAGCCTCCACCATGGATAAAAGATGGTAAGATATAAATATAACAGATATAATTTCGGTTATAGTTATAAATTTTTAATTTATTATATCTATGTAAAAAAAACTATCTATATCACCACATCGAATCCAGAGGGAAATTAAACATGAGGATGGGCAGCATTATCTTCCTCATAACAACTCTAAATAATAAAAAATGCACTTGCAATCCTCCTACCTGTCCAAGGTGGCAAGTATGGTAAATATCCCATACTTTGCGTAACAGAATTCGTATCGAAGATATCCGCAGCAGAACCAGAGTAATCAAAAATGTCTAATCAGTAAAGAATGCGAAGTAGGTAGGACGTCGCTTAAAGAACCCACAACCCATGGAGAAGATAGGTTACCTTGTGGCAACCTCCTGGTAAGCGGAGCAAGGTGACCCCCCACTAGATGGAGGCTGAATGGTAAAACATTCAGGATGGTTGATGTATTTAGGTGGCTCAAGACCATGGCGATCTTACTGGGAGCGTTATTTTCAGAAGTGGATTTGTAAGCCTGTAATGAAAGAGTTATAAAAATTCAATTACAGGAAAATTAATGAACTGCAATTTTCTATATTTATTTAATACATCCACATATATAATCTAAATCTAACGTCGAGTAACAGATCTTGTTTGTCAATCTTCAAATGTTTTTAGCTAAAAGATGTAATGCTCCCTATTTATATGAGGTTATATTATGTTTTCAAACTGATAACAGTATTATTGTGACATCACACATTTAGATGCTGTATATGCAATCCAATCTTGATTTTCTAGGTTAAAAGAAATATGGTCTCTTTATAATACCATACGGTTCATACTCAAGCTGATGGTGAGTAACATAAAGCATTTTTCTGTTATTTCTTAATAGGGAAAATTATTGGAATGTTGCACATTTGACAATACACATTTCTTTCCTTGCTAATAATGCACGAGATTGGCGACACTGGCTCTAGTATAAATTATGGATTTTGCCTTTTCCTTCATGTTTTTCTTATTTCGTGCAAATTATAATAATATATGTATACATGTTATAGATATTTTTTATAGAAAAAGGGTGAAAAAAGAGCACACAGTCCATATGGATGTCCTATCCTTGATTCAGTATAAAATACAGAGGTGCTGTGATCCCAGAGTAAGGTGGAATGCCTTGTTTCCAGTAAAAAGGATCTCCAGTTATCTACTCTCATCATGCAACAAACAGCAGTATGAAGCTGCTATTTTAGGTAGTATTCTGTGAGAGCGTAATCTGTCTGGTCAAGGTGACCCATTTGTTCTGCAACCGTAATATTACTACGGCTTCGCTCTACCACCTATATAATAATACTGTTGTATTTTTTTTTAATTTCAATGTAAATGATGTTAATTTTATTATGCAGGAGGCAACAAGGATAAACAAGAGTCAGCAAGTCCGGTGGATAGTGATGATGCCCCTCCTGGTGACGTTGCGCCTGCCACACAGCCTAATGGTATGCTTGTATACTTCTTAACTAAATTTAAAAAAGGGGGAAATTGTCCATACAATTAAATATAAGAATAATTTCAGGAGCTCTTTTTTTTAAACAAGTTATGAATGGCGTGATACCTGGGGGGTATGCTTAGTATCTAATAATAATAATATCCAGACAGAATTTTATTTTTAATTAAATTCCAAACCGGAGGAGAGAGAGAGAGAGGCCGGTCTTAACAGAGACTGGCCATCTGCATAGGACAGGATTATAGTGTAGTTATGAGAATCTTTCTCATATTAGGATGGAACGGCAATCCAACGCAACCGAAGAGAGATCAGGCGCAGAACCAACTGTTGTATGTGCTTTCCGAGGCTTGGAAGTACAACACTGCTAACATTCTGACTCCGGGTTGTACCGAGAATTTCTTGATTGAGGTAGATCTTTATGCGAGTTCAAGGGTAAGATGAAGAAAAATCTGAAACCACAAATTATCTACATAGGACTATGAATTGTGTGGTAGTTAGCAATGAATATTTTAAAATAAACTGATTTTTCAATATTTTAACTGTCCAATTTTTTTTATTTCCAATAATATAGGTATAATAAGGTATTATTGAGAATAAAAATTGACCGTGTAGTAGCAGTTTAAGAATATCCACTACTCCATATTGTCCTGATGAGAGAAGATGGGCCGCGACATCTTACTAATAATAACTAAAGTAAAGATAACAGTTGCTAAACCATCTGCCATGTGTGGCGATTGTGGTGAATCCAACCTATGAGACAGTCTAACGGGAGATTTATGTTTAGCAGTAGCTTTTGATAAGCTATAATTGTAACAGGAATAAAAAAAAAATTTCCATTAATCACAGCACTAGAAGGTAGGGACTACTTTTCTATCCAGAAGTCCGTCTGAGTAGCATCCACACCACAATAGCAATGCTTTCACTGCTGTGAATGCACGGATTCTCGAAGGAAGGCGAACTAATTTCTGGCCAATTCTGGCAATGTGCTCATATTTTGTCTTGACTATAACTCTTTTAAAGGAGATGGAGGCGAAGTTATACTTCTTTTTAAGGATGCTGGTGTTAACTAACCGAACCGCCGAAGCGTCAGCCCAGACCTGATAATATTCCTCCTTACTGCGTAATGTAGTCTTACAGGAGTGATCAAACCAAGACTGAGATCTGCCTCCGATGGGTACCACAGATGATGGAATAAATATTTCCATTCTCTGAAGCACATCAGTTACAGAATAGCAAAAGTGCTAGGATCACCGGCGAGAAGCAAACCCGCCCCATGGGTAGGATGCAAAGAAAGACTGCATGCCGTCTCAATCCGCCAACGTGGGAGTGTCTGAAGGTAGTGACTGTGAGGCCATTCCATCTTAGTTTTAAGAGATGACAACGAATCTGTAGCCTGTTCTTGGAGTTGGAGTGGGCTGATCTAGCTACTTAATATCATACCTAACCACAAGCTCAACGAGGCGGTCACATGGTATTTTACATCTAGCTTAAACAAATTGTAAAGCCGTGGTAGCTCAGATGGTTAACGCTTGCTGTAAATATAACAGAACGCGAGTAACCCGAGTTCGATCCCCGCTGGCACCAATGAAATTGTCGATTGCAATTTTAAGTGCTGATTTACCACGTGCTCCGCGGTGAAGGAAAACATCGTGAGGAAACCTGCATGTCTGAGGAATAAGAAGAAAAATATTTCGAAGACATGTGAAGTTCGTCAATACGCATTGGGGCAGCGCGGCGGACACTTCCTTGCCCTAAAAGCCTCTCAGGTGAGGGGAGGCCTGTGCCCAGCAGTGGGACGTAATATAGGCTGCAACTTTACTTTTAAACAAATTGTTGTACCGTCATCAGATCTTTCTGAGATTTCCCATACTCATCTCTGACGACACTTATGTGACGAAACAGGGCAGTGAATTCGATGCGCCACCACAAATCTGAATGATGTCAATTTTATGAAAAATTGTAGGTGGTGGTGGTGGTTTCCCCGGTCCGTGGGGCAACTGGGGATGGGCGCCCCCTGGTGTGACCCAACACAACGGCCCGCCCAACGCTGGGCACAGTCCGGCGAGTGCCGCGAACGCACTCGCCTCTGCTGCTGTACCTGACAAAGGTAAGTGTGTATTTAATTTATACTCGCGATTGTTGTTACTTGGTCAAATTCCAGTTTCATTTTTGTGATTTGGGTAAACACAGTTTTGACGTTGTAAAGCCATGCTACCAGGGAGGGACCTTGCTCTCACAGAATACCAGAGTAAAATAACAGTATAATACTGCTGTGTTTCGTATGTTGAGTGTAAAGATGTGATAAACGATGTGACAACCATCTTCATTTTGATTCTTGATCGAGGATATGTAGATGTCTATGGGAGACAGCATCCACTTACCGTCAAGTGTGCTCGTTTTTACCCTTATTCTATGAAAAAAAAACCTTGTTATGCATATTATATTTTATACTTGCGCATGTTCATCATAGGTACATCTGGACAAGAAAACAGATTATTGCATGTAGAAGTATAACAGGGGTAGGATTACACTCTCACAGAGTACCAGTGTGAAATAGCAGCTTAATATTACTGGTGTAGAGAACCGGAGACCCTTTTTAATGAAAACATGACATTCCATCTTAGTCCTCATTGGTTACAATGCATCTGCATTTTGATTCTTAATCGAGGATATAGATGTCCATGTGGCACATCATCCACTTACCATTAGGTGAACTATGTGCACCTGCATTTGTCCCCTCTGTCATTCTATAAAATTATCCTAATTGAACATAATCCTATTTCTTTACTTTTTACTTTTATTCCTTACAGAGCCATGGTAGCTTAAGGGCTACTCGCTTGCTGTAAATTTCACAGTACGCGAGCATTCCGGATTCAATCCCCGCCGGCACGAATGAAATTCTTAATTACAATTTTAAATGCTGGTTTACTACGTGCTCGGCTGAGAAGCTAAATAGTGAGGAAACTTGCATGTCTCAGAAATATGAAAAAAATATTTTGAAGACATGTGAAGTTCGCCAACACGCATTAGGGCAGCGCAGCAGACTAATACTTACCCTAAAATCATCTTAGAAATGAGTGGAGGCCTGTGCCCCAGTCGTGGGACGTATATAGGCTGTAACTTTAACTTTATTAACTTTTATATTCTTTATCTGTGCGAGTAGTTAGCTTTTGAGTGTCCGCTTTGTTCTTGAGACATGACTTAAAATTTATTTTACTTTCAGGTGCAGCAACACAAATGCCACAAATGGTGACCACACCAGTGACGATAGCTGAACCTACCATAGTTGAACCTGTAGTGCAACCTGTAGCAAAGAAGGAAGAGACAGTGAGTTGCTATCTTTAGTTCTTATTAAATTATATATTTTTATATATGTATAAATTTAGTTTATTATTATGGTTAATACTGTGAGATATCTGCAAACTATTGCCACGTATTGCGATATTTATCTCGGAATTGTTTACGAATTGATGATTAGGAGGAAGTGGTGTATTTGTCTGAATTGTGATAAACCCAAATTCTTACAGGTGATCCCTCCAGAACTGGCCGCCCAGGCAGCAGAGTGGACAACCCACAGAGCCCCCGATGGTCGACCTTACTACTATAACGCGGGCAAGCAGGAATCAGTGTGGGAGAAGCCGGCACCCATGAAGAAGCTTGAGGGTGAGTCACCCACAACAAATTCAAAAACAAAGGTCAAAAGTAGAAATCTGTAATTAATAAATACTTAAGTCATACTCCACTAGGTGGGTGTGACAACTTCGTAAGGTATGCAGGAGCGCGATAGATGTAGATATATAAGGATCCTGCCTTGTGCACAAACCGACTTTGGATACAAAAATGCATGTAGGGACGCGTGCTAGCACACACGCGCACATGCATATACGTACATGCACACGCGCACTCACATATGTACTTCTTCTTCTTTCTTTTGTGGCGGTTTGATAAAATTCGCCAATGACGTATTGAGTAGAAAATGAAAGCTTATGAGTTTAATTAAAATAAGAGTCTGTGATAATACAAGGATTCAGTTTTCCTCCGAGAATTTTGACAAATCTATTTGTTGAATTACCTAGAACAAATATGACAAACACAGGTGTTAGACTCTTACCCGTATGTTAAAAGTGACAAGGATTTAAAGTTTCATATTATTAGTATTAATAAAATCACATAAAATATACACAAAAGGAGTACTGGTATATGTTAAAAGAGAATTAAAATCTATAGGTCGAGGAATATAAGGAGGAAGGTAATCAAAAAGGGATGAGGATAATTTGGGACAGTTGAAAAAAAATATGGTTTGTGGAACCTTCATCTAAGCCACATTCACACAATGAGCTATCCCTTACTCTGATTTTTGCCAGATGTGCATGTGTACAGGCGTGTCCAATTCTTAATCTACAAATGATTGAAGTTGCATGTTTATTTGCTTTGTTAAATTTAAAGAACCAAGGCTTGGGAGGAATAACCTCTTGGATGGCAGCATAGTGCTTACCTTTAACTTTTTTGGAAACTTCCCATAATTTATTCCAATTTTCATTCAGTTTCCTTTTAGCTAGCAAAATTAGGTCATGTGAGTAAATTAAATTTTGTAGAATGCCATTAGCAATTGCATTTTTAGCGAGTACATCAGCTGTTTCGTTACCATGGATACCACTGTGGCCTGGAATCCAGGCCACTGAAACATGGATTCCTTTAAGATGGCATCTGAATAGGGTATTTTTTATTTTAAGAATTAGTGGAAACTTATGTTTGTTATGGAATTGATTGGACAAAATAGCTAACAAACAACTTTTTGAATCTGTGAAAATAACTGTTTTATTAAGATTATGTGACTCTACATATAACAAAGCTTCACTGATTGCAGTTGCTTCACCAGTAAAAGTGGAGGATAGTGAGGGGCATTTAAAGTTGAGAATGATTTTGAACTTAGGAATCCAAACAGCAGCTCCAGTATAGTCTTCATCAGAATGTTTTGAAGCGTCTGTGTACATGACAAGCCAATCTTTAAAGGTGTTTTCTATAATTTCTTTTAATTTCAAATTTGCCATTGGAGAATCCTTTTCTATACCTAGATCTAGATGAATGTCGGGTTGGTAAACAATAGCCTCGTAAGGAACATCAAAGAGTGGATTTATTTTGCATTGAAAGATTGGGTAAGGAAGCTGAAGAAAAATTACAAAACTTTTAAACAAGCAGGGAGAGTCCTTATGGGTCCAGTATCGGTCAGATGAGATATACTCTGAAAGAAGGTGCAATTTAGGAATTAGGGGATGATCTGAAAGTTGGCAGATCTTAAATAAGAATCTGTCTGAAAGGTATTGCCTTCTTAATCTTAAAGGAGGATCTACGCACTCAACCTGAAGAACATTTATTGGTGAGGATTTCATTGCCCCTGTAATAATGCGAAGGCATTTCGATTGAATTTTGTCCATTACTTTAAGGGATGATTTATTGCAAGGCTCCAACAGAAAACATCCATAGTCAAGGTGGCTTCGTATTAAAGCATTGTACAGTAATTTCTGAGAAAAAGGATGGGACCCCCACCAAACACCTGACAAAGACCGAAGAATATTTATGTTTTTTTCGCATTTTTGTGTTATATATTCAATGTATGGACCGAAGGCCAATTTCGAATCAAGGATAACTCCCAAAAATTTAACATTGCCTCTAACTGGAATAGGTTGCTTATCATATACAACAGATATATCGGGAACTCGCCTTTGGCGGGAAAAGATCACCACACTACTCTTGGCCACAGATAAAGAGAGGCCATGATTAGTTAACCATTCTTGTAAATAATCCATGGATGAGTTTAGACGGGAACATGCCACTGTGAAGTTGTTTGAGGAGATGTATAGAGCTAAATCGTCTGCATATTGAAGAACATTACAAAAAGAATTTACTGAAAGTTCTAAATCGTGAGTATATATAGAATAAAGGAGAGGACTAAGAACTGAGCCTTGTGGAAGTCCTTTCCATATAGTTTTTGGGGGAAGCGGGAGATTTTTAACATTTATAGATATTGATCTAGAAGAGAGAAAGTTAGAGACGTAATTGACTATCCTCACTGGAATGCTCAGATTAAGCATTTTCTGCCTGAGCACAGGAAGAAGCACATTATCATATGCAGAAGGAATATCCAAGAAAACTCCTATGAGAAATTCATGTTTTGAGAAGGCAATATGAATATCTGTGACCAAGGTACTTAGGCTATCCATGGTACTTAAACCTTTTCGGAAACCGAATTGGCTTTTAGGTAAGAGATTATTCCTTTCCAAAAACCACTCCAAGCGATTTTTTATTAAATGTTCCAAGATTTTTGCCAAAGTACAAGATAGGGCAATAGGTCGGTAACTGGAAGGGTCATTGCTAGACTTACCTGGTTTGAGAATGGGCAAAATAATTTGAGTTTTCCATTCAGCAGGAGGATCACCAGTAATATAAATAAAATTTAAAATGGATAGTAAGACAGTTTTAGTGTTCTCACTAGTATTAATTATAAACGAATAAGGAATCCCATCAATACCTGGTGAGGAGTCTTTAAGGCCATTGAGTACAGTAAACAATTCCTGAGAAGAAAAGGGGGAATCAAATTTATCATTTGTTTTTAAAAAAGCAGAATTAAAAACTAGGCATTCATCATAAGATGGGACTGTTTGTGGTGCAAGTTTATTAGAGAATTCATCTATCCACGGGGAAGGATCATTAGAAATTATATTTTCACTAGAAACTGCACAGCGATATTTTTTAACATTTCTCCAGACCAAAGATGGGGGAGTCCTAGGTGACAGTGATTCACAGAATTTAAACCAACCAGTTCGCTTTTTTGTCTGACAGTAATTTTAAGGTTTCTGCAGCAATTTTTTTATAAGAGATATAATTCTTTGCAGTCATAGAACGGGAGTATATTAATTCAGCCTCTTTTCTTCTCCTACAAGCTGCTGAACAATCTTGGTCCCACCAAGGAGGGGAGGGATAATTATTTTTGAAAGGTTTTTTTAAGGGGATTGACTTATTAGCAGCAGAAATAATTGCATTTCTGAACTCTATATATACAGTAGCAATATTATCATTGTTAATTGGGGGAAGAGTTGAAACCTCTTGTTCCAAGACTTTAGAATATAATTGCCAATTAGCTTTGGATAGATTATACTTTAGTCTTGGGCAAAATGTAAAATTTATTCTAGGTGAAGTAGGAGGAGTGATGAATATAGGAAAATGGTCACTGCCATAGCTAGAAGGTAATATTTGCCACAAAAGAAGGGAAGCAATATCTGGAGAGCAGAGAGTTAGGTCAACGGCACTTCTAATATTTTGTAATGGGGATACTCGACGGGTAGGAGACCCATCATTTAGAATACAGAGATTAAAGTTATCAATAAGATCTAAAAATAAGGGAGCCAGTGAATCACACAGATGGGAGCCCCAAACAGTATGATGCATATTAAAATCTCCCAAAATAACCATAGGAGGTGACAGAGAAGAGATAAGTGTTGCAAGTTCTGTTAAAACATTTACATCAGGATTAGGAATGTAAACAGAGAGAATAGAGACATCAAGGGCCTTAATAGCAACAGCATTTACTGCTGGACTATGAGAAGGGAGAGGAATTTGTGAAAATGTAACAGTTCTTGAAATTAAAATAGAGGTGCCAGCACGACCATCACTCCTATCATCCCGGAGGCATGCATAGCCTGAAACCCTAAAATGAGATTCAGGCCTAAGCCATGTCTCCTGGATGGCAAGAATGAAGGGATGAAATTTGTTAATGAGGTAAATGAGTTCATTTTTTTTATTTCTAATACTCCGACAATTCCATTGAAGAATTGGCGGGACTGCGAATGTTACGGGCTAAGGAGGAAAGCTGAGTAAGTTTTTGGTGTAAGCTGAGAGGAAGTTCCGTGTCACTAAAACGGGAGATCATGTTAATTAGAATTGATATCATAAGTTCGCAGAAATTATCATTACTAGAGGAGTTGTTGTCATTTCCCAGTAGAGCACACCCATTAGGAAGGGAAGAATTAGGATTCTCAACAATTGCTTGATGGGCTGCCATATCATATCCAGAATTTAATGGTGGGCTGCGGGTACGTTGAGGGATAAAAATTGTTTTTTTTATATGATGCAGTTTGTGAGAGCTGAGCCGAAGGGGTTGAAAGACTGTCAGTTATAGTATAAGGGGTCTGTTGAGAACAATTACGAGGCTGGATTCTTGTTGTATCAGCAAAGGATCTTTTTGTCTGAGGGAATCTAGCTGAAGCTTCTAAATATGAAATATTTTCTTGTGACATAACAAGTTTAATAGATTTTTGCCTTAGATGTTCAGGACATGTAGGGTCTTTTGCGGTGTGCGGACCAGAGCAGAATAGGCAAGTAGGAGTTTGTCGAGTACAAGATAAACCTTCATGATTCTGTGCACATACAAAGCAGCGAGGAGATGATCGGCACTGGGAAGTAACATGGCCATATCTACAGCATTTATGACACTGAATTAGTGGCAAAACATATTTTTCCACTGGCATTGAGGTGTAAAAACAGTAAATATGGGGAGGAAGTTTTTGTCCAGAAAAAGTTAGAACAACCGTCTGAGTTGGAACCCATGAAACGCTATTGCTGTCACTCACTGATCGTCTATTAAGTCGCCGTGCTTTAATTATAGAACCGTATCCAGAGGGAATTTCTATAGCTGCTATTAATTCTTCTAGTGTCCACTCTATGGGAACTTGTCTAACTAGCCCCATACGAGTGATACTATATGAGGGGATGGTTGCTTCATATTTAGAAATTTGGAGAGCTGGGTGATCGATAAAGGTGTTTGCATCTGCAGCTGATTTAAACTCCACGGATATTCTATTTCGTCCAACTTTTTTGACTCCATCGTGGACTATATTTTTAATATTGTTATGATACAGAAAGTGGCCGAATTTAATTGGTTTAAGAGTTACTCCAGACAGCTGATCATTTGAGATTTTACTTACGTGAACTAGAAAAGGAGCGGCATCATCTTGAGAGTACTTAACTTTTTTATTAATAAAATCAGGATGGGTATATGAGGATTGTATTGAAGGAAACTGTTGATTTGGATCAGTAATAACTATTTTTTGTGGATGGGCAGACTCGTTACTTACTTGGGCACGTTTACGGTTAATTAATTCTACATTATCAATGTTAGTGGGTAAGGAAAAGGAATCATTGCGAACCCTTCCGGGATCGGGAGGTTCGTCCTCCTTTATATTACTACAACAAAAAATTACATAAAAACGGCACAACTACAAACACTTACTAATTTACAGATATTAAAACCTCCACCAAGACAGAAAAATTTACTATGGTAAATCAACAACACTTAATAAAACAATAAATTTTAAGCAAAAAAAGGCACGACACTTGTATCTCTCACTTCCTCCGAAAAAAAAAACCCACACATGTACAGGAGTGCACAAACATACACATTCACACACAAATACCATCTGTCAGCGTCTCACGGATACAAACACACACAGATACAAACACACATATGCACACTAACGTACACAAACACATGCACACGCACAAAAACACACATGCACAAAAACACACATGCACAAAAACACACAAACACACAAGCACACAAACACACACGCACTCTAAAACACTCACGTACACAAACACACACACACTCACATACATACACACACGTACACATACATACACACACGTACACATACATACACACACGTACACATACATACACACACGTACACATACATACACACACATACACACACGCACACACACACATACACACACACACATACACACACACACACACACACACACGCACACACACACACACACACACACACACACACACACACACACACACACACACATACATACACACACAAACGTACATACATACATACACACACATACGCTTATAGGCGGATTGATCAATAAGGAAAATCCTACAACGGCAGAACCCACGTAGTTTTCTTTGCTCTGGTGTCGACGATAGCTGTGTACATTATAGTGTTTATAACACAGCATACACCCATAAAATTCTTACAAAAATTATCAAAAACACAATTATTTTTTTGTTTCATGCACATTTAATACAGTTAGAATGATATGTTTGATTCCCCTCCTTTTATAGTAAATACTAAAATACTTGTGACAATTTTTCATGTTCATGTATAATACATTTATTCCACATTTTTACTTTAACAGAGCTGCAAGCAAAGATTGCTGCGGAGAAGGGAGAAGTGCCTGAAAAGAAGTTAGAGAAAAATGATATAGATGACAGTAATGTGGAAGGTAAGTTTAATGCAAATGTGACTTAAATGATGCCAAATACATGTGATGATCAGGGAGATACCAAACTTATAATCTGATGGAACGGTAATCTCACACGGTCTGAGAAAGATGCGGCACAAAACAACGGTTTTATGTGCTCTCCGAGGCATGGGGATGAAACACCGCCAACTGTCTGACTTCGGGCAGTTACTGAATCTTTGAATTTTTCTAAATTTTTTAGAAGAAAAACTCAATAGATGATTTTTTTCACGACTAGGGATTCGAACCTTTGACCTTATGATCTGCTGTCGTGTTTACGATTACTGACTAACGAGACATTCATATATATAGCTGCGTAGTATTGGCGTAAGAAAATCCTAGCAAGAGGCAATAGAGGAAAATAAATATAATTTAAGAAAACCAGCAAGAAACCCAGCGAGATTTTTAAAAGAATTTAATAATTTTCAATACATACATATCAAGTTGTTAATTTTAATGAATGCCTACTGATGGGGACATAGAGAGCTTTACATTTTATTATGTACATATCGAGACCTGTAAATTAAACTATGTCCACAAAATTAACAGATTTTATTTAATTTGTTATACAGTGATCGATGTGGAAGCGCATGCGGAGGCACACGCCGCGGCGCAGGCCGCGGCTGCCGAGGCCGCGCGCCGAGCGGCCGAGCGCGAGCGCGAGCGCGAACGTGAGCAAGCCGAGCGCGAGCAGGCCGAGCGAGAAAAGGCCGAACGCGAGAAAGCCGAGCGGGAGAAGGCCGAGCGTGAGAAGGCGAAGCAGGATCGCAGCAGGCCCATATCGAGCACGCCGATATCGGGCACGCCCTGGTGAGTTTTTTTTATATAAGGAGGTAAACGAGCATGCGGCTCAGATGTATATGATGGTGACTACCGCCACCCACGAACAACTGCAATACCAGAGGAATTGCAGATGCATTGCCGACCTTTTAAAAAAGTGGTATCAGTCCGGAAAAAATCGATAGTAGTAGTCGACTCTACAAGAAAGTTGTGCGATGAAGAAAAAGTAAATTGAGTATTAGAGTTATATTAAACAATTAAGTGACTGCACTACCCGTGCGGATAAAGAATTAGATTAAAAATGGCGGCACATCAAAGTTGCACTATGCTGGCAGTACACGGTACCTAAAGCGAAAACAGCGCTAGTAATATGGTTATGTTACAAACAACTAGGAATGGGCAAGTGAAGAAAATATACAGGATGTTAGTGTAAACACCGTTATTCTTGAAACCAGTGGTTTGGTTTCACTTATAGAACGTAAATTAAATGAAATATAACAACATTTTTTTAGTAAAATCTCAATATTTCCTTAATTCCTCAATTTTTGCCTGTCCTAAGCCAGGATGAATATATGAAGGAAAAGTTACATCACAGGTTATGTGTACCTATTGTGTTTTTATTGGAATGTTGTATAGGTAGCTAAAAATTTTTTTTAAAATTTAAAAAAAAAGATGCTATTTTCTTTCATAAAATTTAAAAAGTTTCTGTCCGACACCGTCCGTAAATTCATGTATACACTATGCGCCAGAGTGACTTAATCACTGTAAAGATCACCGCCCGCTCTAGCTACCTATACAACATTCCAATAAAAACACAATAGGTACACATACGGTTATGTGTACCATTGTGTTTTTATTGGAACTATTGGAATTGGATTAAGTTACATCACCGGTGTGATGTAACTTTTCCTTCATACTTTCAACCTGGCTTAGGACAGGCAAAAATTGAGGAATTAAGGAAATATTGAGACTACTAAAAAAAATGTTGTTATTTTTCATTGAACTTACGTTCTATAAGTGAAACCAAACCACTGGTTTCAAGGATAACGGTGTTTACACTAACAACCTGTATATGGCTATATATCGTATCGATATTTTTAAACGGTATTTTATACTCATATTTCATATATCGCTTGAGAAATATCGATATATCGTCATGTTTCGTATGATGTATTAGGATGAGGGACAAAACTTTCTTACAGGACGTTTAGTACTAAAAATAGGCACTGAATCCTTTTGCAGTTGCGTAGGTACGAGTAGTTCGATGTTGCGATTAAAATATCGATTTTTCGACATTTTTTAATGGCCGTTAGATTGATTAAAAAAATTTACATGAATGTTTTTACTGTTGCTTTTCTAAATTTATACGAATTTGGTACTCCAGAAAAAATATCGAATATCGATATTTATTACAATATCGAATATCGGTATTTTTTACCCATACAAATAACACAAATTTTAGTGAAAATTCTTGAAATGGACATCTTTTTAGTTGATTAATGATTAAAACTACTTTTACGGATTTTATCGCGTTTATTTTTACTTTTTATTTACTTTTATCTTTTTAGTTTATTAAAATTAATAAAATTATGTAAATTTATTATTAACTGTAATTTATGTGCAAATGAACTATAAAGTAAAGTAAAGTTACAGCCTATATACGACCCACTGCCAGGCACAGGCCTCCCCTCATTTCTGAGAGGGTTTTAGGCATTGAGTTATACAACACTAGAGGAGCAAACCACATTACAGCGCGTCGAAAAAAGTGTAACCACTATCCAAACGCGACGACGTAGCTTTGAAACTAATAACAATTTTAAGTAAACATATATCTATCTCACTTACACAAGTTGCGAAAACAATATCGTCGCTAAGATTAGATAAAGATAGACACATAAACATGCAATGGCGGGTTGGTGTGGCTTACTATATGAAATTTTACCTAAAATACGCAATAAAAATGAGTTTTTTAAGCTGCAGTTAATTGTTTTTATATTAAAAAAGTATATTTTATTTTAAAATCTTTATTACGTCCCCTTAGAAAAAAGGATACAAAGCTTATCAGATGAATAGAAGTAAACATAATGATGAAATAAAACGTATTTTATGGTACTAATAAATCAAACAATATAAAATAGGTAATAAAATATATTTGATAGATAATTCATGAATAAACTAAAATAAGAATAATCAATTATTTTGTATGAGAGTTAAAACGTAGTTTTTCTTATAATTTCCAAAATATTTAAAATCAGAGGTAACAAATAAACTTACTCCATTAATTACATAGTCTCCCATTAATGTAGGATAATCATAAATGCGGAAAAGTGGCAACATTTAACCTAAATGGCAATATTCGTTAATTTTATTTAATTATTTGAGGTTTTTTACGTTTATATGAAAACAGGAACTAAATATTATGTGATTAAAACTACTTTTTACGGATTTTATCGCGTTTATTTTACTTTTTATTTACTTTTATTTTTAATTCCCGACGTTTCGGGCGCTTTCCAGCACCCATGGTCACGGGGGACTGAAATGGGTGCTGAAAGCGCCCGAAACGTCGGGAATTAAAATTAAAAGTAAATAAAAAAGTAAAAATAAACGCGATAAAATCCGTAAAAGTAGTTTTAATCATGTATAGTGTTCGCGTAAATATAAGAAATCATTAAATATTATGTGTTGAAAGTGATTCCGCTTGATTTATTACGTTTTTGTGACCTTGAATAGCATTCTTTCACTACGCATTTACCCATTTTTGTCGCGGCTCAATTCTGTCGGCGTCACATTGAACAATGAACTCACGTTAGCTAGGTATATGGCTGTGGCCATATGTGTAGTGGCAACGCTTTGGCGCGGTTATTACTGATCTAGTGTTATATAAATCAATGGTTTTAGGGCAAGGAAGAGTCCGCCGCGCTGCCTCAATATGTGTTGACGAACTTCACATGTCTCCGAAATATTTTTTTCCTTATTCCTCAGACATGCAGGTTTCCTCACGATGTTTTCCTTCGCCGCCGAGCACATGGTAAATCAGCACTTAAAATTATTGCAATTAACAATTTCATTGGTGCCGGCGGGGATCGAACCCGGGTTACTCGCGTAATGAACTATAAAATATATAAAATGCTATTTAAATAAATATTTTTTAATTTATTACAATTTGCATAAAATTCAGCAAATTTCTTAAATCTAGCAACACTGACGTTGACAACGGTATATTTGAATGTGAGAGGGTTTTGTTACCTAACTGCCGCTCACGTCGCCATGTAATATGCCCCATTTAGTTTTTATTTTTGTCAGGTTTTCTTTTTCAAATTCTAATTCAGTTAAATTTAATCTCTGAAAAGAATTACATGATCTAAATCATACTTACGTATTTTATCCTCTTTCTATAATAATATAAAGATCAATTGATGTCCGTTAGTAAAAGCCGTTACTAAAAGCCGAAAATGGCTCGATTGATTTTGATGAATTTTTTTGCGTGTTTAAGTTTGATTGTGTTCCTGGATGTTTTAGATTCACAATTGGATCCGGTAGGTGGCGCTCTTGTCGAGATCCAGAAATCACCCGTGAGAAGTGAGGGCGGATCGCTAGTAAGAAATATATGAAATAACGTGTTTGTGGTTGTGTAGGTGCGTGGTGTGGACCGGCGACGGGCGCGTGTTCTTCTACAACCCCACGGCCAACTCGTCGGTGTGGGAGCGGCCGCCGCAGCTGGTGGGCCGCGCCGACGTCGACAAGGCCGTCAGCCAGCCGCCGCTGGAGCTGCAGGTATACTCTCTCTCCCTCTCTCTTTCTCTCTCTCAATTATATATTAATACACATGATTAATTTTGATCATGACGATATCTTTGTAAAGGTCTATTGCTGGATAAAGGGCCTTTTCTTGAAGCAAGCTTGCTCTTAGACTGTTCCCGCAATATTTCTTGTATAGTATATGTCAAAATGATTGCCATGGTAGAAACGAGTACGGGAAATGCTAACGAGATGGTAATAGAGCTAATGATGTAGCTATTTAAGACTGGGAAACAACTACGCTCTTACAACACCATTGTAAAACAGTAGCTTAATGCTGCTGTGTTTCATATGGTGAGTGTAGAGATCATGGGACTCCTTTTTGCTGGAAATGAGGCATTCCACCTTAGTTCTACAGTGACAATGCATTCTGAATTTTAATTCAAAATCGAGGTAAAATATAAGAGGTCTATGAGCCACAGCATCCACATACTAACAAGTGGATGCATGCTCGGTCACACCTATTCTATATAAAAAAATCGTGAACAATATTGTAACTAGACAAGTCTCAAAAGTTTTACAAAATATAAAAAGTGATACAATAATGTAACTGTCATAAAACATTATAATAGTCTGTTACACAATTTTGACACGGTTCCCTATAATGTAGTTTAGGTATGATAATATATAATTAGTTGTGACATAGTGTAAGCAAAGCCAAAAAACAAACTACACTTCTTCATCATCATCATCATCATTACAACCCTTCACAAGTCCACTGCTGAACATAGGCCTCCCCCAAGTAACGCCACAAAGCACGGTCCTGAGTCACCTGCATCCATCGACTTCTGATTAGTTGTGGTTATTAATATTCCTTACTGCCACTCAAACCTTTTTATTCCTGCATGTCTTACCAGGTCGTCACTCCATCTAGTGGGGGGTCGCCCTACACTACGCCTACCGGTACGAGGCTGCCACTCGAGAACCTTTCTTCCCCATCGGTTATCGTTTCTTCGAGCTATATGGCCGGCCCATTTACGGATTAGCAAACTACACTTGTTGAAATAAATTAAAAAATACATACATCTTTTTTCTTCTTCGCCTGGCATAAAATTCTTAAACAGATCACATACGGAATAGTAAATGGGCCAATGGTTTCACTTTCACTGTTATTAAACAGAAAAATATAAAATTTGTATTATTTTAGCGCAAAGACAACGCGCCGGCCGCTACAGGCAACACAGCTAACGCAACAGGCAACGGCGAGCTGAAGAGGTCCGCAGACTCCGACAGCGACGACTCGGATCATGAACCAGCCAAGAAGGCTAAGCCTGATGACAGTGAGTGAATAAAATAAATCTAGGTCTAATACATATATAGGGTTAAAACTAGAATTGTAACAAATACTGGCCGAGCCAATGCCGCCAAGGGGGAGGCTTTGGATATTGCGAGGGCCTTCGATAAGCATGAAGCGCTTCTTTCGAAGCTTCCATCTTATGGGCTTCCCGAGAAATTGTTCAATTGGATCAACAGCTTTTTTACAGATCGGAGCATCAAAGTCATAGTAGACGATGCATGCTCTGATTACAAGCTTATTAATGCTGTTTTTCCTTTTTCTTGTATCTGTTATACACTGTTTCTTCTGCATATCAATTATATGTTGTAAGCCAGTAACATTCATAGCTATACGGATGACAGTACTGGTGATGCTCTATACACCGGACGTGCTAATATTTCTCGGGAAAACGTCGCTGAGCACCGGGACAAAAATTTGTCTGAAGTAGAGTCTTTGCTGATCAAAGTCTCGGACTGGGGGCGACTAAATCTAGTCCAGTTCAATCCCCAGAAGGCACAGGTTTGCGCGTTAACCGCTAAAAAGAACCCTTTTGTCGTACCTCCTCATTTTCAAGACACTATCCTTGCCGCCTCGGCTAGCATCGTCAGCGTCGATATACCGCATAGTGTGCAGTTTCGTGGTCACTTGGAAGGGAAGGCCAAACAAGCCTCTTAAAAAGCTTGGCGTGCTCAGCAGAGCGGGACAGTGGCACATCGCTTGCAATTTTGCAAAGCAATTCCTCTGGTGTTGCGGTCTGGTGGTGGTTCATGGGCGGCGGTAGTCACTTAACATCTGGTGAACCGTATGCTCGCTTGCCCTCGTCCTACAAAAAAAAAAACTGAGAAACTCCTTTTTTTGAAGTCTGTTTAGAAGTTATTTAAGGTGATAGCTCGAAAATTTGGTGGTTTTTCTATTTAACATATTTTTTTAAATTTTATAGATTACAAACCAACATTTTGTATATGATTTTGACTATATGACCTTAGATTGCATAAAAGGAAAACACGATATCCTGTAATTTTCTCGATGGAAAAAAATTGCAAAGTAGGCTCTAATAATTTACATTTCCATGACACCACAATATTCTTACAAATAAGTTCATGGAATTATTTTTAAGGCATAGTAAATAATCATATCTAAGTTCTCATAAACCAGTTTTATAATCCATTACGAAGTTTTGTAAAAAAAAAATGTTGTTTGGCGCTTACTTAGTTTATTTCCGAGCGCATGCTCGGTATGGCTATCTCATAATTTGCGTACTATGAAGTCATTGCATCACTTTCATTTTGACACTCCCTCAGTCGTCCGTTAGCTTCACCGACAAAGGAATAAGCCACTCCCCCAAAACTTCGATTCATTTTCAAGGTATCCTCTTAAACAATAATGGGTGCGTTTGGCAGAAAAAAGCGCTAGCAAGCGCTTGCAAGCAAAATGGCGAAACTAAACAGTTTTCGGCCAGGACACGTTTGCTAACTTCATTAGCGCTGACACAATCCGCCATTTTGCTTGTTTAATTTTTTTGTTTTGAAGTAGAGTTTATAAGTTGTTTTGTGCAATATTAGTTTTAAGTAATATAATGACATGAATAAACATATTATACATGTTAATAAAAATTCATGATTGGTAAGTTTTTAATATGAATACTTTACAAACATATTATATTTAAATTAGGTTAGGTTCCCCGCTTAAAACTAACTTCGTGTCCTAGAGGAAAGTTTTGACAGCGCTTACCGCTTACGATCGCCATTTTGCTTACAAGCGCTTGCTAGCGCTTTTTTCTGCCAAACGCACCCAATAATTCGACGGTTAAGTCCCTGCCAAAACTGAAAAAATTATCATTCGTGCAATGCCCCACAGACGCGAGCAAGAAGGGCGGAGCAGCAGTGGGCGCCGGGTCGGTGATCGATGCGGGCAAGGAGGCGGCCGTGGAGGCGGAGATCCGCGCGGCACGCGAGCGCGCGCTGCTGCCGTTCGAACAGCGCGTGCGCAGCTTCCTGCAGATGCTGCACGAGAGCGAGGTGTCCGCCTTCAGCCCCTGGGAGAAGGAGCTGCACAAGATCGTCTTCGACAGCCGCTACCTGCTGCTCACCTCCAAGGAGCGGAAGCAGGTCGGCGCCCACCTTACTCTCCTAACTTTGTTTATTCAAGGATTTAGGGTTAAGCTTGAAAAATGAGCACAAATGTCACTTGATGGCAAGTGGATGCCTTGACCCATAGACATTTAGATCTATCCTCCAAAAAGAATCAAAATGCATATATGTTGTCGGGGTGAGAATGTATCTGCATTTTGCGTAGACAGAGAAACCTATAGACATATTGACGCCTTCTTTCGCATTCGCACACGAAAAAGATAGATTTATGCATACGTCTTGCATAGAAATCAGACAGAGCGGTGTGATTGTTTGTCCCTTTCTCCGTGCCGATTTTTTGGTTAGCAAACTGCACTTTGCTAAACAACTTTGACAGTTCGTAGTGATCTAAGAAGTTTACAAGTTGGATTAAGTGAGAAAAAAAGTGTTTTGTGAGCTAAGATTGGTGAATCTTGTTCAGTTCAGTTCTTAGAACAATTGAAAATTTTATCTAAATATGTTTAAAAGTCATAAAGATTATTGTATAACCTAAAACTACGTTATCGTCCTTTCTCACTCGAGGCCACGCTAATCATTAGTCTATAGGTTTCTCTGTCTATGGCATTTTGATTCTCAACATATCTTTCCCAGTCGTGCTTAGTGCATGTTACTACCATAATGTACCGACAGCATGGCTTTTACACATTCTAAATTATATTGATATCGCCCCGTACACATCTCTACACGATATTTTCTCGACAGGTGTTCGACAAATACGTCCGTGAGAGAGCAGAGGAAGAACGTAAGGAGAAGAAGAACAGGCTGCAGCAGAAGAAAAATGAGTTCAGGCAGCTCATGGAGGAGGCTAAACTACACTCCAAGTTAGTATATAGTCTTCTTTTTTATAGGACAATGATGACAAACGAGCACATAGTCCACCTGATGGTAAGTGGATGTTGTGGCCCATACATAGAATACTGTAATACATACATAATAGACCGGGGGAGTGGGCGGAGCCCGTGTAACCACTAAAATTCCACTAACACGGTCAATTCACACGTATCAATGTCAACACGAGATGTGTTTTGACGTTACAATCGTTTCCAAATTTCGCATGCAAATTATTTAGAAAATGCCAAATTGCGCGCTATTTACAAATAAATATGTATTAACATCTGTCTCCCCTCTGTTAAATAAAAAAAATATTAAAATCTGTCAACACAGCGAATGGGGTTTGTAGTAGTGATTAACTGACGATAATACGACGTAATTGCTTGTATGTGTGCTCCCGGCGACGCCTATCGTCGTACAAAATAAGGTTGACAGCCATTCTATTGTGTATTATAGTATTCTATGGGCCCATAAAGATCTACATCTATCTACCTATGAATCAAAATGCAGATGCGTTGTCGCCCCTGAGGACTATGTTGAAATTCCTCGTATCCTGTAAAAGGGGTTTCCGGTACTCTACACTCATCACACGAAATACATCGGCATTAAGCTGCTATTTTACGCTGGTTGGTGTTCAAATTATCTATCTAAATTAGCTTATAAGATTACACTGCTGGAGATGTGTCTGTCACTTTGTATGGAGGTAAATAATCGTAATGTTTAGCAAGTTGATTGATGATTGCACAACCAGACCTGAGCACTTTACCCTGCTGCTCGTCGCTGGTTTTTTTTTAACCTGTGGGTTTTTCCTCTGTGTTTGTTATAACACAAGTGCTAGTGGTGTATATTTGTGTGTCTGTGTGCCTGTCTTTTTTTATACAATTGGGTGACAAACGAGCACAGTCCTGTGGTGGTCTGTCTGTCCGGACAGACAGACCACCTGATGGTAAGTGGATGCTGTGGTCCATAGACATCCACATTTATACTCAATTAAGAATCAAAATACAAATGCCATTGTCACCCCTAAAGACTAAGATTTGCTACATTCACCATACGAAACACAGCACAGCATTAAGCTGCTATTTTACGCTGGTATTCTGTGACAGCATGGTACTGTCCTGGCCGAGCCAACCCATTTGTGCTGCAACTATAATACGCCTGCAGCATGGCTCTGGGGCAAGAAGCCTTCATCCCAATCGGCTGTCGATAAAGCCGGCCCATTACCCCTTTAGCTTACTGATCCGTTGGGCTATGTTGGTTTCTCTGGTTCTATTGCGGATATCCTCATTACGAAGTCTCACGTAAAGATATTCTGAGCGTAGATCATAGCTTGCTCAGAGAAATATATGAAGATATTAAATAAAAAAAGATTAAATGAAAAAAAAAGAGATTAAAAACTAAGGTCCTCATTCTGGCTTGCTCAGAGAAATATGTGAAAATATTACATAAAAAAAAGAGATTAAAAATAATTTAATTTTTACTAAGGTCGTCATTCTCGGAGTTTTCGTCGAAACACGGCCGCGACGAGCGTTTCAAGGCCATCGAGAAGGTACGCGATCGTGAGAAGTTCTTCAACGAGTACATCGTGGAAGTGCGCAAGAGGGAGAAAGAAGAGAAGGAAAAGAAGAAGGAGCAGGTGAGTGATGGCTACCAGAACGACACACTCAATAACGCTGTATACAATTAACCTTCTAGAAGTATGCTATAAGTTAGGAACAAGTTTTCAGTCTCTTGGCCCATCCTCGAACGGAAGTGCATAATTGTGGTGTTTTAGTATAAAAAGTAATAACTGGTTTCTATAGTAAAAAAATAATATGTTGCGTTTTTACCTACGATACGTTTTTACAGTACATATAGTAAACACATTGTAGTGCTTACAAGAACCAAACAACAGTTCATTAAGTCTTTGGAAGCCAAATGAAATTTCTAAAAAATGCGACTGAGGTCTATTAACGCAATGGGTGCGTTTGGCAGAAAAAAGCGCTAGCAAGCGCTTACAAGCGCTGAAATAGCTATTTTCGTCCAGGACACGATGTTACTACTTCAGTAGCGCTGACACAATCCCCATGCTTATTTAATTTGTATGTTTTGAAGCATACATTTTAAAAGTTTTTTTTGTCCAATATTAGTTTTAAGTAATTAATGACATGAATAGACATATACATGTCATTATAATGAAATTAATGATTGGTAAGTTTTTAATATGAATACTTTACAAACATATATTTAAATTAGGTTAGGTTCCCCGGTTAAAACTAACTTGTGTCCCTAGAGGAAAGTAGCTACTTACGATTTGACACTTACCGCTTACGATCGCCATTTTGCTTACAAGCGCTTGCTAGCGCTTTTTTCTGCCAAACGCACCCATTGTTTTATAAAACAAAATAGTACTTACAAGAACCTAAACAACTTAGTTATTTCATTTTAAGTCTTTTGGAAGTTGCCAAATGATTAATTTCTAAAATGTATTATGATTTGACTGACTGAGGTCATATTAACGCAATATATTTGTTTTGTCGAGATGACGGTTCATAGCTGTGCCAGGATTGGAAAATTTGGCACTGTAGTCAAGCTATTAACAAGTTCTATGTTTATGGACCAAAATGACTCATATTTGCAATGTATTATTTTATATTAGTGCCTTAAAAGGAAAATACAAAAACCGGACCCGATAGGTGGTTGAGTTATTAATTTTTTTTTATACTTACACTGTAAAAGGCCCTGTGTGATTTCTGAATGCGACTCATCGCTCCATCTACTTGAAAAAGAGGACTAAAGAGGAGAATCTCAGGATTTAATAAAGGATGTAAAAAAAAACAGGGGTTAGAGAATACAGCTTTAATATAACACGTTTAGTTATATACGTTAATATGTAAATGAGTTGACTACAAAGTTTTGAATTGGTCGAGGACTTCAGTCGAATGAATGGCTTTATTATTTACGTCCTATGGAATAAATTTCGTTATTCACTCCGCTGGTACACTTTATAGGCTAGATGCTTCATATCTATCAGTTCTTTTCATTTCTGTAGACTTCTGAAATCATTCATTCACACGAGTGCACTGTTGAATATGCATCCCCTAATATATTGTCTTATAGGAGAAATATTTGCTATAGTTGCCATGATTGGCACGTCGGTTGGTAACCGCTGACTTATTGAGTTCTCTGGAGGATGCTGTTTCTCATGTGCTGTTTAAGTTTATCTATGTTGCTTTTTACGACACCAAGGAGATATCATTTCATTGTCTGCGAAATTAAAAGTGGAGTTAAATGGGAACAACACTGGTATAGGCTTCTCTCAAAAGACAAAGGCATGTAGGTATTTAAATAGCAGTTTGAAAAGCAAATAGTTTCAATTACTATTTAAATATGTTATTGCAATGCGAAATTTTATTTGAATTTATCGCATTATGGTCTTTTTATACATAAATAATTAATATGACTGCATTAATTGAATTTATTTGAGAGTTTTTGATATTGTCTATGATATAGTCTTCTATTGGTCCTTTATAAAATAATTTTTGTTAGTTTTTGCTAAGTATTTTTTATAATGCAAAAGTTAATAAACGCAATAAAATCCTATCGCAGCCTATTTAAACGAATTATAAAATCATATTTTTATTGAATGTGTAGATTTGTGTAAAGTAAATGTTATTTAAAAAAAATCATTATTTTATATCGGACATGGAATTGCAATATTTGTGAATACTGAATATATTTTAAATGAGTCTATATCAAAGATGAGTGTTTCTTGTGTAATTTATCAAAATAAAGAAATAAAAAAATGAAATAAAGTCAATTATGACATATATTTTTACTATATATAATACATCAAAAAGAACTTTCGTCAGATTTACATATATGCATCTCTCAGAGTACAAAGGGATGTAGGTTTTTAAATAGCAGTTTAAAAAGTAAATAATTTTAATTAGTAATTAAAGATATTATTGCAATGCCTAATTTTATTTGAATTTGCTGCATTATGTGTTCACGGTGCTTTTATACACAAATATTAAATTTATTTATATGATTACATTAATTGAATTTATTTATGAGTAATTAATATTGTCTATGATATAGTCTTCTATTGGGCTTCTCTAAAATAATTTTTGTAAATTTTTTGCATATTTTATAATGTAAAAATTAATATTAAACGCGATAAAATTCTCGAAAATATTTATTCAATGTGTAGATTTCGTGTAAATGATTATGATATCATATAAAATGGAATTCCAATATTGGTGGATATATTTTAATATGAGTCTATATCAAAGACGAGTATTTTCGGTGTGTAATTTGACAAAATAAAGAAATTAAAAAATTAATAAAGTAAACTATGACTTATGACATAATTTTTTACTATACACATTAAAATGAACTTTTGTCAGATTTACACATGGACAATTATTTAATTTTGAATTTCATCTTAAATACGGCGAGAGAGTTTCATGATCGTGGTTTTCGAAATTAGTTCGGTTTAATTAATTAAAAATAGATTCATCTAAAGAGATGTAAGGAGATTGCATTTATTCTTTTGGCGCTTAAAAATAGTGTGTGAACTGTCAGTTCGATTGAAAATCAATTTGATTATTTATTCAAGACAGTTTCGCGTTTTTTTCTCTTCTACACACATGACATCAGGTTACTAGGCATACGTATATAGAATTGTTTTTATTAAATGGGAGTAAATACATCACGATCACGAAGACTGTCTTGTTGACCATTTGCTATCGTGTTGTGCCAAGTGCCCCCCTCTAGAGGCGGTGAACGGAAACCGAATCGCGCTTGTTTGTGGGCAGCGGCAGCGCGGCGCGCGGCGGCCGGCGCGAGGTGTCCGGCGCGGCGTGCGGCGACCGCGGGCGGGGTGACCACACACGTACGACACACACTCCCGCTCATACTCACACTCCACTCGCTCACACTCACACTCACTTGCTTATACTCGATCACACTCACACTCACTTGCTTACACTCGATCACACTCACTCGCTTACACACTCGTTCACACACTCGCTCGCATTCACATTTTTCCCACTAATTCCCACTCACTCTCAGTCATTCAAATAACACACACACACACACACACACACACACACACACACACACACACACACACACACGGACGCGCGCGCGCTTACACATGCACACGCACGCACACACACACACACACACACACTCATAACTCACACACACACACTCATTCACACTCACACTCACTACTCGACTCACTAATATCACTCACCTACACTAACATTCACGCTCTATTTGACGTTCACACTCACTCTGCAAATCACTCGATCACTTACTCATCTATACGCACTCGCTCCCATTCACTGGCACTCGCATACTCATTCTACTTCTCTCATACACGCAAATTCACTCTCACTCATTCATACTCATTCACACTCAACCACACAACCACTGAATCACGCACCCACCCCCACAAACTCACTGACTCACTCACCGACTGATTAACTTACTCACCTACACACACACATACACACACGCACGCACGCACACGCGCTCATTCACTCTCACTCATTCATACTCACATTCAACCAATGACTCACTCACCCACCCACCCACTCACCGACCGATTCACTTAATCATCTAACTGTATCACTCATACACCCACACTCCTATTAAATGGCCCACTGATTTCCCCAATCTTAGTGAACAAGTGAAATCCATGTTATATTTATACATCACTACTTCGAGCATGAAGAAAAGAAGATAAATATCATCTGATCTTACCTTTTTCTTTCTATTCACTTAATATACATAATGAAATAGTTCGCGTAAAGTTAATTTGTATAATAATAAAATAATCACGGGACCAGTTAACTTAAATATATTAATAATACATGAAAGTTTTAACATTTTACAATTCAACCTTTCTATGTTTGTAAACTGATCCTTAAAAATTGACGAACATACTATAATATACCATATAACTTTTTTTTAAAACCACTAAACTTTTATGTTGGGGCCTGGTAAATTATTCAAGGTCAAAAATAGACATACCATATTTATCGTATTTCACACGCAATACGTATCAAATACACAATCAAACACACATTAAATTCAGCCTCAGATAAGTCTATAAGATGAATTAAAGTAAACAATTTCTTCTAGTTCTTTAAATATCTGCAAGAATTTTCACTAAGAATCATTTTAAAGTCTCATTTTTTAAATGTTACGGGCAGAGTATAATATCAAGTATAATAAAAAAAAACAATTTTTTTTTAAATTGCCATAGTATTTTAAAGTGATATTTTTGGTCATAGGGCAATATTGTATGAACTGATGATCACCCCGTCCCGCCTGAAATATTTAAGGTTAGAATTTAATTTTAAGCCGAAATCTAATATGTAAAGTTAAGGTTTCTGTAGAAAGGCCTCAGACTGTCACATATTGGCCATCTATTGTGTTGCCATCGCTTACCTGTTGGTAAGTGGAATTTTTATTTTTCAAAATAAAATCTCCAATTATATAATAAAAAAATTCATTGAAATACAAAGTAACATGCATGCATTCGAGAAATGTAAATTTGTACATTTAATGCTTTGAAGAATATTATAATTTGGAAATAAGGTGATGGGTTGCCATAAAAATAAATTTAAAATGTTGAAATTAATTAACCAACATATGCGTGAAAGATAAAAATGATGTGTCTTTTGTAGTTTGTAGGGTACCTCCCTCCTTCAATTCCGTGCACTATCACCCTCGCCACTTATCCCCAACACCATTACTCCCACCATCACTATAATGGGACTACTTAGAGGTATCATACCTCGTTTGGAGTCGTATTATTGATGATGGTATGTGAAAGATAGGCTTCTTATATAGATTACATCTCGTCAAGAGGCGACAAATGTCGTAAAGAAGTCTCTTAGACTCACCATACCTCTTTTATATTCTATTGAGGGTGGTGTGTCTTCCCCAGTGTAGTGGGTTTTTTATAGGATAAGGGTCAGAAACGAACACACAGTCCACCTGATGATAAGTGGATGCTGTGGCCCATAGACATCTGCTTCTATCATCGACTAGGGATCAAAATGCAGATGCGTTGTCACCCGTGACGACTAATATAGAATGCCTCTTTTCCAATAAAAAGGGGTCTCCGGTTCTCTACACTCATCATACGAAACACAGCGGCGTTAAGCTGCTATTTTACGCTGGTATTCTGTGAGAGGGTTCTTCCCTGGTTGAGCCTACCCATTCGTGCTACAACTATACTACCAAATATAACTAACTACAAGCATGGTGTTAGTGGTGGTGCTGGGATTGGTGGTGACTAGGATAGTGCACGTAATTGATGGAAAGCTAGAGGTGCTCTTTAAACTAGGTAATATACAACATTTTTATTTTTCACGCGTACCTTAATTAATTTAAACATCTTTTATATTTATGGATTTCAAAAGCAAAGTAACGCCTGATTCTATGATCTTGATTCTATTTATTAAAATTAATTTTGTACAATACTTTCAAAGTTAATATGTGAGTTAATGTTCAGAGTTTAAATTACGAGTTCTCCTTTCAAAACTTAACTGAATAGTTAACTAATCATTTCTTTTTCAGGATTTTCTGTTTATTTTGAGAATTCCTAAAGAGTGTTCACTTTTGCTTGTGAATTGTAAATATGGTTGCACCAAATGCTATGTGACAAACTAGATATGTATTAATTAAAAAAAAAAAAACAATTTTTTAAATAGCTTTTTACGGCAAAAGAAAATACTCTTTAGAAACCAACCAATTTTCTAAAGACAATAAAGTAATTAAATTAATTTTAAAAATTTCTATCAAATATAATAAATCAATAAAAAATTGTTAAATAGATTTTGCGTTATGCGAGATATTCAGTTATATTTATTAAAATGGAATGTTTAAATTTTGAAAAAGCCATTTAAATGTAAATTTACAGAACAATTCAGAAAAAAATTACGGGTAAAATAAAATTAGTATTTTCTTACATAAAAATCTATTGTATTAACATCAATAATAATTTAATCACGCCAAGAAATATTAAAATGCTAGTGTTAGCAGTGTTTCACAACAGTAGTCGAATAGCGGATTCGAACCCACGACTGCTTAAGTCTCATTATAAGGCTATTTTCGCTTCAAAACCATTGGGTAGTTGACACCACCGTTGATAAATATGACGTGAAACGAGATGGTCCAAAATGTATGGAGCCTGGGCCAGGTCCATGTACATTATACTCAAAAATAGGGAATTCACTCAATTCAATTCAATTATTATATAATGGCTTTGTTTGTTGGTAAAGCACAAAAAATTGCAACACAGCAAAACCCGTCATGGTAAGCAGTAATTTTTGTTGCTTACAGTCAACCAAATCTAAGAAATACCTTTTGACGTTTCACATTAATCATTCCGCAATAACTTTGCGCAAGCGTACTCATACGATTTACAATAACCTTTTACCTAAATCCGAAGAATTATGAAGTTATCTATATTTAATTATAACGTGTTGAGTTTTTTATCGCTAATTTTAATTCGAATCTTTCAAACAAAGCAAAATATTAAAAAAAAATCAGTATCAACTTTTTTACTTGACGTCGTTTTAATGATATGTCGCTTTGTGCCTTACCGTAGTGTTTCGATGATGAAATTCTTTAAATTACATAAATCATGAATAAAACAAGTTTTTTTTTTTACTTTGTCAACGTAAAGGACAATGACGAACTCCCAAATAAATTTTAGTTGACATTGTAATTTAAGATCCTGAACATTATTTTCTTCGGTCATACTACTGCAGGAAGTCAGGAAATAGAGATACTCCAGTTTAAACAAAGTACAAAATAAAAGTTTGATGTAGACTAGGCTGTATGGTATAAAACGCCTTAACTGGCAAATCGTTACAACAACAACTAGTCAATATAATTTTCATATATGTTTATATAGAGTAGTTACTAGCATAGAGGGAATCCTTAAAGAACGCATTAGTGTATATAGAAGAGTTGACTTAAGTTTTGAATTGTGTACGATTATTTTTTCTATAGCCCATAAGTTTGATTTGATAATACATAGTAAATTATTTGATATCTGTAATGGTGACTAAAGTAGACACTTAATAATTCCATCACCTATTATTTCGCCATTGTCCTTTGTGTAGGCAAAAAATCTCATATACCTACAAGGCCGCGCTGAAAAAACCGCTACGTAATTTCGATCTCCCACCATTTCGGGAGTTTATTGTGCGTAATTTTGTGATTTTGTGTTTGTCTTCTTATTTTGACTCGGTTTTAACTTTTTGAACTGTTTCTTCTACATTCGTTGAAGCATGTGCCCATGTTAAAAACGTTGATTGGGCAAAATTGGTAGAAAAAAAAAAAAAAAAAAAGATTATGGATGACTAAGAGACATTAAGTTTGACTGCATTATTGAAAATCAAATAAGAATTAATCTAAACAACGACAGCTCAAGTAGTTGTACTGAAAGTGATTGAATAAATTTATTTTTAATCTAGTTTCAATCTATAATTTTTATAATTATGCCTCCAAATATAATAATGAAATAAATGATTACTAACTCTAAATTATCGATATCGATTTTTTGAAGAATCGAATATTGTACGTTCCCATTTTTGTCAAAATGTAAACAACTGTCAAAATGTATTTCTTAGAATTGGTGGACTATAGTGACGTGTGACATGTTTGTTTCTGTGGAGCACAGATTATAATATTTAAATATATATTATAATACTATATTTTTTTTAATTTTATTATTAATTATGAGAGACGAGACGAAAGTGACCCTTCAGTTACTGAAAAGGTGAAAAGAGACACTTGTGACAACTGACAGTTCTCTTTCTATGATCAATGGTCGCTTTATGGTTTACTCTCATTGTCCATAAGCACAGAGTAACTAAATCGGTGAGACGCCATGTTGAAAGTTGATAAAATAATTAAACATCAATTGTTTACCCCAAGAGGATAAATTTAAAAGAATTATCTTTTTTTTGTGAATTAGTGTATAGACCTGGCCCATTTTGAAACATCTGCTTTGATTTTATTTGAATTTTAGTAGTCTCATGGCCAAATACTCAAACGCTACTCAATTTTAAGGTGTTAAGTGGCCTCACAGTCACCATGGATAATATACTATATTGGGCATAGATAAGCTACTCTGACTAATTGTTAGGTGACGAAACGCGGGATGTTTCTTCTGCGCTGTCATAGATGGCGGTGGGATTATAAATTACTGAATAATACACTAGAGGGCGTTATCAACTTGGTTCAGTGTTATTTCGTACATTTTAATAAAATAAACAGGAAGTGTTTTTATGTTATAAACTAACTAATTTGCAGTACATAACTTTTGTTTTGTTTCTAGTAAATAAGCTTTGTTTGAATTTTTGTGTATATATGTAATACAGCAGTATTTCAAAAATTTGATGGCGTGATTTAGACTTCGATATAAATAATATATATCAGCAGTAACGCCATCTTTTAAATAAAAAGTTGAAATTAGTGGTGAAAATAGTGCTTTTAATGACTGTGAGATGGCGCTAGTAACAACGTAAAAGCAAGCTATTGAGGGCTTTCATACCCCTGATAGTCACTTTGACTTAGGTGATAGAGATAGGACGAGACTTACAGGACCTTAATATTAAGTAGTGTTTGAATATTTGAGTATTTTAATGTGGCCGATTTTTCATTTTAAAACTATGAGGTCATTGCAGTAACCCATACAATTTCTAAGGAAATGTTTGTTTTGACAAATAGTATTTTGAACTAACTGGTGTCAAATACCCAATTGATTTGTTAGGAATAATAATTATATTGTATTTTTGTAGAGAGTTTACTATAGAGTTCTATTTCTTAACGATATAGTTTTTAATTGGGTAGCAGATACTGTGAGGTTGGTTACAATTTCACCCATTGAGTGTCGTAGGAGCTGAAAATGGAAAATTATAAAAAGATCTTATGGCTTACGATCAGAGCCATCTCGTTTACGTCAAACGTATCGTACCCAGACAGGCGACTGGCAGTCAAAGATGCTCACGCTCACGCCTGGGACTGAGACCATCAATATGTCTGCCAACTGTGACGGTTAAGGCATTTACAAAAAATAATTAGAGTGACAAACGAGCACACAGTCCACCCGATGGTAATTGGATGCTGCGGCCTATAGACATATTATATTTAATCTCGATTAAGAATCGAAATGCGTTGTCACCCCTAAGGAGTAAGGTGGAATACCTCGTTTACAGTAAAACGGATCTTCGGTTTGAAAACAGCAGCATTAAGCTACAATTTAAGTTGGTACTCTGTGAGAGCGTGGTCCTTTCCCGGTCGAGCCGACCCATTAGTGCAACAACCATAATATACCTGCAGCGTGGCTCTACCACGTATAAATCCTCCGTACAACAGAAGGGATGGTTAATTCAGACAGACAGACGATGTGGAATTAGGTTATATCAAAAAACTCACAAAAAATTCTATTTCAATGAGTGTCTGCTACCCTATTATTCAATAGTTGCATATATTTTTTAAATAGATTGAGTCTACGATCACACTTGGAGTAGATACACCCTTCTAGGTAGACTGATGTTGGCGAATTATTCCAAACATTTCTTGTATATAATTAAGTGTGACAAACGAGCACACAGTACACCTGATGGTAAGTGGACTGACCATAGACACAATCTGTCCTCCATTAATATTCGAAAGGCTAATGCGTTGTTACCTTTAACGATGGGATGCCTCGGTACCTGTTAAAAGGGTCGCTGGCTCACATCTCTTACCATACGAAACACAGCTATTTATATTTGTCGTGTTTATTGTGTTATACTGCAACTTTACCCTGGTGTTATTTTGCAAGCGTGGTTCTATCCTGGTCAAACCAATCTATTCGTAGCACAGAAGCGAGTTCCACTTATAATGGCAATAAATTACAAACGGCAAAACAAATGTCATCGCTGGAATGCTGTAATATACAGTGAAATGATAGAAAGCCCAGTGTCTTGATGTACACGTTCATGGTAAGGGGAAGGTGACCATATTATGGACGACCATAGTATAATTAGTAAACATTTTATATTGCCTCTGTGCAAATAGTCAGTGATAAGTTAGACAGAATTTTTTTTGCCTAAAAGCGTGGTACATAAAATAGTCAGTGATATATGCAAATATGTTTGAAATCTATGGCTTTTATTTAACTCAAGCTGGTATTTGAATTCAGGATGTGTTATAATTTTTTTAAATAGTTCCTAATTTTGTATGAAACTACAATAAGATATATTTGTTTCTAATGTAGCGTGATCTTTTAATTGAATATAAATAATAATTATTTAAGGAACATAATTACGAATTGCAGAATCGATTTTGTTTTACCCGTATATCTATTAAATTGAATTCACGATCAGAGACTTAGTTTTAAGGACGAGCGAAAGTAAAGGTTCTTTTGAGGTTTTGTACTGGCAACACATCGTTATCACTTGCGGGCAGCCTACTGCTGAACTATTTTATAGACAATAGACAAGCATTTCTTCAGCAACTTATACAGTTTTAACACAGAACATGTAAACAGTATCTCTGGATATTTTGACCTTTAAAAATATTTGACTTTGGTTTTGACTTAAGGGGAACTAGAATGACTTTTGCTTTAACCAGGGAAATATATTTATTTTAGGTAGGCGGGTACTGACAAAAATGTATCATTAACATTTTTATATATATTATATATTAACATTAACGTGTTATTACTGAGGGTTAAGCCGGTAGGCCTAATATCTTAATTATGGCTCTATAGTCTTCAGTCTCGTACCGGCAAGCGAAGTGTAGGACGCCTAAGGAGATTTTTTTAGGATAAGGGTGACAATCGAGCACACAATCCACCTGATGGTTTGTGCAAGCCGTGTCCCATAGACAGACATCTACATCTATCCTCGATTAAGAATCAAAATGCAGGTGGGTTGTCACCCTTGAGGACTAAGGTGGAATGACTTTTACAGTAAAAGGTTCTCCGGTTCCCTACACTTATCATGCGAAACACAGCAGCAATAATAAGCTGCTATTTCGCGCTGGTATTCTGTGTCATATTAGACGAGATTTCGAGCGTAGATGACCAGTTTTAAAACAAGTAAAGTCGTGACAAACGAGCACACAGTACCTGATGGTAGATGGGTGCTGTCTCAATCTATATAAATAAAATGAGTTTTGCAGTTGTGCGCGCATTACGGAAAAGTACTGAATATATTTCAATTAGATTTTCTAAGTTTCATTTCTTAGACACATGGCCCTTATCTTAAAAAATTATTGCGAAATCTTCATTCAATGTAAAGTTATTAAATAATTAATAGTTGTTTATATCCATTATATACCTTCTCTCGAAGAGACTTTGCTCTGCATCCTTCATTGGGTAGTTTACGCCTGGGTGAAACGAAATATACCGCCGTCTTTGAAAGTTATAAACTCTTTCTGGTTGTTCCCGTTGATACCTCTTGCGGCACTCGTGCAAAGAAATAGGTTATCTAGCATGCTTTCATACCAAATTAACTGAGTCGGGATTTAGGGGCCCGAGTACAACACCAGCCCATCTATAGTAGTTTGTATAAAGTCAATAATTTGGACCTTTTTTGAAATGTTGCCCCGGTTTGAAATTAAGTTCAGGTCTCACCGTCATCTATTCATCACTAGAATCACTATAGCCATTTCCATAGTAAGGAATTAATTTTTGGAAAACATTTATACGTGGTAGAGCCACGCTGCAGCTATATTATGGTTGTAGCATGAATGCGTCGGCTCGACCGGGGAAGGACCACGCTCTCACAGAATACAAGAGTAAAATATTAGCTTATTGCTGCTGTTTTTCGTATAGTGGGTGTAGAGAACCGGTGACCCTTTTTACTGGAGGCGAGGCATTCCATATTAGTCTAGGTGACAACGCATTTGCATTCTTTTTTTTTTTTTTTTTTTTATAGAAGAGGGGGCAAACGAGCATGTGGCTCACCTGATGTTAAGTGACTACCGCCGCCCATGATCAACCGCAACACCAGGGGAATTGCAGGTGCGTTGCCGGCCCTTTAGAAAGGAGTAAGCTCTTTTCTTGAAGGTCCCCAGGTCGTATCGGTCCGGAAAAATCACCGGTGGTAAATTATTCCACAGAGAGGTTGTACGCGGAAGAAAGCTCCTTTTGAAACGTACAGTGGTGGACCGCCAAGCATCCAGATGGTGTGGATGGTATCGGGACGTTTGCCGTGTAGTGCGTTCACGAAATTTGGCGGCTGGGATTAATCCGAACAATTCCTCAGAGCACTCCCCGTGATAGATGCGATAAAATACGCAAAGAGATGCAACATCTCTTCGCAGCGCCAGTGAATCGAGCCGATCGGAAAGCACTCGGTCGTCGACGATTCGAGCCGCTCTGCGCTGGATGCGGTCAAGTGGAAGTAGCTGGTACTGGGGAGCTCCAGCCCAGAGATGGGAACAGTATTCCATGAGCGGCCGAACCTGCGCCTTGTAAAGTTGCAAGCGGTGTGCCGGCATGAAATACTGTCCCGCTCTGCTGAGCACGCCAAGCTTCTTAATTGAGGATAAATGTAGATGTCTTTGGGCCACAGCATCCACTTACCATGAGGTTGAGTGTGTGCTCGTTTGTCACCAATATTCTATAGAAAAATCTTGTTGTTCTTTTCCGTTACAAAAAATGACCGAAGGGTTTTAAATAGTGTCTTAGACGCAGGAATGAACACAAAGACTAGTCTAAATAATTAGTGTGTCATATAACATCTTGGTGATGTAATGACGGCGTAGGAGTGTCCACTAACCCATATATCTCGTGTATATCGTAAGAGGCGACAGAGTGGTATGAAAGAGGATACGGGCAACAATTGAAGACATAACAACTGTGGTTGCCAAGCGTGCCAACTATGACAAACGTACTCTGCAGTCTATTAGGAAGTCTATGTAATGTTTAGCTGTAGAACTTTCATATGCTGAAGCTTCATAAGTAAACGAATTAATAAAGACGTCATCTAAGGCCTTCCGCCCTTACGAGTTCTCTAAACTTCGATAATCTCCCATCTTCATCTCATCTCATTCATATTATAATACGTATTCACATGTTTTAGTATAGAACCGTGGTAGCTCAGATGGTTAGCGTTCGCTGTAAATTACATAATACACGAGCAAACCGGGTTCGATCCCCGCCGGCACCAATGAAATTGTTAATTGCAATTTTAAATGCTAATTTACCACGTACTCGGCGGAGAAGGAAAACGTGAGGAAACCTGCATGTCTGAGAAATAAGAAAAAAAAAATATTTCGAAGACACGTGAAGTTCGCCAACACGCATTTGGGCAGCGTGGCGGACAATTCCTTGCCCTAAAACCCTCTCAGAAATGAGAGGACGCCTGTGCCGAGCAGTGGGACGTATATAGGCTGTAAATTTAACTTTTAACTTTATGTTTTAGTATGCAAATAAACTTAGCTATACACCTACAGTGATCTTTACAAGAGTTCATCATCATTACAGCCCTTTACAAGTCCACTGCTGAACATATGCCTCCCCCAAGTATGGCCACAAAGCACGGTCCTGAGCCACCTGCATCCATCGACTTCCTGCATGTCTTACCAGGTCGTCACTCCATCTAGTGGGGGGTCGCCCTACACTTCGTCTACCGGTACGAGGCTGCCACTCGAGAACCTTTTTTGCCCAACGGTTGTCGGTTCTTCGAGCTATATGGTCGGCCCATTGCCACTTCAGCTTACTAATCCGTTGGGCTATGTCGGTCACTGTGGTTCTACTGCGGATATCCTCATTTTTAAGTTTATCACGCAAAGTAACTCCGAGCATAGCCCTCTCCATAGCTCGCTGAGCGAATTTGAGCGTCCTCATACGGCCAGCAGTGAAGGACCACGTCTCAGTTCCATAGGTCATCACTGGCTACACGCGCTGGTTGTACAATTTAGTTTTCAGGTTTTGAGGTATACCTGACGAGAAGATGTGTCGTAATTTCCCGAACGCTGCCCAGCCGAGTTGAATCCGTCGATTGACCTCTCGGTCGAAGTTTGACTTACCTAGCCGGACTATTTGTCCCAGGTAAACGTACTCGTCAACAACTTCGAGCTTAGTGCCCCCAACAACTACCGGCATAGGTGTGACATGGACATTAAACATGATCTTTGTTTTGTCCATGTTCATCTTAAGACCTATCCGTTGGGAGGCACAATTGAGGTCATTGAGCATAGTGCTTAAGTCCTCCAGCGATTCTGCCATAAGGACTATATCGTCGGCAAATCGAAGGTGAGTGATGTACTCGCCATTGATGTTAATACCGTATCCTTTCCAGTCCAGTAGCTTGAAAACGTCTTCCAATGCAGCGGTGAAGAGTTTCGGGGAAATAACGTCACCTGTCTTACACCTCTCTGCAGTTGGATAGGTTTCGTACTCTGGTGCTGTACTCGGATAGCCATCGTACAAACACTTCAGCACTTCGATATACCGACAGTCAACTTGGCACCGCTGAAGCGACTGTAGCACCGCCCAAATTTCGACTGAATCAAAGGCTTTCTCATAGTCCACATACGCCAGGCGAAGTGGCAGATTGTACTCTTCGGACTTCTGTACAACTTGCCGAAGGGTATGTATGTGGTCTATGTTACTAAAGCCTTTTCGGAAAGCGGCTTGTTCGGGAGGCTGGAAGTCGTCGAGTCTGCGTGTGAGACGATTCGTAATGACTCGAAAACAGCACGTAGACGCGGCTCAGAAGGGATATCGGTCTGTAGTTCTTCAAGAGGGCGTTGTCACCTTTCTTGAAGAACAAAACCACCGCACTTCTGCTCCACGCCTCCGGAGTAGGGCCACCATGGTGGACGGAATTAAAGAGCCTCTGAAGGACTTAAAGTACCGGTTTTCAACCCGCTTTCAGAAGCTCCGCTGTAATTCCATCCTCGCCCGGGGACTTGCCGTTTTTAAGTTGCTGGAGAACCATTCTAATCTCGCTCAGACTGACTTCCGGGATATCGTCGGATAAGACCCGCTCTTGGATCGTTACTCACACTAGCGTGTGGCTCCAACGATGATGTGTACAGCTGCCCATAGAACCTCTCAAACTCACTCAGAATCTCAGGTGTCCTGGAAACGATGCTGCCACACTCAGTCTTCAGCTTTGACAGTTGGCTCTTACTGGCAGACAATCTTGTAGGCACTGAAAGCGGTTACGTAACTCGAGCTGAAAGGTTTCGGGATTCTGGATTAGAGCACGAGTGTCCCACTCGTTGAGAACGTTGACTTCATTAGACGAGACCTCTCCAACTTAACGATTAGGTTTAGTGTGCCTCTAACCATTCGGTGATCGCTGCCAGTTTTCACCCTTGCGATCACTGAGGCATCACTGAACAGTTGGCGTCTGGTCATCATAATAAAGTCAATCTCATTTTTTGTCGAACCGTCGGGGCTCGACCAGTTCCACTTCCTGTGGGGCCGCTTCTGGAAAAAAGAGTTCATCATAAAGAGTCCCTCTTTCTCCATGAAGTCGGCCAGCTGCTGGCCCCTACGGTTTCGTTGCCCTACTCCAAATTTCCCTAACTGCAGCTCACCACTTTCTCTTGTGCCTAGTTTTGCGTTGAAGTCTCCCATCAACACCGTGTAGGTCGCCCTCCCGGTGATAGAACAAGATGCCGGACTCGAGGATTACCGTCTCCTCCCCCCTCTCTTCGGACCTCGAATAACCCAATAATATGCCAGCGCAACTTGTCTACCTCTTCTTCCAATTCCAGTATCTTCTCGTCAGTCCTCAGGGTGCGTGCGTTATATGTTGCCAGGTCGAGTCGTCGTAGGTGGCAACCGAATCTCCACCGGAGATTCTTAGCACCTCCTGCCCCGCCGTTACCATGGTCGCCACCGTAGCCAGAAATAGCGGGGCCGCCGGGGACTGGGGGCCGTTTGTTTGCGTCGTTACTCATGGGGGGATATTTGCCATAGTTGCCACGCTTGGCGAGCGGGTTGGCAACCGCAGTTTTTTTGTACAGTTGCTGTTATCAGGAAGATGCTGCTGCCCATCTCCTGCCTGTCTCCCTCTGTCGCCTCTTACGACAACCACGGGTAGTGGATATTCTCAACCGCCACTACACGGCAAGAGTTAGCAGTACAATACATATCGCACCTTCGACTGATCTGGGTGCTTTAAGCCTGTCTTAATATACCAGATTAGCTCAGGGGTCATGCGTTCTCCGTAACTTTCATAGTGCGAGAGCAAGCCGTGTTCGAACCCGCTGGCAAAAATAACACTGTTAATTGCAAGTTAAGTGCTGATTCGCCACATGCTCGGCGGTGAAGGAAATCTGTGAGAAAATCTGTATGGGTGAGATATTAAAAAAACTGGATGACTTGTGAAGTTCATCAACAACACGCGTTGGGGCAGTGCGGCTTAATTTCTGCTCAAAACAGAAATGAGGCATGTTCCCAGTAGTGAAGAATTCGTGTTTTTTGTTCTTTATATAGCTGTCTCTTGCCTGCTTTAGAATACATTAAAACATGTCATGGAACCTTTACTTTCGACCGTTGACAAATTAATCAATATTTCTTTCAGGAACTAATATTTTTTTTCTTTTCACAGCTCCTAATTATCGTTGTTTCTTTTCAGTAGCTAATGATGCGCTCTATTTTTCAGTGGCATAGCGTGTTTTTTTTTTGGGATGGTAGAGGGTTTGATGGTGAGCAAGGAGTGTTGACAAAGCGGCTTTGCGATGATGCAAAAAATTTTGTGTTCTGTTATTCTTACATAGAAACAAATTCTTTTAAAGATTTCTAAATTTCTTAGAAAGCCAGTATTATTTTTATTTTGAATTAAAACTGAATAAAATGCAACATTCCTACTCAAGATCCGACTCACGAACTCCGCTCCACACTTCGCCAGTTATGAACACCCTCTGACTTATTCTCATCTCCTTCTAGGTAAAATCTGACTTCATAGCGCTTCTGAAAGAGAAGTCAGTGGGCAGACATTCAAGATGGGCAGAAGTCAAGAAGAAGGTAGACCTCGACCCGAGGTACAAGGCAGTGGAAAGCAGTACCCTAAGGGAAGATTACTTTAGAGAGTACTGCAAGTTAGTGAAGGACGAGAGAAAAAAGGAAAAGGACGGCAAAGAGAAGGGTGAGAAGCCAATTTGTTATTTTTATTAATGTTTTTATTTTTTTTAAGTTAAAGTAACAGGGTATATATGTCCCAATGCTGAACACAGGTTTCTCATTTCAGAGAGGGTTTTAGGGCAAGAAAATGTTCGCCGCGCTGCCCCAATGAGTGTAGGTGAACTTAACATGTTTTCAAATATTTTTTTCTTATCGCCGACCATGTGATAAATCAGCTTAGCCCCTGAGCCGTGGTAGCTAAGAGATTAGGCGCTCATTGTGAATTTCACAGTACGCGAGCGACCCGGGTTCGATTCCAGCCGTCACCAATGAAATGTTTTTATTTCTTACATGAGGAATTTTTAACGCCGATTTGTGTAAAAAGAGAATCGAGAATCTTATGATCCTCGATAAAGTACAGAATAACATGCTAGGACTCCTTCTTTGCCGAGCAGTTCGCCTGAGTAAACATGTGTCATTCATTCATTTTTAGTGACCCGACCCTTCAAGTATTGTTTCGTCTTACGAATCGGGTCATTTGGTTCGAACATTTAAATGGATTATTTCGAGTTTCAGTACTCTGTGATCTGTGAGATCCGCTCAGTAATGTCGATCGTTGGACATTCTACACTCTGGTCGTACATGCTGTCAATCTTTTGATCCGGAACATTAAAAAATGTAATTGCAATCATCAATACTTTGTCGCGACCCGGGTCAAATGAACGAATTATTCAAGATTGACACATGTCTACGCCTGAGTAGGTACCATTCTTACCTATTTTTGCTGCTAAGCAGCAATACTTGCACTGCTGCCTTCCGGCCTGATGGGTATAGAGACAGTCATTATATTAGGCTGTTAGTGATCTTTATATAAAGTCTGCTGCAGGAATCCATGAACTGCAGTCGGTACTTATCATCAGGTGGACTGGACTGTAAGGCGTGGCCACGCTAGAGCGACCTGCGGAGGCGAAAGGCTTGAAGACGCTGAGGCGGCTGAATGACAAGTGGTTTCTTCCTGCTATTATAGTGCGCGCTAAAAATGACTAGAAGAGAGTAGTGTTTTGCACAATATACAATGCAAATTAAAATAGGTGTTCATGATTTACACTAAAACAGGCATCAATTAGGTGAATATCGTAGACTGTATGATGAAATACGTCAATACTCACGAAAGTTTTGAGAAATATAATATTATGCACATAATTTTCATGCTTACTTGGCCATATTGCAGACTGAGACATTATATCGCCGATAAACGTCTCCGTATTTATGTTTTGCATCGCGGAAAAATCAACACCATTTGATTAAAACGCAAGACGCGCGAACACGGACTATGTCCTTCAATGGCCGCGGCCGCCTGACGCGCACGCCAGACGCGCCAACGTGGCACCTCCCGTTCGTCTTGTATTGTTATTTTTCCCGCTCATCGCAGACGCAAGATGCGTCGCGCTAGCGTGGCACACGACTATGTTCGAGTGTCTGGCCTTTTATGGGTATATTAGTCAAAAAGTTAAATACTCAGACCAGTGTTGAGAGTGCGAGAGGTTTTGTACAATTATCACAAATTCGCCTGCCAGATGTGGTATTTTCAGAATCAACTTTTCGCATTAAAACCTGCCTACGATAAACAGTGAAAATTCCTAGGTAGTAGAATATGTCCTGTGACTAATAAAGTTAAATTTTCAGAACGTGACCGGAGTAGTAGTAAAAAAGAGAAGAAAGACAAAGAAAGAGACAAGGAAAAAGACAAGGAGCGCGACAAGGACAGCAAGAAGGAGAAAAAGAAAGAGAAGACTGGTGACGTGAGTAAAAAGATCAATTATTAGTAGTCGCCCAGAAGTTGAAATTAGACCTTAATTTACAAAAAAATTCAAGTTTGTATATAAGCCAAGCTGTATTTTATTTTAAACTCTCAGAATGTATGCGTGTTATCTATGCTTTCAACTGCACATTGATATATAAATCTATGGCGACAATCTCTACTCCGTGCGCCAATTTAGCCACAGATAATTATGTGTTTGACATTGGCTGTGTGAACATAATCAATAAATGTTTCATTTTATTTAATATACTTGTAGCACACATCGTATATAAAATTTTAGCTTTCTGCACTCCTACGTACGCGCAATGTGTTTCTTCATATAACATATTTATATTATATAGATCACTTAAAGGTGTTTCTTTAGTTTTAATTGAAATATTAAAAAGATGACTACGATGCAATGCTCATATACATGAAAGGTTGTGTCTGCTTCTGCATAGACTAAAAATTAATAATTTTTTGGTTAAAGGTAGCCATGGTTAAAACATGAGCAAGAAGTTGGGCGTCTCAGTCCCTCCGTGACGTCCCATGGGTACTATAGAATATTCGAAGTGCTATAAAATCTGTAAAACCTAGTTTCATTCAATAATAGTTTGCGTTTAGTTGTCAAGGCAATGTAAAGAGCTTTGAGATGGCTTAAATATTTAATAATGGCTTTTCGTAACTTAATTTCATATCACTAAGTAGACTTCACAGATTCCACGGTTGACCTTGCATTACAGTACGTACTTCTATTGCAAAAACGGTTGAGCGCATGAAAAACGTTACAACGTACAAACGTTGTTGTTTGTACATAACAAAATTTGTCGCAAATTTTGTGCTGTATAATTTTGATTAATTAAAACTACTTTTACGGATTTTATCGCGTTTAATTTTAATTATTTTTATTTTTAATTCCCGACGTTTCGGGTGCTTTTCAGCACCCATGGTCACGGGGGACTGAGATGACTGACGTCCCGATGTCATTGTTAAACCTCAGTCCCCCGTGACCATGGGTGCTGGAAAGCACCCGAAACGTCGGGAATTAAAAATAAAAATAATTAAAATTAAACGCGATAAAATCCGTAAAAGTAGTTTTAATCAATGTGTAGTGTTCGCGTAAATATAAGAAACCATTCTGTATAATTTTTATAACTAAATGTTAACATTATTGGAGCAATAGAAACACAGATAATCACTAAAAACTGCATTTGTTGACCTTTGACCTTGAATAACTTATGACGCAGACACGAGATTTTATAAGACGAGACAACTTTTAGAAAGCCATAGTGAAGGTATATACCAAAACTCAGCTTTCAGATCAGCATTAGAGATGAAACGGATAGCTGTTTGGCCGGATACCGGATATTCGGGCACTCTTATTGCCGGATAGCCTATCCGGCTGCCGGATAGCTGGATATCCGGCCGTCGGATATTTTCCGAACATTGCTGTTTAGTGCATCGTAGACATGCGTCGTACTTGCAAAATTCAGTACCAGGGCTTCCAAGTACGTCCACCTTCATCTAAAGGTGTACGTACTTGGAAGCACTAGACACAAGTATATAAGTACACTAACACTCCGCGTGATAGTTCGGAGATGTTCTATATATGCTGTTTATGATTCGGAATGTTGATAGCGTGATTTAGGCTTCGGTGTGTTTCGCTTGCGCGCAACGACAGCGCCGCCACACTTGCATAGAGCATTGAACCGTAAGTCAATATAAATAAAAAGCAGAATCGCGTTTACAATAAAAACTTCCAAACCTTTAAATTAAATATAGCTTGATAGAATATTGATGTGTAATAGAATATAAATAAGGAGCGGAATCACGTCGACTGTCGACAGAGCGAGAATATTAAAATACTTTGAAGTCTTGCGAGTATTTTGGGTATCGGCACTTGGTTGGCGTACTTGCAAGTAAAAAGATCTGGTATAAAAACCTAGTCGCGTAAATACGCACCATACCTACCTAGTGCATCGCAAGAAGCGAAAAGTAAAGTGGGTGCAAACTGTTCGCGATCGTGACCTTTATATTTGCTGGACAGGTATTGCTACACAATACCATCAGTGCAAACTGTTCGCGATCGTGACCCTTATATTTGGTGGACAGGTGTTGCTACACAATACCATCAGTGCAAACTGTTCGCGATCGTGACCCTTATATTTGGTGGACAGGTGTTGCTACACAATACCATCAGTGCAAACTGTTCGCGATCGTGACCCTTATATTTGGTGGACAGGTGTTGCTACACAATACCATCAGTGCAAACTGTTCGCGATCGTGACCCTTATATTTGGTGGACAGATGTTGCTACACAATACCATCAGTGCAAACTGTTCGCGATCGTGACCCTTATATTTGGTGGACAGATGTTGCTACACAATACCATCAGTGCAAACTGTTCGCGATCGTGACCCTTATATTTGGTGGACAGGTGTTGCTACACAATACCATCAGTGCAAACTGTTCGCGATCGTGACCCTTATATTTGGTGGACAGGTGTTGCTGCACAATACCCATCAGTGCAAACTGTTCGCGATCGTGACCCTTATATTTGGTGGACAGGTGTTGCTACACAATACCATCAGTGCAAACTGTTCGCGATCGTGACCTTTATATTTGGTGGACAGGTGTTGCTGCACAATACCATCAGTGCAAACTGTTCGCGATCGTGACCTTTATATTTGGTGGACAGGTGTTGCTGCACAATACCCATCAGTGCAAACTGTTCGCGATCGTGACCTTTATATTTGGTGGACAGGTGTTGCTACACAATACCATCAGTGCAAACTGTTCGCGATCGTGACCCTTATATTTGGTGGACAGGTGTTGCTACACAATACCATCAGTGCAAACTGTTCGCGATCGTGACCCTTATATTTGGTGGACAGGTGTTGCTACACAATACCATCAGTGCAAACTGTTCGCGATCGTGACCCTTATATTTGGTGGACAGGTGTTGCTACACAATACCATCAGTGCAAACTGTTCGCGATCGTGACCTTTATATTTGGTGGACAGGTGTTGCTACACAATACCATCAGTGCAAACTGTTCGCGATCGTGACCCTTATATTTGGTGGACAGGTGTTGCTACACAATACCATCAGTGCAAACTGTTCGCGATCGTGACCCTTATATTTGGTGGACAGGTGTTGCTACACAATACCATCAGTGCAAACTGTTCGCGATCGTGACCCTTATATTTGGTGGACAGATGTTGCTACACAATACCATCAGTGCAAACTGTTCGCGATCGTGACCTTTATATTTGGTGGACAGGTGTTGCTACACAATACCATCAGTGCAAACTGTTCGCGATCGTGACCTTTATATTTGGTGGACAGGTGTTGCTGCACAATACCCATCAGTGCAAACTGTTCGCGATCGTGACCTTTATATTTGGTGGACAGGTGTTGCTGCACAATACCATCAGTGCAAACTGTTCGCGATCGTGACCTTTATATTTGGTGGACAGGTGTTGCTGCACAATACCCATCAGTGCAAACTGTTCGCGATCGTGACCTTTATATTTGGTGGACAGGTGTTGCTACACAATACCATCAGTGCAAACTGTTCGCGATCGTGACCCTTATATTTGGTGGACAGGTGTTCCTACACAATACCCATCAGTGCAAACTGTTCGCGATCGTGACCTTTATATTTGGTGGACAGGTATTGCTACACAATACCCATTAGTGCAAACTGTTCGCGATCGTTAACTTTAAATTTGGTGGACCGCTCTTGCTACACAATACCATCAGTGCAAACTGTTCGCGATCGTGACCTTTATATTTGGTGGACAGGTGTTGCTACACAATACCATCAGTGCAAACTGTTCGCGATCGTGACCCTTATATTTGGTGGACAGGTGTTGCTACACAATATCCATCAGTGCAAACTGTTCGCGATCGTGACCCTTATATTTGGTGGACAGGTATTGCTACACAATACCCATCAGTGCAAACTGTTCGCGATCGTGACCTTTATATTTGGTGGACAGGTATTGCTACACAATACCCAAGTTTATCAATGTTTGCAAAATATATCTTTCAGTAACCTGCAGCAAGGTGTACAGTGAAATACTTTTTTCTGAAGCTGGCCTTGTTTATGAAGACAGACGAAACCGTTGTTACCTCTCAATGCAGAGAAATTAGTATTTATTCACCATAAAATGCCCTTAGCTACGTAGTACTATTATTTATTCTGTGCCTTAGCGCAGTACGAGAACTAATTTTGTAAGTTTTAAAATGAAAATTTTGTGATTACTGATTATATTTGTTAAGTGACATAAATGAAGTACTTAACTAAATTTGATATTTTGTGTTTTTTTTAATCCGGTATCCGGCCGGATAGTAATTTTAGGCTGGATAGGCCGAATACCGCATAGTTACCGGATATCCGTTTCGTCTCTATTTTTTATGCTAAAGCGACTGAACTATATGACTTGATCTGTTTATGAATTAACTAAAAAGTATTTCAAACTTCTTGATTGCTACTGTTTTCAGGATTATAATGGTTTTATAACAATTACCGTTGCCTTGCGAATTCGCGCAGTTTTACTCGATTCTCAAGCCGACTGTCATAATCTGCGGGGGTCGTTGCTACCCCACGCGTATTAAAATTACAAAAAAAAAAGGAAACAACTGATATCATAGAACGGGCGTCATTTGATTTTAAACCTAAAGTGTGTGGTGTTACAGTGAGTTTTGTATTGTGCTACGGATGGGGGCGAACGGAGCGACGGTGAGGTCTGTTAGCGATTTACTTTGGGATGCGGCGAACCTACATCGGAGGCGGCTTAACGCAAACCCGCAGACTATGACAGGCCTTAGGGAGCTTGCAAAACGGGCGTTTAGTCGGCATAATACTTGCTAGATTCGAAGTTTTCATATACGTTAAAGATGATAATTTGGGATCATAGGAATTGATTTGACGGTTTTCGACTAACGCGACTTTGTGAACGCGCCCGATATGCATGCACCCTAATGGCTTTTACGTCCTTTTTATTTGCAAATCGCAACAAAATCTTGTCAGAGAGAGGCGCCAATTTAGTTCTTAATGGTTTACATTTAGGTTTATATTTGACTAATTTTCATTTTCTCATGTGTTTGTTGACGTGAAACAAATAAAATTTTGATGTAAGTTCTTGTGATGGTGGCATAGACAAAGATTGGTTGCTTTAATTCATTAATAATGATTATTAACATTTGCCTTATAAAAATCTAACAAAAACAATTTATAACTAATTACCAAGTAACTTTTTAATGTATGTTTCTCTATCTTGGTATAAACGTAGCATATTTGACGGATTGCTAAAAGTATTATTACTAAAGAGGCAACGTTTGAATATGACTTCAAAATATTTCTTAACTTTTTCGAAAGTCTACTTAGTCCGATGCAGGTTCGCTATTCTTATGCCTAAATATTACTAAGATATAACTATACATTCACTCCTCGCTTAACTCCGTTTGTCCCTCCACAGAAACAATCGGATCAATCCACGGAGGAGGAGAAGAAACAGCCCACTCCCCCTCCAGATCAGTGGGCGGAGATCTTAGGAATACCTGGTGAGGGGGGTTCGAAAGGGTCCAAATCAAGAAAAACCTCAAAGGATAAGCGAGACGCATCGTCAGAAAAGTCTGAGGGGTCGAAATCTACGACTCCAGAGAAGGAGGAGGTGCGGTCACCGAAACAGCTCAGATCCTCCAAGAAAGAGTTGCCCACGCCTGAGAAAAAGTCCCCAATCAAATCTCCGCCAAAGAAGAGAAAAGCGGATTTCAAATCGCCCGACCCGGAAGAGACCGCTAAGAAATCTAAGAAGACGGAGAAAGCAGCCAAGACGGAGAAGAAGAAGCGGAAGAAGTCCGAAAAGGATTAGTGTTTACTTTACGTGTTTTTCAAACACTGATCTCTGGCGAAGCGCTAGATTCGCAAGCGCTGTGGACATTTAGGGAAACAATGTTTCATTATTTTTACATCCCTCCTTGTAATGCGGGTAGGAGGATTTTTTTTATAGACGATTCAAATTTCCTTTTGGATACAGTTTGTAACCGAGATCTGTATGGTTTGGGTGCTTGTATATTTTTGTGTCGGTGTTCAAACTTTTATGAAAACAACATATTTTTAAATTAAATGTTTAATGTTCTGTCAAATTTTTGTTCGTTTGTACATATTGATGTATTGCATGGAAATGATTTTTTAGGCTCCGGAGACTAAGTTGACAACTACTAAATGTCACATTCGAAACTGATGTGTTTTTATTTTTACTTATTGTTTGCACTGGGTGTAAGGTCTTTCGCTAGAAATAATAAATTCAATGCTGTAATATATTGTCCAGTATATAAATAAGTTTTATATTGAGATGTTTTTGATTTTGATGGTAGCTTAAGCTAGCAGCCATCTGGTCCACGACGATAGAATCTCAAGACGTCTGAGTGGATAAAATCGTTTGAGGTTTGTATTACTATCGATGTTCTTATTCATCGTTTCCACTAACTATAGTTTACATGCGAAGACGTTTAAAACACCAAATCGCACTACTTTTACGTATCAAAATCCACTTCAAACGATAATTAAACAATAATACCGAAGTAGCAATCCGCTGGCGGTTAAAAAAACCAAACAGTGAAACCGTCAAAACCAAAACAGTGTTGTATTTATTAGCGTAGTGCGATCCTAATGACTTCAGTTATTTAAGTCGTAAAATTTTTACTTGTATATTGCGTTACTTGTGCATATTGTATTGCGTTAATTGTGCATATAATACTTGATTGGTTGCACGTTTTATTATACATATTGCTAGTCCCATTATAGACGCTATTTTGTTTTAAATTTGCTTATCTATTATCAGTTCAGTATTTAGAATTACTATCTATGAACAACCTGTATTTATTCCAATTATTACTGGACATGACTACTATTTTAGTCTCCGGAATTCATAAATGTAATATACTAATGGCGGGAATGTCTAACTACCCGCAAAATTATTTAATATTATACATAATCAACTCAATAAGTGGAATGTTTTTTTATAATTTATGAGGTATTTTAAAAATTTTACGCGTCGAGTGACAAAATTTGACCAATATGCACGTATGGTTGACAACTTTTATTATATGTAGTGGATACGTTACTTTGATAATTGGGTAATGCAATAGCTGACACGTTGGCCAGGCGTGTTGATAATCCCAGTTTTTGTTTATAGAAATAGAGATGGAGAAAGAGATTGCCAGCAACAATCTGCGGTTTCAGTTTCCCCCTGTTGCCTCTAACGGCACCCACGGATTGGTGTGAGATAGTGGATTTTCTTATTCCCGCTTTTACAAGGCAATTACGTAGCACCGTTCGCCATTAGATGGCACCTCTATGTTGTCAACTTAAGCAAGTGAATTGAGTTTTGTCACTTGTCTTAATGTAAAGACTCCTTCATCAACTTATCGGATATTGTAAATATATTGAACATAATTCTATGTAATATACGGCGTAAACCATTTTAATGTATTGGCATTGCATGTATTATATAACATTGAAACAATTTTTGTCTGTCATTTTATACGTGGTGTATGTGATTTTTTCTAACTCAAACTAAAAGGTTATACAGAGTGTTTGAAAATTCTAAATTATGTGGAATTGGTAAAGGTTAAATTCGGGAGGGTAAACGGAAAAATTGCTTTAGTGTTCATTCGAGTATGTGTATTTGAGCGCGTATTGTTTGCATGGGTTATACACCCATGCAACGTGAGAATTTTTTAATGTAAGTGTAGAGTGCGAAATTCATTTGTGATAATTGTGCAAATTTCAATTGTAATTGGAATGGTGCTTTTCATATAAATGACACAGTTTCGTAATTAGAAATTTAACGTGTCCATTAAGTGCGTGCTGTGTGATTATGAGTAAAATAAACTCCCTTCCCGAACTGACTGAATTTTTCGACCAACCAAAAGTAACACGCTGTATAAGCGTCGAATAATTGATTATCTATTAATAAAAAAAGCTTTGTAAATAACAAAACAGATTCGCTCAATTTTTTTTTCTTATTAAGCAATGTTTTGAGAACGGGATTTATAACGTAAATATATCCCCGCGTTATGTCAATATAATTTCAAATAGCGTATCCTGTGGATTGCAATATAAATGTCAAATTTTAACTGTAGAATTAGTTATCGGTTTTATTCGACTTATTTTGTGTATATAGGCTGTTGAGATTTCATTAAACGTACGTTAAAAGTTAAAAAAAAACTTTATGTAAAATAGATTATAGACCGGAAATTTGAAAGAACATTTTCTTACTTAAAATCTAATTATGAATTGTTTTTAACTTTAGGAATTAATTACGATAACGAAATTTCAACAACTTAGACAGTTAGGTTAAGTTTTGTCTGAGTTGACATTAAATGATTTAAGTACAGTTAAGTACGTTATATTTTATTATTCAGATAACAATTGTAAATAATAATGAGTAACGTGTTATTCGAACCGAGATAATAACTGTGAATAAAATATGTTGTATTGAGATGTGGGTTTCATTATCGTTACTTACGTGGTGTTGCCTCGCTGCAGCTACATTATGGTTGCAGCACGAATGGGTCGGCTCGACCGGGGAAGGACCACGCTCTCACAGAATACCAGCATGAAATAGCAGCTTAATGCTGCTGTGTTTCGTATGGTGAGTGTAGAGAACCGGACACTATTTTTACTGGTAACGAGGCACATCCCTCTTAGCGGTGACAACGCATCTGCATTTTGATTCTGAATCAAGGATAGATGTAGATATCAACGGACCTGAGCTTCCGTTATCAGTGGACTATGTGATCATTTTTATATCTTCTTTGTAATTATTCTGTAAATGTAGACTGTTGACGTGATCGCATCGTCACTGATCATATTTCAGAAGGAATAGACGATTTCTCACACGATATCGCAAACATGGGACCTACCACGCCACCGCCTGCAACTTTACAAGGCGCAGCAGGTTCGGCCGCACATAGAATAAATACTTTTCCCATCTCTGGGCTGGGGCTCCCAAGTACCAGCTCCTTCCACTTCACCGCATCCAGCGCAGAGCGGCTCGAATCGTCTACGACCGAGTGCTTTCCGATCGGCTCGATTCACTGGCGCAGCGAAGAGATATTGCATCTCTTTGCGTATTTTATCGTATCTATCACGGGGAGTGCTCTGAGGAATTGTTCGGATTAATCCCAGCCTCCAAATTTCGTGAACGCACCACGCGGCAAACGGCACACCAGCTGGATGTTTGGCGGACCACCACTGTACGTTTCACTAGGAGTTTTCTTCCGCGTAAGACCTCTGTGGAAAAATTTGCCACCGGCGATTTTTCCGGACCGATACGACCTTCAAGAAAAAAGCTTACTCCTTGGGAGCTTACTAAAGTGCCGGCAACGCACCTGCAATTCCCCTGGTGTTGCGGTTGGTCATGAGCTGCGGTAGTCACTTAACATCAGGTGAACGTTTAGATCGGAACAAAAATATATATTTTAATTTAATCTGTGTGTAACCGCTGTTAAGAATGACATCTGGACGTTGAACATTACAGTCCGCGCCGTGACCATGCTACCCGATGCGATATCGTCTCGTGGGTGTTTTAAAAGGCGACAGAGGGAAATTAAAACGGGAGATGGCACCAGCATTTTCCTAATAACAACTTACAGTTATAAAAAAAAACTAAGGTTGCTAAACCGCCTGCCAAGCATGGCATCTATAGCATACACCTTTGAGGCAATCCAGAGTCTATGTTCAACAGTGGATTATTATAGTTTGTAATGGATACATGGATGACTGTCACCCAGGGGGGTAGGCACAAACTACAGACTTCCATTTGGCACGGTCCTGACACACTTCTCTCGCCTTCTCCAAATCCATATACCTACGTATACAAGCTCGTCGGTTAAGGGTACTCCTAATTTGGTCCGTATTCAATAAATCTCTATCTATATAATATATCTTATCACACAGTTTCTCAACCTGTCAATCAGATTCAGCCCTAACATACTCCTTAACGACCGCATTTCGATGGATGTATTTACTTCGAAAACAGCTAACGTGTAACGTTTTATCCAGCCGGCGCCAGAGGGCGACACTTCGGTGCAGGAGGAGGAAACGGAAGCGACGGAGGCTGAGGAGGCGGAGGAGGAGGCGCCGGGAAGTCCGGGAGCGGCGGCCAGGGAGCGGGAGCTTCGCGCGCAGGCTTCCATCAAAGAGCGCGAGCGGGAGGTCCAGCGCGCGCTCGCCACCAGCCTGCGAGACAGGGACAAGGAACGCGAGTACCACAAACGGGACGAGGCTGTGCAGGTGTGTATATAGTGTTGAAACTTTTTTTTTATAGGAAACGACACGTGACAAGCGAGCACACAGTCCACCTGATGGTAAGTGGTCGCTGTGGCCCATAGACATCTACATCTATCCTCGTTTACGAATCAAAATGCAGATGCATTGTCACCCGTGACGACTAAGATGGAATGCCTCTTTTCCATGGTCTCCGGTTCTCTACACTCACCATACGAAACACAGCAGCATTAAGCTACTATTTGACGCTGGTATTCTGTGAGGGCGTGATCCTTCCCTGGTCGAGTCGACCCATTCGTGCTACAACTGTACAATTAATATAGTTGCAGCATGGCTCTACCACGTAAAAAAGCCATCCGCAACGGCTTCGCACTGGTGATTTCTGGATCTCGTGAACAGCGCCATCTACCGCGTACACAATTGTGAATCTTATCCATTCAGGGACCCACTCAAACAACGAATTTCATTAGAAGCGATCTAGGTGCGACCCAAAAGGTCCACACGACTAGCTTCCCAGTGGAAAGAATAAAAAAGTATCATATGTTTTAATATTTTATATTATTATATATGACCGATTTTTCTCTAAATTTTTAATGAGGTCTAAGTTAAATATTTATGCGTTAAATAAAGCTGGTCCCATGCTAACATCACTCTGTTCTCGAGTTACACGACGCGAAAATTGAATCCGAACATACATACACACATAAATACATATATACATATGTACATGTGCACCATTGAGCTATTATGTACTACGTACTAGAGGAGACACTGCATTCAGCTACTCTGTTCCACTCAACTGCGGTGCATGCACTGCACTTTAATCAGTCACTCGTTAGGCGCTTGTAGAGTTGTCACGTGTTGTGTTGATTTAAAAAAAATCTCTTGATAAAAATATGCCGTCTTGTGTACTAGCACAAATAATTCAAGAAATGTCAGTAAAAACCAAGGAATTACTTTTCATGGGTTAATAAGATACTTATTCAATAAAAAAGTATTATAAATTAATAATAAAGCAAATTATTCCTAAGACGCCATCTCGTATCATTGAATATAGATTATGAAATTAATATGTTCAGATGCGACATTTCTGTGGGTACTTAAGTTTAGGACGAATATATTATTATACTACACATTTTTTTTTTGTAGAAACATATAAGTTATTATAATTAAGCTAAATTTTTCATGTTTAAATCTGCTTATTATTCTTTTATTTTATTTTTAGGTTTCCACTTCATAATCAAAGTGGAATAAATTCGTCCATTTTTAACTCTCGCGTGCCCAGCATTTATGAACGATTATTTACAACATTTATGATTCTAATTTAAATAAATATATTTGTAATTTAAATTTTATGTTAATAAGTTTTGTTAAACATACATTTAGTACGTTTTTTTATATTTGACATAGATACCTTTTAAAATATTCAGATAACAATATCATCAAAATGTAATTCTGACATAATATTATGTAATATTATATTAAATTAGCACATATACAAAATAAAAAACATTTTAAAAAATTGTAAGTACTCGATATAATTAACAATACAATATAAATAAACAATTATTACATACTGACCATTCTACTTACGTATAATCTATAATAACAAAAACTGACCGCGCAAGCGCAAAGCGCGTTTATACCAACTGCGCATGCGCGACTCTACTATTACCGCGCATGCGCGAAGACATAGAAGTAGCGCACAATTTTTGTTTGGAATAGCTTCTCTAGTACGTAGTACATTATAACTCAATGGTGTGCACACACGGAAATCCTCATAAAGACCATACTGTTCGACTCTAAAGACCTTGAAACGTGGAGATATGTTACAATTTCCAATTTGCAAAATCGGACCCATTACAATAACATCACACTGGGAAGTTAAAAATTGGTCTAGATGTTCTCAAATGATGAACTTTCATAAATTTGGCAATTAATTTTTATATACATTACAGATACATTATAAATAATACTTATTGCAAGTCACTCTTATTTTAAATTTACCACTGGTTAGAAAAATATAATGGTAAAAATGTAATGGAATAACAAAAAGAAATGGTGATTGATTGTTTTTTATTATACTTTATATTTGAACTTTACTCGAAATAAATTTAAAATGTGATTCAGATTAAAAAATATGCAATTATTCATTAAAAATTCAAAAGATCGATTATAATCGATGGGACATCCCTAGTAATTTTTATACACCACATGCTGTTTGGCGAAGATGGCGGCGATTAATGTTATAAGTCGAAAAGCAACTTTTAATGTTCATTTTGGCATGCAGCTACTCCGTGTTACAAAAATATTTGCAACTAATATAATAAAATAGATAATTAATTATCGTGTATGTCCGATGTTTTTATTGCACAGGGCGATTTTGGACATTGTCCTTTGGTTAAATTCAGTGCAATCTTCTTCAAAATATCTACCATGAAGGTTAGAGAACAGGAGAACGATCGCCGTAGAAAATAGTGTCCCAGAAATATGGACACCATCAGTGAGGCGCTGCTAAGTTCGCTCAATAAAAGTCATTTTCAGTGTATTTTTCCCGATCAGATGCTAAACCACTTGCACATCCACGTACAATAAAAAAATTCTCGATTTTTAATGTTTCTTTTTGTCAAAAATTCCAAAATTACGGAGCATGAAAATTTCCTACGAAAAAATTAAATGAAAATTTGTACATTATTCAACTAACTTCACCTTCTTGTACTCATAAACAGCTAACTTCGCAGTCACTACTCGCCGACGTCAGCGCCGCTATACATTCTACAATTTACAAGGACAGGCGGGCTATGCTATAGTACGTAGTGATCGTTCTCCTGTTCTCTAACCTTCATGATATCTACTGTGGTATCATTTGTTTGATTTGTTCTGATAAGTTTATTATGCTATTTTGTTGCAGCACTTCAACGCTCTTCTAGCGGACCTGGTGAGGAATCCGGATCTGACGTGGCGGGAAGCCAAAAAGCAGCTGAAGAAGGACCATCGGTACAAATTAGCAGAGCTCCTCTCCAAAGATGATAAGGTAAGGATAACCCCAATTTCGCCTTAACGTTCCTTTCTTTTTGACTTTTCATTTGGAATTTGTTAGTAATTGTGTAGTGTGTAGGTAGGTAGGTACGAAAATCAAGTTGATAAATAATAAGAAATACTGTAATTAAATACCATTTCTACTGTGAACTATATTTGAGACTTTACTCGGTGTAACTCGACGCATTATCCATAGTAAGAGAATCAGGATTGTAATAAGATCATACATACCATGTAACTTGAAGATAATCGTTGGAAAACGGAAGATAAACACAAATCGACCTACATATCAACGGGAACATTAACCTTTCTTTTTTTAATTTATTCTATGTACACACAACAAGATACAGAAGCAGTCTTATAGTAATTTCGTACAAAGGTTCTACTTATTCCATAGTTAGCTGAAATATCTTCCAGTAGACTCATAAAGGAAATTATATTGTAATTGCAAACTTAGTGCATACATTAGTACTACTAAAAATAAATAATATACAAAATGTTACGTAAATTATATAAAATAAAACAATAAATAAAAATAAAATAAATCAATACATAATAATAAATAAGATAGTTACATATGATATATATAAACTAAAACTAATATGATAGAATAAAATATATTAATTAACAGGATGCAAAGTAGTTATCTCTAAGACGTTTCTTAAATACCAATAAAGTTTCAGAATTTCTTATATTTGACGGTAGTGAGTTTCATAACCTTACCGCGTGAACTGAAAAGGAGTGGGAGTAAAAACCGGAATTATAGACGGGAAAGTCAATAAGAGTTTTAACAAGGGATCTGCATGGTTTGTCCGGAGGATGGGTGAAGGAAAATCGGCTTCTGAGGTATGTGGGAGAGGAAGGGTTGTGCAAAATTTTATGGAGGAGACATAACAATCGAGTGTTCCTTCGAAGTCGAATTGGGAGCCACTTGAGTTGCTTACGAAACTGAGATATACGGTCAAATTTCTTGAGCCCAAATATAAAACGGATACACTGATTTTGCAAGTGCTCAAATTTATTAAGAAGCTCCTCTGTAGCATCCAAATAACAGGCATCCGCATAATCAAGGAGAGGTAGGATAAGAGTAGGTAAGCACGAGTGATATTTTAGCTTTAAGGGGTAAGAAATTTTGTAGACATTTAAGCGAGTGCAAAGTAAAGTACACCTTGCGACTAACCTCAGCGATATGCGTGGTCCATGTTAAATGGTGATCAAATATGACGCCTAAGTTTTTGACAGTATTGGCAAAGGGTATAGGAACGCCATTAAAACAAACAAGAGGTAGTGATGTAAATATAAATTATTTGTTAGAATTAAGTAGGTATGTAAAAACTGTAATATTTTTTAATTAAGTAGTCTTATTTCCACCATCATCACGAGACTTTGATTTACCCCCCATCATCCGAATTGGGGAAGTAAAAATTTATGTATTTTATTTGGTTCCTTTTTATTTTTTTCCTTGAGTTCAAATCTACTGATTTTAATGCGCAGGAAAGCGTGTGTTCTTGTAACTATTTCGTCTCCATATCTCTGAAAAATCCTAATGATAAATTCAAGCCAATTTTTTTTCGAAGTAAGCTCAAAGAACTTTTAATTAAATTTTCAAACCTCTTACATAATTAAGTAGATTTTTGGTATCAAGAAACAACTTTATAAAATAAAGGCCGATTTCAAATAACTAAAAAGGACTTAATAATTTCTATATAAAGTTTATTCTTTAAGCTCTAACTAGAGCACCGACTTCTCATTTATTTTTAGCAATTTGAAGTCAGATTTTACTTTTTACAAAATATGAATAAAAATATTTGTCTTGGCGGCCAAAGTAAATTTTCTATCCCATATCATACCCCGGGCGTCATTAGAAGCCACAGAGAAAATACGGAACACTCCTCTCTATGAAATAATCTTAATATTTGATATGCTGTAGTTAAAGGTAACAATGCAGGGCAATTAAAAATACTTATTAAGATAAGAAATGGATGTGTTTTCCCACACACACACACACACAGCTAGAAGATCAAGGACGTCTCTAAGAAGCTTCTTGGAGAGGTTTTTGATAATCGCAGATGACGTTAGTCGATTGCTCGTTGCGGCTTCGCGAAGTAGTAAACAATTAATTCTCCTTGAATAAAACTATTATTTACGGACTTTATGGCTTTTAATTACTTTAATTTATTTTTATTTTTACTATCCCTACGTTTCGGGTGCTTTACAGCACCCATGTTCAGGGGGGGGGGACTAAGATGTTTGACATCCCAATGTCGTAGTTAGTCCGGCTACCTTCAGTTTTTGAATATTAATTAATCAATTAGGTAGCCGGATTAACTACGATATTTGACGTCAAACGTCTCAATCCCACTGTTAGCGACGACAAGTGAATTTAAACAAAATGTGAAACAATTTAATCTCAATTGTTTCTTATCTGTGATCTAAACTAAGTATAAAGACTAATAGCGTTAATACCAAGAAAGTGAATTAATTACTTATATTAGCTTCAATTCTTATTTTAAAACTGCGTAACGAAAGTTAGTAACAAAGTCTGTAACGAAAATATGAATCTAATTGCTTATTTAGGTTTAATTAGAATGTTAGAAACGAAATATGAGTTTAGTTACTTATTAGAACTTCTTATTATAATTTTAAAGAGCTGTATTAGAGATATTAACATTTAAGTGTAAATGTAATAATTTGTTTAATTATTTTTCTTTTATAGTAATTTAAAACGATAATATGTCAATTAATCACTTTGTAATCTAATTTCTCATTATAAAATAGATTCTAATTTAATAAGAAGTTAAAATATATTCTGTATAGAGTCTTAAGCATAATATTATCATGATAAGCATTGCGCATTCCTGCCGCCTGGCGGCACTACTTGTATGTTAAGAGGTGTTCCGTACTAGAACCATATTTTTTAAATTAATATTTATTTGTCTATATAGTTATTTTCTTATAAACTTTCGAGTGGCAACAATTACTAAATTAATAGGGATTTATGGAATTCTTGGTCTGGTAACAATCCTTTTTGCGCTAGAAGCCGCGCTTGCGTCTGATTGGCCGAACGGCTGAGTCACTTGCGCGCCGGACGCCGAAGCGTTATGAACTTTGCTCTTTCGAAAAATTATTGTGTGTGCCCCTTTTAATTTACAACGAGTACTAAACAATTCCCGAAGATACTGTGCCAGTGACCTATGGATTATACTATTCGGAGAGACAGGGTTATATCCCTTCGAGTCACCTAATCAGCCAGCCAGCTCGCCGAGCTCCAGCAGCGTGAGTCAGTGGAAGGCGGAGACCGGTGAGTTACCAGACCCTTAGCTCTCTCCTTAACATAATATTTTTGATCATTCGAGTCGCATTTTTGTTTATTGTTCGGGTTTGTTGCCACTCGTTAATTACATTAGTTTCATATTTCATTTCGTTACTTTTTTACAATACAACATGGCGGAAGCATCGTTGCATTCCCACGACATTTTCGAACGCGATATCGTTTTAGAAGAGATAAAGCATACTTTACAAATTGTAGATTCTAACAGAGATGAATTTCTTGCGCGTTAAAAAGATATCGTTTCCCAACAACGTGAAGGAGAATGGCCAAATTTCTATAGGGGCTGGACTTGACTTTTTTTTTCATGTCCCAAAACAAACTATAGTGAGATTGGTTTGTTTTTATGTTGTAAACACAATCACGTTTAAAAATAATATCTAAATAGCCACGATTTTTTATAATAACGTCAACAATATTTTTAAGGCTGAATCAACAAATACCTTTTACTTTTTTTTATTGGCCATTTTATTAAAATATAACATTGGTATGTCAAAATTACAATCAATACAAATTATATAAGATTACATTAGATTATTAAAATTACAAATCAAAATACATTTACCTACATTATTTTTACACGTCAAGGAAGTCAGAAAATGAACATTTCATATATTCTTCTATATTATAGAAAGCGTGATTCATTAATTATGTTTTTGTCACTTGTCGAAACGAAGTCTTGTTATTTCTTAAGGCAATTTATTGTACACTTTGATTTTTAACGAAAAACCTTGCTTGGACGCTTTATCCGACTGCGACGTAGCCTAAAAGTGTAGTTAAAATAATTATATTACTCAATAATAAAACATCTCTCAAAGCGCACCCTACGTATGTGCACCATACTCCCTAAAGTTCGATGTCAAATCAAAAAGGGCCGTCTGTCAAACCATCTCGTGAATTAGACCGTTTCGACAACAAATTATGACCGATAATTCAATAAAAACTACACCTACATGTATTGCACTAGCTTGCACGGTATGTAGTGTAAAAAACATGGATGGCGTAATTATTATCACACGAAGTCTTTCCTAAAACATTTTAAGGCTTTTTTGTAGTTTGATTTTAATTCTAGCTGAAGAGAGTTAATCGCTAGATAACTACTGTCTTTCAGTCTTCAATACTAAAGTTGCATATGTATCGAAAAATCGAGTAATGGTAGGTTACGGGAATAAATGAAGTGTAATGGTAGAATTTATAATTTAGGAGTACTTTAATGAAACAAGTAGGCTAGACAAAATTACTTTTTATACATCATCCTCTCTTATATCTACAACATCAAGGAGTGATGTTGGCACTGGCGATATTTTCTCATCTCGATGCTATGCCCATGATAGAAACCAAACTAAAATAGCAGCTTAATGCTGCTGTGTTTCGAATGGTGAGTATAGAGAACCGGAGACCTTTTTTAATGGCAACAAGGCATTCTATCTCAGTCCTCAGGGCTGGTAACACATCAACATTTTGATTTTCAATTGAAGATAAATGTAGATGTCTATGGGCCACAGCATCCACTTACCATCAGGTGGACTGTGTGCTCGTTTGTCACCTTATTTCTATAAAAATAGAGAAAATTACTTTTTATTAATCATCCTCTCTTACAACTACAGCATCTAGGAATGCTGCAGGTGCTGGTATTGTCGGCTGATGCCTGGCCCACCCAAGATACCACACAAGCGTCATAACATGTGCACAGCACCCAACTGTTCTTCTACCAACTAAACAATTGCAGCAATACTCTATTTATTATAGCTTCCCTTCCAGACAAATTATTTTCAATTAATATATAAACATAATATACTTTTCTCGTAATGTGTCTGGATTTGATTTTGCCTCTTATAAGTGAATTATTTCCACTTCCTCTCGAACAATACTCTGTTACATTAATGTTTTCTCTGCTTATTTCAATTCTATACCCTCCGTGAAACCTGACATGTTCACTATAATAGGACCTGCCTGTTGATTTGATATGTTCCTAGGGCAAATAATATAACTTCACCATATTCTAGATGAGGGAATATAATATTAGTATTGGAATGAGCTGTAATACTAGTAAAATCAGATGTTCGTCTATTCATATTCATACTATTTATAAAATCAAAAACCAGATAAATTATTATTTAATGGAAATCGTTCTGTAATCACATTTATGATTTGATCAGCATCATTCCTGTTTTTTAATCGAACACCGAATTTATTTAAAATGCTTGCAGCTATGGAAAACATTTGCATCATATTATGTGGAACAGTTTTCATAATGATTTCTTATATTTACGCGAACACTACACATGTTTAAAACTACTTTTACGGATTTTATCGCGTTTATTTTTTACTTTTAATTACTTGAGTCCTCCGTGACCATGGGTGCTGGAAAGCGCCCGAAATGTCGGGAATTAAAAATAAAAGTAATCAAAAGTAAAAATAAACGCGATAAAATCCGTAAAAGTAATTTTAATCATGGAACAATTTTATTAAAAAAAATCTTGCCGAAATATTTTAAATTTTCGTTTGAAGTAACAACGACTCCTGTTAGCTTGCTCAGTGGCAGTGGTGAGCTGATGTTCACCCTCAAGCATGGATTCTGGCATATATGTTCTGTAGCTGCAAGGCTCTAACAAACTAACTGAATCTCTAAATCCCCTGTCTAGAATAAAAACATCGTTATTTCGAAAGTATAGTCTGAGAGGAGAGTTTTCATCTCTGAAAAGAGACTTCATTATATCGGCATCAGTTGTGGTAGCTTTGTATGGGCCAAAGCAGTCTAAAATGTAGCCATCAGGTGTCACCAGCAAAAATGGTTTTAACAAGTTTTTGTATTTATGTAAGGAATATGTGTCCTTTTGGAACATATAATTGGAACTTTTGTTTAATAAAAATATATGTCCCATCACATATAACTATCGCATTTTCATTATTTTGATTATAAATTGCATTTGGAATCATTAAATTGTGTTACAATAATTGCTCACGTGATATATGTTCAATTCCCAGATTTCTAGGCACAAAATCTTGTACCAATATTTCCCTAACCTTATCCATTAATCTTTCTAATGTTCGCCTTGGAACCATTAATAACTGTGATAACCGGTCATCTGATTCACCAGTTCTCATCTTCGTTAGAAGAGCACCTAAACCTAAAATGCCTCTATTTGTTTCTACAAGACGGGGTGTTTCATATAGTAAAAGTTCAAATTGTTGTTTATTCATTCCGAGCCAATAATGAAACAAATGATCATCAATTCTTTCAACACTTTCCATCGAGAAATCAAGAAATGTGTTGAAAGCATTTATAAAAGAAAGAGCATGTTCCACTTGTTCAGCCGTAAATGTTCTCAAACTATTTTGAGAATTGAACAACATATCCCAATCAACACTAAATGTATGCTCTACACAAATACGAGCATTTATAGGCAAGTAATATTTGTGTTTGCTAAGGAGTTGTTGCTCTTAGAGGGTCAGAAATTCTATGCAAATCTGTGTTCTGGCAACGAGAAAAAACACAATGTGCTGGTGTGTTTGCCGCTCGTCTATACTGCGGCAAACTAATCACCCGAGGCATTTCGTCATCTTGCTGGTCGGTATTTGGTGGGCTTTGAGGTTCTTGGGGTTGAGGCTCTGGCTCCTGGTCCAGCTCTGGCTCTGTCTGCTGCACATTGCGTGTTGCAACTCTCTTGAGTCTCAGCCAACAGGGATGACAAACATGGTCTGTTGAAGTTCCCTGAAACAACCATACAGCTTTGTCTTAATATAAATGTTATACCCGAGCAATAAACACTTTTACAAAACAATATATAATTGTAGTGATAAATTCACTACAACATTGATACCAAGACAAAACAAAAAAAGTACAAAATAAAAAGGTAATTATTACCTGCCGTGGGGCAATTCTATTTTCAAGCTCAACATGTATTGCTTGTTGCAACTGAGATGGATTCTCTCTCACAACAACATCACGTTTACGAGTCCTCAGAGAACTTCCACAAAGTATGCAAACATGCTTGTGGCCACGGGAAGATGAGGCACCAGGTTCATTAGGTAACCCGGAGTTGACATGCTGTATTGCCAGTTGCTGACAGGCATCACATACGTAATCTTCTTCAGTGATCTAAAATAAAAATTAAGAGTTGTATTATATGATGTATTATGTTAGTGTAATAAAGTAAGTAGGTATGTAAATACGTACCGTGAAACATGCCAACATTGCCCGAAATTTTAAAATAAATCTAGATATCTCAAGATTTTTGTATGCAACCCAGGACATAGTTTTTATCTGTGTCAGCACTAAGATCATATGTATGCATTGACACCGTCAAATTAGCTTCCGAAATCGTTTTCTTGATCATATAGACAATTTTTAATGCGGGCAAAGTTATCTGGACTTTTAGCCAACATTACCCACCGAGATTTTAGCGGAACTATAGCTCTTATTTCAATAATATTAAAAATAATAAAAGCATTTTGGCAATAAAAGCGAGTATATAAAAAATCTACTCGATATCAAACATATTTTCAAACTAAAATGAATGGGCAATATTACCCTGATATTTTTTCTCTTCTCCATACAAACGGTAAGAAGCGATTTAAAAGTGCTAGGGTTGTCATATTTGAGTTAAAATAAAACATAATACGAGGGTGGATTGAAAAGTACTCGGCCTAACACAGATCCATTCAATTCTAAAAATCAAATCAACCCACATTATTTAGTTCAGTTCAGACTAGTTCATTGTGTGAAGTTCGAAACGTGTGCGATAATTAGTTGTGATTTTATAAATTTATTAACAAAGTAATCGGACATAATTTCCGCGAATGGAGCAAATCGAGCAGCGTGCCGTCATTAAGTACCTCCATAAGAAGGGGCTATCATCAAAAGCCATCCATGATGACATGGTCAGTACATTAGGCGATTGTGCTCTGTCATATTCATCCGTCAAAAAATGGATAGCAGAATTTAAGCGTGATAGAGAGAGTGTGAAAGATGAACCCCGCTCTGGAAGGCCTTCGACGTCAACTACTGACGAAAATATTAAAAAAGTACTTGATTTATTAATGGGAGACCGCAGATTAAAAATTAGAGAGATAGCCGAGATTATAGGCATCTCTTATGAACGAACTCAAAACATCATTGTCAACGAGTTGGGTTGGAACAAGGTGTCTGCGAGGTGGGTTCCGCGACTGCTTTCAGTTGAACAAAAAAGGACGCGATTGACTATTTCACGCGACTGTTTGGAATTATTTGAAGCCGATGCAGATGATTTTTTGAATCGTTTTGTTACTATGGACGAAACATGGGTTCATTACTGTACACCGGAAAAAAAAACAACAATCAAAACAGTGGAGAAGACCTGGTTCACCACCCCCTAAAAAAGGCTAAGTCGATTTTGTCGGCAAATAAGGTGATGGCTTCAGTATTCTGGGACTTGAAAGGTGTGATTATGATTGATTATCTTGAAAGGGGTCAGACTATAAACTCTGATTACTACTGCACCTTACTACGTCGTTTACGAGAGGAAATAAAAGAAAAACGTCGAGGAATGCTCAGAAGAAAAGTCCTGTTTCATCAAGATAACGCCCGTGTTCACACGTCAGTACAGTCAATGGCTGAAATTCACAACTGTGGCTTTGAACTGTTACCGCATCCTCCGTATTCATCTGAACTGGCACCATCAGACTTCTTTCTGTTCCCTAACCTAAAAAAGCACTTGGGAGGTCAAAGATTTTCGACAAACGACGAGGTCAAAGCAGCTGTAGACGCATATTTTGACTCTAAGGAAGAATCATTTTTTTTTCAACAGTCTAAATGCTTGGAAGGGGAGGTGGCAAAAGTGTATTGAACTTGATGGTGATTATGTAGAAAAATAAAAATATAACTGGTTTAGTATGTGTTTATTTTCTTGGTTAGGCCGAGTACTTTTCAATCCACCCTCGTATATTAAATTTTATAAAGTATGTGGGAAGAGGCAATTAAGAAAAAATATTTTTAAAGTGCAAAGTTGGGTTTAATTGTGTTTAATTGACTAAATTTGTTACAGAAATCAACATTGTTAAAAAATGATAAAATTTGTTTTATGTTTAAAACTTAAGAAAAATAAAATACTTAGAGATATACACCTCACAAACTTAAGCTATTTCACTAAAAGTATACAGACCCGCTACATATATCTACCTTACCTATACCTTTTGCCATAATATATCGCATGAAATTTAAACAAATAAATTTATATACAATATGTAACGTAATTAACGCACACCCTCAGACACCCCAATTAGTATATTATGTTATAATCATAATACATACACTGAATTTTTAGTTAAACATTTTTATGCACTGATTATTTATCAAATTAGTTATACTAATTCCGGAAGAATTTTGTGGTCACAGTACAAATCCACGAACGCAAAGACTTTAACGTGCTTGAAATAAGGTTCATTTTTCTTTATTTTTATTGAAAGACAGAATTAGTAATAATACAAATAAAACTGCACTTTTAAAAGTCTTATTGCCTTAAGTTACGGTCCATTTCAGTTTGTTTTGACTGTGCAGATTTAGTGTGACTGTAATTTACGTAATTTTAATTATTTTTGGGATAAAAAATTACCTATATTAAAAATGATAGGAATCGATTCAGTAAACGATTCTGAACAAACTACTTTCTCAAAGTGCGTTAATTATGTTACATGTTGTATACTAACTAATCAAATGCAAACTAGACGTTTTCAATCATGTTTCCCGATTACGATACGACTCAGTCTTTTAGGTACTTATCAATAATATTCATTGGTGAATTCAGTCTTAAAAAAATCACTTCAGTCATATAATCTATATTTTTTCCTAACTAATCAACAATATCATTAATCAATATACTGAGCATTTCTAAGAACTTAATTAAATTATTCTATCAAAAATGTAGTCTTAATCAAAATTCTTAGTAATTGAAATTAATAATAAATTTGAATAATTAATTTCAACAGTCAAAAAAGTTTGTTGCGTTATTTTTATTGTATGTTGAAATTACTGAGATCTACATGAAATACAATCTGACCACGTCGAGTAATCGTTGGCTCGGGTAAAACTGTTAAAACATCTTCTAAATGTATGTTGCAAATGTCATCAACGGTTGGATATGAAAAGGTCATTCCTGTATTACATTTAGATTCTTTAACTTTTCGTAAAAATTTAACCGTAGGAGTTACACCATTAATCGACAAAACCTTACCGACAAAGTGTTTCAAACTCTTTTTGGTGGAGAATCGAACAATAATCCAGTCATTTACTTTAAGTCTTTCTTGATTTTCAGAAAAATATTTAAACTCATGTAATCCAAAGGAGGTTATTACATCAGGGAGCTCAAAATTTTCCTTATCTTCTTGTTCTCTTAGGGTTTCAGAAATGTAAAATCATTTATTGTTTCATAATCATCATCTGTGTCAACTGTCATAAAATCATTACCCGCAGATATCGAGCTTGACTCACTATCGTCTGGTGTAGGCCGCCTTCTTTTGATTGAAGTACGTCGTCTGGCTGATTTTTTCCCTTTTGAATTATTCTTAACCTGTTTCTTTCTATCACTTTTCGTATCGTTCTTTATTTTCTTCGCGACTTTCTTTTTCTTCCCTTTCAGGCATTCTGGTAAATCAGTTTCATGTGTGGCAATGAACGATATATTTTCAGTGTTATCAGACAGTTCTTTTAAAAAATAAACATCAGTCACCGGTGTTCCTGCTTTTAGGAGTACATTTGAAAGTATTGTTATTTTATTTTTAATAGGACGATCTTGCATGGAATTTTCATAATCCTTTCCAGCAATTAATATTTTGGTGGTACTATTTAGCGAAATCTTTTGAATGTAAATGATCTGTGAGTGATTTTCCGGTTTTAATACGCAATGATTGGCCTAAATAAAAATTAATTACATTGATACATTGTCTACTAAGGTTTTCAGGAATATAATTATCCCTATACTGAGCGATACTTAAAGACTCTTTGAAGTCTTGAACAAAATTTGTACAAGTATTTGAACAAAGATCAGTACGTTCTGCTACAAAAAGACAAAAATACATTTACCTACATTATTTTTACATGTCAAGGAAGTCAGAAAATGAACATTTCATATATTCTTCTATATTATAGAAAGCGTGATTCATAAATTATGTTTTTGTCACTTGTCAAAACGAAGTCTTGTTATTTCTTAAGGCAATTTATTGTACACTTTGATTTTTAACGAAAAACCTTGCTTGGACGCTTTATTCGACTGCGACGTAGCCTAAAAGTGTAGTTAAAATAATTATATTACTCAATAATAAAACATCTCTCAAAGCGCACCCTACGTATGTGCACCATACTCCCTAAAGTTCGATGTCAAATCAAAAAGGGCCGTCTGTCAAACCATCTCGTGAATTTGACCGTTTCGACAACAAATTATGACAGATAATTCAATAAAAACTACACCTACATATATTGCACTAGCTTGCACGGTATGTAGTGTAAAAAACAAGGATGGCGTAATTATTATCACACGAAGTCTTTCCTAAAAGATTTCAAGGCTTTTTTGTAGTTTGACCATTTTAATTCTAGCTGAAGAGAGTTAGTCGCTAGATAGATACCTACTGTCTTTCAGTCTTCAATACTAAAGTTGCATATGTATTGAAAAATCGAGTAATGGTAGGTTACGGGAATAAATGAAGTGTAATGGTAGAATTTACAATTTAGGAGTACTTTAATGAAACAAGTAGGCTAGACAAAGTTACTTTTTATACATCATCCACTCTTATATCTACAACATCAAGGAGTGATGTTGGCACTGGCGATATTTTCTCATCTCGATGCTATGCCCATGATAGAAACCAAACTAAAATAGCAGCTTAATGCTGCTGTGTTTCGAATGGTGAGTATAGAGAACCGGAGACCTTTTTTAATGGTAACAAGGCATTCTATCTCAGTCCTCAGGGCTGGTAACACATCAACATTTTGATTTTCAATTGAAGATAAATGTAGATGTCTATGGGCCACAGCATCCACTTACCATCAGGTGGACTGTGTGCTCGTTTGTCACCTTATTTCTATAAAAAAAGAGAAAATTACTTTTTATTAATCATCCTCTCTTACAACTACAGCATCAAGAAATGCTGCAGGTGCTGGTATTGTCGGCTGATGCCTGGCCCACCCAAGATACCACACAAGCGTCATAACATGTGCACAGCACCCAACTGTTCTTCTACCAACTAAACAATTGCAGCAATACTCTATTATAGCTTCCCTTCCAGACAAATTATTTTCAATTAATATATAAACATAATATACTTTTCTCGTAATGTGTCTGGATTTGATTTTGCCTCTTATAAGTGAATTATTTCCACTTCCTCTCGAACAATACTCTGTTACATTAATGTTTTCTCTGCTTATTTCAATTCTATACCCTCCGTGAAACCTGACATGTTCACTATAATAGGACCTTGCCTGTTGAATTTGATATGTTCCTAGGGCAAATAATATAACTTAACTACATTCTAGGTGGGGGAATATAATATTAGTATTGGAATGAGCTGTAATACTAGTAAAATCAGATATTCGTCTATTCATATTCATACTATTTATAAAATCAGATAAATTATTATTTAATGGAAATCGTTCTCTAATCACATTTATGATTTGATCAGCATCATTCCTGTTTTTTAATCGAACACCGAATTTATTTAAAATGCTTGCAGCTATGGAAAACATTTGCATCATATTATGTGGAACAGTTTTCATAATGATTTCTTATATTTACGCGAACACTACACATGATTAAAACTACTTTTACGGATTTTATCGCGTTTATTTTTACTTTTAATTACTTGAGTCCTCCGTGACCATGGGTGCTGGAAAGCGCCCGAAATGTCGGGAATTAAAAATAAAAGTAATCAAAAGTAAAAATAAACGCGATAAAATCCGTAAAAGTAATTTTAATCATGGAACAATTTTATTAAAAAAATCTTGCCGAAATATTTTAAAGTTTCGTTTGAAGTAACAACGACTCCTGTTAGCTTGCTCAGTGGCAGTGGTGAGCTGATGTTCACCCTCAAGCAAGGATTCTGGCTTATATGTTCTGTAGCTGCAAGTCTCTAACAAACTAACTGAATCTCTAAATCCCCTGTCTAGAATAAAAACATCGTTATTTCAAAAGTATTGTCTGAGAGGAGAGTTTTCATCTCTGAAAAGAGACTTCATTACATCGGCATCAGTTGTGGTAGCCTTGTATGGGCCAAAGCAGTCTACAATGTCACCAGCAAAAATGGTTTTAACAAGTTTTTGTATTTATGTAAGGAATATGTGTCCTTTTGGAACATATAATTGGAACTTTTGTTTAATAAAAATATATGTCCCATCACATATAACTATCGCATTTTCATTATTTTGATTATAAATTGCATTTGGAATCATTAAATTGTGTTGCAATAATTGCTCACGTGATATATGTTCAATTCCCAGATTTCTAGGCACAAAATCTTGTACCAATATTTCCCTAACCTTATCCATTAATCTTTCTAATGTTCGCCTTGGAACCATTAATAACTGTGATAACCGGTCATCTGATTCACCAGTTCTCATCTTCGTTAGAAGAGCACCTAAACCTAAAATGCCTCTATTTGTTTCTACAAGACGGGGTGTTTCATATAGTAAAAGTTCAAATTGTTGTTTATTCATTCCGAGCCAATAATGAAACAAATGATCATCAATTCTTTCAACACTTTCCATCGAGAAATCAAGAAATGTGTTGAAAGCATTTATAAAAGAAAGAGCATGTTCCACTTGTTCAGCCGTAAATGTTCTCAAACTATTTTGAGAATTGAACAACATATCCCAATCAATACTAAATGTATGCTCTACACAAATACGAGCATTTATAGGCAAGTAATATTTGTGTTTGCTAAGGAGTTGTTGCTCTTAGAGGGTCAGAAATTCTATGCAAATCTGTGTTCTGGCAACCAGAAAAAACACAATGTGCTGCAGTGTTTGCCGCTCGTCTATACTGCGGCAAACTAATCACCCGAGGTATTTCGTCATCTTGCTGGTCGGTATTTGGTGGGCTTTGAGGTTCTTGGGGTTGAGGCTCTGGCTCCTGCTCCAGCTCTGGCTCTGTCTGCTGCACATTGCGTGTTGCAACTCTCTTGAGTCTCAGCCAACAGGGATGACAAACATGGTCTGTTGAAGTTCCCTGAAACAACCATACAGCTTTGTCTTAATATAAATGTTATAATTTTAAAACAAATATATTGAAGTATAAATTCACTAAACATGATACCAAACAAAACAAAAAAAGTACAAAATAAAAAAGGTAATTATTACCTGCCGTGGGGCAATTCTATTTTCAAGCTCAACATGTATTGCTTGTTGCAAATCTCTCTCACAACAACATCACGTTTACGAGTCCTCAGAGAACTTCCACAAAGTATGCAAACATGCTTGTGGCCACGGGAAGATGAGGCACCAGTCATTAGGTAACCCGGAGTTGACATGCTGTATTGCCAGTTGCTGACAGGCATCACATACGTAATCTTCTTCAGTGATCTAAAATAAGAATTAAGAGTTGTATTAAGATGATGTATTATGTTAGTGTAATAAAGTAAGTAGGTATGTAAATACGTACCGTGAAACATGCCAACATTGCCCGAAATTTTAAAATAAATCTAGATATCTCAAGATTTTTGTATGCAACCCAGGACATAGTTTTTATCTGTGTCAGCACTAAGATCATATGTATGCATTGACACCGTCAAATTAGCTTTCGAAATCGTTTTCTTGATCATATAGACAATTTTCAATGCGGGCAAAGTTATCTGGACTTTTAGCCAACATTACCCACCGAGATTTTAGCGGAACTATAGCTCTTATTTCAATGATATTAAAAATAATAAAAGCATTTTGGCAATAAAAGCGAGTATATAAAAAATGTACTCTATATCAAACATATTTTCAAACTAAAATGAATGGGCAATATTACCCTGATATTTTTTCTCTTCTCCATACAAACGGTAAGAAGCGATTTAAAAGTGCTAGGGTTGTCATATTTGAGTTAAAATAAAACATAATATATTAAATTTTATAAAGTATGTGGGAAGAGGCAATTAAGAAAAAATATTTTTAAAGTGCAAAGTTGGGTTTAATTGTGTTTAATTGACTAAATTTGTTACAGAAATCAACATTGTTAAAAAATGATAAAATTTGTTTTATGTTTAAAACTTAAGAAAAATAAAATACTTAGAGACATACACCTCACAAACTTAAGCTATTTCACTAAAAGTATACAGACCCGCTACATATATCTACCTTACCTATACCTTTTGCCATAATATATCGCATGAAATCTAAACAAATAAATTTATATATACTAACTAATCAAATGCAAACTAGACGTTTTCAATCATGTTTCCCGATTACGATACGAGAAACGGCATAGATTCTCAGTCTTTTAGGTACTTATCAATAATATTCATTGGTGAATTCAGTCTTAAAAAAATCACTTCAGTCATATAATCTATATTTTTTCCTAACTAATCAACAATATCATTAATCAATATACTGAGCATTTCTAATTAAATTATTCTATCAAAAATGTAGTCTTAATCAAAATTCTTAGTAATTGAAATTATTATAAATTTGAATAATTAATTTCAACAGTCAAAAAAGTTTGTTGCGTTATTTTTATTGTATGTTGAAATTACTGAGATCTACATGAAATACAATCTGACCACGTCGAGTAATCGTTGGCTCGGCTAAAACTGTTAAAACATCTTCTAAATGTTGTATGTTGCAAATGTCATCAACGGTTGGATATGAAAAGGTCCTTCCTGTATTATATTTAGATTCTTTAACTTTTCGTAAAAATTTAACCGTAGGAGTTACACCATTAATCGACAAAACCTTACCGACAAAGTGCTTCAAACTCTTTTTTGGTGGAGAATCGAACAATAATCCAGTCATTTACTTTAAGTCTTTCTTGATTTTCAGAAAAATATTTAAACTCATGTAATCCAAAGGAGGTTATTACATCAGGGAGCTCAAAATTTTCCTTATCTTCTTGTTCTCTTAGGGTTTCAGAAATGTAAAATCATTTATTGTTTCATAATCATCATCTGTGTCAACTGTCATAAAATCATTACCCGCAGATATCGAGCTTGACTCACTATCGTCTGGTGTAGGCCGCCTTCTTTTGATTGAAGTACGTCGTCTGGCTGATTTTTTCCCTTTTGAATTATTCTTAACCTGTTTCTTTCTATCACTTTTCGTATCTTTCCTAGTATGTTTCTTCTTTATTTTCTTCGCGACTTTCTTTTTCTTCCCTTTCAGGCATTCTGGTAAATCAGTTTCATGTGTGGCAATGAACGATATATTTTCAGTGTTATCAGACAGTTCTTTTAAAAAACAAACATCAGTCACCGGTGTTCCTGCTTTTAGGAGTACATTTGAAAGTATTGTTATTTTATTTTTAATAGGACGATCTTGCATGGAATTTTCATAATCCTTTCCAGCAATTAATATTTTGGTGGTACTATTTGCGAAATCTTTTGAATATAAATGATCTGTGAGTGTTTTTCCGGTTTTAATACGCAATGATTGGCCTAAATAAAAATTAATTACATTGATACATTGTCTACTAAGGTTTTCAGGAATATAATTATCCCTATACTGAGCGATACTTAAAGACTCTTTGAAGTCTTGAACAAAATTTGTACAAGTATTTGAACAAAGATCAGTACGTTCTGCTACAAAAAGGCCAGTATGTTCATCTAAATAGAACGATTCTTGATTTGTTTTTTGCACATTACCCAATTTAACGGATTTCGCTTTTGTTTTTTTATTGCAAGTATCCACATTTAAATCAGAAATGCTTACTGATTTGCCAGGCTCGCAATCAATTTTTTTACTCCTCTGTACTTGCATAGGCTTTTGAACTCTGGTTTCTAACAAATAATCTACCAGTACTTTATCGATTCCACAGGACAGTATTTCCCCTTGTATTTCTGGAATCTTCTTAAGGACTTCATGTGGATTCAGGGGAAATATTCCCGATGCCCTAAAGCCACTTATTATGTTCTTTTTTTCTGTTATTTTAATTGCTTCTGTTAATTAATTAAGCAATTTCGGAAAATGTTTTTTGTTTAATGTGGCTTGGGTTGGATTCTTGAGCTTGTATTGGTACAAAATTTTACGCCAGCATCTTTTCAAAGGCGCAAAAAATGCAACATCTAGTGGTTGCGTGAGAAGTGTAGATCTCGGAGGGATGAATACAAACTTAATGTCATGTTGCTCGCATGACTCTACTACTTTGAAACTCAAATGGCTAGATAGGTTATCGCAAAGGACAACTTTTGTCCCGACCGTTTCATTTGCCCATGGAAGAATTATTGTTTCAAAGTAATTCTCAAACGTGACGCTGTCAAACCAACCTGACTTAGTACAATTGTATCTGGTTTCCGGTGATCCTCCATTAACCCATTCTGAGTATAATTTTGTTGCTTTGTAAACAACATATAAAGGAAGGCACCTACCATCTGCGGTAGCCGTATACATAAGGGATATGTTTCCTTTGGTGGAATTAACTATTCTCTCTGGATATTTTACTCCCCTTCTAAAAATGCTCTTAGAAGAGCCAGGGTCGTCGGAAAGGTTGGTCTCATCGAAATTTACGATATTTTCTGCTGGTATGTTTTTTAATGTTGAAGTTAAGTTATTAAAATAGTTGAGTATGTCTTGAGCTCCCCTTTCAGCTCTCGCCTTTGAAATATTTTGGGTAGTTCGTAAGGTCAATTCATCAGCATGCCTTGCCAAAAAGCTTTGTACCCAAGCATCACCGGGAATCTTATTCTTAAAAATATGATCTCTTGAGTTTTTTTTGAGATATTCGTAAACCAATAGCTTTAGATCAAGTTTTGTAAGCGGGGAGCCAAAATCGCTAGAAGCTTGTAAAACCTTAACAATTTGATCCTCTTCTTTAGTTGATAGAGCAGTAGGATGTCCGACAGACTTCATGTGAACTCGTTTTATTTTATTAACTATAGTCCGCCTTGGGATTCCAAACTGTCTTTGAGCATCTCTTGATGAAATTTGACCTGATTGAACAGATTCACATGCAAGCATCAACATTTCTTCAGAGTAATTTTTATACACCCTGGATCCAAGTTCACGTCTTGACGTCCTTTGTGAAATACTTGATTTATGCTTGTTTTTCTGAAATAAAAAAATGCAAATTATTTTATAACAACATAGTAAATAAGATAACTAATCTATTCATGGAAATTACATAAATTCTCAAGAAAAAAGTAATTTTAACCTACTAAAAAAGTTTAAAATTTTTAAAATAATGACAATTTTTGAGCTAAAAAAAAAGAGACGAAAAGAGAGTAAATACGAGCTAAAAAGCGTAGGGAATAGCTAACTAGAGTCACTATGGCGTTATGGTCTACCATAAAAACACAACATACTACACCATGAACCCAGAAAGCATTACGTTCATTTTTGGCGGTCATGTAAAGAGAAAATAAAAAGTGTCAACCCTTAACGTTTTTTGACGACGGGCAATGTTGACATTTACATGACTGCACATCACTTGGTAACTTTGCCCGCCTTCATAACTTTTGTAACACATACCTACAGCAATGAAACTATTATCAAAATACTCAGCACATTGTTTTACACAACAAACATACGATTAAACTTACCTGTGTTTTCGCCATAATGCACAATTCACTTGAAAAAATCCACAGAAATTGGCCCGCCAAAAAAACGCACCGTTTTCGACAAGTGCCGACAGGTAACTGAGTGACGTTGAGATCGGAAACAGTATTTTGTGCTGCCACACGTATATTTTATTTTCTACCAATATTATAAATGCTGTCCTAAGTTTGGTAATTTTTTTATTAGTTGATTTCCTTAAAAATTGTGTTTCGGGCAAAGTTTTCCCTGGTGGCAAAGTTGGCGTATTTCACGGTACTATTATTGAAGAATTCCACTCGCAGATATTAGAAATTACTCTTGTATCAAGATCAAAAACGAGATGGTGGCGAAGTTTATCAATGCATATGTTACAATTAACACAAAGCAATCGCATACCTAGTTGTCTTTGTTGTGTTTGCATGATGTTTCTCACAATTATCCAAGATGTGAAAAAATCAGTCGGTAAGAAAATACCGAGGTCAAAACAACAGAAGGAAATAAGAAATAACAATTTAACAATAATACTGGCGCGAATCGATGATCACAGAGTAAGCGATGACAAATGACGTTCCGTTGTACATATGTAATTGAACAAAACGTTAAGCTTACTATGACCTACATAATTATTTTTATGACAAGAATCCAATACATAATAAATCAGCATAGTAGTTGATTTGATGTCTACATACTAATTGAATTGAATTAAAATTAACAACTATTTATAAAAACGTGAATAATTATAGTCTTTGAATACCAAGTCCTTTCACACACACGAAATGAATCGTAATTAGGTGCGTTCTGAAACTATAATTTTTGAACAGTTACAAAAATAAAAATAAAGGGATAACTTTTTTTGTGGCTACTTAGAGAGGTATTTCTAGTGTGTTTTAAGACCTTAAACAATAAGGGTATTTTACATAAATATTTCATATTGGGACGCTATCATTTCGTTGTCTGGTACGATTTGGCCATCCTCCTTTAGTAAAATTCAATCAAAGATAGAAAAATCTTATTTGAAACAAAAGAATTTTGACAAAGAGGAACAGTTGGCCATTCGTAAACAATTTAATGACTATTACTATGCAATTATTTCCCATGTAAACAAGATAAAAGGTTTAGAAGAGGAGAATAGGCGCACAAGTCGCATGCTTCATGAAAGTACTATTAGAGAATTTCATCAACCTCAAATATGTACACTTAACAAGTTACCCACTTTGCCATTACCGTCATTTTCCGGCGATTCAACCGATTGTCGATCGTATTTCGATTTATTCAGTGCGTTGGTACACAACAATGATGCTTACACGAATGCAGAAAAATTTAGGTACTTATTGTTGACCCTGAAAAATGAACTATACAATCTAATTAAGTCGATTCCTGTTTCCGACGACAATTATCAAATAGCATGGCTCACTTTAATCACACGTTACGACAATAAGCGTTCAATCGCGTCTAAGCACATCGTATTTTGGATATTGAATGTTGTTCTGAAAAGTCGATTATTTCGTTACGTAATCTTCTGAATATCTACCAAGAAAATATAAAGGCATTAGAAGCTATGGGTTTTCCTGTAGTGGAATGGAATTTTTTATTGTTCAGTATTTTATTACGTAAAATACCAATTAGTATTCATAAACGTTTTCCTGCCGCATGGCGGTGCTACTTGTATGTTAAGCGGAAAAAGCTTAGCTACTCCGGAGTTAAACCGTAAGAAGACCGCGCCACTATTTTTATTTTTTACAAGCATACATTAAGAGTTTTATGAATGTTTAATGTTCGAAATAATAAAAATAAGTTATCTCTATTGTCAGGAATGTATAAAAATATTGTAAGGTATGTTTTACCACACTTATTAAAGAAATTTGTAAATTTCCTTTAAAAAAGGTTGTTCTGCGCTCTGATTGGTCGACGGGAATCATTAGTGCCGTGTGCAAATTCATTAGTGCCGCATGCAAATTTTATGAATTCTGATTGGTCACGGCTGCCTATAAAAAAGAGGCGTTTTTTGTGGTAAAACATTCCAGATCCGACAATGTAAGAATAAGGTATCAAGAAAATGAATAAGAAGAAACTCTGAAGAAGTGTTATTTATTGCTCATCTAACTGCTACTGCATGCTCTCCACTTAACATCCCGCCAGCATAATCCGCTCCATTACTGACATTCTCACACACGAGCATCTACATTGGTCCTTCGAAAAGCCGGATCGGGTTTAAGGAAAAACTAGGAAGATGCCTTCAAATACAAGATCAAAATCAGTGCAGTCGAAGACTACGATTGGAAGTAACGCCACTACGGGTACCAGTACGACGGATTGGAGTATGAATACGCCGAGTGAATCTACAAGCACGACGGCTACGAACACGTCAACATCAGATCGATCGACCAGCAGCGTACACAGACAACCCGTACTTACTAAAAACATTGTCGGAAAGGAATCAACACCTGGGGACGTAACCCATATCACCCCCCCCGACCCGCACCGTCGAAGCGTCAGTTCCTCACCAAGAAGAGAGTCATCCAACGCCGCAGATTCAAGAAAGAAGTATCGCAGTGAAGACATGTCTGAACGAGAGAAGCATACCAACGTCCAGAGAAAAGAGTCTGCAGCAGCCTCACTCTAAGAAGACGACCCGCGATCCAGGCACACTTTCCGTTCGCTCGTCGCATAGGAAGAGAGCAGAAGCGCGAGCAAGAATGACAATGGCATTAATGGAACTAGAACTGGCAGAAGCTCGGTCAAAAGTTGCTCAAGCGGAATTAGAACTTCTCACCGCGGAGTCAGAAGAAGAAGATGGCGCCGGAGAAAAACTGTTCGAACGAACACGAGAAGTCGAACGGTGGTTCATTCAGACCGGAGGCATGCCTAATAAGAACCACAAACCAATAGAGGCAGAAGAAAAGAAGAGTGACATCCAGGAACTAACTTCAGTCATACTCAAGCTATCCGAAAAGTCACGTGACACCGTTTCACCGAAGCACCTCGAAGTCCCTCACTTCAACGGGGCCTGTGAAGAATGGTTGGCCTTCAAAAGATCATACGAGGATATAGCCGCTTCTTTCAGTAACAATCAGAACCTAGCGCGCCTTAGAATAGCAATCCAATGAAAAGCTAGAGAAGCCGTCCAAAGCCTGCTGTTCACCGCCGAAGACCCACGCGAAGTAATCAAGGGACTAGAGGCAAGATTCGGAAGACCTGGAGCACTGGCATTAGCCTAGAAAAAATGAAGAACCCCAAGAGTCGGCGAGAACCCGAGCGACATATGCATATTTGCGAGCAAAGTAAAGAACGCAGTTGAGACAATCAAAGCCCCGAAGAAACCGCAGTATCTCAGTTCACCTGAAACGCTGAGAGTTATGGTAGACAAGATGCCGACGTCAATGAAGTTCCGTTGGTTCGCCTACCACAGAAGCAGAAGAGATGAGGAAATTCAGGAGCTATTACTCGTCGAAGCAGAAGCCGACATGTGCGGAGACTTCGCTCCGCCTGAAGCATCCTCAGAACAAAGAAGAGGAATAAGAAAACCCGTCCATTTGGTACAAGAAGCATCAAAAGAAAAATATAAGAAGTCATGTCCGTTCTGTGAGGAAGAACACTTCGCACTAGAATGCAAGAAGTTCAAAGAAGCCAACCTGAATGGGAAATGGGATATGACCAAGAAGGCAAAGATATGCTTCAAGTGCCTTCGTTTCAAGCACTCAAGGATCAACTGCAAAGCCCCAGTCTGCAAGCTGTGTAAAAGATGGCATCATACCATCTTACATTCCGACTAACCACCAGCACCAATAGAAAAAGAAGCAAAAGATATCAATAGCACATCAGAAGAAAAGGTTGCCTCAATTCACAACGCCAAAGGAGAAGAAAAGGCCTACCTGAAGATGATCCCCGTGAACCTCTATGGCCCAAAAGGACAAGTTCGCGTATTAGCACGACTAGACGAAGGGTCAACGGTCACACTCTTAGACGCATCAATTGCTGAGAAAATCGGAGTCGAAGGGAAGCAAGAAAAACTTACAATCGAAACCGTCGGCGGGAAAGTGTTAAGAAAAAATAGTTCACAGAAGATCGAGTTCAAAATAAAAGGGGCTCATAGAAAAGAAAAGAGGACTATCGTAGCGAGAACCATTGACGACCTTAAGCTCTCTGAACAATGCATAAACAAGGGTACCGTGAGAAACTGCGAGCATCTGAAAACAATTGAAAGCCAACTCCTCTACGTCACCGAGAGACCCAAGCTACTGATAGGCCAAGACAATTGAGGACTAATAGTGACAAGAAAGCTAAAGAAGGGCAAACCGTTAAATCCTGTAGCTTCCCTCACAAACTTAGGGTGGGTGTTACACGGATGTGAAACAGGAGCAACTGCCACAGTAAACTTCACTCATTATGGCAGAGCGACCACTGGCTAAGAAAACATAGAAGAAATCGTCCGAGAACACTTTCAGTTAGAATCTGTCGGGATTCAGAATCGCTCGCCAACTAACGACAGCGATAGAAGAGCATTAGAAACCCTCGACAATACTACCAAGAAACTGCCAAGCGGTCAATATGAAACGGGACTCCTGTGGAAAAAAGAAGACGAAACCCTACCCAACAATTACTATCAAGCAGTCCGACGCCTAGTCAGCATCGAAAAGAAACTAGATCAAGACCAAGAAGCAAGAAAACACTACGAGGAGCAGATCCTGAGCCTGATCGAAAAGGGATACGCAGAGATAGCTCCAGAAACCTCCAACAAAGGAAGAACGTTCTACTTACCCCACTTCGCTGTTGTGCATCCAGTTAAGAAGAAGCTGAGAATAGTGTTCCACGCAGCTGCCAAGTATGAAGGAAAGAGCCTCAACGACGCCTTGCTCTCGGGCCCAGACCTGTTACAATCGCTATTTGGAGTACTGTTGCGCTTCAGAGAGGGACCGGTAGCCGTCATGGCCGACATACAAGACGTTCCTCCGAGTCAAAGTTAGAGAGGACGACCGAGACAGTCTCAGGTTCCTGTGGCGCGGAAGCCGAAGAACTGGCAAGCCTGAGGAGTATAGAATGTCTTCAATCATCTTTGGAGCAGCGTCATCACCGGCAACAGCGATACACGTAAAGAATAAGAACGCAGGAGAATTTAAGAACACTCATCCCGAAGCAGTGAAAGCAATTAAGAGAAACCATTACGTGGACGACTATCTGCAGAGCTTCGCGTCTACAACTGAAGCAAAGAAGATATCCAAAGAAGTGAAAGACATCCACGCAAGAGCAAACTTTCATCTGAAGGGTTGGGCCAGTAACAATTCAGGGGTAATAACAGAAGTAGAAGACGCCAATAAAGAAAACATTTTACAACTGACCAAAGAAGAGAAGACTCTGGGACTAAGATGGCTGGTGAAAGAAGATGCATTAGCCTTCAACGTCGGGTTACGCAACACGCCGGAGGACCTGCAAGATGGCAGAAGAACTCCAACGAAAAGAGAAGTCACAAGCGCAGTGATGTCCACCTTCGATCCAATGGGTTTTGCAACACCGGTTCTAATAAAAGGAAAGAAACAAAAAATAACCCGTCTAAATAATACAATATTATCATAAGAAATTCCTTCACGGAAACACTGCTACGGTAATTAACGAAATTCGTCAAAAATTCTGGATCCTGGGTTTAAGGTGGCACTAGTCGAGGGCTCGAACTCATTGGTGGGCGCGGCAACTTTTATTCGAAATTTATTAAAAAATAAAACAGTGTATATAAATAAAAAAATATATATATATATATATATATATATATATATATATATATATATATATATATATATTCTAATTTTTTTATTTCTTAAATTTACGCGAACACTACACATTGAATACAACTGTATAATTATATGAATTTTATCGCGTTTAATTAATTTATGGTCACGGGGGAGGGGGGACTTAAATGTTTGACATCTCAATATCATAGTTAGTCCGTCTATCTTCACTTTTTGAATATTGATTTTTGGTCCGGATCTACATAAAACGAGCTTACAGTATCTTGAAGTCTTGCAGTGGTATGCTTGGTTTTGGATAGATTTTGTTAATTATAGGATACCAAGCAGATGGCAGCACCCATCCACCGACTGTGGCCGGCTTCACTCGGTCGCTGTGACGTAGGCTTGGGACCCAAAGCTTGTTGTCTTGCAATAATTGATTGACATGCTGAAGCTCGGCAGCCAGATGTATTCTGTCACATATCCCTTGTGCTCTCTGTAAACAAATATTTACCCACAGTAGCACACTATGAAGAATGATGGTGAGATTCACCATTTAAATATCGGTTGGTATAGGCCTTTTTCCTATACATAGTATGACCAATAGTGTTATCAGGATTTCGGATGACTAAAACATCTAGGAAAGCTAAAGTATTATTTGCTTCTAACTCCATCGTGATTTGTATTTTGTAGCTTATGGAGTTAAGGTGGTCTAAAACTGCAGTTGCTTTGTTAGACGGTAAAATTTTGAAAGTGTCGTCTACGTACCGCTTGTAGAATCTTGGATTTATAGGAACAGTAAGAAGGGTTTCTCCCCAAAGTCCTCCATGATATATGTCGGCGACTATAGGAAATACAGGTGAGCCCATCGCTACACCATCAACTTGCTTGTAGAACTCTTCCTTCTACAATAGATAGTCAGATGTGAAGCAGTGTTTGAGTAATACTGCATATTCTGCAAGCATGTTGTTATCTTGTAGCTTCCTAGTTACAATTGAGAAGCAGTCTTCAACAAGTAGGCATCTGAATAGTGACTGACCACCAAAAATGACCATATGTATGTCTTTTATCTCACTAACAAAATGGTGTGAATCCATTGTGTGTGTACTGATATGTCCTTTCGGTGGTGACAGTATTTTTGCTTAGTGTTGCACCTAAAAGTAGTATTATTAATTAAAAAACCATACGGTACTTGTTTCAAATTTAGATGTACTTAATAATAATAATAATAGGATATTACTGAAGTTCATGCAACACTAGAATAACATTAATCACATTATAACTTTCACTTGTTTTATGGTTTATAAATCCGTTAAAAATAGTTTAATTACGACGTGTAGCATTCAATTCACAGTAACAGTAAATTCATTAAATATTAGAATATCACGTTTCAATCAACCACTTAATATAGCATACTTATTGTGTAATTTTCACCATTGGTATTATACTTTAAAAAAATGTAAAATTCCATACTAAAACTGGCAAGTATAGAGATAGTATAGCGGAATCCAACAGCCTTATACGGTGTTTCATAATATGAAGATTGTCTTCTGTGAAGTGTCTTGAGCATAGCACACTATTTTTGTTGGGCAACCATTGATCCCCTCGACATGTAGCGTCGATCCACATCTTTTCCTTTCGGGGCATTTAGGAAACCTATAACATATAGGTACCACAATTATACGCCACTATTTGTATAAAATAATGACTACAAAAGAAAAGTAAACGATGACCAAACAAATATCGACTTATAAATCACAACACTATCGATACACGTGCTGTCGTTAGACAAAGACAACTATTTTAATTTACGTAATGAGTGAAAGGGACATATTAAAAAAGACATCAACGGGTGCTCAAATGATATCACTTTGCAACATTTATTATCCAGTGTAAGTTGAACTCCGGTCCATTTGAAATAGGTTAACGTGATAAGAATAAAATTTACTTACCGATGAAATATTATGCCATCTTTTTGATAAGTGGATATCTTAGCTGACTTGCCACACCATTTCACTGCATAGGAAGCCATTTGTAATTTATTTTGGATACCAAAATTATTTTTAAATTTTCAAAAACTCGGACGTGCCTACGGGTCACAAATTTGGTCGACAATGATATCGTGATTCTTAGCGTCACTTCATATGCTAGCTACAGCAAATATGTGTTGCGCGCGTTTGTGGCCCTGTATGCGGAATCTATTAGGAGGTAATCTGTGTACCTACCTAACATTCAAATAAAAATATTCTCAAAAAGCTCAACGAATTCAGAATTTAATTTTGTTAAAAGAAAATTGATCAAATAAAAAATAAAGGATGAAAATAAAGCATATGGGAATATAAAAATAAATCGTATTTATTTGTTACTTATTTCGAGTTTTACAAGAAAAGTATAATATTTACTGGAGACAATTATTTTATTATTATAATAGTTCATGATATTCCCTTTAAAATGACACCAATATGAATAATATCTTATATCTATATCTACAAATAAATAAAATTGAAGTGTCTGTTTGTAATGTTAAAATAACAGCTTTTTATTAAATGCATATGAAAGTACTATTTTTGTCTGTCTGTCGGTCTGTCTGTCTGTCTGTTTGTTCCAGCTAATCTCCGAAACAGCTGGATCTATTTTGACGGGACTTTCACTGGCAGATAGCTGATGATATAAGGAATAACTTGAACTTCTTTTCTTTTAGGAAAAGAATTAGGGTTCCGCCCTAAAAAATTAAAACCCATGAAATCCATATTCCACGCGGGCGAGATCGCGGGGAAAAACTAGTACTCAATATAGATAAATGTATACTCATTTTTATTTATTTATTATTTTAATAAATAAATAAAAATAAGTATTAATAATTTCTAGACACATCTCAACAGATATTTCGTTTATAAATTGCTATCAATATTGAAGCATTCTTTTATATTTAGCATCCATTTAACACAAAGCTGATAGGAATACTTTTTAAACAACATAATATAATCAATAAACGATAATCACGTATAGTGAATTTCGAGGTAAATTATTATATGTAAAATTTCAAACACAAAACACATTTTTACTCTGCTATCTTCAGCGCTGTACACGAACGGAACGATATCGTTGAGAGCCGTGGTAGCTCACATGGTTAGCGCTCGTTATAGGTATCACAGTACGGGAGCAACCCGGGTTCGAGCCCCACTGGCACCAATGAAATTGTTGCGTGCTGATTTAGCTATCAGTTGGAAAGTCTGTTTTTCTGGGCCGTTTTGTTTTGTTACACTGACATCTCGCAAGTCACCTAGGGACCTAGGAGGTTGTCGGTTGCTTATTTTTTATTTTTCTTTAAAATTTTCGTCGGTAAAATAACATATTTATAAAAGTAAAAAAAAGTAAAGTTACAGCCTATATACGTCCCACTGCTGGGCACAGGCCTCCTCTAATTTCTGAGAGGGTTTTAAGGCAAGGAAATGTCCGCCACGCTGCCTCAATGCGTGTTGACGAACTTCACATTTCTTCGAAATATATATTTTTTAATTTCTCAGACATGCAGACCCGAGTTCGATCCCCGCCGGTACCAATGAAATTGTTAATTGCAATTGTGCTGATTTACCACGTGCTCGGCGGTGAAGGAAAACATATTGAGGAAACCTGCACGTCTGAGAATATAATTATAATCGAATGTAAATCAAATTGACATAGGTAAGTACAGATAAAATTAGCGGAACATTAATAAAATTTTGAGATCGTTTTTTTTTTCAAAATTTTATTTATATATTCCTCTATTTTTGTCTGTGCTTATATCAATTTGATTTAATCCAAAGTACAAGCAGGGGTCAATGTAGCGTAGTAATTTAGAGCGCAGGTATAGCTATAGTCATACGAACGTCACAGGCCGCAGCTGACTGAGTCTATATTATAATAAAATAAAACTAGAATAAGCGCGCGTCACCGCGCATGCATGTGTGTGTAAGTGTCGTCCTCCCGCACCGCACCGGGGGGAAACATTATTCAGTGAGATGCACGATAATTCACATAAACACGCGCGCGTAAAAAAATACGAAAAGGCCTTTGGAAGGAGGGGTTTTACGAAAAAACCACTGCATGAATCAATTACCAATAAAATTTATTGAATTCTTCGATAATTGAGCTGTGTCGGTACCGACTTTGTTTTGGAAATTTTACACTGCTTTTATTACTAATTTACGCCCAAAGTTGTGTTAAAATTGGCAATAAAAACGAATCTTTGGTAGCTCGTAACTTTTTACTGACTTCTTATTTTACTATTCTGTTTCGGTACAGACAAAATTAATAATGAGACAAAACGATATCATGTTTAACTTTGGATGTACACTGTCAAACAGCGGAGTAAAACCCCTCCGAAATTTCTATGGAAATAATGTCGACTAGAGTCACCTTAAGAGCAACTTTAAAAGCGGTCGCACACAGCTGTCAATGGTGCAAGACAAAGAAGAGTTCACTAGAGATACCCCCGACGGGAGATCTACCGAGCGAGAGACTACAGCATCATCAGTTTCCGTTCTCCTGCGCGGCCGTAGACTACTTCGGGCCGATGCAAGTCACCCTCGAAAGAAGAACTGAGAAGCGCTAGGGAGCATTATTCACCTGCCTCACTACTAGAGCAGTCCATCTAGAGCTAGTACCTTCTCTCAGCACTAGCTAGACACTAGATCATGGCACTCCGACAAATGGCAGCCAGAAGAGGGACCCCGAAAACTATTGGGAAAAAGGGAATTAGAAGAGGCCGCACAAGAAAAAGGCATCAAGTGGAAGTTCATCCCCCCAGGTGCTCCGAATATGGGAGGCGCCTGGGAGAGACTCGTACGAACAGTCAAGACGGCGCTAGCAGTAGTCCTCAAGATGAGGTACTCCATACGCTAATGACCGAGGTTGAACATATCGTCAATTCGAGACCTCTCACCCCGATTAGCATGGACCCAGAAGACGAGGAGAGCCTAACACCGAACCACTTTCTACTGGAAAGATCTTGCGGAGCGATGGCGCCGGGGGAGTTTAGTGACACGGAGCTCATCGGAAAAGCAAACTGGAGAACCACCCAAAGACTCGCCGAGCACTTCTGGAAAAGATGGATTAAAGAATATTTATCTCTCCTAATGCTAAGGAAACTCGAGAGAAAAGAAACCAGAGATCCAAGAGAAGGAGACATTGTGTTGATACGCGGACGCTACGTTACCACGAAACTCATGGGCTCGCGGAGAAGTTATCACGACCTATCCCGGACCAGACGGAAGAACCAGAGTGGTGGACGTGCGGACATCAGGTAGAATACTTTGCCGTCCAACTCGACGTGTCATAGTGCTGGTGCCAGCGGAGTCGTCGCCTCCAGAAGATGAAGTGCTACGCACCGTGGGGGAGAATGTTAGCGACGACAAGTGAATTTAAACATTTAATCTCAATTGTTTCTTATTTGTGATCTAAAACTAAGTGTTAGCAATGACAAGTGAATTTAAACATTTAATCTCAATTGTTTTTTTGAATAAAACTATTATTTACGGATTTTATCGCGTTTAATTACTTAAATTTATTTTTATTATTATCCCGACGTTTCGGGTGCTTTGCAGCACCCATGGTCACGGTGGGGGGGACTGAGATGTTTGACGTCCCAATGTCATAGTTAGTCCGGCTACCTTCAGTTTTTTTAATATTAATTTTTGGTCCGATTTACGCAAAACGAGCTTATAGTATCATGAAGTCTTGCAGTGGTATGCTTGGGTTTGGGTTTAATTTTGTTAATTATAGGATCCCAAGCAGATGGTAGCACCCAACCATCTTCTCTATTGAAATTTGGATGTTTTTTAATTTCAATAGCCTCGCGTATCATCCTTGGTAGGAATTAGTGTTCTTTTGCGAGAATTTGTGGTTTATCAAATCTAATGTAATGGTGGGGACGATCTTGAACATGTTTGCAGACTGCAGACTTCCCGGAGCGTCGCAGTATAGAATACAGGTATGTTAATATTTTATGATGCTTAATTTTGAATAATTTTTCCTTAGATAAGTGACTCATTTTAAAGTACTAAACGTATGGAAACGTTTTTAAAGAAATTGTATGATGATTTATTCTAGGCGACAGGGTAAGATATCGCAGAAAATGCTAGATGAAGCGAAATTTATTAGTGAGCGATATAATTATTATATAGAAAGTATTGATAAGGAAAGCTTAAGCGAGGATGAGGTTCTTCTTTTAGAAAAATATTGTGAGGATATTAAGAATTTGTATAAGGAAATTACTCAGTTGTGTCAGTTTTCAGAGACTTTTAACTGTTTTCCAACAATGGATATATTCGATCTGAAGGTAGCTTTGAGCTTATTGCCAGTAATGAATGACGAACTTTCCAATTTACGACAACTAATCGATGGTATAGAATACTACAGTTCGGTTCTCAATGCTGAGTCACAGACACATTTAATTTCCTTTGTTTTGAAAAGCAGACTGTCGCAGTCTGCTAAGCTAAAATTAGCAACAAAATATGATACTGTGTCTAATCTTTTAAATGATATGAAACTATTATTGTTACCGAAAAAGTCTACCAACGCTTTGCAGAAACAATTTTTAAACTGTAAACAAAATGATGCGTCTATTGATGCTTTTTGGAAAAACCTTATCCGAGTTATTTGTCGACCTCACAATTTCCCAGTCCGAGGAAAATGTTGAAAAATTTAATATTTTGAAATCCATAAACGAAAAACAGGCAATTTAGCGATGGATTAAGAAATCGTAGGATTGGTACGATTATTACTGCACAGAGATTTGAGTATTTGAAAGATGCGATACGATGCAGATCGCAGACTGCAGACTTCGGAAGTCTGCAGTCTGCGAACGTGTTCAAGATCGTCCCCACCATTACATTAGATTTGATAAACCACAAATTCTCGCAAAAGAACACCGATTCCTACCAAGGATGATACGCGAGGCTATTGAAATTAAAAAAAACATCCAAATTTCAATAGAGAAGATGGTTGGGTGCTACCATCTGCTTGGGATCCTATAATTAACAAAATTAAACCCAAACCCAAGCATACCACTGCAAGACTTCGTGATACTATAAGCTCGTTTTGCGTAAATCGAACCAAAAATTAATATTAAAAAAAAACTGAAGGTAGCCGGACTAACTATGACATTGGGACGTCAAACATCTCAGTCCCACCCGTGACCATGGGTGCTGTAAAGCATCCGAAACGTCGGCATAATAATAAAAAAATAAATTAAAGTAATTAAACGCGATAAAATCCGTAAATAATAGTTTTATTCAATGTGTAGTGTTCGCGTAAATTTAAGAAATCAATTGTTTCTTATTTGTGATCTAAACTAAGTATAAATACTAATAAGCGTTAATACCAAGAAAGTGAATTAATTACTTATATTAGCTTCGATTCTTATTTTAAAAATTACGTAACGAAAGTTAGTAACAAGAAAGAGGTTTAATTAGAATGTTAGAAACGAAATATGAGTTTAGTTACTTATTAGAACTTCTTCTTATTATAATTTTAAAGAGCTGTATTAGAGATATTAGCATTTAAGTGTAAATGTAATAATTTGTTAAATTATTTTTCTTTTATAGTAATTTAAAACAATAATATGTCAATTAATCACTTTGGAATCTAATTTCTCATTAAAAATAGATTCTAATTTAATAAGAAGTTAAAATATATTCTGTATAGAGTCTTAAGCATAATATTATCATGATAAGAATTGTTCATTCCTGCCGCATGGCGGCGCTACTTGTATGTTGAATGTCGTCTACAATGTCCGGGGACAATGCAGGTATCGGGCCTCGGGGTATCCCCCATTGCCCGGGTGTCCTCATATCCCATTACTATGGGACAGTCCTTTAGCCTATTTTAGGCTCGATAGCATACTCGGGTTTTTTCCGTGGTGGCGGTAAATTGTTTTTCCGTAGTTATCCGACTACGGAAAAAGGTGGTTATTTGGTAAGTCTGAGTTGGCCTTTCTGCGGCATTGTGGGTTGTTACTCAACTCTCTAATCACATATAGAGAGGAGTTCTCTTGGAAGAGGTCGCCCGTCCGGTGGCCGGGTGTGTAACGGCGCAAAGCCGTTAAGGTGTTCGTGTGGCCCGTTATCGGCACGGTCAAACATGCCGCGCGCTAACCGGGCCACGAAGTCGGTGATGTTCTCGATCTTCAAGTCGGCCGCTATCACGTCGTTCCGGACGTAGCGACCTGCTCCGACGATCGTCCTTAATGTCAGGTTCTGCTGGGCCTGTAGTCGCCGCCTCAGAGGGTCGCTCAGAAGTGCGTACCAGGCCGGTGCAGCGTAGGTGATGATGGTCCGGATATACATCTTGTATATCCGGAGCTTGGTTCGTATGGGCAGCTTGGATGCCAGGACCAGCAAGAGCGTCACCCGCGCACATCGGGCCCGGCGGACGACGAAGTCGACGTGCGTGGTCATGCGCAGCGTCCTGTCGATCCTGCACCCAAGGTAGGTTACAGCCTTCTGGTACGCAATCTTCTGGCCGTTGAGGGTCAGCGGAGGTGGAAACTTCCTGAGACGGCGAGTGAGCAGAGCGGTCGTCTTACCAACGTTGACGACCATCCTCCACTCGTCCAGCCATCTGCATCTTGGCAGTGGCTATGTGGGCTCTTCTGGACGAGGGTGAAATAGGCGCTATCGTCCGCGAATAGCGCCAGCACAACGTCGTCCTCCCACTCTTGAAGCCTGCCTGCCAGTGTAGGTATATCGTTGGTGTAAGCCGCGTACAGGACTGGAGACAAACAGCTGCCCTGTGGAACGCCGGCTTTGATGGTTCTCGTTGCGGATTCGGCGTCCTGTACGCAGACGTAGAACTTCCTGTCTTCCAGGAAAGACGCTATTAACCGCAATATAGCAAGAGGGACACTGGTCTGTTCTTTCAGTTTGTATAATAATCCTGCGTGCCACACCCGGTCGAACGCCTTCTCGATATTGAGAAAGACGCCCAACGAAATGCGGCCACGATTGTACTCTGCCGCAAGCAGGTGCAGCACTCTAGTCAGCTGGGTGACTGTGGAGTGACCCCTCCTGAATCCGTGCTGCTCCGCCCGAAGTTGGATGCACGGACGGAGACGTCTTAGCAGCAATCTTTCAAACAGTTTAGCTATATGTGGTAATAGCGTGATCGGCCTGTAGTTGGCAGCTCTACGCCTGTCCTTCCCGGGTTTCGGCAAGACGATGATTTTGCCTTTTTTCCAGTCCTACGGGAAGTGGGATGTCCGCAGTATCCCATTGTAGAGTCGACCAAGCTCTACTATGACTCTGTTGGGCAGCTGTCGGAGTGCGGCGTTGGTAATCCCGTCGTGCCCCGGCGCCTTCCTCGGTTGCAGGCAGGTTACTGTCCTCCGCACTTCTGCGGGGGGAGATGAACCAATCTCCTGCAAGAGGCGGCGCGGGCGATGACAGGAACTCCTGTACGCGACTTTCCTTCCGGGCATGAAGCTCCATAAACTCCGCACTTGCTGTATTCGGCATAAATTGCTCCTCGAAGTGCTCGACTAGGATATCCGCTCTGCCCTTGGCATCGTAGCATCGTTTGCCCGTATTATCAGTCAGCGGGCAAACGGGAGGTTTAGATTTGGTCAACTGCCGGTTCAGTCTATAGAGCGACGCATCATGCTCTTCCGCCTTCTGGATGCGCCGATCCCAGGCCTCTCCTCTGAAGGCCTGGACTGCAACCGACAGTTCCTCTGATAAGGTGTTCAGCTGTGTTTTAATTCTGGGACAGCGAGTACGCGCCCAGAGCTTTCTCAGCGCCCTTTTGCGCTTGATCTGCACGCATATCTCACGCGGCAGATCGTCTTGCCTTGCAGTAATCGGGACGACCGTAGAAGCCGCGTGGAGGGCTTCCTTGATGTTGTTGGTAATTCTAGTTGCAGCGGCCTCTACGTCGTCCGCTGTGCTTATAGGATGATGTGCTGGAGGTCTCTGCTGAAGATGTTGACAGTAGAGCCTCCAGTCGACACGGGTTTTAAAAGCTCAGCGGCGTAGTCACTGCCTTTAAGCCAAGGGTTATCAGTAACGGGAGGTGCTGTGAAGGAAGGTCGTACAGCACTTCTACCACTATCGGATAGTTGACGTTCATAGTGAGCACGATGTCCAATACATCCGGATGCCTCCGTGGGTCAGTAGGAACGTGAGTTGGTTCCTCGGGACCTAGAACGTCGTACTGGTTCTTTTCAGCATCTTCATATAGCTCAAGACCCGGCGGGTGATCACTCTGGACCCCCACGCCGGGTGTTTGGCGTTCAGGTCCCCGGCGATGATTGTTGGTGTATCGCCTTCCATCACCGTCCGGATGTCTGAGGAGCAGAATGGAGTCCCTGGCGGGCGGTATGCTGCATATATTCTTAGTTCCTCGCCCGCCGCCTCCATTCTTATGCCGATTGAACGCATTGTCTGGTAGGATGGTAGATCCAGCTCTTGGTGGACGATGTCCCTCCTCACTAGAACCGCCGTCCCTCTGTAGGCGGCCCCTTGCGAAGTGACCTCGTCCCTTCTGTAGATGTGAAAATTTGGCAGCTTAATTTGCGTCTTTGGATTCAATATTGTTTCGCCCAGCAGTATGATATGTATGTCCTGTTGCTGGGCGACAGTGCGGAGTTCATGCAGCTTTTGCCGTATACCGTCCGGGTTCCAGTACATTAGGCGCAGGTTATTCTCCTCCATAGTGCCTAGCCAGGAGGTTTGCCAGCGCCTTCATGATCGCTGTTACGGGGTCAGTCCCGGCTCTTATATCGGCCAGGACTTGCGTGCCGACCTCGATGGCAATACCAACTAGGCGCTGGATTGCATCGGCTGTTTCGAGGCCGGCCGTCGGTGGTCTCCTTTGTGAAGGCGTTGGTGCTGGTCTCGGGCGTTGGTCTTCTTGCTTTTGGGTAGAGCGCGCTCTGTGTGTGGGTCGGGCTCTCTCTACGAGTGGGGCCCTCACCTGCACTCTACCCACGCCCTTTTTGGTAGTCTCCTCTGTAACCTGCGCCTGAGAGGCTATTGGTCCAGGTGTCGGGGTAGAGGTAACAGCCCGAGGAGGCTGCGACTTCTTTCTGCTTCTCTCCCGCCTCCTTTTCTTTGAGGGTTGCCGTTCTGTGGCAGGGTTGGCGGGAGGTTGCAGAGTCGCCCCCGGTGGTTGCCCTTTCCTTTGCGGGTTCCACCGTTTCCTTGTGTGGTACGGGTGGGGGGGGGGGGGGTGGTTGTCTGCCCTTCCCCGTGATGGTAGCCCACCCGTCTTTCTGGATGGTAATGGCTTTAGGGCGACTCTGGGGGATCCTTTTCGGGTCCTCCGGGAGTAGCCCCGGTAAGGTTATCCCCTGTCTTCGTGCTGTCCTCCTCAGGACTGGACAGCGACGGTCATTGGCTGTGTGGTTCTTACCACAGTTGGCGCACGTGGGTTCCTCTTCCCTACCCCGAGGGCAAAGGCTCGCTATATGCTCCCCGGCGCAGCGTACGCACTTCACCGGCCTGAAGCAGTTAGCTGAGGCGTGTCACTGCTTTCCTTTGCCAGGCCTCAATAACTACTCCTCTCATATAGAGTAGTTCGTCAACTTCGTATAGTTTCTTGAGCTGCTCCAGGCTCAGGTGGTCGAACTGGGCAAAGTAGACGCATCCTGGTCTGCCCCTTCGTGGTGGAATCGCTTTAACGTATTTCACCGGGAAGCCCTTTGCCTTTATAGCCTCCTCGATGGTACTGGTATCGGTCCCCATTGGTAGGCCCCGGATGCCCACTTTGGTGGGCTTGTCTTCCGGGGTATAGCAGTACCACGACATGTTAGGTGTTGCCTTGGAAAGTTCAACCATATAGCGTTGAACAGTCCTAAATTCAGTGGCGCTCTGTGGTGTAAATCGGACTCCCTTCCCGAACGGACGGGCATTCAATGGGTGGCCCAACATTCTATTGAGCTCCTTGAAATGCCTCGTCCAGTCCGGGGAGGCATTCAGCCACTATGGGCGGATATCTTGCTTTCTCCTCCTGGTCGGCAGGCTTATCAGAAGTCACTGCCGCCGGTTTGGGTCGTGGCACTGCTGGCGCAGCTACCATATGGGCGTAGCTAGTAGATGGCCGTTGGCCATCATCCAGCGAACGCCCGGACGGATTTTCAGTTGTCTTCCCAGGCGACATGGACAGCGAGTGTCCAGCCGATGTATTCGGGGCTAAGGTCGCATATGTTGTAGCACTCTAACCATACGACCCTTCTCCTCCCTGCTCTAGATCCACGGCTTCCATGCTGGAATGGTGTTCCTCTGGTCTAGTGGGAGTGGGCTTGGTCGGCGATGGGACTTCGGTGGTGATCTCCTTATCGGTCGTTGGACTTGTTCCTCCTCGGATGACGAGTAATCCGAGGAGTTGGAGGATCCTAGGCATTTCCTCTTCTCCTGCAATGATGCTGCAGTCTCAGGCGGAGTGTGCCTTCTCCACGACTTCTTAGCCCGCTGTTGTTGGGGAACCGGTTCCAGCCCAGTCGTACCTTCAGGTACGATGGGCGAGAGCGCGGTCCTCGGTGCGGGTCCTTTTCATGGAGATAGGGGTTTCCTAGTCGGGATCTGCGAGTAGGAAGACACTACTCGAGTCCTTTCCGGATTAAAGATGTCCCGGTATGCTATCGGTCGATCCAGAATACTTGTTCGGTCCGGTGGTTTTCTGGTTCTCGGTGGTGGCTCCCCCTTATCGTTGTCCTTATCGGACATGGTGAACCTACCTAAGAGTCAGTAATCTAACTAAAGGCCCTGTCTATGACCAGCCGATCGGCTGTAATGCGCGACGCGGATGGTGGTGATACTATTACAGAGACTTTCTACACTGTGGGCACTGCCTACCCCTTTTATAGTAAAAGGGTTGGGGGAAGTGCAAAGGTGGCACTTTAATGCGCGACTAGGCACAGAATGCTCGGAACGCATAAAGTGCCAAGAATCACCTAGGGGCCGGTGACCTCGACGCCTCACGGAATCACGGGACTCAACGATCGGCGGAGTTTGTCGAACCGGCGGTTATTTGCAGCCACTGCTAACTACGAAATAACGCACACCTAGGAGATCCTTACTTGTATGTTAAGCGGAAAAAGCTTAGCTACTCCGTAGCTAAACCGTAAGAAGACCGCGCCACTATTTTTATTTTTTACAAGCATAAATTAAGAGTATTATGAATGTTTAATGTTCAGTAATAAGTTAACATTATTGTCAGGAATGTATAAAAATATTGTAAGGTATGTTTTACCACACTTATTAAAGAAATTTGTAAATTTCCTTTAAAAAAGGTTGTTCTGCGCTCTGATTGGTCGACGGGAATCATTAGTGCCGTGTGCAAATTCATTAGTGCCGCATGCAAATTTTATGAATTCTGATTGGTCACGGCTGCCTATAAAAAAGAGGCGTTTTTTGTGGTAAAACATTCCAAATCCGGCAATGTAAGAATAAGGAATCAAGAAAATAAATAAGAAGAAACTCTGAAGTAGTGTTATTTATTGCTACTGTATGCTCTCCAGTTAACATCCCGCCAGCTAACCCCCCCCCCCACCCCGCTCAACACCCACCCCGTGACCATGGATGCTGTAAAGCACCCGAAACGTCGAGATAATAAAAATAAAAATAAACTAAAGTAATTAAACGCGATAAAATCCGTAAAAATAGTTTTATTCAATGTGTAGTGTTCGCCTAAATTTAAGAAATCATTAATTAATTCTCCGTTCGTCGGAAATACTTTTATACCCGATTTGAGCAATACATAACATTCTGGATCAATCCGGGTCATTTAGCTAGCCAGGCAAACGTTATTCTGCCCTTTCGGACGACTTAAATACAATAAAAAAGTTAAGGGTTACTTATCGGATTAAAAACCACCCTATCTCTCAAGTTGGACCAAATTGCACACGGTGTGCAAAATTGATTAAAATCGGTTAAGTAGGAGTCCATCGCGGACAAACAACACGTAACATAATTAACGGATTTGAGAAAGTAGTTTGTTATCGTTTACTGAATCGATTCCTATCATTTTTAATATAGGTAATTTTTATCCAAAAAAAATTAAAACTACGTAAATTACAGTTACACTAGATCTGTACAGTCAAAACAAACTGAAATGGAGCGTAACTTAAGGCAATAAGACTTTTTAGAGTGCAGTTTTTCAATTCTGTCATTCAATAAAAATAAAGAAAAATGAACTTTATTTCAAGCACGTTAAAGTCTTTGCGTTCGTGGATTTGTACTGTGACAACATTCTACCGGAATTAGTGTAACTAATTTGATAAATAATCAGTGCATAAAAATGTTTAACTAAAAATTCAGTGTATGTATTATGATTATAACATAATATACCAATTGGGGTGTCTGTGGGTGTGCGTTTTACGTTACATACTGTATATTATGACTACAACACTCGCGACTAACAATGGGTGCGTTTGGCAGAAAAAAGCGCTAGCAACGCTAAAATGGCGATCTAACGGTAAGCTGTCAAATCGTAAGTAGCTATTTTCCTCTAGGACACCAAGTTTTAACTAGAGGTGGGCCGAATATTCGTTTTATATTCGGTATTCGGCATATTTGGCAGGCTTACAGCATATTCGTATTCGGCCGAATATTCGGCTAAATCACCGAATATTTGTTAAAGAATTTTCGAATTGAGTAATGTCATGTCTTTCAAAATTTTACTGTTGACAGTATATTTATTTATGGGCTAAATCAACTTGTAAACGATATGTTTTTGAGGCAGTGTAGATTTATTTCCAATTATAGCAAATAGAAAGCTTGATAAAATTTTGTTTGGAATCAAACAAAGAAATATCACATTACAGTTGTCAGTTTTTCTTAAATTGGTCTAAATAGTAGATCACCTGCCACTCATTTTCATCACATACTTATCAATTTTCACTAAGAATACTTCTTTTCTCACAAAAATAGTCAAAGCATAAGCATGTGCTGGCAATTTGCTCAGTAGTAGATAATGCAATAACATGTCAGGTGTGGCGAAGAAGCGAGGGGAAGGCTCTGGCGCTAATCCCGTGCGCTTTATGGTAACAGGTTTTGACATAAATTGGTTAGGTACCGAGGTAATCCTGCCGAATAATGTTCGGCCGAATATTCGGTTCGGTAAAAATTTTACCGTACGTTCGGCCGAATCTTCGTATACGGTGAAATTGATATTCGGCCCATCCCTAGTTTTAACCGGGGCAGGCCTCTATCACTCTTGCTACCTGTGTGAAATAATTACCTGAAATCGCGACGCGCCCGGGCGAAATAACGCAGTCAGGGCTGGCGCGTTGGTGGCGATCGAATGTTAGTTTTTTGCCGCTGTTTACGTAAATAGTTTTATGTAAATAGTTGTTGAAATAGTTTTTGTTTAGTGTTTAGTATATTTAATTGTAGGTAAAAATAGTTGTAAAAGTTTTATTGTATTTTAAAAATTATATAGGATATGTATATTACCTATTTGATAAATTATAATAGCAAAACGTCGTTCCTACTATAACTGTTGCTTAGATGGATACTAAATGAAATGACCAACAAAAGGCTTCATATCATTCTTTAAGTTACCGAAGAATTTTAGAAGGAAGTTAAGAAAGGTTAAAAAATTTATTAAATTTTTTTGTTAGATAGGTACTCACAGCAAAAAAAGAATTAAGTAATAATTTGGTCTACAGAAAAAATACCTAAGTACTTCATTACAACAATTAGTTAAAATTTACTTCACTATCCAAACAACCTATACTGTCTTTAATTAAAATATTTTGAGTTATACTAACACAAAATACTGAAATTAAAACTTTGTACACGATTTTTAACTAAATAGATAGATCACATTTCTGTTCGAAATCGTATTTCAGGTTTATTTGTTGTTTACACTATCTACCTATTTCTCCCAAGCGTTAAGCCCCATTTACATTCAGCCACTGCCACTGCTCCTCGCGCTGCCGGCAATACTTCCCTAAATACTGCCGTAGCAGGATCGCGGGAAGTGTGTATTCACACTCTGCCCTACCACTCACATCGCTTTCGGCTTTCGACTATGGCGGACGTCGAAATAATTACAGCGTCCGCGCTGTGTCTTCTTGCAATACAAAATTATGTTAATAATTTAAAAAGATATCAAGTTCAAAAGAAGATAGATAGATAGATAGAAAATTTATTTGCTTAAAAACATGGTACATAAGATGATCAATGACGTGGAACTGACATGTTTTGCCATAATTGGCATGGAAAAATGATATGAAATACAGCTAATTACACAAACCCGATGTTGCTTAAAAGTTAGGTACACACATTCTTTTTGAATTCAAATATTATGTACAATTAAATACTTATACAGATCCACTCTATTTGAATTCTTATACAGTAAATTGTTCATAAATTATTAATTGAATTATTATATTATTGTTACATAAATAATATTAAATATTATATGAGATTAGTTAAGCTATTATTATTTTATTAATTACACTTCAGTATAAACTAATTCGTAATTTTAATTACAATAAAATTATAATTTAAAAATCTCAGGCAATTATGCAAATATTACTTTTTAACTTATTTTACATTTTAATTAATAAATAATCAATATGAGTTACTAATCGTTTTTAGAAATAAAATGTCAATGTTCATTAATTCCTTAAACTAAATTTTATATTAATATAATAAATTTGACGAATTTATAATTAATTATGTACATAGGTACTATGTTAACTCAAAAAGAAAATTCGTATTCGTAGAAGATGATGAATTGTGGTTTTTATCGTTGAAATCCCATATAGTTTTTTCTGATTCCAGCAGTTCTAAAAACTTTATTGTATTTTCATTAAATCCACTTGAAAGGCATTTTGGCAGATCGTATTTATTTAATAACAGGACGGCACGCACGTCCGTTCATCCAGGCGCTTGTCGCGAAGTGAGCGATGGAGCTGAATGTGAACACACACTGCCGCTCGCGCTGCTCGTCCTTTGACTTCCGCGCGAAAAACCGACATTTCGGGCAGTGTCAGCGGCAGCGGCAGTGTCAGCGCGAGTAGCCTGTTTACATACTGCCCTGCTCACTGCCCTGCTCACTTCCCTGCCCAAACGGGCTGAATGTAAATGGGGCATTACGATTCCCGACGAATGACCTTGCAATTTGCATGCGTTAGGCATCGCAGAACTCACATGTGGGCGAAAGTATGGTTCAATCATAGTCAGAATATTAGTTAGTACTTCACCTAACACGTTAACTGTCATAGTAAAATTTTGATGACGTTTTTTTTTATTTTTGTTTTTTGGTTGTATATTCAAGTAAATCACATTATATGACTATTTTAATTTGTTTCCGGTGATTATAATGTAAAATAAAGCAAAAAAATAAAATGTCTGGCATATGTGCCTGAGGAGGCCCAAACGAAACAAAACATAGCTATTGGGCCATGTCAAGTATTTTGTCAGGCACCGTCCGCCGGCCGTCAATTTATTTGCGCGGGAAATCACTCGGTGCGGCGCTCGGCCGTTTGAACAAAAGTACCTACGCGTGTCGTATTTCATTCCTTGCAGGTTGCAACCCGTCCGGCGCGTGCCATGGGATGTTTACCTAGAGTGTTTATTTAGTCGCTTCGAATTATCTGCGTAAGTGCACGCACCCATTGCTCTAGTTTTTTTTGTGTTTTTGGAGATTTTGTGTGACGATAGCTATTGTAATCATGTCCATTATTGATAATATGTGTGATTTTGAATTATCGTTGGTAGATCTGCAAGCAATTTACGAACTAGAAAAACAACTGACAAAGAGATTCCCCGCTTTTAGAAATTCCATGTTGTAGTGAAATATGTGACGATACAGAAGTAATTTTGCATAGGCGAGAAAACAGAAAGAGGCGGTATGTGATAGAAAGTGGTGACGAAGATGAAAACCCAGAACAGCAGGTTAGCACAAGGATTGAGAGCGATTTATGGTATGAACCAGCGGGTAAGCAAAGAAGAACTATACCTTTCACAGAGTGCCCTGGTTTGAAACCTTATAGTTTGAGAAATACGATGGCAAAATCCAAACCAGAGGATTTTTATTCTTTGTTAGTTCCGGATAGTGTGTTTCATGATATAGCTATGGAAACCAACCGATTTGCTGCTCAGACAATTACTAAACTTAGTTCAAAAAAATCAAATAAAACGAGGATCGCGACTGCTTAGTTGGTCTGATACAAACCAAGACGAAATCAAAAGTTTTTTTGGTTTGATTTTATATATGGGCATAGTTAGATTGCCTAAGCTAGCTGATTATTGGTCAACAGACCCCCTGATTTGTTGAATCTTTCCCGCGTACGGTTATGTCTCGTAACAGGTTTGAAATTTTGTTACGAATGGTACATTTTTCTAACAATGATAACCAAAGATATGGCGACCGTCTGTTCAAAATACGTGAATTGGTAAATACTTTGAATCTCAACTTTGAAACATATTACTATCCTCAAGAAAATCTCTGTATTGATGAGTCTCTGGTACCATTTCGGGGTCGCATTATATTCCGACAATAAATCAAATTGAAGAGGCACAAATATGGAATTAAATTTTTTAAATTATGTACTAATCCAGGCTACACTAACAGAATTCAAATATGTGCGGGAAAGAGAAGTGAGACCGAAACTACAACCCCAACCAATGTTGTGATGTCACTTATGGAAGGATATCTTCAAAAAGGTCATCATTATATACCGATAACTGGTATACCAGTATTGATCTTGGACGCAAATTGTTGCACAAAGAAACTCATCTTGTGGGCACTTTACGTAAAAATAGAAAATATTTGCCTAAAGATGTTATAAACGGAAAGATAAAAAAAGGAGAGTTTAGAGCTAAAGAAAATGAAGATGATATGACATGTATGAAATGGAAGGATAAAAGGGATGCTTATTTACTGTCTACGAAACATTCTATTGGATATACAAGGACTTGCAAAAGAGACAAAGAAATAATAAAACCGAAAATTGTAGTCGATTATAACAACGCAAAATCTTCTGTAGACCTATCTGATCAGATGATCGCATACTCAACACATTTGAGAAAAAGTGTAAAATGGTACAGAAAACTTGGTGTTGAACTGTTGTTGAACATTGCATTACTCAATTTTTACATAATTTATAAAGAAACCACGATGTCTAAAATAGGGATAGTAGAATATAGGAAAAAGTTGTGCAAAAATCTAACAGAGTCGGGCAAAGAAAACAGTAATCCTGACATGCCATTGACAAGAAATAGGAGGCAAAAGCATGAGCTAAAAAAGAAAGAAGGACCTGTAAAAAAATCTAGAAAGTACTGTTCACGGTGTTATAAAGTAAATGTTCAAACAATAGACAGAAATTATGCTAGAAAGAAGACTAAGCAAGTGAATACTTATTGCCCACAATGCCCTAAAGAACCACATTTTTGCCTATCTTGTTTCAACGAGAACATAAAACAATGTAACTTTCCCTTGGACTCCTTGACTGATTATTGCATTTCATTACTCTAAATTGCATTTTTTTTTATAATTTTCTAAGCTGTATAAGCCCAAAATATGATTATTTCGAACAATAAAAAGTTTTTATAGTTTCATTGTGTCGCATTTTATTTTTCCCAATAAAAGCTAAATAAATCCAGTACTAAATATAAAAACGTTAGGCCAAGTTGAACATAGTTTTTCCAGGGCCTTGTCAGTCAATTTTAATAGATAATAACGAGCTAAACGTGCCAGACAGCTCCCGGAGATCATCTAAATTATATACTGTGGCGTCAGTCACCCGGGACTGACATGGCCTTAACAGGTGCCATGTCTGTCAAGCACCGGTGCCTGACATGGCAGTTAACGTGCTAAGTAACATTATTAACATTTCGCAATGTATTTTTTTACTTTCTATTGACATTCCCTTAATAACCACGGAAAGTCCGCCGTGACAAAAAAGATGCAAAGTAATATGGACACTAGCGCGCAGCGATAAAGTTTTATTTAGCTGGCGTGTGCGATTTATCTGATTAATAATAATTATGTAGGCTATTAAACGTCGGTAAGCAGTCGACATCAAAGGAGTGCAACTTCTGTACGTAGTACTATTATTTATTCTGTGACCGGGGAACCTAACCTAATTTAAATATATGTTTGTAAAGTATTCATATTAAAAACTTACCAATCGTGAATTTTTAATAACATGTTTATTCATGTCATTATATTACTTAAAACTAATATTGCTCAAAACAACTTACTTATAAACTCTACTTCAAAACAAACAAATTAAATAAGCAAAATGGCGGATTGTGTCAGCGCTACTGAAGTTAGCAAACGTGTCCTGGCCGAAAACTGTTTAGTTTCGCCATTTTGCTTACAAGCGCTTCCTAGGGCTTGTTTCTGCCAAACGCACCCAATATGTCCAAAGGAGAAAAAGCTTCTTGTTTGCATACCTAAGGTTTCGTTTTGCTTGCACTAGTATTTCTTTTATCAATATTTTCTTAATTTATGATTAAACGGCCAACAACGCAACTGCCATTTCCATGGTGTTGCAGTTGTTCATGGACGGGGGTATTCACTAACCATTACGTAAGCCGCATGCTCGTTAGCCCCATCTCAAAAAAAAAGTTTAAGCGTTGTCTATTCATACGCCTACATATTTTATTAACTTGACAGAAAACATTGGCTTACCTTTGGTAACATTCTCGTCCAACAATATTTTACACCCCCCCCCCCCTCTCCTCCAGGAGCGTCTGTTCTCCCAGCACACGAGCACGCTGGCGAGCAAGCGGCGCGACAAGCTACGCGCCTTGCTCACGGAGCTGGGCGTGTCGTGCACGGCGCGCTGGCGGGATGTCAAGGAGCAGCTGCAGCAGCAGCCCACAGCGCCGGCGTACTCCAGCGCTTCACTAGTAACTACATCTAGATATATTATTATTATTTAATCACTACTACTGATGTAACTGCAGCATGGCTCTACCACGTAAAAGAAACGTAGTTGTAGCACGAATGGGTCGGCTCGACCGGGAAAGGATCACGCTCTCACAGAATGCCTGAATGAATGTGTTTCGTATGGTGAGCGTAGAGAACCGGAGACCCTTTTTTACTGGAAACGAGGCATTCCATCTTAGTCCTCACGGGTGACAATGCATCTGCATTTTGATTTGTAATCGAGAATAGATGTAGATGTCTATGGGCCGCAGCAACCACTTACCATCAGGTGGACTGTGTGCTCGTTTATCCTATAAAAATAACATTACCAACCCTGTATTAAGTTAATAAAATGAAAAAAGAAAAAAACGACATATGAGCACACACTTCACGTGATGGTAAGTGGATGCTGTGGCCCATAGACATCTACATCTATCCTCAGTTAAGAATCAACATGCAGATGCTTTTCGTCACCCCTGAAGACGTTATTTCCAGTAAAACTCGTATTTCACTCATTCATTCGGCGGGAGCGTGATCCTTCCCCGATGATATGGTGACTCGTTCGATGACGGTCATTTGGCCGTCACGGGACGCTCGGCTGATGTGAAAGATCATAGCTGATTGTAAAATTTATCTCTCTAATGATAATATTCTTCATATCGCAGATCGTTAGTGCTAAAATAGAGAGATAAAATAGTGTTAAAAGAAATTAGTTAAGGAATTAGGGTATGCTTTTGTCCAAAGGCGGAAAAAATAAATAAAAAAATTAATACCCGTAAACAGATGGAACGCGAATTCCGTGACTACCAGCGGGATAAGCAGAGTGCAGCGAAGACAGCGTTACGGCAACTGTTAATGGAGAGCCGGAGTATAACTCACCGCAGCTTGACCGCCGTCAAGGAAAACAACGCAGCGCTACAGACCATACAGGACTCGTTGCAGCACGACGCAAGGTGAGGCAACCGGGTGACAGACAACACACAGCGTACACTCGTACACTCGTGCAATCGTACACGTACACTCGTACACTCGTGCACTCTGTACACTCGTACGCTCGTGCACTCGTATACTCGTACGTTCTTGCACTCGTGCACTCGTACGCTCGTGCACTCGTACGCTCGTGCACTCGTACGCTCGTGCACTCGTACGCTCGTACACTCGCACATTCGTACACTCGCACACTCGCACACCCGCGCTCTCGCACACTCGTACACTCGCACACTCATACACTCGTACACTCGCACACTCGTACACTCGTGCACGTTCACTCGTACACTCGTGCACTCTGTACGCTCGTGCACCCGTACACTCGTACGCTCTTGCACTCGTGCACTCGTACGCTCGTACACTCGCTCGCGCACTCGCACGCTCGCGCACTCGCTCACATGCACACTCGTACACGTACACTCGCACACTCGCACACCCGCGCACTCGCACACTCGTACACTCGTACACGTGCACTCGTACACTTGTACAATCGTACACTCATGCACTCGTACACTCGTACAATCGTACACTCATGCACTCGTACACTCGTACACTTGTGCACTCGTACACGTACACTCGTACTCATACACACGTACACTCGTACACTCGTACCCGTACACTCGTACAATCGTACGCTCGTGAACTCGTGCACTCGTACACTCGTGCACTCGTACACTCGTACGCTCATGCACTCGTACCCTCGTACACTCGTACCCTCGCACATTCGTACACTCGCACACTCGCGCACTCGTCCACTCGCGCACTCGCACACTCGTACACGTACACTCGTACAATCGTGCACTCGTACACTCGTACACTCGCTCGCCCAGTCTCTACTTCTGCCTATCCTTGACTATGCTGATTGTTTACGCCATATTGCAAGGCGCTAGTTCCGAGCGGGGAACTGGTTAGCGTTGCGCGGGAGGGGGTGCCCGCTATGCGAATACGGCGCTGCCAGCGAGCTCATTCTGGTAGAATCTTTGAGCGCTGCGTCCGTGCCGGTGGGGGTCGCGAGATTAGTCTAGAAGAATCTTAGTGAGCGAGCCGTGTCGATTAGAGGTCGCGAGTTTTGATAAGAATTGCTACGTCGCATCACGACGGCCTCTATTGTATTGTTTTATTTCGTTAATATACGTGACAACGAGGCTTTCTTTTTTTGAGTTTTGAGAGACTATTTTAACTTCGATTGCTATTATTAATTTGCCTCGACGAGTGGCTTGTGTAGTTAATATCGTACGAAGGAATTTTGATTTTTCGTGTGGAACACTAAACTTTGGACTTTAACTAAAGGAGATAGCGTTATCTTCGATTATAGTTTGTGCTAAGTCACTTAAGTTCCGATTGCGGTGAGCGCCTTGTGTGTGGAGCGGTTAACGCATGCGGCGCTGCTGAACGATTGCATCGGTGACGTCAGGTTACATTATACACTTTCCTACACCACTCACACATATCATTTACTTGCCCCTGACGGCGCCTTGTGGTCGACCCTATTTCCGGAATTCGGTAAGTTTGTGTTTGCTTATACAGCCGTTATAAATTAATTATCCATAGGCCATTGGGCCCTCCCCTCGGTTGCTCGTCGAGTTGGATTACTATGGGCCCTAGTCCAGTCGACTTTTGTCGGGGTAACTGAGAGCTGTAACACTGATATTTACTATCTTGACACTACCGAGGAGCAACTTAATAAGCTTGAGCGCATTCAAAATTTATGTGTTAGATTTCATATCTCCGAATTTCGCAAACAGCTCAAGTGGCTCCCGATTTGCCTTCGCAAGAATATTAACATTCTCTCCGCATTGTATAGCGTGCTGTTTAATCCTTCCACTCCTCATTATTTAAAAGACCGTTTTCAGTATCTCCCTTACCCATAATCGGTTCCTTCGATCCTCTGTCAATCTTTCTCTCTCTACTCCTTTGCACTCTTCCTCCTTATTAAAGAAAGACTTTACCGTAACTGCTGTGCGTTAGTGGAACTCTTTACCTCTCCATATTCGTCGTGCAAAATCTCTTCACCTTTTAAAAAGTCTTGTTAAATCGTATTACTTACAACGCTATAAGATAACTTACTTTTCCTTTCTCGTAATCTTTCATTCAAACTATTATATGATATTTTATATATAATTTTCACTTATCTTTATTTGTATATATTTTCGTATTTTTGTTATTATTTTGTACGCCCCCCCTCTATTTTAACTATTGTTCTCTACGCAAATATTGTCTGGAAGAAAACACTTTCAGAGTGATAACCCCAGTTCCGTAAAAGACCGCCTGTTGTACACCGTAAAAATATTATTTCAATATGTAGTGTTCGTAAATATAAGAAATCATTATTACATTTCTATTTTAGATTTAACTGTATTCAATGTTTTTGTATTATGGTGTGCAATAAAGAGTAAATAAATAAAACTAAATAAATATTAGCGTACAATTACATCGCTATGTAGTTTTTAACCTTTCTTTTTATAGAATAAGGGTAAGAAATATAATCACTGAGGACTTAGATGGAATGCCTAGTATCCAGTAAAAAGGGTCTCCAATTCCCTACACTAATTACACGAAACACAACAGCATTGAGCTGGTATTCTATGAGAGCATGGTTCTACCCTGTCCGAGTCGGAGCTATATTATGGTTGTAGTACGAATGTGTCATCTTAGTCCACAGGAGCGATAACGCATCTGCATTTGGAGTCTTAATCGAAGATAGATATAGGTGTCTATAGGCAACAGCATCCACTTACCACCAGGATATTGTGGTTATTTGTCACCCTTATTCTATTAAAATGCAGGTTTCATTACGCTGTAATATTTTTTTATATGAAAAGGTGACTAGCGAGCACACAGTCCACCCGATGGTAAGTGGCCGCTGTGGCCCATAGACATCTACATTCATCCTCGTTTGCGAATCGTAATGCAGATGCGCTGTCAGCCCTGAGGACCAAGATGAAATGCCTTTTTTCCAGTAAAAAGGGTCTCCGGATCTCTACACTCACCATACGAAACACAGCAGCATTAAGCTGCTAGTTGACGCTGGTATTCTGTGAGAGCGTGGTCCTTCCCCGGTCGAGCCGACCCATTCGTGCTACAACTATACAATTAATATAGCTGCAGCGTGGCTCTATCACGTTAAATATATATACCGTAATATCGTCGACAACGTGGGGTAAATAATTTAAAATTGTAACTAACAATTTACTTGGTACTTCGTTTTGAACTTTCTTACCATGGGCTTTAAAATATACGCAGGTATGGAGCACTGGAGCACGCGCCCGATGAGCGGCTGCAGATCATCATGGCGTACCTGGAGGAACTACACAAGAAGGGGCCCCCTCCCCCGCCGACCGCCAGCGAACCGACGAGACGCTCCAAGCAATGACGTCACACACACAAAACAGAATAAAGAATACACGAACAGGATTTATTTCATTTTCCCTTATTTTTACCGTGCACTGGAGGTGTAAGAATATACCACAATATAATGTCCTCCAGACCGAATTTCGGCCACGACGGCCTGCCTCAACGGAGGCTAGGCATCGGCGCAGGACAGGATTATAGTGCCCAAGTGTATGCGCAAGCACAGGTGCACTCTCTATTGCCTCACTCTCATAATCCGATGGGACGGTAAACCGACACGACCGGAGAGAGAACAGGCGCAGGACCAACGGCTTTACGTGCTTTCCGAGGCAAGGGGGTGAGACACCGCCAACTTCCTGACTCTAGGCAACTACTGAGAATTTCTTGACAGAAAAACTCAATAATTCGAACCCAGGACCTCATGATCAGCAGTCGCACTACTACAACCACTAGACCAACGAGGCAGTCCACCACAATATATTGCATACAAAGTAAGAATATAATACATATTTGCATAGTTACCAGTTCGGTAGACTCTGGTGCCCATCTTTTAGTTTTGTTGCCACTTACGACACCCACAGGATAATATGGGGCAGCGGATATTCTTACACCACGTCGGTCCCAACAATTGTTTTTTGTGGTCCAAAACAATGTTACATATTTAGATATTATGATAGATGTTGCACTTTGTATGTGGTAGAGCCACGCTGGAGCTATATCATAGTTGTAGCACGAATGTGTCTACTCGACCGGGGTAGAACCACGTTTTAACAGAATATCAGCGTAAAATAGCAGCTTAATGCTGCTGTGTTTCGTATGGTGAGTGTGGAGAACTGGAGAGCCTTTTTTTACTGGAAACGAGTATTCCATCTTAGTCCTCAGAGGTGACAACGCATCTGCATTTTGATTCATAATCGAGGATAGATGTAGATGTCTGTAGGCCACAGCAAGCTCTAACCATCAGACGGACTGTATGCTCGTTTGTCAACTTTGCACTATTAAAAAAAATCATAATCACTGGAAATTTCAGCTTCTAATGACATCATTGCCTAGCAACAACTAAACATATGATTCGAGCATATTTAAAATATTGTTAAAGCTGGGATATTGGAAAAGCTTATGTTATAATACTATATCCTCTTCTTCATAACTCCATTTAAGTTTACTTCTGCATATAGATCTCTCCCGTTGTAGGAATGATTAACGATCGCATTAACAGACGTGGGTAATATTAAACTTTAACAAAATAACCATCAAAATCAGTTTACATTTTTTTATAGGATAGAGTGACAAACGAGCACACAGTCCACCTGATGGTAGGTGGATGCTGTGATCCATAGACATCTACATCTATCCTTGATTACGAATCAAAATGCAAATGCGTTATCACCCGTGAGGACTAAGATGGAATGCCTCGTTTCCAGTAAAAAGGGTCTCCGGCTCTCACAGAATAAGCTGCTATTTCACGCTGGTATTCTGTGAGAGCGTGGTCCCGCCCCGTTCGAGCCGATGCATTTTTGCAACAATCAACAATCAGGGGAATTTTGCTTAAGATGACATATTTTTGTTTTAAGATAAATATACAAACACAAGCTAGTGCTACCAGTTTCTCGACTCCACAGTGTCAGTAATTCATTCTTGGGGCAAGGTATACGCTATTGCAACAAAGTCCCAGAAAATATACAAGGTCTCTCTATTACCAAGTTTAAATATTTAATTAAACAAAAACTATATCATAGTACTATTATGATATAAATGAATACATGGTTGATAATAACTCCTGGGAATGAGGTGGTCGTTTCCGAGCTGTTTCTAAAATAAATTTTGTAAATATTTAGTGACCCTTAACGTAAATATTATTTAAAAAAGTCCCGCTGGGTTTCTTGCTGGTTCTTCATAGGACAGAGGTTTTTTTTCCCAGTTACGTAAAATATGGAATTTCGATAAGAATTACTTGTAATTTATATTGAATAAAAAATTATTCTATTCAAAATAAAAATAGCCATGTCAGATCAGTAACTTACCTATATTTATAAATGTGTCTTGATCAGAGTTTTTTGAATTCGAATCCTCGTAGACCTGCGTTTTTTAGGCACGGACTTGGGTTCTATGCTATTTACTTTCTCGAGATTATTGTCATCGTCCAAAACGATAGGCTTCGTATTCTTTGAACGTCTGTTGACTTTAGGTTTTTTAACTGCAGGTTTAGATTGCACAGTATAGAATATTTATTTCCCTTTGCGTTTTCTATCTTATCTACCACGGGGAGTGTTCTGAGGAATTGTTCGGATTAGTTCCAGCCGCCAAATTTCACGAACGCACATCGCGTCAAAATTCACGATACTATCCTCACCATCTGGTTGCTTGGCGGTCTACCACTGTGCGTTTTACTAGGAGTTTTCTTCCTCGTACGATTTCTCTGTGGAATTGTTTACCACCGGCGATTTTTCCGGACCGATTCGATTCCCCTGGTGTTGCGGTTGATCATGGGCGGCGGTAGTCACTTACCATCAGGTGAGCCGCATGCTCGTTCTTCTATAAAAAAAATTAGCAAAATCATTACATACTTGTTGAAATTAATTCTGGTTGCAAACGTAAATGTATAAATAAAGCTATTTGATTGGTATTAGGGTTTGGGAATTCCCGACAATTTCAAAGTCCCGGGACACGAGACAGCCTACAATCAAAGTCCCGGGAAGTCCCGGGACCTCGAGACTTAAGAAGAATTACTTTTAGAAAGACTTTAAGAACAATTTTTTTAAGAGGGGTAAGCATTTTTTAAAGAAAATATACTAATTCTTAATAACTTTACTTTTATCTAGTAATTCTAGTATCTAATCATAGGTCGTAATCACAACATTGTTAAATCTCATAATCACAGATTTATTATATAATTAAATAATCTAAATAATATAAATAATAAACCACACTTATAAATCAGTATTTTAAATAATCAACTAACACAATAATTAGACTTCTTTGCTAATTTAATAAAATAGACAATCTGTTTCTGATTTTTGTAATAATGTCACCGGACAAGGAGAACACCCTCTCGTTTTCAACAGATGTCGGTTTAATTGTGTTTTATAACTTTATACAGTACATAGTTCCAAATTTTCGGTACGTTTTCCGGTTGCTTTAACCTTTTGAGCGCCACGCCAAAAACTCACTACCGTGTCCTGTACGCCAAAGCGAAAAGTAAACAAAAATACCTACGAAAAAAAACAGTGCTGCCAAGAGTTGATATATCGATAACACAAAATAACTTGTTTTTGTTGGTTTTTTATACAATAAATGAGTCTTTATAATCGGGTATGTTTTATTTAATCTTGTGCTGTCTTCCACTCTTTTTATATATGTACTTTGTACATAAATAAAAAACAAACAATAACAATAAAATAGTAGTAAACCACAACACTACTCTCCGTCGTGATGACGTCACTGTCACGACTGGACGACAACGGCGTAGCTGACCTTTCTTTTTGAAACTTTCTTAGAGATGTAGCCGTGTCGCACGTTGTGTATCGATTTCAAAATCGATGTAACCAAAATATACAGACATCTATTCAAAATATTTTATGGCAAGGCGTAGTGTGTGACAAGTGAATCACAGAAGAAAAGTCTTACGCTCTTATGATAAAGGGGGTTTCATATGATACTGATGTTGCTAAATGATTTTGAGATTGAGAAAGAAAATCGCACAACACAAAATGAAAATTGCTCTTCATACCTTAAGTAAAGAAAACACATTTATTATTTGTAATTTTATATTATTAAAATAGAAAAGGTACGTAATTATTCACTAATCAACAACTGTATATAGGTAATTATTCGCACTAGAAAAATCAGTCTTATAATATTAAAATCTTGGTCATGGAATAAAAAAATCAGTACTTATTACAGAAATCAACAAAGGGTACATAATTATTCAACAATTGTAAATAATTATTTGCACTAGGTCTAGTCATAAAATATTAAAATCTTGGTCTTTAACTCAATCAGTACTTAATATAGAAAACAACAATTAAAAATAATTAATAAATTATAGGTAATATTAGTCTTAAAATAATAAAAATCTTATGGAATAATAAAACATATATGTTTAGCTGGCCAAAGCAAATTTTCTAACGTGGTAGAGCCATGCTGCAGTTATATTACGGGAGTTAGTAGTTGTAGCACGAATGGGTCGGCTCAACCGGGGAAGAACCACGCTCTCACGGAATATCGGCATCAAATAGTAGCTTAATGCTGCTGTGTTTCGTATGGTGAGTGTAGAGAACCGGAGACCCTCTTTACTGGAAACGAGGCATTCCATCTAAGTCCTCACGGGTGAAAGCGCATCTGCATTTTGATTCGTAATCGAGGATAGATGTAAATGTCTATGGGCCACAGCAACCACTTGCCATCAGGTGGACTCTCTCGTTTATTACCCTATGCTATAAAAAAAGAAATTAACCGTAAAAAGACTATAAAGTGTATTCCTACCTCATTGAGGTAGAGTTAATCGAAAACGAAAAACTTTGGTTTCACGATAATTTTAAATTTCCGAAAATTCATCATCGTCGACGCTTTCCAAAATCCGAATGAGTTCTGAGGAATCGTTCATGTTGCACTGCACTAATTTTCCCGCTAATCGCTTATGACGTCATCAGTGTGTCGTCTATACTTGACCACGGCGCCCAGTGAACTGATTTTCGATGTCGCGCTAAGGATGCGCCAGAGTTGAGATATTAGATTTATTATGCGAAGATAATTTGTTATTTTTTTTTAAATTCATGTAGCTAATTATAGTTTTATATTTCTAACCTTTTGTTTTATTTAAATATCAATAATAATAGAAAAAAATAACACGTTTGAGCTTAATTTTGAATAGTTTTCAATAAATTTATGGCTAACGCATTACAACACTAGCGGTCTAACATAGACGACTTTGGCGTGCTGGACATAGTATTTGCTTAGATAAAAATCCATTTTTTTTAGTTCAATGTTTCTTAGTACTTGTGGCTCTAGAAGACTTGTTTTTTATACTCACATGTTGCTGGGTTATTCTTTTTTGAGGGGTGTAGAATTAAAATACCAGTAATAATTTTCCAATGTCTATATTTCATATTTTTGTGGGCCGGGTTTTTTTGTCATCTATAGACGTCGTTGGCGCTCAGGGCACGCGGGTGCTGGTCACGTATAGACGACTTTGGCGCTCAAAAGGTTAAACAACTGAAACTCCTTTTTTAATGTTGCTCTTTTTTCCAGAATTTCGGGTACATTTTCTTGGATATTTTTTATTGATTTTACAAAATACATGAGACATTTGTTTTTACAAAATACTCGTCAGGCTTGTTGTGTACTTGAAAACTACTAGTACTAGGTTCAGCGCCCATTATTTCCACATCTAGTGTCCGAATTCTACACATATTTTCGAAGCCTACAAAGTATTTTCGAAAATATCCCTATTGCTTTTGTATTTTTATTTTGTATTGTTACAGTTCTTCCGCAAAGTCAATTAGTGCAGTTTTACTAATATTCGAGGTAAAAAAAGTCTGTGTTTTGAGACTGTGAGTTGTGGTGGCCAGTGTGCAATTATTTTAACAAGCATACAACTCGTTGTGGTCTTCTCTATTCTAGGTAAACTTTCAAAGTTTAGAGCCGTGGTAGCTCAGATGGTTAGCGCTCGCTGTAAATTTCACAATACGCGAGCAAACCGGATTCGATCCCCGCCGGCACCAATGAAATTGTTAATTGCAATTTTAAGTGCTGATTTACCACGTGCTCGGCGGTGAAGGAAAACATCGTGAGGAAACAAAAAAATTTCGAAGACATGTGAAGTTCGCCAACACGCATTGGGGCAGCGCGGCGGAATATTTCTTGCCCTAAAACCCTCTCAGAAATGAGAGGAGGCCTGTGCCCAGCAGTGGGACGTATATAGGCTGTAACTTTACTTTACTTTTTTTCAAAGTTTCGAAGAAGCGCTTCGGCAAATCGTTATTAGTCATTGTCGATTGAATTTTTTGAGCAACTCGTCAATTACTGCTACAGATGTAAGTAATGAACTGTTTTGTCGACCTAAAGCTTCCACAGCTATCTTGACTAGCTGCAACAAATCAACAATTGACTACAAAAGAAGATTGTCTTCATTCCAATTGTCTAACATGTTTAAATCAATAAAAGCTTTCTTCACGCAATTTTTGAGCTTCAAAAACCGTTACGCCATCACAATGATGGAACGCCACCTTGTTTTAACATCCAGTAATAAACTGAGTTCAAAAGAAGCACCACACCACACTCACATCATAAATGAAATTGACGACTGACTGACCGAACTGACATAGACACAATCCAAATATATAAAGTCATAATCTAAACGTCACGGAATAACTGATATGGCAGCGTGATGGCAGCACGGCAAATGCATTCATTGTGTTGTGTGCTCAGTAGTTACGTAATAGATCAAGTAATTATTCATTAAACTAACGGATGGCTCAAGGCTCCTTCAATTATTTGAAAATAAAAATAATTACATAACAATTTCGACAATCTTGTCTCGTCTCGAGTCTCGACCCGAAAGTCCCGGGACTCGAGACAACTAAAATTACGAAAAGTCCCGGAAGTACAATACCCAAACCCTAATTGGTATCCAAGGATGATTCTATACATAGAATACTATAGAATACAATAAAATAGCTGTCAACCTTATTTCGTACGAGGATCGGCGTCACCGGGAGCACATATACAAGCAATTACGTCGTATTATCACATTTTAGACTTCTGATTAATGTTTTTGACATATAAGTGTAAGCATTTGTGCCAAATATAGAACACCATGAATTCACGATCTTAAACTAAATATGTTCCATATTTGGAACATTATGCAGTATGGTAGCTATGTTTAACAGTTCCAATATTATGTATCAGCATTGATTTTTTTTCATTATTTGTACTAAACCGTAGCTCCACCCGCGTGGATTTCGGTAATACCGTACTCCCTAAGGAACATATGTATGAATAAAAAGAAATACATTCATCAAATTTCATCCAAATCAGTTTAGTACTTTTGTCGTAATTGGGAAACAAAGAAACGTTCAACCTTTCACAATTTATCATTATTAGTACGATCAGATTATTAATGAAATAAGTAAATCGATAATCAGTGACGTATTTTTGTGTGCATTCCTGCAATTTACAGCGTTGACGATCCGTTTTCCATTCGGGCCAGTGGTTGAAACCATCGCCCGCGATTTGAGTAGAAGGCAGTTCTATGCGTCGTCGCCGTTTTCCCTTTTTAATAGCCTCGGCACCTTGATTCACTGGACGTCCACGTTTTCGTGTGGTTGGTGTAAATACCTATGGATCTTGGCGCATCAAGACGTATATATAAGTCTTCCAAATATAATTTAAAATCTAATAGCGGCATGTAAAATCCCTCACCATTCTGTTTCATCGCTCTTCTCCAAAGCAGCCAACTGTTAACACAAGTCAGATCGATAAAGTGGAAAAACAGTGTATGGTACCACATTTTGCTGCATATTTTTTATTCTATAAAAGCCTAACATGGCGTCTAACAAATCGACTCCACCCATGATTTATTATAAATACTAATAGCTTTAGGGCAATGTACGTTAATTTTGCCTTTATGGTTTTTGGAATACCTTTTCACATTCTCCATGGGTTTTTGGCCTACATAGGTAGAACACAGGCTTACTATTTTATTATCTACCCAATTGGTTACTGATAACTTTACATCATCAATAACAGTAGCCTTTTCAAGGCAAAACCCTCGTTTTCTAAAAAAAAAAAGACTTCTTGTTTTTGTTAATGTTAGAAACTCTATTGAGTTGTATTGTCCCTAAAGGCAATAGACCTCTTCGGTGCAAATTTGCCATTTATTGTAAACTTGTATACCAATTATCCACGAATATTTTATGGTTTAAGTCGTCAGCGACAGATACCAATAATCTTTGCACAACATTTCCAGGAGCCTCAAGGTCAGGGCAGTTTTCAAGCGGACCATAATGTTTACCACTGAATACTTCAAAATCATAACTAAATCCGCTGACGCCGCTTAGTACAAAGTTTAGATAGCCCCATTTGTGTGGTTTTTTTAGCATTGTATTGTCGGATCCCTGAAGCTTTAGCTTTAGTAGGGATCATTTGCTCATCAATAGCCACAAATTCTTCGTCGGGGGTCGTATTTTTTGAATTTTATCAAAGTGTTGGTCATTTGGTTTTAATTCTTTTGCTTTGTCAAAAAAATGTAAAAACCTCTTGTCTCTTCAAATTTGTTGCATGTCATCACATTTGCCACTTTTTCAATATATGTGCCTTCTTTCCAATAATGACGTGTAGTTGGCAGGTGGACTATTGACATGTAAATTATAATTCCAATAAATTTGTGGATATCTTCATTTATAATTACATACGCAATACAAGTTTTCGGTTGAAATTTGAGATGCATATAAATTACTCTCCTCTTCAATAAGATTTGTAGCAGACGATTGGAAAAAGTACTTAAAAACGGAATAGGAGTTCAGTTTTTTAAATTCTTTTTTAACTGCATTATTTCATCTGGAAGTGCTTCAGATCCTAAAAAAGCAATATTGGACTCATCGTACCGAATACCTTCATCAGACCAAACCAACTTTACTTTTCTTCCCTTAGTTGATGTAGAAGGGCCTTGTTCTGTAGAAGGTTCGCTCAACACTTCCACTTCTTCTTCAATAAAATTAGAAAGAATCTCAATGTCCCCTGCTTCTGGTTCACTTAATTCCTCGTCCTCTTCGTCTTCTTCTTCATCTTCACTTTCCGGTATGAATAAAGGATCTCTAGAAGCTCGACTTTGATATTCATCATCGTCTTGGGAGTAAATATATCGTACGTTGAGGGCGTGTTTTCACTTTACCTGAAATTATAATATACAGTATACAATCGCAATTTGGGTCCATAGCAACATAACAACATGAAAACTATGGTGTTTTATGAAATTAATTATACTTGATCAATAAGTACGCAATTCCAACTAATATTATAAATGCGAAAATTTTTGTTTATTTGTTTGTATGTCCTTCTTTCACGCCCTAACTAAGCAGTGAATCGACTTGAATTTTGGCATAGAGTTAGCTGAAAGGGCATAGAGTAATATAGGCTACTCCGATATTATTATGTTCCTGTGGGACAATATAGGATGTGCGATGTAACCCAATTCCACGCGAGCGAAGCCACGGGTCGAAGGCTATAGTATGCTATATTCTAAAATATTATTAAAATATCTAGGAGTCAAGCGGTATACACGTTGTGTACAATGGTACACGCGCCTGAAAAAGTTCATGAGTGCTCGCTTGGGCTACACTTGTAGCCCATTTAAAATTTAAATATAATGAAAGATAACGGTTTTATTTTAAAATAAAACACATTTTATGTTATTAATGACATTTATTAGGTAAACTGAATTTAAAAAAATTATCTTCTCTTTCTTAAACAAAAAAATATTGACTAAACTTCAGACTTCTTAAAAAATCACATAATTTTTACTTCTTTAAGATCAATCACTTTTGGTTTAATAAAATTCAATTTTCGTTACATGAAGGACCAATCAAAATTTGGTGATCAGTACATATACGCCTGTAGCATTTTGAACAAGTTTTTCTGGTGCTGCGATAGCGAATTCTGCTACAAAACGCACAGCGTGCAACCTCACCACGAATTAGTATATTTCCTTGTTGAGGAGCTTCCGAAATGTTCAACAATAGTTTGGCTTTTGTTTTAATGCTTCCTGGAACATTATCCTGATAAAATCGTTCTAAAATTAATGGTTTCACAAGCTCAAACCCCAAAGACTGAAGAAAAATGCGTCTGATGATGTTTTCATTTAAATTATTCAACTGATGAATAACTAGGCCATTTATAGCGGCAATATTCAATAATTAAAAAATAATGTAAGAGGCCAACGTCCACGATTTCTAGATACGTCATATTGACGACACATCCTGTCCACAATATCCACCCCACACTTTGTGTGGTTATAAAAAGTTACGATTTCAGGCTTTTTTGAGTCGTCGGTAGTAGCATCTATTGCTTCATCGTGGTACATTGTTGACAATAATAAGACCGTTTTGTTCCTTTTTGGCACATAACTGACTAGTGTGCATTTTTTCTGAAACCCAAACGAAGAACTATTTATTTGTCGGTCCTGACTAGTCTTGAAATTTGTGAGTATTTCTGGCTTGTTACTCTTGAGAGTGCCGACAACAGTAATTATTTTTTCCAAAAGCTGCAATGCCACTGGATAACTGTTAAATCAGTTATCCATCGTAACATTACATCCCATAATTATAAGCGGCTCTAGTAATCTTTTGGTGACGTCTGCAACTTTGTTGGATACACGAAATGGGCCTTCTGGTTGTTCAGCTCAATTAACTTCAAAGTTGTAAATATACGGGCATTTTGTGTCCACTACCATAAATATTTTTATTCCAAATTTTGCTGGTTTGTTGAGTAGGTACATAATAAAATCACATCGACCTCTAAATGCTACGAGTTGCTCATCCAACGTCATGTGTTCACTTGGAGTATAATATTCTAAGCAATGGTTTCTCATACTCTCAATAAAGCACCGTATGACAGCTAGCTTATCAATTTCTTGTCTTTGAGTGTGAACGAGAATGTCATCAAATCGCAAAGATCGTAGTAGGAAACGAAATCTATTTATAGACATTGTCAGATAGACCAGTTCACTTGCTCCTCTGCTGTACATCCTGTTCACTAACGACATTCCCATCCCGTCGAAAGGTGTTCAGCTCTCCCTCTTCGCAGACGACACTGCTATTTACTGCAAATGTATCTCACAACCCTTCATACGGAACAAGATCCAAAAGTCAGTTGATGACCTAGGAGCTTGGTTCAAAAAATGACGCATCGATGTGAACCCGGAGAAGAGCTCCGCCGTTCACTTCGATTATAAACGACGCCGTCTCAAAAACACTCCACCAATACGTATGCTAGGGACCCCTGTCCCCTGGCATACGACCGCCAAATATTTAGGTGTCACTCTAGACACAGGACTCACTTTCAAGCCCCACGTCAAAAGAGTAACCCTTCACGCACGGTTTTATCTGAGTAGGCTCAACAGTATGTTGGACCGACACAGTAAAATGTCCCTTAGAAACAAGCGTACCCTTTATAAGGTCTGTATACGACCAGTCATGTCCTACGCCGGCCCCGTTTTTGCCCACGCCAACCCTAAAATTATTAATGAACTCCAAATAGTTCAAAACCTTTTCTGTCGTCGAGCTGCGAACGCACCTTGGTACGTCCGTAATGCTGACCTTCATCGGGACCTAGAGCTCCCCACAATTCAACAATTTCTTCAAAAACTCTCTGAGAACTTCTTCAAAGCCTCAGAGTCGCACTCAAACCAATTAATTCGTGAGGCAGCTACTTATGCAGCCCCACCCCCCTCTCGCTATCGAGTCCGCAGGCCGAGAAACCTCTCTCGGACCCGCCTCATAAACTAACAAACGACCTAAACTGCCTCCTGGCGGCTCAGGCCGACTCTAATTAAATTAAATTATTTACTCATAATTAATTTGCCTTCGTAGGCACTCCCTCAGCGGCTCGTAGCCGCCTGCGCCCTCTTTTCCCAAAAGAGGGTCGCTCACGATAAGGCACAATAAAGCTTAATCAGCCGGTTGCCTGTCCCCAAAGGCGGTTTTTAAAGGGTATTACTTAGGGTCCTCGGTAGGATGTGAGTCCCTCATAACCACGATAGACCGGCTATCGTGGTATGCGTAATGCATTTTCCGCCTCCCTACGTATAGGGTAGCCCTTTAATTGCTTCGGGCGCAAAAAAATAGACCAGTTCAAAGCCGGTCCCAATGGAGTTGTCCCAAAAGTAAGATTTTTAGATCCTGATCCTGACCTATAAGTAACTCAACAAACGCTCTCATTTCAGTAAGATTCGTAGGCTTCGCATCTCGTTCTCTTTGGTATATTGTTTTTATAGTTATTAATTAATATTTATACAATTTACCAAGGATTCAAAAACATCAGGGTCAAAAAATAACTCGAAACATTGAAGAGGTGTGCTGGCATTACAAGCAGCACCCTTTGGTCCTAAAGGTCTTTGTATAATGTTGTGAGAACGTACCCTTGTTGCAGGAAATGAACGTTTCCTCCATTCTGTTTCATTTCGTGACTTATAAGTGGCTAAATCTGCAAGCGGTACACTGTCATCCGAATCACTGTTGTTTTGTCCAGCAATCCCATCATTTTCGTCATTTTCTTGCTCTGTGTCAGAGCTATGCGGAGAAGGAATTGTATTTTCTTCTTCCCTCAAATCCTCTTTCCTGTTCGCTTACAATCAAATCATCCTCATCTGACTTCTCTTCTAGCCATCTCAACATATTTTCTTACATTCTGCGGTCCATATTTCCGATCTGTTTCTCAAATATCAACAAAAAGTAAGTTTACATTTTATAAGTATAAATATAATACTAACGTTTTGAATAGAATGATATTTATCTTTCTATGTCATGTCATGTCTTATATGTTAATTAAAAAAATATTTCACACCTCAAAAGTTCCGCTAGTGCACGCGTGATCTACATACGTAGCCCAATAACTTTAAATCGTTATTACTCGCACGTGCGCCAGCGTCGAGCGCTCACGCCACACTAAACCCGTCGAGCAATAACCAATCGGAGCTTAGCTGGAGGCTCAAAGTTAAATCACACGATTTCGTGAAGTTATGAACAAAAACAATACCCTGGGCCACATATGTAGCCCGCGCGTGTACTCGCGTGTTAAATAAATCAGTGACTTGTCCGATTCAATATTTCAAACATTTTAAAGTACAGACTTTCTTTCTAATCTTGTTTTATTAGGTTCATAAATACCATAATACAATAAAATAATATCATGTCTTAATTGAAATATTACCAGAAGGCATAACGTTCCATATATGGAACTGATAAGTTTCATATGTTAGTGCATATTGTTCCAGATTTGTCTCAGCTAAAATTGTCGTAATAGCATGTTGTTCCAAATATGGAACAATTTTGGATTGAAAAAAATATATAGTACGCTATTGTTTTACTTACGTGTTTTGCCGTAAAAATGTAGTGGATCCATCGTTCCTTATGGTAAATTAACAGTTTTATTTTAAAACGTAACCAAGAACCGAAAAAAAGAACATCGAAAAACTACAACTTTTCACTTGCTTGAATCGACACGATCAACTGACGTAAAGGTTGTTTTTAGTTCGAATGCGTCCCTGTAGGTGCGCTTTTTTTATGTATTGAGATAGGCTACTCCCCCACAGAAATAAATAAATTTTTATGTACGATCACAGAAGGCGTTAAGTGTTATAAATAACATAAAATTGTTAGTGTTCCAAGTTTGTCACACTATGAGGTAAAGGGTCACGAAACTTGGAAACGATTGATTGTGTTGACATTTATAGGTGTGAATTGACATGTTAGTGACATGTTGGTGGCTACAAGGGCTCCGCCCACTCCCCTGTTCTATTATGAAGAAGGCCACAGTATGTATTATAGTATTCTATGATTCTATATCATTTTCACAAAGTTTCTGGAACAGCTACATCGTCGGCCTTTGATAGCTATTTTTTGGAGCAATGACATTCATCTATTCTATCTGTTCTTTGGTATTCTTAGGATCAGATTCTAGAAGCATTGGCTGGAGAGATAAAATATTAACGTCTTGATCTTGTAACAAATTCATAACAACACTTTCTGACAACTGTTTCAGAGATAGTGGAGTATTTTCAGATTATTGAGGAATAGCGTCTTTGTTCGGAGCAGCGGTGTCATGTAGAAGCAAATGCGTATCAAAATTTGGTTACAAAATTGTAGGAGACAAGTGATGAGTTTCTACTTCTCTAAAAGTAGCATCAACCTCAAAATTTTTTTGGCCGTGAGAGTTAAGAATTTCTAAATATTTCTTTGTAATTGTACTTCTGCGTCATTGATTCTAAGGAATTTGATTCATCCTGATTTTGCTGGATCTGTGATAAACTACTAGCAATCTGTTCCTCACTGTTTAATTCGTTTTCGGTAACTTCGCTAGGTAAATATATGTCATCTGGGAAAATGTTTGGATTGAAGGGATAAATTTTTTCAAAACCGCTTGTTATATTTCTAACGGTAGTTACATTTTCGTAAACTCTTCAAAATATCTGAGCAACTTGGTATAGGCATATATCTGAGCAACTTGGTATAGGCATACGGTTCTGCCAGGATGATTCTTCATCTAGGTTGCCATCTCGCGGTCATAATACGCTTTCAGTGGACCAAAAATGATACATCAATCGGCTGCATTCGGTGCGTGCAATGTGTTGAAAGACAAAGCAATATCATGCCGTTGGCCGTGGCAAAATCAAGTGCGTCCAGATTTTTGTAGCTGGAGTGACCATCTAGGATTAGCAGCACCGTGTTAGTTACAGAAACATTAACAAAAGCAATAAAGTGGCGCGTCCGCCTTACAAATAAGTTCCCAATCATATACGGGGTTGCACAGCTGTAAAGTACCTAGTGGAGCAATAATAATAAATAGTGGAAAATAAACTGTAGGTGGAACATAATTACCGATGGCAATAATACGGACAACAATTCGTGAAAATTTGATTCCGTTCATCACTAGTTATAGAACCGACCTTTTTTTCCGTTTGGATGCAAAGACTTCGAGGGGCTTTCGAACAGTGGTCAGTCCAGATTCGTCCGTTTTGTGATTCTATGTGCCTGAATTTCATTGTCTGTCACTGTTCTTTTTCGAAGAGAGAAAAACATCATTACTTGAGGTTTATTGAATGCCTTTGCCCTAGCTGCAGACGTCGGCTCCGGAGCTCTGAGTGAGATTTTGGATTTAGGATTTAGGATTGCTTTCTCTAAACCCTTTTAACCAATCCCAGCTATTTTTTCATTCTTATCAAATCTTTGATCCAGCCCCCTAAACTTTATAGAAATTTTCTTATTTTGGTTGTAAGGCGTGATTATTTTCGAGGTTCCCTACTTTTTTAAAGAAAAAAACAAAGAAAATTCAAATTTAATGGAGAACGTTTATTATCATTTGAAAGAACATTCTTTGGCATTTATTTTTTGAAGATTATGTCTATCAAATGTTGGCCGTTGCTACGTCGCAGATGGTCCATCCGTTGAGTCCAATTTTCGATGACTCGTTCGAGCATTTCGACTGGTAACTGGCGAATGACACGCGTGATGTTTTCCTCCAAGGCCTGAATCGAAGCTGGTTTGTCCGCATAAACTTTAGACTTTACATATCCCCAGGAAAAAGTCTAACGGTGTGATATCACACGATCTTGGTGGCCAATCGACCGGCCCAAAACGTGAAATTATGTGCTCACCGAAATGTTCTCTCAATAAATCCATTGATTGATGCGATGTGGGGGAAGTGGCGCCGTCTTGCTGAAACCAAATGGCGCCGAGATCACGAACTTCAATTTCAGGCATCAAATAGTCGGTTATCATAGCACGATAACGGTCGCCATTGACGGTTACGTTCGCACCGGCATCATTTTTAAAGAAATGTGGACTGATGATTCCACCGGCCCACAAATCACACCAAACCGTTGTTTTTTCTGGATGAAGTGGCAGTTCTTGAATCTCCTCAGGTTACTCTTCGTCCCAAATGCGGCAATTTTGTTTGTTTACATACCCATTAAAATGGGCCTCATCGCTAAACAAAATTTGCCTCTAAAACATCTGATCTTCTTGGAACTTTTCAAGAGCCCATAGAGCGAAGCGAAGTCGCTTGGGAAGGTTGAGCGGTTTCAGTTGTTGCACAAGCTGTATTTTGTACGCTTTCAATTTAAGATCTCGACGAAAAATGCGCCAAGTCGTTCCATACGTCAGTCCGAGTTGCTGCGAACGGCGCCGAATCGACTCTCCACGGTCTTCGTGTACACTCAGCTACGGCCGGTACGGTCTTCACAGCGTGCTGGACGTGATCTATTCAGTCAATATTATCGTTGCGTGTTGCGAATAGTACGCTCAGTAGGCCGATTATGTTGACCATATCGTCGTTGCAAATTTCAAATCTCCTATGTGTAAAAAGTAACTTTTCGAGAAAAACGAAATTAACTTCCTGCTACAAAAAAATCTTAGAAAATATTTTTATTCCCTCGGTTATAAAGAAAAACAAAGTGGTTCCAATGTATTGAAATATAAATAATTTTATATCATACGTTAAATGGACTAATTATATAATTTTAATTATTTTTTATTATTATCGAGCATGTATGCGTAGATATATGGATGTAAAGGAGGCGAAAGAGGTATGTCAGGATCGTGCCAAATGAAAGTCCGTAGTCTCTGCCTACCCCTCTGGGTGACAGGCGTGAGTGTTTATGTATGTTATATGTTTAATTATTTTTCTACACATGGGAGATTTAAAATTGCAACTTTTTGTCACATAGGTGGTTTCTATAGAATAATAAAACATTATTATTGAAATGAAACTAGGTACTATCATTATTATTTCGTGTTTATTAAATCAGATATGCAAAAACAATAATTATCTTTAATTACTATTTTCACAGTTTGACAAAATCTTGTACATTATGTACCTACTGAACCAAATTATAATTAATCTTTTGTGTTTATGTTCCTGGGTTAAACGAGATCGAGTCATAAAACGGATGATAATCTTTATCAATCACACTTTTTAATTCTTGCAAATGTTTGTATTTGCTTTCTGTGATTTTGAGGGGCTGTTGATATAGTTGCTGTGGTAGTAAACTTTCACGACTAGCTCTTCGCTGTGATAGAATGGTCCATTCGTCAGGATGTCGCAATTTACATAAGACAGACCCATCTGACAAGTATTCAGTCCTCGTATATCGACCACAACTGGATCACCTTTTTTCTTACCTGGTCTTATAGACTTGAACTCTAGAACTTGGATTCTAGTTCTTCATAATTAAGAAAGAAGTCGTAGTGGATTGACTTTACATCGTAAGGATTTCTTGGTCGAGCTTGCTGCATTCGAGCTACATTGTCACTCGGTGCATAAATGGGGGGGGTTTAATGTACTGTTCAATTGTTGAATGGACACTATTAACTTCCATCATGGTATGGCCTTTTTCCAGGTACAACTGCTCAACACTAATATTCATTCTTTGCGAAAGATCACTTAAAGCACTGGACAAAATCCGGTTTCGATTTTGATGGCTACACCCATCAGAAATTACAGTGACTTGTTCAGTTTCCGGCGCTAGGTTTGCTATATAATCGATTAAGCAAGAAGTAAACTCATTTGCGGATACGCCCCCATCAGCTTCATGCCAAAAGTAAATAGTTACTTTTCTCGTCTTGCAGTCATAGACAGTAAAGTTATGGCATTGTAACTTAAGTTTATAATATAAAGAGCGGGCCAAAAGCTTAGGTGCAAGTAGGACACTCTGCACATCCACTGTGATTACTACAACCTTTTCGTTCGCCGATTCTATGGCATCTTTTTTAGCTTGGCGTGCTTCATTCTTTTTAATTATGTGATCGTCATACTCGTTTTGTGAAATATTACCCGCTTTAAAACTACAACAAGTATCACACTGATCTTTACGTGAATGGAGAATTGCTATATTCTCCTGTTTCAAAACTCTTAGGAAAGTTGGTCTGCTTGCTGCTCGGTAACTGTGTTCTCTACACCATTCCACGAAAACGTCATGCATGTGTTTTTCAGACCTAAATGTCGACTCAACATACAGATTGCTGGAACTCGCTCGGCAATAATGACTGGGTACTTTAGGAATCAAGTCTATCCAAATTTTTACTTTTTGTGTTACGTGTTTATACTTTGGTACCAGTGCTGCACTCGATGTATTTTCGATGTCAAGTGTGGGTGAATCAACAAAACGAAGATCTTCATTAACCGTGTCAGATTCTTTTGTCCAGCGCTTAAAACTGTCTTCACCTAAAGATAGAGTATTTAAAAAAACAGTCTACATACCCGAACTTTAGTGCACTTTTCTTCGCAAGTGTTCAAAAAATATCATGTCCACTTCTTTTTTTCATTGAAGTCTGGTCTTTGCGGCGACGACGTCTAATTAATCTACGAACAGCAGCAGTTCTCACGAACGTTTTCTTTTCGGCCCATGTTTTAAGGCCCCAGAAATATGAATGAATAGCTTTACGATCTTCTTCCGTAATAGATGCACACAAGAATGAGTTTTTATGTTTTGAATCGGTGTTCAATTTTGTGTGAGAACATCGAGGTTTGATTTCTCTTTTTGGTTTTTCAACACAAGGTTTATATTTTCCATTATCACTCTTCTTAAATCCCAGGTAGGACTTACCTAAAACTCTAGCTTTTCTATTTAATTGCACAACGTTTTCTTTAGACATGAAATGATGTTCAATGTCCTCGTCTGTCGGTAGTATATTTTCTAAAGAGCTTGGCTCACTCGTTCTTAATAGTAACAATGGGACTGTCACTGTCAGATACAGACAACCGCCGTTTTCTTTTTTCTGAGGGAGGAACCCAGTGTGGGTCTTGCACACTATCATCGCTCTCAAGTGAGAGAATGGCATCCAAGCCTGGAGATGGTAGCTTGGCAGAACGTACTGATTGTGATGATACGGAAATATTGTTCAGATTTTAATTTGCTGCACTGCTCGGCTGTCCCATTTCAAAACCCAGCAAGGGCTTAAAACTAAATTTTACAGGAAAGCACTTAAACGAAAAATAGGTTAGCCTTTGAAAAGTATTTATGTTAAGTAAACAATTTACTGTTGTTTGTATAAAATACTAAATAATGCACATATAGTACTATCAATATTTTAATATATGTGTATATTACAGAATTTAAAGCCCTTCCTAACTTTGATAATTGACATGAAATGGTTAGGTTCATGTAACAACGAGTTTCATAACATAGTAAGAGCACTTGCTAGGTTTTACGGAACAGGTACTTAGTATATCTCATTGATTAAATTCTAGTAAATCTAAAGCCTTGTAATTAAAAGCATTATTAATTGAATAGAAAAGTTTATTAATTTATAAAAAAAAGGCTATTCAACTGCAGACATTTGTCCATCATTTGTCAAATCGGCAGACGAGTCATTGACGGGTAAATTATTCCAAAATGATTTTCTTGATTCCGGCATCAAACATACCAATTTATTAATAATTTCTTCTTTTTTATTTTGTTTAATGCCTCTTGGGGTGTCAAGACTTTTAGGGAGCTTAGTGCAATTAAATTTTTTCACCAGGAAGTCCAATTCCTGGAGGGGTTCATCAAATCTGAAAAAAAAGTTAAAGTTCATGCCAAAAAAGTCAAACTACTTAAAATAAATATAACTAGACTTAAAATAAATATTATATTATAATAAATAAGTAATACCTTGTCTTATAAAAAAGGTTTGTTGATCCAGTGCTAAATTCAACTTGCACAACAGAGTTCAAATTAAATTGCTTTAGCGGTTCATTAAGACGTGCCGCTGTCTTCTTTTTCGGTCACTCATATCTACAATTGATTTCAATAGGTTTTATATTTCTCCTTGATTGCATCACTGTGTTTTTAAAATCCTGGAAATCATATATATTCCTTTGCCTCCTCATTTTCATTTCGATATTGCCATGAACAGCATCCGCGGACATGTGAGTATGGCCTTTGGTTAAATAGCTAATAGTTACTGATTTAAGATTATTCAAGGAGTTATTGACTATCATGATCATTGCAGTATAAAGGGTCCAATTTTTGTTTTGGGCTGTACAATTATCAGTCCATATATACAAGTGCTCCATGTCCCTATTAGCCTGTATGAAAGCATATATGGCGTTCATAATATCACTCGCCTCTCGTCCAGCTTGAGCTTCATGCCAAAGGGACATGTGGCAAAATCGCTTGACTTCTTTTCAATTGGAGCAAATGTTAAATTAAATGTAATCAAACGGCTCATAAAAAAAGCATCTTTAATTTCAGGCATCTCTGGTAAAATAATCACCTTTTGTAAATCCATTGATAAATATTTAACTCTATTTGAATTTTTGCTTGATCCATCTAATCTGTATCTTTGTAAAGCAGAGTCAGCTTTGAACTTATGATTTTCATATTTCGTTCTTATTTTTTCAGGCATCGAATTAACATTGCTGTAATTCTTCAGTTCTTGTTCATACATTAAGCATTCTACACAGCTATCACCTTTAGGCATATGAAATGATATTTTTAGTTTTTTTTATATTTTGCCTGTATAATTCAACCCCACATTTAAAATTGGATTTTTCTGCTTGAAGTCTTTGTACATTTGCTGTAATGTTAAGTGTCTCGGCAAATATTTAGTCAATGGCGCATTGTGACGGCGATAATGACTGACAGTTGACTGAAAACTCATGATGTGCTCAGTTATTATGCTTGCATCAACTTTTCTTCGATTGCCACCCCTATTTTCTTTAGAAGCAGATGCATTTAATATTCCTTTCTTTATAGTTTTACTAAGTTACGTTATCACGCCATCAGTTTTATATCCGAGTTGCCAAAAAAAAGTTACGGCACACGGGAATCAACTCGTCTTTATTTGGCAAAGAAAAATAACGACTTTCGTTTTTAGAAAACGAATAATTAGAATTTGAGATTTGAACCTTACGTCGCTTTATAGAACATATAGTTATGCATTTATTGAGAAAATTACGCCTTGATACAAAATTTCGTTCCCAATATTTATCCCAAATCTCTTTCCGACTTTCAACTGAAAACTTTTTTGGCATTTGTCATCACAACTACATATTTACGATCATCGGATGCTTTATTTTATTTTTATTTGGTTTAGTAACATTTGATTCAGTGGCATTTACATATTGCGGATTGGTATTTTGTGTTGTATTGATTACTTATAATGAACATGATAAATTATCATGTTCATTATAAGTAAAAACTGGACCGGGATATGCAGCTACGAAGTGTATTTCAGGTTGTCTATTTTGATGCAGAGATTCAGTGGCAGATTGAGATATACAAGTACCCAAGAAATCCCGGAATGTATAATCAGTATCAGAAGAAGTATCTTTTACAGATTCAGACAGCTCAAAATCAGGATCTTCAACTGAATCGTCCAAATCGCTAAATGTAATTAATTCTTCAGGGTCAATTACACTTAAGGTGTTAGGTTTTAAAGCAGTGTTATTTTGCGAAGATGAAGTGGATAGTGCTTTGAATTCAACTGAGCCGTTATTAGCAGACAAACTGAAGCAAAGAAAAGAAAAATGCAACACACGACAAAAAAAACCGCAACTAATTTTAAAATAACGCACACATCAATAATTCCATTTTCAGCCAAAACAACAACTCTTGGTAAACTTAAAACTAAACATGTCTATCAAACCAAAAACAAAATAATAATCACGTGCATACTAATAGGTTGAAAAATATTAATGTTAGTTAGCATCATTACTTTATATAGGTACGAGTATTTCAGTGCACGTGTATTATAAGGCAAAAGAAATAGTTTAGATATAATGAACTTACTGTTTTTCCGTCTCTGAATCATAGTTTATATTGTTATTTTTAGCGGCAGCCACAATCTTTTTTGAACGGTAAAATTGCATTTGGCGATTCATTTTTATGAAGAACAAATCAAGTTACTGTGTTCACGTGCCGACGCCGATAACTGAATTGAGAAGCGAATGCTTGCGCTCACGTGTTGTGACATGCTGTGAACAACGTGCACTATCCCTCTCTTTCTTCACGTTCGGACTTGATTTCAAAAACCTAGTAAGTCACTTTAACCATTTTAAAACCTAGCAAGTCTCAGACACTTACTAGGTTTTGAAATGTTTAAAGTAACTTGCTAGGTTTTTATGTGGTCACGAGGCGGTGAATGGTACACTTACTAGGTATCAATGCTTTAAAATATCAGCTTTTTTGTGCGTTTTCAACGCTGGTGTTTTTGTATTGGGTAGGAACTTACTAGGTTAGGAAGAATATGCAATAAAACGATTTTTGTAAAAAGTGTCCCTTACTAGGTTTTGAAATGGGACAGCCGTGCTGAATACCTCATTACCCTTCTAAATTGGAATGTACGATAGCCCGAGTAGATATCACCAACGGCTCCTCTTCGTCATCACTACTGAACAAGATTGGCATAATATCCGCAGTAGTTGTTGGTGACAGTAACAGTGATGGCGTCTCCGATATCGGAGATATAGATTCAAGATTAATTAATCCTAAATCATCTGGCGTAATTAATAAATCGCCAAAATGTGGAGGAGATTTCAGCGATGCGGCGGCGGCGACAGAGGCGACACGGTCGGTATTATCGTCAGCAAACTCAGATTGAAGTACTAAATTTATCATTCGATGACCCCGGCCAGTAGTTTTATATTTTTTTGACATAATTACTAAAGTAACAACGCTAACAAAGTGTCTACGCGCGACAAGTTGCAGCTACACTGACACATGGCCTTGACAGGACGAATGTTTAGATTTGACGCATCTATCTCACTTTATTGCGTGCGTGACGAAATAATGTATTCTCTTTCTAGCACAAAATAGGCGCGAAATTGTAGTGTAGTGATCACATAGGATAATTTAATTTGCAATGTTATGAAATAAAATTGTTACTAAAAACTCCTATGTGTACAACAGACACATAGGTCATTTTGATTTACAATTAAATGTTGGCTGACACTTGAGAGGTGTTAAAAATTATACGTGCTGTTTCGATATAATAAAATATTCACATGGGAGTTTTTGCTAAGTATGGGTATTCAAAATAGCTTTTCAAATATCTGTAAAACACATTTTTGAGAAAAATGTCACATAGGAGATTTGAAATTTGCAACGACGATATGTTGAGCGAAGTGCACGAAACACATTCCTTACAGAACGTGAATTTACGTAATAAAGTTGAACGATTTGTAAACGTTGTTCAGGCGTAAGTCTTTCCATTATGAAATGCCAAACAATACTAAACAAAAATAACATGACAGCATGACACGACTCACACGTGATCTGTCAAAAAAAGGCTATTGAAAAAAGTATCTCTACCTGAACCACCCATTATTAAATCTGAATAGTCGACTTTCGAACTCAAGCTTTAAAACGACCAAGATTTACTGGAACACTATAGAAATGACGACAAAGTGTTGCTTGTGGCACATTAAAATTTTTAGACGCTAAGAGCCAACGCATACTATTTTCTTTTACATCTTCGACGGCCTTATTCATGTCTTCTTGTGACTAACTCTTCACTGATGTTATTTTGTAATTGCCAGGCATTCTGTATAGAAATAAGAAAAAACAAAATAAATACCTATCTACTAATCCAACTATAAGGGTAAAGTAAAGTAAAGTTACAGCCTATATACGTCCCACTGCTGGACACAGGCATCCCCTCATTTCTGTAAGGGTTTTAGGGCAAGGAAGTGTCCGCCGCGCTGCCCCAATGCGTGTTGGCGAATTTCACATGTCTTGAAATATTTTTTCTTATTCCTCCGACATGCAGATTTCCTCACGATGTTTTCCTTCACCGCCGAGCACGTGGTAAACCAGCACTTAAAATTGCAATTAACAATTTCATTGGTGCCGGCGGGGATCGAACCCGGATTACTCGCGTTCGTTATATTTTACAGCGAGCGTTAACCATCTGAGCTACCACGGCTCTTTACTATAAGGGTAAGATGGCATAATTGATATTACCAAATACGAGTAGATAATAAAAAATCGTTTAAATGTGATGGCAAAACTTTTTAGGTTAGAATACGATTTTATCAATATTTGTGCAGTGTAATAATCCCCATTTACAATTAAAATTAGTTCAAACAGAAGATACAAATACCTTACGTGTATTTTCACCACCAAACAAAAGCGTTAGCAAAATTTTTTCACATTAAAAACACTAAACGTTCACTATTTTGCGATGTGCATTCACTGTCCGCCAAAATGCACTTCGGTACCAGCGACATCTATGATCGATGTTGCCACATTGAATTAGTCTAGGTCTCTGTACTGCCATCAAAAATTCCCTAGTTATAGGTGAATTTAGTAACAAAAAAAGTCTCTAAATGTTGCTAAATATAATTTAATTAAAGAAAACGTGAAACAAAGAAAAATCGAACAATATATATAAGAATAAGATTTAGAAAAGAACTAAAACTCAAAGTCGTCGTCAAATATTGTTGTAGGGCTCTTCTTCATATTCACTCCCTTCATTAGTATGGACAGTTTGAGATGTACAAGATTGTTCCAAGTCCGTTAATTGTTTTTTTATCTCTAAAAGAATATTTTCCACTTCTTCGAACTGCGCATTTTGCGCAATTATTTCATCTGGTATCTGATAAGTAAAGCAATTAGTCTTAAGCTGCGTCACCAGTAGGCAAACAGTTAGCGGCTGACTGAGTGAGCCGCAAATTTGCAGCGAACTGAAATTTGAGTTAGCTGCAGACTCAAATCAATTTTCGTGCGTCACAAGCAAACTGTTAAGAGTTAGCCGCTTATTTAGCCGACCGACTGAATTATCACTTTACTTTTGTTGTACGAAGGCAGTGGTTGTGTTGGTCACGATGGATATTTTTGAAGTAATTGGTATCTTAGAACCGCTGAAAGAGGATAAAAGGAAGCGCTGGGTTCACCCATTATACAAGAAAAGGTTAAGCATTGGACAATTTCACACTCTTTACCCAGAACTAAGGAAACATCCAGAAAATACGACACCCAGTACATAGCTAAAAATAATATCACAAGAGATACATTATGTCCCGAAGAACGGCTTACTATAACTTTTTTTTGAGGTAAGTAAATAATTACCGCTTTAGGATTTAAAAAAAAATGTTATTTTTATTTTAATACAAAGTCACTTTCGCATTTATAGTTTTTAATTTAACAATCACTTTTCAAAATTACTGTATTATTAAATTGAATTAGGAACAAATATGGTAACATTAAGTTGGTAACCAGTCATTCCTCATCTTCAATGTGGTTTGAATCGCCTCGCAATATTGCTTCTATGTCTTCTAACAGTTGGGCTGAAAAGTTCGTATCGTTTTATAGAAAAACACATTTTTTTGGCAAAATTCGATTTTATTATTCAACATAGTTGCCATCGAGGGCGATACACCGATTATAGCGATCTTCCAACTTTTCAATACCATTTTTGTAGTACTCTGTTTCGGCGATTACTTCCTCATCGGCTTTAAATTTCTTTCCAGCGAGCATTCTCTTGAGATCTGAGAACAGGAAAAAGTCGCTGGGGGCCAAATCTGGAGAATACGGTGGATGCGGAAGCAATTCGAAGCCCAATTCATGCAATTTTGCCATCGTTTTCATCGATTTGTGACACGGCGCATTGTCTTGATGAAACAACACTTTCTTCTTCTTCAAATGGGGCCGTTTTTTCGCGATTTCGTCCTTCAAACGCTCTAATAACTCTATATAATAGTCGCTGTTGATGGTTTTTCCCTTTCCAAGATAGTCGATGAAAATTATTCCATGTGCATCCCAAAATACGGACGCCATAACCTTACCGGCCGACTGTTGAGTTTTTCCACGCTTTGGATTCGGTTCATCGCGTGCAGTCCATTCAGATGACTGCCGACTGGACTCCGGAGTGTAGTGGTGGATCCTAGTTTCATCGATTGTCACATATCGACGCAAAAATTCACTTCTATTGCGGTTGAACAGCTCCAAACATTGCTCTGAAGCATCGACACGTTCTTGTTTTTGGTCGATTGTGAGCTCGCGCGGCACCCACTTTGCACATAGCTTTCGCATACCCAAATATTCATGAACGATATGTCCAACACGTTCCTTTGATATCTTTAGGCCGGCCATAGACGGACCGCATGTTGCAGTCGAGACCGACTGCTCTAGAGCGGTAGCGTTGAAGTCGTACACGACTGCAACACGACCGCATAATGCAGTCGACTACGACTGCTTGGAGCAGTTGTGTTCGACCGCAAAATAATACTGATGCGAGTTCATTTACAAGAAGGATTTCGATGAAGAAACGCTGCTTCTTGTACTACTATTACGCAAGCGTAGGCGTAGAAGACACCGTAGTATGTGGGTGCGTCCAATACTACAATCAAGAGAACAGCATGGAATATTTCATACTTTGTATCCCCAGCTGAGAGAAGACGCTAAAAAGTTTTTCAACTATTTTAGAATGTCCGTGGTTTCATTTGATGAATTAGTTAGTATTTTAAGCCATAAAATACAACGGACAAATTCCAAAATGAGAAAAAGCATTGCACCTGAAGAAAGGATCGCAGTAACATTAGGGTAAGAAACAATGTTTTTTACACAAATTTTATTATACGCATACAGTGTATTATTTCAAATTATCAGAAAATGCTATGTATCGACGACTTCTGAGAAACAGATGTTTTGTCTCCTGCTGATACTGCTTCAGTATCAGCAGGAGACAAAACATCTGTTTCTTCAAGTCTCGTAGTTTGTAGTGGTCAGCTGGTACATGCTTGAGGAACTCCAGTGCTGTAGCCAATGGTGATATCAGTTTGTAGTGGTCGACTGGTAGATGCTTGAGGAGGTCCAGTACTGTAGCCACTACTGAAATCATCATAGCTTGGCTGCGAGTAGGATGACGATGACTGATGGCTGAACTGCGAGTATGAGGGCTGGTGATAGTTAAACTGCGAGCGTAATGAGGTCTGATTAGAATATAAATTGACGTCAGAGGATAACACTTTGTATTTTTTTATAACTTTCAGTATGTCTGTCTTAGCATCTAATTTGTAGTCGTCAGAAATTTTTTTAAAGTCACCGTGTAGAGCCATAAGAAATAATTTGTCATCATCGGTTTTATCATCAAATGTAGTTTCGTTGTATTTTTTATTCAAATTTATCGCCAGTTGTGTAATTAAATTGTCTTCTTTGGACGTACTAGTCCTCTTACGACCACGCTGTGGTATTTTCTCTTCAGTAACTGCATCTTCAGTCGATTCATTTTCCAAACTATCTTCAGTACCAGCTTTCTCCTCCGTCAATGGCAACAAGAATGACAACTGATGATAGTAAACATACTGTCGTAGTTTAATAGCTCCCGAGCCACTCTTAATTTTTTTTGTTTTATTGACATAACGTCTAAAGCCATCTCTTAACACTTTCCACTTCTTTTGAAGAGCTTTTGCTGGAAATAAAAAAATTTTTTTACAGATACTTGGCAACAGGGTGCACTTTCGCTGAATTAGAATACAACTATAGAATTTCGGCATGTACAATAGGGGAAATAGTGAAAGACGTGTGCGAAAATATTTGAAAGTATATGAAAGATATTTCTTTTGAAGCACTAACCCAAGATAACTGGAAAAATATAAAAAGTGGTTTCCAAAGACGCGCCAACTTTCCAAACTGCTTGGGGGCGATCGATGGTAAACATGTAAGAATTATAAAACCAACTGATAGCGGTTCCTTGTACTATAATTATAAACACTATTTTTCTTTAGTGTTGATGGCCGTCTGTGACAGTGACTATAAATTCACTTTCATAAATGTTGGATCATATGGAAGACACGCTGACTCGACAGTATTTGAAGACACTGAATTCTACAAAAAACTACAAAGAAACACGCTGAACATTCCTGCTCCTACAAAAATAACAACAACAGGTCCAGTTTTGCCTAACGTAATTGTCGCCGACGAAGCTTTCGGTTTACAAGAAAATATTATGAGACCTTTTGGAGGAAAGCTATTGCCAATAAAAAAAAAGAATTTTTAACTATAGACTATCTCGGGCCCGAAGATACATCGAATGCACTTTCGGCATACTTTCTAACAAATGGTGCATAATCCATCGGCCATTAAACGTGTCTGTTGAATTATCTAAAACGATAGTCAAAGCATGCTGCATTCTTCACAACTTTGTGCGTGAAAGAGACGGCTACAACTTCGAAGATTGTTTGACAATAACGGGTTTTGAAGACCAAGCATTGCAACAAAACGTCCAGCAAGGAGGACCAGTGCTGAACTCTATCCGCGATAAATTCGCTGACTACTTCGTAAGTGAAGAAGGACAATTAGATTGGCAATGGAAATTAGTATAGCATATAACTATAACAAGCATATTATGGAAAGAAACCGCGGATAACAGCTTTAAGATTGTTTACTAGAAATAATATTTGAGCTAAACAGCTAAAATTTAATAAAAAAAATGTTTGTACCTACTTCCGAATATCATTTTTTTCCTTTACACTTTTTTCGTTGAAATCAGGATCAAATTTCTCGCATAAGGCTCTCCATGCACCATCTTTCTTTATTTTGTCACTGTTCAATTCACTGCTGTAGTTCCAGATACATTCGTTTTCTTTAATTTCATTAATAAACAATTCGTCGTCTATATTTTCGAGAACTTTCGCCATTTTGGATGACAAACGAACAATCGACCAACATAAACAAAGGAAGCGAGTCGAGTGCGTGAGGTTTGTAGGGGGAGTGAGGCGGGAGCGGACTGAACCGGTTGCCTGCCGAGAGGAAGGGATGGGTACTCAGCTGCGAGCGGGGAGGGGGGGGGCCCGCGGTTGGCAGCAACCGCTTGTAGCGGTCCGTGTATTGTGGGTCCGGCAGCTCTAAGTAGTCGACCGCACGGCGAAACTCGCCCGCAGAGCGACTGCTCCGACCGCTCAGGAACTGCTCGAGCGGTCCGTGTATTGCGGATATGAATTTAGTATGGGAACTGCAGATCGCCGTGCGGCGACCGCATGTTGCAGTCGGTTTCGACTGCAACATGCGGTCCGTCTATGGCCGGCCTTAGACTGCCAGCTATACAAATCAACCTCAATTTACGATCTTCCAAAATCATTTTGTGGGTTTTTTTTATGTTTTCGTCCGTAACACCCTCTTTTGGACGTCCACTGCGTTCATCGTCTTCGGTGGTCATATGGCCTCTACGGAATTTGGCAGACCACTTACGAATGGTTGCTTCGCCCGGCGCAGAGTCCGGATAACACTCATCAAGCCACTTTTTGGTATCAGCAGCACTTTTTTCATCAAAAAATAGTGTTTCATTAAAACACGAAATTCCTTTTTATCCATTTTTTTTTCAAAATAACAAAAGTTGCTTCACTCAAAATGCTGTATCTCACAAACTAATAATCAGACAGCTGTCAAATTTATACACGTTTCTTTTGAAGGTTGGTACTACCTAAAAATGATATGGATTTTATTCTAGTGGCGCCATCTCATACGAACTTTTCAGCCCAACCAATACTTCCGCTGAAGAACCTGTAGAGCTATGTGATGGACTGTTTCGAGGGTAGTTTTGCACATTTGGTGTACTGCTGCTTCCACTCGCATAGCCATACTGATGTGGGTACTGGTAGGCATTAATTATTATGTACACTATATTTTATATTTTTAATAATTTTCATCACTTCGAACCGAAATTCAAAATTCTGTGTTGGGGACATTGTCTTCATTTCCGGTAAAATATTTAGTAGAAAGTTCATATCTGGATCGTTTTCTCTTTTTTTTTCATCGAGTTAATTAGTGCTTCTTGAAACACAGTCATCTTTTTTGGTCTACTGACATTAACTACCGAGTCAGTAGAATCATTTTCATCTAAAATAGCGCTACTGTCGCTAGACGTCTCGGCGCTAATATTGCCAGATGTCTGGTTGCTAGCTCTAGAAACATTTAAAAAGTGTAACATGTCCAAGTATGGTGTCTTGCGTTTTTTTGTTGCCCCACTTCCGCTTTTGACTGAGGAATCCTTATTTTTTTCTCTGGTGTGATAGTCGCGCAAACCCTTCCATTTTTTTTGTAGGTCTTTTACTGAAACAGAAATAATCGGTAGTTCAATATTCTTTCCAGATTCCTGTCAAGTGGACTAAGTTACAGAAAAATTTCACAAGACTTTCTTGTTGGAAAATCGATGGTATCGAAAATAATAAGTGAAACTGCATGCATTATATGGGATATTTTACAGCCACAGGAAATGCCGGAACCTTCTGAAGAATTGTGGCTAGAAATAGCAAAACGATATTATAAAAAAACCAACTATCCTAATTGTATAGGATCTATCGATGGCAAGCATATCCGTATTAGAAAACCACCAAAAAGTGGGTCTAACTATTTTAATTATAAGAAGTTTTACTCAATTGTTCTGTTACCCGTAGCAGATGCAAACTGTTCTTTTATAGCTATTGATGTAGGTGCTTGCGGACGAAATGCTGACAGTAATATATTTAAAGAAAGTGGTTTTGGCAAAAAATTGGCGTGTGGGTCTCTGAAGATTCCTAACTCAACTAAATTGCCTAATTCAAATGGATTGCCCCAACCTTTCGTGTTTCTTGGAGATGAGGCATTTGGATTACAAAAGCATATCTTGAGGCATTTTCCTAATAAAAGTTTAAATAAGGAAGAGCGAATTTACAATTATCGTTATAGTCGAGCTAGGAGATACATAGAATGTGCATTCGGCATCCTAACAAGCAAATGGAGAGTTCTGCATACACCGATCGCTACTAATGTGAATACAACCATCGCTAACGTAAAAGCTGTTTGTATTTTACATAATTTTGTCATAGCAAGAGAACAAGCACACTATGCACATATTTCGCGACGTACCTCAATAACTCTTACAAGTTCAAGGAGCCAAATTATTACTGTATTAAATTCTGGAAAAATAACAAGAGAAAACTTTAAAAATTATTTTCTTAACGAAGGAAAGCTACCCTGGCAAGAGAAATATTTGTAAGTTGTAGCTACAAGAAGAAATAGTGTAACGGAGTATGTAAAGCCGTAAATACTATGTAAATTATGATACTTTGTTTTATGTAGTGAGTGATACAAGTATATTGTTGAATAAATAATATATGGGGAATAATGTAGTCGTGGTAGTAAGGTACCTGATGGTAAGTCACCGTCCGTCCGTCACCGGAATAAACAAATAAGTCACGGTTGGACAGTTATATATTTCACGGTACAACACATAAAAACAGTCTCACATGAAGAAGCAGAAGGCGATTATAAATACGAAATTATACGATTACAAACAGATTAGAGATTATAGCAGAAATCACAGTTTACAGTCACTAACATAAAATAGGAATGAACACTCAAATAATATTTGTTATGCGTAAGGGCAAAGTTCGGCGTAGGCGCAAGCGGCACAGTATTCGCGTCACACGATCAGATTGCGACTGGCTGGTCGTTGAACATATCGCGACGTAGGCAAGGTACTCAGGTACACGGTGTTGATAATAATTAAAACGAATGTTTGTTTCCAATGTACTTCGACCGGCCGGCACCGAGAATTATACTATAATACAATACTAAAATAAAATTTACTATAATAAATAGAAATAATGTAATATATATGTGTGCGTGACTGTAATTGTATTGTAGATATATAAATGTAATAAATATTATAATATTAATATTAAATTGTATACATACATATCTGTGAAATAATAATTATTTCTTTAAATAAAATAAATAAATGTGTGCGTCGCCACAAATAAATTCATTAGAATGGAACTTACTCCTTTTTTGTTTAGTGTTTTCTTCTAAGTTTTGCCACTCATCGTATATAATATCAGCGACTTCATTCCAATTGCTCTGCTTTAATACTCTGTTGCTGTATTCTTCACTCGACATGTTCCATATGCATGGTCTATTCTGTATTTCACTAATGAACCTTTCCGTATCAAAGGACATCTTGGATTTTCAACTTGATTAGTTAGGTGCGATGAACTCTACACGATGATAGCTTTTTTCAAACTATCCGAATAATCAGTTTGCGGCAAACTGAGTCACTACGCCCGGCAAACAACCAATCGCCGCCGCCGACTGGAACCGGTTTTGGTGGGAGTCGGCCGCTCACTAAGATAGTCGGCGCGCGTAACGCTGTAAACTGCGTACAGTGAGCGCAAAACTAGCAAACTGTGAACACTCCATTTGAAATATATGGAAGGGCGTACTAAACCGATACGCCGCTAACTCAGTTGGCGTCTAGCAGTTTGCCTACTGGGAATGCAGCCTTAAGAATTTTTAACTGGTTTTGCAAAAACATAATGCTGTTTAACGTTGACACTGACCTTTTATTTCTTAGTTTAGATTTGATAATGTTAATTGTGCTGAAAATTCTTTCTACTTCAGCATTCGAATGGGGTAATGATAACACTGAAAAAGCTAGATCAGACAACTCTTCAGATCTGTGTGCTCCCGATGCATCTTTATATTTTTTTACTTCTGCCCAAAACGTTATGTCGTCGTTAGTATTCTCCCAATTTCGACAAATCGATTTGGTTATCTTCGTAGCCCAACTTTTCAGCCAATTCAGACATAGAAATATTATTATCTTTATCTTGGCGCAATTTACAGGGTGGGCCATAAGGGTGTTGGCGGTTTCATATTGAATTAAAAAAGAACTATGAAACATAACAAAAATATACTTGTATTTTTAAGAAGTAGAAACAGGAATTTTTAATCCTATATAAAAATAATGTACAAATGACTTCCCTCGGCTGCTTGGCTTTCTTAGACCCGAATTTGAAAATTTTGGAAAACTCGTCGAAAAGTTGGTCTCAGTATTTTGTTACTTTCCCGAATAATATTCCTCTTCAGCTGCTCTAAATTGGTCCGATTATTCTCGTGGACCACCGATTTGAGGTAGCCCCATAGAACATAATCGCATGGAGAGAGATCGGGGTTACGTTCAATATCCCCCCCCTTTCGAAATGAGTTTTCCGGGAAAAACATTTTTCAGCAGCTCTATGGATACCCTAGACGTATGACATGTGGCCCCGTCCTATTGAAACCACATCCTCGAGGTATTGCCTTGAAGTTCTTGCAAAGCTGGCACCAAAAAGTCTGTTATCATATTGCAATAATTGTTAGCTCTAACCGTCATCGCTTGCCCTCTTTCGTTGTCAAAAAGTATGGCCCAAAAATACCGGTTGACGTTATCCCAGCCCACACGACAAGCTTAGGGCTGTGAAGTGGACGTTCATGCAAGCGTCGGGGATTGGTCTCGGACCAAAACCGACATTTTTGCTTATTCACATGGCCATTAAGGTAAAAATTGGCCTCATCACTATACATCACGTTGTTAAAATTTTTGAACAGCTCGAGCTTCAAATTGACAAAGTTAAGTCGGCTATTGGCATCATCTGGTTTTAATTCTTCAAATGCAAATCACGCTTCTAAATTCGTCCCATAGTCGTTATTTTGATGTCCAAAGACTGACTTCTCTTACGTGTTGACTGTTGCGGATTTCGTTGAACTGAAACACGAACACGCTCCACAATGTCGGCTGATCTTGCAGAAAATGGGCGACCACGAGCCGTAATTGGCACTGTCGAGCCGGTTGTTTCGAACATTCTGATCCATTTCCGTATCACATTGGCGCTTGGAACTTCTAATAAAGATATTAATGTTTAATTCGCAACCATCCGCTTAATTAAATACAATGATGTGTCTTACCTGGATTGAAGAGCACCTCCCGCCCTCCCTCAATTGCGTGCACTAATCCCGTCACCACTAGTCCCAGCACCACTACACCCAAAACCACTATTCCAGGAAGGACACACCATCGACGATGATAATACGACACGTGTTTCGAATCTACACGAGGCATCTTCAGGCGATGTAGACTCTACGGCGGCTGACCGCTAAGTGAGCGGAACTTCACTTAAGTCACGTAAACCGTGTTCATGTCGATACAAACGTCGTGCAGTAATCACTGATTTATTGTTTTCGTAATACGCTCGGACAGAGAATGCACGATGCACTCCCGTGTACGGCTCCATGGCGACTAAATTTCCAGGAAGCAGCGCAGCTAACAACATATCCCCCCGCCACGCCGCGCCACGCGTTTCCGAGAAATTAAAGAATTAAATCGCCAACACTCATATGGCCCACCTTACTTTCTACACTCAACAGAGTCACTTTTTCCAATGTGACGTAGTTTGATGGGAGCCTTGCGTGCAACTCCTTAGCCAATTTAACATTGAAATCCATGGAACGTTTTCTCACAGAGTTTATCGTCGTAGGGGGTAATGACATCCGGCATAATTGGGATTCAAAAAGGTACCCCAAATATGGACAGGAGTTCAAATGACGTGAGTGACGACGAAAGTGCCATCAATTCTTTGAGTAAGTAAAGTGGATTTGATCTTTCGCTTTCGCAGTTTTTAGCACCAGTTTGTACTTCACTCAATGTACTTCTTAAAATAATGTATTTTTTATGTATTTTATTATATAAATAACATATATACAATTTATTTACCTCATCGGAATACATTGCGTTCCGTAAGTCTGCGGTGTATCACTTGGCAGAGAAATGTAATTTAAGTTCATCCCGTTGGGAAAGAATCCTTACCACGGCCGGTTCAATTGGGAGCCATCGAGTATCGCAAGACCTCAAGATTTTCAGCGGTTGTTTACCACTATTTATGGTTTCATATATTAATTTGTATTCTTCGCATCGTTTAGAAGAATGAGAAAAGCAATTGTATGTTTCTCGTATGAGAAATTCTATATTTCTAGAAAGTGTTCTTTCTGAAGCGTGGCTTACGGCTAACTGAAGTGAGTGACACACACATCGAACTAATACTAAATTTGGTAAGTCATGTTCAGTTTTTAGTATGGTATGGACAGCATTATTATTACCCGTCATAACGGAGGCGTTGTCAGTTCCAAGTCAACCATATTTTTTACGTTTAATCCCAACGTATTTAAACAATTAAAGCAGCCACGATTCCACGAGCATCAGAACTTTTTAATGGCTCTAAAGCCAGAAATGAAGATATGACTAATTCTTGCTCTGTGCTAAAATATCTTACGACTGTCCCAAGGAGTTTTGAAACGAGTTTTGACTCATCGATGATAAGGCTGAATTTTCTTAGAACTGATATCATCTGTTAGTTTGTGCTTAAAATGTGGAGTTAATAAAACATATTTGATATTTTCCGTGCATTTTGTCCTGTGCATTTTTAAATCAGTGGCAACTGGTGAATCCTTAAAAAATTTTTTCAAAACTTTGGTCAAATGGTCTATGTGTGATAGAGAACTATGTTCGGCAATATATAAGGCTAACGTATCTTACTTTTTGATATCTACATCTTTGAAAGTTGTAAAAAAATCTATCCTTTTATTTTTCGTTACAAATTCGCACTTTTCTGTACGTTTTTTGTAGCAGTGTGTTTTTTTAGGTCGTTAATTTTCGAATAAATTTTAGTATGACATAACAAACAAAATGCTTTTGTATCGTCGGTCATCACCGGTTTTAGCCAATTAAATTCGCCTTCGCATTCCTTTCTGTATTTTTGATTGAGGTTTTTTTCTTCAGCGGTACATCCATTTTATATTCTTGATTATTAATGAATTTAATTAAATAACTAACATTCACTTATAAATGGAAATAGATAAAATTAAACACACAAGGGATTTAAATGAAACCACTGTAAGTACCTACGTAAGTATTGCGCGCAACAAATCTGACCCAAGTTACACGAACAAAAACTAATGCACTCGCTCTTCCCAATCTATTGCTTGCCAAGGTCAGGAGGGAATTCTACTTGAGCTAACTAAAAAACAAATGCTCAAGTAGGAACAAAATTGCAGGAAAAACACACTTACCGGGGTGTGATTCTGATGCGGCGGACGACGCTTCCGATACGGTGATGCGACGTGAGGTGGGTTCTTCTGGGGTGCCCCTGAGATGCGATCTAGGCCAGTGGTGCGAAGAAATAGCGCGGTGCGTGACGATATCTCACACTATGTGAGGCGGTTACTTCTGAAGCGCGACTGCTCCAGGTGATGCGGTTCAGACTAGCGGCGCGTGGCAAGACGGCGCTCGAGGGCAGCGCGCGAGCCTTTATTGTCTCGGCTTTTCCCACCAAGCACCTCGGTCGGGCGCGCTTCTCATTGGTCGAAAGAATCGCGTCACCTTTTAGACTCCCCTCTTTCCCCTTTCAGTGTGTACGGAAGGGATATTAGGTCAAAGGATGGGTAAACACTTGGCAATATACCCTCGAATAAAATTAAAATACACGAATCGTTTCCGCGTAACCAATAAACAAATAAGGAGTGCAAACAACATGGCAGGTATAGTCCGACCAAAATAGGAAATAACTTATTCTTAATTAAAATATAAATTTTGAATAATGATACACAATTATTATGAAATAATAATATAATAATTTAAATAGTACTATTTACAATAAGCACTAATGATTAGATATAGCTACTTTTTAGTTGCTTATGGCCGTAAATTGATAGGCGTTTCATTTTTATTTTAAATAATTTCTTACGTATGTTACGTTTATTTATTTATTTATTAGGAAGCCAATATGATATTGTACAATGAAAAAATGTTTACAAATTTTATAGATTAATCTGAAGTTTAGTACATATCATACTTAAAGGCTAACTTAACATGATAAAGTAAAATAATAGGAAACGCACATTATTATTGAAAAAAGAAGAAACGATAACAAAATAATCTATTGTAATGCATCAAACATATTTTTTCTACAACAACTCATGAGGTTATCTTAATTTTGTTATAAAAATGTTTATGTTAAAATTGGTATAAGAATCGTTGAATATGCCAAGATCGAATAATATAAGTTTTTAAGGTTCTATTAATCGGAGCTGATAGTCCAACATTTGTTCTACAATACCTACTTTTGAATAAACTATAATTTCTTATTCTATAATTTGGTCTAGGAATAACATATGATATTTTACCTAAAAGATTATTCGAGCTAATTTTATTGTTAACGATTTTGTGTAACAAGGACAAGTCCATAAGCGCTCTTCGATCATTTAATGAAATCATATTACAATTATCTAGTCTTTCAATAAGTTAATTGCCCGTGTATTTTGTTATTATTGAAATAAAGATACTTAATGAATTTCTTTTGCACTCGTTTTAACCTATTTATGTGTTTGATAATGTGGATTCCAGACATAAGAACAATATTCAAGATTACTAAGAATAAATGAGTTAAAAGGAATTATAATGATTTCTTATATTTACGCGAACATTGCACATGATTAAAACTACTTTTACGGATTTTATCGCGTTTATTTTTACTTTTTATTTTTAATTCCCGACGTTTCGGGCGCTTTCCAGCACCCATGGTCACGGGGGACTGAGATGACTGACGTCCCTATGTCATTGTTAAACCCGGAGTACCTTCAGCTTTTTTTTAATTATTGTTTATGGTCCGATCTATGCAAAATGAACTGACTATGTCTTGAATTCTTGCAGTGCCTGCCTATAATCAATAAAATTAAAACTAAACCCAAGCATACCACTGCAAGAACTCAAGACATAGTCAGTTCATTTTGCATAGATCGGACCATAAACAATAATTAAAAAAAGCTGAAGGTACTCCGGGTTTAACAATGACATAGGGACGTCAGTCATCTCAGTCCCCCGTGACCATGGGTGCTGGAAAGCGCCCGAAACGTCGGGAATTAAAAATAAAAAGTAAAAATAAACGCGATAAAATCCGTAAAAGTAGTTTTAATCATAAAAGGAATTACTTTGGATTTTTTATTTTTTAAAGTTTTAGTTACCCGTTTAATTAATCCTAAAAATTTCAATGTTTTTTTTATAACTTGATCCATATGCGCAGTGAAACTTAATTTACAATCAATTAAAATACATAAATCACGAATAACATTTGTCTTTTTTATGACATAATCATTAATATTATATTAATTAAAAATTGGATGGTTTTTTTTATTAAAAGATATTTGGTAACTATTTTCGCGATTAGGGATTACATTATTAAGCTCGCACCAGGAGACCAGCCTATTAATATCATTTTGTAGTAAGTTTCCATCATTAACGGTTTTTATTTCTTTATACAATTTTAGATCATCTGCGAAGAAAAGTACATCACTGTTCATGAAACAATTTACTACATCATTTATAAAATATTGAATAGAGTTGACCCCAAGTGTGAGCCCTGTGGCACACCTGAACGTGATATAAATGCCTCATATTGAAATCCATTTATTACAACCTTTAGCTTTCGGTTGTGTAAGTAAGAAAACACCCATTTTAAAAAGGAGCTGTGGAATCCATAACATTCAAGCTTTTTTATTAGTATGGAATGATTCACGACGTCAAACGCTTTTGAGAAGTCTGGATAAATTGCATCAACTTGCAGGTTATTGTCCACAGACATACATAAATTATCAATATATTCACAAAGATTTGACGCTGTGGACCTTCCTCTCAAAAATCCATGCTGCCTATCAGTTAGTATTTATATATTAGATTTCATATGCCAATTTATAATTGGACAGATACGTAGGCGGTCCCATTATGAATTGGCCTAACTATGAACCAATGAAGGAAATGAAACGAAACTAATTTTATTTTTCAATATAATCACCATGAATACTAACACACTTCTTACATCTGTGAATCAACATCTCTAAACCTTTATAAAAATAATCACATTTTTTATCCTCAAAATGACTGAAGACGGCCGCCTGCAACTCTTCATCGCTTGAAAATTTTCTTCCTCTTAAGTCCTGCTTTAAATTTGGAAATAAATAATAGTTGGACGGGGCCATGTCTGGACTGTAAGGTGGATGTTGAACTTCTGTGAACCCGCATTGACGAACTGCATCCTTCGAAACACCAGCGGTATGAACAGGGGCGTTGTCATGGAGCAACAGGACACCTGTAGACAGCTTGCCTCTTCGTTTTTTCTTTATCTTGTTTCGTAATTTATATATTAAAGAAGCAAAATATTCGACGTTCACGACTGTATTACGTTCTTTAAAATCCACCATCAAAATGCCTTGAAAATCCCAAAATATTGTGCACATCAGTTTTTTAGTCGGTTGTTGCACCTTTGCCTTTCTAAGCGGCTTTTCACCCTTATAACGCCATTCCATTGACTCGCGCCTTGCTTTGTGGATCATGATACAAGATCATAATTTCATCACCAGTCACTAGCCGCTCGATCACAGTCTTTGGATTTTCGCCACAAAGATCCAAAAACTCCGAAGCGCAGCGCACTCTTTCCTGTCTCTGTACCGCTGAAAGAAGTTTCGGTACCCATCTTGCACTCACTTTTTTCATGTGAAGATGTTCATGGATCGCGCGATGAATGTTACTCTTAGAGAGCCCAAGCCTTGCTGCAATTTCTCTAATCTTCCAACGACGGTCACTCAGAACCTCTTCTTCGATAAGATCAATCGTTTCGGGAGTGAGCACTTCCACAGGTCGACCGTCGTGGCCAAAGTCTTCGACGGTTTCTCTCCCGAGGCGAAACTCTTTCACCCAATTTTTCACTGTGCTATAGGAGGGGGCAGACTCCTTATACACGCCATCCAATCGTTCTTTTATTTGGGCAGGGGATAAACCTTTAAACAGAAACTTTATGACACTTCGATACTCAGTTTTCGACATTTTGAAAAAATACGCGACTCTCGTTATTCAAATGCCTGTTAAACTAAGACTAAGCATTTCATGTCGATGCATGTTTCTTATATTAAGTGCACGATAAACGTACTATTTAATGCAACACAACATGTAGCGACATGTCGCGTTGAACTATATCAGGCCAGTCGATTATGGGACCGCCTGGTAATAGCCTCAAACACCTTTGGGATTACGGATAGTATTGATATGGGCCAGTATTTTGTTATATCGGTCCTATCTCCGCTTTTAAAAACAGGCACAACTCTAGCCTCCTTCCAAGCGCTTGGAAAAAAATCCTTTTTCAAGGAAGCATTATATATGATCGCGCGCGCTAGGACTGCTGCACATTTCCTAGCAAAGAAAGGCGGGATATTGTCGGGACCAGCGCTTTTATTGCTGTCAAGTTTCTTAAGCTTTGATTCTACTTCCTCTACCCTTATATGTATATTAGATAAAGTTTGATTAAAAACAACGCATTGAATGTTAGGAATCTTATTCTCTTTGCCTATAGGGTAATCGGAGTATATACTTGAGAAATCTTTTGCAAAGCTATTACATATGTCTGTACCATTGGAAAAAATTTGTGCATTTAATGTCATATAAGAAGGATATTCACTTTTATTATTTCTAATCTCTTTTAAATATGAACAAAAATATTTTGGATTACTAATTATATTTTCTTCTACATTTTTAATGTGATTTTTATAGCATGAGTGTATTAAGGTTTCACATCTTTTACACAGTAATTTAAACGATATTTCATCAAGAGGGTTTTTATACTTATTATATAAGTTTCTGTATTTATTTTTTTCTTTTAATCTTTTCATTAAGTCTTTTGAAAACCAACGCGGATATTTACTATTTCCTCTCTTATATTTCCTAATATGCCGACCTATAATCTCGTGGAGCTTGCAATAAAAGACTTTTAGCATTTCATCAACATCACCACATGTAAAAAAATTTCATTCCAAGATTTTTTCTATCTCCTCGATAATAACACTGTAATCTGCCTTATAAAAAATCATTCTTTCGTTTATGTTTGTTTCTAGGTGTGAAACTGGAGTAAAATGTATACTGATTTCTAGGGGTGGGTGATGTCTGTCTATATGGCTAAAGGGATAAGGGCTTTCTTTAACTTCGTTGATTATAAATGTACTTTCTTTATTACTTAATATTAGGTCAAGAGTTTTGTTAAATGGATTTCGGACTTGATTAAACTGGTAAAGACGATTTTCAGCTATGAAATCTATAAAGTATTCGTTCATCTTGCCACTATTACTAACAGGAATAAGATATTTTGACTAGTTTGTTCAGTCCACATTATATTGGATAAATTAAAATCTCCTATTAATATTGTATTAGTTTGATCAACTGATACACGGGAAACATTATCACAAAAGCTTTTAAGACACTCATAATTTAATGGTGACGGCAAGTAAATACCGCAAATCGATAGAGTAAAATTTGGGTTATCTGCTTTAAAATCAATGTTAATCCACATATCCTCGTAGTCGCTTTCCTATTTCATAACTTCATAACTTTTAAGTTTTTTTGAAACTGCAATAAGTACGCCACCACCGTCATGCTTGGTACGCAAAATAGAAGATTCTCTGTGACGTCGAAAAACCACGTATCGTTTATCCATAATTTCGTTACTTAATATACTTTCACATAGCCAAGTTTCAGTTAACACAATAATGTCAAATTCCGAATATAAAATAGCACTATATACCTCATAAGTTTTGGTTTTAAGGCTTCTAATGTTTTGATAAAAGACACTAATACAGTTCATCAACCAAACAAAAGTGTAACTGAGTTAAAAATATATTATATGTTTTAAATTTCTAAACAAAAAAAAAAATATTAAATGGTATGGTTTTAAGAATTTCGTTAAGAAACTCCAAGTTCTTAACGAGAATTACATGACTTTACGGCGCTTTTCTTAAGTAGATGTTACCATTTCGCGACCAGACGAATTGATACGATTTCTCTTTGGCAAATCGACGAGCAGCTGCGTGTAATGCCTTGGCTTCCGGGGTAAGATGTTCACACACGAAGACAGGCATTTTTTGACCTGCTATTCCCAAATGTGAAGAGTTCAGTTTATCAGACGGATGGGTTTTATTGTAATTTATTACATTAGCAAAGAATTTATCTCTCAATAGGGGTGTTGCAAACTTCGCCAAAACAGTCGTCCATGAACTGTTGTTCTCCTTATTCCACTTCGCGATCCGGGTGCATTTAACTATATAACCATTTTCTACATAGCTACCTATAGTTTTTCCTATTTGTTGTAAAGTGTTGACTAAGTTTTTACCACGGTTTTCTGGTATGCAATGAAATTCTAAATTATTTACTCTTGTTTCTTTTTCCGTAATAGTCAATCTGGAATTTATTTTTATTTGATTTTCGCGAAGCTTAGTATTTTCATTTTTAAGGGACGATATTTCCTGCATAGCCTCTTCTAATCTGTTTTTGTTGCTTATCGTACATAGATTGTAATATATCCATTTTATTTTTAATTTCCTGTATACCAATTACTTCCAGCCTAATAGCTTTGAGGTCTGGGCTCACTGAATTTTCTAATATATTACTTATTTCGTCTCGTATCAAGGATATTATGGTATGATTTACAGGTGTCTGCGTTTGTGTAGGAGAAGAATATATTTCATCATTTCTTGTAATTGGAGAGGAAGGAAGGGATTTGATTATTGAACAGGGAATTTATTTTTGAGTTTAAAAGTATGGATATTGTTTCACTCATGGATATAAGGTATGTACCGAGTATTTTCTGCCTGAAATTGACCATACTCTCTAGGAAGAGAAAAATTATCATATGATCATCTATCTCTTTCTTGTACATTACTTAAGAAATTATTTATGTCTTACATTATTTATGTCTTACAATATTTTATGACTTACAATATTTTATGACTTACAGGATTTTAATATTTTATAGTTATTTAACATTTCGCCATGGAAAGCTCAGTCCATGCCTTATGTCTATGATTTTACTCCCTATAAATGACGTTTATGCTGTAGCAGCCAGGCTAACCAACCCTAAACGGGAATAAATAATATATACTCCGCTGCTACTATAACACAGAAGTCGAAAAAAGAAAACATTTATTTCCTAACTATCCCCGGCTACTGAGATACTGCGGACTGCATATCGATAATTTGACGTATATATTTAACGTTCTTATAAAGAAACAAGAAGCAGCCGCAAATATCATTCAGCGCCACATCGTCTTCACACACCGCTATCGTCACGTATCCGAAGAACGAAGATAATTTATAAAAATTGGATTACTCTTTTCGATCACTTAAAACCATCACAACGGATCAAGGAAGAAACTTCGAAAGCAACCTATTTCTCAAACTTCTTCAAACTATGGGAATACAGAAGACACGTACAACAGCATACCATCCTCAGTCAAACGGAATAATCGGACGATGGCATCGTACGTTGAAGACCGCACTCAAAACTCGTTTATCTCAACATACAAAGTAGATTGATGAGCTACCTATAGTTTTAAAAACTACGAGATACGGGCGAGTCGTCAAGCCTCCGGTACGCTTTCGCTAGGGGGAGAGTGATGTAGCAGCCAGTCTAACCAACCCTAAACGGGAATTAATAATATATACTCCGCTGCTACCATAACAATACAATACCGGGTGCTTCAAAAAAATGTATACACACATTGAACTTCCATAGAAAATTTATTTGCCGTTCTACAAAGTTAAATTTCAGGAAAATAGAAAGCTGAAAGTCCAATGTAAATGAAACATAAATAACAAATGTTAATACTGTTCAAATTGGTGACCTGCAGCATCAATACAATTCTGAGTACGAGTCACCACAGATTCTGTACATCGTATCAAAACGTCCAATGAGATTTCTCTACACACTGCTTGAATCTCATTCCAAAGAATGTCTAGGTTACGTGGTTTACGTTTGTACACCTCATCTTTTACTGTGCCCCACAAGAAGAAATCCAGTGGTGTAAGGTCTGGAGAGCGTGCTGGAAACTCGTTTGGCCCCCTGCGTCCTATCCACTGGCCCGACAAATTTTGATCCAGGTAAGCTCGTACGTCCCTGTGATAGTGCGGCGGAGCATCATCTTGTTGAAAATAAAAATCATCATTGCCGTATAATGCACGAATGGCAGGAAATATGGAATCAGCAAGCATTGTTAGGTAATTAATACCAGTTACAGTGCCTTCAAATCGAAAAGGTCCAATGAGTCCCCTTGAAGACAAACCGCACCACACATTTATACCAGGCAAATTTACAGCTTTTTCAATTGTAATGTGAGGATTTTCTTCACCCCAGTAAACACAATTGTGCCTATTGACAGTTACATTAAGTTTGAATTGGGCTTCATCCGACCAAATGATGCTACCCATAAATCCCGGTTAACGTATCACCATCTCCTGAATCCATTCACAAAATTGCAACCTTCGATCTGGATCGTCGTCATTTAGCTGTTGCACCAGCCTTGGAATCTAAACACGATACTTGCCTCTCTTCAGAATGCGTAGCACGCTGCTAGCACTTACATCACTTTCACGTGCCCCTTGCCTTGAAGATTTGTTAGGAGAGCGTTGAAACAGTTCCAAGACTGCCGTTGATGACTCATCACTCGTAGCTGTTCGAGGCCGACCTGAATGACCTTTATGCACATCACACACTGTTCCATGAACTTCGAATTTGTCTCGTATGCGTGTAATTGTTAATCTTGAAGGTGGTTCTGTATCATACTCCCTTCTCCACTGTCTTTGAACTTCATTTACATTCTCAAACTTCCAGTACCACTTAATAACCTGCTTACTTTCTTCAAAACTCAAACGTACGTCCCCCATGTTGATATTACAAATTCCAACTGATAATATAACATAGAGGGACTATTATGCTGGCACCTGGCGAAGAAATATAACATTAGCCTTGTAGAGCGGAAAAACTACAATAGTTTAAAGTGTGTATACATTTTTTTGAAGCACTCGGTACAATACAATAACTTTATTTCAGGCATCAAGGACTTAAAAATTAAGAACATTGGCCCATAGCAATATATACCTGAACCTATAAATATATATAATATAAATATAACACTATTTAGGGAACTTTTTTCTTTGGCGCGTCCCTGAATCGGCGAAACACTACCCCAGAGGGCCCGAAATCGGGAGCAAGGAATGTCTCTTTGTATTTTGCAGGGACTTGGAGTACGTAGGATTTGAAGTTCGTTGACCTATTAGACTCCAGACGCTGCAAATGTAAAGAGATCGGATCCTCTATGCGGCATCGGCTTCGTTCTTCCACGAAACGCAGGACGTCTTCTCTCGACGTACTTTTGTCCAAACGGGAGATGTAGAGCTGTATGGTAGGCTTCACAATACGCAGAGTTGTGCTTGCGTTTATTTTGGCGGTCCCACGCTGGTTACAGACGGGTCTCGACCGACGTCTCTTCTCAACAAGAGTAAACCCGTCATTATCTCTCTTGTTTCGGGTCACCACAGGAACTGATCTTACATCCCCATTATTTTGTTTTCGACCACAAGAGGGTACCGGTTGTGAAGATTTTCGAGCAACATCCGCAAACGTCTTCCCGTGTTGACAGTTTGGCTTCGGCGGAGGAGTACTCAAGGGTTCAGTCAAGGGCTGAGGTGAATTCGAAAACATGATTGAGCAAGGAATATGCCGTCCAAGCAAAAGCCCTTGGTCATCACCACTTCACATTGTACCGAAGAAGAACGGAGAATTACGAGTTTGTGGAGATTACAGAAGACTGAATTCTATTATCACTCCTGACCGCTACCCAATACCGCGAGTCAAGGATTTCACTCATCAACTGTCAGACAAGACTATATTCTCCACCATCGATCTCAACCGAGCTTACCAACAAATAAGAGTACGCAACGAAGATATAGAGAAGACAGCAATAATTACCCCAATGGGATTATTCGAATTTCCAAGAATGATCCTGGGATTAAAGAACGTTTTCGCATTCATTGATGATCTCCTTGTTGCAAGCCCTGATAAAGAAACGCACGAAACCCATCTACGCACCGTGCTACAGCGATTAGAGGACAACGGAATCACAATCAACCCTTCGAAATGCATATTTCGCCAACAAGAAGTTCAATTTCTTGGTTTCACCGTCAGCGAGGAAGGAATCAAACCGCCTGCCGAAAAAGAGCAATCAGAGCAATCATCGATTATGCGAAACTTAAAACTATCGAAGAACTAAGGCGTTTTCTTGGGATGATAAATTTTTACAGAGAAAACATACCTAAAGCCGCTGAAATCCAAGCACCTACCTTCACAACACTAAGAAAAAGGATAAAACGTTAATCGGATGGAACAATAAAGCCACGAAGGCATTTGAAGCTTGTAAAGTTGCGATCCAAAATGCAGCTTTACTCGCTCACCCATCACATGAAGCAACGCTTGCTATCTTCAGCGACGCATCCGATCTCTCAGCAGGAGCCGTTCTCCAACGATACAGCAATGGGAAATGGCAACCACTTGGCTATTTTTCGAAGAAGTTCTCCGATACTCAACTTAACTACAGTACATTCGACCGAGAGCTACTCGCTATTTATATGACTATCAAGCACTTTAGAAAAACGTTCGAGGGTCGAAACATTATCGTTTTTACCGACCACACGCCATTAACATATGTACTTTCGAAGAAACTATCGCTATCGGAAACACCACGACGAACAAGACAACTTATTTTCATAAGTGAATTCACGACCGACATACGTCACATCAGTGGAAAGGACAACATAGTCGCCGACGCACTCAGTCGCATACCAATCGACAGTGTAACGTGCCCTACATCAATCGACTATCATAAGATCGCCACATCACAAGTCAGAGATAGCGACAACATAAAACATCTATCGAAGCAAAGTAACTTGTCCATCAAACAAGTTACAATGCCAATGACGCCTCTACCTATATACTGTGAAGCATCAATGTCAACCATGCGACCATACCTACCAGAAGAATGTCGTCGCGAAGTCTTCAATGCACTGTACAACATCAGACATCCAGGTGTTAGAACAACAAGAAAACTCATCACTGAAAAATTCTTTTGGCCTTCAATGCAAGTGGATGTTGGCAACTGGGCGAAGCAATACATTCAATGCCAAGAATGCAAAGTACAAAGGCATACATCAAGTAGCCTAGCTACATTTCCACCTACGGAGAGATTCGAACACCTGCACGTTGACATCGTTGGACCATTACCTACTTCACTGCAAGGACATCGTTACCTCGTAACAATGATCGACAGAACAACAAGTTGGCCATAAGCAATACCTTTTTTTTTTTGCGGATGGAAAATCATCTAATGACCCCTTTCGCTCTGGGTGGAGCGTAAGGGAGTGTCAGACTTTTACTGACTAAAAACCATCCGTGTTCCTTCAGTGCCCTTACGTTCCGGAGCCGCGGTATCTCTTTCGAACAGCCCGCAGCCCCGGCAGGCGTCGGCCCTTGCTGCTGACAGCTCTTTGAGGCGCGCGTGGAACAAAACGCGCCGTCGACACGGCCTGTCGTCATTAGACGGACGGACGACGAGCTACCCATTGCTCGCCGTCCACAGGCCCGCGCCTACGGTGGCCGGGGGCCACGACGTAGCCCCCGACGCCCGGGGCGTCTCCCGCGGCGGCCGGGGAGGAAAGCTGCTGCTCTCTCCTTCTCCCGCTCCGCCACCTCCTTCGCCAGCATCACTGCTTCGCAGAAGGTGGTGACGGCATCCCATTCCGTCTCGCTCCGGACCATGGCTTCGACCAGGGCCGGACGCGAAAGGTCGCCGCCGCCTATCGCCGCTACGAGGACCCGGCGGTGCTCCGCCCAAGCAGGGCACACCTCCACGGTGTGTTCCACCGTGTCCTCCGGTCCATCCTCGCAGTGGGAGCACCCGGGCGTTTCCTCCCGCCCGATTCGGTGCAGGAACCTCCCAAACACACCGTGTCCGGTGAGGACCTGCGTCAGGCGGAAGGTGAGGATGCCGTGGCGTCTCTCAAGCCACTCCTCAAAGAGGGGTCTTATCGCCGCTATAGTGGCGTGCCCAGCACGGGGTTGCGACAGTCGCTGTCTTCATGTCGCCATGAGATCGTGCCGGAAGTCTGTCCGCTGCGCGACAACTTGCCGCGGCAGCGGGGTTTCCCCACGGCATAGTGCCTCCGCACGCCATTCGTGCAGGCGCGCGAGGACTATCGCCTCCAGATCCCATGGCGGCAATCCGGCAAGGAGGCTCGCCGCCTCGCGGGAGATCGTGCGGTAGCCGCGAACCATTTTCACGGCAAGCCGCGCCAAACCACGCGCCCACACCGGAGCCCCGTAAAGGGCCATGGACCGCACGATTCCCGCGTAGAGCCTCCGGCAGGAGGCGTTTGGCCCTCCCAGGTTCGGCAGGAGCCGCCTGAAGGCAGCCCCGGTCCGTTCCAGTTTGGGAGCCAAACGTCGGAAGTGCTCAACGAAGTTCCATCGGCCGTCGAGGACGAGTATTAGGTACTTCAGCGTCGACTCGACGTCGATGGATACCCCTCCTACCATCACTGAGGATCCCGGTGGTGGCCTGTTCCGAGGACCATGGAAGTGCATGGCCTCGGACTTGTGCAGAGCCACCTCGAGACCCAGTTGCCGAATCCTCTCAACGACTATCGCAACCCCGTGTGTCATATTTTCCGCCGCCGCCTCGTACGACCCCCCCTTGTGCCAGTACCAGCGTGTCGTCAGCGTAGCAAACTACGCTGACGCCGGTAGGGAGGTCGGCGCGCAGCACCCAGTCGTAACCGATGTTCCACAGAGGTGGCCCCAGAACCGAACCCTGTGGGACACCGCACGACATCTCTCGCCGGTTCCACTCACCGTTGCGACCGGGGTAGATGACGGCCCTGTCCGTCAAGTAGTCCCCGACTATACGACGGAGATAGGTCGGCACCCGGTGATACCGGAGTGCCTCCATAATGCAGCTCCAGGGCATGGAGTTGAAGGCGTTGGCGATGTCGAGAGACACCGCCAAGACAACCCCCCTCTGGCCACTGCATCCCCCGTCGTGAGGGCTCTCACGCGCATGATGGCGTCCACCGTAGAGCGCCTCTTGCGGAAACCAAACTGGTGTATCCGAAGCCCCGTCCCCGCAAGGTGCTCGGCGAGGCGGTTTGCAATGACTCTTTCAAAGAGCTTGCCCACCTCGTCGAGCAGCACCACGGGCCGGTATGCGGACGGAGAGTCCGCAGGGCGCCCCGGCTTCCGAATGAGGACCAGCTTCCCCGTCTTCCAACGAAGCGGGAATTGGCCTCTCTCCAAGCATGCGCTTAGGAGCCCCTCCAGTCGGGGCCCGAGAGCCTCCGAGGCCAGGACCCAGGCTTTGCCAGGCAAGCCATCGGGTCCTGGGGCGGTATTCCTGGCCTTGAGCCTACGTACCGCCACTCTCAGGTCTACCCCGGTCCCTTCCGGGATGTCGTCGTCGTCGTCCTGGTGGTCCGCTTCCGGCACCGCAGGTGGCGGAGCCATAGGCGGGGACGGATGTTCCCGTCGCGCAGGGAACAGAGCGCTCACCACGTCCTCCACGAGCTGGGGCCGGAGACTTTGCGTCAGCGGGGGGGCCCAGGTGCGGAGTTTATCCCGCACCATCTTGTAAGGGCGCCCCCACGGATCTCTGTTGAGAGTCTCCAGCATCTCCTCACGGGCCCGCTCCCGGGCCCGCAAGACAGCCTCCCGGAGGGCGTTCGTGGCCGCTCTGTATCCCTCGTACAGCTCCGCCTCAATGGCTGCCGCATTCGGTGGACGAATGCGGAGCCTGCGATGCCTGGTGTACAGGTGCCGCGCGGCGACACACGCCTCGCGCAGAGACGTCAGCTCCGCGACCACCAATACACCTGACGCCGGGCGCTTCCTGGCCGGACGCGGGGCATTGCCACGTCACATATCTCGGACATGGCCTCCTGGAACCACCCTGCCTCATCATTGACGTCGGCAGGCCTGTCCGGTGATGACACCCAGGCCTGCACGATCGAGGCTTCCAGGAGGAGCTCCCGGTCCAGCTGCTTCAGCGCCCAACGCGGACCACTCGGGGCCTGTTGGACTGGCGCGCTCGAGGGCTGGGTGGAGCCATCAAACCGGATGTACTGGTGGTCGGAGTAGGTCTCCACCCCCTCCATGACACGCCAGTCAATGGCACGCGGCGACAGAGCGGGGCTAGCGAACGAGATGTCCACCACCGACTCGCTCCGCATCCGCACACACGTGGGGACAGAACCCCGATTTAGGACGACCAGGCCTGTCTCCAGAGCCACCATCCTACCCCGCACATCTGTACGACGAGAACCCCAAGCCAAGTTCTTGGCATTGAAGTCCCCGAGGACAAGTACGGGGAGGGGATAACTTCCGACGACGACTGCTCTCAGCTCTGCAAGAGAGTTGTGGAGCTCGGCGAGAGATCGGTTCGGGGAGAAGTACACCCCCACAACGACGAACTCCCCGAACCGTGCTGCTACGCACCCCTGACCCCTCCTGAATCCGTCGCGAAGATAATTTATAAAAATTAGATTACTCGTTTCGGATCACCTAAACGGATCAAGGAAGAAACTTCGAAAGCAACCTATTTCTCAAACTTCTTCAAACTAAGGGAATACAGAAGACACGTACAACAGCATACCATCCTCAGTCAAACGGAATAATCGGACGATGGCATCGTACGTTGAAGACCGCACTCAAAACTCGTTTATCTCAACATACAAAATGGATTGATGAGCTACCATAGTTTTAAAAACTAAGAGATACGGGCGAGTCGTCAAGCCTCCGGTACGCTTTCGCTAGGGGGAGAGTGATGTAGCAGCCAGTCTAACCAACCCTAAACGGGAATAAATATATACTCCGCTGCTACCATAACACAGAAGGCTTAAAAAGAAAACATTTATTTCCTAACTATCCTCGGCTACTGAGATACTGCGGGCTGCATATCGATAATTTGACGTATATATTTAACTTAACAATTTTTTCCGCTGATCCAGCTTTGCGTCGTGTTACGGTGTCTGTTTCTAAAGGTGACAGAAAGTTGGTCAACAAGTGCACTGCTTTATTCTCCATCCACTTCACGTATGAAATGCCCTGAAAACTATGGTGTATATGCCTCCTCGATTCAATTTATTGTCAACTGGTGCAGTTTTTGGAAGATGTTTCCGGTTTGTTCGAACGGTTCCACATGCCTTGGTATTCTGATAAATCAATGTATGCTGCAACATGGGTGAATTGAAAAAATTATCAACATAAATTTCACATCCTAATCCGCCCAACTTTTTTCGTAAGCTGTAGTACTACAGATTCACCTAACCCGTACTCAGTCCCAAAAGTCCGCTTGCCTGTATATAAGTCAAATTCAAACAGGTATCCTGTTGCAGCATCACATCTACACCATAATTTGAAGCCCCACTTGACTGGCTTATTTTATGTATTGCTTCATTGCATTCATCATCATCATCATTACAGCCCTTCACAAGTCCACTGCTGAACATAGGCCTCCCCCAAGTAATGCCACAAAGCACGGTCCTGAGCCACCTGCATCCATAGACGTCGAGGTCGTCACTCCATCTAGTGGGGGGTTGCCCTACACTACGCCTACCGGTACGAGGCTACCACTCGAAAACCTTTCTTCTCCATCGGTTATCGGTTCTTCGAGCTATATGGCCGGCCCATTGCCACTTCAGCTTACTAATCCGTTGAGCTATGTCGGTCACTCTGGTTTTACTGCGGATATCCTCATTTCTGAGTCTATCACGCAGAGAAACTCCGAGCATAGCCTTCTCCATAGCTCGCTGAGCGACCTTGAGCGTCCTCATACGGCCAGCAGTGAAGGACCACGTCTCAGATCCGTAAGTCATCACTGGCAACACGCACTGATTATACACTTTAGTTTTCAGAGATTGAGGTATACCTGACGAGAAGATGTGTCGTAATTTCCCGAACGCTGCCCAGCCGAGTTGAACCCGTCGATTGACCTCTCGGTCGAAGTTGGACTTACCTAGTCGGACTACTTGTCCCAGGTAAAAGTACTCGTCAACAACTTCGAGCATAGTGCTCCCAACAACTACCTGCATAGGTGTGACATGGACATTAAACATGATCTTTGTTTTGTCCATGTTCATCTTAAGACCTATCCGTTGGGAGACACCATTGAGATCATTGAGCATAGTACTAAGGTCCTCCAGCGATTCTGCCATAAGGACTATATCGTCGGCAAATCGAAGGTGAGTGATGTGCTCGCCATTGATGTTAATACTGTATCCTTTCCAGTCCAGTAGCTTGAAAACGTCTTCCAACGCATCGGTGAGGAGTTTCGGGGATATAACTTCACTTTGAATTTTATCATATGTTCATCGATAGATTGCTTATTTGTATTATTGAGAGCATTTTGAAATGAATTGTTGAAATGTTCGATTATGGGACGAATTTTATACGCTCTGTCATAACCCAGACTATTTGTGTCTCCCACTTCTTCGTTATTGCAGAAATGAAGATTTCTGCGTATCTCTTCAAATCGAGTCCTTGGCATAACATTTGATATGAAAGGTACTGCCATATCTGGTTCTGTCGACCAGTAATGTCTTAATGATGGCAAAATGTAATAGCCCATAACTAAATTCATACCAAGGAATGCTCTCATTTCTTTTACATCTACAGTAAATGCCCGGCCATTTTGATGAGCGTACCGTATTGACTCCTGTACTATATTTTGAACTAAAATATAAAAATTTGTAGTTGAACAAAATATGTCAAAGGGAGACAATACATCAGCATCAACTTCTTGACACTTTCCGAACTCATATTCCACATCACAAAAAGTATTTGGCACGTATGTCCTCTGGTTCCACTTGAAAAGTGGTTCTTGATTACTGTGTGCTCCGGTGACTGGTAAAACAGCTGTAGACGTTGTTGGCTCAGGTGGCAGACTTACTGATTCCTGAAGTGGAGCTGGAGTATCTTCAGTTTCAATGTCAGAGATCCCTTGATCATCATCCTGGGTCAAAATCCTTTGGTCTTCTTCGTCCAGTTGTAAATCGTCTTCTTCGTCACTATTGTCACCCATCAAAATCTGTAGGACTTCATCATTCTTGAGTTCAAAAACGCCACGTCCTTTACGAAACATAATCTGTAACAATATCAATAAAAAATGAGGGTAATTGACAAAAATCATCAGTAGAATAAGATAATAATTTCTCATAAATAATGTCTCTAATGGACCACTGGGACGCTGGTGTCCCTTTATGTTTATGATGTCGTATCACTGTAAACAACTTATATAATGGTTTGATGAATATATATTATATGAATTTACTTACCAGGCAATAATAATAGCACAATAAAAAACAATATAAAACACTTTGTCGTCCCGAAAAACTTTTTAAAAATTTACCGAAAACGCGCCAAGCGTACTGTCAATTTCCAATTACCATAGACGGTTTATCTTATTACCTACGTAGTGTTGTTGGCGAAAAAATTATTAAAGATGCGTTCAAGAACTAATAAAAAATAAAGGAATGGGCATTGGCTTCTTAATTATGAATATTTTCATAATTATTGGCTAGGGACACATTTGTCCCCGTAGTCGTCAAAGGGTTAAATACCATAACAATTATAATTAACAGTGCCACAACATAAAGACTTAAAGTCCATATACTTATTTTGTTCGTCACTAGGGTTTCCACCACCATTTCACTATTACTATTTCTAGCACTATTCATAATTTCTTTTACGTCACTGAAATCTACGTTTGTTAAGTCCAACTTTTTTTCTTCTTTCGTCACGTCGTAATGCACCTGCGGAATTTTCACTAGTGGTATCTGTAGACTGGCTTCCGACATGTTGCTCGATAGGCCAATGGTTATTTTTACCATTTGTATGCTGCAACCTATGATCGGCGTCAAAATGTATGTTCCTTGTAGATTAAATCTGTGGGTATCATCTTTGCACTGCTCCGTCAGTATAACATCGTCTTCTGCATAGAGTATCCAGTGGTCAAAAGTTATTTTCTGTATTTTAACTTCTCTATTTTTATTTGATGTTGATGGAAATTACTGAAGTTATTTTTAATCAGCATTATTTCTTCGATACATGTTTCTTCATCAACTGGTGCCATAATTTCCTCCGAACATAAGGTTTTGTTTGGTTCTATTTGGGTACACGGGCTTACTACGTTTCTGTATTTCAAACCATTCACTATAGGTAGGGGTATTTAGGAATTATGGTATAGGTGTTGGTCAATTTCTTTATAGGGATAGGAATAATCTTGTAATAGTTATACGTTTCTTTTTCTACTAATGGTATTTCTAAAATAAAAACTAGTGTTTGGTATTTTGTTACTTTAATACTAAGTTAATACTAAAATAATTCAAATTGTCGTTTTGGTTTGACCATTCAAGTCCTAATATTTTGTGTGAGCTATTCCTGTTTGTCCAAGTTGGACGCCTTGTGGCGTTGTTGTACTTTCTGTTTATGTAGGTAGTACTTGTTGAATATGTGTTGAATTGGTTTCCCACTTACGTAGATGAAAGTTAGCTGTGCGCAGGACTCTGTCTACCTCCAGGGCGACCTGCGCGATCCTGTGCTCATCGTCACCTGAGAGAAGTAATTCATCAGCGTAGAACTGCTCCTCGATCGCTGCGGCCGCTGCGGCTGCCACCGACAACTCGGCTGACGACCGTGCTGCATCTGGAAGTTGTTGCAAAGCAGTGAGATTTTCTTGTGCCAAGTGCAGTAAGCAGCGTGTTGCAATGTGCGGCGAGGTTTCAGTCCAAAGCTGAGTGTTGTTATTTTGAAAGTTTGAAGCTCATGGTGAGGCTCCTCCCTCCACAGAATGCATTGTATAGGTTGCTGATCAGCATTTATGTGTATGCAACAAAACATTTTTTGTATGTCGGCGTTAATTACATATTTGTGCAATCGAAATCGTAATAAAATGTGGTTAAGTGTATCCTGTTTGATTGTGACCTTGTGCAAAATATCATTTAGAGAATATCCGGATGAGGTTGGACAAGAGGCATCGAAAACTACCCTCAGGGGTGTTGTAGACTTCTCTAGGTTGACAACAGCATGGTGTGGTAAGAAATTAAGAGGGACGTCAGAGGCAGTACATTTCTCCATGCGCCCTGCTTGATCAAATTCTCGCATAAATTGAGTATACATTTGTTTAAACTCTTTGTTTTTAGAAAATTTTCTCTCCAATGACAGAAAACGTTGTTTAGAAATGTGCTTGGATTCGCCTGAAGAGGTAATAGGTAGTTTGAATGGTAAATTTACAACAAAGTTGCCCTCAGAGTTGCGGGTGTGCGTCATAAACACTTCCTCGCATTGTTTGTCATCATGGCACAACACTTGGTCGTCGGTGGAGGTGAATGGATTATCACCACATTCCTCCATTTCCCAGAAGTGTTTCAATTGAGTTTTTAAAGATAAATTGCATCGTACCTGTGTGGGACTTGCTAAAGACCCTGATACTATCCATCCCAGCTTTGTCTTTTGTAATATAGGATAACCCTCTCCCAGACTATGCCTTCCAATGCACAATAAGTTGTAAAATAGCTCGGCCCCAATGAGTAAGTCAACCTCACCCGTTGAGGAGAAGTTTTCGTCTGCTAATTTGACGTGAGTTTGATTATTCAAGAATTTAGTTTTAATTATTGATGAATTATAATTTGGTAGGTTACAAATTTGTGGCACAATTAAACAAGTCAGTTTTGTTTGAAATTGGCTATCATTTGACTCAATGTTGATGTTACTGTAATCTTTGATTTTAGTTGAATTATCATTAAAACCTATCACTTCCATGTTGATATTTCTTTTGGATAGTTTCAACAATTGAAACGCCTGTTCTGAAATAAAATTGGATTGTGAGCCACTATCTAGTAAGACTCTCAAGTGGTAGGTTTGATGTCGCGAGTCGTATGCTCGGACCACCGCTGTAGACAAAAATACCATTTTTTCATAATGATTTCTTAAATTTACGCGAACACTACACATTGAATAAAACTAAATTTACGGATTTTATCGCGTTTATTTCACTACTTTTACTTATTTTTAATTCCCGACGTTTCGGGTGCTTTATAGCAACCATGGTCACGGGGGGGGGACTGAGATGTTTGACGTCCCAATGTCATAGTTATTCCGGCTTCCTTCAGTTTTTGAATATTAATTTTCGGTCCGATTTACGCAAAACGAGCTTATAGTATCATGAAGTCTTGCAGTGGTATGCTTAGGTTTGGGTTTAATTTTGTTAATTATAGGATCCCAAGCAGGTGGCAGCACCCATCCATCTTCTCTATTGAAATTTGGATGTTTTTTAATTTCAATAGCCTCGCGTATCATCCTTGGTAGGAATCGGTGTTCTTTTACGAGAATTTGTGGTTTATGAAAACGAATGTAATGGTGGGGACGATCTTGAACATGTTCGCAGACTGCAGACTTCCCGGAGCGTCGGTGCTTCACGTCAGCTATATGTTCTTTCACGCGGGTTTTTATGGATCTTTTTTGTTTGACCTATGTAAGAGGGACCACATTCACAATCTAACTTGTACACTCCTGCATCTTGTAGAGGGATATTACACTTGACGGATGGTAAAAATTGACTAATCTTCTTCGGCGGCTTGTAGTATGTTTTAATAGAAGCTCGCTTCAAGATGTAGCCAAACCATTTTTTCATTTTTGGTTGGGGCGGTTATCGCCTTATTATGTGTATGAATTGATTGAACCTGCATTTGCTGCTGGCTGTACAAGTTCCCTTACTTGCACTTGATTACTTGATTGATTGGTTTGGTGAGAGTGCAGCGAGGTACTTGAAGTTGGTTGCGCAACATGCATCGTAGAAGGAGTCACCTTATCAATGTGTAAAAGTGTGTTATGCTTACCTTTACAATACTTGCAGTGCGAAGAGCGACAATTGGTCACATTGTGATTATTACCTAAGCAGTTTTTACACAACTTAAATGATTTTACAGCCCTATAGCGTTCCCTTGCATTCAGAGCCAAGAAATTGTTGCATTGGTTAAGATAGTGCCTACCTTTACATTGTGGACACGAAGGATTTATAGTTGACAAACTTTTCCGTGCATCCGAGCCTCCAGGTTTAGTAACATTCATGTTGTCGAGAATGTTAGCTCGCCTCCGTACAAAGTTTTTAAAATCCTGCAATGAAGGTAGCACATTTGAGTTTTGATTTTCTTCCCATGACCGTTGCATCAAGAGAGGTAATTTGTTTGACATAAAATAAATGATAATTAAGTCCCAATCATTGACAGGTATATTAAGAGTGTGAAGTGATCGCAAATGCTTGTTTATATTATCAATTATTGCTCAAGTAACTTGGAGTTTTCAGTGGAAATGGATGGAATGTCGAAGAGAGATCGCAGGTGGTTTGAAACTAGTAAGCGTGGGTTGTTGTAACGCTCACATAACAGCCTCAATGCCATTTGGTAGCAATCAGACGTGTATTCCACTGAATCGACAACCTCGAGAGCTCCGTCCTTCAGGCAACTGCGAAGATATTTGAACTTCTGTATTGATTTTAATGATCTTTGGTTTATTAAGGCGTCAAAAGTCTCCCTAAAGTCACCACTAAAACTGGGTAATGCAATTTCGGGAAATTTATTGAGAAATTAAAGAAAAATTTATTGAGTCAATGCATTCACTATGAGATGGTTTGGCTTCAGGTGTAATATGTTCGTTACTAAAGGCCTTAACCAGCCCTTTGGCTCTGGCTAGGCTCTCGAAGTAAGGTTCCTCGAATTTGGCACGTTCGAGGATTTGACTATCGGTGTCCTCGGACAGGCTTTCTAATTCGTTTTGAATTGAATCAAACTTATCATAAGTTGCTATTATATTTTCGATACGTAATTCAAGGTTTATAACACCATCTACAATGAGTGGTGTTGACAAGTTGTCGATAAAATTGGTAAATTGGGTAAGTTTACCCTTGTGGGCTGCTCTACTGCGTGAAAGTTGTTGAATATCGTCCATGATTGGGTAAAAAATTGGTTAAAATTGTAATTGAACGAAAGATAGAGGGATTGGAATAGAAAATAATAAAAAAGGAACCAGCTCACTCTCCTTTAGAAGCACGTTGAGGTGTGGTCGTGGTTGCACGTGGTCATCGTTGAGGTTATGTATGTCTCCAAGTAGTTTTTTGCGGCATGGCACTCGGTTCCTACGCCGCTCCTTCTTGTTAATTTGCTGTAGTCCGCGCAATTGGGATCAGTCAGTGTCTTGTTGTTGTGTTCTTCGTTGTGGTTGGCGTGCACGTGGTTCGAAATCCAGTCCGGCCCTCGCGCCGGTTTTCGGGTATCCGGCGGCGTCGCCTTTCGTCACACGCAGATTCCACGTTTCACAAGGGTCACCAATTTGTTTGGTACTTTGTTATGAAGGAAACACTGGAGACGTTTTGGTTTGGTAAGTGTATTTGCTCTCGCGCACCTTTGTGACAACCTTTTTAATTGTAATGTGATAATGTAATGTAATGGCCGCATTTCCGTGTCGCTAAAGCAAGCAGCACAGATGTAGCGCCATCTATGGTTTTCTATGTGAACTGTTTGTTCCAGTTAGGTAAGTAGTATATGAAAGGAAAGAGAACCATAGATGGCGCTTTAGGTTATTAGGTTGAATGGTATTTTCGTTATCGGTATAATTTACGCGTCTTGAACTAACTGTCCTCATTGTGACGTCAGTATTAGAGTTCGACGGCACTTGTGACGCTCGGTATTGCCCATTGTTTCGCAAAAAATGCTGACGGTGTTGCGCCGATGACGGTCGTACCGGTGACCCAGTTTCAAAGTTCGCATGAAAGTTATTTCTATTGTTTATTGTATGATTACTTCTTAAGTGGGGAGAAATATTATTTGAATTAAATGAATTATTTTGGTTATTCGATGAATGGCCGTTCGTTTGATATTGAAAACTTGGGCCTTTATATTTATTATTAAAATTGGGATGATTTTGGAAATGGCTTTGTCTAAAATTTTGATTAGACCTTGGGTTTCTATTTTCGTAAACTGTTTGGAAGTTCTGTTCCTCTAAGACAATTTTTAATGCGTCTTCTAAGGTGGTAACATTACGTAGTCGTACTAGTCTCACTACGTAAGCAGGTAAATTGTATAAAAAAAACGTTTAATGCTGTGTTGTCGTATATCGTTTGTTTAGCTTGCCATAAGTCTCGATTATTAATAGTTTCGTTAATTTTTGAAAACAAAATGCTTTTTAAATGTTGCACCCGGTGACAAAATTCTTGATAGCTTTCGTTTCTATATTTTCTAAGACTCTCTAGCTCCATAGCTAAGCATTCTTCAGACCTTGGGTCGTCAAAGTGTTGGTTTAACAGCGACTTGAGATCTGCTCAAGAGTCTATCTGCTCCCTTTCTCCCACTGAACTAGCAGCTTCCCCTGACAAGCGACTGGTAATGACATGAAATAAATATTCATTTTGTAAGTTACCCCCATGAAACGTTTGTAAAATATATTCGCATTTTTTATGAATAAAGGTAATAACCTAGCATCTCCACCAAAAATTGGGATAATTTTCGTCATTTCCACGGGCATTCTTTCAATGTTTTCCATTTTAAAATAAAATAAGTATCAAAGTTTTTAAATACCAAGAATAAAATTGGTTTAGCTAAGATCTACTAACAAAATTTTGATTGTTTAGTAGAAGAGTATTGCTATGGCGTTTTCTAATCCAAGACAATACCTACGTATAACTAATACAAGAGGAAACAAAAGGAAGGTTACGGGAAGTGAAAAGTTTTACTCACAGTCTCGCAGTTTCTGCTGAAGTCGCGAAGTCCTTAATTTATTTGTTTGTTCGGTGATATTCGTCCAAGCGTTGAAACGTACGTTGTCAGGATACTGGTACTGGACCACGATGATAACCGACGACACACACTCTTCCTAGACAACTGCGAATATCCTACCGGCTGCGCCAATTAGGTTGACGACAACGACTTTATATATAAAAATAATTTATTTATAGAAAATTACAGTGTTACAGCTTATAATTACTTCCAAAACTAATCCGTCTTACAGTTAACTTAGCCTAGTATTTATATTAAAATATCTCTTACTAAGCAACCCGTGCTATGACGCACGGCCTAATTCTTGTGAGTGCTTGTGAAGCAGATATTAGAGGGGTCATCACACTTAACCCGCGCGCCGACCTGCATGACTTTTATAGCCCAGTCCAGCGACGTAGCTACGTGAAGATAACACGAGTCTCACGCCGGAAAACGAAAATAATAGTTGTGTATTTTGGTTAATATTCATTGGTCATAATATAAGCATTATAATTGGCTAGGGAGAATAAAAATTGTTCCATTGGTAAACCAACAACGTAGCCGGCCATATAAATATAGGCAAGGTTGACGCAAATATATTCCATTCCATATTCTACAGTCATACTCCATTCGGCTTTACGTAAATAGTAGTTTCATTTCTCCACCAAAAAAACCATTCGGAGTCTGTTAATAGTGGCCGCATACCACCACTATTACAATGCCAAATGATTAGCAGAGCAGAACAGGCATGTTACGATATCTGTAACAAAATTATATCCAGTGTGCTCTTTTGGGCATTTGAAGCAGCGTGGTTTTGATCTGCACTGAACCTTTACATGTTTGTCCAAAGCGACATCAAACACTGTATGGAAGGGAGTATGTAGATTTCGACAGGAATTGATGTGTAAAAGCAGTACAAGTGAGAGGGAAGCTCTTGTTCTGAAAATGTAAGGACAATGGTTTGGGTAGCCCACCCACTCAATATTTTTCAATGGATGTAAGGATCACTCAATACCTTTTTTTACTTTTCGATGTAATCTCCTAGCCTTTATAATTTCTCCTCTACCAGGGGGTAGTTCCGACTAACACATAAACTCCTCCATGGAAATATCGGTTGGTATACCTCTTCAACACCCATTCTGGTAACATTAAAGGTTGGAATGACTGCTGATAGTTTGTTTTTAGCAAGAAAAGATAATGCGAAAAAGTTATTGGCATCTGAACCAGTTTTTAAAGCTATTGAGACCCTGTTACGACCTAAATTCGTAATACTTTGTTTTTCAATATTGGAAACCTTATTTTGGGATAGAATATGGCCGATCTTGACAGGTCAGATTGTATAACCAGACCAGGATCGGGTTCTATACGCTTAATGTGACCCCAGCCATCTTTGGCATATTTCGTTCCAAATATATTGCTGTCACTAAGATGATCTAGATCTTGTTTGAATCTTGTACAGGTGGTATTATCTCATCTGCATTCATGAGTACTTTTCCTCGTCACTTTGCCCTAGGTATGGGATTATTTTTGTAGAAGTCTCTCATAATCCATGGTGTTTTTGGATCCGACACGGTTAAGACAGTTCGGCGAAGGCTTTCGTATTTATCCCCGTTCTCCTTCCCAGGTAAGGCGCACCAGAACACATGGCGCGCCTTCCTCCACGGCCTCCAACTACGTCTGTGCAACAGACGCCCCCGCGTCCGATGCACAAAGGCCATGGGGCCAGGAAAAACGAGCACTTAGAAGTACTAGCCTTCCCGACCCCAGCGGCGGATCTGGTCTATGGCTCCGCCGCCAACCAAGATTCGGCTGCGGAGGGTAGGGAGAGCGGCGCCTCGCAATACCGACAATCCTCTCCCCCCGCAACCCACCACCCCCGCATCAACGGTGCGGCCCCGTTTGAGTCGCGAAGGATAGGGCGAGTGGCGCATCGCCATACCAACACTCCTCTTCCTCCGCGACTCCCCCTCGGCTGCAGCGGTAGAGGGTGCGCGAGTAACCACTCGCTGCCGTCCACCAGCACACATCCGAAGTGGGCTCCCCAAGCCCACTCGGAGCGGCCATCTCAGGCCGGCCCTTCACCTCGGGCCAGCCACGTGGGTTCCTCTTTGTTCACCGTGGGAGACCAAGCCACGGCTACTAAGCCCCCCCGCCACGACAAGACGGGAACCCGTTCGGGGGGGGGGGAAATAAGTGTCACCCTGATGTTTAAATATCGATACAATTCATAAACCGAAAGAATTGCTCCGGCGCCATTGGGATGTGGCGAATAGTCTGGATTAGGTTGTTGGCGACATCCATATCACCAGAGCTTGAACTGAGACGATTCGGTTTGGTATACATCCCCACATGCTGGAGTGAGAGCTTTGCTTCAACTAGGCCCAGGCTAGCGCGGTAGATACTACGGGGGTCTGGTTCCTCTACAGTCGTTAATTTTTATTTATTTATTATGACTTGGAGATTTTTCGGATAGTTATAAATGTATGAACAATAAAAAATAAATGCACTGAAGGACAGTTAAAAGTTCCAACTTATAAATAAAGTACAGGAATTTTTTTGCACAAGTAACGTAGACAAAGACGCATGCAACATATGCACATCAGTAAACGAAAAACTTATTACTCAGTAGACGTTTAAGTGTCCTGCTAGAGGTGTTAAATAAGTCTACATTATGTATTTTCGCCACTTTATTGAAACACCTGCTCACTCATATTAAATAAGAATTTTGGCTGTAGTTTGTATTTAATCCCGGCACATGTAGTTTGCACGCCTTGCGTAAAGATACGTATGGAACTTATAAACGTACTAGCTGTGCCCCGCGGTTTCACCCGCGTTTTTCTCGTTTCCGTGGAAATACCGAGATAAAATATTGCCTATATTATAGCCTCCCTCAATAAATGGACTATTGAATATTTAAACACTTTTCACATCAGATCAGTATTTCCCGAGATTACCGCGTTCATAACAAACAACCAAACTTTTCAGCTTTATAATATTAAGAAGAATATAGATTAATTTAAATTGTATAAGTCATTCAGCCAGGCACATAAGAATTACGACTACAGGCGGGAGTGTCCGTCCACTTTAAACCGGGTTAAATATTATTTTAAAGTACTTCTGAGTAAATTATATTTTTCGTTTTATTTTCTTGTGGCAGAAGAATATATTGATTGTTTCCGCAACCTGATCTTGATAACGCGACATATAGTTGGCCGTGCGAAAAAAAGTCTTGCCGTAAATCTAATCCTACATGTTTAAATGTTTGCCCCTGTGATTTATTTATCGTTACGGCAAAAGATAATTTAATTGGGAATTGGACTCTTTTAAAATGAAAAGGCAAATCATTTGGAATCATTGGGATCCGAGGTATAAGTATTGTTTGGCCAACCGCTGGACCAGTCAAAACTGTTGCAATGATCACGTTATTGCGAAGAAATTTAACCTGAAGTCGAGTCCCGTTACATAAATTTGGTGGCTTAAGATTTCTAAGTAAAATAATTGGGGCACCAATTTTTAACTTGAGAGAATGTGGGGGGAGCCCACTCGGGTTTAAAGAATTAAGAAATTCCTGTGGATAATGGACTGCATCTTCTTGATCCATTACATTATCAATAGAAGTGTAGGTGACTATATCCCCTGGAAGTTTAGTTAAAATTAAATCGTTAATTTCGTCAACACTACTGTTTCTCTCCGCCAATATTGCTCGTTGACACATCCATTGATAATCTTTATTTTCTATTTCGACGATATCTGGGTAAACTTTTGATATTAAACTCTCAATGCTAGTCACTTTTTCTCCTTAATCTTGATCAATAGGTATTTTATTTTCAAAATGAGGTACTTTTCCGTCTCCAATTAAAAGTAACTTCAAAGGACAATTTGTACTACCTCCCCCCAAATGTGCTCTCATGTTCGTAGATAGTTTTAAGGTATGAACAAATTTCCATAACGGAGAACTTTTGAGGCAAGATTTTACAATGTCTGCTCTAGTTCCTCTTACTACTACTGGTAAAGTTTGCCGAAAATCCCCAGCAAACATGACAGTAATCCCACCCATGATTTTATCACAGCTTCTAATATCTCTAAGAGTCCTATCTAGAGCCTCTACATGAGCTCTATGGTATATCATGGTCTATCATTGTACATTCATCCCAGAATATTATAGTGACGTCTTGCAAAACTTTTCCTAAAGGGCCATTTTTACGAATAGAGCACACGCTATCTTTCTGTAACGAAACGGTTAGTGGCAGTTTAAAAGTGGAATGAGCTGTGCGTCCACCAGCTAATAAAGTTGCAGCGATTCCTGATGACGCTACTGCCAAAGCTAGTTTTCCCTGAGACCTTACTTTTGCTAATATCAAATTAGTAATGAATGTTTTGCCGGTTCCGCCTGGAGCATCCTAAAAAAATATTTTTCCCTCATTGAAACGAACACTGTGCATAACACTATTGTATACCATCACCTGGTCATTAACTAACTTGGGTTCATTTACAGTAATATACTCATTTAATTCATTTACATCGTATGGCTTCCGCAACGCTATTTCTAAAGGATCCAAATTATGGTGTGTGTTATTCCTTTTTGTTGCAGGAAGCCCAAAATCAGTTAATGATTTATCGCAAATCTCATGAATCTTATCTTCAATTATGATATAAGTCCATCATTGTATATGTCATCACTATATGCTAATGTCATATCCTGGGTCTCATTACGCATTCTGTATAATATATCTTGACACAAATCTTCCCGTAATTTGTTCCATAGCTGCAAGGGGTCAGATGGTTGGCAAAATATGAGGATTATGGTAAATAATTCTCTTAATTTTGGAGCCGGCTTGGACATGACAGCATCTGACATACTATTTTGCCAATGTTCATCTCCCTCCAGTAAACCTAATTCCTTGCAAGCTCCTTGATAAGTATTGAAAATAACACCATTTACTGTCCTTAGATGTTCAAATGACATTTGACCCGGAACATGATGCTTACTTACTGCATTCTGCACCTGCATTCTTAACCCGGCGTGAATGAGGTGAGAAATTGTTACACCAGCTATGAGGCGGGTAGGAGATACCCAAAATTTTGATGTTCAATTTTTTATACTATAATTATGTAATTAGCATTTATGCTTAAGATATATTAATAATAGTACTCATTCAGCAAGATTAGTAAATAAAATACAAGCATTAAGCACAAAAAGCGTTATTTTTTATTGAAATTACAAAGTATCTAAATTTTCTTTAAAAAGTTACAAGTTAAGGTAGTTAACTTCTTTTCGCATAAAAATCTAAAAAGAATCCCACTTCTTTAGTCAATCAACATAACAATAGAGTCTTCTAGTTATTATAAATAAAAAAGGCACTGAAAAGTCTTGTGAGATCATGTAACAGAGCACCAAAGTTACACCTACAAATCAGCACAATTTCCACACATAAAATCGCGTGTTCCATACATATTGGCTTCTCACATTTTGTACAGAAATGTTTTGTTTTTCTGTCTTTTTTCTGAGTACACTCACCACATCTTACATATTTACCAGCCATTTGTTTTGGAAATGATGGTGAGGGTTCCCCTAAATGATCGGCAATCCTCTTTCGTGTTTCCCTTGGAAGATGTACGTTCTGTTGCCTGTTCCAAAGACTATCATTTATTAGATTCAAACTTAATTACGAATGTAGTCTCGGTGCTTCATGCGTGTTTTGTCAGTCGTGTTATTTTCTCTGTAGATTACGATACCATTTATGGCAGCCATATTGAGTATACCATAAAAAATCGTCATGTGCCAACGTTTGCTATTGCGTGAAACATCATAAGTGGCACTCAGTTCATCTGCGACATCGACTCCGGCTTTAGTTTTATTATAATAAGTAATCATTTCCGGTTTTCTTTTATCCCCTGTCGATTCGTCTATATTTTTGTCATGGTGTAAAGTTGACATAACCAGCACAACTTTATTTTTTTAGGTACATAGGACACCAAAGTAATATCGTTTTGGAACCCGAATCGACAGCTATTGACTTCTGTTCCCTTTTTGAAGATCTCAGGTACACTTGTCTTGTTTTTACGGACTGTGCCGACAGAAGTTAATGAATGGTCTTTCAAGAGATGAATCATAAGTGGATAACTAGTAAACCAGTTATCTAATGTCAAGTTCCTGTTCGTTTTTGTTATTGGCTCCACTAAACGGCTTACAATGTCAAACGCTTTGTTACTCAGTTGGTAAGGTCCTGGTGGTTGTTTTCTTGCTTATATTTCCAATTTGAGAATGTAAAACTTCTCCGCATCTACAAGAGCTTGAATTTTTATCCCATATTTGGCTGGTTTGTTGGGAATGTATACGCGGAAAGGCCATCGCCCTCGGAAAGATAACAACATCTCATCAATAGTAAGATTCTCGGAAGGCACATAATGTTTTTGAATATTTACAATAAAATTTTCAAAAATGTCCCTTATTGCAGCTAGATTGTCACTCTTTTTTCTTTGGTCCCTAATATTTAAATCATCGAATCTCAAACAATTTTCAAGGAAGTAAAACCTCTGCAGTGACATTGTAGTCCGAAAGATTTCAACTCCTGTACCATCTGTACGCCACAAATCGTTCAGTTTTTGTCTATTTGAGCGATTTAGGCCAGCTATATACAAAAGTCCTATAAATGCCTTCAAATCCTCCAAAGTTACATCTTTCATGTGATACTGCTCATTATTTTTTGGATGTTTTTCCCTTTTATCCTTTATTTGAATATTTGTGTATGTTAGTACGGTATTCAACATACTGTCTGTTATAAAGAGACTCCAAGTTTCAATCTCAGTTTTAGCAAGTTTTGCAGTACCTTTTACGCCTGTAGCATTAGTAATTATATTCTCAGATTGAACTCGAACGCTTTGTCTAGGACAATCTTTTGACCATTTTGTGCCATCTTTGGATGTATAAGAAGTTCCACGTACCTCAGCCGACTGACTATTAGATGCCGGCACAGATTCCGGCTCTTCCAAATTATCCAAAATACCCTCTTGTATCGGAATCACTTTCTTCACTTCTCTGAGAAACGTTATCAATTTCTTCTTCGCTCTCGGAATCACAGGAGCTGGCACTTGAGCAGTTTTTTAATATTTCTTGTAGCCGACGTTCATTTTCTTCATAAGACATCTTGAAAAATCTAAAAATAAATCATAAAATACTATAAATAACTATAAATCAAAAACTTACTGTCAACACAAAATTGTAACACCGACAACGAGGTCGGGTGTGACGTACCCCAGCCACGTGTACACATGTGTATCTACCGTCGCCGCCGGCGCAACACTAAATTCGATACTGTACCCCGCCCCTCGCATCCTTACCTCCAGCTACTGAAACGACAGGACTCGCATGGAACAGTAACATTAAATAATCTGCGTTTAAAAACTTCTCGGGTATCACATACCCGACCTCACTCACGCCGGGTTAAATAGTAACATTCAGTTTGTGTCGGATGAATGTTGTAGGCACGACCTAAAGTTGAGTCTTTTTTATACCGGGATATCCTTCAACATCTTGTCCACGTCTTCTTCTAGAAAATGAATTTCTTTCCCATACGTAATACTGGGGTACTTCGCGATAAAAAAGGGTTTTGGCAAAATCGGCTCTTTTGCAAAGAACAAAGAACGCTGTAAGTGTCGTTGATGAAGGATTGTTGACGCGATCTTGAAGATTTTCATTATTATAAAAATAAACTCTTTGTCCATTTTCTAAATGAACTGCTAAATGAACTATTGCCGGAAAACGTTCACGAATCGGAAATTAGAAAATTATCCAGAGTGCTTCCGAGGAACTTATATAGCGACCATTTAAATATTTTTCTACTTCATCGTTATTATTTTGTAACGAAAATGTGGCTTGATCAGAACCTTTATGAATATACTTAGAGATGTACTTAATGGCTTTGACCGATTGGCAAAACTCTACGTTAATGTGTGCATTGAAGCTTCGTGATAGCACAGGGTTATAGGGAACAACCCACCTATTATCCACTCTCATTTCTGTACCTTTGACACGAATTATTGCGGTGTTTCCACCATTATCTGGTGAACGGCGCTTGTAGGTTGGGTAACCGTCATCCCCGGTTTGTGTTTCAGAAATAAACTGCCTGGGGTATTTTTTAGAGCAAATGTTTTCTTTCATACATGGTGACGCAGGATTGTGAAATCCGCAAGGACCGTGTATCATATTTTTTATGACAATGTTATAAAGCATTGGGTCTTGTGGTTTGTCAGGTATTTCAGCCGATATTATTGCATCTATGGAATCCGGTTGCACTTTGTTAGCCAGCCACAACAAAATGTAAGGTAAACCTCTTTTTTGCCATTCTACACTATAAACGAAGGCTTTCGATGGTCCAAATATATTTTTCTTCGTTAATAGGTCTATCACTTTTTTTTTAGTTTTAAATGAAATACTCTAGAAATCAAATCATGTCTGTCGTAAGAATTTTGATCGGGTAGTAACTCAATTTTTATTTCTGGCCATTCGGAGTTACATGTGAATGTTATAAAGAGATCTGGTCTTCCAAATTTCCTGACATAGATCATGGCATCTTGACTTTTTTCATTCATGTATCTAGGAGATCCTGTAAATGACGATGGCAATATAACGTGCTGGCCAACATTAGAAGCGTCTACATTGCCATCATTAACCACGGCATCTCTTAAATGAGTGTACTCTTCTGCCCTTAGTTTTCTTTGATTTCTTTTTATGAAGTCAAGCCTCTCAGAAATCATTTTTGCCGCCATATCAACTCAGTATTGATTAAATAATCCTTCGAAATAATGTATGTTGTTAAAGTTATTTATTCTCACCATGAGTTTAAATGAATAAAACTGCATACATGATATAGTTTTAGATCTAGCAGCAGTATTTTGCTGTGGAATATTTATACAATATCCGTCATTTCCAAAGGGAAACAGTAAAGGATATTGAAGTGGGTCATAAGATCTATTGAAGTAAAAACATCAGACCGGTAACGAATTTGAATAAAAATTGCCATGACAACCAGATACACAACGATGTCAAAACATGTCAAATTTTGTTTTCAGGCTCGTAATAGTGAAACGGCAAGATTTAAGTGAAAAATGAGATATTATTGATTTAGGAAAAAAGGTAGCGCAACAGTGCGCACGAAGCCCGAAATTGCAGAGTTACGGAGAACTAAATAAAAGATCGAAAAAGGTAGACTCCATTGACACCGATTTAAAAGTGCTGATAGCGTGAAAATACGAAGTGAAAATGATTTGTTATTGTGTTCTTATGGTTTAAAAACGTTACAGGATCCTATGGAAATAAAGATGATGCAAAATATCTAGTTTTGAGGCGAATGCAGAAAATCAAAAACAGAATGGAAAAATAAATTTAAAATAGTGTAAAATGATATGTATATTAACAACACTACATTTTCCCCCTGACCCTGGAAAATTTTTGACTCAGGAAAAATTTTGATATGTACATTCTAAAATAAACCATAAAAACACAGCTTTGCAGAAACAGACATCACCAGGCAAAATCAGATATACTATCTCTTACATTCATCATCTGCATTCAAGTAAGGGTGGAGTTCACATTCAATGACTACCACTCTAAAAGTGTGTTTTCGAAAGGACATTCAGGCTTATTTAAGGAGTTGTCATCCGCTCCTGCGTGGAAAAAAAAAACAATTTTATTAAGGGAGTAGTCAGCCGCTCCCAAGTGAAGATACAGATAAAGAAATCAATCTTAAGCAAGCTTTAGTCGCTATGACTTAAGTAAAGATTAAGAACGGTCAGAGCCTTAGGGCTCAAAGCCAGAGATCAGCAACATCACTAACGAGATGTGTTGTCTGAAATAAAAATAAAAAGTGAAGATTAACCAACGAAAATTCGAGGTCCTAAAGCAAGATGTGTTGAAGAACACTGGATCACTAAACAAACAAACAAATTAAAAGAAATAAAAATAATAAGGTGAGAATGATGGTGATATTTATACATATATACAAATTAACAGTTAATAAAAGTTAAGAAAATTTATGATTTTACATCTTTGATGTGCCACGTGCCTCTAACTCCATTAGGGTCTTCAAGCACATAGACTAGTGGTGACAGTTTAGCTATCACTTTGCACTTGATGAACTAAGGGGCAAGTTTAGCATTAAAGTATGCGCCGGCATTGCTTAAAACATGGTTTTTACGTCAAACAGTGTCTCCCACATTAAATTCTTTAAAAGACCGGCGAAGATCATAGCGAGCGCTATTTTTAGCGTGAGCTATGTGAAGTTTAGTTTGAAATTTGTGAAAAATAGATGAGAGGAGACCAGCATTAGACGCGTAAATGTCACGAGGCATAAATATCAATTCCTCAAGGTTCTGAGTTGTAGTATAGAAGGAACCGCAAGGTATTGTTTCCCTTCCAAAGACTAACAAGTTTGGAGTAAAGCCAGTAGCTACATTTGTAGCGCTGTTCATTGCGTACTGAATCTTAGCAAGATGGTTGTCCCAGGATCTATGATCGTCTCCTACTAGAGATGCTAGAGCTGTAATAATTGTACTATTAAACTTCTCCGTAGGATTAACCTGAGGACAATATAAAGCTGTGTGAAAACTACAAGGAACGATATAAGAGTTTAAGAATGAGTGGAATTCTCGCGACTGAAATTGAACCGCGTTGTCCATTATAATAGTTTGGGGAATGCCATGAACTAGAAAAAGTGAATTTTCCAAAACATTAATAATATTAGCTGAAGTAGCACGTTTAAGGGGAAAAAATCATAGTATATTTATTAGTAAAATTGCAGTTAATTACTAGAATATACTGATTTCGTCTTCGAGTCATAGGCAATGGACCCATAGGCGTAGTCCTAATTGGGAGCGATCGTACGATGGCGCGATGCGTTTTTCATCTCACGATCAAAGTGGTCGTACGATGACCTAACAGGTGTCCTAATAGATCGCGCGATGTCTATCGTGCGATGCCGTCGCTCGATGGCTGGCGTCGCGCTTACGCCACTTTAACGATGGCTCTTTATAGAGATGCACAGTTTTTGCTGTCGGGCAATATTGCTTTAAAAATTGCAAATGACATTGAAAAAAGGAAACGTAGACAACATAAAATACTTTATAGATCCAGGAATCTGCGCGGTGAATTTTTCAACCTTTATTTTGATGTACGAAATAACGAAGAAGACTTTTACGATTACTTGTCTATGTCAAAAGAAACATTTGACTACATCTGCAATGGAATACGTAGCGATTGTAATCATAGAGTGACCAACCTTAAAAAACCCATTAGTGTGGAAGAAAGATTGGTATTAACAATCAGGTAAGTTTTTTATTATTATTATGTGTGCGTATCCATTTTCCTCCAATTTGTAAGTCCCTGTTGAAAGACCATTCAAATGAAAGACAAATATTTTATGTATTTTTTATATTTATTTATTACTTTTTTATATTTCTTTCAAATAGGTAGTCATTATGTCGGTTTAATGTTCAACATAGTATATAAAACACTTCTTAAGTCAGCAAAATTACGTAGAATTCTAGTTTTAAACTACTGGATTTACAAATTTTAAAAAAATCTTATAATCAACTATTACGGTATAAAAAAAGCAGGAAGAAAGAGCTTTAAAAAAAAGCAGTGATAGCCGAGTGGTACGACCGTTGGACTGCCAAGTCAAAGGTTGCAGGTTCGAACCCCGGCACGCACTAATGTCTTTTAGAATTCATGTGCGTATTATAAATTAATTATCACTTGCTAAAAACGGTGAAGGAAAACATCGTGAAGAAACCAGCACACCTGAGAGATTTTTCAACGGTGTGTGAAGCCATGTCAGAGGCCTACGGGCGGTTTAAACTTTTTTTTTAAACTTAAGGTTGTTCATCAACCATACGATAAGAAGAAGACGGTATAAAAAAAGCAATAATCACACATTTTTTTATTAGAAAAAGAAATTGAGGTGTAAAAAATCTTATATTCAAGAATCATATTCAGCATTAAATGATTCGTAGAATTGTTGTGTGTTTGTCGGTGGTGCCATGGATGGATGTGAGGATGCGTGCACAGGTGAAGGTATGATTGACATTGACATAGTAGATGAAGAGTTTGAAAGGGGTGATGACATAGCTAGAGAAATTTCGTCTGCTATTGTATTCTGTAGTTTACTTTTTAATCTTAATTTTTGCACTGGATTCATATATTTAAAATATGGAGCTAGCGATTTCAAAAATAGTAAATCTTCATCATCAACTTCTTTTTCTTTGTCCTTAAACGCTTTAATTTTATCTTCTTCGATTTGGATCATTCGACGCTGATATTCGGTTAAAGATTTATTTTCTTTACGTTTTCTTTTTTGGGATCCAGTTTGTAATCCACTATCCAAAGCTTCAGTTGACAAAGCACTCGTGCTCTGTGTAATTGTACTGCGCGCACTGGTAGACAGTGGTTCGTCATCAGAAGACACAAAAGCCTCGGATCTATTAGACACTGCAGTAGAATTCTCTTCATCAGGCAACTGAAGATTCTGCTCTGATCTTGAAGTGGATGGTAGGCTGGCATCATTATCATTATTTCCAGTTTCTTGATGAACACTATTACCTTCGGTTGGTCGAGGCATTGAAACATCCTTTAAAAACAACATATGTTGGTAATAGGTCCACTTTCCTGAGTAATATTGTTCATTTGGGCTTCCTGGATCTCCAGAGCGAGGCTTACGAACTTTTTTCAATTCTTTTAGAAAGACATCCCTTAAGTGTCGTCACCTAGTTTTAACGTCCTTTTCTGTAGTAAATAACGATACATTTTAATTCAACGTGTTATTATTTACAGGTACTTAACAACAGGAACCCCTTTTCGGAAATTAGGAGTGCCATTTCGCATTTCAAAAACCGCAATAGCAAATATCCTGATGGAGGTTTGCAGTGCAATTTGGAATAATTTTAACGAAATACATGAAGTTTCCAAGTATCGAAGATTTTAAGGAAATAGCAAATTCATTTTCAAATAAAAATAAATTTCCACATTGCTGTGGGAATCTGGACGGAAAACACATTCGTATCGTAAAGCCACAACTCTCTGGAAGCATGTATTTCAACTACAAAAATTATTACTCAATTGTTTTATTAGCGGTGTCCGATTCAGACAACACATTTCGCATCATTGACGTAGGTGCATACGGGAAAAATAGTGATGGAGGCGTTTTCAGCAATTCAAAATTTTTTCAAGAACTTAACAGTGGAAATATTCAATTACCACCCGAGGAACGATTACCGAATAGTGATATTGTGGCACCATATGTATTTTTAGGGGACGAGGCTTTTCCTTTGAAAACGTTCATAATGAGACCTTATCCAAGAACACAAGCAACAGGAAATGCAGATAAATCAAGATTTAATTTCAAATTGTCTACTACAAGGGTCGGTATAGAATGCACCTTTGGAATGGCTGCTAGTAAATTTAGAATTCTTTTAAAAAGCATCGAAACATCTGTGGACAATTCAATTAAAATTGTAAAGGCAGTCTGTCTGTTGCACAATATTATAATACACAGAGATAAGAGAGAACCAGAATTATCTGTAACAAATAATCAATTAAATAACAATTTTGGAAGACTTCCTCGTAATAGAGTTAATAATCGTGCTACAATAACAGCAATTAACGCTAGAGAACTCTTCACCACTTATTTCCTTAATAGAAATGATTCCTAATTAACAGTTAATTTACGTCAATAGGGCTTAGTGCATAGTTGGCATACTAAATTCACCTATGAGGAGCCCCACTATGGGAAAATAAAATTATAAAAAATGTAAAAAATATATTGACGATTCAAACCCTCATATCTTCTAAAGTATACCACTTACGATAATTTACTTGACACATGTTTCATCATTGGCTGTCACAATTTTTTTCCCCGTACTGAGGCTCCTCATGGGTGAAATCGGGTCTAGTTCATAATTTCGAACGTGAAATCACTATGCCAGGCTTCATACAAAAATGTCAGAACCTCTTTAGTAATGAATGGAGGTACGATTTACGATTACGATTCAAATTATATCTAACTATACTAAGTAGATACTTAAGCCAAGGTATGAGTGTGAGTGTGTGTGTGTGTGTGGTATACATTATACAATTCTGGTTGTGATTAAAACTAAGCTCAATTTACTATCTATACTTGTTTTATTTACGTTCCTCGCAATTATATCCCATGCTCTTTCACTTTTCAACCTGTTTTTGTAGTCCTCACTCTGTTTATTCCAAACAACAGGATGTAAACGTACTTGGTTAATTAAATCTTCTTCGAATGTCATCTTGTATGTAACAGAATAGCCAAACGCTTTACACGAAGAATGAACACACAAAATGGCGTCCGGCCGCGAGCGAGCCGAGTACCTACTGTGTGTCACTGGTGTTGGCCCTTGCCCCTTTCGTCCCGCGCCCCTCGCGCGTCGACGCATCGCGTATGTAACCAATTAGGACACTCAAAAGAGATCTGTTGCTTTGATTACATGGTCGCACGATCAAACGCATCGTACGATCGTTATTAACCTTCCGTGAACCACGTGGATAAAAGTTACGTCCTGCACTACGTGGGGTTTCCTGGACCCAATAATCTTTCCACGTTTTTATAGCTAGTATTTATTGTAAATTTGTAATGTGTATATTATTATTATTATCCCTTGACTATAAGAGGTTAAAAATAAAATAAATTTATCAAATATTATAAACATTTATTATATCTTTAGGCTATGTAACAGAAATAGTACTTTTTACCAACTAAAATAAGACTATGTTCTATGGGTTAGACTTTAAGAAAAAAAATTAACTAAGAACTTCTTCAATTCTATGCTTTGGAGGCAAAACAAAGTAGGAAACAAAAAAAAAAATTACTAAAACTAATTAGTCTTCTTGAGATCCAAGTTGGTTCAAATCACCACAATTTTTACAAAAGAAGTGAGCATGCTCTAAGCATATCGGTACTTCGCATTACAACGGTACTTGGTCTTTCGATCTTTCCTTCTATCACATTCCGAACATCTTGTTATAGACTTTGGTATCTTCTTTGGTGGTTCTGCAGGTGTTTCCCCAAGTAAACCATGTATGCGCTTTCGAAAATCCCTTGGAATCCGTGGGTTATCTTTCCGGTTTCTCAAGTGCTCTTCAATCAAAGATGTTTCCAAATCGCGAATAAAATTTCTCCGGTTGTTAGTTTTCTTTGCTTCAATGTTATTGTTCAACATATGTAAAATCATTGCATTGATTCCTGCATGATTGAGCATTGAGAAAAATAAAGTGAGTGGCCAGCGCTTGCTGTTGCGAGACACGTCGTATGTTCTAGCAAGTTTATCAACAACATCTACTCCGCTTTTGGTTTGATTATAGAAAGTTATCATAGACGGTTTCTGCTTGTTTCCCGTTTCTTGATCAATTTCATTGTCATGATGAAGGGATGACATCAAATAAACGAACTTTCGTGGCTTTGGAATATACGAAACAAGTGTGATATTTTTTTGAAAGCCAAACCGTTAAGTATGTTCCTTTCGCGGTAGTTTGAAACAAGGCGGAATACATGCTTTATTAGCTCTCAAAGTACCAACTATCGTTAGTTTATGTTTCTCCAGTAAATTCTCAGCAACTTCATGACTGATAAAAAAAATTATCCATAGTAATATTTCTCGACGAGCCGGAAATGCAGGTTACCATACGATCAACTAAGTCAAAGGGCTTGTTGCTAAACGCAAACGAACTGTTGTCTGGCTGTTTACCGCAGTAGATCTCTAAATTTACGGTGTAAAATGTTTTAGCATCTACTAAGGCATAAATTTTTATTCCGTACTTCGCGGGTTTAGACGGGATATACTGGCGAAACCCGCATCTCCCTCGAAGGGCAACCAATTCTTCATCAAGTGTTAGGTATTCGGATGGTGTGTAAGCATTTTGGCAAAGCCGAACAAAGAGCTCGAATATGTCTCGAATTGGGGCTAAACGATCAGTCTTTATTCTCTCTACCCTAGTCGTAGCATCATCGAATCTCATACTATTGAGTAAGAAAGAGAACCGATTTTTAGACATCGTGCAGCGAAACACTTCGATTCCAGTACCATCAGAAGCCCAGAGGTCATTGAGATTTTGTTTCCAGAACGGTACAATCCTGCTAAAAATAAAAGCCCGAAAACTGCTTTCATTTCCGATGTAGTTGTTTCATTATAGATAATATTTATTTGTTCGCCGTCTGGTGGCTGTGGTCTGGAAAGACATATCTTTGCATTCGTATATTTCACAACTGATTCTAGAATTTCATTGGAAATAAATACTTCAAAGCATTCTAAACTGTTTTTTTTTTGTCTTTATATTGGCTCTTTACTCCCGGCAATTGAGTAATTATATTTTCTGATCTTGTACGAGCATTAGTTCTCGGTGGCTCCTTCTGCCATTTTGTTTTGCCATCTTTACCAGTGTAAAACTGATTTGAACAAGAAGATTCACCACCTGAAGTAATATCCTGTACTTCCTCTTCACTTTCACTTTCAGACTGAATGCTCAAGTGATCCGAGTCATCTTCACTTCCAGGTAGAAACAGCTCATCCGTATCGCTATCATTTTCTTCCATAAGTGCGGATAATATTGCATTTTCATTGATGTGATGAGCCATAATGAGCCCTAGAAACAATTTCAGATAATTTTAAATAATAAAAAAACAAATTAAATAAATATTTATATAAAAATAGTCGTATTTTATCACACCATACTGCTCACCTTTTAGTGGACGTCCCGAAATACGTGGGGTTTCTGACACCCAGCTGCACTTTGACAGCGTCCGTTCACCGCGTCTGCGACGCAACTACTAAATCGCTGTCGCTAAGAGGTCTGGCAACGTCGCAACTCCAGCTACACGAGGTTTCAAGACTTTCGCACAATGTTTATAAAAGATACAAAGATTTTTGTATGGCTGGGGTGTATTAAACCCCACATGGTGCACGGAGGGTTAAGCATTTCATGTGCTCGCACGATTACTTGCGAGGTTTAAATAGGACACTCTGATGAAATCTGTATGTTTGAACTCATCGCACGACGAGAACGCATCGTGTCATCGTACGATCGCTGTCAATTAGGACGACGCCTTAAGATCTAAGGATATAGTTTGAAAAGGTCTGGAGCAAAGTTTGGGTTTACCCATAAGACCATAGGGAGAATGATTAGGGTGTTTGTAGGTTAAGCAGGTTTCACAAGTCGAGATTAATTTGGCAATGTCCTTAAACATACCAGGCCAATAGTATTTTAAAGATATTTTCTTGAATGTCTTGAAGATACCAAGATGGAGTTCTGAAGGGGAACCATGGTTAACTTCAATAAGTGCATGTCTATCTTGAGGTAGTGGAACTTCTTTCCAAATAAAGTCATCGTTTAGACGATCGGGAGAATGGATGCAGCGGTAAAGTTTGTTATCCCTGATAGTGTAGTTGCATCTGGGTTGTTGGAGCATCCGAGAAAAATCTTGTTGTAGTGCTCAAGTTTACGATCAGGTGGTTCTTCATATCGTTCGTAATAACTTCGATCGTAATAGGATGTACGCCTTGAGGTGAAGTTTCTCGTGTATAAGGACGTTCTTGATTCTTATGTCTTGATAAAAACTCTGGAACAACGTTATTCCTTTCCTTTTTTATGTTTCAGGACAAAGTTAAAGCATGATAAGCGTAAAGTCCAGCGAGCAAGTCTTCCTGATGGATTCGATAAGTTCTGAAACCATTTAAGTGCAGCATGATCAGTATATATTGTAAATTCTTTACCATTGTCTAGGTAACATCGCCAATGTTCTAACGCAGTTATTACAGCCAATGTTTCTCTTTCAGTAGTTGAGTAGTTCTGTTGATTTTTGTTTAGTGCTTTACTCATGTAAGCAATCACGACTTCTTTGTCATCTTGATATTGAGTAAGCATTGCTCCTATGCCATAATTTGATGCATCACAATGTACAGAGAAGGGTAGTTCGAAGTTAGGGCCAAGCAAGGCAGGAGCAGTTAACAAAGCTTCTTTAAGTTTCTGGAAAGCAGCTGCAGCTTGTGAATTCCATAAAAATTTAGGAGCGTTCTTCCCGGAACAGGTTAGTTGGTTGAGTGGAGAGGCAATAGTGCTAAAGTTTGGAATGAATCTTCTGAACCAGCTGCAGGTGCCTATGAATCTTCGTACTTCTTTTCTGCAAGTAGGTACAGGATATTCTAAAATAGCTTTTATTTTATCTGGATCAGCACGTAGACCATACTCGTCCACTAGAAAACCAAGGTATTTCATTTCTTTCTTGAAGAATTGACTCTTCTTAAAATTAATAGTCAGATTAGCATATGAAAGTTTTTCATGAACTTTCATGAGAAGCGATATGTGTTCATCAAAAGTCTCGCTAATAATAACGATGTCATCCAGATAGCAAAATACCTTGTTCTCAAATTAAGAGTAAAAAGCATATCCATTAATCTTTGTAGAGTTGCAGGTGAGTTAGTGAGACCAAAAGACATTACCTTGAATCTAAACATACCTCTTCCAGGTAAATAAAATGCAGTTTTATCTTTATCAGCAGGATTCAAGGGAATCTCCCAAAATGCTTTCGCAATGTCGATGCTTGATAAGTATTTGGCATTCTTCAGGTTGTCCAAAATTTCACTTATTAGTGGCAGACTATAAGCATCACGACGTGTAACTGAGAAGCTTCCTGCTGTCTACGCAGAAACGCCATTCACCATTCTTCTTCGAAGTGATTAGAACTGGAGATAACCAAGGACTTTCGCATTGTTCAATGACGTTCCATCCCAGCATCTTGTCAACTTCATTAATTAACGCCTTTTGTTTTTCAGGAGACAGTCTGTAACATCTTTGTTTGATTGGAAGAGAATCACCAGTATCAATCTTGTGGGTTATTAAGTATGTGCTTCCTAGGATACCTTTTTCTTCAAAAGAAATTGTCTTGAAGCGTTGGATGATGTCGTTAGCGATGTTCTTTTGGTTAGGAGTTAAATGCTCATAAGGTAAAACTTTAATATCTTTAGTTACGATAGCAGAGTATTTAGATTCTGTAAAGTTAAGAGAAGATAAAACACTAGGTAAAAGATTAAATTTTCTCCAAAAGTCAATACCTAGTATTAGCGAAGGAAATATTTCAGGGAAAACATAAGCTTTAATCAAATGAGTTTGATTATTGAAATGAACAGATAAGTCAAAATAACCCAAGGAATTAACTTTTTGATTATTAGCAGTAGAGACAGTAATAAGATCTGACTTGAAAAGTTTACAGCCCAGTTTAAGAATTTCCAAATGAGAATTATTACCCAGAATAGTTACTGAGCTGCCAGAATCTAGTAAACCAGATAAAGTTAAGTCATAAATTTTGACATTAACGAATGGACGATTAAGATCTTGTTCTTTGGAGTAGAGTGTAGAAGAGATTTTGTAACAAGAAAAGAAGTTTTGAATTGTTTTAATCCAACTAGTCAATCGTCATTATCAAAGTTTAAGTTACTTTTCAAGTCAGCAGTTAGTTTTTTGAACTAGTATGTGGTTTGGGAGAACAAGTAGGGCAATCTGCAGTTTTAAAACCTTTAAGACCACATTTGAAACAAATCACGAATCGTGGTTGAAGTGTTCAAAGTATGACCTTGTTTACGACAGCGAACACAAAGAGCTTTCTTGAGGAGCTTTAGTTTGAGAGAGACTATTAACTTGTCTAGAAGGGTATTTGTAGGATGAAGTGAATTTATTCATGAAAGGAGGAGAAGGTCGTGAGTTATTAGAAGAATTTGGAGAGTCAGCTGAACTTGAAGTGGAATGCTTGTAGTTAAATTCAGAAATAAGAGGACTCTGTTGTACATTTGGTTCTTTAAATTGTTTGTCTCTGTCTAGGAACTTTTCATAGTTTTGGCAAGTAGCCAGAAGAGAGTCCATAGAGTCAATGTCTTTCAGAGCTACGAAGACTGAATAACATGGGCGAATATTCCTCAAAATAATCTCCAATTGCTCTGTTTCAGAAAGTTTCTTCGAAAGACGAGAAAACATTCCAGACATGATGGAAATATAGATGAAGATAGGTTCATCACGGCCTTGAGTTCGATTCCTAATCGCTTCTAGAAGTTTATGATCATAATCAAAACCACCAAAGTCTTTGATTAATAAAGAGGAAAGTTCGTTCCAAGTTAAGTTTGGATTCTGATTATATTTAAATCTGAACCAATGAAGAGCATTGTCGGTGAAAATTTCGAACGCTTGAGAAATCAAAAAGTCTTTGGACAAGCCACGAGCTAAGCAGTATTCTTCAAGTTTTTGAAGAAAGGATCTTGGACAGCTTTTACCATTGAAGGTGTGTCTTTTCAGATCTTTGAAGACGTTAGTTGGAGAAAAAGATTGAGGTGGTGGTGAAGGATACGGGGTATGGATCTTAACAAAAGTTTGAGAAACAAGAGGAGGTTCCATGACAGTCGGGTCAACAGGAGGGTCAAGTGATGGAGAGTCATTTTCAGTTGGAGGTGGAGTCAAGGATTCGAATTGTTTAGTAATAGCGTCAAATTTCATCATCAAAGTATCGAAAATAGCTTTAAAGTCTGTATATAAGTCAGTATCTATTCGCTCCAATCTGTAAAAAACATGATTAATAAAAGTTTCTATTAGTCGTAAGTATTTGGTTTCACCTTGTAAAAATTTTTCAATTTTACAGTCCAGGTAGGTCAAAGTAGAACCAATTTGAGACAAGTCATCCTCGATCGGAATTGGAGAAGTCAGAATATCTTCAGGGTGAGAATTCTCAACTAAACGCAAAACCTGTTTTTTTAGAAGCAAAACAGTATTAGCTGGTTCCTCACATCTAATCTTCACTTCGTATTCGAGTTCGGCCTTGTTAAGGAATTCGTACTTAATAACCATTTTCATTGTTATAATTAAGTGCAAAGTTAAGTTTAAGAAATAAAAATTTAATTAAAAATTGTACCTCTTTAAGTTATCTAGAATAAAAATATTAAAGTGATGAATGTAAGTGAAGTGTTATATGCAGGTCTAAATATAGTCCAGATAAGTTGAAAAACTAGATGAAGTTTTGTTTTATAATTTGGAAGATATGATAAGGATGAGTAAATAAAGAGTTAAGAACGAAAGAGAAAGCAATTAAATCAAAAGGAAATGGATAAGGCGTAGTAAAGGTGAAGAAAAGAGAAAAAAAATTAAGAGAGAAAGAGAACTTTTACGTTGGGCGCCAAAATGTCGTAAAGCGACAATTAAAAACAAAAGAACCTAACCTAACAACAACGAAACAACAAAAAAACGAATAATTTATTTAAAATTTTAAAAGATATTTACAGTTTTTTATATAAAAAAATATGAAGATGATGATGGGTGACGTGATTTACAATTTTTTTTTAAAAATAAGATAAATGAGTACTGAAACGGAGCCCGAAGACCAAGGTGGCACACCGCGCTTGGCAGTGGTGCTCACCGCTCACGGAATATGCACAGGCTATGCCTGTGGTAGGTGCGCAGCGCCTGATCTAGGCACACGCAGCGTCTGGAGTAGGCACACGCAGCGCTTGAAGTAGGTACACACAGCGCCCGGACTAGGCACACACAGCGCCCGGAGTAGGCACACGCAGCGTCTGGAGTAGGTACACGCAGCGCTTGAAGTAGGCAAACACAGCGCCTGGAGTAGGCACACACAGCGCCCGGAGCAGGCACACGCAGTGCTGGAAGCAAGCACGCACAGCGGCTAAAGATAGCGCGGGCACTAGTAGGTGGAGGCGTAGGCGTGGTTAGAAGACGACTTCAGATAAAGGCAGAGGCTTGCAGGATCCCGGGGCAGTGCGGCCCCGGGATAAGGCCTTTAGGAGATGCTTCTAGTAAGAAAGCTGAAGCGAGACTGACTTTATTGGTTTTTTTTTTGCGCCCGAAGCAATTAAAGGGCTACCCTATACGTAGGGAGGCGGAAAATGTATTACGCATACCACGATAGCCGGTCTATCGTGGTTATGAGGGGCTCACTGTCCTACCGGGGACCCTAAGTGATACCCTCTAAAAACCGCCTTTGGGGACAGGCAGCCGGCTGATTAAGCTGTATTGTGCCTTATCATGAGCGACCCTCTTTTGGGAAAAGAGGGCGCAGGCGGCTAAGTGCCGCTGAGGGAGTGCCTACGAAGGCAAATTAATGTTAGTTATTACAATAATTTAATTTAATTAGAGTTGGCCTGAGCCGCCAGGAGACAGTTCAGGTCGTTTGACAGTTTATTAGGCGGGTCCGAGAGAGAGTTTCTCGGCCTGCGGACACGATAGCGAGAGGGGGGTGGGGCTGCATAAGAAGCTGCCTCACGAATTAATTGGTTTGTCGACTTTATTGGCCGATTGTTCGGCTTTTATACTTTTTTTAGAGAGCTCCGCGCTCGACGACGGATCTGAGATAAGAACGGGAAATTATTTAAATTAAAAGCAAATTTTTGTAAATGGCCAAGAAGAAAAGAGTATTTTTGTGGAAGTTTTGAAGTAAAAACATCAGACCGGTAACGAATTTGAATAAAAATTGCCATGACAACCAGATAAACAACGATGTCAAAACATGTCAAATTTTGGTTTCAGGCTCGTAATAGAGAAACGGCAAGATTTAAGTGAAAAATAATTATTGATATAGGAAAAAAGGTAGCGCAACAGCGCGCACGAAGCCCGAAATTGCAGAGTTACGGAGAACTAAATAAAAGATCGAAAAAGGTAGACTCCATTGACACCGATTTAAAAAGTGCTGATAGCGTGAAAATACGAAGTGAAAATGATTTGTTATTGTGTTCTTATGGTTTAAAAACGTTACAGGATCCTATGGAAATAAAGGTGATGCAAAATATCCAGTTTTGAGGCGAATGCAGAAAATCAAAAACAGAATGGAAAAATAAATTTAAAATAGTGTAAAATGATATGTAAGTAGCATAACACTACACTATGTATTTCAGAAACTCGCTGAAGGCGCCCGTCTCTGGTATTTAACACTATATCTCGGGGACCTTTGTCTTCATCTATTAAAAGAACAGCTACTTCATCTACCATGGGCGCGTTATATCGACCTCGATGTTCGTTAGGAGGTTTCACATCAGCATGAATGATAAGTTTAAAATCATTCGTTGGTCTGTTTTCGAGTTTATATTTAAAACTTCGAATATAAGTATTGTGATCGTGAAGATATGTTTGGAGAGCGTCGATAAGATCGGTTTTTAACGTTGGGTTTAAATTTGAGCGTAAAGATACCTGATCTGTATGGGAAATAAAATATATTTGCAAAAATTCGGGTTGTGCGCCTTCAGGTGGAAGTAAATTACCGATCAGAAGGTAAACTTGCCCCTGGACTTTAAAAGTGGGCATAAATGATTTCTTATATTTACGCGAACACTACACATTGAAATAATACTAGTTTTTACGGAATTTGTCGCGTATATTTAACTTTTTAAATATAGCACGCGTCACGTAAAAAGAACGCTGGAAGAAAGTGGTGGGAGTGTGTTTGCGCATGGGTACAGTCTCGCACGAAAGTTATGTGCCATCCATCCTCATCTGAGTCGGAATCATGATCCCCTATGTGGATAGCAAATGTTTCTGTCATCATGTCCACCACATGATCGCTTTTACAGTAATCAGCCTCTATTTCTTTTACCTTCGTGCATAGCTTCCCCCATTCTGTTGCTCCCATTAAATTTACTTTTTCATGAATCAACTCAGTTATACGTGTCAAGTTCCAAGTTACATTTTTACAGGCAACATAACTTTTTATTTGGGACCAGGTCATTTCAATAGGATTCAGGTCCGGGTGGTATGGGGGCAAACGAAGTACAGAATGTCCTGCTTTGTTCAAAATAGCATCGATATTAAATTTCTTAAATTTATGTTTGCATTTTTTTATTAAGTTGTACAACTCCGGCTTTAGCATGGTCTCTTCAAATTCAATACCTTTTTGACGAAGCCAGGTTTGCATGTCTGCTTTCTTTGAATTGGACGTTGGTGCAGCATCGAGTTCTTTATTGTGGTACGATGCATTATCGACTACCACGACTGAATTAGGCGGTAAATTTGGTATCAGTTGAGTACGGAGCCACCGCTCGTAATTTTCAGAATTCATATTGTCATGGTAGTCGCCGCTTTTTGTACCGGCTTTAAACGTCAGTAAAGCATTCGGCACAAAACCTGCATCGCCACCCGCATGCACTATGACTAAGCGGCTACCTTTAGATACAGGTTTTTTAATGCCCTTGGTGGAACCATCTGTCCAAGCATAGTGAGACGCATGGGAACTATCGACGTATGATTCGTCAGTGTAAATGATAGGTCTTACTTCCTCTCTATATTTTTTAATCTTTCTCAGATATTCAAATATTTTAAATCGAATTTTAGACTGCTCAATTAAGATTTTTCTATTGGTTTCCGTTTTTTTCCATTTAAAACCCAAGTTTTTCAATACTCGCCTGAGACTTGCTGCAGATCCTTGGAAATGTATGTCATCCTGTAACTTCCTTTGCAACTTGCCTATGGTAGGCAATTCTTTTTCAGTAACGTGAAAATTATGGATCATTCTTTTTATAACACCCTGGTCAAAGCTGTCAATGTCTGTTATTGGTTTTGTTTTTTTTCTTTTATTTTTGCCGGGAGTTCGGAAAACAGTAAGAAATTCCGAATCTTTTGAACCCTTTACTATTCGTCTCACTGTCGACTCGGAACATTTTGTTGCCTCTGCGGTCCGTTTCATACATTGTTTTAAATTATTAACTACATTATTATCAGCTTCCCTCTTCATAAAACAGTATACGTCATAAATCATTTTTCTCACTTCTCTATGTAAAACCATTTCGTAATTTAAAACTTTTGTGCGCGATGGTATTTTTAAAAGGAACGTAACGTGGATACTACGCGGGAAGCAAAGCTCAACTGATGAACCAATAGCGCATCGGTAAACATGCGGCGCGTGGCTCACCCGCCCCGCGCCCTACCTCATACCACCAAGTAGACTGATAAATCGCCTATGCGCAGCTTGACCGCCAGCGTTCTTTTTACGTGACGCGTACTGTACCCGACGTTTCGAGAGCTTTACAGCACTCGTGGTCACGGGAAGGACTGAGATGTTCAACGTCCAGTTGTCATAGTTAACCGCGGTTATCATTTATTAAAATTTAACTTTTAATCTATGGTAACCGCGGTTAACTATGACATCTGGACGTTGAACATCTCAGTTCTTCCCGTGACCATGGGTGCTGTAAAGCTCTCGAAACTTCGGGTATTTAAAAAGTTAAATATACGCGATAAATTCCGTAAAAACTAGTATTATTTCAAACTGGGCATAAAGTTTCCTTCACGAATTTCTTTGGCACCAAATGAAGTCATCTGAAACAGAGTATTATATTGTCTAGAGTGATTTAAGAAATGCTTAGAAGATGGATGTGAGCCTGATATTAGATCTTTAAGAATTGATGTTAGTGCTGGAATTTTAGGAATATTTACTTTGCCACCACTACAACCCAGTCCAGGAGCTTCAGCCGGCCATTTTTTTGCTTCACATGAATTACATATTTTATTCCTTCTGCAAATATTAGTACCATTTAGCTCAGCATAGTCAAGGGTATAATCATAAGCAAATGCTGAATTCAATAAATTATATTGCCTGCGAGTTCTGTTCCTTGCTGTTCGTGCATTTTGCTGTGCTAATCGATGGGAACGTTCAGCACTTGATTCCCGTTCCTGGTTTGCCGGAGTGCGGGAATTCTGTGTAGCTAAACGTTGAGAACGTTCAGCGCTTGATTCCCGTTGCCGGTTTGCCAAAGTGCGGGAATTCTGTGTAGCTAAACGTTGAGAACGTTCAGCGCTTAATTCCCGTTGTCGATTCGCCGAAGTACGGATATTTTGTGAGACTAACCGCTGCGAAAGTTCAACACTCGATTCCCTAACACGGTTTTGTTCACTGATCGCTCGTTGAGTAGCCAACCTGTGCAGATTTTCTTCGGGTGTTTCATTGCTGCGTAGAAGTCGCAATCGCTTTGCAGTAGCAGACTGCCTAGAAAGCCGAGTTCTTTTTCTAGGCATTATAGTAAAGAGGTAAAAGAAAAACCGTATAAAATTAAAACTTAATTAAAATAAACTAAAACGTAGTAATCAGGTAAAAGAAACGTAAGGTTCAAATTATTAAAAGTCTTTTAAATTATTAAAAGTCGTATGAAATATATGTCAAAGGAATTATCGTAAATGACTTCAAAAAACGCAACGCTGCATTCAACCGTTCCGTAGGGAGCCGACCACGCGTCTGAGCCGCGCGGCATGGTACCTTGTAAACCAAAACACGCGGGCGGCGCGGCGGGGCGGGGGAGCCACAGGTGGCCAGCAAGCGCGACCTCCTCGTCTCGCCCGTCGCCGCGCCGCCAGCGTCTCGTCTTGCTTGCATCAAGCGCGCGTGGATTTCCGGAATGTATTTATTATACTCTTCAAAGATCTTATACTTACAATCATCAACAAATATATTTCGAAAAAGATTATTACAGGATTTTATGTTGATAAAAAAACTCTATGGCCCATAACTCATTAATAGATACCAACTCTTAACATCTTACACACGTGATAACTTTTAAACGAAATATTCGATTGAGATGAAACAAAAAGTATTTTACTTCTACATAAATACTCTTGATAACATAATGCTTAATTTTGATAAAGATTAATATTACGATACATATTTAACGTTGTTTTTTTTCTTCAGACGATTTAATAATTATTTTGAACACAAAATCGGTTATTGTGATTAAACCATGATAGCTAGATATATGTTATCGCAGACTTTTTTGTAGGTATTATTGGGATCTACAAACCCGTAGTACATCATTTTGTTTTATTGTCAATAGTTTTTGCAGCGCACGCAAAAATAGGTTTTCGATTTTACACCTTGTGTTACAAAATAGCAATTTTATTACGGATCCCTAATTTTGAAAAAAAAAACATAAAGCCTATAGCCTTCCTTGATATATGGACTACCCAACACTGAAAGAATCATTCAAATCGGACCAGTAGTTCCAAAGATTAGCGCATTCAAACAAACAAACAAACAAACACTGCAGCTTTATAATATTAGTATAGATTTGATCCTACAGTTCGGGACAGTCGATCGTGCTATTTGCTATATTAATAAGGAACGATAGATCCGGTATTCGCCTTCTCCCATATAGCGGCAAAATGTTCAACTTTCGGCAACGTGTTGTGTAATCCGGTAGAAAGATCTTATCTCTAAATTGAAGCTAGCGAAGAATTTCAATACGCGTAGAATAAATATTATAAGTTGGATTTCATATTGGAGAGAGTATGAAAGTACAGTAAAGAATTTTGAAGGTTTTTATAGAATTAAATTCAGAAGACATTCTTAAAGGTTTTGTTTATAATATTATCAATATGTTCATTAAACAGTAATGAGGAATTAAAAAGTACTCCTAAATCGCGAATATTGTTGATCCTAGTTATATCTGTATGTTTTATAGTGTAGCGGAAAATCAAAAGTTTGGTATCGATGAGATGCTTATTGGGCAGGCCCTCGAGACCCCACTGCACCCGTGGTGCTGGTAAAGAAGAAGGACGCCAGCATGCGGTTTTGTGTTGACTACCGCCGTCTGAACGACGTTACAAAGGACAGCTATCCCTTGTCAAGAATTGATGACACGCTGGACATGCTTACAGGAGTAAAGTGGTTTAGCACGCTGGATCTAAAAAGTGCCAATGGCAAGTTGAAATTGACCCTAAGGATAAGGAGAAAACTGCGTTCTCGACGGGAAAGGGTCTGTGACAATTTAAAGTAATGCCGTTTGGATTGTGCAACGCTCCAGCAACGTTTAAAAGGCTGATGAAGCTTGTACTTACCGGGATAATTGGCGATGCCTGTCTGGTCTTCCATTCACTTCTGCAACATAAATTTTCTTTGTCACTCTTTCCTCAATCATTCTTTCCACATGACCAAACCACCGAAGCATTCCTTTCTTAATCCTGGTTACAACATCATCTTGCAAACCGCACTCTTCTCTTATTACACAATTTCTTACCCTGTCATTCAGATTCAGCCCTAACATACTCCTTAACGACCGCATTTATACTGCGTTCAGACTACTCTCGTGCTTCTTCTGCTACACCCAGCTTTCACTACCATACGTTAAAGTAGGGACCAACACAGCATTGTGAATTGCCATACGTGCCTTTTTCGACACATTTTGACTCTTCACAATAGAGTGCAGGGCCCCATTTACTCTATTTCCCGCATTCACTCGTCGTTCTATATCCTTATCATATCTCCCATCCCTGCTAAATACGCAGCCCAAATATACAAACTCATCTACTTGCTCGATCAACTCCCCTTCTATTCTTATTTCACAAACCGTTTTACTTTCTTCTCTTTCAAAAACCATAACCTTAGTCTTACTTGCGTTTACTTTCATACCCCTTTCTTTTAATGATCTGTTCATTAATGTAACCATCATTTGCAACTCGGCCGCCGACGACGCAAGTATGACTAGATCATCGGCGTACAAAAGGCATTTGACGGTTAACTCACATTCCCATCAATTCCCATTCTTAACCCGCGTTCTTCAACTTTCAAATTTTCCGAACAACTGTCCATAAATAGGTTGAACAACCACGGGGAAGCTACACAGCCCTGACTGTCACCTTTATGGATGCCAAACCAGTCCGAGTAGACCCCGTTGATCCTAACACAAGCACTAGAGTCCCTATAAAGAGACTCCAATGCCTGTATCAAGCCAGCGCTCAACCCAAATGAGTTCAGTGTTTGCCATAGCACATCCCTATCCACTCTGTCATAGGCCCTTTTGAAGTCCATGAACGCACAAAAAACCTTTTGGTTTTTGTCCAAAAACTTCTCCGCGATCATGCGCATGGAAAAGACTTGATCTGTACATCCCATTTCCCTTTCTAAATCCCGCTTGCACATCCCAAATTTTTCCATCAGTTTCTTTCATGACCCTTTCAATCAGTACCTTAGCATACAGTTTTCCCACAATGCTAAGAAGGCTGATGCCACGGTAGTTTTTACAGTCCTGCTGCGACCCTTTTCCTTTATATACTGGGACTATCACGGCTTTGCACCAGTCTACCAGTACCCGCTTCAGTTCCCAGCATAAATTAAACAAGGTGTGCAGCAGGCCTGCCACCACTTCCTCTCCAGCCCTTAGCATTTCGAGTGAAACTCTATCATATCCGGCAGCCTTACCCGCTTTCATGCTTTCATTATTTCATCTATACTTATCTCGCTACCTCTTTCCTCTTCTTTCGGAGTTTCTACTTCACTTAGTACACACGTTGTCTCCTCACTCATAAACACGCTTTCAAAGTATTCCTTCCATCTCTTTAAATTCAAAACTTCATCATTCAGAATATAGCCATTCTCATCTCTTATAGCATTCATCATAGGCTGTTTTGAATATCCCCTGGCAGTTCTTACGAGTTTCCAGAACATTTTAATATTTGCCTGAAAGTTATCCGATATTCTTCTATCATTCTTATCCATTCTTTCTTGCTTTATACTTTCAACTACTTCTTTTACTCTCTTATTTAGATGTCTTAAGACTGCCTTTTTTCTTTCAATATCATCATTCGTTCCGCTAGAATTACCAGCCTTTGTTGCTAGTAAATCTAGCCATGCTTTCTTCTTTGCTTCAACTTCCATAATTATCTCATCATCTCACCATAACGTATTATTTTTGCTTTCAATCTTTCTTTTACTAACACCACATACTTCGGTAGCTGCATCCACTAAACCTTTCTTTACATTTTGTCATATATTCTCCAAGTCTAACTCCTTCATAAATAATTCATCCAAACCACGTATATTTTCTTTCAGTCTACATTTGAACTTGTTTTTCTTACCTTCATCTTGTAACCTTTCTGTTCTAATACGCTGTAACGCAGTGGTAGACACAGATGATCGATGGCGCCAACTCCTGAACAGACCATTAATTCGGCATAAAACCAAATGATGATCCGTTCCTACGTTAGAACCCCGGTAAACCCTTGTATCTACCTCTGCGCCCCTTAATCTTTCATCCACAATTATGAAATCTATCATGCTTCTATCGTCACCTCTTTCCCAAGTATACATGTGAATCCTCTTGTGGTGAAAGCAAGGGTTCGTCACAAAAAGATTCTTTTCCATACATACGGTGTGGAGACTTTCACCATTCTCATTTATACTTTCATCACCAAACGTTCCCAATATCCTTTCGTAACCAAGCCTCCTCACTCCAACCCTACCATTAAAATCTCCTAGCATAATAATATTTTCATTTCCCTTACACTTCATTAACACCATCCTTACCATTTCCCAAAACTGCTCTCGGATATAAGTGGGCTTAGACCTGTCTGGGGCGTCCCTATCACAAACAAACTTCTTTAAGCCCACTTTCATTCGTATCCATAGCAGTCTTGGGCTTACATTCATACTCTTTCACACATTGGCCCATTCTTTCTGAAAGGATGATACCTACTCCCTGGCATGCCCGCTCGATCTCGTCTACACCAGACCAGTATGCGGTATACATGCCATGTGCAGTGACATCCTTCCCCTTCATTTTCGTCTCATTTACACATAATACATCTATTCCTCTATCACGCATCATATCGCATACTTCATCCATTTTATCATTCATTGCCCCACATACATTCAACGTAGCCAGACGGGCCTCTGCAATCCACTTTTCGCCTCTCTGGGAGACAGAACGTGACGGGCCGGTTTTTCTCCCGGAGATTCTTCGCACCTCTGCCCCATTCAAGGGGCGCCGGGAACTCGGGGCCATTTCTTTTCTTCGGTTCCTCATAGTGCGAAATATGGGGTAGTATATTGTAAATTAAAAATTAATATTTAAATTAAAAATAATATTTTAAATTAAAAATTAAAACTAGCTACTACTGAATATAATATATATATATATATATATATATATATATATATATATATATATATATATATATATATATATATATATATATATAATATTATATTCAGTCATTATATATATATATATATATATATATATATATATATATATATATATATATATATATATATATATATATATATATATATATATATATATTGCCGTGTAGTGGCGGTTAAGAATATCCACTACCCCATATCTTCCCGTGGGTGTCGTAAGAGGCGACAGAGGGAGACAGGCAGGAGATGGGCGGCAGCATCTTCCTGATAACAGCAACTGTACGACAAAAAAAAACTGCGGTTGCCAACCCGCTCGCCAAGCGTGGCAACTATGGCAATATACCCCCCCATGAACAATTACACAAATAGACGGCCCCCAGTCCCCGGCGGCCCCGCTATTCCTGGCTACGGTGGCGACCATGGTAACGGCGGGGCAGGGGGTGCTAAGAATCTCCGGTGGAGGTTCGGTTGCCACCTACGACGACTCGACCTGGCAACATTTAACGCACGCACACTGAGGACTGACGAGAAGATCCTGGAGCTGGAAGAAGAGATAGACAAGTTGCGCTGGAGTATTATAGGATTATCCGAGGTCCGAAGAGAGGGGGAGGACACGGTGATTCTCGAATCCGGCAACTTGTTCTATCACCGGGAGGGCGACCATCTGTCCCAAGGAGGTGTCGGATTTATCGTCCACAAGTCTCTCGTCAACAACGTTGTACAGATTGAGAGTGTGTCGACGAGGGTCGCGTACCTGATACTCAGAATCACCAAACGGTATTCGCTGAAGGTCATACAGATTTACGCACCAACGTCGGCACATTCCGATGAGGAGGTGGAGGAAATGTATGAGGATATTTCCAAAGCCATACATTCCTCCAAAACCCACTACACGGTGTTGATGGGAGACTTCAACGCAAAACTAGGCACAAGAGAAAGCGGTGAGCTGAAGTTAGGGAAATTTGGAGTAGGGCAACGGAACCGAAGGGGCCAGCAGCTGGCCGACTTTATGGAGAAAGAGGAACTCTTTATGATGAACTCTTTCTTCCAGAAGCGGCCCCACAGGAAGTGGACCTGGTCGAGCCCCGACGGTTCGACAAAAAATGAGATTGACTTCATTATGACGACCAGACGCCAACTGTTCAGTGATGTCTCAGTGATCGCAAGGGTGAAAACTGGCAGCGATCACCGAATGGTTAGAGGCACACTGAACCTAAACGTTAAGTTGGAGAGGTCTCGTCTAATGAAGTCAACGCTCCGTCCCCCTTGTGCTCTGATCCAAAATCCCGAAAACTTTCAGCTCGAGTTACACAACCGCTTTCAGTGCCTACAAGATTGCAATGCAGTGGACGATATGAATGACAAGCTGGTGGAAACTGTCCATGCGGTCGGAGCTAAGTTCTGCAAGACCCGCCGCAGAAGAACACAAAAACTCTCCGATCACACTCTTAATCTCATGGCTGTTAGACGGGAGATGAGGCTGCAATCGTCAACAGATTTGACAGCATACAGGCAACTGAACAGACAGATCTCCAAATGCATGCGGCGAGACTTACGCAACTTTAATACTGCTCGTATTAAAGAAGCGATCGAGCGGAACCAGGGCTCCAAAGTCTTTGCCAGAGATCTATCTGCCAGAAAGAGCCAACTGTCAAGGCTGAAGACTGAGTGTGGCAGCATCGTTTCCGGGACACCTGAGATTTTGAGTGAGATTGAGAGGTTCTATGGGCAGCTGTACACATCATCGTTGGAGCCACACGCAAGTGTGAGTAACGATCCAAGAGCAAGTCTTATCCGACACTATTCCGATGATATCCCGGACGTCAGTCTAAGCGAGATTAGAATGGCTCTCCAGCACCTTAAAAACGGCAGGGCCCCAGGCGAGGATGGAATTACAGCGGAGCTTCTGAAAGCGGGTGGAACACCGGTACTTGAAGTCCTTCAGAAGCTCTTCAATTCCGTCCTCCATGGTGGCACTACTCCAGAGGCGTGGAGCAGAAGTGCGGTGGTCTTGTTCTTTAAGAAAGGCGACAACGCTCTCTTGAAGAACTACAGACCGATTTCCCTTCTGAGCCGCGTCTACGTGCTGTTTTCGAGAGTCATTACGAATCGTCTCGCACGCAGACTCGACGACTTCCAGCCTCCCGAACAAGCCGGTTTCCGAAAAGGCTTCAGTACCATAGACCACATACATACCCTGCGGCAGATTGTACAGAAGACTGAAGAGTACAATTTGCCACTTTGCCTGGCGTATGTGGACTATGAGAAAGCCTTTGATTCCGTCGAAATTTGGGCGGTGCTGCAGTCCCTTCAGCGGTGCCAAGTTGACTGTCGGTATATTGAAGTGCTGAAGTGTTTGTACAGTAGGGCTACGATGGCTATCCGAGTACAGAACCAGAGCTCGAAACCTATCCAACTGCAGAGAGGTGTAAGACAGGGTGACGTTATATCCCCGAAACTCTTCACCGCTGCTTTGGAAGACGTTTTCAAGCTACTGGACTGGAAAGGATACGGTATTAACATCAATGGCGAGTACATCACTCACCTTCGATTTGCCGACGATATAGTCCTTATGGCAGAATCGCTGGAGGACTTAAGCACTATGCTCAATGACCTCAATAGTGCCTCCCAACGGATAGGTCTTAAGATGAACATGGACAAAACAAAGATTATGTTTAATGTCCATGTCACACCTATGCCGGTAGTTGTTGGGAGCACTATGCTCGAAGTTGTTGACGAGTACGTTTACCTGGGACAAATAGTCCGACTAGGTAAGTCCAACTTCGACCGAGAGGTCAATCGACGGATTCAACTCGGCTGGGCAGCGTTCGGGAAATTACGACATATCTTCTCGTCAGGTATACCTCAATCTCTGAAAACTAAAGTGTACAACCAGTGCGTGTTGCCAGTGGTGACTTACGGATCAGAGACGTGGTCCTTCACTGCTGGCCGTATGAGGACGCTCAAGGTCGCTCAGCGAGCTATGGAGAGGGCTATGCTCGGAGTTTCTCTGCGTGATAGACTCAGAAATGAGGATATCCGCAGTAAAACCAGATTGACCGACATAGCCCAACGGATTAGTAAGCTGAAGTGGCAATGGGCCGGCCATATAGCTCGAAGAACCGATAACCGATGGGGAAGAAAGGTTCTCGAGTGGCAGCCTCGTACCGGTAGGCGTAGTGTAGGGCTACCCCCCACTAGATGGAGTGACGACCTGGTAAGATATGCAGGAAGTCGATGGATGCAGGTGGCTCAGGACCGTGCTTTGTGGCATTACTTGGGGGAGGCCTATGTTCAGCAGTGGACTTGTGAAGGGCTGTGATGATGATGATGATGATGTATATATATATATATATATATATATATATATATATATATATATATATATATATATATATATATATATATATATATCGCACTAGCCCAGTCTGTACGTAATAATCTACTGCATATCCGTATGGGGAGGAGCAGCTAAATCATACTTTATAGATTTAGAAAGGACGCAAAGTTCCTTGATTAAGGTAATGTACTGGAGGCCCTATAGGTTTTCCACCGAAACCCTATACCAAACATCTAAGCTGCTCTCCGTTAGAAAACTTTATATTTTACACATGATACTAAGATATCACAAAACGTTACCATTTGAACATACCAAACTTACGAAAAGACGGTGCGATATCGTGGCTCCCTCATACCCTGCACGTACAGTATTTGCCACTCGACAAAATATATCTCAAGCTCCTCATGCCTATAACAAGATCAACCGCGTACTTAAAATTTACCCAATGCAAATGTTTGAGTGTAGAAAAACTCTGACCGAGTGGCTCTATACTCTTAATTATGATGATGTGGAAAACATTTTGGTCAAAAAGAGATGAACCAGTTTTAAATAACACACACTGACACAACAAATCAGTAGGTAATATATACACACACGTACATACATACTCACGCATACACACACACACACACACACACACACACACACACACACACATCATAAACTAACACACTACGGACACAACTACTCAGGTATACATTTCTCCTAAGCTTCTTTTTTTTCATTTTAAAATGCATGAATATCTGTAATATTAAGTTTAAAATGTTTATATTTTTTTTGATGTAAATCTAAGTTGATACGATTACGTAGGAAGAGTGAGACTCTCCCAACACAAGTATCTTATGATTACTTTCTGGGAGGCCTCGGCAAATAGCTGTAAAACGATTTACTGAAATAAAACATTTTTAATTTTTTTTTTACTGAAACCATAATAGCAACATTCTTAAATACAAAAACTTACGACGGTGCCGCCGAGCTTGACAAGGCAATCAATGATAGGGGGCGTGGCACTACAACCGAGGCTGAGGCACCCTGGTCAGCCCTGTGTTAATATTTTAAATTAAAAATTAAAACTTGCTAGTACTAAAACCTTAATAGCAACATACTTAAATAAGAAAACTTACGGTTGCCACACGCGCCTACACTTCGGGTGCAGTCTCGAGGGCCTGCCCCATGAGCATCTCATCAATATAATTGATTGTTAATCTAAAAATATCAAGCCTAACATTATTCCGAAAAAGACAATAAACACTAAAAAAATAACAAATATATATTTTATAAGAAAAAAATTTGAAAAAAATCAAGCTAACTGGTTAATTGTTCTCGGCCCCGGGCGACCGTTGTCTGGTATACGGTGCCCTCGAGGTCTTCCACCACGGCCTCCGCGACCGCGCGCTACCACCACCTCAGGTTCAGCCACCACTTCCACCAGCAAACCAACCGCCGCCGCCGACATTCTCCCACCGCGGACTCGCACACCTCTATCGCGTCGCGGACTGCGAGTCCTCGGTCGTCTTGTTTCACTTGTTAATCAAGTGCAAAAAATATAATGACGACATGCACACACAAAAAGCAAAACAATTTACTGAAAAAAAAATAAAACAAAACAAATAAGAAAAGCAAATAAAAATCCACACCAAAAATTATCGTAAAAAATACCAACACTGGCATTCCCAAAATCGTATCCATACAATACAACCTGCTCTCTAAATGGATGGCGGATTTCGTGTGAATAACTTTGCGACCCACGTCTGTCCGCGACCGCCAGGTGGACGCGAGATTTAAGCATTTTTATTTCTAGTTTTATGAAATATTTAATCGAAACTATACAAATGTAATTATTGTTATGTTTGTAGATAAGTATGCTAACGATATAAAACAATGTTTACCATTCACAATTGTACTTTTATTTAAAAAAAATTGAAATTAATACGAACATGGTATCAACATGGCGGTCGAAATGGCAAGCAATGTTTGATTAATTGGAACAATTTATGTACAAATCGTCATCTAATATGTTTTAAATTAATAGAAAATTATTTATGACTTACCCATTCACGCTTATCTTTAATATTAACTTCCGAAATCGCTTTCAACAATTAATACTTTGCACGTAAACACACGACCCCGCGTCACAGAACGAGCAACTGAACGGACTAGATGTATTACTATTTCAAAGCTTCTATGGTTCGTTTATGACGTGTGTGTGACATTATTTGCTGTTTTTGTTTAATTCTCTGCATGTTGTACCAGTTATAAGGAGATACGTACATATTTACTAGGGCTGTTTCGAATCTGAAGTTTATAAGTAAACAGCAACCTTCTAATGGTTGTGGACAGATGCGTACTTTTTGACAGCAACCTTGAGAAGGCTTTGGACTGACGAGAGGTTATGCATTATAACGCATCTACATCACAAAATCCTCCCAAATCTGGAACAGACTGATTTCTCTTAATCGTAGCCAGTAATGACTGAATTTGAGTATTGGGTCTATTCATAGGAACTGAAGTACGTAAATTGGGTCGAAAGCCATCAAAATGTACTGTTTTATAATGATTAAATTAATACTCAGGATTGACATTTGAGTCTGCAAGGTTCAATACTATATCACATTCTTGAATCATCAAGGGATCAAAAGGTGTAGTTTTATATAGAATTTCCCGGTAATACCCGATCTTAAAAGTTTGTAAAAATAAAATATCCGATAATTCGAGATTTGGATAAAGAATGTAAACTTAGGCTTCGTAAATTCCTCCATTAGTTTTACTCTAGTTAAGTCAAACTCTCTATACTTCTTTCTTACAGTATAAATTATTACAATATAAATTGCTTCTGTAACATTATTAAAATTTTTAATGGTTGTTCAGTGAGTCTTAATGCCCCTTCTTGTAATTTAGCGAATGATCTTTCTTTAAAAAAATCTTCTGTAATAGCAATAGATTCACCCTTCAGCATTAGTATTAATTTTTCAGCAATAGAAGTTACTCCAAATAATATCTCTATACGACTTATTTAAATAATACTAATTTTTACGGATTTTATCGCGTATATTAACTTTAATATACTCAACGTTTCGGGCACTTTACAGACTGGTCACGAGAGAGACTCAGATGTTCAACGTCTAGATGTCTTAGTTAACCGCGGTAACTATCGATTAAATTTATTAATTTTTGTTCCGATCTATGCAGTATGAACTTATAGTATCTTGAAGTCTTGCAGTTGTATGCATGGGTTGGGATTTAATTTTATTAATTATAGGACCCAAGCAGATGGTAACACCCAGCCATCTTCTCTATTGAAATTAGGATGTTTTTTGATTTCAATATCCTCGCGATCATCCTTGGAAGGAATCCGTGTTCTTTAGCGAGGATTTGTGAAATTTCCGAACTGAAGAAATTTCTGACAACCTATAATCCAGTTCCTCAAGAGACATACCACTACTAAATACTATATGATCATGTAACATTGGTACGACTCTATCGACAAGTTCTCTGATCGTTGGACTGTAAGCTATAGTCTGTAATGCTGAAGAAGTGTCCAATTGTGGTTTTACGTTAGATTTAATAAATCTATGATTGTCATGTGGTCGAGTCAATATATTCTCTAGTTATTCTATTTGTAATAATATTTCACCATTTTGAGTCAATAACCAATTTCTAACTGAAACGCTATTAGGTTGTATTTTAAAGAGTTTGTATATATTTAAAAGATAAAGTTTCTGGTTTTAACAATGAATTAAATCTCTTAAGTATAACAACGCATCTACATCACAAAATCCTCCCAAATCTGGAACGGATTGATTTTTTTTAATCATAGCCAGCAATGACTGAATTTGGGTATTGGGTCTATAGATAGGAACAGAAGTACGAAAATTGGTTCGTAACCCATCAAAATGTACTGTTTTATAATGATTAAATTAATACTCAGGATTGAAATTAGAGTCTTCAAGGTTCAATACTATGTCACATTCTTGAACTATCAAGGGATCGAAAGGTGTAGTTATAATAGAATTTCCCGGTAATACCTGATATTAAAAGTTTGTAAAAATAAAATATCCGTTAATTCGCGATTTGGATAAAGAATGTAAAAGGCTTAGTAAATTCCTCCATTAGTTTTACTGTAGTTAAGTCAAACTCTCTATACTTCTTTGTTACAGTATAAATTGCTTCTGTAACATTATTAAAAATTTTAATGGTTGTTCAGTTTTTTTTTGCGCCCGAAGCAAATATGGGCAACCCTCCGAAAAGCGGGGGAGGGAGGTGGGGAATGCTCATAGCATACCACGTAGCCGGCTGCGTGGTTATGTGGAGACTTTTATCCACTAAACCCCACCTTTAAGGATTGGCTTACATTAAGGATCTGAGACGGAGAAGGTTAATGCCACATAAGTACTTATTTCAGATAATATAATATTAGTAATCATGGGCCTAAAATGCTTTCCAGAGTCCTATACATCACTCCAAATGCTGTTGAACCAAGCAATTGACCGAGAACGGTAAAACCACCAATATGTGTAATGATAGGTCCAGTAAAGTTCTATAACGTTGTTACCAGTAGTTCTAGGTTAAGGTTTAAGGTAGAATCTTTTCATTGCTAAAACCTAATTTAATTTTAAGTTTTCTAAAGGGCAATGACACACTCTGGACTGCATTATACATCTCTATGAGTGTGAGGGAATCTAGTCCTGGTGGTACATCACCAGCATATTTTGCAAAGGTGGTGAATCTTGTATGTACGTATTCTTTACCTTGATGTATGTATTGTTTGACAACTTTTGAAATCATTGAATCTCTAACATGTTTGTCACTTAATTTTTTTGTTGATGTTATCATACAAACCACTGCACATGCTATGTCTGAGTCTGGGAGGTACTGGCCACCGAAAGTGGTACTTTCATTAACAATTCTTAAGCATTTGACTTTTTCGACACCAAGGCCTTGTGCCATGTTTTTAATTGAGTCAAGAGAGAAGATTGCTCCACATAATGGTGTTAGCAACTTTGAAGCATTAGTGTTGTAACAATAACCTATAGCTTTACTAAAGGTTACCATTGTTAACGATCTTACTTGACGAAATGTTAGGATTAGCTTGTTATCTTCAACTTGATTTGTGAATTCCATTTCTTTAAATTTAGTTACTATGACTACTTTGATTGATAGTTATTCACCAGAATCAGTTGTCTTCTTGTATGGAAACCTAAACCTTATGGCCTTGTCACCTTTGATTTTCTTTTCTGTTCTCATAAATGGACCATATTCAAACAGAATTTTTGCAGCAAATTCCAATGCCCTGCTAGGTTGTGAGCTAGACAAGGGCTCTCCAAAACCTTTGCAGTATTCAGAAAATCTGTTTTTAAGCGCTTCAAAATCAAATTCGACAGATGAGAATGTCTTACTAAAATCAATCGGAGTCAATCCTAGTGTAGTAATAGTTTTCTTGATTTCTGTTCCAATTATTGATTGAGGAACAGTTCCAGCTAAGCTAAATTCTTCTGTTACCTTCTCAGTCGTCGGTAATGCTAGTCGATTCAGGATGTCCGTGGATGTTAAATTTTCCGCCATGGTCTCTATTTATTACTGCTTTGGCTTTATTTACTGTATGTTCAAGTACAACTGGTGGTTTATTGTATTTAGCTGACAAAAACTCAATTAGACCAGTAAGGTTTGGGTCACTTTTATTGGAGATTACACTTGTTGGTATATCTGTAGAAATGCTACCCTCTATAAACACAGTTATGTTGATGTTACAATTAATTGCAACAATTGGGTCTGTGTATATGACACCACAACCACAACTTATGAACTTAGCCCTATAGCTGACCTTGTTCCAGAGATGGCACTTATACGACAAATATACCTTCCGTAATAATTACAATATTATACTGATTGAAAATTAGTTCATTAAACCCATGCTTGCTGCTGCTTGAATTTCTATTCTCAACAATCCATTGGAAGCTCTGAGTTAACCGTAAGAATAGATAATATAAATTTTGATTTGTAATTTGCCAACTATTTTAGAATAATGAGAATTTGTGGAAACAACATTCGTTCAAAATCAGTAAATATTAATATTATGAAAATGCAAAAGTGCTATGATTGTATCTTACAATATATTGTTCTTGTATAATGTAAATACACCAAAAAAATTCCACTAACCTTCGATTATTATTTGGGAAGATTTCGGTATATCCACATATTGCACAGGAGTTATTGTTACTTTTTGGCCACCCTCCTCATATTGGGTGGGAACGGCCGGAAGAATTGCATCACTATCATAAGGATTATATAAGCCTAATGCACTTGTGGATATAAGGCTCAATATCTGCTTAGTACAGGGATCCTCTTTTTTAGGTAAAACTGTTCCACCACCTAAAATAAATAAAGTAGATATTACTGTTACGAGCTTGAGGTTCGTGACAATAAAAACTGCCGATTTAATTACCAAAATTTACACTTTTATTACAGAAAACCAATTAAAACTAAAAAACACAAATAATTTATCACACTGATTCACTTTATTTCAATCCGAATCTTCGCTTGTCTCGCCAAAATTCAATACTGCCTCGATCGCATCTTGCAGCGCCTTTAAATACACATTATCACCGAAACATCCAGAATATTCAAGTAAATACGCGCGACAATCGACCAGGCGCCGAAAGTTCGAGTGTAGGGCTTCTAGAAAGCTTAGTTCTTCAATTCGATACTAGATGGCGCTGTCGGTTGAAAGATTAGTCATGTCATTTTCTAGAAAGCTCTCCTCGCTCTGTTACCCGAAACTAGATGGCGCTAGTGCCAGACGTCAACTTAGGCGCGCAACACTGCTCCCTTCTAAGACATGCTCGTCCCGAGCATTATCGGCCCCATAATAATGCGCCAGGCGATCCACATGGACGATCTTAGGAGTCCCTCTTGCGCCTTTCTGTATCCGGTAGGTTACATCGTTGATCCTGGTTACAATCCGGTACGGGCCGTCCCATTTAGCTTGAAGCTTAGGAGATTTCCCTTTGCTGCGGACTGGATTGTGCAACCACACTAGTGAACCTTCGTCGAACCCTTAGTTGTTCATTTTGCGGTCGTATCGGGTTTTCATTCTGGCCCGATTGTCTGACGTGCTCATAAATGTCATTCATTTTGTTCCGCAAGTCATTTGCATAATCGGTTATACTGCGTGGGGCATCAGGTAGTATCCCGGTGATCAGGTCTGCAGGCAGCCGTAATTCTCTTCCAAAGTTTGCGAAAGCTAGTGTCACTGCTGTACTCTCGTGAACAGCGCTTCGATATGACAACAAAAACGGTTGTATGTGCTTGTCTCAATCTCGTTGCCGATTGTCTACAACTTTTGCTAGGTACCTCTCCAATGTCTGATTAAATTGTTCTACCACTCCATCAGATTGCGGATGATAAGAAGTCGTTCTTGTTTTATGAGTACCCATAACTCGGCAAGTTTCCTGGAATATTTGAGACTCGAAATTCCTTCCTTGATCGCTGTGAATCTCTAAAGGTACTCCAAAACGATAGAATACTTCATGAACTAGTTTATCTGAAACTGTTGAAGCTTCTTGATTTGGAATGGCGAAGACTTCTGGCCACTTAGTGAAGTAATCCATCACAATCATGAAATACTTGTTACCGCTTTCACTCTCCGGAAACGTCCCCGCCACGTCAATGGCTATTCTCTCCCATGGTGCACCAACATTGTACAACTTCAACGCACCTCTACTACGAGTCTGAGGTTCCTTTACAGCTGCACAACTTGTACATTTGCGACACCAGTCCTTGACATCGTTTCGACATTGGACCCAGTAAAACCGTTCTCGGATCTTCAGTAGAGTTCGTTTAACTCCCAGATGGTGTAATGTTGTACGGTTGTTAAATAAAAGGGAGACGTGTTTTCTCTACTCAAGGCTTTAATTATACTGTTCTTATTCTACACTTAACACAAATATATATAATTTTGTGGAGCCACACTACACCTCCCACCGACAAAAAATAAAAAAAATAAATTAATGCATCTGTTTTTTTTTTAACTTATAAAACTAAATATAAAATTAAATTCTTATAAAAATATAAATTATAATAATTCAATCTTATTATATACCTATTATTTTCTAAACATAAACCACAAAATTAAAATAGGTGGTATTCTATGGGTAGGTCGGGTGGGCAGATCTCCCTGTCCCATATTAATGTCGAGGTCACAGTCTTGTACATAGATTCGTCACAGTTTATTAGTGATAAACATGTACTTACGTTTAAATATTTTCTTATATTTTTTTTTCACAGTAAAAGTGTAGTACATTTTAAACTAAGTCACTTACTCGTAGGCATTAAGTCATTTAGTCACTTAAATCATTTTGTAATTATACGACTTTTCTAGTCTGAACAATAATAACACTCTTCTCATTTTCACATTTCAGTATTTCATTTTACTTCAAATATTTATTTATTCTTTGTTAACCACTAGTTATTTTCCATTTTACTCCACAGCAATTTGCTATTTATTAAATATTTATCATATTTGTCTCACGTACTCTGCTCGGCATACATACATGATCAAGATTATGGGCAATATTATTATACAATTCTAAAAGAAACTCTCATTTCCATCATTACCAATACATTAAAACTAATCCCACATTTTATAGTATCCGAACAACCTTAAAAATTAATCGGTTATTAGGTTTTCCAAGCACTCAGCTGATCAGGCCGATTGTATGTGGATATGCTAACCTCCGATAATTTTTCTTTACCTTACTCACACCTACATACTGTCAATACTTTTTATTTATAATTATTTATTACATATCTTATTCATAAATTTTCGTACGTCTTTCACAAATTTATAGTCTAGTATAATACTTGGTTAAATTATTGTCAGTCAGGGATTGGGACTCACAATATGGGCACAACAAAATTTGAATCAATTAATTATATACATTATGTAATGAGTTTCAAAATTGTATTAAACGAAGTAAATATTCTCGTAACTCACACAAGTAAGTACTATTTTAAAGTAATAAATTATAATAGTTTAAAAACTTTAAAAGTTAAACATAATAATATCGAAAATAAATTACTATATTGTGTATTAAAATTAAGAGAACAAAGAAATAATATTGGGGACATAAGTCATCACTACCATAACAACAGACAGATCAAAATACAAATTGCAATCTTAGCAGTGCTAGCGATTTGAGACACCTTTGTTTTAAATTCCAAAGTACGTATACGGAAATGTTTGCGATTACATCGAACTATGACCACACGGTGTGATTCACACCTAATTTTAAGATAACAACAATATATATGGTTGGGCGGCGGGCCTTAGGGTTGCCGAGTCTGATTCCCCGGTTGAGCCTTGATCCTACTACGCGAGACGTTATACTAGATGGACTGTATACGCGGTAAGCTTCTTCTGCTTCAACAAAATGGCGGATGTGGCATGCGGTTCCTTGACAATGCACTCGCTCTTCCGAAATCTATTGTTTGCCAAGGTTATGAAGGAATCCTGCTTGAGCACATTAGGAGGAATGAAATGGGGCGGATTAACTAACAAACAAATACTCAAGCAGGCATCATAGGAAAAGAAACACACTTACCGGGGTGTGACTGCGATGCGGCTTGGACGCTTCTGTTGCCGCGGTGCGACTTCTTGCGTATCTCCTGGGACCCCAGGGATGCGATCCTGGCCGGTGGTGCGATGGAAGAGAGCGGTGCGCGACGATATCTCATACTAGGTGAGGCGGTTACTCCTGGAGCTCGACTGCTCCAGGTTGGTGCGGTTTGAAACTAGCGGTGCGCGTGGGCAAGAGCCCTCTAGGACGCGACTGTCCCAGGCGGTGTGGTTCCAACAAGCGGCGTAAAGGCAACAGCGCGGTCGAGCCCAGCGCGCGAGCTTATATCGGCTTCTTTCCCACCGAAGTCGGGCGCTCTTCTCATTGGTTGCGAGAATCACGCAACATTCTAGAATCTCTTCTTTCCCCTCTCACCCCACCACCCCGGTGTGTACGGAAGGGATAGGTCGAAGGAAGGACAACGCTTGGCAAGCACACCCTCGAATAAAATAAAAATACGAATGCTTTTCCGTGCAACCAATATTATAACATGAATATAAGTATTAATTTAACGTTGTTAGAAATATACTTACTTACTTACTTACTTATATTCACGCACAATCCCTAACGGGGTAGCCAGAGAGAACAGATCGCCAAGTGTCACGATCCTTACATACCTCTTTCGCTTCTTTCAGGTTCATTAACTTCTTCATACATGCACGTCTAGGTATCCGAGTACTCTTGACCCTCCCCTCTTCGAGCAATTTGCTCACATGGTCATCGAAAGTTAGTCTCGGTCTACCTCGACACCTTTTAATATTTACTTTCGCTCTATATATTTTCTTCACCATTCGGTCTTCACTCATTCGTTCAACGTGCCCAAACCATTGGAGTACGCCCCTATCAATTTTTGTGATAAGGTCATCTTTCAATCCTGCCATATTGCGAATCTCTTCGTTTCGCTTTCGGTCGGCTATGGTAACGCCACACATTTTACGAAGAGATCGCATCTCCACTGCATTCAACTTGCTTTTATGCTTCTCCTGGCATACCCAGGTTTCGCTGCCATATAACAAAGTCGGTACCAACACTGAGTTATGTATTGCAAGGCGTGCACTCTTCACCACGCCTTGCCTTTTTACTAATGCATTCAGGGCACCATTGACTTTGTTTCCGGCAGCGACATGCCTATCCACATCTAAATCACATCTTCCATCCCGGCTGAAAGCACTCCCCAAGTATACAATTTCATTTACCTGTTCTAGACATTCCTGATTTACCCATATTTCACATTTCGTTCTCTCTTCGTCCTTTTCAAATACCGGAACCTTAGTTTTATTAGCATTCAAACGGAGACCTTTAATTTCACATTCCTCTTTCATACACGTGACTAATGCGTGACTAATGCTGTTAGAAATATTATGATGTTAATTATAGCGTATACAAAAAAAATTTTTAAATATCACTGTAACATTTATGTAACAAAACATTAATTTATTTAAACATTGAGAAGAACAATTTTGATATCTATAGTCAACCCTATGGATTTGGTCGGGGGATCCCCTTATTACCTTGTATTTTGTAGATTGTTAGGCCTTTTTTATTATCATTTCTTTTCATAAATCTTGTACGTACTTTCTCTTTTTTTCTTTAATTAATATTTTGACTTTTAGCTAGCTTTATTTCTCTCTATTCACGCATATATGTATTTATTTATTAAATATCAGGAACCGGAGTTTCAATTTACTTCAATTATATTTCATTTCATGATATTTATCATTCGGGTACTTTATACACATACATATGGGCCCCCCATTTACTTGGGTATTATAATCATTTTATTTTATTGGTACATATTTCTTTTCATACTGTATCAAGGTAATAGTGTACCTTGGGTTGTGCGCACAACCTTGAGGTCTACGTTTTTTAAGTCACTTTTAAAGGACTCCAACAATTGTCACAGAGGAAAACTATGTTCGCAAATGATCCAACGAAGGATGTGACCTCAATGTACCATTATTAAGGGTAACAAATTTAAGACTTCTCAGGTCCCCAACAGTACTAATATGAGTAAATCACTTGTACTTAAGGTATTGTTCCCTAGTACCCGTAACTCCTTATTTTATCATTCTATCATGGAAGCATACCCTGCTTGAGGACTATATGCTTTACCAGTGATGGACGTTCCCGTATCTCTCCATTATTTATTTCTCTAGGTCATCTTTTTTTATTATCTTCATAAATCTTTGGCTGTATCGGTTATTTTTATATTATTTCAATCTCATTCCATCTCCTTTCAATTAAGCATATCAGTTTATTAACATAACCAGAGTTTTGGTCCTAAACATTGGCTAAGATAATGTCCGATAGCCTAATTCCTTCATTCCAATAACTAGCAAAATTATTGCATAGTTCCTAATAATTTACCTAAACATCACTTACATCATCCTACATATACATTTGAAATCCATACTATTATATAAGTATTCCTTTCTTTGCCGCAGGCTTCATCAACTTTCACACATCCATATCAAAACCTCAACATTCTCATACAGTTTCCTTTCTATAAATTAACTTAACTCTTTTTTTCTGTCCTTTTTTTTACTCTTTTATGCAAACAGTTTATACTTTTAAGGCACAAACAATTGTTTTTTCCATATCACATAAACTATATGTTTTGACATAATTATTCCTATTTCGTATTTTTTTTGTTATATAAGTTGTTTAATATTTGTCCATAAGTCATTAGAGCCATTACCTAAATTCAGTAATCAAATTATCTCAACAAAAAAAAAAAGAGTATCGCACTACTTTATAGTTTCGTATTACAAAATAATAGTTTATTTTATCAAGTCTTTTTTTATCAGTTGAATACCGGATTTTAATCGGAGATAAAGTAAATGGAAAATTATAAAGTCAATATTTTGAAAGCAAATCAGGAGACAACAATAGTGTATATTAATGCATCATTCTGTATTAACTACGTGTAATATTCCGATGCCTTATATGCAAAAGATCACGTCAGCATTGTTTAGAATTTGATGCGCAATGTTAATACAAAGAAAACATGATATTACATTTGATGAATTCTTAAATAATATCTATATAAAATATTGCAATTTTTATTATTAATAAAATATATCAGTTTGCGTTATTAAGTTAAGATGCGTTATAAATTAATATTATTCACCGATCAATTTATCTTTTACAAAATTTATTCATTGAGTTGTCGTTTATCTGATAGCAATATAATAAAGTTCCCATTTTATCATTCATTATGTTAAATATTTTAGAACAAAATAGATAATTAAAATAAGCACGCTAAAATAATAAGGATATATTATATAGGCACTTGATTTCTATTGAGTATTCGGTAAAAAAAAAACCAATCTAAATATGAGTGGTGACTAAAGTTATTATATTTTTAATTTTATGAAATTAGAATTTTGAAAGAGATAAATATTTAAAATCACTCACCTTAAAAATATAATCATATAATTTGCATTTTATACAGTATTTGTTTTGCAGATACATCAAGCATATTTTTCACATTATAGTCTCTATTAATTTTTTTTTGTTTCTTGCAAATAACATACTTTCTGTTTTCTTGTAGATGGAGTACTCGAAAAATTCAGTCCACCTAAAAACTGGCCACTCGATTAAATTCTTGATAATTTTATGTTTTGATAAATATTTTTTTAGTTCCCATCTCTGGGCTGGGGCTCCCCAGTACCAGCTCCTTCCACTTGACCGCATCCAGCGCAGAGCGGCTCGAATCGTCGACGACCGAGTGCTTTCCGATCGGCTCGATTCACTGGCGCTGCGAAGAGATGTTGCATCTCTTTGCGTATTTTATCGCATCTATCACGGGGAGTGCTCTGAGGAATTGTTCGGATTAATCCCAGCCGCCAAATTTCGTGAACGCACTACGCGGCAAACGTCCCGATACCATCCACACCATCTGGATGCTTGGCGGTCCACCACTGTACGTTTCAAAAGGAGTTTTCTTCCGCGTACAACCTCTCTGTGGAATAATTTACCACCGGTGATTTTTCCGGACCGATACGACCTGGGGACCTTCAAGAAAAGAGCTTACTCCTTTCTAAAGGGCCGGCAACGCACCTGCAATTCCCCTGGTGTTGCGGTTGGTCATGGGCTGCGGTAGTCACTTAACATCAGGTGAGCCACATGCTCGTTTGCCCCTTCTTCTATAAAAAAAAATATCTCCTTTTTGTTTCGCTTGGTTGTTACGAGATTTTGATAATCTTGATAGTGTAAAATTTCATAAGTGAACACCGTTGCGTACTTCATTTTAGATCTTCTCAAACAATATTCTTCTTATCCGGAGTGAAAAAGTTATCTTCTCTTATCCTCTCTTCTCCTTTTAGATGCATCTTTGCCTTTTGATTTTATACTTCTTATGTTTTAATTTTATTTTGTAAATATTTATTCACAATGATATAACTTTTTGATGGCTGGCTCTACACGACTTTAATTAATTTTCTCAATCCGGTAATGTGAAATAATTTTTAATATACAATTTTTTACGTATTTATTATTATTTTACTATCGGTGGCCAGCCAGTGCACGCGGTGAGCGGAGTCGCGCGCGCCCCGACTGGCAGGGTCGCCATGAAATGTTGTACGGTTGTTAAATAAAAGGGAGACGTGTTTTCTCTATTCAAGACTTTAATTATACTGTTTTTATTCTACACTTAACACAAATATATATAATTTCGTGGAGCCACACTACAATGGCCTATTGAACAATCATTATGGTACAGCTGTAGAACATCCGGTACTTTAGCTTTAGGGACAACCATTTGCAAATGACAGCTGTCTCCCCGAACATTTTCCCATTTACAGCACAGAACTCCATCCTGAAGCAGCAAGCTGTCCCACCGGGCCCAATAGCTTTTAGTGGTCGAACTCATCGCTGAAACGTCGCTCCACTTGAGCTTGGGAGCACTGGCCTTCATCCATTGCAGAATTGATGTCCGGACCTTCCTGCTGTGCACGTTGTAAGTTGTCCTTCCACTCGTTGCTGAGGTGGTCTGTCCTGAGCATCCTCACGGATACCACTTCCATACTCTCTTGCCTAGTACAATGTTTGCAATCTTCAGGACAAGGTCTTCTTGACAATACATCTGCGTTGCCATGAGATTTCCCGCTGCGATGTTCGATCTCAAAGTCGTATTCCTGCAGTAGTTCATTCCACCTCGCAACTTGTCCTTCTGGATTTTTAAACTGCAATAGCAATTTTAGTGCAGCATGGTCAGTTCGTAAGTAGGCGGCGGCGGAAACTATGACACGCGGGGTTGCGATAGTCGTTGAGAGGATTCGGCAACTTGGTCTCGAGGTGGCTCTGCACAAGTCCGAGGCCATGCACTTCCATGGTCCTCGGAACAGGCCACCACCGGGATCCTCAGTGATGGTAGGAGGGGTATCCATCGGCGTCGAGTCGACGCTGAAGTACCTAGGACTCGTCCTCGACGGCCGATGGAACTTCGTTGAGCACTTCCGACGTTTGGCTCCCAAACTGGAACGGACCGGGGCTGCCTTCAGGCGGCTCCTGCCGAACCTGGGAGGGCCAAACGCCTCCTGCCGGAGGCTCTACGCGGGAATCGTGTGGTCCATGGCCCTTTACGGGGCCCCGGTGTGGGCGCGTGGTTTGGCGCGGCTTGCCGTCCACCACCTGAACGCGCCCCAAAGGGTGATTGCCGTGAAAATGGTTCGCGGCTACCGCACGATCTCCCGCGAGGCGGCGAGCCTCCTTGCCGGATTGCCGCCGTGGGATCTGGAGGCGATAGTCCTCGCGCGCCTGCACGAATGGCGCGCGGAGGCACTGTGCCGTGGGGAAACCCCGCTGCCGCGGCAAGTTGTCGCGCAGCGGACAGACTTCCGGCACGATCTCATGGCGACATGGAGACAGCGACTGTCGCAACCCCGTGCTGGGCACGCCACTATAGCGGCGATAAGACCCCTCTTTGAGGAGTGGCTTGAGAGACGCCACGGCATCCTCACCTTCCGCCTGACGCAGGTCCTCACCGGACATGGTGTGTTCGGGAGGTTCCTGCACCGAATCGGGCGGGAGGAAACGCCCGGGTGCTCCCACTGCGAGGATGGACCGGAGGACACGGTGGAACACACCGTAGAGGTGTGCCCTGCTTGGGCGGAGCACCGCCGTGTCCTCGTAGCGGCGATAGGCGGCGGCGACCCCTCGCGTCCGGCCCTGGTCGAAGCCATGGTCCGGAGCGAGACGGAATGGGATGCCGTCACCACCTTCTGCGAAGCAGTGATGCTAGCGAAGGAGGTGGCGGAGCGGGAGAAGGAGAGAGCAGCAGCTTTCCTCCCCGGCCGCCGCGGGAGACGCCCCGGGCGTCGGGGGCCACGTCGTGGCCGCCGGCCACCGTAGGCGCGGGCCTGTGGACGGCGAGCAATGGATAGCTCGCCGTCCGTCCGTCTAACGACGACAGGCCGTGTCGACGGCGCGTTTTGTTCCACGCGCGCCTCAAAGAGCTGTCAGCAGAGTGAAGGGGCCCGCAAGGGCCGACGCCTGCCGGGGCTTTGGGCTGTTCGAAAAAGATACCGCGGCTCCGGAACGTAAGGGCACTGAAGGAACACGGATGGTTTTTAGTCAGTAAAAGTCTGACACTCCCTTACGCTCCACCCAGAGCGAAAGGCGTCATTAGATGATTTTCCATCCGCAAAAAAAAAATGGTCAGTTCGTAAGTGAAATTTTCGTCCCAGAAGATATTTGCTAAAATGCTGCAACGACTTTAACACAGCTAGCAATTCGCGTCTTGTGACAATAGTTCCTTTCCGGTTTTGACAACGACTTGCTGAAGTACGCTATCACGACCTCTTGGTCACCATTCCGTTGAGACAACACACCGCCAAGTCCTATATCACTTGCGTCTGTGTCAACTTCTTTGCTTGCATCAGGGTATCCCAAAATAGGTGTATTGCACAGACGGTCCTTGAGCTCCTGGAATGTGATATTGCAACCTTCATCCCAGCAGAAATGTCGCTTCTCCTCGGTTAGCTTGTGCAGAGGTTTTGCTATATCTGCAAAGTTCTTCACAAATCGCCGATAATAGGAGCACAAACCCAAAAATGCTCTAACCTGCGTTTTGTCTTTTGGAACCGGCCAATCCTTGACTTTCTCCTGATCCGTGCGGATACCTTCTTCCGACATTACATACCCCAAAAAGTTGACTTGTCGTTTGAATAGTGAACATTTGTTCGGACTCAACTTGAGGTTGGCACTCTGAATCTTCATGAGCACGCGTTCCAGGTTTTGAAGGTGTTCCTCAAACGTACGGCCCACGATGATGATCTCATCCAAGTAGACCAGACAGGCATCGCAAATTATCCAGGTAAGTAAAAGCATCATCAGCCTTTAAAAGTTGCTGGAGCATTGCACAATCCTAACGGCATTATTTTAAATTGCCACAGACCCTTTCCCGTCGAGAACGCAGTTTTCTCCTTATCCTTAGGGTCAATTTCAACTTGCCAGTAGCCACTTTTTAGATTCAGCGTGCTAAACCACTTTAATCCTGTAAGCATGTCCAGCGTGTCATCAATTCGTGGCAAGGGATAGCTGTCCTTCTTTGTAACGTCGTTCAGACGGCGGTGGTCAACACAGAAACGCATGCTGCCGTACTTCTTCTTTACCAGCACCACGGGTGCAGTGGGGTCTCGAGGGCCTGCCCCATGAGTGTCTCATCGATACAATTGATTGTTAATCTCAAAATATCAAGCCTAACATTAGTCCGAAAAAGGCAATAAACACTAAAAAAATAACAAATAAATATTTTATAAAATAAGAAAAAAAATTGTAAAAAAGCAAGCTAACTGGTTAATTGTTCTCGGCCCCGGGCGACCGTTGTCTGGTATACGGTGCCCTCGAGGTCTTCCACCACGGCCTCCGCGACCGCGCGCTACCACCACCTCAAGTTCAGCTACCACTTCCACCAGTAAACCAACCGCCGCCGCCGACATTCTCCCACCGCGGACTCGCACACCTCTATCGCGTCGCGGACTTCTTGTTTCACTTGTTAATCAAGTGCAAAAAATATAATGACGACATGCACACACAAAAAACAAAACAATTTACTGAAAAAAAAATAAAACAAAACAAATAAGAAAAGCAAATAAAAATCCACACCAAAAATTATCGTAAAAAATACCAACACTGGCATTCCCAAAATCGTATCCATACAATACAACCTGCTCTCTAAGATGGCGGATTTCGTGTGAATAACTTTGCGAACCATGTCTGTCCGCGACCGCCAGGTGGACGCGAGATTTAAGCATTTTTATTTCTAGTTTTATGAAATATTTAATCGAAACTATACAAATGTAATTATTGTTGTGTTTGTAGATAAGCATGTTAACGATATTAAAACAATGTTTACCATTCACAATTGTACTTTTAATTTAAAACAATTGAAATTAATACGAACATGGTATCAACATGGCGGTCGAAATGGCAAGCAATGTTTGATTAAATGGAACAATGTATGTACAAATCGTCATCTAATATGTTTTAAATTAATGGAAAAGTATTTATGACTTACCCATTCATGCTTATCTTTAATATTAACTTCCGAAATCGCTTTCAACAATTAATACTTTGCACGTAAACACACGACCCCGTGTCGCAGAACGAACAACTGAACGGACTAAATGTATTACTATTTCAAAGCTTCTATGGTTCGTTTATGACGCGTGTGTGACATTATTTGCTGTTTTTGTTTAATTCTCTGCATGTTGTACCAGTTATAAGGAGATACGTATATATTTACTAGGGCTGTTTCGAATCTGAAGTTTATAAGTAAACAGCAACCTTCTAATGGTTGTGGACAGATGCGTACTTTTTGACAGCAACCTTGAGAAGGTTTTGGACTGACGAGAGGACATTATTAGATGCATTATAATGCATAACCTCTCACAGATGCATTATAATGCATAACATCACAAAATCCTCCCAAATCTGGAACAGACTGAACTTAATCGTAGCCAGTAATGACTGAATTTGAGTATTGGGTCTATTCATAGGAACTGAAGTACGTACGTTTATGTTATATTTAATAAATCTATGATTGTCATGTGTTCGAGTCAATATATCCTCTAGTTATTCTATTTGTAATAATATTTCACCATTTTGAGTCATTAACCAATTTCTAACTGAAACGCTATTAGGTTGAATTTTAAAGAGTTTGTTATATTTAAGAGATAAAGTTTCTGGTTTTAACAATGGATTAAATCTCTTAAGTATAACAACGCATCTACATCACAAAATCCTCCCAAATCTGGAACGGATTGATTTCTTTTAATCATAGCCAGCAATGATTGAATTTGGGTATTGGGTCTATAGATAGGAACAGAAGTACGTAAATTGGGTCGTAACCCATCAAAATGTACTGTTTTATAATGATTAAATTAATACTCAGGATTGAAATTAGAGTCTTCAAGGTTCAATACTATGTCACATTCTTGAACCATCAAAGGATCGAAAGGTGTAGTTTTAAATAGAATTTCCCGGTTATACCTGATATTAAAAGTTTGTAAATATAAAATATCCGATAATTCGAGATTTGGATAAAGAATGTAAAAAGCTTAGTAAATTCCTCCATTAGTTTTACTGTAGTTAAGTCAAACTCTCTATACTTCTTGTTACAGTGTAAATTGCTTCTGTAACGTTATTAAAATTTTTTATGGTTGTTCAGTTTTTTTTGCGCCCGAAACAAATATAGGCAACCCTCCGAAAAGCGGGCGAGGGAGGTGGTTGGTTATGTGGAGACTTTTACCCACTAAACCCCACCTTTAGGGATTGGCTTACGTTAAGGATCTGAGACGGAGAAGGTTAATGCCACATAAGTATTTATTGCAGATAATATAACATTAGTAATCAATGGGCGTAAAATGCGTCCCGAGGCTTTTACATCACTCCAAATGCTGTTGAACCAAGCAATTAACCGAAAACGGTAAAACCACCAATATGTGTAATGATAGATCCGGTAAAGTTCTTTAACTTTGTTACCAGTAGTTCTAAGTTAAGGTTTAAGGCAGAATCTTTAAAATTGCTAAAACCTAATTTAATTTTAAGTTTTCTAAAGGACAATGACATACTCTGGGTCTGGACTGCATTATACATCTCTATGAGTGTGAGGGAATCTAGATTCGATATGACAACAAAAACGGTTGTATGTGCTTGTCCCAATCTCGTTGCCGATTGTCTACAACTTTTGCTAGGTACCTCTCCAATGTCTGATTAAATCGTTCTACCATTTCATCAGAGTAACCCATAACTCGGCAAGTTCCCTGGAATATTTGAGACTCAAAATTCCTTCCTTGATCGCTGTGAATCTCTAAAGGTACTCCAAAACGACAGAAGACTTCATGAACTAGTTTATCTGCAACTGTTGAAGCTTCTTGATTTGGAATGGCGAAGACTTCCGGCCACTTAGTGAAGTAATCCATCACAACCATGAAATACTTGTTACCGCTTTCACTCTCCGGAAACGGCCCCGCCACGTCAATGGCTATTCTCTCCCATGGTGCACCAACATTGTACAACTTCAACGCACCTCTACTACGAGTCTGAGGTCCCTTTACAGCCGCACAACTTGTACATTTGCGACACCAGTCCTCGACATCGTTTCGACATTGGACCCAGTAAAACCGTTCTAGGATCTTCAGTAGAGTTCGTTTAACTCCCAGATGGCCTCCTGAACAATCATTATGGTACAGCTGTAGAACATCCGGCACTTTAGCTTTAGGGACAACCATTTGCACATGACAGCTATCTCCCCGAACATTTTCCCATTTACGCACAGAACCATCCTGAAGCAGCAAGCTGTCCCACTGGGCCCAATATCTTTTAGTGGTCGAAGTCATCGCTGAGACGTTGCTCGACTTGGGCTTGGGAGCACTGGCCTTCACCCATTGCAGAATCGGCTTGATGTCCGGATTTTCCTGTTGTGCACGTTGTAAGCTGTCCACTCGTTGCTGAGGTGGTCTGTCCTGAGCATCCTCACGGATACCACTTCCTTACTCTCTTGCCTAGTACAATGTTTGCAATGGAGTAACGTCACGGACGCCTGTCCTGAGATACATAGTTAGTGAGTCGGAAGAGTTTATGTAAATTTAAAATTATTTGGACGTTGTTTAAGTCAGAATTTTTGTGCAAAAGTTAAACATCTGTGTACTGCGAACCTTATATGGTGTGGATACATTAGAGTGTTTAGTGATTAGTGAATAAATAGTAAAAAAACAACACTTACATATTAAAAACATTTTATTTTTAAATGTCATCGAATAGAATTTAATAACATAATACCGTCATATAATACTGATCAACACAGCTCCATCTCACGCTTCCGTTGTGTACTAATAAATCAACGCATAATTTAGCTTTATCAACTATTAAAACTTATTGATCATGGCATTAAGTGCAGTGCGTGCGGTAAACACATGTCTCCGCAAGATGGCGCTAATGTTACTTGTACAAAGTGCAATAAACAGCTACATCGTGCGTGTGTAGGCATCGCAGTGGGCGCTTAACTAATGCCATCCTGGGCTTGCCCTGAATGCAAATTGAAAGAAAAACGTTGCAACAAGGAAACAATGCCGGTAAAACCCGCAACAATGACTGTTGCTAAATCGAGTGAGGTTTCAAACCTCGGGGAGGAATTGCGATGTTTCCAAGAAGAAATGCGGCAAACCCGCGAAGAATTTCGGGCATTCAGAGAAGAACTTCAGGACATAAAACCCTTGTCAGCAAATGCGATGCTCGTTTAGATAAGCTCGAGAACACGGTCCAAACTATCCTGGAATCACAAAATGGCTCTCAAGGATTCAAAATGAGATCCTAAAACTCGAGTCGACCGTCAATCATCTGCAAGCCGACTTAAACGATAGGGACCAGGAGTTGCTTGCAAATGACGTCGAATTAAGTGGCATTCCAGAGGAGAGTGGGGAGAACCCAACATACTTGGTTCTATCAGTTGTGACCAATCTTGGTGTTCATTTGGAGGAAAAGGAACTGGTCCATTGTATGCGAGTGGGGGGCGCCCGCCAGGATGCCTTGTCTCGTCCGCGGCCCATCGATGTGCGGCTGGTGCGGCACGACGTGCGTAAAGACGTGCTGCGCGCTGCGCGCGTCCGCCGGTCTCTAACAACCGAGGCTCTAGGTCTTAAGTCCGCACCCTGCAATATCTATATAAACGAACGACTGATTAAAACAAATAGGCAGTTGTTTCGCATGGCACGCGAGACAGGGATGGCGATATGTTTGGACGAAGGGAGGCCGAATTTTTACACTTCGTGAAGCGGGAGCTCCAATAGATCGCATTCGCTTCAACGCGGATATTGCAAAGGTTTTTGAGTCCGAATTTGTTCGATCACCATAACTGTCTCTCAGTTTACTTACAAAAAAGAATTAGTGTTTTTAATTTCTTTATTTAATTTTGTAACTATTTACTATCGTCAAGTGTTTTGTGGGTACTCGTATATACGCATAGTTATTGTAGTGAAAATCACCCACTTCAGACTGAGAGATACTGAGGACCTTTTCTAGATCAAAAATGGCAATAGTTGTATTCTTTCATCCACTGCAGCTTTTTCTTCTTCTTTTAACTGGCGAATTTTATAATAAATCAAATGAATACATGTGTTGATGTTTTTATAGAATATTTTCCGCCGCCATGTATTCCATTCTACAGGTATTAAAGTCATTTTATCAAACGAAAATTAATTGACTCTTAAGGTGGTACGTAAAGAAGACGCTAGATGGCATAATTACGGCTAATTCAATATAAAATTATAAAGCGGTAAGGTAAGAAATCGATTGTTTGCAATGGACTGGAATATGGTAGTTTTATTCATTATGGTTAATTTTATTTATTCGATTTGTTAATTTAATTAACTGTTTATTTCAACAATTAAAAGATATAATAACCTTCTTTAATAGATTACTGCTATCGAGATTTTAGTGTTAAATTTTTTATAACTGCAATGAAATTTCCTTCTTGCTTTATCCGGGCTTAGGACTGGCTGGTTAATTAAGTAACAATTAATACACAAGTTAATCTTTTAATAACACAGGTGTATTTAAAATTTCATTGTATATACATACATACTCAAATATATACAAGTACTCGTACTATATACAAGCCTAGATTATTTACACTGTTATTTACAAATGTTTAATTGTCTTGTAATTTAACCTTTAAAAAACTTTAATTGTGCCATTTTTTTGACGTTAATCTCTTTCGACGTTCGTTAATGGTAAGGCCGGTTTTACTGAAAATGCGTTCAAAAGGAACTGATGTCGCTAAAATGTTACCATAGCTCATGTACAGTTTAGCTAGGTGAGGGTACGTAAATCTATGATTTTTCCACCATTTCAGAGGGTAATTCCATTTTCTTTGCTCGTCAAACAGCTGCAACATTTCATCACTTAAATAAGTATCGACTTCTTTTATAGATCTTGACAATGGAGTGCCGAACCTGTGTTGCGTGCCTACAATATCACATAAAATTGACCATGGTGAGAAAGCGTCGTAAGGTTGCTGGTTTGATGAGGATGCCACTGGTTCTTGATGTGAACTTTTACTGCAAATAATATCCATAACCATTTCTTGCACTCTCTGAATACAGTCATTTTAATTTAAATTCTAGAAATGTGTGAATTGCAAATGTGCGGCTTTTCTCGACGCCAGCGAAACGAGTCTTAAATCCTTCATTTAAATCTCTTACAACAGTGATTGCAACTGGGGAAAAGTCTTCTAGCAATAGTTTCTCGCAGCTGTTAAGAGGCATCTCGTCATGACTATTACTGCACTTCCAGTCATATATTTTTCACCACTCAAAGAACGTGTAGCGTCATCGAATGGCTTTAAGATTTTTTTAAGTTCTTCGAACAGCTGCCATTCTTCGTTTGTGATAATCGGCAGATTTTTATCAATGACTGCTACTGTGGCTCTGATAAAATCCTTGAGTTCTTCAAATCGATTTATCATGTAATATGTGGAATTCCACCGCGTAAGTACTTCTTGTATAAGTCCTTTTGGAATATTATTGGGATTTTCTATAGTTTGGGCCTTTAATAACTTTTCAAGAGCACTACTGCTTGTTTTGTCGCAGATTTTTTTTAATTTTTTTCTAAATTAATGGCGATCTTTTTAATTGCGTCTTGTACTACAAGGTTTAACGAGTGCCCATTGCAACCATAGTGTTTCCAACCGATTTCCGAAATCGCCTTTTGTATATTGGCGGCATTATCAGAGACCACAAAGTTTATTTTGTAGCGCAGGCCCATTCGTTAGTTATAGATAATAATTTTTCTTGGATGTTCGCGCTGGTGCATCGAAAATTGAGAATTGCATAAGAATGAATTTTAATTCATATTGCTCTGTTATGAAATGCCCTATCGCGGCAATGTAACTTTCGTTTGCACGTGATGTCCATAAATCGGTTATAATGCGTAATTTGATATGATCATTCGGTCTTATCAAGTTTAGTTCTACCTTTGTTTTTTCCTTAGTTTGTTCGTAAAGAGCGGGAATCATAATGTTAGATATAGTTTGACGGTTTTGCAATACGTATCCCGGTAACCAACTTGCGAACTTTTTTAACGCTCTCTCTTCCACTATTGAAAATGGTTGATATCCTTCTATGAATAAGTCCAGTAGATCTCTATCAATCTTTTTTTTTTGATCAGCTGATATTTTTCTTGCTGTACCGTACCTGTTCATTCGTTGTTGTTGTGGATATGGTGCAGCTCGAGGTGCAGCAGTAGTCTGACTAAATTGAGGAATTGACCCGGCGACGTCAGCAGGTGGTGTGATACTACTTGCTCCTGCTGTCGTCGGTGGTTGCGACGCTGACTCGGTCGTTGGTGTAGAACGTACCTCCCGTAAAATTACACCTTGGTGCGAAGCGACTCTTTCATATGCGTCTAAATGTCTCTTACGTAAATGGCTCTTCAGATTTCCCGTAGTAGTCTTATAAAAGTCACTATAAAAGTCACCGCACAGTGTATACTTGGCCTTCATGGTTGTAGTATCTTTAATGATTTCTTAAATTTACGCGAACACTACACATTGAATAAAACTAAATTTACGGATTTTATCGCGTTTATTTCACTACTTTTACTTATTTTTAATTCCCGAAGTTTCGGGTGCTTTACAGCAACCATGGTCACGGGGGGGGACTGAGATGTTTGACGTCCCAATGTCATAGTTAGTTCGGCTACCTTCAGTTTTTGAATATTAATTTTTGGTCCGATTTACGCAAAACGAGCTTATAGTATCATGAAGTCTTGCAGTGGTATGCTTAGGTTTGGTTTAATTTTGTTAATTATAGGATCCCAAGCAGGTGGCAGCACCCATCCATCTTCTCTATTGAAATTTGGATGTTTTTATGGATCTCTTACATAGGTCAAACAAAAAGATCCATAAAAACCCGCGTGAAAGAACATATAGCTGACGTGAAGCACCGACGCTCCGGGAAGTATGCAGTCTCACAGCACGTCGTTCAATTAGTTATAAGATCTGTTTAAAATTTTTATTACCTGATACACACTGTTAGCAATAAGACGATTTAAATATAACCAGCAAAAGTTCAATAAATCAATCATTGAACAGCACCTGCCTCCCGTTCCTGTACAATTGGTAAAGCAAAAAAGGCTCATTTATATTTTGTAGACAATCATATATTTTAGTTATAAAAATATTTCAAAACAAAATATTTCTACATTTCTACAACCACAATCAAAGTATTTAAGGCACACTATTACTTAAGTAATAAAACTACTTTAAAAGTATTAAAACTTTAAAGTGTAAAATCAGTCTCAAATAGTTGTAAACAGGCACGTATTTTTGATTTAACATTATTGCCTTTTAAATTAATTAACAGACAATTAATATTATACAACAAATAATTTTGTTCTCCTTGAATATCAAGTCATCCTTATGAAACCCTTTCTATTATTACGAGGAATGATACAATTATTGTAGAAGTTATTAAAACTAAAAACTATTATCTTTATCCGATGTATCAAAAATTTCTAAATTAGGTGTGCGTTACCAAATTTCTATAAAACCCTTGGTAATGCAATGATATAATATTGGTATCACATGGACTTATTAAAACCTTATATAAAGCATTCGAAATTGGTAGACATTTGTCATAAGCAGGCATGAGTTCATTTGAACTCTGAGGGCTAATATTTGTTTTACGTGTACGTGATGAGGTACGATTTGTAGTGTCTAAAACCAAGTAATCATGTTTTTCAAAATCGTACTTAAAAAATAACTTGTTTGGTGTCTCAGGACATGCTTTAACTTCCTTTATTTTTGAGAAAAGACTTTATTGCCGTTTGTGTCGTGAATCCAGTTTTTAATAGATGTTACTTGAGACTTAAAATTGTAAAAATTTGCCTGTTTTATTTCATTAACAATAAATTTATTTTGAATTTTCGCATTCATTATTATTTTATATAATTGATCGAATGTATATAGTGTTTTATTTTTCATATTATTTTTATCCAGCCATGCATTGTATTGCCTTCATTTTGTGTGTGTCCTGTCTGTAAAAATCGGTAAATAATTTCTAAGTGTAATGTACGTGAAACAAATAGATACATCCAAAAAATCTATTTATTTCTATTCTGGCCAGAATAATTGTCGGAGTATAACGAAAGAGACTTTATGCCTCTACAAGCTTCGGCTTCAAGAAATTTATACAAGCAACTTGCGATTTCATTAGCACCTCTTTTTGCAATTCGAGTGTGCCATAGGAAACAATAACCCTGTCGTGAAATGAAATTATATATAGTAAAATTATATGCTGGGTATTTTCTTTTATAATGTAAAATACCCACATTTGACTGAGGCAGACTTAGTACCTTCTCCAAATCAAATACAGCTACAGTTTTTAATTTTGGGTCTGCTGAATATTTTTCCTTATTCTTTATTTCTCTAACAATACTCTTATTTTTAATATGACTTTCGTACTGCTGCTGGAGCTGGAGTTTAGCCTCTTCCGTTACATTTTCATATTCACTGCATATTTTACAAATGCCTTTTTTTGTTCTGAAAAAAAAAAGAAAGGTTAAACTGCGTATTACATATTTGACTATATTAGTATTCACTTGGAACTTTTATATTTTGAAAGGTTTCGTTTTCTGAAACCCAGACTTTATATAACCGGTGCATTTTTTGAAATATTCAAGTCCTGTGATAAATATTGTCGGGTTGTTTTTGCCGTAAATAGTGAGACTCAATACAAGGGAATGATGTTATATGTTGTGTAACACTTTGCTCGGTGGCATTTGTTGTTCTATGAGGTCGGTTTGCGTGCTTACCCCGTAGGTCTGTTATTTGTTCACCATTATTATACTTATTAATGACCGAGTAAACCGAGAAAAGCCTAGCATTAATCCTTCGAGTTCCAACCGATTACGTATTTTGTTTTATTATATTTGCGCGAAAATGGATTGAAGATTACTATCTAGTGACAGTGACAGTGATTTGGAAATGCTAGCTCAGTTATCTGACTCGAGTGATGAAGATGAAGATGAAGATGAAGAGAATCAGAAGAGTGAACTATACACAAAGTCTCGATGACGGTGATTTTACCTTTAGGTTTCGATTGAACAAACATGCGTTCAATTCTTTATTGTTAGAAATAACCTCATTTTTACGAGTAACATCCACGAGGTAAAGCAAAGCTGGTCTATAGCAAATTAGATAATTTTTTACAATCTATATAATATACTTCATTTTATGTAATCCTTTGCAGAAATTACGGAGTATCAACATTGCATCAACTTTTGTTGACCCTACGGTTGTTGTACGGTGTTGGAGTGTCAAAATCTACAGCAGGCAGAATAGTGCGAGACACAAATCATCAGCAATTGCCCAATTATATGATAAATATATTTATGTTCATCGAAGGAATGCAGACAAATTCTATAGAATTGCTGGATTTCCTCGTGTGCTTGGGGCAATTGATGGCACACATATCCACATACAGTCTCCATGTAAGTTACTATACTCAACTCATCTTATTTTTGGCAAATATGAATAAACTATGAAGTTGCTAATAATAATGTTTATATTGTATTACTTATAACGTTTATATTATAGGTCATTTAATAGGCGAAGAATACAGAAATCGAAAGGGTTACTTTTCTTTAAATGTTCAAGGTGTTTGTGATGCAGATTTAAAATTTATAAATGTTGTGGCTCGTTGGCCTGGTTCTACGCATGATGCAACTATATTTAATAACTCTATTCTGAGAGGTAGGTATAAATAATATGTTTTCAAATTGTAATAAATTTGAATATTTACTGTCAGAGCCTAATATTCTTTATTTTTATAACAGCTGAATGTGATGCAGGGCAATTCGGAAATCGCTGGTTACTTGTAGATAGTGCCTATCCAAACAGGCCATATTTATTAACACCTGTTCTGAATCCAGTTTCTGAAGGCGAATAAAGGTACAATGAAGCACTCATTAAAACTGGCAATACCATTGAACGGTATGTTAAATAAACAGTATTATTAGATAAAATGTGTTATGGGAATACTGGTTTAATAAACAAATTGTTTGTATTACAGAGCATTTGGAGTATGGAAACGTAGGTTCCCTGTTGTAGCTCCTACACTACTTTTGTCAATACCAAATATGCAGGTAATTATAGCAACTACAGTCCTACATAATATTTGCAGAAATCACAATCTCACAGAAATCCCCTCTGAAGTAGAACTACCATCTATCGACAATAGTACAACGCCTCATAATGTAGTTATTAATGATATTCCTACAAACCATAGAACTGATTTAATAAATTATTTTATGACATTATAGAAACGTTGACACTCATTGCACGAATAACTCCCGTAATTAACATTACAGGTAAAAACAATTGTGTAGAATAAGTTAGAAATTAATTTGTTAGTATTTTGTTAGTTTTAAATTTAAATGTAAAAATAAAGCAAGTATTAAAAATTAATTTCTCTATTAAAATACACATTAATTACTATAACACTGAGATATTTATAAAAAGGAACTTAAATTATAACTGCCTTGTACCTTTTGTACCACATATGTGAGTAATAGTACTTAATCTTTTTAAAATGTTGTTAAATTGAAATAAACTGTGAAGTTGCTATTAACACGTTGAACGCCATGGGGGTCACCGGTGACCTCATCTGGTTTACTTTATTGCGCCATGGGGGTCACCGGTGACCTCATCTGGTTTACTTTATTGCGCCATGGGGGTCACCGGTGACCTCAAGCGAGAGGCATATTCGAAATGTATTTTTGGGCCGCCGGTCACGCGTGTCGTACATTTCGTGTATGCGAGTGACCGCTTTGGCGCTATAGAGTAATCCTTTTCAAGGGGACGTGGCTACTTAGAAAATTTTAGGAAATATGTACAATATCCTTAAGATAAAATAAAAAAGCGACTAATTTCATGATACATGACTTTTAATCACATTAAATCTTAAAGCTATTACAATGCACATTATTAAAAATATAAAACAAACAATATAAACTTCAAATTAAAAAAAAATGTCTTCATACACAGGAAAAAATCCAGGAAATGCTACAAAAATTACCATTGAAATAAAAATGCAATCAGAAAAAATTAAATCAATAATTGACTAGAAAGAACTAAACATAACGATGGATCTTATTAAAACAGGATAAACAGATATGTGGGTTTCCATCACATTGAGCGCAAAAAGTATTAACCTTTTTAGCTTTATTTTTCGCCAATTTTCATCCAAACTGCTTTACCATATCTTTGTAACAGTGTACACAAAATCGTCTAGTATTTCTCACTGTCCCAGTTTTTGTTAGCAACTCGTGCTTCAAACGTTTGGGTCTTGATACCGTTACTCCTGACTCAGTCTGCTGAGAATCTGACGAGCTTGTTAGATAGTCTACTAGAGATTTCCGAAACTCTACGATTGACATTTTTGTGTTCCTAGTTTCGGTAAACATAATCCATGCATTTACTACGGCAGTATTCAACAAAATCTCAATACCAAGTTTCCGGTACCACTTAATAGTTTTACGTAAGGGAGAAGAATACGACGACATTTGGTCGCTCATATCGACAGATCCTTTTGACTTATTATAATCTAAAATCACTTTCGGCTTAGTAATCTGTTTGCCCTTTTTGGCGATTGTTGACATTTTATCAGAATGTTTAGTAGAAAGCATCATCACGTCCCGCTTATCTTTCCATTTTAAAATTGTTATACCATCCTCGTTTTCCATGGCCATGAACTCTCCCTTTTGAAGTTTGGCTTCTACTACATCCTTAGGTAAACCTCTTCGGTTTTTCCTAATAGTCCCAATCAAGTGCGTTTGATGTTCCAGTAAGTTGTAAGCCAACTCTAAGCTGGTGTACCAAATATCAGTTGCCAAAGTGTGGCCTTTGTTTAATATTTGGCTACAAAGAGACATTACCACTGATGTAGGCGTAGTATTTACGGTATCGATATTTTTACCGCCATACAACGAAAATTTGCGGGTGTACCCGGGAATAGTACATAGTTTGAATAGCTTTAAACCATATTTATGGCGTTTACTTTTATTGTATTGTCTAAATACAATCCGCCCTCTGAATGGAACCTGACTTTCGTCGACACAGATGTCTTCTTTCGGTGAATAATACTTTTGAAACGTATTATTGACCATATCTATAATCGGTCTTATCTTAGAGATTCGATCAGATTTATTTGCGGTTTCATTATCACTAAAATGTAGGTACTGTAGGATTATTTCGAATCTATTGCGGCTCATGACGGTACGTGGAAATGTCTGTCCTAAGATTTTATCTTTGCTCCAGTAATAGCTTAACTTTGGGAGTCTCACAAGACCCATGTATAGGATAAGTCCAAAGAAACGTTTAATTTCATGTCTGTCTGTTGGCTTCCAAGCATGAGATCTTGATGAAGGTTTTACATTTCTCGATTCGCAGGATTGTAAGGCGAATAAGTTGGTCTGCTCTACAATCATATCGAAAATTTCATCAGACACTAAAAGACTATAAAAAGCTCCCGGGTCTGCTTCTTTTAATATAGTAGAAAATTCTTTGTTCATACCTGAAGTTTCGGTAAATGGTATAATAGATGGTTGTTGACGCCTAGGGCGTGACCATTTCTTTGACACACGATCTGAGGCGGTAATATTGGCTGTCACATAATTTCGAACGGAGTCAGACTCACTCTCACTGTCGCTTTGGATGATTAAACGTCTTCGTTTTTTCGGAATATGCAACTGTTCTTCGTTTGAATCCGACAACTCTAGATCTGATTGATTATCTTGTTCATTCTGCTGTATAATGCTAGTCTCGAGTAATGTTAATGCCCGCAAATCTTCCTGTGTAAAATCAAAATCTTCCATGTCCACCTGCATTTCTTCAAAATTTTTACTGCTAAATATTTCCATTTTTAATTATTTATTGCAATGTTCATAATATTCAAGTTCACTGCACACAATATCACACTAATTAAGTACTTGACGCAAAGTATTACAGCAACATAGAACACTCACGTTTTCTCTTCACGGGCGCTAGCGCAGTACTGAGCGGGTGGGTGGCCGACGCGGTGACCGGCGTGGCGCCTTCGTAACGGAAACTATTTTTATTACTTTATAGCGCCATGGGGGGCACCGGTGACCTCAAGGGTTTTTTTTTTGTTATATTTACGGAACCCTATGGCAGATTCTTATGAAAAACAGTATACATACATATCTTGATGAAATACATAAATTACAAGTTTTTTTTTACAAAAAACTTTTTTCTATAATGGCGTTTAACGTGTTAAGTGTTACTTTTCTTTATAAATTGTTTGTGAATTTCATCATCATCATCATCATTACAGCCCTTCACAAGTCCACTGCTGAACATAGGCCTCCCCCAAGTAATGCCACAAAGCATGGTCCTGAGCCACCTGCATCCATCGACTTCCTGCATGTCTTACCAGGTCGTCACTCCATCTAGTGGGGGGTCGCCCTACACTACGCCTACCGGTACGAGGCTGCCACTCGAGAACCTTTCTTTCCCATCGGTTATCGGTTCTTCGAGCTATAGCCGGCCGAGCCGAGCCGAGTATATGGCCGGCCCATTGCCACTTCAGCTTACTAATCCGTTGGGCTATGTCGGTCACTCTGGTTTTACTGCGGATATCCTCATTTCTGAGTCTATCACGCAGTGAAACTCCGAGCATAGCCCTCTCCATAGCTCGCTGAGCGACCTTGAGCGTCCTCATACGGCCAGCGGTGAAGGACCACGTCTCAGATCCGTAAGTCATCACTGGCAACACGCACATAACCAGTGCGTGTTGCACTTTAGTTTTCAGAGATTGAGGTATACCTGACGAGAAGATGTGTCGTAATTTCCCGAACGCTGCCCAGCCGAGTTGAATCCGTCGATTGACCTCTCGGTCGAAGTTGGACTTACCTACTCGGACTATTTGTCCCAGGTAAACGTACTCGTCAACAACTTCGAGCATAGTGCTCCCAACAACTACCGGCATAGGTGTGACATGGACATTAAACATGATCTTTGTTTTGTCCATGTTCATCTTAAGACCTATCCGTTGGGAGACACCATTGAGGTCATTGAGCATAGTGCTAAGGTCCTCCAGCGATTCTGCCATAAGGACTATATCGTCGGCAAATCGAAGGTGAGTGATGTACTCGCCATTGATGTTAATACCGTATGTCTTTCCAGTCCAGTAGCTTGAAAACGTCTTCCAACGCAGCTGTGAAGAGTTTCGGGGATATAACATCACCCTGTCTTACACCTCTCTGCAGTTGGATAGGTTTCGTACTCTGATTTTGTACTCGGATAGCCATCGTAGCCCCACTGTACAAACACTTCAGCACTTCAATATACCGACAGTCAACTAGGCACCGCTGAAGAGACTGTAGCACCGCCCAAATTTCGATGGAATCAAAGGCTTTCTCATAGTCCACATACGCCAGGCAAAGTGGCAGATTGTACTCTTCGGACTTCTGTACAATTTGCCGAAGGGTATGTATGTGGTCTATGGTACTGAAACCTTTTCGGAAACCGGCTTGTTCGGGAGGCTGGAAGTCGTCGAGTCTGCGTGCGAAAAGACTCTCGAAAACAGCACGTAGACGCGGCTCAGAAGGGAAATCGGTCTGTAGTTCTTCAAGAGAGCGTTGTCGCCTTTCTTAAAGAACGTTTGTGAATTTAATTATATTTATTAATTTAATTAATTTTATTATAGTAATTAATGTATATTATAAAAATATACATTAATTACTATAATATTGATAAATTTATATAAAAGAAGTCAAATAATTATAACTACCTTCTATGTTTTTATGTCTCCATGTAACTTTGTACTGGTGACTAACTAGAAATCAGAAATCACAAGTGGTACTTTTCTTTAAATGTATTGTATTTAAAGAAAAATTCAAGTTTAAAGTTTATGAACGATGTAGCTCATCGGTCTCTTTACCAACTGCATAAAGCAACTATTTTTTATTAACTGTTTTGAGATGTGCGTCCAAATAATATGTGTTCACATTGTAATGTGATGTGATGCGGGCTTGCACTGATGTTAAAGGTTAAAAATTGAATGTAGAATCAGTTGTTCATTTTTTATTAAAGTTTATAAATTTAATTATAAAATTCTTAAAATCAATAAAAATTATTTTTCTCTATTAAAATACAAATATTACTATAATACATAGACATTTATAAAAAAGTATTTAATTTGTAACTACCTTTTCCTCCTTTTATACCACATATCATCCACATAATAGTCTCCAAGTAAGTAAAAATACTTACCCTTTTTAAATTTTTGTTCAAGTTTAAACACAAGTTGCTAATAATAATGTTTATATACAGGGTGGGCCATGAATTAGTTAACATTTGAAAAAAATCGTTTAAAAAAAACCATTTAACATATTTTAGAAATCGTTTATTTACGAGAAAGCTAATTAGTTGTAATTTATTTTTTAAAAATTATTTCGTCTAAATGACCACCGTTTCGGTTTTTGAACTCATCTAAGCGAGTCCTGAAGTTTTCGAATACTCTTCTGCAAAGAGACCGCGAGATCGCCGACATCTCTTCGATGATTTTTTCTTTAAGTTGACGGCAGTGTATTCGGTTTATCAATGTAGACACGACTCTTTAAATAACCCCATAAAAAGAAGTCTGCTGGGGATAGATCTGGACTTCTGGGTGGCCATGGGATGTCACCCCGTCTGGATATCAGCTTTTCCAGAAACATGTCTTTGACCACCGGCAAGGACTCGTTCGATGTGTGACACGTGGCTCCATCTTGTTGAAACCACGTGTTACGATTATAGCCAGCAAATTCCAGTAGCATCTGTGCTAAGAACTCCCGTAACATTTTCACATACTCGGCAGAATTAACAGTAACTGAACGGCCTCGAGAATCTTCAAAAAAGTAAGGTCCGATGATTCCTTTTGCTGAAATTGCAGCCCATACAGTTACCTTAGGAGAGTGAAGTGGCCTCTCATGTTTAGCTTTAGGATTTTCGCTGCTCCAATACCTGCAATTCTGTTTGTTTACATGTCCATTTAGGTGGAAATGGGCTTCGTCAGAAAATAAGATGTGTGAAAATTACTGAAACGAGTTAACATTGTTTCGGCATATGACTTACGCAAATTTAAATCATTAGGGTTTAGTTCTTGCACTAGCTGAATCTTATATGGATGTAATTTCAAATCTAATTTCAAAATACGGCGTAATGATGTGCGGGATAATCCTAATTCAGCCGAACGTTTGCGTGTCGATAAATCTGGATCACGTCGAACAGAAGCGGAAACTTGCTGCACGTTCTCTTCGCTCCGAGAAGTCCGTGGGCCGCCGGTTTGTTTCACATTTAGTGTAGATCCCGTCTCTTCGAACTTCTTCACCCATTTCTTTATTAAAGGAGCACTTGGACACTGACTTAAGTCGTGTAAACCATATTCAACGCGTCTCACAGTAATGAGCGAAAAGTCGTTTAAATAAAACTGTTTCACGCAGTAAGCGCGTTGCGGCCCCGTGAAGCGATCCATTGCGACTAAATTTCCAAGAAGCGAGCTAATGCCCCCGCCCGCGCCCGCGGCCCGCGCGGCAATAGTTTGCGCGGTAAGTTACATTTAAATGTTAATCACAAGTGTTACTTTTCTTTATATTTTGTGAATTTAATTGTTAAAATAAAACAAATATTCAATACAAATGATTTTATTCTTTAATTACTATATTACTAAGACATTAATCAACCTTTAATACATTTATTACATACATATTTTATTAGTTTAAAAGATTTTCATATACAAACTATATAACTACTAATATTACAAATCATGAATACATATACAAGGCAACTACTTACAGACATATGACTGTCTTTTATATATCAAAATACATAATTATTTTTTACACTTACATACTATTACACAAATAACTATTTCTTAAAAATTTCTATTTCTGATAAAAGTTTTTTATTTTCTAATTTTGACTCTAGGCACAGTTTTTTAAATGTATAATATTCTGCAATGGCACGGTCTCTAGCAGATTTGGACCCATCACTCTGCAATTTCCTTTTACCTGTAAAATACAAATTAATTTAATTTATTAAATTACAAGTTATAGCCTTTTTTTAACCCGGCAGAACTCGCGCCATTAAATGTTACGCAAGCACTCGCGTATACAGCATTTTGCTCACGCTAAACAAACAGTCTTTTAAATACCTAAAACATAGCATGTGTTTTTTTTTGTTATGAACATAATAATACACATTATATTTTATGAATTAATTATTTATTGAAAGTAAAAACAATGATATACGTTTTTTTACGACATTAACATTTAGGAACTTACATTTGGCAGTCTTCTCATGTAGGGTTTGGAAAAAAAACTCAACTTAAATTTTTTTAAAACAAAACATAATATCTTAATCCTCATCATATAACCTAGACTTACTCATATCACACAAAATTTTTGCATGTTCTGGACATAATTTTTTTTACAGTAAACACAAGTCTTTTTTGTTTTGCGATTTTTATGCCTTGGGCACACCGCACATATTCCAGGAGGTGTTTCAGTTTCGGAAACGTCTCTTTTGTTTTAAAATTATAATCTATTTAAGGGGATATGATATATTTTGCAAAGAGCTTCTTCGGTTGATGTGTTCTTGGGTTAGTGTGAGAGACAGCTTTTTCAAATATTCCCTCCTTGTGATCAAATTATCGCAATTTCCGTGATAAATAATTTGACTATTGATACCTGCTATGTTCAAAATGGAAAAAAAAATTCTCAAAGAATATTCTGTAGCTCAAGTTGCCTGTAGGTGGCCACCTACAGGCAACTCGAGCTACAGAATATTCTTCTTTCAATCTATCGACAACATCTCCCCCTCCTTTGGTTTTATTGTAAAAACGAAGAACGGCCTTAGATACCTAATTAAATGAATCTGTAGTCTCTGCCTACCCCTCTGGTGACAGGCGTGAGTGTTTATGTTTATGTTTATGTAATTATTTCAGGTTTTGCGTCATCTCCAGTTCAGGATCGATTCGGTCGTCATTATGAAGAGTACTAATCATAAGAATATTTTTTTAATTCTTTTTGTTTGGTATATTACCAGAACCTTGCCCGTATGAAAACCATAAATACTACTGGGCTTTGGTCTTATTTTAATATTCAAAAACATAGGTGGAATTTCCCTTTTATTTTTGCGTATAGTGCCAAACAACGTAGTACGTTTAGTCAGCAATTCGTCGGCCAATGGCATAGATGTAAAATAATTATCTGCTGTAATATTTCTTCCAGAATTTAGAATATCTTTTGATAAACGAGTAACAACAGCAGATGGGGAATTATCATATTTGTACGGACCATTTGGTTGTTTCCCTGGATATTTCTCTAAATTACTTGTATAATATGAATGCGCATCACACAGTGCATACACTTTTATGCCATATTTGGCTGGTTTGTTAGTAATATACATTCGGAATTTGCAACGACCCCGGACGATTCTAACATTTCATCTATGGTTACATTTTCTCCAACCTGATAGTCAGCCCGACACTTTTCGATAAATAAATCAAATATTTCACGAATTGGTGCAATATTGTCACACTCAGATCTCTCCTGACGAGTCTGTACATCATCAAATCGAATGCATCTCATCAAAAACATAAATCGGTTGCGATTCATGACAGCTCGATATATATCAGGAGCGGTACCATCTGTCTCCCACTTTTCTTTTAAATTTAGGTGATTCATTTTCTTTATACGAGCCATGTACAAGAGCCCAATAATTGCTTTTATCTCTATGATATCCGTCTCTTTACAGTCTCTGTCTCTTGCATAACGATCCATGTTTTTTTAATGTAATTATTTGTGTAAAAAACAATTTTAGTAAGCATGTCCTCACTTACAAAAAGGAGAAAACATTCAATAATATGTATGTTTAGCGCTTTTGGCTACTGGTTTTACCCCTGGTCTACTGTCAACTATGTTATGTGACCTTGTTCTTATATTGATTCGTTGTGGATGATAATTCCACTTGGTAATTTTATCCTTGCCTAAGTAATATAGACCGTGCTCGGATTGACTTGAATAATTCTCACCTTCATCTTCGCATGATGACTGTTCCGTGTCAGTGCAATGTTCACTGTGATCACTATCTCCGTCACTCTCTGCTTTGTCAATCCTACTATCTGGGTCCTCTATTTCCTCCGTACCTTCTTCCATCAGCCACGCCACAATTTGTTGCTCCCTTTTATCCATCTACAATAAACATAGATCTAATTTTATTATTTTAAATTATAGTTTATACACAAACCATCACTGTTAATTTAAAAAATGACAAAAAACGTAGAATATAAAAATATTAAACATTTGAAAAAAAACTTACTCACGAAAACAATACTTACAGCGAAACCCCGCGCGTTGGAGGTGATTCGAACAAACCTTCCTCTATGACTGACTGGAGCACACTAACCCAAGGCCAACGTATGTTGCGGGACGGAGAGGGAATAAAACTCAGCTACACGGCGCAAGAGACTGTCAGGTAGGTTTTTGACAGAATGGCGCCATTTTAAATTTACCGTGAGCAAAATGCATAGCGCGAGAAAAAAAAAAATTTACACTCTTTTAAACAAACGACACAATTATCAACCGTTTTAGGAACATTGAATGTTACTCTCCGTGGTGTATCCGAAACTTTAATTTGTTCAGCAACAGCACAGATGTTAACCTGAGCCATTGCTGAATGTGGAGAGGTAGGAATCACAACCGTTTCCATTTGCGGATCTTGCACTGGTGTGTCCTGAAACTCTAGGATTTCTTGATTGACCCTAGCATCACCACCTAATTCCTCTACACCATCACCATTTGGCAAAATACCACCACCATCACAAATCACTACAAAGTGGTCAGATTCCTTATCTCACCCATAAGGAACAACTAATCCACTGGCTGTATTCCCAAATAAACTGGTAACACGATCCAGTATTTCGTCTGGGGGTATATACTCACCAACACCACCGCCAGTCTGCAAATCAAAAAGATGAAATTAATAAAGAATGTAAATAAAATTGATAATCATTTATTTATACTTAGATTAAAAATAAATAAACAATGAAACTCACTTTTATGGCGTTCATTCTTATTTTGGTGCAACGTTTACGTGCATTCTTCTTTAAATTCTCCCATTTCGCCGAAGCTGTTGTGGTGTCCGACGACAACTTGTTGCCGTAGCATTAAACTGCTCGGCTATTCGTACCCACTCCTTGTCTTTCATTTTATTGCTGCTGGCGTTTGTGGCTTTAGACATTATAATTTTGCTCATTTCAATGTGTTAGAGTAAAACTTTGTTTTCATCTTTAGAATGTGTTATTGTACGGGCTGGAAAAGATACGTATTGCCACCAAGCATCAAATGATACAATATCTAATGTATTACAATATAACTTACTATTTGTGTCTCCATTATTTTGTTATTCACAAAGTATTTGCTGTAAATATTTCTGTTCCAAAGTTTAGTTTAATTTGTAAAAAGGTTTATATCATATACAAGAATTACGAATACAAATGATCGAACCGAAGCAGTGTAACTTGATAATTTTTTTGACCGACGCGATGAGCAATGACGCTGCGGCCGCTACTGACCGGCGGCGTTCCGTTACGTGATTGTTTTCTAACTATAGTTACATTGATTTAAATAAAAATATAATCATTTTATAATTTTAGGGAGAAAAAGGGAGTTAATGTAATAACTTGTAATTAGAGTCAATAGTAATAAATTTAAAATTACATTTTATGTTATTATATTAATACAACTATTTGAATGAAGAAATAGTCGCTATGCATAAAACGAAACAGTCGAGAGGAAACGATCGACTGCGATCGCCGCAAAAAAAAGATTGTGCTTGTTAAGTTATGTTACTGGGATGTGGATTTGGATCGATCTTTATATAGGGTACAGTCTCGGATTGTCTTTAATCTTAAAACAGAGATACGTTATTAAGTTCGGGCGTAAATCGACCCGGGAGTCGCGCCACAACTATCATGTAACGCCTGACGTCTAACCGGCGCGGTTTCACCGCTCAAGGCTTCCGGTCGACTACCGCGCTTGCTGTGCGCGTACGCCGCAGCAAGCCTCCACCTCCCGCGCTGCGCTAACCGTTTCCTCACCCCGCTCGAGGCACTCGGGCGTAAACACTAACTGTTCGGTTTTTTTTGACAGAAAGCCTTGTTCTCCTCTCTGACAACGTGTAACCAGCTTTTGAAAAAAGTCTCACTGGGCCCTGAAGTCGTGACTATGTTGCAGTTTGTAATAAATAATTTGCCGAGATGCGGATATTTGTATCGGGCACTGGATCGCCACCACTCGCAAGGGTCACAGCTATTTTGTACAAACTCATCTTGCAGGTACAATTCTACTTCCCGTTAAGCGGTTTGAAAAAGATTTTGGTTAGGGTTAACCCTTCTTTTTTTCTAAGATTGAATTTCTTTTTCTCCACAAACAAATTTCCTCGTCGTCCTCTCTACTTGACTGAGGTTCCGCGGTAGCTAAATGAGTTAGCTCTGTCTCGTCTGTCATGAGATTATAGACCTTTGTCACAAGGTTGGACTTAGCCCTTTCAGCTGCACTTTCGTCAGTGAACATTGATATTTTGTACCTCGGGTCCAATATTGTGCACACTGCCAAAGATTGCTCGTGCTCAAGATCTCCAAATCTACTTTTTAATTGGGTTTCGATGCATATAACTATGTTTTTATAGCATCAAAATACGCTGGTTTTCGTTTTAGCTCTTCCATCACATCATTCAACGCGCTTATGACGGCACTAGCTTTTGAAGCGCACACATATTTTTCTGCACTTAGTTCTTTTGTCGCTTCACCAATGGTTTTAATACTTTGCAGAGCTGTCTAAGCGCGGTCCACTCTTCAACTGTTATTATAGGTAAATCTACGTCGAGAATTGGTACCGTTGCCCTGACGGCATCTTGAAGATGGACAAAGCGTTCTATCATAAAATAGGTGGAGTTCCATCTTGTTGGCACTGAATTGATCAGTACCAAAGTTTGGTAGGTTTTCTTTGGTCTTGTAGCTAGCTCGATAGTACGTCACTATTTTCTTTACTTTTTTTAAAGTGTCGTCCAATATTCTTAACGGGTGCTGCAAAGAGAGATTCAGCTTATAAGCCATGCAGCCACGATGTGTTCAGCCTAAAATATTGATTGCTCCGACTATATTGGCAGCATTATCCGTCACACAAGAATTAATCTTACTAATGTACCCCATTCCATACACATATTTCTTAAAACTGATGCAAGATTTTGGCTTGTGTCTCCACCAATGCATTACACTGCATTTCAGCACGACTGATTTAAATTCAAAGTCAATTTTAATAAAATGAGCAGTGACACCTATATCGGAGATTGCAATCCCGGATGGTTTTTTGAATACCGGGATTTCGGGATCGTGTCGGAGCGATTCCGGGACGCGGTATTCATCCCGGGATCATAAAAAAATGGAAATTGTTTAAAATAACAAATAATAAGTAAAATTAATTAAACAAAATAACAATAAATGAAAAATAAATGAATAAAAAAAAGGAGAAAATAAAAACAAAAAATTATAAATTGTAACAATTGTAAACTGTAGTAATATAATGAGATAAATTAAAATAAAAAAACACGATTAAACACATTCATTACACAAGTACTTTTATTTCAAAACACAACAGTTATATTACAAATATGTACACCAACTTATTTTTATTTGTCTGTCGCAAAAAGTGACACGCAAAAACTCAATTTGTCGATGCTGTCGTCACCAAGACGACTTCGCAGTTTAGTGCAATAATTGTTTGCTGTCGAAAAAGCTCTCTCAGATTCGACACTGGTTGGCGGTATTGTTTTCAGTAAACAATACACTTTTTCAAGGTTTGGTCCTCGAACCTTGTAGTCCTTGAAGAAAGACACTTCTTGCAGGATAGTTTGTTCCAGGCTGGTAACTTTTGTCGTCATGTTGGGTCGGTTGAGTTTGTTCTGGATCGCACGATTCAGCTTCGCTTTTAACGATGGTTCGTCTAATTCCTGAAATCAAACAATTTTTTGAAATTATTATTTATATTATTTCACCATAATTTGGAATTCAAGAGCTTAGTTTTTATGTCTTACCATGCAGGTTGAATCTTCGGAAGCACTTTCAGCGCTTGAACCACCGGTTTCCTCTTCGGAAATTGCTTCTGGATTTGGATACAGCCTTTTGATCAACCTCGTGATGATTCTCGCAATGGCTGGTTTGGTGAGTTTTCTGCATAGCTCATTATTTTCTTGCTCACCGTCGTGCAAAAACTGCAGCACTTGAGATATATCTGTGCGTCGTTCCAGGATCCGTACGATGATCGCCTCTCTCACTGATCTCCGTCTGCTGTCCTTGTAAGTCGGTAATTATGAAGTCCAGCACTGTATCTGCTAAAATCAGATTTGCGTCTCTTCGATACAGGCTTTCCACAGCTACTTTTATCGGTGCCAGTGCTTCCATGGTTGCCGTCAGTAATTTAAACTCTCCCTCGGTGAAAAATATCTCCGATTTCAAGTCGATGAGGGCTTTCTGTACACAATTTCTCAACTTCAAAAACCTTTCCAGCATTGTTACTAAACTGTTCCATCTGGTTTTGACGTCAGTAAGAAGAACAAGATCTTTCTCCGGAAACTTAGCGTTTACGTACTTTTGAAGATGGACTTCGTTCCTTTGCAGACCTTTTAAAAAGGCGAACTACTGTTCGTAATTTTTTATTGTTTTCGCGAGTTCACTGCAACTTAAATTGGTTTCCTCATCTTCTTCCTCGTCGATCACTACACCACCGTCTTAGTTCTCGTCCTCACTCTCGTAACCGCTCTCGTTCTCGCTGTTGTCCGCACTGTTGTCCTCGCTGTTGTCCTCATTGTTGTCCTCATTGTTGTTCTCACTGACGTTCCTTTCTTCGGGTTGTTTGGACTTCTTCTTGTACATTACATCAAGAACCGCCAAGTGGATTGCGTGTGCGAAACAAGGTTGTTGTTCAGCGCTAATCAATTTTCCCAGCTTTTTCATCACACTAGCTCCATCACTTGTCACATCAACGATGTCTGCATCAAGGTCTATCTTGAACTGAGCCAATTATTTTCGAAGAAGTTCGACACACTTTTTAGCAGTAACGCTTCCGGTTGCTCGTATCAGGTCCAAGTTATACACCTCCGATCCAGCATGTATATTGACATGCATATATCTTCTGTTGCGGTTCGAAGTCCACTCATCCGATGTGACACTAAAGCCTCACCTTCAGCTTTTCTTTTGTTGAGCTCTGCGATCAATTCCTCACGAACCTTCCGTTCATATTGGAAAACCATTGATCTGATGATGTTCGGAGAAGAAGGGATCTTCTCGAATATTCTCGCAGCAAGTCCTTTCTTGATTTCTTGGGAAGATGCAAAAAAGTTGAATGATAATCCATCCTTTGCAGCCATCCGAGCGACAACTTCACACAACACTTCTGATTTGTTGTTAACAACAAATTTCGTTAGGAGTGATTGTGAAGTTGTCTTCTAACTTTTCGTTTCTGGACCATTGTTCTGCTCATCCTCGATTCCGCGTTTTCGAACGTCGATCAGATGAATAGACTTCAGATATCTGTGCATTCCACTCGTTGATCCACCGTTAACTAGTATTGGAAAACTACACAATTTACACCTTGTTTTAGTTTTATCCGCGATGTTGATTAAAAAATAAAACCACGGCGACGTTTTATCGGCAGATTTTTTGTGTGGAACGAATTCCCTTGAAGCTTCCATTTTGGATTGTTAATTAACACTCCAAATTCCGGAAGGAACTGACTTCTTAATCTCTGCGTTCTTAATTTATCTGGGACCAAATTGGGAAGGGGTGTGGGAGTGGGAAAAATTGTTAATTGGTTCTCGAGTACACTTAGTTGGTTTTCATTGGTTTGTTCAACAAACCAATGAAAACCAACCAAGTGTACATTGTTGCTAGTTAATATGTTCGATTCGATTGTTTCTGATTGGTCGGTTGTTATTTTCTTATTATTCTTCACATTAGTTTGTTATAATTTAAAACCTTTTTTCCTTAATCCTGAAATTTCGGGATTGTTTCACGATCCCGGGATTGTAATCCCGGAGTAAAATCGGTGCGAGATCCCAGTTTTCGGGATCCCGGTATTTAATTCTACAAAAATCAGGTTCATCAACGATAAAGAACGGTTGGTACGTTCTTGCAATGAGCTTCTAAAACATGGCATCTATATGCTTTTTTTCTTCGGTACGTAAAGGTCTTCGAATTCGTGCATATTCTAAAATATTTCTTTGGGTCCTGGTTCTGGTAGCAGTGTTTTCCTGTCGGGATTCCCCAACATAGTACTCCTGGTGCGCTGATGTAGACGGCACAGATCCTGGTTGAACTGGTTGCGAAGGTGCAGGTGTATCAGTATTCTGCAGCTGACGCACCTGTACCGAACGGGACCGAGTCGGTTCACTTTCGGCTAAAAGCTATTGTAATGGCCAATGTGTTTTAGTTTTATGATATGTTCTCTTTTAACACTATTACAGTTCAATTTTATTTTCTCCAAACATTTAAAAATAATCCCATATAGGTAGTATATAAAAAGTTATTTACCTAATTCCACTAAAATATTTATATACAAAACCTAAAATTATTATTTACACTTTTATACTATACACGACACTTATACTATACTACTACTACACTTTGAAGGTACTTATTTACAATAGTACTAAGTTCACAATATATCAATTTTAGTACAATAATAATAACAAAGAGTGTAATTTAGAAAACTAAACTCTCGCTATCACTTGCCAAAACGTACTGAATGTTGACACAATAAATAAAAATACGACGCGCGCCACCCACGTGTCACACAAATTATTATTAATTTATTCAATATACGACCTTAAATACTAGCAAACCAAAGATAATTAGGTCATAATTTGCTTAATCCCATTCTTTGCATCACCCTGCTAATAACTTTAACGAATTAAACGATCACACGCATTTATACAATATACTACCCTAAGTACGAGCAAATCAAAGATAATAAGATAATAATTGCCTAACCTTATTTTTCGCATCAAATGCACCTGCTAAAAGTCAGGGTCACTTGAAACAGATAGATTTAGTATTCCTGTAGGTGCGACGGAGAGCGCATGCTGCCGCTGTCTCGCTGAGTGCCGCGTCATTATCGTGCATCAATAGTATGAACGAAGTACGAAGCGATTAATTCACTTCGCACTTCACAGAATTTCGCAACTACATTTCATTATATTAATAATTAATGCTAATGCTAATCAATCCATCACTAGTAGGTGGCATACCCTAGTCTTTACGAACATATACTTAGCCCTTACGCACCCAAACAAACTTAAATCCCTTATCTTTTCCTATTTTTCTAGCCTCCTTTAAAGTTTTCTATTGCGCCTTCTATTCCCAGATGTCTTGAGTTAAGCTTGCCATTCGAAGTTTTGTTAAATCTGGAGACAACTCTAAGAAGATCTTTACGAAGCCTCGGCGACAACAGAGTTACTAGTATTCTACGAGGCCTATCCGTAATTGGATCCATTTTGGCAATGTGGCGACAGCTTTTAATATCTGAGTCGGCCACTGATGCCTTCACTGTTTCGCAAATGTTTTTAAATAGCTGCAGTAGGTTTTCACTCTTTTGCTCCTTAACACCTTCGATTTCCAGGTTATTGTCGCGACAGATTTTTTCGATGGTATTTTATGGATGATATCCGGCTATTTACTATATAACCCAAAGGATTTGAATCTTCTTAATTTCCTTATCTTTTCGTTTGAGCTGTGATGTCAGATCCCTTTGTTCCGCTGTTAGTCTGTAGTAATAGTGAACTCGGCCTTAAGCTTGGCCGTTGCCGACTGCAGCTTGGCGGTAATTATAGACAAGTCCTTCAGTTGCTGCCACTAGAAAATGTTTGTAAACATTTTCTAACACAGAAATATTTACTCACAAATGTTGTCAATTGTTATATTATGTTAGGAACTGTTACATGTTGTAAGTGCTCCTACACTAATATAAAATGTTTACTAATGTTGACTAACATTTATTAACATTTAAAATCTGGCATTGCCTCGCAGTTTGTTTGCGTACTGAAAGCGAGACGAAAATGGAAGAGGATTTGCTCATTGGAATAGCTTTCATTTTTTGTTTAAAAAAAAGAAAAAGCGTGTATTAGTAGTATTGGATGCGCGAAACGCTAAAAGCTAGAGGAAAATATAGTGCCACAGACTATCTCAAGGATTTTGGCATTGATGGTTGCTTAAAAGATTTTATTAGAATGAACAGTTCCGAATTTGAATATTTACAAAATTTAGTTGGGGCAAAAATAGGCAAACGAGACACTAATTTTAGAAATCTGTAAGTGTGACGGAAAGACTTGCGGTAACGTTAAGATTTTTGGCAACTGGTAGCAGTTATAAAAGTCTTGGAAGTGTGTTCAAGTTGTCAGACCAAGTGATATCTATAATCATACCAGAAGTGTGCGAGGCTCTCAATGAGGTTTTACAAGAATACATCCTGGTAAGTCAAACAACATTTTTATTTATTTTTATTTTTAATTACTTTTAATATGCCACTTCTGACAGTTGTGGTGCGAGGGTGGGTAACTACTACGTTGGAAAAAAACACACAAAACAAAAACAAGTTGTGTCTTTACAAACATATATTTACAAAAAATGCAACACGAGCTTATTTTTTGCACACAATTGAGACAAATCATACTTTACTGATATTCACTTTGCTGACGAAATTTTGAATAATCAACGAATCTAACATGTATTTTTTAATTTTGGATTGATCTTAACAAATCATTTAATGATTGGGTCGAATCTTGGCTTGATTCCGATAAATTAGACGGACTCGGTATTCTTGCGCTGGTACGAGGATGTGCAGTATGTGCCCTGGAGCTATCCGAAGAACAGCAGCTATAGACAGCATTATTTTCCAAAAAGTGGATAGATTTGGTTCAGAGTTGTATCCCCAGGAACTACTGGCAGTTGGGTTTGTAGGAAAATCATATTGTCCTATTGATGCATTGTACAAAATATTGTTAATGTAATGTTGAGCAGCGTATTCCTTGCATAACTGTTTTTTATTTGTTTCAGTTTCATAGAGACATACTCTCCAAATGAAAATACATTAAAAAAAATGGAATTTCCCAAATTGCTTAGGAAGTATCGATGGAAAGCACGTAGCCATACAAAAGCCAATTCATAGCGGCAGTGAATATTACAAATATAAAGGATTTTACAGCGTTGTACTTTTAGCGCTAGTGGACGCAGAATATAACTTTTTATATGTGAATATTGGCTGCCAAGGACGCATAAGTGATGGTGGAGTTTTCGCAAACACAAATTTTCGAAATAAAATTAACGACAATAGTTTAAAAATACCCAATGACAGCTCACTACCAGGCAGAAACAAACCTGTTCCTTATGTGTTCGTAACAGATGATGCGTTCCCGTTAGAAAAACACTTGTTAAAGCCTTTTCCAGGACCACAGGGTAGCAATTCTAAGGAAAGAAATTACAACAGTCGTGCGAGAAGAATAGTAGAGAACGCATTTGGTATTTTGTCGGCCAGATTTTGAGTTTTACGAACTACAATATTATTAGATCCAGAAAAAACTACTACTTTAATTATGACATGCGTGCTAATGCATAATTTTCTAAGAAAAACAGAATCGACCATGATTTACGCTCTATCTCAATACTATGATAGCGAAGACGAAATAACTGGTACACGTATCGATGGACAATGAAGATTAGAACAGCAGCAGTGTTAATTGCTGCTGCACTTGAAGCATGTGGATGCCAAGGAGATGATGGGGGAGAAATAAGAAAAGAATTCGCTGAATATTTTTCAAATGAAGGGTTATTGGACTGGGCATCTAAATACTATTAAAAGACGTTAAAATAAAACTCACCTGCAACCCTCCATCGACAGTTGAACTTGGGATATTTTTCCCTTAAGGAACATGAGTTTTTTAAATGCAAACCATTTACTTGATTCATCAGCTATTGCACCAGATTTAGATTTACATTCTCGGTTAAATTGACCTACGAGTGATCGAATCTTTTTTTCAATTACTTTTTTATCCAAATTAAATTCACTGGCAATTTCCATCCAAGCATCGTGTTTCTTATTTCCGTTTTTGTAGTCCTCTGATATCGTGTTCCACAGTACTTCTCTTGCTTGAAACATTTCAATTTGTAAACATTTTCGTTATTCCAATTATAACCTGACATATTTTATTGCTTGGCGCACGCGCAACCACTAATCTATATACGCACAGCGACGCACGCTTAATTAAACAAAGGGAATGACAAGACACCAGACATAGCGCGTAGCGACCGGCATACTCTAACGGCAATGTGGGAGCACCATAGGTTACAGATAATTGAAGATGAAGACGACAGCGTACTGTCTTATCCCCTAGATAGTAGCCGGCATAGTGCAGTCCATTGTACAATCAAGATTGCATGACTTTTTTTTGATGAGGTTGGTTTCGATCGCACAGTGACGTTCTGATTGTCGAGGAAATCGCTTAATTCGTCACTTGTAATGTCTGCGAAGGGCGATTTTATAGGTGTGTTTTGATTGTTACCTTTTGGCTGCTGATTTTTACATGCTTGGCATTTCCATGCCGCTTTGAGATTTTTATGTAACAGTAAATAAATTTTTTCGTTCATATTAGTACATTCCAAATCATATCTCGATACACAAAGGGAGCAGCTCATAAACTGCTTATTAGTGATTTTAGTGTTGCAGCGTGCGCATTTTCCTTTACAGAAACAGAAACAGAAACTTTTTTATTCAATGTAGATTATAACAATACTTATTGATAGTCACTTTTTCATTTACCACTGGTTCGAAAAAAAACCTCTGTCCTGGGAAGAACCAGCAAGAAACCCAGCGGGACTATTTTTGTTTTTCAAATAATAGCTTACAATCATGTTTACAATTAACAACACAAGACAAATTAGAAATAGCTTGATAGCAATCACCCTTGCCAGGGGTTATTATTATCCATAAATTCCTTAATATTATAATAACCATTTTTATACAAACTTAGTTAATAACATTTTTGAACTTTGTGTATGACAAATTTTGTACATTTTCTGGGATTTTGTTGTAAAAGCGTATACATCGCCCCAAGAATGAATTACTGACTCGGTGGAGTCGAGTAACTGGTACTACTAGCTTGTGTCTGTTCCTAGTATTTACAGAATGAATATCACTTATTTTTACAAAAACTACTTTTATTTTTGTGTACGTACATTACATTTTCATAAATGTATTTAGAGGCCAGAGTTAATATATTAATTTTCTTAAATTTTTGTCTCAGTGACTCTTTTGGTTTTAAATTATATATTGCTCTAATGGCTCTATTCTGTAAAATAAATATAATTAATTGATCAAAGTATCATCATCATCATCATTACAGCCCTTCACAAGTCCACTGCTGAACATAGGCCTCCCCCAAGTAATGCCACAAAGCACGGTCCTGAGCCACCTGCATCCATCGACTTCCTGCATGTCTTACCAGGTCGTCACTCCATCTAGTGGGGGGTCGCCCTACACTACGCCTACCGGTACGAGGCTGCCACTCGAGAACCTTTCTTCCCCATCGGTTATCGGTTCTTCGAGCTATATGGCCGGCCCATTGCCACTTCAGCTTACTAATCCGTTGGGCTATGTCGGTCACTCTGGTTTTACTGCGGATATCCTCATTTCTGAGTCTATCACGCAGAGAAACTCCGAGCATAGCCCTCTCCATAGCTCGCTGAGCGACCTTAAGCGTCCTCATACGGCCAGCAGTGAAGGACCACGTCTCAGATCCGTAAGTCATCACTGGCAACACGCACTGGTTGTACAATCTAGTTTTTAGAGATTGAGGTATACCTGACGAAAAGATATGCCGTAATTTCCCGAACGCTGCCCAGCCGAGTTGAATCCGTCGATTGACCTCTCGGTCGAAGTTGGACTTACCTAGTCGGACTATTTGTCCCAGGTAAACGTATTCGTCAACAACTTCGAGCATAGTGCTCCCAACAACTACCGGCATAGGTGTGACATGGACATTGAACATGATCTTTGTTTTGTCCATGTTCATCTTAAGACCTATCCGTTGGGAGGCACTATTGAGGTCATTGAGCATAGTGCTTAAGTCCTCCAGCGATTCTGCCATAAGGACTATATCGTCGGCAAATCGAAGGTGAGTGATGTACTCGCCATTGATGTCAATACCGTATCCTTTCCAGTCCAGTAGCTTGAAAACGTCTTCCAATGCAGCGGTGAAGAGTTTCGGGGATATAACGTCACCCTGTCTTACACCTCTCTGCAGTTGGATAGGTTTCGAGCTCTGGTTCTGTACTCGGATAGCCATCGTAGCCCTACTGTACAAACACTTCAGCACTTCGATATACCGACAGTCAACTTGGCACCGCTGAAGGGACTGTAGCACCGCCCAAATTTCGACGGAATCAAAGGCTTTCTCATAGTCCACATACGCCAGGCAAAGTAACTTGCCTGTAAGTGTCCTTCGATCAAAATTATATGATGACGCCTCCTCTGTGTTGTATACTATGTAGTCATGAATTGACGGACCGAACCACACGAATTTTAACCTTCCATGGTAAAAAATAAGTTTTTTACTGGTACCCCATATGAGCTCCTACTGGCAACACTATACGCCTCATGTCATTGTGAATTTATTTCATCTAGAATTAGGAAATAATTAAAATGCAAGCAAGCGCTAGGGGTGGGTAAGAATGTACAGCAGGGTAGGGTTGTACACAGAGGAGGCGTCAACTTCATATAATTTTGATCGAAGGACACTTACAGGTAAGTTACTTTGATCAATTAATTATATTCGTTGACGCCTCCTCTGTGTTGTATACTATGTAGATGTTGAAAGATTAGATTGCTTCATTTTAATTATTTATTATTGTATTAATCATATCTAAATTGAACAATTTACTATAAAACAAATAAAAGTTATACATAATATTAATATTATACAATCATAAATCTTGACAAACATGTTTGTTAAATAAATTAAACTTTCCTCTGTTCTATATTGTTAAAATGGTAAAGCCAAAGTTATTTTCATCTATTAGTGGCTTGTTATAAAATATGGCGAAGGTTTAAGATGTAATAGTCCAGTCTGCGGTTTTCCTAATAATGTCAATGCTAATACCACTTCTCTGAGCATGAGAAGTAGATGCATGTCTAGTGCTGTGTGCAGTAAAAATTGATGTATCTATGCCTGCTTCTGTTAATAAATTTTTAATCCATCTACCTAATGTCTGGCTCGTAGCAGCAGTATGAGGTTTTTTGCAAATAATGAACAAATTTTCAGACTTCCTTAAATTTTTTGTGACATATAGGTAATCTTTCAAGGTTGTTGCTGGACATACAAATATTCGGTTTATAAAATGGTATAATTAATAAAGGTTGAAAATTGTTCATTTTAGATGTTTTAACTGTATCAGGAATTTTAATCTTAATGTTATCTTCATTATAACTACATACTTATTTTAATTAATGACATAGTCTGAAGTCTATGTCCAGTTACTAGACTTAAGAGAATAATTAATTTTTTTTGATAAAATATCTAGAGAAAGTTCTATGTTTGGGTAAAATTTAGCTACATAATCTAAAACTTGTGTTGGACTCCAGGTTTGATCATATTTGGGTTTATTCGTCCTCATTTTATAAATACCAGAAAAGAATCTCTTAATGTCTCTGTCTGAACCCAAACCATAATCTAATATGAGTGATAATGATGACCTGATGGAGTTGAGAGTTCCATAGGCAAAACCACAATTAAATTTCTCAGTAAGAAATGCTAAAATTTTTGGAATGTTCAATAGAAATGGATCAATTTTCTCACTCCTACAGTAGCTCCACCACTGTTTTATACATGAATCATACTGTCTAATTGTGTTTTCAGACAATGAATTAATTATTATTTTTATGCTTTCATCAGTTAGCCCTTTTCTTGTATATATTTCCCTGATAGCACTGCGGCAACCAGGGTAAGTTTGTGGTGCAACGGGTGAAGACTCCTGAAAGGAGATGTTAACAGTTGTTTATCTGGGTAAAATTTTAATAAAGCAGACTTTTTTAAAGACATAAAGTATGGGAACCAGGCTTGAGAAGGCCAAAAAGGACCACCATTGTACCTTCTGCCCTATCAATTTCTATCTTTTATAGACATTTTAAGATTAAGGAGAATGGTGGAAAGGCATAAGGTTGGTCCAAGAAATAGTAAAAGCATCTACAGACATACAGTTGGGTTCCATATGCCAAGAAACAAATTTCTTACATTTAGCATTTTCTCTGGTAGCAAATAAATCAACTTTAGGGTATCCAAACTTAGTGACAATTTTTCTATAGGCATAAGAATTTAGTTCCCATTCTGTTTCTTTATTAACTTTTCTGGATTCTTTGTCAGCAAGACAATTATCATTTGATGATATGTAAGAAGCAAATATGAATATATTTCTTTTTTCACAAAATTGCCAAATTTTTCGAACTAAGTTACTTAGGTGTGAGTATTGTATGCCACCCATTCGGTTAATGTAAGATATAGCTGTAGTGTTATCACAACGGATTAGTATTTCACAGTCATGGGAATGTTTAGCAAAACATTGTAATCTGAAGTGTACCGCCTGTAACTTTAAAAAATTAATGTGTTGTTTTTTATCTTTTTTATTCCAAAATCCATGTAGTCTTTATGAGCCACATACAATACCCCATCCACTGCGTGAACTATCTGAAAATATTTCCATTTGATAAACACCCTCTTTAATCGGATTACTTGATATCAATATGTGATTTTTCCACCAAATAAGATCCTCAATAACCTCTTTTTGATTTTCCAGAGTTAATTTACAATTGAAATTATTATTATATTTCTTCAAAGATAAATACTTATAACGCTCTAAGCGTTTTGTATACATTAAACCATATGGGATAGCTGGACAAACTGATATGATTTTAAATTCATAAGTGACTTTAATTTATGTAAAATATTTATGCGTTTTTCATTTGCTATGGAAATTGTATAATTTTCACAATCTAATATAAACCCAAGAAACTTACAATGTTTTGAAGGTATTAGATTGCTTTTCTTAAAATTTATAATAAAACCCAGAGATTCTAGTACTTTACAACTCATGTCTATATTTTCCTGACACTCTTTTTCTGTTTTACCTAGACGCAAATAATCATCTAAATAATTAACAGAGTTAAAGCCCTGTTCTCTAAAGTAAAACATTATTGGTTTTATTAATTTTGCAAACACATATGATGCAGAGGAAAGTCCAAAAGGTAAGACTTGAAACTCATAAGTTTTATCATTAAACATAAACCTTAAATATTTGCGACTGCTTGGATGTATGTTTAACAAATAATATGCATCTTTTAAATCAATGGAACCTTCTACTTATTAACTTTAAAGCTGTTCTTATATCCTCCATTTTAAAATGATAGGTTTGGACAAATGTGTTAAATGATTTCAAATTTAGAATGAATCTTGAGGACCCATCTGATTTAGGAATTAGGAATATTCTAGATAAATATTGACCAATAATCGGTTCACATACTTTTATTGCCCCTATTTGTTCCAATTCTTTAATACAAGTCTTAATGATAAGCTTTTCTGGTTGACTAAAGTTGGTATTATTGGGGGGATATGGTTGACACACACTACGATTTACAGGAATTTTATAACCTAACTTGACCCATTGTAAAACTGTCTTATTTATAATAATATCAGCCCATTTAGAGTAGAATAAAGACAGGCGACCGGCTGTGGTTACCTCTATTCTCTCCTTCTCGACGACTGCACTCGGCGTCTGCTGCGAGCTGCTCGGAAATATCCCCACTGCTGGGCTGGAGCAGGAGCTCGAGCTGGTTGAGGATCTTGAATGTCTTGTTTGTATATTCTCTGTTGTGACTTTACCCTGCTCAGGTAGTTGCCCCTTTGCCCGCCTCGAGGCTGATATTGAGTTGACATTGGTGGAGATGGGCGCCAATAGTTTAAAGGAGTTAGTAAATCTTTTTTAGACCTTTCAAGGTCCTTTAATCTTTTAAGGACACTGCTTATTTCTCCTCCAAATAGGAAGTTTGTAATTTGAGTTTCCTCAAGGGCTTCTTTCATATTTTTATTTAAACCTGGTAGAATAACTGCTCTTCTTGTGGCAGACTCCATGTAGTTCAAATCACATAATAGTCTAATACTGTCACTTATCACATCAATGTTTTCTTTATCTTTTTTCTTAATGAGATCTAACAGTACTATATTCAAATTTGAAATTACTAAGCCAATTTGGTCTTGCTTTTCACTTAACTTTATATCTCTGGTTTTAGCATTACTACTTAAAATAGCAGTAATTTCATGGTTTAATTTTGGGCATTTAAGGTACAATTTGTTATACAAGGAATTTTTTCTACAATACCCCTCTTTGATTCTTTATCTAAGCCCTTGGTTATAAGAGACTGCCGTAGTTCTGCTAGCTTAGAATTTATTTCCAAGGAATTTTTCTTTAGATAAGGTTCTCCAATCAAACTAAGAATATCTATATAGTTTTCTTGGGTATTGGTGGTCGGAACAGAATCCTGATCTTCCTCATCGCTTGAATAAATAATATATCTCTTTTTTGGTTCTGAAATTGAGTGAGATCAGTTGTAAAAGAAACATAAAAATATAACCTTGTGTACCCCCTCAGTGGTACCGCGAGTAAAATATGTCCTAATTTGTACATTTTTTGGTAATAAATTAAATTAAACTTCGAATTCCATGCCTCGTGTACCCCCTCGTGGCACCTCAAGGCAATCATTAAATATTTCATGTCTCGTGTACACCCTCGTTTCACCGCAAGACAATTATTAAAGTATTCTGTTAAAATAGGTCGCCAAATTATCAAAATATAATAAAATGTATATAATAACGTATTTAAGTATGTACAGGCTACCGTCCTGTCTCATACATAGGAACTTTATTACATTTTACGTTTCTACGCAGTTATGACGCCATTATGCATCAAATAAAAAATTACCTTCGTTGGAATCGTCTAAAAAATTAACCAGTGTTTTAATGAGTTTCCTCTGTTTACTCATGTTAGCATTCACTAATAAATATCACTATTATTAAGAATATTACTTAAAAAGTTACAAAAATAATTTTAGGTTGGAGAGTTCGACTCGTTGATTCGGCACGAAAAATTCACAATGACATGAGGCGTATAGTGTTGCCAGTAGGAGCTCATATGGGATACCAGTAAAAAACTTATTTTTTACCATGGAAGGTTAAAATTCGTGTGATTCGGTCCGTCAATTCATGACTACATAGTATAACAGAGGAGGCGTCAACGAATATAATTTCAGTGTCAGTCGCGTGTCCCCATAGCAAAATACCATACGACATAATGCTATGGAAATAACTAAAGTAGACTTCTAGCTGTTTTAACACTGGTAAGAGTTCTAATCTCCCACTTTTTGTCCACTTCTCGAAAGGTGTCATCATGCCAAAACTGGCAGATGGCGTTCTATTCATTAGGTATACTGCAGTGTTTACCGCTTCACCCCAAAAACCTTTTTCTAGATCTGATTCAAACAATAAACATCTAGCCCGTTCAACTACAGTTCTGTTGAACGTCGAAAGTCGTTGAAAGTCCATTCTGTTGTGGAGTGTGAGAATTAGTCTTCTGATGGATGATTCCTGTTTGTTTTAAGAAATGTTCCATCTCTTGTGAACAAAACTCACCTCCATTGTCAGTTCTCAATACTTTTATTTTTTTTCCCGTTTGATTTTCTACCAAAACTCGAAATTCTTCGAAATGCTGGAGTACCTGGTTCTTCTCCTTTAAGAAATAGACATAAGTCATTCTGCTGGTGTCATCTACGAACGGAAGAAAGTACTTAGCTTGACCAATCGATTTGGTCTCCATCGGCCCGTATAAATCAGAGTGTATTACTTCTAGCAGTATTTCACTCCTATGATTAGCAGATGGGAAAGGGAAACGGGACTATTTCCCCTCACAGCACACTTCACGGTTCTGGATCCGAATATCAGCCTTATTGTCAAAAGTAACCCCTTCCACGGCACCTTCGTTCATCTTTTCTAGAGACTTGGTGTTTACATGTCCTAGCCTTCTATGCCACATTGTAATGGCCGATAATGCGCTCTCTGGTCTTTGTATTTGTAGCTTGTACACACCGTTTGTTAATTTTGCAACTCCTATAAGCTCATTTACTTGGTTATATATAAAACAAACATCCTTTTTAAACGATACTTTGTTGATATTAATTGGCTTACTGATAATAAGTTTGTTGTGAGCTTCAGTATGTGCAAAACATTCTTCACAATGACATCATGCTGAGATCCATTTACTTTCGTCGTTATCTGTGTTTTATCAACACTTACAACATGCACTGTCATTTGATTTGCGACTACTATTTCTTTGTTTACATGCGCGGGTCTATTTAGCGGTAAACAAACTCGATTTGTCGTCATGTGTGCGCTTGCATCCTAATCGACGTGCCAGTCTTCTATACTAAAATTTCATTTGAAAAATGCAGCACTAAAACATTTAAGATCCTCTTTGTTTTTAGTTCAGGACATTTATTCTTAAAATGATTTATTTTCTTGCAATTATAGCATTTTGTTTCTTTGCTGCAGTTTTTATTTGCATTTGTACTGTCACTATTTGACTTTGACATTTGCGATTTGACACCGCGGTTAGAGTTGCCACTTTCGACGAATCTTTTTCAGCAGTGCCAACCTCCTCACACATGTCGAGCAATTTTGTCTTGATGACGTCAGCGCTAATGGATATTCCAGAATGCTCGATCGCCATTATCATAGGTGAAAACTTATCTGAGAGTCCCGCTAAAAGCAACGACCTGATCCACTCATCTGTGATCTCAAAACCTGTTCCCTTCAATTTCTGCTCCGTTTCAACTATTTAAGATACGTAGGTCGTAGAATCACAGTCTTCAAGGCGAATTGCAATTAACGTTCGGAGCAAACTGATTTTTCGTTGATATCCTGTGTCATCGAACAATTGCTTTAATTTATCCCACACATATTATTATCTCTTATTGGTGTCTCACTCTTGATATGCGTGTATAATGAAGAGTCAATAGTCATCACGAGTTTGGCTTTGGCTTTTTTCATCGCAGCTTCACTGATTTCCGCTGGCAGGTTCTCCAAGTAAATTCCTTCGAGTAGCATAAAATTACTTGTCGCGAATGCCCAATCGTCGTAATTCTCGCGACCTTTTAATTTTGGCACATTGACTAGGTAGCCCGACGTCGACATAATTAACTTTTAGTAAACAATTGAACAAAAAAAAAATTACAAAATGAGGGACTGGGCCCATAACCTATTGAAACACGGTGTGAGGTTGTTCAAAAACTAAACTTATTTTTATAGAAGAGGGGGCAAACGAGCATGCGGCTCACCTGATGTTAAGTGACTACCGCAGCCCATGATCAACCGCAACACCAGGGGAATTGCAGGTGCGTTGAAGGCCCTTTAGAAAGGAGTAAGCTCTTTTCTTGAAGGTCCCCAGAACGTATCGGTCCGGAAAAATTGCCGGTGGTAAACTTTTCCACAGAGAGGTCGTACGCGGAAGGAAACTCCTTGTGAAACGTACGGTGGTGGACCGCCAAGCATCCAGATGGTGTAGATTGTATCGGGACGTTTGCCGCGTAGTGCGTTCACGAAATTTGGCGACTGGGATTAATCCGAACAATTTCTCAGAGCACTCCCCATGGTATATGCGAAACAAAATGCAACTTGATGAACACAGGGCAGTGTTCATTAACCCTTGGAATGATGAAGGGGCGTTTTTTAGCCCAAAAGGCATCCTTGTAAATTCGAAATGTCTGCGGAATTGAGAAGGCAATTTTAGGAACGTCCTTTTCGGACATTCTCATCTGGTGTAAACCGGAAGCAAGATCTAAAGTGCTTAACACGTTGAAAATCAAGAGAAAAAATGGATCTTCCCGTTCAGCCCGCGTCGGTCAATGCTGGTCGACAAATAGACTTTCCATTCGGGCCGCGTCGGTCAGTGCTGACCGCGTTTTACGAGTGTTTTCAATCCATTCTTACAAGCCGTCGGGCAGTGCTATCAAACTAAATCCTATATTCATTGACCCGCATGGCCCTCTAGTTACTACAAATCAAGTTGGTTTTTGAAAAATGTAAAGGACTTAGACAAAAAAAACAGCAATTACCTATTAAAAATGTTCGTAGAGAAAAACTTTAAAAGAGATATCACTAATTATTCTGTTAAAGTTTTTCTTTAAACGTGGAGTAGTGATAAATAAAGGAAAATAATTATGGCACTTACATTTTAAGTTTTAATTTATCGAGTAAATTACACCAAACTAAACTAAAACTAGGTTTTTTCATATCGGCCAAAAATGTTGAATTTATCATGTCGTTATGTTATGACTGTATATGTTTTCGATCGATGTGGTATAGTTTCCTGTAGGTGTCGTTAGTATTTCAATAATTTTAGATTTCAACTGATGCTTTGTAAAATATTTAGCAAAAATTATAAGCAAAAACTGTTTTGTGGTACCAAAAAGTTTATTGGGGTAAATATATCTATAAAAATGAAACACAAATAAAAGATTGTATCGAATAGTAATCAAAGTAAAAATAATAATTTTTCACAATTTTTTCCACAAATTATTCAGGTAACAACAATAAAAGGAGTACTAAAAATCATATATATATGTTTGCAAAACATTCATTTACACATGGAAAAGGTTTATCTACACAAGTGTCACAAAAAAGTACACACATTTTTAGTTTTGTTTCTGGCCAATGCACGCCCAAATGTGTTCACATTATTCTTGTAGCATATTACACACATTCGACGTACCTTCAGAGAAGGTCCTTCTTTTTTCTGAAGCACGTGTTTCCTTCTTGTCGTCCGTTCTGAAGGCGCTCCGGATGTGGAATATTTTGCCAAAAAACTCTTTAGTATTTATTTTCTGAAGTCTACAATAGGTGCATGTTTGTTTGTGACAGTTTTATACAAAACTAAAGCATTCACCATGGCGATATTTAAAATCAGATCAAATGCAATTTTTTTGTACTATTTTTCTTTTTTTTTTTTGTAAGTTTTTCTTAATGGTGTCTGATATGCTGCCAGCTGATCAGATTAGTCCACTGCTCCCCTTGCCTTGTTATAATCTACAACAATAGCCGGTTTCATTTTGGTTTTATTATGCTTGGTAACTGAAACGAAGCGTGTTGAATGTTTTGTGGAAAGCACCAACACATCTCGTTTGTCTTTCCATCTCAAAACAGTGATCCAATCACTTTCTCTCGCTATGAACTGGCCTTTTTTCGGCTTAGTAGAAACTACAACTTTAGGGAAATGCTTTCTATTTTTTCTTAAAGTGCCAATTAAATGTGTTTCATTTCTGAGGAGTTCTCTGTCTAAGCCAACGCTAGTGTACCAATTATCTGTGTACAGTGAGTGTCCTTTATTAAGTAAGTCCGGCAAAGGTTCATTACCACTATTTGAGGGGTGACATTATTTTGTTCGTGTTGTTTACCAGCGTATATATTGATCTTGTATGTATACCCTGGCAAGATACACAGTTTAAATAATTTGATCCAGTACTTGTTCCGTTTCTGCTTATTATATTGGCAAAATACCAAACGTCCTCGAAACGGAACCATACTCTCATCAATGCATATATCTTGACAAGGAATATAATTTCTCCGGAAATTGTCATTAATCACATCTAGCAAGTGCTTTACGCGGTGCAGTCGGTCCGATTTATTATTATCATCATCTTGCGAAAAGTGGATCATTTGCAAAAGCAGTTCAAACCTATTTCTAGACATTACAGTTCGTGGAAAGTTTTGGCCCATAATATCATCCGTGGACCAATAATCAGCCATTTTTGGAAGCTTCACCAAACCCATGTACAAAACCAAACAAAAAAAATGTTTTATCTCGGGGAGGTTAGTTTCCGACCATGAGCGAATTCTTGCATTTTTTGAAGCTTCTGCAGTGCGAGTTATCTTAGTTATTGCGAAAGCGTTAGTACGTTCAACAATCTGTTGTAAAAGACTATCTGTCACCAAAAGTGCATAAAAATTAGCTGAAGATGTGTTACTCATTGACATCCGAATAGGAACTGGCATGCCACAACATTCAGTGAAAGGAATTACATTGCGTTGATTACCTCAGGGTTCTGTCCACTTAGATGATGAACTACTTTCTAAATCTTGGATAGCACGACCAATTTCAGCATCACTGCCTTCACTTGTTGACAGGATCCGCAGGCGCCTCTTACTCGATCGGAGGGGTTGAATATTTTCTTCATCATCGGAATTTAGGCTTAAAGTTTTGTCGAGAAGATTGATTTCTATATTAAGATGTCTTGAGTAATCTCAAAATCTTCGAAATCGTCCATAATGCTAACAATTTTAAGTAAACGATTGAATATCTTGTGTAACAGTTGTTGACGTAACTGCGCAACTCAAGATACGGGCGACAACTGCGTAAGCGCGGGTGAGATTATAAACTCGGGAGCTACGAGAGGGGACTCGACACCGCGACCCGCGCGGCGCCCTGTAACGGATAGTCGATTTTTTGTTTCCATGGGCCTCGTCGGTCAGTGCTGTATAATGACCCAAATTTACTTTTTTTAATGAAAATATACATTTAAGCATTAAATATAAGTATCTAAAAAAAATTGAACTAATTTGAATAGAACTGTAATTTTTGCTTGGCCTAAAGGCAAAGTTCGCTCTCAGTCAGCACTACCGCGTTAGCAGAGAACGAGTTAAGTATTTACATTTCCCTAAATGATCGAGAATTGGGTATTGGATAGGAATCTCCTATATTGATGTCGTTCAGACGACGATAATCTCGCGCCACTTAAGTTGCTCGAACGCATCGATCTTCTTTAGGCTGGTTTTCCTCTCATGCTTACCGCCGGCGCTGACGGTCGGCGCGTAGCTTGTCAGCGCTGATCGGTCAGCTCGGACCGTTTTAGTATCGCGCTGATCACCGTGAAGTACAGACTCAAATAATGTCGATGTTAGTGAAAACTGTTGCCGTATACTATTTAGCAAAGAAAAAACGTCTGATAAAGAAAAAACTACACGTTTATCCATTAATCGAGCAGAGAATCCTTGCAGGGAAATCCTTATAAAGGGTGTCTCAGCGCCGATTTTAAACTTTGAATATTTATATAAAAAAAAAAACAATTGTGTTTATAATATTTTAATTGTAGTAAATTATAGTACATTAGTGCGAATTTTATGTACGGAATATTACACCGTCAAGATGTCTTCCATCACGACGAATGCACTCTTCAAAGCGGACTAACGAATTTGCAGAAACACGCTGCAGAACGTCAATTGATATGGCCCTCACTTCTGTCGTTATTTTAGTCTTCAGCTGCTCTAAATTCATAAGAGGGGTATCAAAAACTCTTGCTTTAAGATAAACCCATAAAAAAAAGTCAGCTGGGGTTAAGTCGGGAGATCTGGGTGGCCACAATATGTCTCCAAAGCGGCTTATGATTTTTCCCGGAAACAACGCTTTTAGTGTGTCCATGGAGACCCTAGCTGGTTGGGCTGTGGCCCCATCTTGCTGAAACCATACACCGGACTCATCAACATCCTCTTCTTGCAGCTGCGGTACAAAAAAGTTATTAATCATGTCGATATACCGCTCGCTCGTCACTGTAACCGTTGCACCTCGATCATTCTCGAAGAAAAATGGCCCGATGATTTTCTTCGCCGATATTGCGCACCATACAGTAACTTTGGGGCTGTGTAATGCCTTCTGATGTTTTTGTTTTGGATTGCTGGGTGACCAGTAACGGCAATTTTGGCGATTGACGTACCCTTCGAGGTGAAAGTGTGACTCATCGCTAAAATAAAAATTGGACATCCCATTTTCCTCTGAAAAAATCCCTAACATCTTCTGACAGAAAATTTTTCGCTTCTTATAGTCTTCTGGTTTGATTTTTTTAACTATTTGGATTTTATAGGGATGTAATTTTAAGTCTAAGGCCAAAATTCGTTGAATACTTGAACGATGAAGATTCAAAGAGGCAGCATGTTTTCTAACTGATCGTCGTGGATGCTCCGCGACCGCAGCGGCGACGCGGTCGATGTTTTCAATCGATCGAACAGGTCTAATTCGAGGGCCAATTGAATGTTTCATTAAACATCCTGTCGCTCTGAACTTTTTTACCCACGACTTAATTAACTGAATACTCGGGGCATCACTTAAACGGCGGATTTCATAGCGATTACAAAACTTGCACTGTGCTTCCCTCAGCGAAAACTCGTTGCAAAAATACGCCTCTACTGCGTACGCGCGGTGCGCGCCAGACCACTGGGACATAGCGACTAAAAAGCCCGCACTAATCACCTACCGAACGCTACCTCTCCCCTCCCGCTAACCCCGCCGTGTGCCGAGAAATTGGTATTTAAAGTTTAAAATCAGCGCTGAGACACCTTTTATTATACGGCCAGTTGAGAGAGGACGAAGACAAGTTTTTCGACTATTTCCGTATGTCATCAAGAAGTTTTGACGAATTACTAGCAAAGCTCTAAAATAGATTGGTCCATTGCAGCTTACGTTGTGTTCCTATACAGCCGATTGAACGCTTGATGGTTACTTTAAGGTAAGAAAAAAATAAGTACACAGAAATATTTATTAATTATATATTTGTACAACAAATAATCAATGTTAAGCATTAGACATGTTCAATATTCTCGGATGAACCGCTTGGATGATCATTGTCATAATTGTATGGTGACGGTGTATTATACATATTTTGTTGCTCATATTGTGGTGGTGACCTCACATCTGGGGATGTTAAATTTACCATGGATGTTGAGCTAGATGGTCTATAATGCATATTTTTTACACTTGTGACGACATTCAGGACTCTTGAGCGAAACTCAAACTTTTGTTCAAGGTCAAAGGTTTTTAAAATTGGTCCTAAAGAGGAAAAAAAAGACAAATCATCACTTGCTATATCTGCCGTTTGACTTGCAAGAAGATTTAGTAATCCTTTTTCAAATTTGGAACTTTCTACTGACTGGTTTGGCGAGGTCGGTTTTTTCTTTTTTTTAGTCCATGGATTTTCCGATGATGCTGTACTAGTTTGGCCTTGTACGTCTTGTGAAACGTTTGAAGAAGATGGCATCGCATCATTGTTAAGAAATGCAGATTGATATCAGCACTAGATTCGGTAATTTGAGAATTTTCTGGGGGTGATAAAGCTGATTCATATAGTGATTCATCTACTTCATTTTGGTTTAACGGGATCAAAAAAGTTAATTCATCAAAAAAAATATATTTTTAAACTTTTCTGCAGAACAGCCGGATGGTGAAAACAAGGCATAAGTATGCCTTGTTTTACTGGTGTCATTTTTTAGCGGCAACAGTGCATCTACAGAAATATATGATCGAAGCCTTCCATTTTATTAATCAAGAGTAAATAAAAAATTAATACTAACCTAAATGTTGTATTTCTTCACATGAAACGTTTTCGAAAAGTGTGACGACGATGTCATCCCAGGCTTTGTTACGCGCATCTTTATTTCGATATAATGGGTTCGAAGCGTCCCATAAACATTTTCTTGATCGCACTTCGTCAAATACTCGACCAGTGTCTATATCACGATTGCCCATGATTGTATTTGCCGGTACGTGCGTTCAGCGCAACACGAAAACGCTCACTGAGTGTGGAGACGCGCCGGCGCCTGTTGTTCTGCGGCGCCGACGCGCGACGCGCACGCCCGCGTATAGCTCAGCGCTGACGGCCGCCAGCGCTGAGGGATCCGCGCGATTCAAGTACGCTACATATAACGTTACATACATATTAACCTATCAGCGCCAACCGTCAGCGTGCGGTCAGCATGACGGGAAAACCAGCCTTCGGACTATCCAAATTGGTGATGATCAAGGTGATGTCGAAGGTTTGCTGATGCCGTCGTCAAGCATTTTATTTATTTGGCGTTCTACTTTTGACTTATGAATGTCAGGGAAGCGGTAAGACTTAGTGTTAATTGGTATAGAAGACGAAGTAGGAATTTCGTGTTGCAAGAGGTTTGTGTTAGTTGTTAATTTATCGCCAGGCAGATGAAAAATATCGGGGTAAGTAGTAGTAAGATGATTATATTTATTTTCAAAAGGTCGTAGCGTTAGTTTTAAATCGGAATCGACGATTAATTCGCTTTCAAAAGTATTTACAACGGAAATATTAATTAATGAATTTGATTTCACTTTTACGATGCAGTTAGTTATAAGGAGCGAGTCTACGGGGTTCTGATCAAGTACAAGTCCTTCTTTAACGTCCGGATTTCTTACAGAACACTATGGTAGTTTCACATCGCGGTGCAATAGTATAGACTGGCTTAGTGAAACAAAGCTCTATTTCATCTTTATTTACTTTTAAGGTGGTGTTATAATTAATTTTGCAATTTAATTTGATGAGGAAGTCGCTAACAATGATTCCATCATACGGCAAATCAAACGCCGGAAGTACGTAGAAGTTATGTTGGTAGGAACAAAATTCAATGGGGATGTGACCAAGGGATGTAACAGAGTCATTTCCTATACCAATAATTTCTATAGTATTATTGTTCATTTCAGGCATCTTTTCGTATAATAAACACTCACGCCTGTCACCCAGAGGGGTAGGCAGAGACTACAGACTTCCATTTGGCACGATCCTGACACACCTCTCTCGCCTCCTTCACATCCATACACCTACGCATATATGCTCGTCGGTTAAGGGTACTCCTAATTTGGCCCGTTTTCAATAAATCGCCCATTTGGTCGATAAATTTTCGCCTAGGACATCCCTTTCCGACTCTACCATTCACTTCTGCAACATAAATTTTCTTTGTCACTCTTTCCTCATTCATTATTTCCACATGACCAAACCACCGAAGCATTCCTTTCTTAATCCTGGTCACAACATCATCTTGCAAACTCTCTCTTCTTTTATTACACAATTTCTTACCCTGTCATTCAGATTCAGCCCTAATATACTCCTTAATGACTGCATTTCGACTGCGTTCATTCTACTCTCGTGCTTCTTCTGCCACACCCAACTTTCACTACCATACATTAAAGTAGGGACCAACACAGCATTGTGAATTGCCATACGTGCCTTTTTCGACACATTTTGACTCTTCGCAATAGAGTGTAGGGCCCCATTTACTCTATTTCCTGCATTCACTCGTTGTTCTATACCCTTATCACATCTCCCATCCCTGCTAAATATGCAACCCAGATATACAAACTCATCTACTTGCTCGATCAACTCCCCTTCTATTCTTATTTCACATATCGTCTTACTTTCTTCTATTTCAAAAACCATAACTTTCGTCTTACTTGCGTTCACTTTCATACCCCTTTCTTTTAATGATCTGTTCATTAATGTAACCATCATTTGCAGCTCGGCCGCCGACGACGCAAGAATAACTTGATCATCGGCGTACAAAAGGCATTTGACGGTTAACTTACCCATTCTTAATCCGCATTCTTCAACTTTCAAATTTTGCAAACAACTGTCCATAAATAGGTTGAACAGCCACGGGGAAGCCACACAGCCCTGTCTGAAACCTTTATGGATGCCAAAGAGTAGTTCTTCGAAATTTGATTCTTCGACTGATTCATATGGCCAAAATTTAATTTCACTTTCAGCTTTGTAACACATGTTCATATGAAAAAAGGTATACCAAATAACATATATTTGAATGAGGGACTCGTTTTTATAAAGTAGTTTTCATGATATCGACGTTCAAATATTTGTGCCCAGATGAATCAGAATTTGTTACAGATGAATCAGAAACAAATAAAAATAAAAAAAACGTTGTATTAAGAAAATAATCATATTTGAATAACAACAATAACCTTTTATATGAAAACAATTATCAGCGATCGTATCACGGAAAAAAATCTGATGAATTAAACAATAATTCTTGTAAAAATAATTTTAAACTCCAGTATTTATAATAATTCTCGTATTATATGGTAAAGTAAGAATAGCAGTCTTAATTATTAATTGAAATTACCAATCACATTGGTTTATTTATTACTACCTAACAATAAAGTAACAAAAATGAGATCAACTTTAAATGGCATTTTTGATAATAATCTTCCTTATCAACTTTCAAAGAAATATAGATTCTAGGTATAATTAACTAGTAATAAGGTCAAAGTTAAATAGGTACTAAAAGAAATATTTTCTTGGCTTTGGGCTAGGGACGGAGCTGCTTTCAATATCATCCATAAAGCCTTTTTCTTGTTAACGAGATCTTGAATTTTCGGAGGAAGATGGAATAAACATATCTTCAACAATGCCGTGAGACTCTTTTGTCCGCTTATCATAATGAGGCTTTTTAAACACAAAAATACCTCATCGTCAGAATCTGAGCGATCATCTACGCTTTTCTGATGGAGGGTCGATAGGACATCTCTGGTGAATTTTGGGTTATAAGTCTTTCATCGATTGACGAAGTCTCCATCCAAAAGCTGTCGTCATCGGGAAGGTTGAGGTCTTGTTGGGTTGTATCCGTATCTTTTCCAGTCTGAATTTCGGTAGCAGATATTTGGCTATGTTTGATCAAAGAGCTGCATGTAGATTTCTTCGATGTCACCTTTCTTTTATCCGCGGATTTGACGTTTAACACAACAGAGTGGTGACTCTGTTGTTTATTAATGTCTTCTATGGTATAAAAATCAATGTGTTGACCGTGAGAATATTGAATGGCTTCTTGTGAACAATTGTCCAAGCTACAACTAAGTTCTCTCATAGCTAAAATCTGAAGTTAATTGGCACTCCACACAACCTGATGTGTTCTCATGATTCCGCGGAATTCCTTTAAATTTTCGGGAATCAGCGTATCTTTCTCTAATATGCCCGACTCATAAACGACTTCTATAATAACTCCTGGACAGCGTTCTTTTAGGTGTCTGACAAGAATTTCAGTGTGTGGAATGGCATTCCCTCTCGCAACTATTTGATCAGCAGTTCGTTTTAGAACTCCTCCGACACCATCAGGAGCCCCTTTCCCGTGTCCTTTTTCAGAATAATTCCACACTAATAATCGCAAACTAGAAAAATACCAGTGCATTTTCGCTATTATGTAAAACATTTTGCGATTACGATATTGCGCCGATGGTGAATCCGAAATAAAATGAAAGGTTATTACGTCCGGCATCTCGTTTTCAAGAAATCGGAGAATTGGCTGTAAATGTACCCAGATTGCGACGGCATCATGGCGCAAACATTCACTGATAGTACAGTATCACTGCTTACACAGTTTTCCATCTTTAATGTAATAAATAACAGAGATGTGTAATGTTACTTGTTGTCTGGACCTTCCAAAGTGGAAAGACTGAATCTCAGAGGCATATTTTGTGTTATAGTTTTCACTAAAATCGCAATGTATGATGCATTCTTCAGGCTTCAGGTTTTGTTTCATTTTTTTTGTATAATTATATTGAGTTATAATATTTCCGCAGTGTTGCATATAAGGTACTAACAGGTTTTCGAAATGTTAGATTATATCTTTGGGATTTTTTGCGCTGCAACTTTTGCCTTAATCGTTTGAAGCGTAGCTTTTTCTTTTCCATCTTTGATATAAGTTTTTTTTTACTTTGTTCCAAATAAAGTAATGTGTTTCTTTGGTATTGTCAAATTCTTTATAATTAATGGCCTTATTTTTGCAACTATCACATTTCTTAGCCAGACAGTAAACATTCCTAGGATCACAACATAGTGATTGTAGAATCCGATTTACAGATTTTTCCACAATCAGATAATTTTTCCGAAGGGCTACAACGACCAACTCCATATTTTCATGATCTTTACATAAACATGTTTCACGAATATTGACGTTTGGTACGCGTACCCAAAATGGACGAAGCTTGCAAAATGCACTGTAGCTTATTTTGTATTGAGGATTGGTTTCAAGATACTTTTTATGTAGATTCTGCAAGCTGTCGCTAAGATATCGCTTCTGTTTTCTTATTTTTCCTTTGGTGACAAATTCTTTTTTTCCCGCGCACATTCTACTGTTTTCATCTTCTTCAAAATACATAGTGACATTTTCTTTAATTCCGGTAGCACAGGGTTCAATAACAATCTGTATTTTTTCATTCCCAGATAGATTTTCCTTTTGTCTTTTATGCACGTCTGTTACCCGTTTATCTTTTTCTAACCGTTTTATCTTTTAAAACTACAATCATTATTTCAAGCAAAGAATTTAAATATGCATTATTCATTTAAATCAAATAAAATTAAAATACAATCATCATGTCAATCATTATTAAAATTAAAAATTTGAATGTCAAAAGAGTACATATATAAAATCTACAGATTACACAAAAAATAGTCTAAAAGAATACAATAATATCAAATTCAGGCAACAAGATTCTATTCATTTAAAAATTGTTTTACTTCATAAACGCACTTTAATAGTGGCCAGCTTTTTAGTTTGGTTTTAAATTTACCAGTTTCTGTCTCTTCTTTAATGCTTACCGGAAGTTTATTATAATTTTTTACACTCATCGCATAGCAGCCATTATGATAAAATGCAGTTTTAGGTATACGTTCTATAACTACGTCTATTAGAATTTCGATTGCTACGCAAGTATACCTCAGATGCTTTTTTGTACATATGTAAATGTTTTTTTACATGAACACTTGCTTCAAATATCTACATACCTGGTAAAAGTCAGTATGTTAAAATCCTTAAATAAGGGCTTACAGGAATCATACCACTTGGCCCCAGTTAAGGCTCTTACACACTTTTTTTGAGCTATAAAAGCTCTTTTTGAATAAGAGCTATTACCCCAAATTAACAATCCGTATCTTAATATTGTTGCAACATATCCATGATATGCAATGAGTGCGGTTTGACTTGACGATGTTCTTCTTAACCTATTTAAAACATATACAAATCTATTAATTTTATTACAAATTTCGTCAATATGAGCCATCCAATTACAATTACTATCTAATTTTATTCCCAGAAATTTCTTCTGTTCGTTTTCTTGCACTTTGTCATTTCTTTCTTTCTACTATTACTATAAAATTGTAAATAACAGGTTTTGGCGATATTGACTTTCAAATTATTATTATGTAACCATGAAATGACATCATTTATTGCGCATTTTATGTCATTTTCGTAATTATCTTTATTTCCATGATTATTTTTTATGATTAAAGATATGTCGTCCGCAAATAAAATGCATGGGAATGGAGTTCAATCCGGTAAGTCATTTACATAAATTACGAACAAAAAAGACCCAAGAACACTTCCTTGAGGAACTCCAGCGTACTTAAGAAACAGTCGTGATCTGAATTTTGTCAAAATATTATTTTTATTAGGGCTTATAACTTCCACACACTGTTTTCTTGATGATAAGTATGACTTTATCCACTGCAATGTCAGTCCTCTTATTCCATACTTTTCTAGCTTACGCAATAAGGTGTCATGGCAAACAAAGTCAAATGCTTTTGACATATCGAAAAATACACTTGTTACATTTACCTTATCATCTATTGCATCGGTGATTCTTTTTAATAGATCAAAACACGCCATCGTGGTTGATTTGTTTTGCTGAAAGCCATACTGTTCTTTTTTCATAAACTTGTTTTCATTAAAATAATGACTAAGCCTACTAGCTTTTTCAAAAATTTTTGAGAAAACTGACAAAATTGTTATTGGACGATAGTTATTAATATCTTTTTTATCACCTTTCTTAAATAAGGGCTTGATCAAAGATAGTTTTAATGACTCTGGAAAAGCACCTACTTCGAATGATAAATTTATCGAATATGTAAGTATAAGCGATAGTTCATCCTTGCAATATTTAATTACTTTTGTATTTACGCCATCATAACCTTCACTTCTAGAATTTTTAAATTAACTATTAATGACTTTGTCTCCTCCAGAGTAATTGGTCGTAAAAACATGCTTTTACACGGGCTTTTAATGTTATACAGGTATGTTTTTTTCGCTTGCTTAAGGTTAACTATCATTGTCTGGCTTTCATAATACTCACTAAAAGCATTAGCAATCTTCTGTGGAGATCTTAGACATTCATTATTCTTGCTTATCATGTTTAAATAGTTGTCATTCTCTTTTAACACTGCCTCTGATTTTATCATATTCCATGAACATTTTCCTTTATTCTTACTGGTATTAATTCGTTTAAAATAATTTATTCTTTTAGACACCTCAATACATTTTTTTAGCAATTTGCTGTATATTTTGTATTTTTGTTTATTCTCGTCAGTCTTTTTCTTATAAATAACCAATTGTGAGTTTCCTTTTCATTAAGCAACTAAGTCTCAAACCTTTTGTAATCCAGTTATTTTTATATTTCATGTCTAGTTTTTTTATCTTAATCATCGGAAAGCATAGATTATAAAATAAGGTAAAAAAGATCTATAAATTTATTGTATGCAGAATTGATATCCTTGTCCTCAAAAACTTCCTTAAAAGTAAGCTTTTTTATACATTCACGAAACATATTAATGTAATATAAATTAATAATTCCTTTTATACTCCCAAATATCATTTAACTTTTTTCTCTGTTTATGTACATCAATAGATAATATTTGCGCCGATTCATGATCTGATATATATAACTTTTTAACACATGTTGTTGCATTCATTATATTACTAAATATATGATCTATACAGTTGTTTCCAGGCGTTGGTTCATTAATATTGTATACGCTATAAATTATAATTGCCGATAATATTACTTTAATTAACAATTGTATTTTACTATTTTCCACGGAATTAAAGTTAACTCCAGCAATAATAATTCTTTTATTGTGATTATTTATTAATTTTGACAATAAGTTTTGTAGTTTGAAAAAAGAATATATTCACATTTGAACCAGGTGTCCTATAGATGCATATTATGTAAATATTATGCAAAGGAATTTCTATTCCACAACATTCAAAATGCTCGAATTCTGTTAAATCTGAAATAAATTTTATTTCATTCCACTCTATATCTTTCTTTATCAAAATACATACACCACCTCTATTTTTTTACGACCATAGAAACCAGCTAATTTGTAACCATAAACATTATAATTATTATAATCACTTGCTTTAACAAATGTTTCCGTTAAGCATAATACATCTATTCGTGTATGCTCCTCTTCATGTAAATTTTTTAATGTTAATTCTAAAATATCCTTTTTGGAGCAAATGCCAGCTATATTTTGGTGTAAGATTGTGAATTTCATATTTAAAAAATTTTCTTTATGGACGAAAGGAATCATGTGATACTTGTTTATAAGATTTTACAGAATGAAAATAATAAGTTATTAACCCTCTATTTGGTTTAGAATTTTAAGAGCTCTCATTGATGATATTACAATTTTCATTATTATGTCTAACATTCTTTTTATTCATTAAATTAAAATAGTACACAGACTGCAGACTTGCTTGCTTGCTTGGGAAGCTTCCCGGAGCGTCGACAGTCTGCAGTCTGTGAACACGTACAGGATCGCCCCCGTCACTACATCAGATTTGATAGACCGCAGATCCTCGCTAAAGAACACCGATTCCTTCCAAGGATGATTCGCGAGGCTATTGAAGTCAAAAAACATCCTAATTTCAATAGAGAAGATGGCTGGGTGCTACCATCTGCTTGGGATCCTATAATAAATAAAATTAAATCCCAACCCAAGCATACAACTGCAAGACTTCAAGGTACCATAAGTTCATACTGCATAGATCGGAACAAAAGTTAAATTTTAATCTATGGTAACCGCGGTTAACTATGACATATGGACGTTGAACATCTCAGTCCTGCCCGTGACCATGAGTGCTGTAAAGCGTTCGAAACGTCGGGTAATTAAAAAGTTAAATACACGCGATAAATTCCGTAAAAACTTGTATTATTTCAATGTGTAGTGTTCGCGTAAATATAAGAAATTTTGTTTTTGTCGTAATCAACATGTCCTGCTCATTTTCTTTGCTTGAATGAACACTTAATATAGAACTTCTTCTATTTTTCCTTTTCTGTACCGAACTGACCGATTTTTGAGACCCGTAAAAAAGATTATTACATGTATCTCTTAGTTGAGAAATCGTCTTTTCATATTCCATATTCTTTTTTTTAAGTGAGCTATTCTCAAGCAATAGATTCTCTATTTCCAAATTAGCGCTAGCAAGTATGCTTTTAGTTCTTTCCAATTCTTCCTTTATGATTTCCATTTCGAAATTGAATGGGGTTGAAATAAGGTAAACTCTTTATATCATATTCCGAATCAGATAAAGTCAACGAGGTGTTCATCTGCGAGCTGGTACATGTATTATGTGAATTTTTTTAGATCTTATTGTCACATTTTTTCATATTTGTGCTCATCAGTATTTTTCTCGATAGTTTTTTGCTCTTGTCTGTTTAAATTTGTAGTACCGATAGGTGAAATAATTGTACTGCTATTTTGTTTTTCGTGAACGCAATTAATACATCTCCATTTCTGTTTTCTCTCCTTAGACATAATATTAAATCTTTTAAAAGAGACATTGGTACAGTCTGGCTCATAAAATTTATTACACACATTACATTTTAAATAATTCACACCTTTAATTTTTTTATTACATTTGAAACAATATTTCTCTTTAGATGCAGAGTTGGTTTCCATTTTTTACAACGCCCTCTAGTGTTGCAGTCACTAAAACTATATAAACTATAAATATGTTATGAGAGTCAATAGCAGTACCTTACTTTGTCACTAGATGTCGCTATTACAATAAATGATAGCAATTTCAGCAACCTAATCAATTTGAATTATTCAACCGCCACTTTTAAAAGTTTTTTCTATTTCTTTTCACTTACTTATTAATTTTTCTTTAAGATTGGAATGTTACTCGTATGAAACACCAGTCACACAATGTTTTTGCACATTTTACTGAGCTTTTATTCTATAATTTTAAAAATTTATCATAAAATCACCGTCGGTACACTTATTGCATATTATTATGATAATTAAGTCTCGTACTGTTGAGATAACACTTGTAGTTATAGTCCACATACACACAAAGAACACAAACATAAAAAAATACTTATTTTTTAATATAACATTTTTACGAAATTTATAAACACAGATACGATGTTTACACAGGCCTTCCAGCGCCATCTGTCTATATAATATTGGTATAACTAATACCTTTTTTTTTTGTAGGAGGACAATTCATTTCCTTTCGACATAATTATTATTTATATTGATTTATCAAAAGGAAAATGCGACATCGAACATTTTGTTCCGGAAAATGGCAAACGGACGCGTTATATGAATCAGAAGAACAAACTTCAAATATTTTTATTCTGTACCTAGACAGCAGTTATTTGAAAAATATATTTTGTCCCAGATAGAGATACAGATAAAACAGTCCAAAAAAAATACATACCGTTTTGTTAGTTGGTTACAGAAAATATATCCATAGAAATCGAAAATTTTGTCTGAAGAACTACCCCAAACCAGTCCGAGTAGACCCCGTTGATCCTAACACAAGCACTGGAGTCCCTATAAAGCGACTCCAATGCCTGTATCAAGCCAGCGCTCGACCCAAATGAGTTCAGTGTTTGTCATAGCACATCCCTATCCACTCTGTCATAGGCCTTTTCCAAGTCCATGAACGCACAAAAAACCTTTTGGTTTTTGGCCAAAAACTTTTCCGCGATCATGCGCATGGAAAAGACTTGATCTGTACATCCCATTCCCTTTCTAAATCCCGCTTGCACATCCCAAATTTTTCATCAGTTTCTTTCATGACCCTTTCAATCAGTACCTTAGCATACAGTTTTCTCACAATGCTAAGAAGGCTGATACCACGGTAGTTTTTACAGTCCTGCTGCGACCCTTTTCCTTTATATACTGGGACTATCACGGCTTTGCACCAGTCTACCGGTACCCGCTTCAGTTCCCAGCATAAATTAAACAAGGTATGCAGCAGGCCTGCCACCACTTCCTCTCCAGCCTCCAACCTTTCTTAACATTTTGCCATACATTCTCCAAGTCTAACTCATTCATACATAATTCATTCAAACTACTTATGTTTTCTTTCAGTCTACATTTGAACTTGTTTTTCTCACCTTCGTCTTGTAACCTTTCAGTTCTAATACGCTGTAACGCAGTGACACAGATGACCGATGGCGCCAACGCCTGAATAGACCATTAGTTCGGCATAAAACTAAATATAGATCCGTTCCTACGTTAGACCCCCGATAAACCCTTGTATCTACCACTGCGCCCCTCATTCTTTCATCCACAATTACGAAATCTGTCATGCTTCTATCATCACCTCTTTCCCAAGTATACATGTGAATCCTCTTGTGGCGAAAGCAAGTGTTCGTCACAAAAAGATTCTTTTCCATACATACGGTGAGGAGGCTTTCACCATTCTCATTTATACTTTCATTACCAAACGTTCCCAATATCCTTTCATAACCAAGCCTCCTCACCCGAACCCTTCCATTAAAATCTCCTAGCATAATAATATTTTTATTTCCCTTACATTTCATTAACACCATCCTTACCATTTCCCAAAACTGCTCTCGGATATAAGTGGGCTTAGACATGTCTGAAGCGAAGACCCCTAGCACAAACAACTTCTTTAAGCCCACTTTCATTCGTATCCATAGCAGTCTTGGGCTTACACATTCATACTCTTTCACACATTGGCCCATTCTTTCTGAAAGGATGATACCTACTCCCTGGAATGCCCGCTCAATCTCGTCTACACCAGACCAATATGCGGTATACATGCCATGTGTAGTGACATCCTTCCCCTTTCGTTTCGTCTCATTTACACATAACACTCTATTCCTCTTCATATCATCATCAATCATACATCATATCGCATACTTTATCGATTTTATCATTCATTGCTCCACATACATTCAACGTAGGCAGACGGGCCTCTGCAATCCACTTTTCGCCCCTCCGGGAGACAGAACGTGACGGGTGGCGAACCTCGTCGCCGGTTTTCCTCCTGGAAATTCTTCGAACCCCTGCCCCATTAAAGGGGCGCCGGGAACTCGGGGCCATTTTTTTTGTTTGGTTCCTCATGGTGCGAAATATGGGGTAGTATATTTTACGCCGCTACCAAGGCGAGGAGCCGAGTCTGTGCCTTCGGCTTGTCGCTCATTTAGCACCACCCGGGGGACACGTGTAGGGTGGGATTAGGATTAGGTGGTCAAAGCCTACGGACGCGAGCGGCTTATCCCCCCTTTTCATCATTTCATTTTCGGCATCTTTTCTACAGCAGAATCTTTAATAGTACTGATCTTGATCGTCTGCAATAGCAGCATTGATATGTTGATTAAGATTCGGGAAAGTGTGAGGCGGTGGACCATTATTATTGTAGTTATTGCGATTACCATTATTATTATTATAATTGTTTTGAGCGTTACCAAATCGTCGTCGATTATTATCCTCGCGTTTGCGGCATGTTTCTAATGTATGACCGGGTATTTTACAATAACGGCACACTGCATAATCAGTTCTGAACACAGAGGAAGACCCAGCTTAATTATTAGAAGGCTTCTCTCGCGTAGTTATTTGGTTTTGTTGAAAATTACGACTAATAAAACGTCTTTGGTTTGAATCCTGGGTATTTGACTAAGATGGCGTCGAGTCACCTGGAATATTTTTTCTTCAGACACAGCAAAATTAATAACATCATTGAGCGTATCGGGATCACGGCATCGAACTAATGTTGATAGACGAGGATTTAAGCCAACCACAAAAGTGTGCAATGCTAAGTCTTGCATTGCCGCGAGATGGCCTGCCAGTTCTCCCTTTTTTTAGTATTGATGTATTTATTTCCGTCAATAATTTAGACAAACATGTCTCTATTAGGGCGTACTGGTTGACCGTTTTGTTATTGGACTGACGACATTCTTGTAGGTCTGAGAGCAGCGCAGCATTATGTTTTCTGACACCGAATTGGGATTAAAAAGTCTTCTAACTGTGACTAAGATTCAAATTTTTTAATCGAGCACGCACTTTCAGCGCGTCCTTCTAATTGACTAAGTATGTATTTTAAAAGAATATCCTGTTGTTGATCTAACGCGAGGATCATAGAATTACTACAGTTATTAATAAACGGCATTAATTTTTCTCGGTTGCCGTCAAACTTACTTATAAATTTACAAAGAATATTAAGATCGATGCTTGATGTCGAAATAACCGGTGTAGGTTCGTCTTTAGGCATTGTGACGGACGAGGATTAGTCAAAACAAAGATAAGGTACTCGGCGTTTCGCGTGGGCGTAGTAGCGATATGGCGTTGCACTGGTCTCAAATACAAGTAATAGCACACAATTAGAATATAATGTTTAAAAGACACTTGATATACAATGAATTATATTAAAATGAATGAATGCGAGTATAATTGAACTATGAATGAATTTTGTATTTATATTTAGATTTGACTGTTTAAATAAATTAACTTATACAGGGTGTCCCAGACGTCGACGTCAAGCCGAAACTTTCTGATAGGCGAGGCCATACTAGTTACTAGAAAAATATAACAAAATCTAAGTCATGTATTTTAGAAAATATAGTAATAATTTTTTTTTGATAAAATGTACGCCATGAGACAGTTTTTTCATTCATGTTGCTACAAATATTTACTTTTTGCCAATTTTTTTTCTCTTACGTCATCATGAACTTCTGTAACCTGCAATCCTAAATCCTGTGCCGATCACTCCATCTTGAAAGAAAATGTAATTTTATACCGAACCAAGTTTTCAGAATTAGTTTTTCGCACTACTTCAACTGACCGTCCTGAAAAAATTTGTACTACGCCAGTTTGGCAAGTAGCTTTAAAGTTAGCGCATTTAATAAGGATTCTAACGTGGTATAACACTTACTCCATTACTAGCCATGAAAGTTTTTTTGTTAAACAAAGTCAGTTTTTAACAATTTTTTGGAACTAGTGCAACCGAAGCATTCCTAATGAACACAGCGTGGTTTAAATGAGATAGAGAGAGACATTTCATAATGTGTGAGCGAGACAGATAGTGACGCTTATGAGACACAGACGCAAATACAAACTAAAGTAATAAAATAATGGTTATAAAATTAAGTGAGTCAGTTTCGTTTTTATGATAAAATTTATTACTTATTTTACAAAAGATGTTCAAATTGCCGTCCTTGAGCTGCAATACAAGCCCGACATCTTCTTAAAAAAGATCGTGAAATCAGGCGTGCGAATCTTCCATTATTACAAAATTCAACTGCTTCCGCTATTGTCTGTCTAAGCTCTTCTACATTTTTAATCTGCTTGGAATATACTTTATCCTTCACTGCTCCCCAGTAAAAAAAAATCTAGAGGATTTAAATTGGGTGAGCGGGCGGGCCACGAGATCGGACCAGCCCGCCCTATCCATCTGTCCGGATATTCATCGTTAAAGTGTTCTCGAACCAAGCGGCTATAATGCACTGGACAACCATCTTGTTGGAACCACATATCTCCGAAAATAATAAGCGGCACGTCCTCTAGCAAATTGGGTAAATGATTTTGTAAAAATCACCCCTGCTAAATAAATTTCAGCATTTAAAACTTCTGGCAACTCGAAAGGCCCTATGATTTTTCCGTTTAAAATTCCAGTCCACATGTTTATTTTGAAACGGTACTGTGAACTATCTTGTCTCATCAATCGTGGATTTTCGACGTGCCATTCGTGTAGATTGTGAAGGTTCATGTAGCCGTCTTTTTTAATGGTTGATTCATCCGACCACAAAAAATTTTCTAAGAATTGTGGGTCTTCTCGGTGTTTTTGAATCATGGTTTGGCAAAACGCAACCCGAGGTTCATAATCCCGAGGTAATAACGTTTGTACTCGTCGTAATATTCAGTGAGCTATACTTTTGGGCACACCTGTGCTGGCCTCAATTCCACGTACCGAACAACTTGGGTCCTCATCAACTGCTTTGAAGGACTACTTCCTACATTTTATCGAGAAAAATATTAATTACTATAATTTCTGAAATACATGACAGATTTTTTTTATATTTTTCTAGTAACTAATACGACCTCACCTATCAGAAAGTTTCGGCTTGACGTCGACTTCTGGGACACCCGATATATTTTTGCAAAGTTTATAAAACATTTAGTATTATTCACAATATTTAAAACTGTATCATTATAATATTCGTATAAAACTGGAGCGGACTTAATTCAAAGTCCCGAAATTCCCGTCGATTGGGTTCCATGGTATTTGTCACCTCAAGAATTTTTATCTCTACCTTTCAATTCTAAGATAGTAAAAGTAAATATCGATGTGCATATTATTGGTACTAGAACTGCATTTAACCATGGAACTACTTTATCTATAGATATGATAAGGATATAGAACGACGAGTGAATGCGCTAAATAGAGTAACTGGGGCCTTGCACTCTATTGTGAAGAGTCAAAATGTGTCGAAAAAGGCACATATGGCAATTCACAATGCTGTGTTAGTCCCTACTTTAACGTATGGTAGTGAAAGTTGGGTGTGGCAGAAGAAGCACGAGAGTAGAATAAACGCAGTAGAAATGCGGTCGTTAAGGAGTATGTTAGGGCTGAATCTGAACGACAAAATAAGAAATTGTGTAATAAGAGAAGAGCGTGGTTTGCATTATGTTGTGATCAGGATTAAGAAAGGAATGCTTCGGTGGTTTGGTCATGTGGAAAGAATGAATGAGGAAAGAGTGACAAAGAAAATTTATGGTGCAGAAGTGAATGGCAGAGTCGGAAAGGGACGTCCTAGGCGAAAATGTATCGACCAAATTGGCGACGGAAATTAAAAACGGGCCAAATTAGGAATACCCTTAACCGACGAGCATGTATGCGTAGGTGTATGGATGTGAAGGAGGCAAGAGAGGTGTGTCAGGATCGTACCAAATAGAAGTCTGTAGTCTCTGCCTACCCCTCTGGGTGACAGGCGTGAGTGTTTATGTTTTCATGTTTACTACTTTATCTGGTACCGCTACGACAGAATATGCACTAATTGTAAAATGGTGCATTGGATTAAATAATAAAATTTATATTGACAACAGACCTATTAAAAGTGAATCTACTGAACCAATGAAACCGTCAGGTGTGAAAGCAAAATCGTTGAGTTAACAATTTCACACAATGTATTATCCTACAGTCTCATGAAATACCTCGTAATTTAAATTGGTATGCGGGTATTATTCATAACAAAGCTGACGCAGATTACTATGGTATGTCAACATATATGCTAATAAATGTATGAACGAAGCTATAATTATTCATATCAACCTTCTAATGGATATTTAAAACCAACTAAGAAACTTATAGTATCCATGTATAATAAAAAGATGGTTTTAGTGACGATATATCATACAAGGAGGTATTATATAAACATCAATTTCCTCATGTATTAAAATTATCTTAATAAATTAAATAATTCCTGGAAAAAGAGGTACTATAACTGCAGATTCGAAATTAAATTCAACAACTTTTGATTAAACTAACCGTATTGCATATAACTATTACCAATCAATTGACGGTTAGTGGTTTTTACACGTGCATTCAGGAGAGCATTCGTCATTTCGTAATCAGCCACAAGTACATTTAGATCTCTTAGCTACACCGGCATTAAACCCAGCAACTGAAAGCGAATTGCAAATTTTTAAATAGTTCTATGTATACTGTGTCTTATAGTAGGTGAGATTTCGAGTTTGACATGGAGTCTATGTTTACTGCTGGTGATCCCAATGACTGGCCTGAGGGTGTCCAATTCTTCAAAGAAAAAGGATTTCAAGGTTATGGTGCTCAAATATTTGGTGTTGCTGCGATTACCTATGGGCGTTTGGAGTCAAAACGAGGCAAAAATATCGATAGAAGTGGAAAACGATATGAATTCCCCGGTAAGGTTCGATTTAGTGCCAACAAAGAACGGTCATCAAGTGTTTATAGCTCACGAGACAAGTCAACAAAGCGAGGAGTTGATGGATTGGCAAAAAAATTCAGTACCATCGATGTTAAACACTTGTTGGGTGTACTCCTCAGGTAAGCTCTCTCCAGACCAGGATCGCAGGATCGTCAATGAAGAAGACCAGGATAGTACTAATAACTTGATTTAATAACTATATTTACAATGTCGTATATGACAAATAAAGATATAAGAAACGTGTGTTGCCGCTACGGTTGTACGGTGCAGTCTGACGCCCGAACGGGGTGGTGGCATGTGTGTGACGTATGTATGCGTGACGTCACTGTGGGCCCGGTACGTAAAAGGTTTGTTGGTTGCGCCAACATCTTCCCGCCTCTTAAAGCTCCTGGCTTTAAGCTTCATCATCATCCAGGAAAGGACAAATTCGGTTGATTGCTCGACGAATCGTGCCCTTCGTTGTAAGTATGTCCGCAACTCGACATGCGCCATCGGTGCCAGGATGCACTGCTTGAATCCGCCCTAGTGGCCACTTGAGCGATGGTGTCGCCTCGTCCTTTATCAGAACCATCTGACCAGGTTGAATGTCGGGGCGGCGTCGCTGCCAACGGGTGCGCTGCTGCAACTCGCAGATACATATATTCCTGGCTCCATCTTGACCAAAAATGTTGCCTTGCCTGCTCGATTTTCGCATATCTTTGAAGCCGGTTAGGGTTCACTTCTTGCAGGTCTGGTGCCGGTAATGAAATGAGCGATCTTCCTATGAGGAAATGCCCGGGGTTGAGGGGAACTAGGTCGTGCGGAGATGAGGACATAGGACATAGGGGCCTAGAATTAAGTATAGCCTCAATCTGTGCGAACAGGGTTGCTAGCTCCTCAAAGGTTAAATGCGTATTACCTATCACCCTTTTCATGTGGTATTTTGCAGACCGGACAGCTGCTTCATATAAGCCTCCAAAGTTTGGAGCATACGCGGGTGCAAAATTAAACTTAATCTTATCTTCTACAAATGACGCTGACACAGAGTTAGAAGCGGCAGTGAGAAACTCACCTAACTCGCGGTTAGCGCCAACAAAATTTTCCCATTGTCGCAAAATATCTCTAGAGGGGGCCCTCTACGAGCCATAAAGCGACGCAATGCTAAAATAAAATCTTCAGTACTCAAAGAACTGACAGCCTCAAGATGTACGGCCTTAACCTTAAAATCTATTATGACAAACAGGTAACTCTTTGACAGTCTTGCGCCGCGACCTTTCCTGTCAACTGTGTAAAAAGGACCTGCGAAATCAGTTCCCACGATCTCAAAACATATCCAGGTGTGACCCGTTGCACTGGTAAATTGCCCATTATTTGTTGCGCAACTTCTCCTTTCATCCTCTTACAGCGTGTACAATCACCATAAGTACGTCTCGCCAGTACTCTGCCATTCAAAGGCCAATAATGTTCACGAATAGCTGAAAGAAGAAGCTGCGGTGGCGCATGCATCAACTTAAAATGAAAATACCTAAATATCAATTTAGTAAAATGATGCTTTGTATCCAGAATTATAGGATGCTTTTTGTCGTACACAAATTTCGAGTTATCTAATCGACCACCTACACGTATTAATCCTGACTCGTCTTGGTAAGGATTTAATTTACTTGAACCAGGTATAGAACTTGGGTTGCTCTTAAAATCAGCAAAGCTTTCACATTGTGATAAATAAGCCAGCTTGGACTCCGCCTGTTCAAGCTCGTCCACTGTTAGCAAACTCGACTCATACCTTTGCTTATGCACCAATACATTGATAAAACGACACACATATGCAAATATGCGACGTAATTTAAGAAAACTAGAATACCTTGACATGTCGATTATTGGCGATATCGATTTATCAATGCTTACAGTGTGTGCACGCAACTCAGGTAAGCTCGTTGGTACCGCGCCGCTCTGTTCAGGCCATTGGCTTTCATTATCCTGCAGGAATGCAGGTCCCTCCCACCACAGTGACAACGACTTTACTTCTTCCGGGTAAACTCCGCGCGAAGCCAGGTCGGCTGGGTTCTGCGCTGAGAGGACATACATCCACATAGCGTTTGAACATTTGTCATTAATCTCCGCGACTCGGTGCGATACAAACGTGCATAATTTGTTTGTCGGAATGCATAGCCATCCCAATACTATTTTACTGTCTGACCAAAAGTACCTATTCTTAATATTGCATCGTAAAGCTTGTACAGCCTTTTCACATAAGCGTGAAACTAATAAGGCTCCACAAAGCTCCAGACGGGGAATGGTCGTGGCCTTTAAAGGTGCGACCTTCGACTTATCGCATAAAAGTCGTACTGTGTAATTACCTAACTCATCCATTGATCGCAAATAAACACATCCAGCATATGCCTTTAACGAGGCATCCGAAAATGCATGGATTTCGATTGTTACCGCATTCCTACAACTTGCATGACGCGGAATACTTATTTCCTTTAAATAACCTATGCTATTTATAAACCTAGTCCAGATAGCAGTCAGGCGCCTGGGGGAATTTCCTCGTCCCAGTCCAATGTCTGTGACCAGAGTGATTGCAAGAAGATTTTACATAAAATAACACATACACTCAACAGCCCTAAAGGATCAAAAATACTTGACACTACAGATAGGACAGCCCTTTTAGTGTACTTAACCTGGTTATCTATCAACTGCAATTTCGAACATTTGATTAAAATGTTATCCTCATTAGGATTCCATTCAACACCTAAAGTGTTACTTTGATTGGATATTTTCAAATTATCTTGCTGACAATTGCTTTCTTCCGCTACACTGCGGAGAAACTCCTTTGAGTTGCTTTTTAATTTTCTTAAATTAAAATGAGCAGAACTTAAAGTCTCGTCGATCCTTTGGTGTAAATTTATTAATTTTTTTCTCATCATTTAAACCTGTTATTAAGTCGTCTATGTAAAAATCATGTAATATTACTTCTTTCACCAAAGGATCGGTGCTTTCATGACCTAATTGAGCGAGACACCTAGTGCTGAGGTAGCTTGCCGATGACGTACCGAACGTCAGGGTACTTCATTATTACGCAATAAAATCATTTGAAGGTGCCTCTGTGTTGGTTCCACGACTACTTGTCTATACATCTTCTCTAAATCTCCTGTGAATATGAAAGCGTGTTGACGAAATCTTATCAGAATAGAGAAGATGTCGTCTTGCACCGTGGGACCCACCATGAGGATATCATTGAGCGAATAACCAGAATCAGTCTTCGCTGAGGCATCAAATACCACGCGACACTTTGTGGACTCGCTTTGCTCTTTTAAAATTGGATGATGCGGTAAGAAATAGGCTTTTTCTGGTTTGTCACTCTCCGATAAATGACCTAATTCGGCATATTCATTAATAAAATCTACATATTGCGATTTTACGTCAGGCTGCCGCTTAAAACGTTTCTCTAATGAGTCGAATCGTTTTCTCGCTAATCTGTATGAGTCACCCAGCACATCTGGATGCGTACTAAACGGCAACGTAACGCAAAACCTCCCGTCAGCTAAGCGTTTCGTGTTTTGCTTGAAGTGAGCTTCGCACGCCTCCTCTTCTGGGGACAACACTGGTGTAGTTGGCACTTCCTCCAACTCCCAAAACTTGCTTAGCTGATTACGTATTTCCATACTAAATCCACAATGAGTGCTTTTTAACTTTGAACTGCTGCTATCGTTACTACTTAACATTACAGGTCCTACCATTAACCAGCCAAATATAGAATTTTTCAACATGGGCTTATTGTGCCCCAGCCTTAACCTTTCACTGCTAATTACATCCCAAAAAATGTCCGCTCCCAATAGCATATCTATTTGTGAAGGCTTATAATAAGCAGGGTCAGCTAAAACAACATTTTGTGGAACAACAATATTTGAAACGTCCACCTGTTCTAACGGCAACTGACCCGTTATCTGGGGAATAACAAAAGCATCGACCTTTATACACGATTCCTTATCACTGCGCTCGCGCGGCTGGATTGACACGGTGCAACGTCTTAGCGCATCAAACGAAATATTATTAATGCCGGTCACCCGAACCGTGTCACCAGGTTCACTTTGTATGCCTAACTTATTCCTCAGCGCCTCCGTAATAAAACAAGACTGCGAACCACAGTCTAATAGACAGCGGGCTTCGTAAGTTTTGTTTGTGTTTACATTTTTTATTGAAATTATTGCAGTTGATAGTAATACCTGATTTTCAACGCTGGCTGATAACGATATAGGCGTAGACACAGACTCCTTGCTTTCTACACTTTTCTGAGGACTGGATGTCATTGTTTTATGCAGCAGAGTATTGTGTTTACGTCTACATATAGCACATGGACTCGATTTACATTGGTGGGAATAATGCCCACCTCGGAAACAGTTCATACAAATCTTTAATTTTCTTATTAAAGTGTTTCTTTCGTCCACTGACATTTGGTTAAATTTTTCACATTTATATAAGAAATGATCCCCACTACATATGCGGCAAACTCGTGCATTGTTTACGTTTAAGTGGCTCGACGTGTTGGACTCGCTTGCCGTCGCGAGAAATGCCTTTTGAACCTTATCCATTCGTTTATACGCAACTTGTTTGTCAGGCTTGTCGCTAGTGCTAGTGCTTGCACTTATCATTTCCAAAACGTCGGCCCTTTGTCGCAAAAACTCATAAAAGTTTTCTAAAGTGGGATTCTCGGTTAAACTATTCCTATACTCCTCCCATTTCGTACTGGTTGCAGTATCTAATTTGTTCGCGAACATAAATATAATGAGCGTGTCCCAGTTATCAACCTTTTCACCTAAACTACTTAAAGCCCACAAATGTTTCGACACATGGTCAATTAAGAAACGCAATGATTTATCAGACTCCCTTCCAATAAAAGACATATCAAACAATGACTTAAGGTGAGTATGAATCAGCTGACGTTTGTTATCGAATCTACCGCTAACGAGTTTCCAGGCCGCTTCGTAATTTGCCGCCGATATTTCCAATGATTCAATAACAGACGCTGCGCTTCCTAATAAGGATGCTTTTAAATATTGATACTTGCAAATATCACTGAGATTGTCATTATTGTGCACAATTGACAGGTACACATCGCGAAATTCTAACCATTTGTTTGTACTGCCATCAAATGTAGGCAGCTTGATGGTCGGAAGCCTAACGCCGGCGTCAGCCCCATTGTGGGACGAGCGCGCGTCCATCCCACCATCGAATCTCGTGGCCTCCGAGGAGCGAGGCTCATTAGCTGCGATCAACTCCTGAGCACTACTCATCGCGATAAAAAACAATTTTTCCGTATTTTTCCGCTCGCTTAATTCCACTTGCTCCTCGGCGGGTTTGCCTGACTTCGCCTCATTAACCTCAATTTGAGTTTGAATTTTATCATAGTCTTCAAACAATGTGTCCGCTTTCCGTAATCGTAATTTTAACTCATTTAAATTTCCCTGCCTATGCCTTTTAAACTCCTCTAAATAATTCCTAAATGTAGTTAATCGCCCCTTAATAGATGCCCTCTTCGCTTTGAACTCTGTGTCAGTCATTATGCAAACAAACAAGATTAGTAGGTAAAATAGATTGCAATAAATACCTCGATACGTAGGCTTGACTTTTTTTATATGAAACAGCTGTGCGCCGAGACCGGGGATACCGCAGAACAATAGACGCTCGGCGCAGGCGACGTGTATCGGCGCATGCGCAGCGGACGGCACACTGGAATATTCGGCCGGACAACTATTAGTTACCTTATAAAAACTAACTATTTGCCTACTTGTATCGTACTGATGCGATAAGAGAAGCGACAGATAAGAAGGATCGAGCGAAATAATAAAAGAATGCAATTATGCGATCGATGCGCTCAGAAAAAGTAGGTAGCTAGCTAACGGTGATTACGTAAACGGCTGATGCAATCTTCAACTCTTATCTTTAAGCAGTTAGCTTTTGAGATTTAGCACCAGAAAACCTAAAATAGTTCATAAATGAAACCCATAAATGCATTGAATATTTATTTTAACTTTGTAAGATAATTTATGCGAGTGAGAATTAAAGTTAACGGTAAATTGCTTGGTATGAACGATTCAGCTGGGCAGCTGATTTTAATTTGCTTATAGATTTGAACTGATTAGAAAAATATGAGATCTGCTCGCACAAACGAAGCTTTACAGGGCTAGCACAGTTAAACTAGGAAAATAAGGAACGGGCAAACCTCCCTTTTGTTTTAAAATCCTCTTGCGGCACAATAATTAACACTTGTCGTGGTTCAAATAACACTGGCTGGTAGGTATCTTCTTGATAGTCCAGTTCTTGATTCTAACAGCAGTGCAGTGCGTATTCCTTTATTCTCCTCAGTATGCAGGTTCGTACTACGCGTCCACGTAGCAACAGAAGTTCACGGTCGCCATTTTTTTGGGTGTACTCCTCAGGTAAGCTCTCTCCAGAGCAGGATCGCAGGATCGTCAATGGAGAAGACCAGGATAGTACTAATAACTTGATTTAATAACTATACTTACAATGTCGTATATGACAAATAAAGATATAAGAAACGTGTGTTGCCGCTACGGTTGTACGGTGCAGTCTGACGCCCGAACGGGGTGGTGGCATGTGTGTGACGTATGTATGCGTGACGTCACTGTGGGCCCGGTACGTAAAAGGTTTGTTGGTTGCGCCAACAAACACCTTGATGTTGGACCTGGGGAACGAAACCTCCCAGAAGTGGGCGCACTTCTGTCTTGTTTTTCTTCATCTTCGGAGGTTGAATGTCCACAACGGGCTCCGACTCGTCCTCCACACTTGTTTGACTGTGAGTTATCGTTGCCTGTTTTTTCTCCATGTATTGTTTGAAAGAATGAGGAATCACGCCGTTCTCCTCCTCTTCTTCCGAACTAAATACTTTCCGCTTCCGCGACTGTAATTTCTCCTTCGGGAATAGCGTCTTTTTGGCTTTGATCCCAGTATGGACTATATCCATCGTCTTCTGCTTCTGTGGTGTAATCTCGTAATCTCTGGATATGGAGGCATCGACATGTGGATCCACTGTAAGAACAGTCATGGATGACATGGAGGTGGCCTTCATGTTGCGCGATGATAAATATTCCGATTCGTCCATTTCGTCCTGTTCGTGACGACGCTTTTTCAATTCGAGGATCACTGTGCTGAAATGTTCGAATAATTGCTCGTTCAAAGCGTCGTCCCAATCCATCACTCGGAACTTCTCATATGTCATGGATAATCCTTCGCTTGAGATCCACTCCTCGAAATTGTCGAAACCATAATTTGTCAATTGTTTCTTCTGGTCCGTGATTGTCTGACCTACATGGTACAGCTTCATATTCTTTTTCTCCAACGCTTTTTTGTTGCTTAAAATCAGCCATGGTTTCATCACTGGTAGAGTGACATCTCTCTGCCACGAATTTTCTAACCATTTGTAAATAGGCATATTCTTCAGTTCCCGTATCTGTTTCTTCATCTGAGATAACACACATTTTTTTCCTGCGACGGAGCTACTTCCTGGACATCCAGTACATATTGGGTATTCGCCTGTTCCATGGAATCTACCGTCGTTACCTCCAGAACTTCGCTCAAGTCCATAGTTTGAACACACTCTTCGCTTTCTTGTGACACTTTGTTCAATTGGCTGCTGTCCTTTGTTGAATATTAGAAATTCACGGAATGACTCAATGGTGATATGTTAACGTTAGTAATCTTCAAGAGATACTGTGCCGCACACTCCACCGTAAAGGTTTATATAACTTGTTCCGCTTACAACGGATTAATACATCCCCACAGCCACAACAACATTTGATTGCTCACGACTAATTGACACGTCATGCGAACAATCGTGCGCGAAGCGCACATGATTAAGTGCATGCATATGACCGGAAAATTCTTATGAGAATAAGTGTCTTTGATCGCGACTTACAGGAACATGTCGGGTTTATGTACTTGTATTTTTGATCAGGATTCAGAAACACGGCGACAGCGTAGAAAACAGCGAAAGTGTGCAGCACTGCTGACTTCGTATACTTGGTTTGCGGTTAATGAGCAGATGCTGGGTGATATTCTTCTTCTACTCTCTTTTCATTTTTATTTTAGTTGTATGACTTCTAGCATAAATTTTCATGCAGCCAGGCGAGTGTCGTTTTCGGATGTTCAGCGAAGAAGCGAGATATGAGCGGTAAGTATTTATAGAAATCGCAAAATATTCTCGTAATTGCACAATTGAGTCCTCAGGCACCAAGGACCTTTTATAGATCCCACCGCTGCCACCAATGTTAAAGGGGCTTCACGAAATGTCTTTTAAAAAAACTTTTCAGAAATTGTAACTTGATTTAATTATATTCATAAACACTCACGCCTGTCACCCAGAGGGGTAGGCAGAGACTACGGACTTCCATTTGACACGATCCTGACATACCTCTTTTGCCTCCTTTACATCCATATATCTACGCATACATGCTCGTCGGTTAAGGGTACTTTTAATCTGGCCCATTTTCAAAATATCGCCAATTTGGTCGATAAACTTTTTTCTAGGGCGTCCCTTCCCGACTCTGCCGTTCACATCTGCCATATAAAGAAGGATGGCTAAATCGTACCAGACAACGAAATGATAGCGTCCCAATATGAAATACTATGTTAAATACCCTTATTGTTTAAGTTCTTAAAACACACTAGAAATACCTCTCTAAGTCGCCACAAAAAAAAGTTATCCATTTATTTCTATTTTTGTAACTGTTCAAAATTATTTCAAATTATAGTTTCAGAACGCGCCTAATGACGATTCATTTCGTGTGTAAAAGGACTTGGTATTCAAAGACTATAATTATTCACGTTTTTATAAATAGTTGTTAATTTTAATTCAATTCAATTAGTATATCAAATATCAAATCAACTACTATGCTGATTTATTATGTATTGGATTCTTGTCATAAAAATAATTATGTAGGTCATAGTAGCTTAACGTTTTGTTCAATTACATATGTAGAGCTTGTCTAAACTGAAATGACGCGCCCCACTACTTAATTAGTTGATTTCGATGTGTGAGTGTAAATATTAATAACGACGCTTCATCTGTGTTTGAGCGTCGACTGCTCCGCGAACTATGATCTGTATGCCTACGTGACGGTCGACTAGTCGCGTGATAAATCCGACAACGCTCTCCTTAGGGAGCAGCGTTGGGGCATTGTATGAAACAAAACGTCCGCTCTCTGCCACCTTCAGGCAATTATGACAAGTTGGACAAAAAAATCCAAGAAAATCCGCTTCTTAGCAAATACGGTCTACAAAGAAATTGAAGTTAAATTATTTAATTATGATGGTATTTCTTCTATTTGTTAATTAATGGTTCAAAATATATTGTTTTTATTTTGTAATTATGTAGATTAATTAAACCAGATTGATATTCTTTCGAAATATTTATTTTACAAATTAGTATAATTACTATAATAATATGCATGTAAATTATGTAAAGTATCACTATTCACTCATCTCCATAGATTCACTTTCATCTGAATCAGAGTCATTAACAGAAATAATAAATTCAAAGTCCATGTCAAAATATTGCAAATACTGTTTTTCTGTGTCTTCAACATGCCGACATGCATTTGCCCACAGAGTACTATCAATCATTTCGAGTCGTTCATTTATAAGTGACATAATGGATGTAAAATTTTGTGAAACATTTTTATTAGCCACGTAGTTTTTTAATATCCCCCATATATTTTCAATTGGATTTAGTTCCGGGTGATAAGGTGGTAGTCGTAGAATTTCAAACCCTTTTGATTGAATCAGTTCGTCAGTAACGAACCTCTTGAATCTGTCCTTATTTTTTAAAATAAGATCGTACAGTTCAATTTTTTTCATTGATTCGTCAAACTGAATATTTTTTTCTGCAAGCCACGTTTGCATGACTTGCTTATTTGAGTTGGAGTTGGGAGCTTTTTCTAATAAAGCATTGTGGTAAGAAGCGTTATCCACAACGATGACAGCCTTTACCGGGAGATTGGGCAGTAATTGTGTGGTGAGTCATTTCTTATAATTATCCAGATTCATGTTGTCGTGATAATCTCCACTTGTGTAGTTTGCTTTATACACCAAACTAGCATTTGGAACAAATCCTTCACATCCACCAGCGTGAACAATTATGACCCGAGTACCTTTCGACAACTTTTTTTGCACTGCTGATACTCCTTTGACTGGTTTCCAGCACATGTTTTGCAGATGTGTTGTATGAACATAACTTTCATCTGTGTATACGATATAGCGGCCCTCGTCACGATATTTTTTTAATTGCCTCAAATATTGAAAGCGTAACATTTGGATATCATGCTTTTCTACTAAAGCTTTACGGTTGTCATCTATTTTGGACCACTCGTAGCCCGATTCCTTCAAAATGATACGCAGAGTTTCTATACAACCGTTAAAACCAATTCTTTCTGTTAATACTTGTTTCAGCTTTCTTAACGTTGGTAATTCATGAAATTCTGTATGAAATGTCGCTATCGTTCTGCGAAGTATACCCATATCAAAATCATCCAGGTTAGACTTGGTACGCTTCCTTTTGGTTTTGAGGGTGATCTAAAAATTTTTTGTGACGTATCATTTGATGTACTAGCTTGCTTCTCTTCTTTCAAAATTCGTGTAATCGTAGATTCACTAACACCAACGGCTTGAGCAGTTCGCCATCTAGCGTCAGATAGTTTTTCCACTCCATTTTCCGCTTCATATTTCATTCTGCGGTACACTTTCGCAGTAATTTCTTTTACCTGTAAAATGTATGCATGTAAACCACCATAAAAACGATGTATGATTAAATAAGATTTTAAGCAATAACGTATTATTTTACTTACTTGACTCCGTAAATGTTTTTTGGTCGACATGCTGACGGTACTTTTACAATCGAACGACGCGTGCTCCTACGCTTGAGTCTCACCGACAACCGAATGACCAATTACAATGGCATTTGTATATGTATTGCGTCCATATTTTAAATTTGCTTGTGTGCGTTAATGCGATAGTGGGGCGCGTCATTTCAGCTTAGATGATCTATACAACGGAACGTCATTTGTCATCGCTTACTCTGTGATCATCGATTCGCGCCAGTATTATTGTCACTCTAGTATATACGCAGTAATCTATGATTATTGTTAAATTGTTATTTCTTATTTCCTTCTGTTGTTTTAACCTCGGTATTTTTCGACGGACTGATTTTTTCACATCTTGGATAATTGTGAGAAACATCATGCAAACACAACAGAGACAACTAGGTGTGCGATTGCTTTGTGTTAATTGTAACATATGCATTGATAAACTTCGCCACCATCTCGTTTTTGAGCTTGATACAAAAGTAATTTCTAAGATCTGCGAGTCGAATTCTTCAATAATAGTACGTATTTACATACCTACTTATTTTATTACACTAACATAATACATCATCATAATACAACTCTAATTCTTATTTTAGATCACCGAAGAAGATTACGTATGTGATGCCTGTCAGCAATTGGCAGTACAGCATGTCAACTCCGGGTTACCTAATGAACCTAGTGCCTCATCTTCCCGTGGCCACAAGCATGTTTGCATACTTTGTGGAAGTTCTCTGAGGACTCGTAAACGTGATGTTGTTGTGAGAGAGAATCCATCTCAGTTCCAACAAGCAATACATGTTGAGCTTAAAAATAGAATTGCCCCACGGCTAGTAATAATTAACTTTTTATTTTGTACTTTTTTTTAAGCTATTGCATAGCTTCTATCGCGGGCCTTGAGCGTGGGGACCGAATCCAGAAATTTATTCCGCCGTAACGAAAAAACCTCACGCTCCCCACTCCGACGGGCACGGAGGTGTGGCTTGAAGGCCGTGCATTGTCTAACGTCGTTTCTTTTTTCGGCAGTCTTCGACACGGTGTTTGTGTATAAAGTGTTTTGAATATGAATGAACAAAGTGCATTTATTATTAATGAAGAAAGTCACGAAATAATAGTGAAAGAAAATGAGTGAGTACTGAGAAAATATAATACTGCTATAAAGATAACCTAAATTTTTGATATTAAAATGAGCGAAAGAAAAATAATACCTACTTGCACTTATTTTAACTGAAATATAAGGTGCTTCTAAACTACAATATGCCATGGCTGCAACTGGTGGTTCTACTCATGATACTGTACCACTTTCCCCAAGGAACCCATAGTCAATTCTCAAAAAAAATTGCACTTTGTATGGAAATCGGTCAGCTGATTGGCCAAGTCTCCATACAAACAACCGTGGCATATATTTTAGAAGCACCTTATATAATAACATTAGATACTGTAAAATAAAAGATATTATTTTTACTCATTCATGGTCAATTATTTATTTATTTATTTCGGAACATTGTAAATGTAAACCTTATATTAAATCAGTTCCTATCTTATCATTAATCTTAATCTTAGTTCTTAACCTTAATCTTAGTTAATTAGTTATTAATCTTAGAAATCCCTGCCTAATTAATAATTAGCCATATTACAAAAATGAAATAAACTTTGTATTCTCCTAGTAAACATCTGGATAGGAGTCCGTAAATTAAATAAAAAAAATAATGTTTTTGATTCAACATTCATTAACCTCAAGTATTTTTTATTACAATTAAAGGGTATTTGTTTTCAACAATCATATTAAACCAACTTTTCTTGTCTATCTAGTCATATTTAAAATTTACCAGAGTCAGGTTATGGTGCAAAAACACCAAAGATCTGCCTTATCTGGCAGAAGTTTGTTACGTTTTTTTTCGTAGGTATATGTTTCCTGCGGTGTGCGGGCGGGGTATTTGAAGTAAATGCGTAAACAAGTCACGACGCGTCGCTCTCGAGAAAGCGTGCGAAAATGAACCGAAGTTCGGCCGAAGTTCGGATTCGGTTCAAATCACATTCGGCCCATCTCTAATATATATATATATATATATATATATATATATATATATATATATATATATATATCACAATATTGATTCTACGTCCTTTCATTTCGCATTATTGTAGCGTCCACCACTTGTAAGCAATTTTAATACATTATGACTGCGAATATTGGTCCATTAAACAATTTCAAAGATAGTGTTTAACTCATTTCTTTGAAAATTTACCATATATCGATATACAAATATTCGTATATTGCCAGACGGAGGGAAACCAATCAGGACTCCCTTCCATATTACAAATTATCCAGAATCCCCGTAATATACATAGTTTTTAATTCATTCTCCTGCTTAAGGTGACACTAGTCGACATTATTTCCATAGAAATTTCGGAGGGGTTTTACTCCGCTGTTTGACAGTGTACATCAACAGTACATACAAGTGACAGTTAAACATGATATCGTTTTGTCTCATTATTAATTTTGTCTGTACGGAAACAGAATAGTAAAATAAAAAGTCATTAAAAAGTTACGAGCTATCAAAGATTCGTTTTTATTGCCAATTTTAACACAAATTTGGGCGTAATTTAGTAATAAAAGCAGTGTAAAATTTCCAAGACAAAGTCGGTAACGACACAGCTCAATTCTCGAAGAATTTAATAAATTTTATTTGTAATTGATTTATGCAGTGGTTTTTTCATAAAACCCCTTCTTTCAAAGGCCTTTTCGTATTTTTTTTACGCGCGCGTGTTTATATGTATTATCGTGCATCTCACTGAATAATGTTTCCCCCGGTGCGGTGCGGGAGGACGACACTTACACACACATGCATGCGCGGTGACGCGCGCTTATTCTAGTTTTATTCGGCTCAGTCAGCTGCGGCCTGTGACGTTCGTATGACTATAGATATACATGCGCTCTAAATTACTACGCTACATTGACCCCTGCTTGAACTTTGGATTTCGATACTACTCTGTTTGGCATAGAAATTGATATTATTGAAAGAGATGATGCGTTTTGGACGGCAGAAAAAAATTTTAAAATTAGATAGCTTTTATCAGAAATGTGTTTTGCCGGAGCTGATAGATCCTCGTCACCCTCGCAAACTACAATTTAGAGATCGAATGTAAATCAAATTTATGTAAGCACAGACAAAAATAGCGGAATATAAATAAAATTTTGAAAAAAAAAAACAATCTCAAAATTTTATTAATGTTCCGCTAATTTTATCTGTACTTACCTATGTCAATTTGATTTACATTCGATTATAATTATATTCTCAGACGTGCAGGTTTCCTCAATATGTTTTCCTTCACCGCCGAGCACGTGGTAAATCAGCACAATTGCAATTAACAATTTCATTGGTGCCGGCGGGGATCGAACTCGGGTCTGCATGTCTGAGAAATTAAAAAATATATATTTCGAAGACATGTGAAATTCGTCAACACGCATTGAGGCAGCGTGGCGGACATTTCCTTGCCTTAAAATCCTCTCAGAAATTAGAGGAGGCCTGTGCCCAGCAGTGGGACGTATATAGGCTGTAACTTTACTTTTTTTTTACTTTTATAAATGTATTATTTTACCGACGAAAATTTTAAAGAAAAATAAAAAATAAGCAACCGACAACCTCCTAGGTCCCTAGGTGAATTGCGAGATGTCAGTGTAACAAAACAAAACGGCCCAGAAAAACAGACTTTCCAACTGATAGCTAAATCAGCACGCAACAATTTCATTGGTGCCAGTGGGGATCGAACCCGGGTTGCTCCCGTACTGTGATACTTATAACGAGCGCTAACCATGTGAGCAACCACGGCTCTCAACGACATCGTTCTGTTCGTGTACAGCGCTGAAGATAGCAGAGTAAAAAATTAGAGATTGTGATGTTTGAAATTTGTCATCTATGAGAGTGAATTTTATCTGTGTACTCTGTAACAAATAACTATATAGAAAAAAAATGTGAAAATGACTATTCGCCATTTTTGTTTGTGTACTGGTTAGGAACTCGATCAAAAATTTGATAATTTTTCTGTTTTTATACGTTATTTCTAAAAAAAATGTGAAAATGACTATTCGCCATTTTTGTTTGTGTACTGGTTAGGAACTCGATCAAAAATTTGATAATTTCTCCGTTTTTATACGTTATTTCTAATGTTATTTTACATCAAATTAATTGTAAAGATATTTTCTTTTGGAAATATGTATCATTACGACGATTCAAAAACGTTTACATATAATAATTTACCTCGAAATTCACTATACGCGATTATCGTTTATTGATTATATGTTGTTTAAAAAGTATTCTTATCAGTTTTTTGTGTTAAATGGATGCTAAATATAAAAGAATGCTTCAGTATTGATAGCAATTTATTAACGAAATATCTGTTGAGATGTGTCTAGAAATTATTAATACTTATTTTTATTTATTAATTAAAATAATAAATAAATAAAAATAAGTATACATTTATCTATATTGAGTACTAGTTGTTCCCCGCGATCTCGCCCGCGTGGAATATGGATTTCATAGGTTTTAATTTTTTTGCGCGGATCCCTAATTATTTTTCTAAAACAAAAATAGTTCAAGTTATTCCTTATATCATCAGCTATCTGCCAGTGAAAGTCCCGTCAAAATAGATCCAGCTGTTTCGGAGATTAGCTGGAACAAACAGACAGACAGACAGACCAACAGACAGATAAAAATTTTAAAAATTGTGTTTTTGTTACTATTACTTTCATATGCATTTAATAAAAATCTGTTGTTTTAACATTACAAACAGACACTTCAATTTTATTTATTTGTAGATATAGATATAAGATATTATTCATATTGGTGTCATTTTAAAGGGAATATCATGTAATATTATAATAATAAAATAATTGTCTCCAGTAAATATTATACTTTTCTTGTAAAACTCGAAATAAAAAATAAATACGATTTATTTTTATATCCCCATATGCTTTATTTTCATCCTTTATTTTTTATTTGACCAATTTTCTTTTAACAAAATTAAATTCTGAATTCGTTGAGCTTTTTGAGAATATTTTTATTTGAATGTTAGGTAGGTACCTATATTAGTTTATCAGTAGTAATCGTTTTTGTTGCGACAGTCTCGCGCGGTCGTAAAAAAAGTTACTGCGCGGACAGGTGGGACGAGAATCACTTGCGCAGCGTTGACGGTTCGGTGGATAGGTACCTACCTACTGTTATTACCTAAATACCCATAACCTACTATACAACAAAATTTGACAAACTGTCGCTGCGTCGTGGACACTAAAATGTAAACTGCCTACCTACCTGCCTAAGTACGTCGGTACTAAGGAAACAGTCTTGACGGGTCACTTGTCTTGATAAAAACATGTGTTTACATCTAGTGATATTGTGTGTATATAAAAAAAAAGTAAGAAGACAGATAAGTATTTTTGAAAACAATTTATAGGTAGGCAGAACTAATTACAATTATTATCTAAATATTATAAATGCGAAAGTTTGGATAGATGTATGTTACTCAATCACGCCAGAACAGCTGAAGGGATCTGGATGATATTTAGCTCAGAGATAGGTTATACCTAGTCTGGAATAACACATTTGATACCGTTTATTCAGGTATTTCGTTCCTGTGGGATAATTTTCGAGTTCACGCGTTTGAAGCCGCTGGCAACAGCTAGTACGGATATAAACTGCGATGACTGTTCCAGTTCATACTTCGGCGTCGTGAACTCTTGAGTGATCGCTGCATGACCACCCCGGGGAAAACTAAACATAATAAAATAAGCAATCTATATTAGGTATCTATACAGCCATAGAGGTATAGTATAAAGCGATAACGCAGCGCCTAATAATTTAGTACGAGTGCTGCTGCAGAGATAGAGTATTGCTGCAATTGTTTAGTTTGTAGAAGAACAGTTGGGTGCTGTGAACATGTTATGACGCTTGTGTGGTATCTTGGGTGGGCCAGGCACCAGCCGACAATACCAGCACCTGCAGCATTCCTTGATGCTGTAGTTGTAAGAGAGGATGATTAATAAAAAGTAATTTTCTCTTTTTTTATAGAAATAAGGTGACAAACGAGCACACAGTCACAAAAAGATGCAGGTAAGTGGATCCTGTGGCCCATAGATATCTACATTTATCTTCAATTGAAAATCAAAATGTTGATGTGTTACCAGCCCTGAGGACTGAGATAGAATGCCTTGTTACCATTAAAAAGAGTCTCCGGTTCTCTATACTCACCATTCGAAACACAGCAGCATTAAGCTGCTATTTTAGTTTGGTTTCTATCATGGGCATAGCATCGATATGAGGTTGATCCACCTGCATCTTTTTTATATGATATATTACCATCAAGTGATGATATTGAAAATACAGAATGATGATTATAACCTTAATGCGTATTAATATTGTTATATTAATGATGATTTTGGCATAGTTGCTACACTTGTGGCAACCAAATTTTTTTGTGGTATTCTATAGGAAGATGCCGTTGCACATCTCCTGATATTTTTATTTTACTCTGTCGACTTTTACAACACCATATGGGACGGGGTGGCAATTCACGAAAGGCCTGTGTAATATTTTACATTATATATTTAGTTTAGGAGGCCTATGTTGAGCAGTGGACTGTCGCAATGATGATTAATAATGATCAATTAAAATTGTAATGTTGTTTATTTTACCTATTTCAATTTTACTGTGTGCTTTTATTTTCTGTTATATATTATGTTATATGTGTAATTTATAAATAAACGCCGAGCAAAGTTGAATTTAATGCTCTGGCACCCTTTTTTATCTCTTTTAATTCACAATCTCCTTATGATTTATAATTATATAAATGGGTAAGTATCTCTAGACATTATATTTTAATGATGTTTGGAATTTATACTTGCTAATAAATGAATACTTTAATAAACAAAGGGCCCACACTGCACCTATCTACTGTGTTATTTTTAAGAAAGGACTTATAAAATGCCGACGATTTTTAGAATAATAAATGCAGTGATATTATACATGATGTTTGGGATTTATAGGACAGATGTAGGGTGCGCTTTGAGAGATGCCCTATTATTGGGTGATAAATAGTTGTATGGTTTCACCACATATTTTTATTTAGCAAACACTGCAACAAGCTTTAAGTCGCATGTATGAAGTTATATTATTCGCACTAGGACCATATGGATTCAACAGGAAAGGTCCTATTATAGTGAACATGTCAGGTTTCACAGAGGGTATCGAATCGAAGGACAGTTGGGTGATGTGCACATGTTATGACGCTTGTGTGGTACCTTGGGTGGGCCAGGCATCAGCCGACAATATCGCCAGTGCCAACATCACTCCTTGATCTTGTAGATATAAGAGAGGATGATGAATAAAAAGTAATTTTGTCTAGCCTACTTGTTTCATTAAAGTACTCCTAAATTATAAATTCTATCATTACACTTCATTTATTCCCTTAACCTACCATTACTCGATTTTTCAATACATATGCAACTTTAGTATTGTAGACTGAAAGACAGTAGTTATCTAGCGACTAACTCTTCAGCTAGAATTAAAATGGTCAAACTACAAAAAAGCCTTGAAATCTTTTAGGAAAGACTTCGTGTGATAGTAATTACGCCATCCTTGTTTTTTACACTACATACTGTGCAAGCTAGTGCAATACATGTAGGTGTAGTTTTTATTGAATTAATGGTCATAATTTGTTGTCGAAACGATTTGACATCGAACTTTAGGGAGTATGGTGCACATACGTAGGGTGCGCTCTGAGAGATGTTCTATTATTGGGTAAATAATTATTTTAACTACACTATTAGGCTACGTTGCAGTCGGATAAAGCGTCCAAGCAAGGTTTTTCGTTAAAAATCAAAGTGTACAATAAATTGCCTTAAGAAATAACAAGACTTCGTTTCGACAAGTGACAAAAACATAATTTATGAATCACGCTTTCTATAATATAGAAGAATATATGAAATGTTCATTTTCTGACTTGCTTGACATGTAAAAATAAGTGCAGCTCCTATAGAAATTTGGCCATCCTCCTTTGCTTTGTCACTCTTTCCTCATTCATTCTTTTTACTTGACCAAACCAGCGAAGCATTCCTTTCTTAATCCTGGTCACAACATCATCTTGCATACCACATTTATCTCTTATCACGCAATTTCTCACCCTGTCATTCAGATTCAACCCTAACATACTCCTTAAAGACCGCATTTCTGTAGCATTTATTCTACTTTCGTGCTTCTTCTGCCACACCCAGCTTTCACTACCATACATTAAAGTAAGGGACTAACACAGCATTATGAATTACCATACGTGCCTTTTTTGATACATTCTGGTTTTTCACAATAGAGTGTACTGCCCCATTCACTCTATTCCCTGCCTTTACTCGTCGTTCTATATCCTTATCATATCTACCATCCCTGCTAAATACACATCCCAAATACACAAACTCATCCACTTGCTCAATTAACTCTCCTTCTATTCTTATTTCACATACCGTTTTGCTTTCCTCTCTTTCAAAAACCATCACTTTCGTCTTACTTGCGTTCACTTTCATTCCCCTTTCTTTTAATGCCCAGTTCATTAATGTAACCATCATTTGCAACTCAGCCGCCGACGACGCAAATATGACTTGATCATCGGCATATAAAAGGCATTTGACAGTTAACTCGCCCATTCTTAACCCACGTTCTTCATCTTTCAAAGTTTGCAAACACCTGTCCATAAATAGGTTGAACAGCCAAGGGGAGGCCACACAGCCCTGTCTGACACCTTTTCGGATGCTAAACCAGTCTGAGTAGACCCCATTGATCCTGACACAAGCACTAGAATCCCTATAAAGAGACCTCAACGCCGGTATCAAACCAGCGCTCAAACCATATGAGTTCAGTGTTTGCCATAACACATTCCTATCCACTCTGTCATAAGCCTTTTCCAAGTCCATGAACGCATAAAAACTTTCTGGTTTTTAGCCAAAAACTTCTCCGCAATCATGCGCATGGAAAATTATGTTGGAAAAAATGCACTTGATCTGTACACCCCATACCCTTTCGAAAACCCGCTTGCACATCCCAAATTTTTCCATCAGTTTCTTTCATAACTCTTTCAATTAACACCTTAGCATACAGTTTACCCACAATACTAAGCAAGCTGATACCACGGTAGTTTTTGCAGTCCTGCTGTGACCCTTTTCTTTTATATATTGGTACTATAACTGCTTTACACCAGTCATCCGGTACCCTTTTTAATTCCCAACACAAATTAAACAAGGTGTACAGCAGGCCTGCCACCACTCCCTCTCCAGCCCTTAGCATCTCGGGTGATACTCTATCATGTCCAGCTGCCTTACCTGCTTTCATGCTTTTCATTGCTTTCATTATTTCATCTACACTTATCTCCATACCCCTTTCCACTTCTTTCGGAATTTCTTGTTCATTTAATTCAGACGACTCTTCACTCATAAACACGCTTTCAAAGTATTCCTTCCATCTGTTTAAATTCGAAACTTCATCATTCAGAATACATCCATTCTCGTCTCTTATAGCATAAATTATAGGCTGTTTTGTATTTCCCCTGGCAGTTCTTACGAGTTTCCAGAACATTTTTATGTTAGCCTGGAAATTATCAGATATTCTTCTATCATTCTTATCCGTTCTTTCTTTCTTTTTCCTTTCAACTACTTCTTTTACTCTCTTATTTAGACGTCTAAAATCTGCCTTTTTTCTTTCAATCTCATCATTCATACCACCAGAATTACCAGCATTAGTTGCTAGTAAATCTAACCATGCTTTCTTCTTTGATTCAACTTCCACCCATACCTCATCATCCCACCACAACGTATTCCTTTTCCTTTCATTTGTTCTCTTACTTACACCACATACTTCGGTGGCTGCATCCACCAAACCTTTCTTAATATTATCCCACACAGTATTCAAGTCTAAATCATTCATACACAACTCATTCAAACACCTAATATTTTCTCTCAGTCTGCATTTATACTTCTCTTTCACATCTTCATCTTGTAACTTCTCTATTCTTACACGCTGTAACGCAGTGGTAGACACAGATGTCCGATGCCGCCAACGCTTGAAAAGACCATTAATTCGCCATAAGACCAAGTAATGATCCGTCCCTACGTTGGACCCCCGGTAAACCCTTGTATCTACGACTGCGCTCCTCATTCTTTCATCAACAATTACGAAATCTATCATCACCTCTTTCCCATGTATACATATGAATCTTCTTATGACGAAAAAAAGTATTGGTCACAAAGAGATTCTTTTCCACATATACGGTGAGGAGGTCTTCACCATTCTCATTTATACTTTCATCACCAAACGTTCCCAATATCCTTTCATAACCAGACCTCTTCACCCCAACCCTTTCATTAAAGTCTCCTAACATAATAATATTTTCATTTTCCTTACATTTTGTCAACACCATCCTTACCATGTCCCAAAACTGCTCTCGGATGTAAGTGGGCTTAGACATGTCTGGGGCGTACACCCCTAGCAAGAACAGCTTCTTTAAGCCCACTTTCATTCGTATCCATAGCAGCCTCGGGCTTACACATTCATACTCTTTCACACATTGACCCATTCTTTCTGAAAGGATGAAACGACTCCCTGGCATGCCCGTTCGGTCTCGTCTACACCAGACCAATACGCGGTACACGTGCCATGTGCAGTGGCATCCTTTCCCTTTAGTTTCGTCTCATTTACACATACACATCTATTGTCATTCATCATTTCGCTTACTTTATCCATCTTATCATTCATTCCACCACATACATTCAGCGTAGCCAGATGGGTTTCCGCATTCCACTTTTCGCCCCTCCGGGAGACAGAACGTGACGGGTGGCGAACCTCGACGCCGTTTTTTCTCCCGGAGATTCTTCGCACCCCTGCCCCATCAAAGGGGCGCCCGGAACTCGGGGCCATTTCTTTTTTTTTTTTTTTTCCATTTATTGTGACACAAACAGTCATTAAAAAGAAAGTACAATATTATAACATTACATAATTAATAGACAACGAGTGCCGAAGAAATACATTAGAATAACATTTCAGTTTAGCTTGTTGAAAGATTTACCCATGTTAGTTGAAGCTGAGTAGTAAATTTATCTTTATGTAACAACAGTACAGTAAAGCTTAAAATAGGTAACTTAATTAAAGTTGAAAAACATACATTTTTAAGGGACAATAATTAATACATCGTAGAGATTACCGAATGTTACGCTGTCAAGTATTCATCTGAATAACTCTTAAAGATACTTCGTTTAAGACTTTTTAAGGAGCAACTAAAGAGATCGAGATTTACAAATTCTTTATTGTATAATTTTAACGAACGGGAGATAAAGCAGTTTTGTGTATATTTTTTTCGAAGTGTAGGTGGTACGAATGTTTGAAATACACGTTGAGGGCGAGCGGGCAGACGAAAGTTACTTTTAATGTTTATTTTGGCTAATAAAGGAGAGCAGTCAATTTTATTATTTAGAATTTTATACAAGAAAATGATATCGAAATATTTACGGCGATCACTGAGACTCAACATTTTATGTTTATGAAGGGAGTTAATATACGGTTCGCCATAAAGGTCACAGCGGTAATTTAAAATCTTAATAAATGTTTTTTGGACCTTTTCAATTCTATCAATATGGTTTTTATAAAATGGACACCACACTATACAGCCGAAGTCAAGAATGGATCTTACAAATGAGAAGTAAAGGATTTTAAGAGTGATAGTCTTATTGAATGGTTTAGTTATTCTATTAATGAAACCAAGGCTTCTAAAAGCTCTTTTTATAGCTAAATCTATGTGGTCATTGAAAGAAAGCTGATCGTCCATGTTGATGCCCAAGTCACGAATGTTTCTAACACGACTAAGAGCCTTCCCAAAAAGAGTATAATTATAAGTTAAGAGGTTTGATTTTCTTGAGTAATTTATTATAAGACATTTATCTGCATTGAGGTACAAGTGATTACTTTCACAATAATTACATAAGCTCTCAATATCCGATTGTAGTTTGTGGCAATCTTCAATAGAATTTATTGTCCTGAAAAGTTTGGTGTCATCTGCATACAATAGATGATGGCTGTTATGTAAGACATCACCTATGTCATTGATGTACAAGGAAAAAAGCACAGGGCCCAGATGAGAGCCTTGTGGGACCCCCAGAAGGGGCCACAAGAAAGGACGAGCAGTAACCATTCAAACAGACTGCCTGACTGCGATTTCGTATATATGATTCGATCCATCTAAGCAGACTTCCATGCACTCCTAATCTCCAAAGCTTTTTTGGAAGTATGTCATGGTTAATTTTGTCAAAAGCTTTGGAGAAGTCGGTGTACACGACATCAACCTGGGTGTTATTATCCATTGCATTAAGAAGGAAGTCTGTAAACATGACCATATTGGTGTCCACACTGCGCGATTTCATAAAGCCATGTTGATTTTCATCGATATGATTACGCACAACATATGACAATTGATTAGTTACAATCTTCTCAAAAATTTTACTAAGGACACATAACTTAGAAATTGGCCGATATTGAGTAATTTGATCTTTTTTGTGAGTTCTTTGGTATTGGAGTAATGAGAGCCCGTTTCCATACACTAGGAAACATTCCAGTTTTCATAGATAGTCGAAAAATATTAGATATCGGTTTTAACAACTCTTTAGCACAACGCAATATAATCACTGGGTGCACTCCATCCGGCCCGGCACCTTTATTTATATTGACATTCTCTAGTTCTTTAATAATGATGTCATCACTTAAGTAAATTGTATTTATGGATATGAGCGGATCAGTATTTAAATTATTATCTAATTTACTATTATTATAATTGGTGGACGGCCTAACAAAAACAGATTGAAAGTAATGGTTAAAAGCATCGCAAATGTCGTTACCGTCAGACAGGGTCTCACCTTTGTAAGTCATTTTTTGAGGGATGGTACCAGTCATTCTCTTCGATTTGACGTAAGACCAAAAGAATTTAGCATTAGATTCAATTTTCTGTTCAGAGAGGGTAATGAAATTTGAGTAACATTCACTTTCCATCTTGCGCAGTTTCGATCTTAGCATAGAAAATGTATTGTAGTCTGCTTCATTATGATAAGTTTTCCATTTTTTATGGTATTTGCGTTTTTCTTTATCGAGTTTAATAAGGGGACGATTGTACCACGGGGGATATCTACTTGTATCGTGTACAATGCGGGATGGTACATGTTTATCTATAAGACTATTAAGAATTTCATAAAAATATTTAACTCTATCCTCAACGTCAGGCATAGTACAAAATTTTGCGTCCCAGTCTACGGAGACTAATCCCTTTCTAATACTATCAAAATCTGACCGAAAGAACAATTTTTTGTTTATTGTGTTGGTTTTGAGGGATTTGTGTAAGTGAAGAGGAAGTTCAATACATAAAGATTTATGATGGGCATCTTCAGCTATTAAGGGACTGTCACAGGCCCGTAAACAGCAAGCAGTCGTGCAAAAAACTAAGTCAAGTAGTCTGTTATTTACGTTAAATTCATAATTAAATTGTGATAATAGGGAAAGGTTCATGAAATCGCTAGTGAGGGCTATTAATGGATCATTACTTGTTCTTATGTTCATGCTACCTATGTCGTCATCATAAAACCACTCTGCATGTGACACATTAAAGTCACCTAAAATAAGAAATAAATCGTTAGGATTTGTGTTAATTAGATCACTAGTTCTATCGTAGAATGATGCTAGTAAAGATTCGTGTCGGACGCCGTGAGGTATATAGGTACAGGCAAGGTGTAAATACGATACCGCGTTCGCAACGTCGTCAGTAGGTATAGGCCGGGTGCGCAACGGAATGCTCACCCACAGCTCGTCGGCGGGCGGCGGGGCGCACCAGCGCGTGCGCAAGCTTGGACACAGCTCGCGACTCACTGCTATTATGACGCCACCGCCACGCGTGCATTGAGTGGAAAAAGAGTCTCGATCGCATCTAAATACCTCGAAGCGCTCATCAAAAAATTCAGAATTGAAAAATCCTTCATTTAGCCATGACTCAGTGATACATATCACATCAAAATTACAATTTAGAATGCTTTTAAGAAAGTCGTGAGATTTAGTTCGCAAGCCCCTAACGTTTTGATAATAAATTGATATTGTTTTACGAGTAGCCATTTCATAAAATTAGGTTATTTATTATAGAAAATAATAGAAAAACAATGTTACATTCGTACCACATTATTTTAATATTTTTTTTGGTGCTTATTAAGAGGGTAGATAGGTATTTCAATTCACAGTAATTATTATTTTGAATCTCCCTATATCCTGTAGTGACACCTATAGAATGTTTATTTTTTGATTTAATTAGCAATTTATGGATTTTAAAGAAATTATAGTTATCAGATATTTGTTCGTTAAAAAGTAAATAATAGCACATAAATAGATATTCACAGCGCAATGATGCATGCTTATATTGACTATCGTATACAGCGTCAAGAGTTATAAAACTAAATACAGTACAACGGCTCAAATGTAATAAACACATAAATGCAAACAAAAAAATCGACACAATGTTAACAAAGTATACCTTATCAATAAGTAGTCATATTTTGTTTAAATCGTGTTCATTGGATATTTGTATTATTTTAGATGTATCCGATTTGCGCAAAAACATTTTACAATCCCGTGACCAAATATACTTATAATGGAATGGATTCTTTTATTTTCTGACTCATGGTGCGAACAAGGGATGGTGGTAGATTTTACGCCGCTACCACACGGCGGGAAGCCGAGTCTATTTTTTCGGCTTGGTCGCTCGTTTAGCACCATACGGGGGACACGTGTAGGGTGGGCCTAAGGTTTGGAGGTCGAAGCCTACGGACGCGAGCGACTCATCCCCCATTAATTATAGAAAGACACAAATTAAGAATTCAAATTGAGATGCGAGTGTTTCGGGTGAGAGTGTATGACGGACTGACTGGTATTGCTAATATTGGAATAAGAAAGTACTGGGAGTGCTGACGGTGTACTTTGTGTCAGCGGATCCCTAGTAAAGGAGATCTGTAACAGATCATTCGGCGGTATTTACAATCGAAAGTAAAAAGTTTATTACGTTGTTTAGTTTTCATAAAATTGATGGATAAAAATATTCTTTCCACATTTGCAGATGAGTGTGGCCAACTCAAAACTTTGAATACATAAAAACAAACTTTTTAAACATGCGTTAGCCATCTCCAAATTTTATGCTATTCACTCTTGTCCAAAATTATTCTGTTTTTTCAACGACTCATTTTTTTTCGATTTTCAATTTGTTTCGTATTTCGAAGCAAACGCCATATTCTGTATCAATTTTTTGATAACTATTGCTCACTAACAAATCGGGGATTGTCTACAAATTGGTACTATTGTCGCAAGTTCACCTTTTTTTTATATTCTCCGGAGAGAATGCCCCTAAATCTTTTAATAGATTATTTTTAAGCACAAATATTTGTGTGATTTAAGCACTTGCTTCAATAATAAATTGAATACACCTTTTTTGTTTGGAACAAGTGTATTTTTCCGTATTGTATGTTTTATCTGTAATCAAAGTGAGGGTAAATGGCATTTTCTCTGCAATAGACATCTTTGATATTAACAAGGTATGTAGATTTTATAGTCGACATTTTCAAGATTGTTTTTTTCTAAATAATATTTTTTCAAAAAACAATCAAATAGAGATTTTAAGCTATTACAAACATGTGAATACAAAACATGTATTCTTGCAGATTCAGACTGCATTTCTCGATTTAATTTATTGAAAATTGCCAAAATAAAATATAAAAACTGATGAAAGAGTATTTCTATCAAGTTGTTTAATTTACTCAATATGTTCGTAGCTGTAGTGACATCATCATTCAGGGAAGCACCAATAAAAATAATTTTATAGCCTGATATTGCTCCAAAACTCTTGATTTCGCTGCATAATATAAAAATGATAATTGTATATTTTATTGATGTGATTATTAAATAAAATTATATACTTGATGCTTCTATCTGCAAGAAAACTGGCTATTCAATTGCATAACTTCTCGGGAAGCCTATAGAAAAGAAGCTACGTAAGAAGCGCTTTGTGCCAAACCCGCAGTGCTATTATGTAAAAATGAGCAATTAACAGTAATCGCCCAGTGACCGCGCAGTAGACAAACGATCAATCGCTTTGTTTAAAAAACTTTCGTATAACGTAAATGATCACTTGCTAATCGTCCGCTGTGCACTTATCGCGACGACACTAACGCCAATAGCAATTTGGTAGTAAAAGCTAGAAGTATTTGATGTCAATGGGATGTTAATTAAACAAATGGTTAGAATTGCGCAAAATTTTAAAAGTATCGTAGTAACCTACTCGATACAAGGTATCGAATCAAAAGTATGGATTTTAATAAAAGTATCGGCTTTTTCCACAGGGTATTTATTTTCATAAGAACAGACCTAGTCGATTATAATCTCATCAGTTATTTAATTTTACTTACCTCTGAGTATGTATTTTAAATGTTTTGTTTAGTTAGAAGTATTACCGCTAGATTTCATAGCTTTAAAACAAATTTTAATATCGTTGAATTTTGATCAACTTTCCTAAATTATTTCTACACATCACTTTGTCCTCCGCCAGGAGGTCGCATTCTGAAGAAGCAAACCAAGCAGAGCACCTGAGTCAACAATAAATGACAATAAAATTCACTTTTATGAACTTTTTCGTTTCGACGACGGACTTAACGTAAAATATTGCCATTAACTAATTGTTTTTTTATTTTTTCTAAATCATTGCCTCTATATTACGATTTTCTCCTGTATCGTAGGGCCAGTTTACAAACATAAATTTCACAAGGACAAACATCCAGACCCGGAACAATTACTTGTAGGCCATACAAATACTTGTTCCGTGCGGGATTCGAACCCGAGGCCCTTAGCTCTGTAACTCATTGCTAAGCCACTGCACCACGGAGTCGTGTAGCTATTAATAAATATTGATAAATTTCTTAACGAAAATAGTCTAATTATTTATGACTGATAGGTAGACTAAACTTAATCAACATAAATAGACAAATGACACATTTAAATCCAAATATTTTGCATATTATATATATATATATATAATTCATCAAAATTACGAGATATTGCTACTAAATGTATTTACCTGGTCCCGCGTGCATTATTCAAATTCTAATAGGGGTTTTCCCCCAAAATCCTCACTCCATCGAGAAGGATGACTCTATACATCGGAAAAGGAAGTACTATCTACTGCCTTTTATCTGACGGTTTAGTTAAGAGACAAGAGTATCCAGTAACAAAGAAAGTATCGATACTTTGTAAAACACTCTAAAAGTATCGAGTACAAAAATACTAGGTATCGAACTGAAAGTATCGATACTACTCGGGTATCAATAGCTAGGGGTGATTGATGTTGCAGAAACGTCAATCACCCCTATCCCTATCGAGATGACATCGATGTTGACATCGATAGCTCAACATCGATGTTCAATATTTATCCTACTCAAAACATCGATGTTGGCCATCCTCGACGTTTTTTTGCACATGTATATAATAGGTTAGAATTAGATGAATAAAAAATAGTCACGTTTTTTATGGTTTTTTATCAATGTAATAAAAGAAATTAACACATTCAATGCCTTTTTAAATAAGTGATTCATTAATTGAGCCCTATTTGGTCACCCGGGGGCCGTTTTATTTTATTATCCATCCCGGCTCATAGTAACTTGTTTAGTTTCTAAGTTGTATAATCTGTACCCTTTTACATTGTCTGGGTAACCAAGTAAGATATACTTGACAGCCTTTTTGTCCCATTTAAGTCTCTTATTCTTTGGTATATGTACCATTACAGGACTACCAAACACTCTGACGTGACTTAAATCAGGTTTTCTGCATGTCCATTTCTTAAATGGTGTAATATCCTAGACCTGAAGCCGGCGTCCTATTTTTAAGGTAAACTGCCGAGTTCTCTGCCTCTGCCCAAATTTTTTTTTCTAATTTAGCCTCAAAGAGTAAGCATTTAGCACGTTCAACTATTGTCCTGTTGAAGCGCTCACAGAGGCCATTTTGCTCCGGGGTGTACGGGTTGGTCTTTTGACGAACTATCCCTTGAGTTTTCAAATAATTTTCCATCTCTTGGGAACAAAATTCTCCTCCATTATCTGTTCTGAGCACTTTAATTTTATTTCCCGTTTGGTTCTCCACCAAACTTTGGTATTGCTTAAAGTACTTCAATGCTTGATTCTTTTCTCTTAAAAAATAAACAAACGACAATCGACTGGCGTCATCAACAAAGAGAAGAAAATATCTGGCCCTGCCAAGAGATTTAGACTCCATAGGCCCACATAAATCTGAGTGCACCGTCTCTAACAGGAATTCACTCCTATGATTGGCTGATGGGAAAGGCAAGCGAGACTGCTTACCCTCACAACACACAACGCAGTTGGATTTCTGGTCTGGATCTTTATAGGATACACCATCCACTGCACCATTCTTCATTTTCTCTAAGTCACTACTGTTGATGTGCCCGAGTCGCCTATGCCACAGTCTTGCTTCTGATGTGTGTACTGCCGAAGCTGCTAACCCCACTGACTTCACTGTGTTTAGTTTGTACACCCATTATTTAAACTTGCTACTCCAATCAGCTTATTCTGCTTATTACAGATATTACAACAATTCTTTTCAAATGAAACTGTATTTCCATTTGCTATAAGCTGGCTAACAGATAGGAGGTTAGTTGTGAGGTTGGGTATGTACAACACATTTTTCACATGAATGTCAAACAGATCGTTGTTTACACATGTAGTTAATAGTGTATCGCCTGTTCACAGTTAACTGGCATAGATGTTTTATTCGCCACAACTATTTCATTTATCTCGTGTTTCCGCATATCCCGTAAACTGTAGCGGTTCGCCGTCATATGGACACTGGCACCAGAGTCAATATACCAATCTTCAGTACTGAATTCTCCATTAAGGAATGCTACACTAAAAACACCTGCTTCCTTAAGTTTCAATACAGGACATTGGTTTTTATAGTGTCCAATTTTCTTGCATTTATAACACTTTATTTGTTTACTTTCTGATGACATTTTTTTTTTGACTTCGACTTTGACGTTTGTCTTTGCTTGGAATGAACAGTGCTGCCACCTTTGGTTCGACGATTCGTCCAAAACGCTGTTTCCGGTCCACTGTTGCCAACATCACAAGACATATCAAGAAGCTTCGTTTTGATGACGTCTGCACTAATGGCCAAACCGGAGTGCTCGATCGCTATTATCATTGGCTCGAACCTTTCTGGAAGCCCGGCCAAAAGCAATGATGCAATTCACTCTTCACAGATTTCAAACCCTTTTCCCTTTAAACGCTGTGCCGTTTCAACCACTTGAGACACGTAGCTTGTCATGGATTCACTATTTTCTAAGCGGATGGATATCAATGTTCGCAGTAGACTGATTTTCCTAGTGAATCCGGTGTCATCGAATAGCTGCTGTAACTTGTTCCACAACGCGTTTACAGTTATCTCCGTCTTAATATGAGCGTACAATGAAGGGTCGATGGTCATAACCAGCTTTGCTTTATCCTTCACTTGCTCACTGTCACTCAAATCCGGTGAAATATTGTCCAAATCAACGCCTTCTAACACCATTAAGTTTTTTACTGCAAACGCCCAGTCATCATAATTTTCGCGTCCTTTCAAGTTTGGTACACTTAATAAATAACTAGATGACGACATGGTTTCCAAAAAAAAACGTAAGTTAAAACTACTTTAAACACTTATTGACTTGGAAAATGCGGGACTGGGCCCATAACCTATTAAAACACGGTAGTAGTTGTGACAAGACTGACATTTATTTTGTAAAAAGGTACAAGTCATTCTATATTACCACAGAGTAAACATGAGCATTGCCATATCACACCCAATAGAGCTAGTAGTACACATTATTTTGATAATCTATAACAAGTTTCATGCACAATCATATTCAAATAATCATCGTCCAAAAGTAACCGAAATGCTTCATATGCATTTGATGGAGCTGGAACTAATAACTCTTGAGTTTTAGTAAAATCTATGATCTTCAATGTACCATCGGAAGTCCAATACGAAGTGGCTCCTTGTTGAGATGGCTGCTGGTTCTCAGGTTGTGAAGGTTCACGTCTAGCGGAAAGTGTCGGCGGCGTAGGGGAACTGGCAACGTTTTCATTACGAAGTGTGGGGATTTCCTGAATTGACAAGTTTGGAGTGGGAGCCGATGACCTTAGTAACGATACAGATGGTGTTGTATCAACGTCTACCAATAAATTGTCAGGAATGTCAGGATACATGCCATAATCTTGTATCACATCCGGCGAGTTAGGGTTATCCCTTTCTGTCGATATTTGACGAGAAGGCATCACTTCATTGCTACCCGCCTGATTTTTTGGGGGTATTTATGTGACAGTTTTAAAGGGTCACGGCTCACTGCAAGTCTATTTTTGCAAGACTTGCTCGAAGCAAAAATGCTCTCATCACTGGATTCCGTCTCTTCTTCCTCTTCCCATTCCTTATCCCCATCACTACACTGCGAGAAAACTTCTTCCTCACTAGAGCAATCACATTCATCAGAAAAAAAATTTGTGCGGCGTTTTTTAGCACGAGAAGTCAGTATACTTGTTTTACTAGAGCGCTTTGAAGGCCCGGGCTTATCGCTCATTTTGCGCGAAAATTGTATATTTTCAAAGGCTCATATAATAAGAACCGGTCACACAAATAAAAATCCGAAAACGGTTTTCGCAAGTTCTTGAATTCGAGCGTATGGCCAACTAAAAAACGTGTGCGCTTCGCAAGAGCCGATGGAATACTAACGCATGCAAAATGTACGGGCGCGAGCCACGGCGCCGTTTAGCCAGCCCCCGTACCACTCCACGGCGCCGTGTGTTCGGCCGCACACAACTTCACGGCGCCGTGTAATTGGCACTGTATGTGTTAACAAATAATTTAGTGAAAAACAATAATAAAAAAATTTAAAGAAGTTAATAAATGTCTACTTCATTTGTTATATATGCCAATATTTTTTCCGATTGATTGAAGAAATAATAATTTTGATAAAGAAGTACCTTTCAATCTGTTTCTCTGTTGATAAAGCGTTGAGCCAGCTTTTGAAAATAACCGCTCGGAAGGCGTTAATGTAGCGATATCGATGGACAAATATCTCATCGCAAATTTTTTTTTAATTTTGGATAAGTAGAACCAATAACATTGTGCCATACATGCATTGGATCATATTTTAGATCAACCACCGAATTTTTTAAAAAATAACTTAATGCCCTCAGAGCATTTCCAGCTCTCTCTGCGAAGGTTGCTAAAAGAAAGGATGCTATTTTTTTTTCTTGTACGAGTTTATAGTGGTCGTTCCACAGATTAAACTCCTCTGGTTCATTGCGTTCCAATTCAATTTCGTCACGATTCTCTTCTTCTTATGTTACCTGTAGCTCTGCAGTGGTTATGAATTCCATTACATTTCTAATTGTTTTAGTTTAGAAATGTAATTTTTTAAAACGGGTATCCAACAGAGTTGAAATGGCAAGTATTGTCACATGATCAGAAGGCAACAAACGTCGTTCTATTTCAAGTAATACGTTATTATTGAGATTTTCTCCGGTGGCACTTTTAGGCTGTAAGCTGTTGATTTCTAAATTCAACATTCATGTTAAGGGAATTACTTTACTACTTGTCACAAAATTTTCTCCACATACTTCCCGAATCGTGACTTCTATAATAATAATAAATAAATAAATTTTATTTCGTTTTTAAAAGTAAAAACTAATAGATTGGAACCTCCATTTAAGCAAATAATTCTTGTGTTTGGAGGGTCCGTCCTTCCATTACTATATCCATGTTACAAGGCAGTATGGGTAAACTTAAGTATGTAAATACTGTATGGTATGTGAGTGAAAGATTATCTATTTATGTATACGCATGTGTGTGTGTGTGTGTTGTGTGTGTGTGTGTGTGTGTCTGTGCTAGCGTGAATTAAAATGAGTGTGTGTGATTAGAATGTCTAAGTGTCTGAATCTGAAAAAATCATGTAACATGATCCAGAAGCCTCTCAGTTTCGTCACATGTCTTATGTTGAATCCATTTCAACAAAAGTTTTTAACAGTTGTGATATGTTTTGTCATATATATATTTGTTTATTTTATTATAAAGAAAGGCAGAACGCAATATATATTGTTTGCTTGCAAATGTGGTTTTAGTTCTATACGTCTGGGCAACCATATTTCTACGTCGTTTATTTAAATGGCGTGGATCATAAGATAATGATTTGTGAGTATTGGGGATTGTCCAGAATATATACAACTTCCTGACAGAGAGTAAACCACTGATACGATATAGAAGATAATCGAAAAACTGTTCTAACAGCGTACCATGGCTTTGTGGCTTCGACCCTGCCATATGGTATCATATTTTGGGGACTATCAACATACAGGGAATTAATTATGATCCCATATATAGCTCAAATACACTCAAAAACATATAATATGGGATCTCTTAAGATATTAACATTACCCTGTATTTATATACTAGAATCGTGTATGTTTGTAAAGTGTAATCCGGAACTTTTTAATATAAGAGTACAACCATCTTCGGTTAACCTTCGTTCTCGGAAACAAAAAATCCAGACAAATTTATGTAAAACTGCCATTATGAAAAAAGTGTTGTTGAAATGGCCCCTAAATTGTATAATAAATTACCTGATCACATAAAATGTTATAATGTCCAAAAATTGAAATCGATACTCAGTAAATTTCTTATATAAAATTTTTATTATAATTTCAATGAATATCTATTTACTAATAATTTAAATATGTAATTTAGTAATATTATTTTGACTCTACTTAATTTAATTGTTATTTTGATTTGTTTTTCATATATATTTCATTTTATGATATATGGATATATAAATTCGTATGCTGTTAAAGCATTTCAAGGAGGTACTATAAAATTATAACATTGTCAACCTTGTTACCTGTGGAAACAAATAAAATGATTGATTGATTGAAAAGCGTCTCTTCTTAAAGTTCTATAAGTCGCAGAATTTCACATTGATTTAGTGGTTAAATCCCGTTTTTATAAAGAACATTTCTTTTCAAGTTCGATTAAACATATGCTGAAACGACATCAATAATATCGTCAGCACTACAAAGAATTGAATTGAAAGGTTTCAAGGAATTGACTACACAGACTCTATGGGTTCACAGTTATTGGGTAATTCAATCAGACTTGGACATAAGAAGGTTCAGCTTTTCGAAACCACTATATACTTCAAATTTGTGTGCAAAACCATAAATGCTACGAATTAAAAATAATTTGACGCCCCATTTGTTCAGTTTATTTGGTAAATACTGCTTCATGTAATGACTCATTTTGATAGCATACAATTGCTGAAATCAATAGAAAACCGTTGTTCTAAAGGAACTGTCTCAAATCTGTCACTAAAGACATCTAACAAAGGCTGAAATCTTGAAGCAAACCCAAATGATTCCTCTAATGCCTCTCTTCATCCAGTTCTTCTTCATCAGATGTTTCTACACCATCTTCTGAGTCATCAAAGTACTCAAGTATGCTTCTATGTGCCGATCTGATAGCTGCATCGACATACTTAACAAACAAACAAACAAAACCGTTACTAATTAGATTTAATACTGAAATAAAATCGATAAACTTTATTCTCAATAACTCTTTGAAATATGTATCAATGCGTAATGTTGCATATATGAAACAAATTTAATTTACTTCATATTTGCAGAATTTTTAATTTATTTGAAATACTGTTATATGTCCTTTTTACAGTAACATATTTACTATCAAATTGTAATTAAATAATTTTAACTTACCTCGGAAAACTTTAAGAAATAACAACAAAAACTAATTGGAGAAAAATCTTTTTTTTGGCGTCCACGAAAACCCACAGTAAACTGACAATAATTGAAACATTTGAATGACAGTGACAAATCAACTATCAATAAATTATGAAGGAGACCATAGTTTTTGATAATATTCGTTAGAAAATTAAATTTCGTTCAGTAATTTTGTTTAAAACCGTTCGAGAATTTGTTGCAATTAGCGAATTTAAGGGTTAAAGTTTATTTCATATAAGTATAAAACCCTATTGCGTATTTTGCCTTAAAACAGTAAGATTCGTAAATTAGAATACGACTGCGTGGGATTATATATCGTGCCAGCTAGCCGCTCAGACTTTGTCTGCGCAATCCTCAGCTGTGAAGCAGTTTCTCGTACTATACATAGAATTCTTTGTATTTTTGTTTCAATTAGACACCTCGATTGGGGCAGATAAAATTCCAGGAACATAAATAAACATAACACAACTTAACTACATACTTTATATTACATAACGCAACTTAACTCTGCTGTAACAAATTCAGCGCTAGACGCCAAACCTTTCGAAATGCTATATTTTTCTTAATAATTACAAAACCAAAAGTGACAACGTTTTTCATGGTTAAGCAATCGACGCTCAGGACCAGTGGATATAGAGATATCTGAATATCCATTTAATGATGTAATTTAGCTTACACGTAACATTTATTTATTTCATTTCAAAGAAATACTAGAAATGTTATTTTTAACATTGCTAATATTCAATTCAATCCCCTTAACCACGTCGTCATAAAATTGTATTGTAACACCAATAAAACTCCTGCTATGCGTAGTATCAGTACAGATATTGGTTGTGAGTGCTATACTATTGTTACGAGCTTGAGGTTCGTGACAATAAAAATGGCGCTGGCGGTTGAAAAATTAGTGATGTCATTTTCTGGAAAGCTCCCCTCGCTCTCGTCTCTGACACTAGATGGCGCTAGTGTCGTCGACTTAGGCGCGTAACACTATTTAACCCTTTAATTTTTTCTTTGAAAAGGTTCTGTGTAACTTCATATTGGTCGTCTAACATTCTCCTTAAAGTGTGTCTGGAAGGAACTATACAGAGGAGCAGCTACTGTCATTAGGTTTAAATATCCTTCATTTTCTACTATTTGGAAAGGCTGTGAATCCTTGCAAATCATGTCGTACAAGATGGAATTTGTTATCCTAATTCCTTTCGCACCATTTTCTTCGAATTCAATAACGTTCCGAAAACTGTCATTTAGAGTTGGCTGGTATGATTTTTTAAAACTAGATTGTGTATTAATACTAATGCCACTGAACTATCATAAGAACTACAATCAGTTTCATGTGAATATATTTCAGGATCTAAAGCAGTGCTAAAGGAAGCCAACACAGCAGGACTACAGGAAGCTTGAGCTGTGGGTTTTTGTATTAATACGTCTTTATCTATACTATCCTTACTTTTCTGTTTCCCCAGTAATAACTCATGCAACTTTTCGATGTACAGTTTTAAGTTTGTAGTGTTAACACAAGTTTTGAAAACTTGAGCATGTGCGACATTTTGCTTTACCATTGCTAATTTTTTCAAAAAATTCTCAAAATCTACTTTTCGGAGGCATCGCAGCAGTGTTAACCTTAAAAATATAACAATTTAGTTTTTTTCTTAAATCCTAGAAATACCAGAAACATATAGTAACTAAAGATCTAGTAAGAACATGGAAAATGCTTTTTAACTTTACGACATTTTAGTGTTGCTATTTTGACCTTTAAGTGCTGTGATATGAACACTCGCAAGTCTCGTATGAAAAAATTTACAATGGGACCTAATTTACGATTGAGAAGTAGTTTTCATATTAACCACATGTATCACGAATTAAATAAATATATAAAAATCGCGAACGAAAAAAATATAATAGATTATAGAAAAAACATTAACAAACAAAATAATATACTTTTCCGTCACCTTTGTTCACAATTTTTAATCAGGCAGTCCAAAACGACGGTATCCATAGCCCTTCATAAAATGCGCAGTCGCATATATCACAAACTAATACACCATCATCATCATCATTACAACCCTTCACAATTCCGCTGCTGAACATAGGCTCCCCCAAGTAATGCCACAAAGCACGGTCCTGAGCCACCTGCATCCATCGACTTTCTGCATGCCTTACCAAGTCGTCACTCCATCTAGTGGGGGAGTTGCCCTACACTACGCCTACCGGTACGAGGCTGCCACTCGAGAACCTTTTTCCCAATCGGTTATCGGTTCTTCGAGCTATATGGCCGGCTCATTGCCACTTCAGCTTACTAATCGGTCGGGCTATGTCGGTCACTTTGGTTCTACTGCGGATATCCTCATTTCTGAGTTTATCAAAAAACTCAGAGCATACACCTAACCTATTATATAACCTCTCCATAGCTCGCTGAGCGACCTTGATTGTCCTCATATGTGACCAGCAGTAAAGGAACACGTCTCAAATCCGTAAGTCATCACATGCAACACGCACTGGTTGTACAATCTAGTTTTCAGAGTTTGAGGTACACCTGACGAGAAGATGTGTCGTAATTTCCCGAACGCTGCCCAGCCGTGTTGAATTCATCGATTGACCTCGTGGTCAAAGTGGGACTTACCTATTCGGACTGTTTGTCCCAGGTAAACGTACTCGTCAACAACTTCTAGCATAGTGCTCTCAACAACTACCGGCGTAGGTGTGACATGGACATTAAACATGATCTTTGTTTTGTCCATGTTCATCTTAAGACCTATCCGTTGGGAGCCACCATTGAGGTCATTGAGCATAGTGCTTAGGTCCTCCATCGATTCTGTCATAAAGACTATATCGTCGGCAAATCGAAGGTGAGTGATGTACCCGCCATTGATGTTAATACCGTATCCTTTCCATCCTTTTTGACCACGGGAACAATAGGTGTGGCCCAGTTGGAGCGGTTCACGGGAGTCAGGATGTCGTGGCGCACCATGTGATGCAGCGCGCGTTCCACGGGTGCCCGCAGTGCGTACGCCACGGGCCGCGCATGTGGATGCGCACTGTGCCGCCCGAGAATCGCCCAGACCGTCCGCAAACACTTCACAGTATCTGGAACTGAAAGCGTCCAAACTGAATTCTTCATTTACATTATTTACACAATTAAATTTGGAAAGTTGTACATTCAGCTCTTTTAACTATTGCCTACACAGTAGCGGAGTATTAGCGCCCTCTAATACACACGAGTTCAAATATTTCCTCTTATCATTGTACAAAACTAGTTTTATTACACCAACGGATCGAATTTACTTTCCGGTATAGTATCTTAACTTCAAGTTAGATTGCTTAATCTCTAAATCTTTAAATAACTTTAAATGAAGTTCGTAACTTATGCAAGACACTGCACTATCAAATGCCAAAATTGTCACATTTCAAAGCTATATTTTTGCCGTGTATATTAATCATTATCATGATGATATCACATCAATCTTTATATATAAAAAAAAAAATATATATATATAAAACAAAGACGGGTTTGTTACAACACTTATAACTCGAGATCGGCTGGATCAATTTTCATGGTTTTTGTTTCGTTGGATTTGTCTCCGCCCTGAATAGCAGAATACATTTTAAAAACAATGAAAACTTGACGAATACATAATTATGAAAATGAATCATTTTCCATTTAATTATGTTCCTTTGTTTCGTACCTGTCAAACATTTGTTTTCCTCCTGTCATCCTGTCAAATACTGTGATTGACATTTATGCATACGTTCAGAAATGTATTTTGTGTAAACTATTTAAAAAGGGTAAATAAACTTTTGTCTGTATTTTTTTAATCAATTAAAAAGGTTGAAAAGTGTATTAAGCATATTTAAATAGAAGTTCCTCAAATATTTATGCCTCCGTTCAGAAATAATGACAAATTGTTAAAATTTACGCGTACGTTCATAACTTTATTTTGCGTAAATTAAAGTTTCTATTTTCGAAAACAATTTCTAAGATTTATTATTTAAGTTATCGAAAGCGTAAATGTCTTTTTATGTTGTCTATGATTTTCTAAGATATATAATTACAAAGGTTAAAAAGTGCAGTATCCAAAGTAGTAGTCTATGATCTAAACTATTGTCAATCACTGTCTATGTCACGGAAGTTCAGCTACTGTTATATTTGTTTGTTTTGTGTGGTTTTGTGCGAGTACATATTCAGTATTAGTATTAGTAACAATGCCACGTCCTAGAAGATCTAATCTTTCCCAGCGAAGCCGTACTGCAATTAGGCAACGGAACATCGCGAGTCAATTATCTGATGAAGAACGAGACATTGCACGAGAAGAGCGCCGCGTTAGTATGGAGCGAAGAAGGGCTTTAATTCGTGCCACTCAAACACAAGAGGAAAGAGAGGCAGCCCGTGAAACGGCTAGGTTAGAAACGAGAAATCATCGAGCTTATCGTACAGATCAACAGAGGGATAATCTTCGACGTGCAAGAAGAAATGGTTCAAGCAAAAGTTGATATTGAATCGAGCAGCGTTTCTATATGATTGCACCATTGACTACAGCTTGCATCGTTTAGTTTGCATTGGTCCAATGGACGTTGTTTGCCAGCATTGTGGCGCATTGAAGTTTGCTGGTGAAACGCCTGGTTTGTGCTGCCTTAGTGGTAAAGTGAAATTGCCATTATTGGTTCCGCCACCAGAGCCATTGTGTTCCTTGCTTAATGGCGAAACTCCAGAATCACGACATTTTCTAGCGAACACTCAAAAATACAATGTCTGTTTTCAAATGACTTCATTTGGGGCGGAAATTATCGAAGATCACGGATATAATGCGACATTTAAGGTAATTGCTGGAATGTAGTTTGTTAGATTTCTATATTTGTCTTTAAAATAAAAATGGCATGTTACCATTTGAAGAAAAAAAATTGTAAATCTAACTATGCCTTCGACTTTACAGATTCAAGGCCAGATTTACCATCGCATTGGATCATTGCAACCTCATGAAGATGCACAGCATAAATTCTTGCAAATATACTTCATGGGCAATATGGAAGAACAACTTGACCGGCGTCAAGGGATCAACACAGCTACAAAAAGAGCAATTCTTCAAGATCTGCAGCAACTGCTTCATGAACATAATGCATTGGTCAGGCTGTTCAAGACTGCGTTAGAGCGCATGCCAAGTGATGATTATAAAGTTTGATCAGAGCAGATAAACGACCAGCTGGAACACACAAACGCATATTTAATGCTCCAACAATTGATGAAGTGGCAATCCTGATTGTTGGTGAAAACTTAGAAACACGTGATATTGTACTTACACGACGCAATACTGGGCAACTACAAAAAATATATGAAACACACCGTTCATATGACGCATTACAATACCCGCTGATGTTTTGGCAAGGAAACGATGGATATCACTTCAATATCAAAATGATTAATCCATTGAATGGTAAGTGTCATAGTTTTCATTTTAACTTGATATACATTTTATTCTGTTTGCTTTTGGTAACCAAAAAAAGTTGTCACTCCTAATTTATCAGAGAGTAGTTGTAAGAGTCGTTAACCCTATTAGGGGTTGTTGGTTTAGAAAATATAGAACAAAACTTAGTGATGACATTCTGTTTACCCCTTCAAGGAATACAGACGTGGATTTTTCTTCTAAAATACAAATTTTACTATATTTGTTTCAGGTGAGGAAACTACCAAGAAGGTTAGTTCGATGAATTATTACGCACATCGTTTGATGATTCGTGAATATTCTGACAATTATTTGTTGCGATTTCGTCGACTGCTTCAACAATATTGCGTTGACATGTACGTTAAAATCGAAACGGAGCGCCTGACTTTCATTCGGTTGAACCAAGCTAAATTACGTTCGGAAGAGTATATCCATTTACGCGATGCAATTAGCACAGAAGGAGATGCAGAAAATGTTGGTCGATTGACTATTTTACCGGCTACATACAAAGGTAGCCCGCGTCATATGATGAATATGCGCAAGATGCAATGACAATATGTTCGTCATTATGGTCGGCCAGATCTATTCATTACATTTACATGTAATCCGAAATGGATGGATATTATTCAACTGCTGTTTCCCGGACAAACATCAAGTGATCGGCCTGACATCACCGCACGTGCTTTCAAGCAAAAAATCCGGTCACTGATGAATTACATTGTTAAGCAACACGTCTTTGGGACTACTCGATGCTGGATGTATTCAATCGAATGGCAAAGACGAGGCTTGCCGCATGCGCACATTCTAATTTGGTTAGTCGAAAGAATTCGGCCAGATCAAATAGATGGCATCATATGCGCGGAGATTCCTGATCCTGAAACCGATCCACACCTACATGAGGTTGTAATCACGAATATGATTCATGGACCGTGTGGCACCATTAACCGCCAATCACCGTGCATGTTCGACGGCAAGTGTTCCAAACGGTATCCACGAAAATTGACGGCAGAGACCATCTCCGGCAACGATGGTTATCCACTATCGGCGTCGATCGCCAGATGATAATGGTAGAACTACCACAACTAAAGTGAGAGGAAACGATTTCGTTGTCGACAACAGTTGGATTGTTCCATATTCACCACTTCTTTCCAAAAGATTCAAGGCACATTGTAATGTTGAGTATTGCAATTTGGTCAAGTCAATTAAATACAATTGCAAATATGTCACGAAAGACAGCGACATGGCGGTTTTTGGTATCCAAGCATCCAAACCAACGATGAAATTACGTGCTATCAAGTTGGTAGATATGTGAACAGCAATGAAGCAGTTTGGCGTATATTCGCATTCCCTATTCACGAACGTCATCCCACTGTTGTGCATTTGGGGGTGCATCTAGGGAACGGTCAGAGAGTATATTTCACAGGGTCGAATGTTCAACGTGCCGAAAGACCTCCAGCGACAACATTGACCAGTTTCTTTGCGATTTGTCAAAGCGATCCGTTCGCACGAACGTTGGTTTACTCGGAGATGCCACATTATTACACTTGGAACGCTACATCGAAGAAATTTCAACATCGGAAGCAAGGCAATGCAGTTCCTGGTCATCTAGATATGCGTTCTACTGATGCTCTTGGTCGTATTTACACAGTTCATCCTAAGAATGATGAATGTTTCTATTTGCAGTTGTTGCTGGTACATGTTCGAGGGCCAACATCCTTTGAATCACTACGAACTGTTAATGGTATAATGTGCCCCACATTTCGTGCAGCATGTCAAGAGCTCAATTTGCTTGAAAACGATACTCATTGGGACACGACAATCGCTGAAGCAATTATTTCTGTATCTCCAAGTCAGATACGCACATTATTTGCTATCATCATTTCGATATGCTTCCCATCGAACCCACGAGACCTGTGGAACAAATACAAAGATAACATGTCAGAAGACATTTTACATCGAATTCGTGTCAGCACAAGAAATTCCAATCTTGAGGCGAATGAGGAGATGCATAACCAGGCTTTGCTCTTGATCGAAGATATATGTTACCTCATGTGCGGCAGTTTGTTAGTCAGGCTAGGAATGCCAGCGCCAGATCGCGGAATGAATGACGCATTTAATAGAGAACTGAAACGTGAACGTGAATATGATCCACATGAATTAGTCCAATCAGTTCAAACGAATGTACCACTGTTGAATCCTAAACAGAGGGAAGTCTATGATACATTGATTAATGCAATTGATGATGGAAATGGTGGCTTATTTTTTCTGGATGCCCCCGGTGGAACTGGAAAAACATTCCTCATGTCATTGATTTTGGCCACTGTACGTGCGAGATCCGAAATTGCTGTAGCAGTTGCTTCTTCTGGAATAGCGGCCACATTGTTAGACGGATGCCGTACGGCTCACTCAGCGTTAAAATTGCCATTAAATCTTCAAACTACTGAACAACCGACGTGTAACATTTCGAAACACTCCGCAATGGCCAAAGTTTTGGTAGCATCAAAATACATAATATGGGACGAATGCACAATGGTGCACAAAGGCGCATTGGAAGCACTTGACCGAACATTAAAAGATCTGCGCAATGACTCGAGATGTTTTGGTGGTGCGATGATTTTACTATCTGGCGATTTCCGACAAACACTACCAGTCATTCCAAGAGCTACTTCTGCCGACGAAATAAACGCTTGCCTCAAAGCATCAAATCTGTGGCGATATGTGAAGAAACTTCAACTGTCAGTAAATATGAGAGTTGCATTGTTGAACGATCTATCTGCTGATGATTTCTCTAAGCAATTGCTGACTATCGGTAATGGCCGTGTTCCTGTTGACGAATCGAGCGGATTGATGTCATTTCCTCCAAATTTTTGCAATTTCGTCTCATCGAAAGACGAGCTTATCAACAAAGTATTCCCGGATATCATTGCTAACTACAAACATACTAAATGGTTAAGTGAGCGTGCAATTTTGGCGGCTAAAAATAAAGATGTAGATGACCTAAATTTTATAATTCAGAATCAAATCGCAGGTACTCTGCATTCATTCAAATCTATCGACTGTGTAACAAACGAAGATGAAGCCACTAATTATCCAACTAAATTTTTAAACTCCTTGGATGTGCCTGGTTTACCACCGCACAATTTACAACTGAAGGTTGGCTCGGTAGTAATTATGCTTAGAAATTTAAACCAACCAAAACTGTGCAATGGAACACGTTTGGTGATAAGAAAACTGATGAGCAATGTGATTTACGCGTCGATACTCAAAGGAAAATTTAAAGATGAGGAAGTTCTCATTCCAAGGATTCCGATGATCCCAACGGATATGCCCTTTGAGTTTAAAAGAATTCAATTCCCAATTCGTCTTGCCTTCACCATGACGATTAACAAATCACAGGGCCAATCCTTGACTATTTGTGGCCTCAATCTAGAAAATTCATGTTTTTCTCATGGTCAATTGTACGTGGCATGTTCACGTGTCGGCAAACCATCCGCTTTATTTGTTCTTGCGCCTGACAAAAAAACAAAGAATGTCGTTTACCACAAGGTGCTTGAATGAAAAGAGTTAATCGTTTAATTCAGTCATTTTTTGCTGACACGTGTTTGAAGTACTTAATTTTTTTTAATTCTCTTTCTATATGTATTATTTATCATAATAAAATACTTTTTTTATATCTATCTGTATTTTTATTTTGTATCATTGTATTACGTTCATCAAAGCCTAAATTAGTTCAGCTAAAAGGTAACACGACATTCATTGACTGTTAGGCGGTACGAAGTTCGCCGGGTCAGCTAGTTGATTAGATAATTTATAAATGTTCTTTATCATTACCTCATCACTCTCCCCGCTGTCGCCCTCTTTAGGTGTTGCGGAGTTTGTCACATCGATTTTATGGTGATCCGTCAAATAATGGCAGACCCGATGTAAATGTTCCTGCCTGTTGCACACTCGGCACACGTATCGCACAAATTGACATCGCGAACTATCGTGATTACAACCGCATGGGTGCGGCCCTTGTATGTCAGCTCGCTGTTCGTCGTGCGCGCTGCGTCCGCGGCTCGACGTCATCACCGCCGGTGGGTGCCGGTGAGTGCCGGGCGCGGCCAGCGCCGCTGCCACCGCCACCACCACTGTAGTCCCGTAGTGTAGCTTGGGCTGTATATACTTTTCGAGAATTTCTGTTAATTGTTTTAACGATTTATTCGAAGGTTTCTCCAGTGTGCAAAGGTTAACCAAAAATTCGTAGCACTCGGCTCCCATCACAATAATAAGCGTTAGTACTTGCCTTTCCGATTTAATTTCGTTCACTAAAAAATATCACTCGAGGCGTTCTACGTACAACTTCCAATTGTCGGAATTAACATTGAATTCGGTTATGCGGCCGATTGACATCTTGTACGCACGTCACTGAATTGAATTCGAAATAACTCGTCACCACTGAGAAATAAAACACTTACTTGCGTAACGGTGTTTATTGCAATTTAACGTGGTAGATGCAACTACCTACCTACATAGAAAATACATATATTGTACGATCTACCGACGTACATCACACGCAGCAAAAGGTAACCTTTGATTAGTAATACAATATTTTGCTAAATCTTTTACTTCAACAAAAGATTGTGCTGAAGGGAATATGGAGCCATAGGGTGCTAATTTTAAATCCGGGGCGAATGATCGGGAAATGGTGACGCTAATGGTTCCTGAGTTCGAATCCGGAAACGGATGGTCACTAATTAGTTAGGGTGACTATGGGTCCCTTCGTATCCGAATAGGAGGAGCCTGTGGTGCGGCAACAGGCTGCCCCTTCGAATCCGGCTCGGAGAACCAGAAAATGGTTGAGCTAATGTCCTGATTCTAGTTCGGGTCGAAGGAACAGAAAATGTTGGGACTATAAGGTCCCGGGTTCGTATCCTGGGTCGGGCCAAATCAATTATGCGAGATTAACTATAAGTGGGCTGTATATATGTAATTACCAAATAACCGAATCAAGATGGCTGATGTGGCACGTGGCAGGCTTGGGCAATGCACTCGCTATTACCTAATCTATTATATCTAGCCGTTGCTTCACAGGGGAATTAAATTAATAAATTTATATTCCCCTGTGAAGTAAAATAAATAATAAGAAAGAAAAATATTAATAAATTTGAGCTGTTAGGAAAAAAGCACACAGTAAAGAGAAGAACAACGCAAGATAAATTAAAAGGAAGCACTTACCGGGGTAGGCTTCTTACTGCTTCAGCGGGTAAGAGAGCAAGCGGCGGCAGCGGACGTCCTTATATTTTTCGGCCATCTCAACTTTCCATAAGGGCGGGGCGCGTTTCTTATTGGCTTCCAGATGACGCCACATTCAAGTTTCTCCCCTCTTTCAGTACGTGCGGAAGGAATGCGTGGATGAGACAGAGGGAGGCACCGGGCAGCTACTAATCAACTAAACAAAATGCAAAAGTACTCGTTTTTCCGCGCAACCAGAATGTCTATCAAAATATCTTGAATTGAATCTTAAAGAGATTGCGGACTTTTAGTCGTTTTAGAAGTTTTCGAGCTGAAACCGGGTACAGAGTTTTCTGCAATAGAGAACGCAGATCTTGTAAGTCTATTTGGAGAGGTGGTAATGATGACGAGGAACGTCGAGAATTAACTCGACTAGTTGGTCTTATGAAATCGTTGTTCCATAATAAAGTATAGGAAATAAAATTAGTCATAATCGAATGTCTTCCAATTTAAGAATTAGACCGTGAATGACAGTTCTATGATTTAAATCACTAAATCCAATAATTTTATTAGTATACATAAAATGTCGTGATCTGTGATCATTATATAATATAGGCTAGATTTTATCTACCACGCAGCCTAATTAAATCTGACGGTTCCAATCATAATTTGTCCGTAGGACGTGTGTGAAATAAACTTTTGAATAAGTCTGTTACGTACGAAATTATAATTTCGAAGAACGCATATTCATACATAAACAGACAGAGCATAATTATATCGTTCACAAACTGCCCTAGATAATTGTAGACAGAATAGAGCATTAGAATAACTTTGAGTCAAATCTTCTAAAGACATTCTGTAGTGTATGTGCCTCCACCCTACTAGCATATGTTAATAAATGTACTTACTCTTAGGTTAAGTGTCAGTATAATTAAAGTCTTGAGTAGAGAAACACGTTTCCTTTCATTTACCAACCGTTGAACATTACATGGCGACCCTGCCAGGCGGTGCGCGGCGACAAGGCACGCGCACCGCCGCGGCCTGCACAAATAGTTAAAGAAACATGGAAAAATAAATATAAAACTAAAGGAACAATTTTCAACTATTGAATTGACACTACCGGATGTGACAAGTAAGCCGAAACGGAGACATAAGAAGAGGCGACAAGGTTATTATTTCTTTAAGGAGATATGCTAATAAAACTTATTAGAAAAAGAAGAAAAATGTTACGAAAAAAAAACGGGAACGATCAACTTCAGAAACAAATATTATGACAGCTTCAAATATTACACGAAGATTAAACGAATTAGATGGTGAGAACACAAATTTAAGAAAAATAGAAGAAACTTCCTGCAAGCCTTAACCGATAAGAAGAGCCGAAAAGAACAAATTATGAGGTAACTTCGCACCTATGTGATTTTAATTCTATTTCAAACTTTATTTAACAATTCAAGATTGTTTTTTTTTTTGCTATTATGTTTTTAAAGTTAGTTAAATATTCTGTATTTTACATATAATTAAGTTGAAATTAGTTATCAGATTATTCACAATATACTTTATTATCAAATATTTTAATACCTACAAAAAAACAATTATAATACAGTATTAAAAATTAAGTTGAATTTTAAGCACTTATGTGGCACTTCTATTAAGGCGCCAGACCAGACTTTATATTCTCATTTATGAAGTTATAGTTTTGTATTATTTTTTTACTGTGTCCTGCCAAACAATTAATGAAATAATAAAATAATAGATTCCAATTTTACACACTTGATTTAAAACAACACTGTGATACATTTCGTTGATTTTTTTTTCTCGAATCCAAATTTTAAAGGGTTAGAAACATTTCACTATCATTATAAGTTTTAATTTTTTTAAAGGCATTAAATCTTAAATTTATATAATAATATGTAAAATATAAAAAACTTCCTTTTAAATGTTTGAATAAATTATTGTATCATTGTGTAAAGGTGATAACTCTTATAATGTGATTTTCAATTATTCTGTATACACGACATAATAAATAACATACTTTCAGTAATATTTTTCGATCTGTATAAAAGCGATATAACTTTTAACGATGTAACCATGTGGACTTCTGAATAAATAAGAAATTAAAAATATTAGTTTAAGGTACATTTTTTTTACTCGCACTCATTTATATGAGTACTACTACTTATGTAGTAACAAATTGTACACGTTAAGTTGACATTCGGCACGATCATACGATGCGATTATTTTAACGTTTATTATCAATTATATTTTTCATATTTTCTGGCTAAAATAACACTTTTATTTCTTTTGAAAGACAAGAAACTAGTTAGGTAGGTAAATATAACAAAAGTCAATCTTTACACAGTGAATATAAAAGGTCTGCTAACTATTTCTTACGAATGATACTGATGTTTCCAAAAATATGATATTATAAAATGTTATGCAATGAGCGTATCCTATAAAAAAAAAACATGGTAACGTAGATGATAAAGTTAAACTGAACACAGCAACATGCAACACATTAACAGGTGTAGGATAAATCATAACAACATTGTAATAGCGATAAAAATAATAAGTATAGGAAAATAAATGAGTAAATGATAATAGTATTGTTACAGAGATGAAAATAATAAATAAATAACAGTGTAAACAGGAATAAAGTAGTTAAGAGAGGTTTTAATAATAATGGTTCAAAAAAAAGTTAAACACCGACAAAGAAAATTTATTGATAAGAATGTTATCTCATTTGTACAAAAATTAGAAAGCATGTAATTGGTATGAGGAACGGAAGAATGTTCGAACTTGTAAATACGAATGATTTAGTTACTAAGTTTTGTCAATATTGGACTGATCACCCAAATATTGATGATACTTAAACTGTGCGACTTGAAATGTGTGAGAATGATGCAAGTTAGTATATAGAAGTGGGGCACGAAAGTATATAAATAAAAAACAAGGTAATGAAGAAATAAAGAAGGAATAAATATTTATGGCAATAATAAAAATAAATAAAAATATGACATTGACCAATAAGTAATGGAGAGATATGGGAACGTTCAACACTGGTATAGCGTATAGTCCTCGAGCAGGGTACGTTTCCGTGATTGGACGATGAAATCGGAGTAACGGGTACTAGGGAACAACGCCTTCAGTACAAGTGATGTAACTGAGTTTACTCATATTAGTACTGTTAGGGACCAGAGAAGTCTTAAATTTGTTACCCTTATTAATGGTACATTGAGGTCACATCCTTCGTTGGATCATGGTGCAAACTTACTCGTAGTTTTCCTCTGTGACAATTGTTGGAGTCCTTTTAATGACTTAAACGTAGACCTCAAGGTTGTGCGCACAACCCAAGGTACATTTTACCTTGATATAAAATAAAAATAAAATATGTACCAATAAAATGAAATGAATGTTACAAAAATGTAATATAATACCCAAATAAATGGGGGGCCCATATTTATAAAGTACCCTCGTGATAAATATCACGAAATAAAATATAAATGAAATGAAATAATACTCCGATTCCCGGTATCTAATAAATAAATAAATATATAAGTGAATAGAGAGAAATAGAGCTAGCTAAAGGTCAAAAATATTAAGAAGAAAAAAAGAAAGTACGTACAAGAATTATGGAAAAAAGGCCTAATAATTGATGACAATACAGGATAATAAGGGGATCCCCGAGCAAATTAAAAAGTGTGATAAATGTATGATAATCTAATAGTGGATAGATGGTTATTTTGCATTTCTATATTAGGACTATTAACGCTACCTAAAATGCTACTAGCAAGTTGCACATATAACAGCTATAGGGTTCGATTCGCGCAACTACACGTAAACAAATAAAAATATATCAACCCAATATGATAAGTACACTTTCGCGTAAATTTATATAAATTTACGAGATTTTTTTCATATTTAGGCACATTAATTCGTATTTACTTTAAATAATTTTTTTTCTGTCTCATGTTTTCTTATGTAAAATGTGTACAATTTTGAACTACATTTATATAAAGCTTATTATAATCAAGTCCAAAGGTTATCGATACACTATTATTGTAAATTGTATAATGTAATCGTTTTTTTTTTCTATAAAAAAGGCAACGAAAACCTAAAATTGTGTCACCTGCTTGAAATAAAATTGGCTTTTCCAATGTAAATAAATATTTTGTAAAAAAAAAAACTTTAGCTGTGTACCTAACAGTGTATTCTCTTTTTATATAAATTTCTGTCCCAATTAAGATAAACGTATTTCTTAGAAGTAAAAGTAATATTTTATTATTAACAATGCAACTATTTTTAAATAACTGTTCCAAGTTTTAAGGTATATTTTACTTGCATTCATACTATAACATATTATGGAAGTTACTTAATGTTAGGTATGAATCACCACACCTTGTGATCATAGTCCGATGTAATTGCAAACGTAGCCTTATACGTACCTACCTACTTAGAAATTTAAAACGTAGGTGTCACAAACCGCTTACGCAACTGGGATTACAAGTTGTATTTTGATTCCCGTACTGCTGATAGCGATGATATTTGCGTTGCATTACATTATGTTTTTTTGCTATTTAAATGAAGTGTAATATTATCGGTGTTATATTCATTAAACCTTCAAATCACATGCTTTAACTTTTATAAGTCATTAATTTCTGAAAATATAGTAGAATATTAATGTCTAACCTATTTGTGTGGATCATGAAAGCAATAGTTAAACAAATACAAAGGTATAAATAAATTAAATATAAAGTATATACAATTATGAATACAAATGTGAATAAATATATCTAAAGGTAGAGCAGGTACTGCTTAATATGAAATGTAATAGTTTATTTTCAGTTTTATAATGTTTGAACTTTTAAATCATAACTTCTAACTAGAACATATAGTTAATGTCATAAATCTCGAGTGAAAATAAATGTAAAAAAAAAATATTAATAAGTATATGGTATGATAGGTGGTATGTTCATGTTAACGTGCAGTTGTGACATTGATTAATATCAAAAATACGACAGGCTTAATGTCGTACGAAATAAAAATGTTAACGAAATAAAATCGCATGCGTATCACGGATTGACTTAATAATATGATTATGTATAACCATGGTATAATCTGATCATGATCATGAGATTATAATTTTTTAAATGAAGTTAGTTTTATATTTTGTTTAACTACGTTATTTTATTCCAATTAGAAATTATATACATTTAAAGCCTATGTAACATTGTATTTTATTTTAATCTTCAATATTAAAAGATTAAAAATAAATATTAAAAATTATTCAATATTAAAATTATTATTAGGTTATAAGATTCATGAAAACTAAAATGTAAAAAAAAAGTAAATAGAGAACTTCCCTTTTTTTTAAGTATCGGGGGAGGTGTAGTGTATGTGCCTCCACCCTACTATCATATGTTAATAAATGTACTTACTCTTAGGTTAAGTGTCAGTATAATTAAAGTCTTGAGTAGAGAAACACGTTTCCTTTCATTTACCAACCGTTCAACATTACAATTCGATAGTCTTCTAACTGAACTCAGTTTACTATGTCGTAACGACCTAATTTTGTAAGTAATCTTACAGTATCTGGTATGAGTCTTATGTATATACTCTGAATCTTGAAGAATAAATTTATAACAGAAATAATTATATTTATTAGTTCTAAAATTTTTCGACTCCATGTTAAAAAGAATCGCGGTAATTGAACTTAAATTGATTGCCATCTAAAATTAGACTATCGTCTCCACTAAAACAAGCCAGTGTAGATTCTTCAATACGTAATAATGACATCACTGAACAGTTGCCGTCTAATCGTCGTAATGAAGTCAATCTCATTTTTTTGTCGAACCGTCGGGGCTCGACCAGGTCTTTTTTCTGTAGGGCTGCTTCTGGAAGATTTTTTTCATGGTATCTATTTCATTTCATCATTCATTGTACATACAATTCCCAAAAAAAAAACAAATGTGAAATTAAGCCACATTACTATCCCCAAAACTTCGGCTTATAAAGGTAATGAGATCAATATTAATAGGCCAAGCCTAACAGACTCCAAAACTTGAACTATAGTTTTCTTAGAAATATGATTTTTCTATCAACTTGGCAAGATTTTGTGTAAAACATTGATTTTACAATCAATTTACTAAGGAAAAACCTTTTTTATCGATAAGTTTTGTTTAGTATCAGCACATTTCGTTTGATCAAGTATAAACATATCATTGTATATTTCACCATTAGGCTGGTTTTAAAGTCGCGCTGATCGTAAGCGCCGGCACCTCAGCGCGTAGCTCTCAGCACGTAGCTGTCATTAGCAACTTGTTTTAGTGTTATGCTGATCGCTGCGAAGTACAGATATGACCAATCCAATGAGTGTTCAAATTGTTGCCGTGTATTTGTTATGGAAAAAGAATCGAAAACTTCAACAACGAAGAAGAAGACTTCAAATTCATCCACTCATTGATCAAAGATTACTAGTGGGTGCATTTGTGACATTATTCAATTAGTTAAGAGAAGACGATACCAAGTTCTTTAACTATTTTCGCATGTCATCAAAAGTTTTGACGAGTTACTGGCAAAGTTACAAGATAAGTCACCACGTTGTAGTTGCAGCTTAACGTTTAACAATGTATGTAAAACGTTTGATGGTTACTTTAAGGTCTGAAAAAAATCAAATTAAATGCGTTTTAAATTTAACAAAATGAATACAAACACAACTAGAAATGTTGCCGTGGCACATATTCTTCACAAGTTGGCTGAGTGCGATAGCCACCCTGAGCCTCATTATCCATTGTGTTATTTGTCGATGAACTGTTTGGTCTGTGATACATCTATGGCACTGACTACGTTTTGGCACTGAATCTACGTTTTGTATAACTTTCGACCATAATGCATAACTTTATATGTGTTCGAGATGGCTATAGGGTGAAAGATACGTTGACAAATAGAGGGCATAATTGATATACAAAATAATCAGCCCATAATGAGGTCGGGAAATAGATTACGAGAAGTGCTTTTATATTTTTTGACACCCGTCGGGAGAGTTCCCTGACAGGATAGTTGTATATTTTAACATAACGTCACTTTCTAAGTTTTTAAACTTCTGTGTTTTGAAAAAAACTAGTAATAACGATATTGTAATATTGATAATTTTAACTAGGTACTACGATAAAATCCCACCCAAACGCACTTACCCAAATCCTTTTTTTTATTTTCCTGCTCATTCTCAAACAGTGCGACAACGATGTCGTTACAGGCTTTCAATCGTGCACCTTTGTTTTTATATAATAGTTCTCCGGCGTCCTATAACCATTTTTGCAGCCGAACTTCTTTTACACGCCCAGTATCAATATCGCAACTCATTTTTGCAATCGACGCGTGCGTTTTACGTGACAGTAACGATAACTGAGCTCGCTAGTGCGTTGGCGTCGCGCGCTTAGGGACGTTGACGCGCGGTGCTTACGTTCACTGAGCGGTCGGCGTTATTCTAAGACGCTCCCTAGCAACCTGTAATAGGTATTGGCCTGACAGCGCCAACCGTCAGCGCGACTCTAGAACCAACCTTACATCCTTAGTTAAAATAAAGTATTTAAATTATACTTCAATAGGCTTGCAGTGCGATTAACTTACCAGTATTATTGGTACACTTGTGCGTGGTAAGGTAAAACAGGAATTCCGTAATCTTGAAAATCACATCTGCACACAGCAAATCCACAAAATCAGGTTAAAAATCCAAAAGAGCAAGGCGCAAGTCCAAAAGAGCGATCGACCAAAATATCGAGAATATAACACGTGTTAACTCAACAAATTGCGCTGCAAGACTGCACTTGTTTATCTGTTAAATCAATGACAGCCACCGCGGCGCGCGGAGTAGGCCGACTGAATGTTTTTACCTGTTAGTTTCGGTTCGCACGAGAGCTAAAAAACCGTTGCGTCAAAACTTGGCGTTGGCGCTTTTAAAACTTTTACGATGTGATTATTCATACGAACGCTTATAATCATTCTTGTCTCGGCTTTCGCTTCATAAGATGTGAAAATGGTTTCTACTAAATTACTAGCAATAGTAATTTGTGCTGCTAGAAGGTGAAAAAAAGCAAAGGGTATTCTGGGTACATCCTGTGAATGAACAGAGGTACTTAAAAGGACAGTTTGTGACAATATATGAAGAGTTGAGGCAATACCCGGCTAAATTTTTCAATTATTTTCGAATGTCTATAACAACTTTTCACAGTATTTAACTTAACAATATTTAACACTATTTCGTTCGTTGTCGTACTTAGTAGATATGTACAAGTAAATTCTACGTATTTTCTAAATCAGTGCAAGTCTAATTCCATCCTTAACGAAGAAGACTTAAAACGTTTAATTGTGTGAAAGCTTTTTGTTTAATGTGACATTACGCTCCTGTGCATCAACAAAGAAGACCCCCGCTACAATAACATTGAGCCGTCTTCACCCCCGCGAAACCCGTACGGCTGCTATTTTTTAACTCGCTAACTCAATACGTCGCATCGGTGTGTCGATTGACGTAATGCAAACAATGAGCGTTCAGAGGTCACCAATTGGAGGATTGCAACCAGATATTTCCAAAATGAGTGATTTAGTGTTGGATTCATCAATTACATTTCGGAAACGAAAATTGCCTTTTGGTGTCGAGTGTGCATGCTCTGAAAAATTAGGGGGAATGATATCTGAACTAAGTCGTATCAGTTCTCTATTAGAAAAATACATCGTGTCTAATGAGCTGATTTTAAAAACCATGCAAAAAACATTACTGATATAAAAAAACCAAATCACTGATATTAAATTGACAAACGAGCGATCTCATAGCGCAAATGCAAGTCAAAATGGAATCACTTGAATCAGACTTAAACAAACTCAAAATTTCCTCAAAATCTGCTTTAATAACTCTGGAAAACGAGTTGATACTCGGCGAACAAATTATACAGGAGATTCAGCAACGCAATAATAGAGAAAAAAATATCGTGCTTCTCGTCTTACCTGAACAAATTTCGTCTACTCCTGAAGACAGATTGTCAAAAGACGAAGCTGACGTATTCAAAACTATATCCTCGGTGAGTGCAGGCATTCCAAAACCGATCAAAGTTTTTAGGATCGGCAAACTCCAACCAGGCAAGAGCCGCAGTATCAAGGTGTGCTTCGAAACGATAGAAGCTGCCAAAAAATTACTCCGCAACAAAAGTAAGCTACAAGATGGTCTAAAAATGTTCTCAGACCAAACACCAACTCAACAAAACTTTATGAGAAAATTAAGAGAAGAACTAAAGCGACGACAAGATAATGGTGAGACTAACCTTACGATTAAATATGTTAATGTAACGGAAAATATCAAAAAACTCCACACAGTAAACACAGAAATTAACATTCCTATCAAAAACAACACTTATGAAATATTAAACAGTTACCAAAATTTTACAATCAACAAATCACGCTTTACCTTTCTCTACCTCAACGCTCGAAGTATACGTAAAGTGGGAAAACTCGATGAACTCAAGTGTGTATTACAAGCAATACCAAATAATTTGCACATCATACTGATAACTGAAAATTGGATTCGCAACGAGGAACAAGCATTACAACTTCAACTACAGAATTACTTTCATTATTATAACTACAGAGCAGATGCTGGTGGAGGAGGGGTATCTTGTTATGTCCATAATAACCTGAAGCACAGTTTATCAGAGTCTAAATATGTAGGATGCAATAACTATCTGTGGATAAAACTACAAAAATATACGCTTGAAGTAGAAGTGGTATATAATTCTGGACACACTAATTTCAAGCAATTTCTCGAAATATACGAATCAAAATTACAAGAAAGAAGCAGAGCAATAGTTTTCGGTGACTTTAACGTTGATTTACTCACAAAAAATTCAGAGACCAAAAGATACAATCATCTGCTAAAACATACTGGATACAAGATCATAAATAAAATCACAAAAGATATTACACCAAACAAGGACATACAAAAAAATCTATCCTAGATCATGTAAGCACCAACTTAAAGGAAGAAAACTTTCATATGGTATATGTCAACTCATCTTTTTCTGATCATGGACAGCTTTACGTGGAAATCAAGAAAACAAACCCCCAAGAAAATATTATCAATACGAAGCAATAAATTATAAAGAACTTTTATAAATCAATAGAGAAAGCAGGAATACAAGAATCCAACGATGACTTCACAAGACTGGAAAAACTAATAAAAAAATGTATGGAAGAAACCAAAGTAATAAAGACGAAAATTATAATTGAACCACAAAAAGAAGGGATAAAAAAATTATCGTAACAGAAATCAATGAAAGAATCCTGATGTAGACAGAACTACAGAAGAACCCAGAAAGAGAAGACCTGAGAGAAAAGTGTATCACCAAAAGAATAAAATAACCAAGTTGATGCGGGAAACAAAGAAGTCATATTATAATAAGGAATTCGACAAATACAGTGGAGAGCCCAAAAAGCTACGGAATTTACTCAATACCCTTACAAATAACAAATTTAAATAAAGATGCGCTCCTTCCAAACTTATTGTTAATTCAATAGAAGTTACTGATCCTCATGAGATGTGCAATATATTTAATAACTTTTTTGCTACTATAGGGCTATATTTAGCTGACGAAATACCTATTTAGTTCAATGCCAATTATACTCACGCACTACCAAAATCACTTTTACAAAATTTGCAAATGAATAGTTTAGACCATGCACTGAAGAAGAAATTCTTAATATTATTAACAAACTTGATTCAAACAGTAGTGTCGGTCTAGATGGTATTAGTACAAAGGTTATCAAGTGTGTGCAGGACTTAATAATAAATTCATTAACGAAAAACTTTAACAAACTTTTACAAAACGGATCATTTCCGGACGCACTTAAAATAGCCAAAGTAACACCTATTTACAAATCACAACGAACCAAAAACGGAACCGGGCAACTATCGGCCAATGTTCCGTACCGCCAGTATTATCAAAAATTCTAGAAAAAATCTTACATACATGGCTACAAAACTACTTAGATTCTATACTCGTAGATTTCTTTTTTGAAAGACAGTACGGATTTCGTTCTAAAAGTAATACACTCACAGCTACAATTGATCTGGTAACTAAAATCAAACATAACATTGATAAGAAAAACATTGTTCTAGGAGTATTCATCGATTTAAAAAAGGCGTTTGACACCGTAAGTCATAAATTGCTCTTAAAAAAAACTGAAGTCATTGGTATTACTGGAATAGCCTTAAAATGTTTTAGTCTTACCTCACGAATAGATCCCAGATCGTAAAAATAGACAGTAGCACTCAAAGTCCCCTACAACCCATAACCTATGGAGTTCCACAAGGTTCAATATTGGGTCCTCTGCTCTTTTTAGTCTATATTAACAATATGCATGAGTTGGGCTTGAATGGCAATATCACACTTTACGCCGATGACACTTGTCTTTTTTACTTTGGTTCTTCAATTCATGATCTTGTCTCTCAAGCCCTGCAGGACTTTAGCATTCTTTGCGATTGGTTAGAATATAATTTACTAACTATCAACATTTCCAAAACTAGCTACATAATATTTAAAGCAAAAAATAAACCTATACCCAATTTCTCGCCTCTTAAAATGAACAATACACCATTGCAAGCAGAAACTAATGAAAAATATCTTGGCCTTTATTTGAATACCCATTTAACATGGAAAGTTCACATCAAATATTTAATAACCGAATTAATATCACTTCACGCCTTACTCCGGTTTAATTTTCGATACATACCACAGAAACTACGTTTCACAATATATAATGACCTAGTTAAACCACACCTGTTATATCTCACCGAGGTCTGGGGAAGCGCCGCCAGTACTAGATTAAACAAATTACAAATCCTACAAAATAAAATCATAAAAATGGTATTCAACTACAATTTCCGAACGTCAACTACAAAAATGATGAATATCAAACAATTATACATTTATAGCACATGTATTTTTATTCGGAAATCCATGAACAAGAAGGTCCGCACGGATCTGCAATTCACAAAGCGAATAAAAAAATTGGGCGCATCTGCACTCGACGCGCAAGCGTTCATCGTTTTGCCTATAACCCGAACAAAGTACGGCCAGACCACAATCACATGCGAAGGTGTGCCTTTTTAATAAGATACCCTCGGAAACAAAAAATGTAGACTTTTCAACGTATTCAAAAAGTGACTAGCAAATCATATAATCACAAACATATTTATCTGAGTGCGTTGGACTGGTTTGTTCCCGGTCTTAGTAATGGTGTGCCTAAGGTGATAATAGTGAATACCAGAATTTAACTTTTCTTTTATTTGTATAGATTTTTCCCGTCGATAGCTGTTTTTGATGTTGTTTATTTTTCAACAACATAGTTACGACAATGAATTTTGTTATTTAGATTTACTTTTATTTATGTTCTCATGTAAGTGGCATATAAAATGTCTTTATGAGAATAAATGTCTTTAAACCTAACTAACATTTGACGAATTGTTGGAAATAGTGAGGCCTCAAATAATACTTCAAGATATCAACATGCGTTTGGCGATACCACCTGTACAACGACTGGCTGCAGTGTTGCCAACGGATGAAATAGCAATCCGCCGGACAAGGCTCCTCAAACCACCATAAAATCACTAACAAAAATATGTCCCCCTCTGAAAACTACTAAAATTTCCACTAAGATATATGAATATGATTAAAGCAAAAAAAAAGTAAAAGTACGTTTATTATTAAAAATCTTATTGTTGTTAATATATTTTTTTTTACTTTTAGTAATTAAAAAATCAAGTTGCTTAAGATATTATTTACATTAATAAATCGTCTTCAGATGAATCTGCATTTTCATTTTCAGCCTTACTGTTATCCTTATCAAACTGATATGACTCCTTCGTCCCTATTTGTTTTATAAGATTTAAAGGAATTTCATAATTGTTGCAGCACTTTCCCATTAAATGCATACCGCAGCGTATTTTTAGAATTGATTTCAAAAAGTAGCTTCATTCTGTTTCGCTGCTTGTTTTTTATAATATTCATGCTACTAAAAAGTCTCCACATCGGCATTCGAATGTGGCAATACCAAAATTGTAATCGCAAATGTTGCTAATTCTTGAAATCGAGCAACACCTTGTGTATCTTTGAAATTCAAGACTTCGCTTCAAAATTTTTTTGTATCTTTTGTTTCATTCCATCTCAGTAAATGAATTTGCTGCCATTGATCGTCAATTTTTGCAATTAATTCTGTACTTGTTACGAACCGAGCCATTATATCAACCAGATTTTCTTTGTTGTGCTTTATATTTTTAGTAACATTTTCCGGCAATCTGTTTTTTATTTCGTCAATCAGACAAACTATAAACTGTATGCACCTATTCCGCAATACTTCTTCTTCTTCCCGTGGAAAACCTTTCTCTTTCATTTCTTGAATCTGTTTTTCGAATCGGAATCCCAGGGAACAGCATCTTTGGTCCAAATAGTCACGAATATTTTGAGTAAAGATATCTTATCTTATGTGTAGGCAACGTTATTTTGGTGACAAGCGTATCAATCAAGTTTGTTAATTCACCGCACAATAAGATGTGGTCCGTATTTTTTTACTCAAACATTTTATTAACTCTGTTTATATCAATCAAAATTGGATAAATAAATGATACATATGCATAGTTCATATCATTCGCATACATAGAGTGCAATAGCTCTGACGTGTGGCACCTTTCGTGCATCTTAGCAATCGAAAAATGAGTTTTAAGCTCCAGCCATTGCGTATAAATTCTCGACACAGCAGACTATGGATAACCATCTAGTCTGACAGGTTTGAACAATTTTAAGAGGCTTCTGTCCATCGTTGATGGATTTGTATAGCTCTTTATAGATAACTTGTCTGGAAGACGATCGAGCAAACCAATCATACGTCTCTCTAATTAAAAATTCAAGATTTCGCGGAAGAAATTCCTTTGCTGCTGCTGAAATAGCCAGTTGCAAGGAGTGGCATAAACAACGTACCAAAACTAAGTGCGGTATTTCTTGTTTCAATCGGACAAAAACTTCATTACTTACGCCAACCATCACCGAAGCATTATCTGTACCAATACCCATTAAGTTTTCAATTCGCAAGTCGAAATGTTTAAGCGTCCGCTTTATGGCAGAAACAATACCTTCAGCATTACATGCGTCGAGTTCAGCAAGGTCCAAACAAGTTGAAACTATTTTTTCATGTGTAGTGCTGTAATAAATTACAATTAAACCCAAATATTTTTGTACAGCAATATCTGTGGATTCATCTATTAATAAACTGTATGGTTGTTCTTTAATGTCGTTTTTTATAAGTTCTGTAAAATGAGATGCTAAAATATTTTTTATTACATACGTGCACTTAGTTCGGTGCATCTGCATTTTATTTATTTCTTTTTCATGGCTGTAGTTAATAACTTCTCCTAAATGATCAACTGTTCGTATACTTGTATGCATTGCTGTAAATAATGCAACTCTGGCTTCATCTTTCTTTTTATTATCAGTAGACTCCTTTTTGAATGTCAGCTTAGGTTGTTTGGTGATAACCTACAAACAAATAATGAAATATATAAAAAAATTTAAATGCAACCTCATTAATTGACCAAGTTCGAACCGTTATAAATAACAAAGACAAAGCTATAATTTACCTTTCTATTTTGTTGGTGCTTTTTCGAAAGAGCATGTGTTTTTAAATCTCCGTAGTGACTTCTTAATATCGTTCCACAAAACTTGCATTTTGCTACTTGGCCAGTGATACTTTCAACTGCTTGAAGCCATTCTTTTAAATCGGGATCTTGAAGCCAAGAATCCCTTAATTTTTGGGAATATTGAGGTTTCGGCATAGCGTCGTATGAATAATATTTTCATTTAAAAACGTGTAATCGCCAAAACGAAACATAAACAAACAACAACGCACTGAATCCGAGTAACCGTGCGTGACCGAGTTCAAAAACATTGTACTAAGTATTGTAAAATGATGTCAAATAGAATAGAAAGCGGAAATTATATCCCTCTCAACTATTTAGTATTCCGGAGAGCGAGATACAGATAGATCTCGCCCTTGCATTCCATCGTTTTTTATTAGTCGCCTTATACTAAATATATTTAACGGAGAACCCCCGTTAATGCTTTCCAATTCAATGTCTATGAAAATGAATTGGTGTTGCCTGCATAGTAAAATAAACTCTTAAAAATATATAGGTTTATATTTTGAAAGTATAAAATATCCTCTTCAGACCTGAACTAGAGGGGACTTATGTATAAGTAACTTTTTGCGTTTTTTATACTTACTGGGGTCAAAATAAAAACTATAATTTTTAAAAAAAAAATATATTATTATTATTAATATAAAAAAAAGTTGTTCCACATATGTGGACCTTGGGTCTTAATGCGGTCCAAAGTTCTTATTAGAATGGTAACTCTCGAAACAGTTATTTTTTAATATACATAAAAAAACATGACATTTTACACACATAGTGCGGCATTTGGATGAACATGTCGGATGGCGACATTTGGATGCGTTCTTGGAATCAATGAATCGTGGCAGGTGGCCCACATTATCCAGCCTTGTTTCAGGTAGCGGATGGGGTACAACCGCTCGATTTTTTTTTGCAGGAGACTCATCACAGCCCACGTCCGTGATTTTTGGGTTGGAAACTGCCGAGGGGCCAGGGCTAGATTGAGATCTGGAGCCAGGACGCATAAAATTTGGGTCCACTCTACCACCGTCATACTTCATCAAGGCTTTAGCCAAATTCAAGCGGTATTGAAGCAATCCCAGCTTATGCTTGCTTTCCACATTTTCAACTTTGCAACAACGCATGTACATCAACCAGCAATTGACAACCACAAGGTCGAGAAAGTGACAATACGTTCTAACTGTCCATTTTTTTGTGCGCATTGAGCTCCGATAATATGCAATGAGCCGATCACACAAGTCTATTCCGCCCATGCAAGTGTTGTAGGTTTTTACAACAGCTGGCTGTGTCACATCTATCTTTTCTTTTCTAACCTTACACCAACGCTGGCACGTAGTTGCTGGCTCACCTCCCTGTACATGTAGATAGCAATGTTACCGCTTTTGTGTCTTTCCATTTCACGATACATATGTTATCATCATTTCGGACTTTTTCATCCCAGGCCCCTCTCTGCAACTCCTTGTCTGGCTTCAATTTCGTAGATACTGGGCCAATTCTATTTGTCATAACAGTTCCAGTTAGAAATATTTGATTATTATTTGCAATAAGATGCTCGGCCAGTTCTAAACTAGTAAAAAACCTATCGGTGTAAAGAACACAACTGCTTTCAATGGTGCGGCAAAGAGTTTGCACAATGCCGCCTCCTAGTCCCAAATTTTTCATAATTTCTGGTGATATGGTGTCTTTACCAACATATATTTCGAAATCTAACACTATTCCATCTCGGGCAGCGAGTACAAAATTTTTAAGTCCAAGTGGATTAGGTTTACTTGGAACGTACTGACGGTACTCACATCGCCCTGCAAATGGTATCATTTGCTCGTCTATGGACATGTGTTTAGAACGAGGCAAACTGTGGCATTTCTTTAAAATTGGATTAATTATTGGCCTTATTTTCCATAGTTTGTCGTTAGTATCTGGACAGTTCAGGTCTACGAAGTGGAGATAATTGCGAAGTTCAAAAAATCGGTCCCGAGGCATGGTATCCCTGATAATAGGCACACATAAATCTCTAGTCCAATAAAGTTTTCCTTGGGGGTATTTAAGAGTACCCATCAATAATTGCATACCCGCAAAATGAATAATCTCAATGGAGTTTGTTTTCAATGATTTTAGATCACGTTTTTGAGCAGAATAAATGTTACTTTGTTCAGCCACCATTTCCCAGAATTCTGTTCCCAAGTACTCAAAAAAACAATACAAAATGTTCATCTCTGAAGTACCCTGCGCTACGAGCTCATCATCTGCGATGTCTGGTCCACGGCAACGCATTTCTTTTGTACGCCAAAACAACGTTGCTGACCTTCCAGGTTCCGCTTCTGTCAAATTTTCTTCTTCATCTTCTTCTGAATCGTCGGACTGATGAAGAGCCCTTACCACTTCTGGAGGCAAGTAATCATTGTCATCTTCATTGCCAGAGAAGTCAAAGTCACTTTTATTGAGAATATCCTCAATATCCCGGTCATTCATGATAGAACTGAAAAATAGTAATATGCTATTAAAACCAACGTTAAATCCTGAGGTCCACATACGTGGAACAGCAAAAAAAAATTCGAATTTTGATACAAAAAAAACAAACAGAAACAAAAACTCACCCTTTCAAACATAAATTTAGTTATTCAGCTATACAAAACTACAACACTTTCGACTTGAAGCAAACAAAATAATTTTATATTGATTTTCAAAGTTCGAACGTGACAGACCTACGGAAAATTTTCAAACGAACAATTTCAAACTTAATTTTACGTGTCAAAACTATTGTCTAAAAGCCATCTATCGGTTTAGATAGAAGCTCTGTATCCTTTATCGACTTTCATTAGTATTGACAGTTGTCACACGATGTCGCTAACTGTTGCAATTCTAAAAATGCTAAGGTCCTCGTATGAGTACCTACGGTCTGAAGAGGATATGGCTAAATAGACGTCTGAAACGACTATTTATATGAAACGACTCGTTTCTTATAATTTATGATATAATTCCTAATCCGCTAAAAAAACTACTAGCCACTAAAAGCAAAAATTTGCCACTAAAAGGGGGTTCCAAACCACCAGATTTAGTGGAAAATCCACTAAGGTGGCAACACTGACTGGCTGTTACACTGAGGTAAGTAAAACAAAAATAACAAAATTACAAAGCAATTTTTATTTAAGTAATAAAAGACATATTTATTAATTTGTACAATCATTTGGAGACAAGTACAAATCTTCTGGTGAATTTATATTATTAATCAATGGAAATGGAGATGGGCAAATATTTGGGTTGAAAGTCGTAAAAAAGGTCTGTGCAAATTGTGGATTAGAACTTCGTGCAAAATTAGCGGGGCGTTATTGATGATTCTCTAAAATCTTAATAACTTTTGATGGATGTACGGGATCGGATGAGGATGATGCAAGGACAGAGTTGGTTGTGACTCTAAATGCTGCTGCTGATATATATTACTGGCTTGAGTGAACATTGTCTGTGAGTACTGCTGCTGTGGGGTCTGAGTATAAATGAACGAGTTTTCCGACTGTGAGTGCTGCTGATACATATTACGAGTTTGAGCTGATGTTGGTTGTAAGTTGGTATGAATTATGGGTGTTGTTTGAGCTGAAAAGTTAGAACAAAGTTCTACTAGTAGTAAGTAACTGAAATATGGTTCAATGTTTGTTCTGTTAAACGGTGATTGGTTAGGCTGTCTGACTGGCTGGCTATTTTGCGTCCTGTTTGTGAAAGTGCGAAGTACTTTTAATATTTCTATTTTAGCAAACACTTTGCTATCATCATCCATCTTTTTTAGTGATTGAACCAATGATAAACAGAATATTTTATCCTCGTCCATTCCGGACTCATTTTTGATGGCCTTCAAAATTTCACTTTCAAAGGATGATGTAGTTTTCTTTTTCTGTTTTGGAGTCTCTGTAACATTACAAGTGGCAGTCTCCAGCAGGTGAATTTTCAGTATTAAATGTTGATGGGCTTCCAGTATTTTGCTCTGGTATATTTGTTGTTCCAGAAGTTTTTGCATCTTTGACGTGTGGAACTAAAAATAGTAATTCGTCGTAATATCTGTATTTTTTCTCTTTTTTACACCTTGTCCTGACGTAACATATTTTTTGCGCTTGATATTCACGCCGGAAGTTTTCCCTTAAGTGTTTCCACTTTGCTTATATTTCTTTGCCATAAAATTTCATTTCTTACAGATTTCTAGCATCAGGCAACAGTTTTCATGACTTACATTACCAGTTTTTACTTGGGGTGTCTACCATACATTACATTATTAAACAAGTCTGCGACGCAATATAGAATTCTTTAAAACCTATGTATATGCCAGAAAAAACAAAGGAAGATTTTGAAAAAATATCAGAAGAGTTTTATCACTGCACTTATTTTCCCAATGTGGTTAACATGCACATTGTTGTGGAAGCTTTAAGTCCACTCATCTAATAACAGTTTGTTTTAGTTGGGCTTAAATCCTCGGATTTGCAATGTTAGTCGCAAATATGTTTCAACGTGTGAAGCTTCTTAATTGGTATATCCGCCAGTTCTGAATTCCCAATTAATTTCAACCATTGCTTACATTTGATAAAATATAACAAAATACACAAATAGAATGTAAACAATCACAATTGATAATATAGTTTCTAAGTACAACTCAAAGTTTGCACCTCGCGTCGATTACGTCATACTGACGCTTAGGTACGGCCGGCAAAAAAGTATTCGCTATGACTTTAAAAAAGTACTTATATTATATTCTAGGACATTGTTTCCGTTTTTTACCTGGTGTCAATAATTTGGGTGGACTTAATTGAGCACTAGTACTTAGACGTGGCGAAGAACTTGAAACTGGTAAAGCGTATAATAGCGATAATTGTTTGGCTTCCTTTTTTCTATTCCTTAGCGTCCTCTTAGATATGCCGGTTGCGGCACAAGTTTGCTGAATAACTTTATCAACCGAATAGGTCATCCTTTGATTACCTTTCTCTTCTTTGAAAAACTTCAATACTTTCAGGATTATGTTTCTCCCTTTACTGTGTATCACCTTTCCTTTCATTTTTGTTGACCACAACAATCTATTCGAGTTAAAAAATTAACGTTAACCGTTCAGTAACAGGTTCAACAAAAACTTAAAAAAAAAACAGTCCAGTAATATAATAAAACAGTGGAAACAACAAAACTTCAACAAAAAACCTAACAAGAACAGTTCAAAAATTTAAAATTCAACGAAAAAGGAGACGAAAACTCGTATGACGCGTGTTGGCGACAAAGATGTTAACCGTACTGACGCGACAGGGCGATTGCAGGAACCGGGCGGGACCAAGGATTGAATACCGGTACCAATTTCGGTTTTGGTTCTTCATTTAGGTTCATATAAAGGTTGCTCTTTTCGGTACGGTTTCAGTTCCGGTATCGGTTCCGGTTTGGGTTCCGATGTACCGGTTCTAAATACCGGTTCCGAGAATCTTTATATCTGATGATATTATACCGGTTCCTTGTCACCCGATTTAAAGATTACTTACGGAAGAGGGGATGCGTTGGGAGCGTGCTTAGCATACCATGCCTTTTCTTTTGGTTCGCCTTCGCTCTTCGTAGTATTAGAGGGTACTATTCTATACGATATACGAGTAAATAATTATTATTGTGACTAATTAGGTTATATTAAAATGGATAAAGGTAAGTGTCTAATTTCAATGTTTTGTATTCATTAAGATTGTAGCTGCATTCATACTTTACGGCGTATATTAACTATAATGTTCTTGTAAATATGTACGAGTATGTACGTTTGTATTTGATTAGTATAATTGCAACACATGTACCTTGCATGTAAATGTTTATCCAATTTATGTAATATTAATAGGCAATTTTCAATAAACCATTCATTTATCTATAGCTTTTCTAAAAGCTTGTCGCGGGGCATTTTATACGAGTTGGTTGGTTGATGGCTAGTTTTAATTTGGTATGTTTGTTAATGTGAGGAGTAAGTCAGCTATTACAGTAACGAGTAACGATAGATTGTATGATAGTCTAGCGGTTTGAGTCCTTGATGTGTATTTATTTCAGACTGTTCTCGTGATTGGTCTCTCTGTTTTCTTTATATACTTGTTTTCTTACTTTCAGGAATAATAAAGTACCTGTATTATTCCCGATACAGACGATGAATTGAAGCATTTGATTAAAAAAAATCTTAAGGAGAAATGTCAACTGACTGAAGATACGGAAAAAAATGAATGTAATGAATGTCTATTGCACTACAACGATGTTGACAATAGAAATCATACTTTTTCTCAACTGATTGAACAAGAACTAAAGAATATTAAACCATGCATCAGGACTAGGTGTTACATCGACATACTTGAGTATTTACATTCAGCAAAAGGAATTCATAATAAAGATATAGAGAAGTCGTAATCTAAATAATCACAAAAAGTGAGGGTGTTTTTTTTTAAAATAACGAACGAAAAGTAATTTCAAGTGTGATAATTAAATAGTTAGTTACATTAGTATGTTTCTATATTTTCTTAAAAAATAAAAATATTATGATATATTAAAAAAATCTTTTATTTTATAACCGACAATTTAACATAACATAAAACTCGTTCTTTTATCAACTCTAGATAATTATTATTATAGACCTCTCCTCACATTGGCGCAGAATTGAAGCATCTCGTCGCAACCGCTCAACATTAACCAAGACGCGAGGAGGAGAGCGTCTACGCTCGAATCCATATTTTCATAACACAAATTTGTTTCTTAATAATGGGAAAATAGATATGAATATGCTGTAGGCGAAAAACTAGACTCGAAAAGCTTCGACTCTGCGCCAATAAGTATAAAACCTGTGTAAACTTACACAATATAGTATCGCAACTAAACATTTTCATTCATGTTTCGATCAAAATTTGAATGAAACTGTTCTGTCGCGACTGTTTGCGCGGGCCTAAATCCGACGTAGGCCCCGATTAACAAAATATTATAATTTATATACTCTAATATTTTTTCTATTTTTATCAAAATATATCCTAAAAACAACAGCAATTTGCAAAAAACGTAATTTTGAATTTGGCGTCAAACATACAAGAAAGGGATTGGAATATTAGAAGACCTGACAAACAATATTTTATATAAATCAAATCAAATCAAATCAAATCAAATAATTTATTTGTAAAACATAGGTAAAAAAAATTTACAAGCTTGGTGGAAAAGGTATGATACATAACACTATGTTTCGCCTACAAAGGCATACAAATATTTGTTTATCACTATCACTGGCACTATGAAACTGGCACTATAACCTGGCAATATGAAAATTAATTTTTAATAAAATAACAATTTCAATTAAAATTAGTATGTTTAGAAATAACATTAATTATTATCTTAATTATCAATTACATAAATTTAAACATATAATAAATAAATCGACCATTAATTATTTCAGATACTAAAAACCATTCATTTTATCTTCAAAGTATTCGTTGATAGAGTAGTATGCTTTATATATTAAAAAACTCGAAAGCAATTTCTTAAAGGGGGACGCCCATTTTCGGCCATGGAACGCCCAACAATGTGAATTTGTTAAAAAATTTTATCTTTATTTATGGTTATTAATCGCGGTATTCATTTATCCTCAAACAATGGGAATATTTTTGCACAAATTAAAAGTACCGGAAACATAATAATAAAAATTAGGTAAATCATTATGTCATTAGTTTGTGAATAAAAAAAGTGTTGCCAATCACAAAACACATTTAAAAAATCGATTCTCTTTTTCGATCGATTATTTACGGTGTCATCATTACAGTGCTAATATAATTTTTAAATAATTATGATGTTACGATAATTAAACAAGCGAATTACTAGCTGATTTCCAATGAATTCTTTAGAGACTAACAAATGCTACGGCACAATTTAACTGTTAATCTTAACCGATCTTCTTTGAAAACAGATAAGAACTGTTATTCTTATCTGTTTTTAAAGAAGATCGGTTAAGTTATTCTTATCTGTTTATAACAATACATTTAAAATAGAATCATGTTATGATAACGAAACAAGTTAGTTTCCAGCTGATTTACCATGAATCCTTTAACCTTTTGAGCGCCAAAATCGCCTATACTTGACCAACACCTGCGGGCCCTGAGCGCCAACGACGTCTATAGTTGACAAAAAACCCGGCTCCGAAAAATATGAAATATAGATATTGGAAAATTATTACAGGTATTTTAATTCTACACTCCTCAAAATAGGAATAACGCAGCAACATGTGAGTATAAAAAACAAGTCTTCTAGAGCCACAAGTACTAAGAAACATTGAACTAATAAAAATGGATTTTTATCTAAGCAAATAATATGTCCTGCACGCCAAAGTCGTCTATGGTTGACCGCTAGTGTCAAACGCGGGTGGCATAGATTTCTTGAAAACTATCAAAAATTCAGATCAATGGTGTTTTTTGATTGATTGGTGAACAAATATGTTTATTTATTCCATGACCAAGATTTTAGTATTATAAGGCTGATTTACCTAGTGCGAATAATTATATACAATTGTTGATTAATGAATAATTATGTACCTTTTTTAATAATAATACAAAATTACAATTAATGTTCTTTTTACTTAGGGTGTGAAGAGCAATTTTTCATTTTGTGTTGTGCCATTTTCTTTCTCAGTCTCAAAATCATCTAGCAGTATCAGCATCATATCAAATCCCCATTGTCATAAGAGTGTAAGACTTTTCTTCTGTGCATCACTTGGCCTACGCCTTCCCCGACACATAAAATATTATGAATCGATGTCTGTATATTTCGTTTAGATCGATTTTGAAATCGATACACAACATTCTAAGAATGTTTCAAAAAGGAAGGTCAGCTACGCCGTTGTCGTCCAGTCGCGACAGTGTCGTCATTAGGATGGAGAGTAGTGCTGTGGTTTACTACTATTTTATTGTTATTGTTTAAAAATACACTTAAAATAGAATTTAAATAAATAAAGGAAAATACATTTTAAAAAGCGAGCAGAAGCACCTCCAAGATTATTCTCTTTTTATGGAATTATTAATCGAATAATAATCGAATCGATATTATGATGTTATGATAATTAAAAAAGGGAATTACTAGCTGATTTACTATGAATTCTTTAGAGTATAACAAAATGCTGCTGCACAATTTAACAGTAATTGTTATCTGTTTTAACAATACATTTAAAATGGAATCATGTTATGATAATTAAAGAAGTGAATTTTTAGCTGATTCACCATGAACTGTTTAGAGCATGATAATACGCTAATCCACATTTTAACTGTTCTTAAAAATACATTGAAAAAAGAATTTAAGTAAATAAAAGAAAATATATTTTAAAAAGCGTGTAGAACTTAAAGCGCCTCATATATTACTTTTTTTATTAAATTACTAATCGAATAAAAATCGATATCGTTTCATTGTATTTATGCACAGATTAAACTGTGTATTTATGTTAGTTATGTGGCAACATCAAATCTGACAGCTAGGAAATATGTCATGCGAATTGGGAATGAAAATGAAATCACAATTCAACAAGTAAAAAGATACTAGAGAATTCACAACTAAATAGTCGCAATTGTGTTATTTTGTTTGTTATTTTTCAAATAAATTCTCAAGAACTCATATGAAGTGAGATTGTCGATCACATTATAGTGTGACAACAGTTAAAAGTAAGTGTTTAACAGTTTTAATTTAATAATTCTAGTGCTGATATTTGATAGTGATGAATGAATGAAATGATGAAGTTGTTTTATTTTTTAACATATGCACAAGCTATATCTGACAAACATAATAGCTTATTTATAACATGGCGATAAGATTAGCTAGCTAACACCAGATAGTTACAAAATGGACAATTTTTATCAAATACCAAGAAATGAGAAAGTTGATTTTTAATTGTTTTTGTACTACTGGTAGGCAGTCAGTCCTTAATTATTAAAAATATAGGGCATTAAGTTTTAAGTAACATTTACCTATATTTGAGTTTAAAGTAAACAAATCTATTTTATTTTGTTCACTTTGTCTTATTTTTTTTATTTAATATTATTTCAGTTGCCATCGTCATCGCGTGTCATGATTGCTGGCAAAGGACTGATAAAGCAGCATCACGTTAAACTTTAGAACGGGAACCATCTGAATCATCTAGTCCGTCCTCGTTGCAATCTAAAGTCAGTAATATATTGAACCTAGAACAACAAAGCTTAGATCATACATCGTACAATATACTGCTGCCTAATTTTGTAAGACCACCACTCACACAAAATCAATGTTTTTTCCTGGTTGTAACTATTCCAATCAACTCACAGTTCCATCAACATTGCGGGTATGTCTTTTTGTGAATACAATTACTATGTACCTCCAGAATGTAGAATCAGTAACTACCATTTAAGTAGTAAATATTTTATATGTATTTGAGTTTAAAGGAAACAAATCTATTTTATTTTTATTTAGTTTACTTTTTCACTTTTTTATTTAATATTATTTCAGTTGCCATCGTCATCTCGTGTGTGTCATAATTGTTGGCGAAGGTTTGATAGAGCAGCATCACATTCAACTGCAGAACGGGAACCATCTGAATCATCTAATTCATCCTCGTTGCAATCTGAAGTCGGTAATGTATTGCACCCATATTCAAACATTCTAATTTCAATAGAGAATGAAGCTGGGTATTTCCACCTGCTTGGGACACTGTAATTAATAAAATTAAAACTAAACCCAGCATACCATGCAAGACTTCAGGACAGTAAGTTCATTCTGCGTAGATCGGACCATAAATACTTATTAAAAAGCTGAAGTTACTCCAAGTTAACACTGATTTCGGTACACCAGTCACCTCAATCCCCCATGACCATGTGTGCTGGAAAGCACCCGAAAGTCGGGAATTAAAAATCAAAGAAATTAAATGCGATAACATCGGTAAAATTAGTTGTTAAAAAACTGTATTTGTGAAAATAAAAACTTTTATATCTTAAAATTCCCGACTTTTTTAAACCAATTTCTTAACCATTTCATTCCTTTAATTGTATATTATCATATCTATATGCTTTTATATGTGGGCACCCATGGCCGAAATGTCTATGAAGAGTGGGCATTCCTCTTTGGCTATATCATCAGTTTCTTTGATGTATTTTTGGGAGTTTATTAAAAATTTTAGGCGCCATACCCAGGAAACTTTTTTGAATACATGGCTGTTTTATGAGGTTTTGTGCGTAGTTTATTTCTATGTCGTTTATTATTAGCGTTTTCAAATATGCCTAAATGTTTCCTTACAAACATAGCTAGGTTTAGTTAGCTAAGTTTACGTAGATTATATCATTAGACATCTGGATATTCATTCTATCCAGATGTAGTATCTAAGTAAAATGTCATAAAAAATTGTTTGTCAGGTCTTATAATATTCCAATCTCTTTCTTGTTTTATTGGTAAGTATAAGGGAGAAATAACCTAACTATTCTAAGCTTAGTAATTGATGCGCAACAGAATCGGGGATATGTAATTATGATCATAGTCAATCATCATAGTCATATAGGTTTATACACTTCAAACATAATAATAAGATCTATACTATGATGAAAATTATCCAACTGTTTCATTATCTGAATTATTTCTTAAGAATAAAATATCATCAATTAAGTCACTTTTTAATTTCGTCCGAAGTTTGTTGAATACAAAATTCAAAGAGGAAAATAACCTCTCTACACTGACTTGTGTACTAGGTGCAGCCAGTACTATCTTTGATAAAATATACAGATCAGGTAATATATTTTTTTGCTTTCCCAAAATAATAAAATATTTTTGCTCACAGGAAGGCGCACCTGTTTGTTTAAAAATTCTTTCAAGTCTATTTTGATATCTGAGTCGTCTCCAGCGCAGCAGCCATAGCTTGGATCTCCTCCCAGGGTATTATTATATGACTGATCCAAGAAATCTTCTAGCTGAGAACCTTCATTTTGCTGCTGCGTTGAAGTAGAGGCGACAGGAGAGCTAAACATTGTACTATCACGGTCTTGTTTATTTAATTTGCGCCACCTCATCCATGCACTAACCAACGCTTTTTCTGCAATCTCCAGTTGATCAGTGTTCAACAGGAAGTTAACACGTGGATCCATATATACAGCTGCGACAAACGCTTTAGATTCGAACAGGACTTTTTCCCTAATTTCCATGTTGCGATGTAATTCGCACGCGAGGGTGGTGTTTATCGCCTTCAGCTCTATTTTGCAATTTATCCAATTGAGGTAAAAGTCACCCATAGTCAGTTGTTCACTTTGTAACTTTTTAGTCAAGATGTTGCTTGGTTTTAAAGAGGCTACAGTAATCTCAATTGAATTCCACGTAGTTTCGGACAAATAGAGCTCATAATTCTCTGTACATATTGGCCGAAGTTCTAGTAGCCGAGTGAGCATATCATAAGTCGAACTCCAACGCGTGGGGCAATCCACCACAGGTCTTTTAGCCCCCATTCTTTTTAGTAAGTGTTGGTACACTGTGGTGCGTAACTTTTTTATAACCTCACGCGCATTTGTGAGCATAAGCGTCAGAATGGATGAAGATTCACTAACCCTAAAGCATCTTGTACAGCTAACTGCAACGTATGTGCAGCACACCTAACGGCCTTAACCGTGTAATGTTCACTTTCTAAGTAATCTTCGAGAATAAAATTTACTTCGTCACTCGTCATCTCCATTATTTCATTCTCGTCATCATCTGAATCATCCTCATTTTCTTGTATGCTAGTTTTTAAGGCTTGTTCCACTAATCTGACCATTTTCAGCATATTTGCTCCATTATCAGTGGTTATGGAATAAATTTGGGAGATAGATATCCTGAACCGATTCAGCACATAAATTAATTGGTCTTTTAAAAACTCGGCTGTATGTCTTTGGGTGAGTTCAGTCACACTTAATGTTTTGATAACTATCTGGTCATTTTCGATGAACTGCAGGTTAATCCTAAAAACCTTCGCAAATGGCATGATGCGATGTCTAATTTAAGACTTATAAGTTTTTTTTAATCTTTGAAGCAATATCATCACGCAAATTGTCAGCTTTGTTTTGGGTGGCTTCACGAATTTTGTGAGAGTTTATGGGACTATGTGAGCATCCTGCCTTTGCCATATCCAATATGTTTTGGAAAGGTTTGTCGTCAATCAAAGTTAGCGGTCTCCCACATGTCGTTACTAAATTTATACATTCATCCATCAATTTAATTTCGAAATCTTGTTTGGATTTTTTCTTTCTATTTCCTTCGACGTGTTCTTCACTTTCTGCGCTATTCTCTTGAAGTATAAGCTTATATTGCACAGGATGCTTCTTCATATGTTTTAATAAATTTGTTCCATGATTTCCCAGTAAGAAGCATAAAAGCACGTTCATAAATTTACCATTAGACTCGGAACAACAATAATTTTTGTAACAAACTCACGTGTTCCGTGTGGAGCTCGAACCCGCATACACTTTTTTTAAAATGTTCTTCAAATGCATGCCTTTCATAATATTAATTACTATGAAACCATTCAAATCCTTTATAATAACCTAGTTTCTATAAAATTATAATTTATAACACTACACTAACTTATACGAAGGCAAATAGTTTGTTTAGCATATTAAATAAAAAAACGATTAAATAATGACATAATTACTTAGGTACTTACCTTTATAACTGCACCACAGTCATTGACAGTACATGTGGAATGTTTTTGATGTTCATCATATATAAAATATTTATAGACGAAATTAGATTTCTTTCGGCCCATTGTCAGTTTGCGCAATAATGATTAACTTCTTCTTCTTAAAATAGATTATTATACTAATATATTTTACCTATTACTATAATTATTCTATTACACTAATATATTACAACTATTTACACACACAACAAACAAATACAAATAGGTACGTACGATTTAAAAACTATAATTTTATTAATACGAACACTAGCGAGTGGCGGCGCGCGTTGATATGCAACAGAAGATCCACCAATACAAATGTAATGTTTTAAAAACTCCCCACTCCTCACACTCTGCCGCGCGCCGCATTGCGCGTTCCACCCGACCGAACCTCAAACAAGTTTGGACTCGATTTCGCTTTATTTAGGAACCGGTAAAATAAAGGTTCTTAAAGGTTCCAATTTAGGTTCTGGTTCCTGTTCCGGTATAGATACCGGAACCCCTAAATACCTGTTCTATACCGGTATTTTGGAACCATTTTCAATCCCTGGGCGGGACGCCGCATTCCAGCGAGGTGCAAACTTAGCTTGGTCGGGTTGTATAGCTCGCTTCGAACTGCCATTTCATCGAATTATCAGAGTTAGAAAATAGTGTGTTTGTATTTGTGCACATAATCGTCGCATCGAATAGACTTTTCTTGTTATTATATTTTTGCTTCTTACACCATCTAATTGGCAAGTTTTATAATTCATATTTGGTTTCTTAACAGTTCTATAAAAGTTCAACGACTCCCTTAGCAAAATTAAAAGCAATCTAAATAATTAAAATAAACTTCAAGATGTAATTCCTCTAATTCGGCAGTCAGATCCTTTTATTTTGTGTTCAGTTTTTGTGTCACTATTTCCGCTGCCTGCATGGGTCGTGTCATTTCCATGATTTTCTCAGCTAACTCTGCCAGTACCAGATGTAAGTAGATGTCCCGTCCACATCATCCAGAGTGTCTCGTCGGGTAATTTATTTGAAAGAAAGAAAGATTTATTGCAGCACGTCACAAGCATCAGTAGGCACTTAAATTTTAACATTTGTGGACACATCAATTATAAACATTATAACAAAAATAAAAAAATAGGAAACAAAACAACAATTTGACGAATAAAACAATTTAAAAGTATGTATACTTATAGATTATAATTAAAAAAATAGAAAGACAAAAAAATCGTTTCTCATATTGTACGAGTATGTTGTGGCGCGTCATACAAACGGACCTCAGCTTATGCTGTCGCCGGAACAACAGCGCTGGTTTTTAGTAGGCCCGAACGGATAGTAACGTACGGACGTCCGAGTGTGACACATAATAATATTTTTAAACCAATCTGTCTATGCTGAAATTATTGATTTCAAACCGAAGGTTACATTACATACCTTGTGCTTATTATACATGCACTTTATTTTTATTTTCCAAAATTTTGTGTTAACAGTGTGTTCTTAACTTTATTAATTAATATATTATAATATATTATATTATTTTAGTTATTATATTATTTTAAAAAGTTATTATTACGTTGTATTCGTTTTCTTATATTAATATAAGTATATTTTTATTACTTATTTCTAAAACTTATATATAAATTACATCAGTTATTAATTGACGACACTAAATTACACTTTTTTTAGCCTGCAGTTAGTGGACCTATCCGAACAAATTCCAAAGGGGAATGGCAGGCTTGTATGGGAGTTTCGTACCGCTAATAAAATTTCGTGTTTTGGGATATTTTTGGTTTTAATTGGTAGATAGTAGGATAGACAAACCTCTTTTGAATTTTTTAGATTTTTAGAACTTGGGAGATAAAAGTTATAACCAGTTTTAATTTTTAAGATCATCTACATAGACCATAGACTAATATATAATATTATGAACTAGTGTTACAATTTTTTTATTTAACTGGCTTTGCGGTTTTGGGTTCTAGACCTTCTGAGCCTATCATTTCTTTCGAAATCTTCGTTTTTGTATATTTTTTCCGCTTCTTACGTCGTTTTGTCTAATAGTTCACACGCGCAGACAATTAACAAAATCCCATCACTTTTACGAATCAAAATCTACTTCAAACCATGATTCAAGCAACAAAACAGGAGCGACAAATTGTCCAACAATCCGTCGACAGCCAAAACCTCTCTTAGTGTACTTATGTTACATATAGGCAAATAAATATAGTTTTTGTGATAAAGTAAATATTCTATATTGCTTTTCGCTAATCTATAGTGCTTTACTAACCCTTATTTTTTTTTAGAACAAGGGTGACAATCGAACAGACAGTCCACCTGATGGTTAGTGGATGCTGTGGCCCATGGACATCTACATTTATCCTCGATTTAGAATCAAAATTCAGATGCGTTGTCACCTCTGAAGACTAGGATCGAATGCCTCGTTTCCAGTAAAAAAGGGTCTCCGGATCTCTACACTCACCATACGAAACACAGCAGTATTAAACAGCTATTTTACACTGGTATTCTGTGAAAGCGTGCTTCTTCCCTGGTCGAGCAGTCATTCGTGCTACAACTATATTATAGCTACAGCGTGGTTCTACCATTAAGTAGGTAGATTAAGATGAGGATCGGTATCTACTCAGCGTTGTGAATTAGGAGATACTTATATTCAGCAGCGGACTGCAACATTTGATAATGATAAAGTTCTAATGGGGTTTTGAGTGTAGGTAAATAAAAAAATATTTTGTTTTTTAAGTTAATTTATTTTATTGTACTTATAATTAATGAATTCTTAATAAAACTTCATCTAAGAATGGGCCGGGAAAGAACGGGGCAGGCCGGGTAATACCCTCATGGCGAGCATGGCTTCGGTACCAAATAATACTCATAACACGTGAGTAGCATCTCACTGCACGTAAACCTACAATGCAGTTACAGCAATAACTTCTGATTGCGTTCCGCCCAATCATGTTTGTTTCTGCAACTATAACTACAAAGTTTTAGTGGAAAAGTGGCGGGACTTAATCTTAGCATGAAGCAAGATTGGGTTTATTCTCTCTAAACCATCTATTCTCTCTCGGGATACTTCTAGTGTATATATCGCATGAAAGCGAAAAGTCTTATATTGGGCAACACAATATGCTGGGATCTTTTTTTGTGGTCCTTCTGGTACATGTAAGCTCGAATCTCGAACTTTGTCCCAGCAAACTTCACAAACTTCATTCATGGATGACATCTGTAAATAATTTATTTCATGAGATGGCCATAGATATAAAATTAGTATTGATGAAATACAAGCGTTAACCGTATACCGTTGTAGGGAAACTGCACAGAAATCCAAAATTATTTATATATATTATCGCTCAAAACAATGTATAAGAGTTCTATAGCAAATATTTCATACAATACAAGATTATTAACAGTTACATCTTTATACATATTAGAATCATCTAAATTAACATTGTCTAGTTTGAGATACTATGGGTACATACTAGAGATAATTTAAAACTAATTTTCTAAAATTAAAATGTAAATACATTCAAACATAAAACTCAGAACAAACATCTATGTTCATCACACAAATGTTTGTCCTTGGTGAGAATAAAACTCACAACCTTCAACCCACTCACACATAGAACATTTTTTCCATCTGATTCAAAGGCAGTACTCAAAAAATATGTTAATTCTTTCGTGTTTTCAGAGTGGACCTGTTCTTTATGAAAAAAATGTAAATTATTTTGTGTACATATCACTAGAGCCACTAAATATTCATTTATCATCATATTATAGCCTTTTTTGTGAACTGCAGTATACTGTCATTCCCACATTGTCTTTGTAAATCTCTAAAAAGTAAGTGGTAATATTCACTATATGCAAGTTAGGTGATACACTTTTCGATGTTATACTGCTATACAAACTGTCTGAAGGCCACTCAATAATATACACCAAATAATTTTGTAGTATTTTATCTTCTATGTTTCTACTAAAATTACTATTTCTATCATAGTCCTTAAGTCTGTAAAAAGAAAACATTGCTGTAAACTCGGTAAATAAGCATAATTTTGACAAAAATGTATTTGTAAATAGTAAACACACTAACCTCTGAATTAACTGTTCTTTCAACCCATTTAATTTTGCACCTCTTTTTCTTTGCTCCGCTTTCCGCCCCTAAGGTACCGTGGACATGTTGACATGTCCAAGTTTTGTGACCGCTGAGTACAGAGGACATGTATACATGTCCGCATTACGTGCTGCTATTTTCGTCATTAATTGATATAAAAATACAGCATATTTTCGATTGAACACTATTTCATTCGATTTTGAACGAACTAAAGAATATTCTGTAGCATTATATTCACTCCGTTACATAGACATCATCAAATATAACAGCCATTCGCTTTTGCGTGCCGGTGCGGTTAGTTGCGTAATCGTTGAAGTTTTGTGATTGTGATTTTAGTTGAATTTTCTTTCAAAAAAACTGTAAGTAATGTTATTTATCTTTACTACGTAATGTTTTTGAACGATTTAAGTTACAACAACAGTAACTTTTTATGTTTCAATTGATAAAAAAGTAGAAATAAAAAACCTCTAGGCGAACAATTCGTAACGGTCAAGATTTCTAATAAGATTCTAATAAGATAATAATAGTATATTTCTTATTGGAATACCATAGTAAATACTTTTACTAGTAATTGCTAAATGCTATATCTATATGATTGTATAAGAAAAATAAAGGAAGACGATATAAAATATATACACAAAAAAGGTTTTGGAAATGAGTTTACAAAGCGCGCGCAAACTGTCTATTGTCGAATTTTTAGCAAATGTTGGCAAGTGAAAAAGTAGAATTATTATAATTATTACATGCATAATTTCGGTTCATTTAGGAAGAATATGTTGTATTGATTGTAAGGACATAAAAATATAATAAAAACTTACGATATTTCATTCATAAAATAAAATTTATCGTCAGTAAGTACACTTTATCAAGATCCGTTAGAAACAAAGAGCTGTACAAAATAAAATAAACATTTAAATGTTATGGTTATTGTTTCTACTTATCGAAAATCTTATCGGCTTCAAATAACTGTAACTAAAACCACTTTAAACATAAAGGAAAGGTCGTGAGAAATATAAATGTTTATAACAAGTGCCGCCAGCTGAGAGGTGACGACTGAGGCCCCGGTACAAAGGTTAAAGCACTGACATTCATTGACCCGTAACTCATATTGGCCATAATTAATCTCAGTAATTGCAATATGTTAACAACATTATTCTAAAAGAAATAAACACGCGTAGCTCACCTACTACTAACAGTGACATTTGACATATCGAGACCTCACCCTACACTAGCGGTAGCGCATCTAGCGGCGAATTCATACGCTATAGGCGTATCATTGCGTTGAGGTTATGCTTATATTACGTTTATTTATTAAAATCTTTTTATTGTTATTATTAACTAATCCCAAGTTCTAAAAATATAAAACTTACATGAAAATTAATAGTTTAGTTGCCTTAATATCTAGCATTAATTCTATAACAAAACAACGAAAAAAGTATGCGGTACTAAATCTGCCGTTCCCCTTTAAGGTTATATTATCATCACTTCACTTTATTGGTTTTGACCTTGACCGCCTGTGCTAAGTGCCAGTAGTACCCATTTTGGTGAGTAGCTTCAGGTCCAGCCTGTGTTCTTCTGAGTTAATATTAGATATTGTTTATATTTTTCTTTAAATGTTTTAATTGTTTTCAGGCTACGAAGCGGTGGCGGCAGGTCGTTCCAACACTTTGAGGCAGCGTACCTATAGCTCCCACAAAAAGCAGCGGTGCGATGAAATGGCACGGCGAGAGAATAAATCGACGCACGAGTTATTTTTTAGTTTAAGTCGCGCGACCACACCAACTTTTGGAAGAAATAAAGTGACATACTATATTTAATTATACCAAACAGTAGGATTGCTAAATGAAAGTGACGACGATATTTCATTTTTAAAATGTTGCCTCCGTTGTTGTACTGCGTAACGTGATGGTGTGGCGGTATCCCCAAGCAAAATCTTGCACAAGCGTTCAGAACTTGCTGAATGAGTTTTTGACTACGTATTAATAGACAAGAACCATAAACTACATCCATGCAATTAAATTTAGAAAGAATTAATGAGTCACAGAGCCTGATTCGAATATATATATTCAGGAAATTTCTAATTTGATACAGGAGTTTAAGTCTGTAGAAGCAATTTCTAGCAGTATTAAGTATGTAATTCTCGAAGCGCAAACGATCATCCATAAGCAGAACTAAATTGCGAATTTCAGTCACACGTTCAATTTGTTCCACTTTTATGGTGACAAGAAGCCGTTGATTCGCAATGTTTTGAATTTGCTTAGCCGTTCCTAGAATCATATATATATTTTATTTTATTTTATTAAGAAAACCAACAGCTTTACAAATTATATATCTTATAACTGTGTGTAATGTTAACACAATATATATAATAACCAATAACAGGTTTCCCTTAAATTAACAAATGACACTACAACAATCAGACTTTGTTCGTGCTCAAGTTAACTCTATAAATATACCAGGGAATTCAAGGATGCCATCCGCTTAAACCTGTCAATATCATAGATAATTAAGTAAATACTATACTCAGCACAAAACAAATCAAGTAGAGAAATACATTGTACATTTTTCCGAAAGTAATATATAAGTACCACCATTATAGACATACATAGAGATAATGACACAAGATAAAGACAAAAAGAAAAGAAAAGTTTATAGTACAACTTTTGTTTGTAGCGCTTAAAATTTATAAGAGTTTTTGATGATATCTGTCACCTTTTTGAAAGTTAACTTACTTGAGCGAAATAAGTCAACCTGGCTAAACTTTGCATTGTATGTTCGGTGTAACCTAACCATGACAGTATTAGATCCGTAGTTAGTGCGACGTTGAGGCACATTTAATACCGGAGTGTGACGTGTTCGACGCCTAGGAGCGCAGAATGCTACTTTATGCAACAGATCTAAGCAGTCTACTCTGTCCCGAACAATATCAAATAGGAAGCAAACATCTAGTATGTCCCGTCTTTCTTCCAAAGTTAAAAGACCATTTTCGTGACAGACTCGGGTATATGATTCGTGCGACCGACGACGCCGGTACGAGATGTGTCTTAAAAAAATTTCGTTTGTATGCGCTCTAGGCGTTCTTTATAGACCTTGTATTGAGAGGACCAAATCTGACTAGCGTACTCTAGCAGACTACGTACATATGCACAGTGTACAACCTTCAATGAGTCTATATCCTGAAATGCCTTGCAGGCCCGCAAGACGACTCCCAATTTTTTATATGCCTTTTTTGTGACTAAGTCAATGTGATTAGTAAACGACATTTTGCTATCGAGGTAAACTCCCAGTTCACGAACCAAATTGACTCTTTCAATGTGTACACCATTAAAATTATATGTGTGTAAGATGGAGTTCGCTTTGCGAGTGAAAGTTATGCACTGGCATTATTTGGCATTTGCTGTTATCTTATTAGTCGTGTAATAATTATACAATACGTCCAGTTCCGCCTGTATCGTGTAACAGTCATTGATGTCATTTATTCTCAATAAGATCTTTTTATCATCCGCGTACAACAAACGTTTAGAATGCATGAGACAGTTAGGCAAGTAGTAAATGTACGCATTGTAGAAGAGAGGCCCCAAGTGCGAATCTTGGGGGACACCGGAGGGTATTTCAATGTAATTTGATCTGAATCCACCCACCACAACCGTCTGGGAACGTTTAGTTAGGTAAGATTCTATCCATCTTAGACGATCCCCGTGTATGCCAAGTTTCCCTAGTTTGTTTAAGAGTATAGAGTGATCTACCCGGTCAAAGGCCTTTTCAAAGTCCGTGTAGATTACGTCCACTTGCCCACCATTTTCCATATTACTAATCACGTATTCTGAGAAACAAGCTAGGTTGGTGACAGTCGATCGCTTTCGAAATCGTGTTGATTTTCGGGTTTTTGTTGAGCTATTGTGGGGTAGATATTACTATCGATAATTGTATGCGCAGAAATGAATATTTTATTTCTTTCAGATAAATGTGACTTTATTTTGTTAATTAACAAATTAAGAGGTTTACATGCGTGGTGACAAGACGAACTCTGCGTGAGCTATGTATAACATTAGAGAGAGGGGACGAAAGATGACGTGATGCCACTGCACCGGCTCGCGATGACGTCGACCAATCACAGCCTCTCCATCTTGACATGATACTTTAATGCGCGTACATGCTCCCGGCCTTGAAAGCACCATGTGTTTTCAACAAACAGTCATTACATCTCTTCTGAAAACAACGGGCAGATTTTTGGAAATGCCCGTAGTACAGTACCATTCACTGTTCTAATGTCTGCAACTCTGGAGACACCACCGTTTCCAGGGAATGTTTTGATAATTCTTCCCATTCTCCATTTTAAAGGTAGTTGATTGTCATCCTTTATAAGTACGAGAGTGTTCTCCTGTAGATCGCCTTTATGCTCAGTCCACTTGGTCCTCACTTGCAGCTCAGATATATACTCCTTAGACCATCTGCTGCAGAAGTGCTGGCGTATCTGATCGACTCTTTGATAACGTGTAAGACAATGCTCTGGAACAGTATTCAGGTCAACAGACACAGGTGAAGTTAATGGACGGCCTACCAAGAAATGAGAGGGGCTCAGTGGGTGATAATCGTGCGGATCCGTGGACATAGGTGTGAGAGAACGGGAGTTGAGTACAGCCTCAATCTCAACCAGGACTGTGCACAGCTCCTCGAAAGTTAAATGCGCGTTACCTAACACACGGCGCAAGTGTTGCTTACAACTCTTGATTCCAGCTTCCCATAAACCACCAAAATGACTAGCATAAGGAGGACCCATTTTAAATTTTATACTTTGAGAAGTCGCGTATTCTTCTAAGTCTTTAGATATTTGAGATAATAATTCAGCAAAATCATGCATTAAACCAACAAAATTCCTTCCACTATCACTATATATTTCTATTGGTTTACCTCTGCGTGAAATAAACCGCTTAAGTGCCAACAAATAAGCATCTGACGAGAGATCACTCACAAGCTCCAAATGAACAGCGCGCGTTGTGAAGCATATAAATAAACATATAAAAGATTTTATAGTCTACGCCACATCGTAAGAAAGGGAAACCAGGATCTAACCGAGCCCGAGGTAAATTTCCCATAATAGGCTTAACGGTTTGACCTCGCATACGCGTACACTTTACACAACTATGTTCTACCTTTTTTGAAAGATTTCTTCCGCTTACTGGACACTACATTTCCCTAACAGTATGTAGTAATAACTGCGGCCCGGCATGCTTGGGTTCATACTTAAATAATAAATGTGTAAAGTGATGTTTAGAAGACAATAAAATAGGATGTTTCTTATTAAAATCAAAATTAAATTATTGTAAAATATGTCCACCACCCCTGATAATATTTTTTCTATCTAGAAAAAGATTTAATTTTAATAGTCAGTTATCTTTAATCGGTTTTCTGTTTAAAAGCAATTTGTTTACATCTAGAAAGGACTCATGCTGCGAATACTTCGCCAATAGTAACAAAGATTCACTCAATTCATCAACAGTAAGCGGCCCGGTGCGCTTGTTGTTCTTATAACGCGCATTGTAAATAAATCTTAAAAGATAAGCGCACGAACGCTGCATACGATTAAACTGAGAAAACCTTTCAAACCAGAATACAGATTCTTTATTAATTCTATTAGATAACGAGCTACATATTAGATTTGATTTTATCTCAGGTAATTATCAATATCATTCAAATGTATTGTTTTATTTGTATCACACAAATTTAAATCATATAAGAACTGCGGCCCTTGAAACCATAAACTGTTGACACACAATAAGTCTAAACTTTGACCCCGTGATATTAAGTCAGCGGGGTTCGCCTTACCACTAACGTGACGCCACGGCCTATCTTTTGTTAAATCCAAGATCTCTGCTGTTCTGTTTTGTACAAAAGTTTTAAGTAAGTTGGGAGGCATACGTAAACAACCCAATACTATGGTTGAGTCTGTCCAAAATACAACATTATCCAACTTAGACCGTAAAGCATTAATTATTTTTTCAAACAAACGAGCGCCTAATAATGCGCCGCATAGTTCTAACCTAGGTATACTTATAGGCTTCAGCGGAGCTACTTTACCTTTCGAGCATAACAACTTAACGACAACACATGAATTAACATCGACAGTGCGTATATAAGCGCACGCACCGTACGCGGTTTGTGAGGCATCCGTAAATATATGTAATTCTATGCGCGCGGGATTCGAACCCATTACATAACGTGGAACGCGTAATGATTTAAGGATTGACAAGTTCTCAACAAAGTTTTTCCAGATCTGTGCTATATCATCTTGTAAATGTTCATCCCATTCAACTTTTAGCAACCACAGCTTCTGTAACAAAAACTTAGCTGTTATAATCATAGGTCCCAACAGGCCGAGTGGATCGAATATTTGAGAGGACTGAGACAGTATTATTCGTTTTGTGATATTTTTAGGGTTGTTGATGATCTTAGATGCAAAATGTAATTCATCACTTTTATTGTACCAACCAAGTCCTAATGTTTTATTTAGTGTAGAATTATTTAATAAGAATTCTTTAGATTCCTCATTTATATATGCAGAACCCTTCTGCTCAAAGTTATAAATCCACTTACGCAAATGAAAACACCCAGTCTTTAAAACTTTAGATGTCTCTCGACATAGTTCTAATAATTCAGATTTAGAATTAGCTAAAATAATGCCATCGTAGCCACTATTGGTTTATCACAATCTTGCGCCAGCTGTTTTAAGCATCGGCAACTTAAAAATGGAGCGGACGCAGTTCCATACGTAACCGTATTTAACTGGTATATTTGTAATGGGTCACTAGGACTGTCACGCCAAATAATAAGTTGTAAATCACGCTGGGATTTGTCAATATGTACCTGCCTATACATTTTCTCCACATCCGCACATGCAACATATTTATTTTCTCTGAAGCGTAACAATATAGCAATTAAATCACCTTGTATAGGCGGCCCTACGAGTTGTAAATAATTTAACGATTTGCCGCTAGTCGATGCTGCGCTTGCGTCGAACACAACTCTCAATCACGTAGAAATTGCATTTTCGCGAAGAACACCGTGATATGGCATAAAGTAATGGGGATTACCGTATGTGTGCACTTTAGTCTAAATTCATATATTCGTGTATGAAAGCTTTATACATTTTATTTAAATTAGGATTGTCTTTTAAGCGGTTTTCTAATGCCAAAAAACGTCGCTTAGCTTGATTAAAAGATTCACCGATAAAGTCTGGTGATATTTTGAAAGGGATGCGTACACAGAACCTCCCGTCAACGTCTCGTGTGGTCGTCTGTTTAAAATGTTTCTCGCATAAACGCTCCTCTTCACTCAATCCATCACTCCCTCTCTTTCCTACCGATAAGTCTTCAATCTCCCAGAACATACGTAACTGTTTGTCTATAGACTGTATACTTACATCTTGCGCGTCTAATGATTGTATGAAATTACAATGAATATAATTTTTATTTCTTAATTTCTGTGAATAAATAGGCCCGGATATTATCCAATCTAGTCTAGTATTTTGTAAATAAGGTCCGTTTGATAAGCGAATTCTACCCTCACATAATAGATCCCAAAAAATGTCTGCACCAATCAGTAAATCAATCGAACGAGTTTGATAAAATTCTGAGTCGGCTAACTGTATATCGGTTGGCATACGAAACTGACCAATATTCACATTCACGGCCGTTAGGGAAGACGTAATTTGCGGTAAAACAAGACATTTATTTATGTGCGTAATATAAGGCTCGCTAACAGACTTTAATTCGATATCGCATGTTTTTGAACATTGTGTTATTGTGTTACCGTCGATACCTCTTATTTTATGAGTGGACTGTATTAATTGTATGCTAAGTTTGTCACAAAGCGATTGTGTTGTGAAACAACGTTCGCTGCCACTATCGAGCACCGCGCGTGCCTTATGATAGTTACCTAAGCTATCGGCTATCTTAACGACCGCTGTAGACAGCAGTATAGGCAGCGATGCAGACGTCTGCGCGCTTAGTACGAGTACGTCTATGTGAGTATTGCTCACCTGTGCAGAGTTGTGTATGATTTTATTACTATTATCGCTGTTGCTTGATGCAACCGAACTATTTAAAAGGTTAGGAGATATAACCTTATTTTTCGACGTGGGAATTTGTGATTGTCGTTCGCTGGTTTTGTCAGTATGAATTAATGTGTTATGTTTTTTATCACACTTTCGACAAGGCCCGTTCCTACACTCATTAGCCACATGTCCCGTACGTAAACAGTTCTCACATAACCACTTTTGGTGTATAAATTTTATTTTATCTTGTAAATCATATTCAAGAAATGTTTGGCATGAATACAATTTATGTTTAGCTTTGCACATAATGCATAAATCTTTTGTGTAATTTTGTGGTTTGTGTGTACTAAAATTGCAGTGTACCTTATGTATGTGGTTATGAGCGCTGGAACTAGGGTGTTGCCTTTTATTTTCATAATGTATGCCAGACTTGGCGTGTGTGACACAAAGCGTTTCTAACATGTCAGCCCTATCTCGTAAAAACTTTATTAAATTATTTAACGTTATAACACAATTCTGAGATTCATCTGTCGATTTATAAAATGTACACTTCACCTTTTTCCCACTCTCGTTCGGAGGCAGGATCTAACCTTGATACAATCATGTAAATAATTAAAGTATCCCAGGAGTCTGTGGGCTCACCGAGTATTTTCAATGCGCGTATATTTTTCAACACTGTATCAATAAGTTTTCTTAATAACCCAGGTGATTCTCTTGTAACAAGCGGTAATGAAAATAAGGATTTTACGTGATTGTGTACCAGCAATCTGTTATTGTTATATCTGTTGAGGAGAAGTTCCCATGTAACTGTACTTTCGGAAAATTCTAGCGAGTCTATAACTAATGCGGCGCTGCTCTTTAATGAAGATTTCAAATAATGCAGTTTTTGAATTTTAGTAATTTCATTAGAATTGTGAACTAACGATTGAAATGTATCGCGGAATTCTAACCAGTGCTCGTATGATCCATCGAAGGTAGGTAAAGAAATTGTAGGTAATTTAACCGATTGAAATATGCTATTGTTTGCCGATTTAGGAATCTTCATCTCATTATCTTTATTTATCATACATTGCGTTTGAGCGAGGACGCCATAATAAATACTTTCAAAACATTCACGTTCTTCTAACTGTTTTACTAAATCACTTTCCGAAAGAGATATTTCTAAATAATTCTGAATTTCATTAAAATCTTTATAAAGACTTAATGCACCTTGCATTCGCAATTTTAACTCCGCGCGCTGTTCATTAGTTAATGTTTTATCTATAAAAGTGGAAATATATTTTCGTAAATTCGTTAACTGTTCCCCTTTTTTTGATTAATTCTTTAATTTGATCACTACTTAAAGAACTACATTTTGATAAACCTGACTTTGGGTCTCCGTTAGGCATTTTGGCAATTTATAAAAAACAGGAGTACTTACAGTTGCTGTTCTCAAACTTACGGCGTTAAGTCAATAATGATGACGAGGCCTTTGCTACTGCATTCTGCTACGTGTGATAGGTATTCTTATTTTGGCAGATAAGACTTGATAACTGGGTCACTGAAATTTAAAAAGTAACCACGGATAATACACAATATCTAAATGCTCCTCTCAAATAACCAGGCAGGTACGTCTCACCAAAATCAATGTGCTGCGACCGAAGGCGATTGCCGGTTGCATTATCTCTATTAATCCGCTTTATGTTTCTTCCAACTGCTGGTTTCCAATATCGGCGATAAAGGTCCAAAACTTATGTATGCGCAGAAATGAATATTTTATTTCTTTCAGATAAATGTGACTTTATTTTGTTCATTAACAAATTAAGAGTTTTACATGCGTGGTGACAAGACGAACTCTGTGTGAGCTATATATAACATTAGAGAGAGGAGACGAAATATGACGTGATGCCACTGCGCCGGCTCGCGATGACGTCGACCAATCACAGCCTCTCCATCTTGACGTGATACTTTAATGCGCGTACAATAATTTTTTCGAAAACCTTGCTTAATGTATTGAGTATCGAGATACCTCTATAATTGTCAACTTGGGTTTTAGAGCCTTTTTTATGAATGGGTAGGATGAGAGCTTTTTTCCATATTTCAGGAAAGACACCTTCCTTTAACCTGTAAGCTCTGACAGCGCGCGACATGTTATACTCCCGTTCGCTCGGGACCGTAATGGCGGCAAAATTTGAAAATTAGCAAATTTTTTGCTATATTGCAAATTTTGCTATATTTTCACTTTGAGACAATATTTATGGATAAAACTTACAGGAATTCTTGTTGAATGTATAAACTATCGAATAAAATTATTTTTGGTTGCTAGAAATTGTAATAAAATACGTAAATTACCCTGTATAGCACAGTAGTAGTATGTACTTCAATTTTAGTGACAAAATTACTACTAATTTGAATTCTACACTTTTGTTTTTGGAGAAATTTATATCAAATTGTTTGGAAATACGTATATTTTTATGTTTTATGTGTTTCCATTCGTTACTCATACCAAAATATAAAATATAAAGAAATTAAAAAAAATTAAATATTAATATTTTATCTGTGTGACATTTAGAACAATATTTCTAAAATAGTTTTGTGTGAATTTGAAATAAATACAACGTCAAGTTATTTGAAATATGTAAGAAAACTATTTTTACTTACATTTTACACTAAAAATAAATGAGAATGTGAAAAATACCACATTTATGACCCAGCCGCCATAATGGGCCTTCCAGATTTTGAAGCACTTTTGGCAATTTACTTTTCACTTTTTTACAAGGAATATAAAAAAGTATAATACTTTCGTTTTTAGTCCAGACACAAATATAAAATTCTATAAAAAAGACGGAGCACCTTTATCAAAACGGAACAGAAGAATTAAAAATATATGCAATAGGCACAGCGAGAACTTTTGCACATTTGGCCCAGAATATTGGAGGGATCCCATCGCAACCAGCACCTTTATTAATGTCTAAAGAGTTTAGATGATTTTCCACCAAACTATCAGATATGGTGATTTGAGATATTGAGTTTAAAGAGGCACTTTCTGCTGAATTGTGTTGAACTATCAATCAATCAATCAATAAAGACATTACAGATAGAAGTTTCATCTGTATAACTTATATCTTTATACATTAATCTTCCAGGGTAATTGGACACGCGTCGCAAGGATTTCAAATATGACCAGAAAATTTTGGGACTCTTATTTAGCGCACTTTCTGTATTAGCAGTATATGTATCGTAGCATGACCGTTGCGCACGTTTTTGTCTGTCGCGTAAATAACAAAATTTATCATAATCTAGCATATTGTGAAATTTTTTCCAGCGCTTGTGTGCTTTAAGGTTTTCTTTGATGATTTTAATCAGGACCGGACTGTACCGTACAGGATATTTGTGATTTTTAGAATATTTATTACTGAATGGAAGTTATTAATTATATTTATTATTATCAATAACCACAAAACAAACAACATTCTAAATTCTAATTCTAATACTAAAAACCTTAAAAATATATATTATAATAACTAAAATATATTATTAAAATGGAGGTCCTTTAGGCAAGGTTCCGAAGATACTGGCAGCGTTTCAATCCGAGATAGAACCGTTGAATAGCTAGACTAATTCTTTGTCCGAGCTAACTGCCAGCTCTTCGGTCTGCTGTGACGTCGATTAACCTTTATGCTATTTCCATAAAAAAGGCTTATAGCGCTAGGACCCCACGGACCAAGGGTCTCGACACCGAAAGGTACAAAAATGTATTCGGAGCCTAGACCCCTGTATTTGCATACTTTAGCTTTTTCAGCCGCTTCACAAGCCGCACTAGCTCTGTTGTTGGTTCCATGTAGAAGAGAAGGGGCCAGCGTGTCTGAACAGGTTGCATCCCATACCAGCACCCGGCCCATCTTCCATGGAATCAAACTCATATCGTCCGGTCTCTTGCCATCGTCTCTTGCAATACCAGACGGCTCAAGTAGACTTGGCATGTTGGCTGTGGCAAGAGACCGCCGTATGATATGGTTAAGTGTTGTATGTCTCGAGAAGCGACCTGCACTTTTTTGGCATGATAGCCCGTGATGTCCTAGCTTATCGACGTCACTGCCACACGGAAATTTATGAGGAGCGCAGACCGGAAACCCAAGCCGTAGACAGGTTGCGATTCGGAGCGTGTCAGGCTCAAGAAATGTTCCTATATTTGAAGAAGGATACGCGTGAAGCCAGTAACCGGCCTCATGATTACTCACGGCCAAAAGCCTAGCACGTGCCGAACCTGTACTAAATTTCAAAAGATTGCCATAAGTCAATTTGCAGTTTATGTCATCCCAGCTCCTCTGTGAATTTAGAGGAAATCGAAAATGTTGACCAGGGCATGCAATTAAGAAAGCGTTTCTAACTTCTTCCAGGCCAGCAATCTCAAAGTTTGAAGGGGATGCCCTTAAAATTTTACTTAGGAGATTTGCTGAACTATGGACAGAAGATAGGAAGGCTGGTAAAGAGACACTGGAAATTTTGCGAATCCCTAAACCACCATAACGGATGGGTAGGGATGCTTGGGTTCAAGATTGCTCGTTCAGGTGTATTATATTAAGAATCGATTCTAAATTTATTTTGATTATATTGTCTACTTGTGTTTCCAAAAGAGGTCTGGTGATTCCAAAAGGAGCAGCAACGGAGCACATACGTAAATTTTGGGACGAAAAGACAGAATTTTAAAATACAAAGTGCATAATGTGGACTAATTTCAAGGAGACGGTCAGTAGAATTTTGAAATTTAGCAATTGAATTATTAATATATTCAGACATAGATTCGTTAAAAATTGGAGAACCTAAAAGATAAAGGGAATTTCTGTTAACTATTTTAATATTTGCTGCCAAAATGTTAAATTTTTGTTTTACGTCATTTAAATTTACGTTGCAGTTATTTATAAAAAGTTCGCATTTGCTAAAGTTAAGCTCCATACCAATGGCTTCAAATTTATTTTTGATTGAAAAAAGGTCAGAAAACACAGTATCCATATATATATATATATATATATATATATATATATATATATATATTAAAGGTAAGGTCCGTCATCCAAATACCAAACATTGAATTTAGAATTTAAATGTTTGATCATCGGATTTATAGCCAAACTAAAAATTGCTGGCCCAAGGGGATCACCTTGTTGACAACCTACTTCCGAGGATAGTTTATTAGAACGATATAACAATTTTGTTGGGTTAGCGTAACTGATAAGAAGATAATTGTATATTTCCGGTATATGTTGATTTATTTCCGTTAGCAGGGTATCCCTATTTACCGAATTGAAAGCGTTTTTGACATCAGTTTTGAGCAACACGTCAGGATGTCTGTAAGTTAGGAAAGAGCGTAGGCATGGACGGCTGCCTCACACCCTCCTTTTACACCGAAGCCTAACGGGTTCAAATTCCGAATTTAATTTCGGTAAAATATGTCGAACAGCAATTTTGGGGGCCAGGCGTCGTAGTGTTGATCCAACAAATCATCCCCGTCTTAATAGGTGAGAAAGAATTGGAACAATTTCTGATTGATATTACCGGAATACATAAAGTTGATTAATTTAGTGATCGAATTTACGAGTTGCTCACCTGCATCACCCACAGAATGCGATGTTAAGTCTTTCAAATGTTGGGATGAGATTCCATCCAAACCTGCAGCCGAACCTGGTTTAAAATATCTTTTAATTTTATCAAATGGCATCCGTAACATCTTTGTTTTGAATTTGAAGGCATGCTTGCCCTGCTGTTGGTCGGTCGATAAAATATGGGTTTACTGGAGCTGGAGGATGTTTTGTCCGTAAGGCCTGAAGGGTGTCAGGGGTATCTGGTGATAGCACGTCGTTGGAGAACAAAAGGTGAGCAGCCATAATACTGCAAGCAAATGTTAATCATATTACGTGTACGCGAATAATTTTCGTAAATAATGATATTTTTATCAATCGGCTCGCGATACTCGTCCTCAGTCGACGCACAATAATTGCGCGAATGTTTTGTACATTAGCAATGAGCTCGTAATTAGTAGATGACACAGAGTAATACAGTTCATAGAAGTAACAATAACAATGTATATGAGCCGTTATGATAACATCCTTGAATTCACATATAAAAAACTTAAGATTATAAATAACAAGATATAAAAAAATTGTTGTTTAAATTAAAAAAAAACTGGGTATGAAAGTTATATAGGGCACTAAATATTATTTGAACGCTAACCTTCACACAATCTTCCTTTGATCCTCTTCTGTGGCTATTAGTATTGGGGGTGATGTATCTGTTTTGCGAACAAAAATTCTTCCGTTTTTTGTTCAGGTGTAGAGGAATTTGCGTTTTTTAGCAGTTTCCTCAGTTTTCTTCAAAAGTTGTTTATTTTGCAGTCAGGTGTTCGTTTGTATAAATAGTTCTACAATCACCTTTTAGGTTAATATCAGTTGTTGTAATGCGGCGTTTGCGCGATGCGGATATCAGATTGTCTTTCAGCAATCTTGACCGTAACTTTCCCACTATAACTCTAGGTCTGCCTTGGATTTTTGTATTTGGTGATGTTTGCATGAATAATATCATTATGCTCCAACTGTATTAACGTAATAATAATCTGCCACTGAAATGGACCATTGGTTCATCGGTCATTATAATAGGTCCCGGTGAATATATTTGCTGTGTATTTTCGATAATCAATTTCTAAAGAGGATCTAATTGTCATTCTTTCACTTGAATCTCTGGGAACATTATTATCAGCAAAGTGCCAGCACTTCAATACAATAAACTAAATCGGATTATTCGACATTTTAATTTGGTGCAGCAAATGATAATAATAAAGATCTCTTTCCAATAGCTCTCTATGCTGAGGAAATTAGTCAACTCTGTTAGAAGAATTACAGCTATTATAAACTTCACCATTTCTTCTTTGGTCACATCTTCCGACCTATATATGCTACTGCGAATTTTTTTTAATCGGTTGATGTTTAAGCCAGGAGTCATACTTATTACTTTTACTTTCAAGAACCACAAGATCTGGGACTTGATTATCAATAATTTGACGAAAAATATCAGTTATATTAGTATCTCTGTCGAAATATAAGTTTTGGCGAAACAAATCGACCAAAAATGTTTCTTCTGCCTAGTCACATACACACAAAAATTTCCCAATGTCTGCCACTTGGGCTGGTCTTGAATTTTAAACCCTGCGATTAGCCTGTCGAACTAGTGGGTTACAGGAACGGGTTGACTCTTAATGTGGCTTCAAAACCTGTGAGCTATTGGCTGCAGGAGGTGGTCTAGAATAATCATTATTTGAACTACCCTCAACAGAATTTCGTCTGATTTCGAAAAGTTTGATGTTAAAAAGACTTCTTTAATTGATTCAAAAGTATCAAGTTCATTAGTTACCTGACTTGGTGCGGAACGTTCTGTTTCAATCAAGATGATTTCAATGTCGTGTATTATCTCATAGTCCATAGAAGACACCTGACCGATCCATCACGTTTCAGAACAGGAACTATGGGAGTAACATATTCCGAATGTTCAATGGGTTCTAGAATACCTAACCCGACCAACCTATCGAATGCTGTATTGATTTTAGTATATATATATATATATATATAATATGTATATGATATATAGTAATGCGAAGGCTAAGGGTCGCGTTTTGCAGAAAACCGATTGAGCACCGTCTTTCAATAATAATTTTACTTTATATTTGTTAAATGTTCCTAACTTATCTGAAAATAGTTCTGTACATTGTTCTTACAATCTTTTAATCGATAACTCAGAATCTGCGCAGTAATTTACCGATACTAACTGTAATTTAAACACTGATATGAAATCCCTACCGGCGGGCTTCCATCGCGGATAACATAAAATACAATTAAATGCGTTTGTCCTGCATAGCACAGCGGCAACCGACACGTACCGATACATACTATTTTTGAGCCGTTATTCGTCATTAGTTGTTTACAAATACTTGATAACGGTTCATTTCTAAAATATTTTTTACAGAACTCTTCTGAAACTACCGTTACTGTCGATCCACTATCTATTTCAAAACGAAACGGCTTATTTTTAATGAAAACTGTTTCCACCATAGGTTGTCCCCTAAATGAACGGATATAATAAATCTTACCGTCATCATCAGCGTCATCCTCACCCTTGTCACCGCACTCCACCTCTACAAAATTGAATTTACGACACATTTTATGCTTTACGTGACACTTTTACACACATAATTTGCAAATCTACAATCAGACGTTTTGTGATTCATAAATCCACAAACACTACATTTCACTTTCCCTACGCATTCACTTTTGGTATTTTTGATCTTAATAAGTTGTTCATCTGCCGTCGTCGCCTGGTGATCACGCGAAACCACAGCAGCGGCGCGTGCGTGACTCATACTTTCTTCTAACTCCACGACCTTGGGCAGGGTAAAGTTAACAGGATTCTTCGCGTACAGTTCTTCTTTCTCACGCCCATAACATTTAGCAACCCACACTTTGCAGTGAGCCCTCGCAGTCTTGCTGCCCATTGTGAATACGTTTCACCAACTTGTTGAATGGTGGTGTAAAAGTTGTGACCATCTCCGAACCAGCCGCTCTTCGGTGTGAAATGAGAATCCAAGAGTGCAAGTAAATCTTCATATGGCACTTAATCAACGTCTTTTGGCAATGCCAAGTCCGTTGTAAACTGATACGTGCCCTCCGTGAGTGCGCTGAGCTAGATCGCCTTCCTCTTTTTGCCCGCGGGATCTGTCCACTTCTTGATGTCGTTTGCGATAAAGTACTGTCTAATACGACCTTTGTACGTTTCACATGTCTACACTTTGGGATCAAATCTATTTAGAATTCCAAATTTAACACTTGGCTGAGACATCGTCAATAATTTTTTTATATTTAAATTTGCGGGTAGATCGTCGCCACTATTAGATATTGGGACGGACAAGTGATACGATTGCTGGTTAGTGGTTACTGTTTATTGCTCACACAATAATTAGCGGTGGGCGCAGCCACGCACACATACCCAACATTATGCACATTTGAAAGTCTTGACCTCGTGCTTGTTGCCCCGTCCGTCCAAAGTACATAGTTTACGTAATTAGGGTTTTCCTCAAACTGCCTGAGGTACACTCGCAGAAGTTCCTCCTGGGTGCAAAATCGGAGCGTATCAGCTCCTGTGTACGGCAATGGTGATAAGGGTGACGATTATCGTCACGAAGAATTCGCCAAACTGCAACATGGTTTATCCCGTATTTTATTCCGGCTTGCCTCGTACTTGTAGTCGGCTCTTCTTCAAAATGCTTTAAAACTTATTCACAACACAAATTCTAAAAGAAAAAAAGATCTAAGGTCCGCCATTTCCGGAAATGACGACCTAGGACGAACTCGAAAGCAAGCTATACATCTCTGCACCCGATTGCGAATTAAGTTACGTGCAGAAAGAATCCAGTAATTCTGCCGCAAAATAGACACTAAGTACTCAGGGTCAGCGTGACAATTCAATTTATGGTGGTAATCAACTAATAAATTCAAAATATGATCTTTACGCGGTAAAAGTATAGGGTGTCGTTGTAGTAGTAAACTCAAATGTGAGTTGAACAAGCGCCTACAAATCTTGCCCGATTGTAATCTTGTAATTTCATCGGCAAAGTGCACATTTTGAAGCTAACGAAATATTAATAAATCGTCATAACTATAATCGGACGCAACAATATACGGACGTCGCGGTAGAAGCTTTACAAATCGATAATGTAAATCATGCTACGCAATATAACCTATTACATTTTATATGAAACACTAACAAGCTAAATATTAATTTATAATTATACTAGAGATAAGCGAATATTTAAATCACACAAACTATATTATCGTAAATATGCAACATCTAGAACGAGTCGGAAGTACTAATAACTATAAGTGGTGAAGTTATGCGACGAACGTTTTGGAATAACATCGCTTATGGACTGTTGCTCGCGGAGCTTACTTACTTCTTTCGATAAAGCGGATAGGTCTGCTTGCAGCTTGACCTCCCTCCCTCGTAAGTGCTTTATCTCGCTCCGCCAAGCAAGATTGACCTCAACAGGTCTATCCCGTCGCCTCTAAGCCGGCACGCTTTCTGCTGCAGCGGCTCGGTGTCTCCATGCGCCGTGGCCGCGACCCTGCTCCGTGCCACGCGCGGTTCCGCTGCCGACATCAATTTGAGTCTCGGGTCGCGGAACACATACACTGAATACGTCACCTGACGGGTCACGGGGTGATCTAACTTTGTAAATTTGGGCCTTCTTCGCGGTATCTATAAACCTAGCTTCAGTACTGTCCCTATTCGGCGTTCCCTTCGGCTGTGATGAAACTCCTACATGTTCTATTATTGTTTTGTTTTAAGACTACTGGCATAATCTATTATCTAAACAAACAAATATTAAAATATTGTCTAAAAAGTGTTGGTAAGATGTTCCCTCCCTCCAATTCCCGAAATTCCGAGGTTCAATAGCGGTGCTACAATGAGAAATTGCCGAAATATTATGAACTGTGAGAAAGGAACCAACAATAACGTAACCTAAAACGGTCTCTAATGCGTAAGGTACGGTATACGAGGAGTTACTCTGATCTTAATGTGTAGCAAAAGTTAGTTAGTTAAAGTTACAGCCTATATACACGTCCCACTGCTGGGCACAGGCCTCCCTACAGTACTGAGAGGGTTCTTTTGTGTAGCAAAAGGTGAAAGAAAATAGATGCCCTGATGGCTGTCATTCTCATTGCCAATCTATATTCAAAGGCATATTCCGATTGTTACCGACGCTCACGTTGCTTCTCGGATATCTGAAATACAAATAATATTAATTAATAAAACATAGTATATGTAAAATATATACACATAAGAAATTGTTACTTACCTTTTGTACTTGTTGTTTTTCTATAATAAATAGGTACGTATGCATACGGGGACGGTGGCACTTACCGCGATTTTTATTGTAGGATGAAGGTATATTTTGCAACATCGGTGTTGCCCCGCGGAGTTCATGATCCCGCGCTTAGTTGCACTAGAACATCATACGGGGTGACACCTATGTCTCCCTCCATGCCACACCACCGAGGTTGTATGAGTTACCGAAGATACACATACCAAACGGTCCACTACGTCCCATATTGAGACAGATCTATCCACCGACTTATAAGCTAGCACAACATTTGGCAAAAATACTTTCATGACATGCCAGAGCACGCACAAAGGATTCACACCATTTTGTTAGTGAGATAAAAGACCTACATCTCGCTGACAATGAAACTAGGGTCAGTTTTGATGTTCAGTCACTATTTATATGCCCACCTATTATTACTAAGAAGCTAGAAGATAACAATATGCCTGCAGAATATGCAGTATTACGCAAACACTGCCTCTGTGGAAGGAGGAGCTCTACAACCAAATAGTGTCTTACCTGGATTGAAGAGCACCTCCCGCCCTCCCTCAATTGCATGCATCAACTCCGTTACCACTAGTCCCAGCCTCACTACTCCCAACACTACTATTCCTAATTTTTTTTTAAATAATTATTTAGCTTTCCTAGTTGTTTAGTCATCCGTTATTATGATATGATATATATGAGCGACTGCCTCGTTGGTCTAGAGGTTGTAGTAAGTAATGCATCTCCTGATCATGAGGTCCTGGGTTCGAATCCCGGGTCGGGCCAACAATAATTGAGTTTTTGCGTCAAGAAATTCTCAGTGGCGGTGTATATATCGAATTCGTAAAAATAACCCGTGCTACTATCACATCTATACCATACTTTATAGCCGCGTTTTACCGGCTTCATCGGCATATATTGCTTCAAGGATGATCTACTCTTGAATATTATCATCGATTCATCTATGCTCTCGGATGATGTATTTTTCGCCGCTGCTTGACAAGAATCAAGGGCGTACTTTGTATAGTTTATCAAACGTTTCTTCACTTCTCTGGGGCTGTTTAGAATTGTCATTCAAATGTAATATGCGTAGCAATGCCTTGAATATCTTTATTGGCATTACATTGGCGATTTCATCAACCCTGAACCCCGGATCCGATGACCAATAAAGATTATAGTCTGGTACATGATAACTCATCATTATAAGAATGCCTAAAAATGCCTGTATTTCAGGCTTTGAAGTTGGTGACCATGTCCGAATATTTTGCTATTGGGCATATAGATTTGTCTGCTCAATTATGAGGTTATAAACTTCATTAGTAAAAAACTTTTCAAAGTATACTAAAGGCCTGCTGTTGTAAGATATTGGACTATGAGGTGCTAAAGTTGTTTTGTCAAATACTGAATAGTGCGGCATGTTTCCATTAGACCACATCGCTTTATTTCATGAACCTTTGATTCAGATTCTTTAGAGCTTTCTTCTATTATCTCATTTGAAGAAACTCCAGATCTACTACAGTTCGGTTGACCAACAGATATTTCCATTTGTGGATTTTTTTTTGTGGACATTTGAAAATACTCAATTGAAGTGTTTTGAATTTGTGACTCAATATTATCTGTATCTGGTTGTGGAAACTCCTTTGTCACTGGTGATAGAATTTTGGATTTTGGAATTTTGTATTACTACTTAAGATAGATTGCCTTCTGAATCCACCAAAAATTTTTTGAGTTTTTCCACACTATACTCCTCACCATGTTCGTCAGACTGATATACATCTTCGGAATTCGCTGGATCATCAGGCAAGCAACAACTAATAATTCCAGCTCTTTCGCAATCTCTTCATCTAGCAACAGTCTCCGTGACATTTTCAGAATTCGGAAATAAATTCATATTATGTACATGACGATGAGTAGGTATGGCTAACCGGGCAAGGGGAAATATATTCCCACCGATTCTTAGACATATTACTCTAACGACGAACATTGAAATTGAAAAATATGAATAATTTTAAGAAAACGATACACATTTCTATGAAATAAAAGTAAATTTACACAATAATACCTAGTTTTCTGAAAGATTTATTGAGATTAGTTACAATATCTCAAAAATTACCTTTTTCGCAATCTTTTGAAGCTACAATCGAAAAACAAAAATAACTGTCGGCTGTCACTTCTCAAAATTTGTTTCTTGTCAGAGAACGCGGGAACCGTGAAACGTGATAGACGCCTTTTTTAAATTAAAATTTTAATTTTGTTTTGTTTAGTTAAAAGGCACTAAATTTTTATTGTTTTATTGTTACTGGGTATCCTCATCATGAGGAAACGTGGGAAAAAATGGTTGCCGAGAGAAGAAGAAGTCTTTGAAGAAACGACTGAATACAAAATGAAGGCATCTATACCAGCTGTAGGGACAGAAATAACAGGATTCATAACTAATGTTCCCACTAATCTTTCTAATTCAAGAATTTTTGGTATGTTAACGACTTACAGGAAGATAATATGTGTTAAAAGGATAATGAGGAAACTTAAGAATGATGCAGGACGCAGTTTGATACAGCCGACGGGCACCGTGGCCATCACGTTCGCTTCTAATGTTTTGCCAGACCACGCTTCATGGTTGGCGGTTCGTGGTAAATCAGTATATTACGCCAGTGACGAAGTGCTAAAACTGTCTGAGGTATGGCCACTTAGCAAAGTACTGTAAAAATTCTGTGAAATGCTCAATCACAGCTACAAAGATTGTCAAGTCTCTTCAGATAAAGCGAAACGTATACATTGCAAAGGAAATCATCTAAGCATTTCTGGACAGTGTTCTGTCAAGAAACAAAAGATAAAAGAAAATCAGACTAAATTACATAAAACCCAGTTTGTAGATCTTTTTAATAAAAACTATTTCCCCGAATTAAACAAAAAAAAACCCTAAAGGTGCTCTTATGTCACTGCTAAAGAATGATGACATTATCAATATAATTTTAAATACAGTCATTAAAATATTAACTCTTAATAAATCAAACGAACAAACCACCATATCTTCTCAGCTTGTTAAAAATGTTCTCATGACACAATGAAACCAAAATAAATATTTCATTATTTAGCATTTAATATTTTATGGATCAGTTTAACATTTTACAATGGAATGCACAGAGTTTAATTAAAATTGCTTTTAATTTACACAATTTTTATATGAGAACACTATAGACGTTACTCTTATATGTGAAACTTGGCTTAAACCTAGGCACAATTTTAGAGTAAAAGGTTATAATATTATACGATTAGATTCAGATAATGATCATAATGGAGTAGCAATACTTCTACATAACAAAATTGTATTTCTTGTTATCAATACATTCTCTGATGACTCATTACAAAATATAGCTGTACAAATACAATATAATAATAAATTACGAACTTTAGTTAGTGTTTACTGCCCTCCTAATTCATCAATTAATTACAATAAATTCAAATTAGATAATTTAATCAAAAATTTGCCACAGCCAGTCTTTACAGCTGGTGATATCAACGCCCATCATACGTTATGGGGATGTACTGAATTGGATTCACGAGGTAGGGACGTTCTTGCAAGTATAGATGACAACAATCTTGTAATCTTGAATGATGGTCAGATGACTACAGTAGGATCTCACAGATGAAAACAGAATGCATTAGACTTGACACTTGTCTCATCTTCACTGGCTCTGTCTTATGAGTGACAAGTATGTGATGATGATTCTCTAGGTAGCTTTCATTTTCCTGTAAAGACGAAAATTACGATCAATAATCAAACTTTTCAAGAAACAGCTGTATCAAATAACATAAACTTAAAATTGGTAGATTGGTCAAAATATCCAAAATTAATAGATTACTTAATTAAAAATTATAATTTTGATTGTAGTAACCCATAATGTTATACAGATCTAATAGAACTAGTTAAACAAACCATGCATGAATCCACACCATCCAATCAGTCTTTAAATCGAATGTTAACATAAACTTGCAATCTCTTAAAAGAAATAAAAAAATCTCTACCTTGGTGGAATTTAAAATGCTAAGAGGCAGTATTAAATTTTAAAAATGCATATTTAGTATTTAAGAATGATCCCACAGATCGAAATTATGTTAATTTTAAAAGACTACAAGCTGATAATAAAATTACTTTGAAGACTGAAAGCAGCTCAGCTGGAAAGCACTACGTGAAACATTTAATAGATATACTCCATTGACTAGAGTATGGAATTACATTAAAAAGGTTAACAAAACTTTTGTACATAATAACACATCAGTCATAGATTCCAATTGGGCTAATGATTTTTTTTTTAAATATACTCCAGAAACGGATGAATCACCTCTAACTCCTCACTCCTCAAACGATAATCATTGTGAATATCTTACCAAACCTTTTACCTTTATCGAATTCAATTCAGCTGTTAATTATACAAAGGACACTACTTGTGGTTTAGATTCTGTCCCATATAAAGCTTTAAAAAATATGAATACTGCGTGTAGAAAACTAGTTTTTAAAATATATAATATTATTTAACTTATTCCTAACGATTGGAAAGAAGATGGTTTGATACCTATTTTAAAGCCTGGAAAAAACCCATATTGAAGAATCATACAGACTTATTGCACTTACATCTTGTATAGGAAAACATTTGAGCAACTTATAAAATCTAGATTAGAATTTTATCTAGAAAAAAATTGTCTTTTACCATCAAATCAATTTGGATTCAGACGCTGCAAGTCATCTAAAGAAAGTATTGCATTTCTTCATTTAGAGATCTTTAAAGCTATGGAAAATAGTGAAGTATTAGTTAGTATATTCCTTGACATTGTTGGTGCATTTAATAACGTTAATCTTCAGGTACTCGTCGGAGAGATGAGGTCTTTGGGCATTCCTGAAAAAATTATACAATGGATATTTAACTTTTTACATGAAAGAAGAGTTTTTGCTAAAGTTAATAATAATAATATAATTATTGGTCGCAGGTTCAGTTATAAAGGTGTTTGTCAAGGAGGAATATTAAGTCCTCTTGTCTTTATTTTATACATATTTAAATTAAACAATATTTTAGGATCAATTGTTACTAATTTACAATATGCAGATGATTTGGTCATATATGCCTCAGGAACAAATGTCAAACATTTGGTAATCATTTAAATGAGGCTTTAAAGAAATTGTACATTTACTTTTCACACTTAAATTTAGATATTAGTACTGAAAAAAGTAAAGTTGTAATATTTAATAAAATTCGTCCATATAATACTAGAATAATTTATAATAATACATTATTACCAATAACTACCATTAAATACCTAATATTACCAATAAAACAAGTAACTTATCTTGGACCAAATACGTGAATTTTATTTCAAACAGAGATTCTAAGGCTTTTAATGTATTAAAAGCTTTGGTTAGTACTAACTGGGGAGCTGATCCAGAAATATTAATAATGTTATATAAATCTTTGGTGAGGAGCCATTTTGAGTATGGCTTCCTTTGTTTTGCATCAAATAAAAAACTAGTAAACAAATTAGACACTATACAAAATACGAATTTAAGAATTATTACCGGCTCCATGAGAACAACTCCTATTGCTTCTTTACAGGCTGAATGTCTTACTCCTCCTATTTTAATTAGGTTTAAATATCTGAAATTTAGGTTTTTATTAAATATTAATTATTTGTCTCATCATCCTCTTTTTTAAAAAGTATTATTTTACTATAATAAATATATATGTCTCCTATATCTAACTCAGCCCCATATATACTCCATGACTTTCATGAAGTGATACAATATGATGAACAATATAATATTCACAAAAGCACACATACTTGTTCTTGTTATAAGGGGAATTATGAAAGTAAATTTAGTGACATACTCATAAACATTGATGAGAAATTGAAAAGAAAAGAAGAGGTTTATGAACTTATATCTACATATGATGAATATCGACAAATTTACACAGATGGTTCAAAAGTAGAAAATAAAGTAGCCTGTGCATTTTACATACCTCATCTGAAAACTGGACGTGGCCTTTCCATTCCTGCATCAGCAAGCATATACACTGCAGAATGTTAATCTGTCTTAATCGCTCTTAAATATATAGAAGAACATCCACATGTATCTAATAAATGGTTACTGATCTCCGATAGCATGAATGTCTTGAAGGCACTGAAGGCAAGAACTTTAGATGCTAAAACGTCTTTCATCATATATGAAATCAAAAGTTTGTTGTGGAAATTGAAAGAAAATAATTTGGAAGTAATTTTTTATCGACTCCGTCACATATTGGTGTACAAGGAAATGAAAGCGCAGATCATTTAGCTAAAAATATAGTCACAGCTGATATTGACAGGATAACTGGTGTTGCAATACCACATACAGATTTATATTCGATTTAAAAGCTACAGTTAAAAGAAGAATGGAAAATGCAATGCAATGCTGTTTTAGAGACATGAAAAGGTCGTTGGTATGCATCAATTAATTCAGAATTAAGTATTCCTTGGTTTTCTCGCGACGAGAGATATCATAGTAGAAAATTTTATACAATAATGTGCAGACTTAGATTTTTCCACTATCGACTGAATGCTCATCTTTCGATGATGAGAATAGTAGCATCTGCAACACACACAACATGCAACTTCTGTGATACAGAAACAGATCAGACTGCAGAACATATAATATTTAACTGCCCAGCGTACGCCATAGAAAGATTGCTACTCATTGAAAAACTTACACAAATTTATGAAAACTCAGAAATTGTCCCGCGTGCCCTACATGATGTTCTTAGGAATACTAAGACATATTTAGCACTTTGCAATTTTATTCATAATACTGTAAAAGCAATACGAAATATGGTACTCCTGTTTTTGTAACTATTGGACTGATAAATCTATATGGATTGAAACTTATAAAGATTATAATATAAAGAAGACTTGACTTTAGCCTTTATGGTTTTTGAAAATATGAAAAATTAAAGAAAATAAAACTTGGCTTCGGCCTTTATGGATTTTGAAGAGTTGGAAAGAAGAAAAATAAGACTTGGTTCCGGCCTTTACATTTCAAAATTCTGCGAATAATAAAAACAACAACATCAACAACATTGTTTCTTGTCAATCATGAATGTTGCCAGGCTAAAAAATAAAGACCTAACACAAACGTATTCAAAAATATCTGCAAGAAAAAATCTGGTGGTAAAAATACTCCCTTTGCCTTACAAAGGGTGGCAGAAATTTAAAGTTTGAGGCACTTTACATACACATAGCTGGGCACACATACACGTACACTGCTCATAGACGTATAAAGTGACCGAAAAACATGGCGGATACTGCGACATGCGCACAAAAAATTAACCCTACGTGGCTAAATTGTTTTCTTTTGCTACTAAAAATATATGTGATGTCGTTAGAGGCCAGTACTTGGGAAAAACAGTAAAAAATCAAAACCTAATATTTTACTAGGAAATCACAGTTTTTTATTTCAGTTCCATATGTGCTACACTGAGTCAACTATAATCTTTAGGCATTGAACTAGAACTGTTGAATTATTTTAGGAACATTTTACTATTTGAATTATGTTGAAGTGTGACTTATAAAATTAAATAAATATATTACAAAATAAAAAAAGTTTTTTAAAAATGCCTGTTGATGAGTTTCGGAACAATATATTTATGTTATTGAGGCAGAGTTCAACTCGACATTTTTCACACGATGTAAAAGTTTTTCCTTTGCAACGGGGGTATTTACAGCGTTGTCTTCTTTGACTACAAAAAGGGAAATGCTCAAACCTGACTTCACGAGGAGGTAGGATTGTCGTATTCGTCTTCATTTCCTTTTTTTCAATTTGATCAGGTAAAATTACCGATCAAAGAAAAACAAATTTTCTTGTTGCTCGATGTCTCACATATGCACAGACTTTTCCTAGGTCAAATTTCAAGTCTTTTAGCTTTAGTGGGATTGGCGTTTGCTTTTACTCCCTAACTATTCTATACATTATATACATTTTATAGAATGTATAGAACATATACAATATGTAACGTAAATAACTCAAGCACTCCAATTAGTATCTTATGTTATAATCATAATACATACACTGAATTTTTAGTTAAACATTTTTATGCACTGATTATTTATCAAATTAGTTATAATAATTCCGGAAGAATGTTGTGGTCACAGTACAAATCCACGAACGCAAAAACTTTAACGTGCTTGAAATAAAGTTCATTTTTCTTTATTTTTATTGAATAACAGAATTAGTAATAATACAAATAAAACTGCACTCTTAAAAGTCTTATTGTCTTCAGTTACGGTCCATTTCAGTTTGTTTTGACTGTACAGATTTAGTGTGACTGTTATTTACGTAGTTTTAATTATTCTTGGGTTAAAAAATTACCTATATTAAAAATTATAGGAATCGATTCAGTAAACGATTCTGATTCTTAAACTACTTCCAGGATGTGCGTTAATTATGTTACATGTTGTTGTAATTCTATACATTAGCTATAATATCGAGAAGATGATAAAATAGCCTCAAATACCATTTTCTCGTCCTTATTTTAGTTTTAATTTTTCTTAGTAATGAATATAGTAGGTCTACACCTCCCATATGCTGGTTGTATATTGCAAGGTGCTGCCGCACCTCTTTACTGATTGTATTGGCTCTCGGTCTACGAAAGACGATAATAAGACAACTGTTTTGTTATTGTACCACACCACTGTTACGATGTATGTACCATCAATATTTGCCACCGATTCCTCAAAAAAACTTCTCTCCCCCTTATACATTTTTAGATCTTTTAGAGAGGGGATTTGAATATCCTTTCCCAAACAACCTATGTTCACAGTCCTCAGCGATAGGATTTCTTCTTTGGCCAAATACGAAATCAATTCTTGTGACGTGTAATAGTTATCAAATAATAACCTGTATTGTTGGTTCCTGGTGTGACGGCCCAATATTATTATTAATAATTAAATTCAATATAAAGGGGCGTCAAAATAGTTTTAAAAGATATATATTAAGCAATAAAATTACATTAATAACCATAAAGTTAATATAAATACATTTCAGACATTAGACCAATAACATAGTAAATTAAAGGCAAAATATTGTCTTCCATAATATATAAATTTATTAAAAACTTGAAAAAATATTTAAAATAAGATAATTAATAGAAATACAAGTCGAAAATATTATAAAAATAAAGATAAATAACATTTATAAGATAATTAGAAAATTTGTTGAAAATTGTCTGAGTTGTGGAAGGAGTTCACGTATAAAAGAAAAGTTTCCTAAGTTATGGAAGGTGTTCATGTATAGATGTCTTGTATAGAGGAGCTGCCGGAGGTACATACCTGCAGTTGTACACATATATATGGGGTGGTCGGGAGCCCGACTGCCTGAAGTACTGTAGCACAATGACTAGTCCTATATTAGGGACTTATGATATTAAACTCACATGATACAAAAGCAATACTATAGAAGGTCTCCATGATGAATTTGCATTACAATAGTAGGGTCGTGGGTTCGAACCCTATATATATATTAATGACTTATGAAAGTAAGGTCTATGATACAAAAGCAATACTATAGAAGGTCTCTATGATTCATATGCATTACAATAGTAGGGTCGTGGGTTCGAACCCTATATATTAATGACTTATGAAAGTAAGGTCTATGATACAAAAGCAATACTATAGAAGGTCTCTATCATAAATATGCATTACAATAGTAGGGTTGTGGGTTCGAACCCTATATATGAATGACTTATGAAAGTAAGGTCTATGATACAAAAGCAATATTATAGAAGGTCTCCTTGATGCATAAGCATTGTATGGAGTGGTTGGGTGACCGACTGCTCCCAGTACTGTAGCAAAATGACTAGTTCTTATTAGGGACTTGAAAAGGAATATTATGGTGACGTGTGTGCTGCTTCACGAGCAATTGGTCCGAGGTAAACTTGGACTCGCTAACCGATGTGTCCTAGACATATCATCTTAGTGCTGGTGGTAAGCGGGTTTGTAGTAGCAATACGGCTTTCCCGTGGACATTGCACACCCATACCGTTTGTGGGCGACGTCGTAGCGCATAGCGATGCGTCGTCTATCTTTCGGATTGGGATGAGTGTGTTTGGTAGCACTTTTAAGTGTAACAGGCATACTCAACTTCATGTCTTAGTGCATTAGCGCTATGATACGTGGAGTTTTGTACACTGGCGTCTCAGTAGCGTGCTACTATGATACGTTGGTGCAGTTTTATATAACAACAATCTTAGTGCCGGTGGTAAGCGGGTTTGTTGTAGCAATACGGCTTTCCCGTGGACATCGCACACCCATACCGTTTGTGGGCGGCGTAGTAGCGCATAGCGATGCATCGTCTATCTTTCGGATTGGGATGATGAGTGTGTTTGGTAGCACTTTTAAGTGTAACAGGCATACTCAACTTCATGTCTTAGTGCATCAGCGCTATGATACGTGGAGTTATGTTCATTGACGTCTTAATAGCGTACTACTATGATACGTTGGTGATATTTTTTATATAACAACAATACAAACTTTGTTACCAAAGTCGATAGGGATCATGTGGGTGCGTTGTGAGGGGGGCGCCACCCGTATGATAGTTGCATTGATGCTTACTGCTACTTGCGGTATTGCGTCTTGTGATGGATCTGCGGGTGTGCTGCGCCTGATTCGACGCATTCCTGTGGTTCTGGCCGATGGAGGTATACAATTAACATCTAAGTGCCGATGGTAAGCGGGTTTGTTGTAGCAATACGGCTTTCCCGTGGACATCGCACACCCATACCGTTTGTGTGCGACGTCGTAGCGCATAGCGATGCGTCGTCTGTCTTTCGGATTGGGATGATGAGTATGTTTGGTAGCACTTTTAAGTGTAACAGGCATACTCAACTTCATGTCTTAGTGCATTAGCGCTATGATACCTGGAGTTTTGTTCATTGGCGTCTTAGTAGCGTGCTACTATGATACGTTGGTGATATTTTTTATATAACAACAATACAAACTTTGTTACCAAAGTCGATAGGGATCATGTGGGTGCGTTGTGAGGGGGCGCCACCCGTATGATAGTTGCATTGATGCTTACTGCTACTTGCGGTATTGCGTCTTGTGATGGATCTGCGGGTGTGCTGCGCCTGATTTGACGCATTTCTGTGGTTCTGGTCGATGGAGGTATACAATTAACATCTAAGTGCCGATGGTAAGCGGGTTTGTTGTAGCAATACGGCTTTCCCGTGGACATCGCACACCCATACCGTTTCTGGGCGACGTCGTAGCGCATAGCGATGCGTCGTCTATTTTTCGGATTGGGATGATGAGTGTGTTTAGTAGCACTTTTAAGTGTAACAGGCATACTCAACTTCATGTCTTAGTGCATTAGCGCTATGATACGTGGAATTTTGTTCATTGGCGTCTTAGTAGCGTGCTACTATGATACGTTGGTGATATTTTTTATATAACAACAATAAAAACTTTGTTACCAAAATCGATAGGGGTCATGTGGGTGTGTTGTGAGGGGGCGCCATCCGTATGATAGTTGCATTGATGCTTACTGCTACTTGCGGTAATGCGTCTTGTGATGGATCTGCGGGTGTGCTGCGCCTGATTCGACGCACTCTTGTGGTTCTGGTCGATGGAGGTATGCGGGTGGTGATGTCTGCTGGGATGTATGGGGGACCTTGGGATGGTGTAAGCCCGACGATATTCGTATTGATGCTTGATGCGTTCTGCAGCGTTGCGTCTTTGCGATGGTTGTTTGGTGGGACGCTATTCTCAATGGCGCTCTCTGCGTCTTGGTTTGACTCACGCCTGAGTAGCTTTGCCCAAGTCGGGTCCCTTCATTACGGGGCTGCAGACTGTCTGCCCTCCACGATGTTTTATATAACAACATAATATTATATCTCTGTAACTTTCCCACCTTTGAATGATTGAAGGCAACTTGTTGGTGGGTGAGACAAACATGATCGAAAATGCATTTACTCAACGTCAGTGACACAAACCCTTTCTAATGGCGAATTATTACTCTTATCTTATAACTGCCTTTTGGCTATATCTGCCGTTGTATTGGTTGGTGGAGCATATGTGTCGACCTCATGCGGGTGGTAGCTGGCGGGAGGATCTGAGGAGACTCTCAAGGCTGCGGCCGAAAGCCGCACAACGTGGGACCCCATTCCCTTGAGGTGAGCGGTAGACTCATGACACGCTCTGCGGCTAGTAGCCGTACTGATCATGCAATTGGTGGTGATGCCATACACTTACATCACGTCTGCAGGAGCGGCGGTCTGGCAGGTGGTGGCGCTCACGGAGGGTTTACGGCCAGTGTGCCTATTTGCCTAAACTGTGTGACGTACATTCACTGTGGCTGGATTCGGTCGATGTTTGTGCTTACGCACTAGCAAGGGGCCAAGCCTCTTTTAGTGGTTCGCCGGTTATTTTGCTGTGGACTACGGGTCCAGTTCCCGAATTAGCGTCCCCAACGGGGGGAGTGCATCAAAATGGTTGGCGCTCACCGTGCACGGCGTGTGTGGGGCCGTGTGCCTCCATTACATTTTTTAATAAATGTAGGAGAGCGAAGCCCTTGTATCGGGTATTTTGTATAAATATATTTTGAGCCTTTTCCGAGCGGGAAGGGATAAATAATATTAAGTTAATAATGTAAACCTGATACAAGTGGAATTGGGACGTTTTATGTTTTTAACCTTTCTCGAGCCCTGTCTTCGTGAACGGGGTTCACTTAGCTTATAAGGCACTACCAACAGCTTTCAATTGCTCTATTGAATATTCATTCTTCCAAAAGACACCTAAAAGAACTAAGTTACTAAACAAACACAACGTAAATAAGGGCCCTAACTAAGACGATCACGCCAAAATATTACAAACGGCCTATTATTAAACCTTTAGAAAGATCATTTAGAAAGACCAAAACATATTTTATTTATCCTAGTCACATATATATAATTTTTATTATAAAGGAGAATTAATTATATTTAATCTAGTATATTTATTCCTATGAGAGGGGGGGAAGCGTTACACTGGGTACGCACCTAGCTAAGCGTACAACGATATTTGAACTCGCTCCCTAGTCTGGAATTCATACTGAAGAAATTCGTAAGCAAAGCCACGATCTTCGCAAAGAACCAGCAGTTTATATACCTCCATTTATGCTTATTTGGGATCTATTGACCCAGAATATTGGAAGCTTTTGTCGTGCACATTTTCTTGTTAACAGATAGTTCCTCTCTTTTAAGGATACTTAGACATTTTTTTGTCAAATTTTCCAATATTGGCCTCATTATTTGTAAACTGTCATGTCATGTATCTTAGGATGGTTACGTGGAGTTATTATTTAAATACAGATTTTTTAAATGATTTAGAAATATTGTTTCCTTTATGAGAGGAATACCAAGTTCAGGTGCGCAATCCATTCGAATATTTTGGAATGGTGATAAGGTTATAATCAGACAGACACCTAAAAACTTCTTCAATTCAATAACTGAAATATTGAATCGTTTTGAGGATTTTTTTGAATACTAAATTTGTGCATTTATTCTACGATATGCCCCAGCAGTTCGTCATAAAAAAACCATACAATTATTAAACAGGAGTTTTAAATTCTATATATGCATACTGTAAGTTTTCGTTACTATTAAACTGGGAATGTGGTGATTGAAAAGATTTTTTTCCAAATAAACTTCCTTTTCTTACTTTTGATGACAGACGTAGAGCCATGTTGTCTTGTTCTGTTAGTAAAAGCAATACTTACGAAAGTAGTACACGTCTGGTTTCACGTGATTATCTATTGTCACCTGAAGTTCTCACTGAAGTGACATCTGAAGTACTAGGTTGGAGGCTTGTTATTTGCTGCTTGCTCGATAAATGAACATCTTCGTATAGCGGGAGACAAACGGAGATATCTCTGCGCGGTGTTTACATATCAGTAAGAAATTCAGAGAAAAAACTCGCGATTGTCATAAACTTGTTCTATGTCTTCAACACTTCCACCTTCAGAGAATTCTTCACCATTTTCTGTCCCTGTTGGTATACCCTAGAAATATTCGATATCTACGTTATGCAATCGTTTGTTCGACATAATCTGTAATAAACAAAAGTATTCGTAAGTACAGTTTTCGTAAGTACGTATTCGTACAAAGGAAGGCTCAACGTACTGTATGTCGAACATACACAAAAATACGATTTATCAATAGACTAGCTTTTTACCGGCGGCTACGCGTGGGCTTCAATTTAGGTCATTACTATTACTCCTAGCCAAATTAGAACAACTGGATCATTTTTAGAGACACCTCGTTAACTGTGTCTATATTTGACGTAGGAAATGATTGAAATTTGGCAATATTTAATGCTACAGAAATAAATAAGTAAGTTTATCAGAATAGCATTAATGTCATACGCCTAGCAACAACCTTTTCTATCGGGCACATTTTCCGATGTGTCTTTATGAAGAAAAAATTGCCCTGGAATCAGAAATGCGTTATTTATATAATATTCATAATTAAATTTGATATAGTTTTGACAAAATAATGTTAAAATTTACGGTCTTTATTAACATTTGCCCCATCTAATATTGATTAGCACCATAAAATATATGCCTGTATTTTTTACGTTCGAGCAGACTTCAAAATGTCATAAATATAATTCTGTTCACGGTAAACGTGTGAGAAGAACTAAAATAAACGGGAGTAGAAATATACAGAATATCGGCAGCAGTGTCCTCCTGATCAAGAGCTCAAAATAATAAAAATATGCAGTTGGCAACTTGCATTCCTAGGGTGGCAACTACGGCAAATATCCAACTTATTTGGCAATATGTTGGGAGAATCCAATTGATGAACGGAAGTAGAAATATACTAGCCATGTAGAGGCGGCGAAACAGAAACCACTACCCCATTTCGTCCCGTGGGTGTTATAAGAGGTGACAAATGGAAACTAAAACAGGTAATGGTCAGCATCTTTTTGCATATACACACGTAACAATAATAATACATAACAACATGAAGTAATAAAATGCTTAGGTTCCCGTTCTTGACCCGCTTGTCAAGTGTGAATGCCACTGCAAATATCCGGTCTATTTGGCAAACAATGTGGGAAGCCTATTATTAGCAGTAGATAGCCCTATTAAAAATAAAAAGTAGTTGACTTGATCAGCGAGGTTTAGGACAAAACTCGCTGTGATTTAGTTGACTCCAACGCGGGACGACCGACTTCACATACCTATACCTAAAAATGATTTCTGAGATTTTTTTAACTTCTCAGATATGCAGGTTTCCTTGTTTTTCTTCAACACTGAGAAAATTCGGTTATTAATTTTGCGGTGTGAAACCCGAATAATAGACTATTTTACAGTAATACTGGGGCCACACTAACGAGAAATGCCGTTAATTACCGTGTTGATGAACGTTGAATGTAGGTGTAGCCACGACTAAACGAGTTAATTTGACAACGGTATTAACAATGTTTTGTCTCACTGTGTATGGCTAGGATGGAGTGGAATACTGAAAAAGTTATTATGTTTTTTGAGATTCTGCAAATAAAGACATGTTTGTGGGATCCGAGACCCAAAAGTTTTAAGAACCGTACATCGAAAAATGATGCTTGGCGACGAACTATGCCATTGTTGCTTTTTAAATCTACTATCGAAGAAATTAAAAAGGAGAAAGGAAGCTAAAAATCGTTATTATAGAACCCATTTAAACAAATGTAATAAGTCTTTGAAGCCGAGAGCTGGCAAAAATGACGTATATACAACTAAATGGTTCGCATTCGAAACGCTGAATAGTTTCCTACGAGGGGTATATGAATGTAATCACACATTTAATCACGCTGTAAAGTAATAATAAATAGTCAGTCATTATATCAATAAAGTCAGTATGAAGAGTCTGGTCATTGAGTCGAGCCACAAGAAAATGGCACCAAATTTTGAAAATTATTCAGAAAAAATAACTAAAACTACGATGTTTGAATTCACCGCTCGTCTTCTAGTGATACGATTCATTGACTAAACTTAAGTGGATTCTTGTACTGTTTTTATGGCAACAGTTCCATCAGGGACCGTTAAGGTATTTATTATTATCAATTTATATTTTGGGGCTCCTTACTCAAAAGAAACATTATTTCTATCAGTCTGCTATAAGTTCATCTGTGTGTCTGTCCGTCTGTGTATCTGTCTGTCCCTTTAACTTATTCAAATATATATATATACAGTATGTAAGAGACAACTTTCGGTGAACTTAAGTCATGGGCTCAGAGCATCATCCTGACCAATAATCACGGAGAAATATTCTCAGAAATGAAAAAATTTTTCGACTTCATATAAAATTATCAAAAATGTAAGAGATGTTTGTCTTGCACATTTTTCCGAAAAAAAAATTCTTCATTATTGTTGCTCAGTATGATTGTCTGAGCTCACGGTTAAGTTTTCGGAGAAGTGTCCCTTACACCCTGTATTCTTTTAATCTTCTTTCAGATAAACGAAGACAGTGCGTCCCAAGAAAAAGGTGAGGGAAAAAATTACAAAAATGAGAACAGCCCTCATTTGTCTTTAGAAATAGAAGAGATTTCGCAAAATATACAAGGAGGAAGTAGAACTTGTCCAAGAGAAAATAAGTCTTCGCTGAATGTACAAGAAGGAAACAGAACTCGTCCAAGAGAAAATAAATCTTCTCAAGATTGTTGTAGAAAAGACAAAGGAGAGATAATTTGCCTCCAGAAATCAAAACATCATGACGTCTAATGGACGAAGCTTTTGAATACATAAATGAGAAGAAAGATGATGAATATGAGATGTTAGGAATACTGATCGCAAGTAAACTAAAAAAAATTACAAATCCAAACATGCGTGATATTTTAATGAACGATATTCACAGTTTAGTATTTCGCACATGTATGGCAAATCGACTTGAAGAACAGTCTGTAGTTCCTCAATTTCTCACATCCCATACTCCACACCATCAAGTATTCAGTCCATCACCAACTCATGTAGACGGAGTTGGTGATGTCAAGTCGACAGGATGACAAGTCACCTCAAAGCTAATCCACATCCCATTCACTATACCATCAATTATTCAGTCCATCAGCAAATCCGTCCACACACCAGTCACCTCCAGGCCAATCCACATAACATTCCCCATACCATCAAGTATTCGGTCCATCACCATATCCGTCTACACACCAATCACTTCCAGGCCAATCCACATCCCAGTCTCCTCACCAGCAAGTATTCAGCTCATCACCAAATGCGTCCACATACCAGTCACTTCCAGGTCTTTCCACATCTTAGACTCTACACCATCAAGTATTCAGTCCATCACCAAATCCATCCACTTATCAGTAAGAAGCCAATACCAGTCACTTCCAGGTCCTTCCACATCTCAGACTCCACACCATCAAGTATTCATTCCATCACAAAATCCGTCCACATACCAGTCACTTCCATACGATGAAATAAACAGTATATCATCACCTCTGGATCACTTCCCAGTTCAATCTTCCCAAGAAAATTGTCTAGAATTATCACCAGCACGTGCCTCACAAGTAGTGCCTCTCAAGTAGTGCCAAAAAGTAATAACAGATACCAGTAAAAATTATTTTCGTTAATACCTTCAAAAATAAATAAATGAAAGACATAAATACAGAGTTTTTTGTTTTATTTTCCTAAGTTCAATATGTTGTTTCAATTTAATTGAATAGTTAGGTACTTAGATTTATGTCAGACGGCACACTAGCGCCGCCAATAGAAATAAATGGTTTTAGTAATATTTAAGACAGTTAATTTGTTGTTTGTTTGACGAGTAATTACAACGAAATTACATTAAAATATTTTAAAAATGTAATTAAACTCTTACTGTTTAATTTATATCACTTATTTCTATTGGCAGCGCTACTCTGCCATCTGAGCGTCCTATCTTACGACTAATTCATGTCCCTGAAATTTTCTGCGAATTTATTTTGAACCTCGATTGCTGTTAATGCTGAACGTCGTGCAATGATCCTCCTTGACCTGAAAGTGCCTCTTCTTCAATGTCTTGTCTCCATGTTCCTGGGTTTATTAATTCTCCGTTAAAAATGTGTCAATGTAACCTGATGGGGTGTAAAATTACCGAGAGTTACAACTTTTTCTTGAAAAGTTGTGTAGTAGTATGGCATATTCCATTACAACTTTTGAAGCTTCGTTTGGTTGTAGTTATAGGTTTTATAAGTACTAGAAACCGGACTGACATAACATCAAATGTATTCTCCACAGCAATACGAACAGAAGAAAGTTTACGATTAAAGTTTCTTTGCAAACTTCCTTACAGTACTTGTACACCAAAACCGATTTTAACGGCCGATGACGGACGGAACTAGCCGGACGACTAACTCGGACGTGTATGTGCTACAGTGCCGACATTGGACGTTGCCGGTATTCTGTAGTTGACTCTGTTGCTTAACAGACGCGTTTTTAAAATGGAAGAATTTGAAGAAATGTATCTTTTTGAAAATTCATACCGCAATTTAATTCGTCGACGTCATCGTCAGCGACATCGGCGTGTGTGGATTAATGAAATATTTATGTGCAGAAAACAGGGTTCAATAAATTATAATTTTTCCATTAATTTTATTTTAAACCCTACTGTAATAAAAAAAACGTGTGAAATTGAAATAAAAATCCATAGTGTAGTAGACCTATTGGTTTTATTTTAATTAATAAGTATTATTTAGAAGTAATAAATAGAAAAAATTATTGTAAATTCGAGTCCAAATCTGCATTAGTAATCGTGTACAGATGTTGAACGCATGAACTATATACATACCTAAACACTGCCAAGTTTTAACAGTCCGACAATTATTCATTTATCTTACTCTTTTAAAACAACACGTGTTACTAAATTTTAGTGAGACAAAGTGTGCCATACTGTTTACCTTCGAATATTCCTATGCACATAAATATTTTTGTTTTCTTGGTCCATTCTTGTACAATAAAATAAATAAGCAACTAAACTTATACTTTTTAAATAAGAATCAATGTAAGAAAAACCTACTCAAATGGCTTCAAAAACTAGATATTTTTATAGGATAGGGTGACAAACGAGCGCATAGTCCACTTCTATACACTCACCATACGAAACACAACAGCATTAAGCTACTATCTTACGCAGGTATTCTGGGAGAGCGCGGTCCTTCCCCGGTTGAGCCCACCCATTCATGCTACAACCATAATAGCTGCAGCGTGGATCTACCACGTAAATGATGAAACAGAAGAATTATTGAAATCCCTAAATAACTGAATTACTTTTATAATGTATAATTAATACACTATTAAATTATATCTTCTTATTATAATTATTACTTTAATGAATAGGTACCTACTACTCGACCTCTCCGTCGCAAACACACAAAACACATACACACATACGAAAGGAACAATTTACACTCAACACTTAAAAACTAACTTATATATTTAGGTTTAATTTTAATACTTTAAAATAATACTGTTTGATATATGTTTACGTAAGTTTCTTAACCATTAAGATTTCTGTTAAAATGTCCCATAAGAAAGAGCACTATTGCCGGAAATACAAGCTTGTAAATTTTTTTTCCTGAATAAAGAAATTATTATTAATATTATGTTGATGATTGTGAAGGAGTCGTTTGATTCGTGGTCAGTGGCAAATGACCCTTCGCGGATGCGGATGTTTGTGAAGACGTCATTTGATTAATGATCAGTGGCAAAGGCTCTTCAATACTGACAACGCAGTAAATGACATATTTGATGACAAGTCTCCAGAATCGGGCGACTTAATTCTTCGGAGTAACGGCTTACAGGATAATACTGAATTTGGGTATTTTCTTCTTCCATGAACACGTCTAACAATTTTCGTTGAACAAAGATTTTTCTATTTCGTGGCACTTCTTTTAAGTATGGAAGTAAACTCAACAAAAAGTTACGATCAGGATCATCTGCAGATTTATCTGCTGACCCGGACTAATATCATTGAAGTTTTCTTTTTTCGATCTCTAAATACTCTTGGTCCACATCAATATTTCTCTTTTTCATAGGTCTTCCAGGTTGATTGGATGTAAAACGATGAGCTTGCGTTATAGGTACACGAATAGGTTTGGTATGTGGTCTAGTATGTTGTGACGTAAAGAATACTGCTTGGTTCGAATTCGAAGCTCCTAGCTGCTACAAAGATGAAGGTCCAGGCTGCAAAGGCGCGGGTGTGGGCTGCGACAAAGGTGAGAGTCCAGGCTGCGGTACTGTTTGTGGCTGTGATTCAGGTGAATACTTAGAAAAATAGGAGGACTCCGCATTATCTTCAGTTTCTTGGCTGGGAGGTTCCGGCACATTTCCGGTTAAAGTTTTCGGTGTGATTTGTTTCGACAAGAATAATAACGATTCGTAATATATCCACGAAGTTAATTTGTGATCCGCCGCAGCACCGGATCTACCTGGTTCATTGCATTTGTTATATTCTTTACGGAATTGGTCCCTTAAGATGGTCCATTTTTTTTAAATGTCTGGAATCGCTATATCCATTTCCGATCCAACTTCAGTCCATAACCGTTTCCAAATATCTCGATTATTATAATTTTTTGAATGTTTATCCCACAGGGTTGGTCTATTAAAAATACAACTAATTAATTTTTCAATATCCATAGTGGTTTAGGTGTATAAGAACGCTGACAGAAACAACAGAATAAATTCAGAATTATTAAATTAAACTATAAATACACTTAATTTTCTCTGTAGAAAAAAGCGAGAAATCCCAACAAGTTTGGATCGGCCGTTGATCGGCCGTTTTCGTGTGTCATCGGACAATGGCGGTCGTGTTTATGTGCGAATTAAGTTGACGACAACGACTTTATTTAAAAAATAATTTATTTATACAAAGTAACAGCGTTAAAGCTTGTAATTACTTCCAAAACTAAGCTGTCTTACAGTTAACTTAGCCTAGTATTTATATTAAAATATCTCTTACTAAGCAACCCGTGCTATGACGCACGCCCTAATTCTTATGAGTGCTTGTGAAGCAGATATTAGAGGGGTCATCACACTTATTCTCTCCCTCCCCAAGAGAAAAATTATCCGAAGGAGATGAAGTTAACTTCGGAGAATTTTGTCTCTGACTTAAGCTATGAAATTTCCATTTAAGTACAATAACAATTATAATTAACAGTGCCACAAAATAAATACTTAAAGACCATATACTTATTTTATTCGTCACAAGGGTTTCCACCGCCATTTCACTATTACCATTTCTAGCACTATTAACAATTTCTTTTACGTCACTGAAATCCACGTTTGTTAAGTCCAACTTCTTTTCTTCTTCCGTCACGTCGTACTGCACCTCCGGAATCTTTACAAGTGGTATCTATAGACTGGCTTCCGACATGTTGCTCGATAGGCCAATGGTTATTTTTCCCATTTGTATGCTGCAACCTATGCTCGGCGTCAAAATGTATGTTCCTTGTAGATTAAATCTGTGGGTATCATCTTTGCACTGCTCCGTCAGTATAACATCGTCTTCTGCATAGAGTATCCAGTGGTTATAAAATATATAAAAGTTATTTTCTGTATTTTCAACTTCACTATTTTTATTTGATGTTGATGGCAATTACTGAACTTATTTTTAATTAGCATTATTTCCTCGATACATGTTTCTTCATCAACTGGTGCCATATTTTCCTCCGAACATAAGTGTTTGTTTGGTTCGATTTGGGTATACGGGCTTACTAAGTTTCTGTATTTCAAACCATTCACTAATAGGTAGGGGTATTTAGGAATTATAGTATAGGTGTTGGTCAATTTCTTTATAGGGATGGGAATAATCTTGTAATAGTTATACGTTTCTTTTTCTATTAATAGTGTTTCTAAAATAAAAACTAATTTGTCTTTATCTATATTACATTTTAGGATAATATTACGTTCTAATTTTGGATAAATAGTTTGTGCATTTTGTTCTATTGTTTTGAAAACATTTATACATTTAGATATAATATTTATGTTTAAAATCGATATATTCTTTTAAAAAATCTTTAAAAAAAAACAAGTTTTCCATTACTTAGAGGCATGTGAACTTCTAGTATACGTTGTCTTTTATTTGAAATATTTAACAGATATTTTATCAGTAAACCATGTTGAAACTAAAATTTGACGTGGTTTAGTATCTATAGCTTCATTTAGGATAGGAATTCCTTCATGTTCCCTATTTGATACTGAGTTAGATTTGACACCATCGTCTGATAATTCCATCAGTTCCATCGATGGCTCGACTCGGTATCAGAAACAACTATAGATTTCTCGTTTTCCGTGTCGGAAATTAACATAGCTGACGGTGTTTTAGGTTTCTTTTTTTTGATTGTTGAGGCTGTTATAAAGAAATTTCCTATCTGTTCATATTCTCTTTCGACCGAATGAGAATTAAAATCACCTTGGTTTTGTGAGATATTAGGTTGAATGTTACTATCGGTATTTGTATAATTTACGCGTCTTGAACTAGCTGTCCTCATAGTGACGTCAGTATTAGAGTTCGACGGCACTTGTGACGCTCGGTATTGCATTTTGTTTCGCGAAAAATGCCGACGGTGTTGCGCTGACAACGGTCGCACTGGTGACCCAGTTTCAAAGTTCGCATTAAAGTTATTTCTATTGTTCATTGTATGATTATTTCCGAAGTGGGAAGAGAGCATTTCTAAGGTGGTAACATTACGTAGTCGAACTAATCTCACTAAATAAGCAGGTAATTATATAAAAAAACGTTTAATGCTGTGTTGTCGTATATGGTTTGTTTAGCTTGCCATAAGTCTCGATTATTAATAGTTTCGTTAATTTTTGAAAACAAAATGCTTTTTAAATGTTGTACCCGGTGACAAAATTCTTGACAACTTTCGTTTCTATGTTTTCTTAGACTCTCGAACTCCATTGCTAAGCATTCTTCAGACCTTGGGTCGCCAAAGTGTTGGTTTAACAGTGACTTGAGGTTTGCCCAAGAGTCTATCTGTTCCCTTTCTCCCACTTAACTAGCAGCTTCCGCTAACAAGCGACTAGTAATGACGTGAAATAAATATTCATTTTGTAAGTTACCCCCTTGGAATGTTTATAAAAAAGGTAATAATCTAGCATCTCCATCAAAAATTTGAATAATTTTCGTCATTTCCACGGGAATTCCTTCAATGTTTTCCATTTTAAAATAAAATAAATATCAAAGTTTGTCAAGAATATAATTGATTTAACTAAGATCTACTAACAAAATTTAGATTGTTAGTAGAAGAGTATTGTTATGGTGTTTTCTAATTCAAGACAATACCTACGTATAACTAATACAAGAGGGAACAAAAGGAAGGTTACGGGAAGAGAAAAGTTTTACTCACAGTCTCGCAGATCTGCCCATGTCCCTTTGCGATATTGCTAGTTCTGGAGTATCGGCTGCTTCTGCTGAAGTCGCGAAGTCCTTAATTTATTTGTTTGTTCGGTGATATTCGTCAACGTTGAAACGCACGTTGTAAGGATACTGGTACTGGATCACGATGATAACCGACGACACAGACTCTTCCTAGACAACTACGAATATCCTACCGGCTGCGCCAATTAGGTTGACGACAACGACTTTATTTAAAAAATAATTTATTTATACAAAGTAGCAGCGTTACAGCTTATAATTAACTAATCCGTCTTACAGTTAACTTAGCCTAGTATTTATATTAAAATATCTCTTACTAAGCAACCCGTGCTACGACGCACGGCCTAATTCTTATGAGTGCTTGTGAAGCAGATATTAGAGGAGTCATCACACTTAACCCACAGGGTTGGTCTATTAAAAACACAACTAATTCATTTTTCAATATCCATAGTCATTTAGGTGTATAAGAACGCTGACAGAAACAACAGAATAAATACAGAATTATTTCATAAATTAGACTATAAAGACACTTAATTTTCTCTGTAGACGCCGGCAGTCTGGTGAGAAATCCCAACAAGTTCGGATCGGCCGTTGATCGGCCCTTTTCGTGCGTCGTCGGACGATAGAGGTCGTGTTTATGTACGTGCTCTGTTAGTTTTACAAGTGTTTGATTCGATCGTCCGAGTTCAGCCGTCGTTGCCCGAGCAAATTTCGGCCGATGATGGATTAGGTGTAAACGAAGCCATTGATCGGATTTTTTCGTGCGTCATCGGACGTTGCAATCGTATTGGTGTACGCGCTCTCTTTGTTCCACAAGTGTTTGATTAGATCGTCCGAGTTCGGCCATCGTCGCCCGAGCAAACTTCGGCCAATCACGGATTAGGAGTACGCGAGCCGTTAGAAGTGTTCGCCGGAAAATGGTTTCATTATGCTGGGGTGCAATAAAATTATCAGCAATAAAAACGTAGGTCACATTTACATCGCCATCACAAAGTGGTTTAGGTTGTAGTAAATGCAAGAAATTTCTCTGAAGTTTTTCAAATAAAACACTCTCTGAATACACCACAATCGCTGATTCTACCCTTGTTTCTGACGTCGCAAAACATAAAACAAAAATGGGATTCATCAAGGCCATCAAAACAATACTGAATGAATGCTTATAATTAAAATATTCAGACCCACTGTGAATCGGTGACACCGTAGCAACATGTTTACCATCGATTGCTCCCATGCAATTGGAAATGTATCTTCAAACTCAAATTCAGTTTTTATTCTCAGGTATTGGAAATTACTTGGTGAGACATCTTGAACAAATCGTGTAAGCTTCTGTAGCTAACTCTTGTAGCTAAATAACTGCTGGTCGAATTTTGGCAGGTGTAGTTTATAGGTAATTCGCAATCTGTTTCTGACATTTGAACGAATCCCAAAAACTAATTACTTGGTTCAGCTATTAGGTCGGAGAATATTCATTGTGTTGACGCAAAATATAAAAAATTTGAATTGAAAAATTTCATTGAAGATACACTTTAATTTACGGTACGAAAGAAATAAAAAGGTGAGAAAAAAAGAAATGAAAAGGCGGCTCAACAATTCTTTTACAACAGCTGAAATCAGAATATGCCTTTGAATATAGATTGGTAATGAGAATGACAGCAGAAATGTTTTGAGGAGTTTTATCATTAATTTCAAACAATATTCAACGTAGCGATGCATTATTCAGAGATGTCATACCTGCAAAAATAAAACTAGAAGTCACTCTTTCCTTTTTATCTACTGGAAATAGCCTTATTCATCTATTTCGGTTGCTAAATCATCTATATCGCAAGTCATATCCGAAGTTTGTCAAGAAATAAAAAGGGCATTAGAAGATTACAAACAGGGTAGGTAACAAAACTTTATTAAACTTCCTCATACTTAACATACTAGGCGCATGCTTTTGTGTTTATAAAATTCGGAAGTGATATCCCACAAACACACATGTTTTCTATACAAAGAAACAAACTGAAGAGTTTAGTTTTCAGTTAACTTCATTGTTAGAAATTACATATAGTATTCTTTTTTAAATTTATTAAGAAACCAACAACGTTCTATATAGTAGTACATTAAACAATAGTATTCTTATAATAAGACCAACAACAGGTTTCCATTAATTAGTATGACATAGCATACTACGGTAGTAATAATTAGTATCAGTAGGTATAAACTCATAATTACGCTTAAATCATTAAATTGAATTGTTGCATCTGTTCCCTCAGGCAGCACGCACATTCGAAAGTCTCATACAAAATTCATGAAACCAACAAATACACACAATACACACATGTTATTTTGTATACACTAGATTAGCAGTATATTATTATTATTTTACTTTACTATAAATTATAAATAATGCATCGATCACCAATACCAACTAGATGTGGGGTCGGCGCAAGAAATCCATCTCAGTAAATAAGAGCGCACATGAGACGTGAGCTCTTGCACGTGAGAGTGTAGCTCACAAGGCAATAACGGGAAAAGGAACTTTATTTGTTATTATTTAAGGTTGATTTCACACTAAATGTTATTTAATTTATGTCTTTTCATAGTTTATATTCATGCGGACAGTATTTAGCTATGATTTTGTACGTGACCCGTTATCCTCTCAGCAGTCCGGGCCAAAATAGCCGCTTTGGCGCATCTGTCAAACCCTAAACGAGTGTTATATTGCCTACGTGGCGCGTGTCATTAAAATGGCAATATCTTAATATTTATGTATGGGAACTATATAATATGATATGTTGTTAGAATTATTGTTAAATAAGCTAATAGAATATGTGTAAATGTGTACGTTCTCCCTTTTGGTATGTTATAAATTTGGTGGTAAAATTGCTAGAAGCGATTTTTTTCTAGTTTGTTGAATATAAAATGTAATCATTAAAAAATTAAGCAATTATTTCAATAAATATTTACTTCATTTACTATACGATAACACACTTTACAATAATGAATAAAAAAAACACAACTCTACGTACAGTTTTTTCACACCACAAGCTCTACAATAATGTGGGCCACTTAAGATGACCCGAAACAGGCACAAAAAAAGGCACATTTTGTACTTCAATATCGACGACACCTGAGGCACAATGGGCTATAAATCTTAACTTATGCTATAGTTTGGTCTTTGTTCTTAATATAAACAGTTTCAAATATTACAACTATTCAGTTATTAAGAAATGAACGAGTTGTAACAAACACTTGAAAAAGTGACCCTAAAAAAATGCTTTCAAACTTTTGCATTTGTAACGAACAATTTTGTAATTTATTTACATGTGAATGTACATTCCTAAATATAATAACATTTCCTAAGTTAAAAACAAAACAAATAAGGCATCTTTTATACAAAATTATGTTAGAAATCATCAACTAAAAGTTACACATTCACTACAAAAAGCACCAAGTATGACGTAGTACCCAGCTATGCTAGTATGGATACTTTCTGTGGTGACTTCTTTAATAATTGTAATCATGAACATAAAATTAAAATGAAATACAAATTAGTTATTTTTCTTTGCTTTTTATATTTTTAATTAACATTTGAATGTTATTATAAAAAATGTTTGACAATTCTTTTTGCCAAAATAAAGATTTATATTTTTGTTATTTAGATTTTTTTTTAATTTTACTTAATTTGAAGTGACCCTAGCCTAGTGATAGCTTGCGTGCGAGATCCATAATAAAGTTTAAGCAATACACGCGTTAGCTTGCAACTGGATGGGTGACCGTTTCGTACTTTGAGGCTATTCCAACTACAGCACCGCAACGAGCTAAGGATTATTGCTTAGCAATAAAAACTACTACGTACAAAAAGCAATCTCTTCCAGATAATCTTGTGCTAAGAGTGAAAACAAAGAGTGTTTCACTTGTCAATCAAGTGCAAAAAATATAATGACATGCACATACAAAAAGTAAAACAATTTATTGACAAAAAAATAAAACGAAACAAATAAAAATCCACACCAAAAATTATCGTAAAAATATACCAACACTGGCATTCCCAAAGTCGTATCCATACTATACAACCTGCTCTCTAAGATGGCGGATTTCATGTGAATAACTTTACGACCCATGTCTGTCCACAACCGCCAGGTGGACGAGAGATTTAAGCAATTTGTTATTTTTAGTTTTATGAAATATTTAATCGAAACTATACAATTGTAATTATTGTTATGTTTGTAAATAAGTATGTTAACGATATTAAGACAATGTTTACCATTCACAATTGTACTTTTAATTTAAAACAATTGAAGTTAATACGATCATGTTTTCAACATGGCAGTCGAAATGGCAAGCAATGTTTGATAAAATGGAACAATTTATGTACAAATCGTCATCTAATATATTTTATATTAATAGAAAAGTATTTATGACTTACCCATTCATGTTTATCTTTAATATTGACTTCCGAAATCACTTTCAACAATTAATACTTTGCACGTAAACACACGACACCGCGTCACAGAACGAGCAACTGAACGGAATAAATGTATTACTATTTCACAGCTTCTATGGTTGGTTTATGAAGCGTGTGTGATATTAATTGCCGTCTTTGTTTAATTCTCTGCATGTTGTACGAGTTATAGGGAGCTACGTATACTTTTACTAGGGCTGTTTCGAATCTGAAGTTTATAAGTAACCAGCAACCTTCTGATGGTTGTGGACAGATGCGTACTTTTTGACAGCAACCTTTAGAAGGTTTTGGACTGACGAGAGGTTATATAGTTGGTATTGTTGATCGAAGAAATTATGTTATTTAATTTTGTTTTGGGTTTTAAGTTTAAGACTTTCAATAGATAAGCGCCTAAAAGCGTTCTTACTGTGGTTAAAAATATCAATTTCTCCAAAGAATTCGTTGTTAAGGCTGGGTAGACGCGAGAGGGGTGCATTACGCGCGTAATTAGTACCAGCGCGCGGCACACTTAACTGGAGCGGCGGGCGGTGCGTGGCGCGGCAAGCACGTCGTAAAGCTCGAGACAATCAATGCGTCCGTGCACTATGTCGTACAGTAGACATACTCGTACATCCACTAGTTTACGTCTATCTTCAAGGGTAAATAGGTTAAATCGGTCACAGTTCTCGTGATAGGTTGGTAAGGCTGGTTTATGTACGCGATAATTAAGATGCTTGATAAATATTTTCTGTACGCGCTAAATATTCTCTGACGATTTATGTAAATGGTGTATTAGGGGGACCAGACCGGGCAGGCCTATTCAACGACACTGCGGACATAAGCATTATTTAAGGCATTCAAGGTACTTATATTTTTAAAAGGTTTGCATGACCTAATGAAAAATCCTAGATTTTTAAAAGCCTTGTCCACTATTTTGTCAATATGGTCAGACAAAAGCATTTTACTATCGAAGTATACGCCAAGATCTCTCACAGTCGATGTTCTATGAATTGGTATTCCATTAAAGTTGTAGCAGTATAATATTGGGTTGGGTTTTCTCGTGAAAGTAATGCACTCACATTTTTTAATATTAACTGTTATATTGTTCTTTAAGTAATAATTTAATAAGGCGTCTAAATCAAGTTGTATTTTAAAACAGTCCCCTTCACTTTGAACTTGACTTTTTTTATCATCAGCGTACATTAAATGTTGTCTAAAGGTAAAACAGTTGATGATGTCGTAGACGTAAGCGTCATAAAAAAGAGGTCCTAAATGGGAACCTTGGGGTATACCTGTTGGCATGTCAATGAAGTCCGATCTGTATCCCCGCACCACCACAGCTTGTAACTTTTTCTGTAAGTAAGATTCGATCCACCTGAGTAGATCCCCGTGAATACCCAATATCTGAAGTGTGGACCACGTCATTCTTTTTTCAAAAGAATGACGTGGTCCACACGATTGAAATCTTTTTCAAAATCCGTGTAGACCACGGCAATTTGCCCGCCGCCATCCATATTTGATAATACACATTTTTCGAAGACTTTACTAATTGTTATATATTTTTTTGGAAAGCATAATTTATACGTTAGTAATAAAATTGTCTATGAAATTTTGAAAAGATTCATTGACATCACTGGAATCGTAAACTTGAATGAACGAAAAGCTTTTCAGGTGTGATTTAAATTTAATTAAGTTTTCTTTCGAAATATATAGTGTTTTTCTTTTCCAAAGGAGAATGCCCATAGATGTATGGAATCTCGTACCAAGTTGCATCAAAATCAAACTTTGTTTTTCATAGACTACACTGATCCTATTAACTCCTTCAAAAGTCCTTTTTGAAAAAAAACCGGGGTTTTGGAGTTATTTTGTAAAATCGAAAATAACCTAAAAACTATTACGTCACTTTTTCGATGCTACCAACGACCTATTTTAAATTGACACTTTAAACATGGACAAACATTATTGCTCTAAAAACCAATAATGTTGGTAATCCATTAATATTAGTAAGAATTACGAGTCATATCAACACATAGCCGCGCCATCGGATACGTGACTGAAACTCGAATATTTGCCCGACCTTTATACATATTGCCAATACTGTAAGTGGGTAACGTATCTAAAGGTAATATGTATATAATTGGAGGCCACCGCGATCACACTACCACACCAATATCAATAATACATTATCATAGGTGTGACCACTCAGATCGAAAAAAAAAGTTCATTGAATCTAGAGCGTCTTTAATTCTTTAATCTAAGATACGATACTATTCGTGACAGACACTATTGCTCAAGGTCATGTTATTGTGAATCGATTGTCGATCGATTGTTTTTTTTCTATCACTTAGTAAGTGATAGAAAAAATAAAACAAAAAAGTCCATTTGGGGTGTTTTAATAGCGATTTAAAGTCCAAAATATTTATTTGAAATATATTTACTTTAATCATTCATCATACTCCTGAAAAAAAATTCATCTAAAGCCGTTCCCGGCGCGGTTACGTCATTATACCGTCAATCAATAAATATGTGTGATAAGTACGACTGTTGACATTTCCAGATTTAATCCTACCTCTTAAGAGGTAATTATTAAGCTCCAAAATCAAAGTTACATCATCATCGATAGTATTATTCATCTCAACTGAGTAAATACCAGTCCGACGGATATGTTTCCCATAATAAGATCTAGCCTGTTTGAGTTGGTAAGTCCCAAGAGCTAACTGTTTTAAATCAGTTATTGTTAATCATGGAAATCCATCTAAATGTATTTATTATTGCTGTCAATCAACTGAAAATTCACAATCCTTCTATTGAGATTTGCCTGTTCAACATAATTTGCCAAATTTTTCTCTAGTGAAAGCCTATCTTTAGCAATTCTTACATATTCCATGGCTTCTGATGGGTCTTCTATAACAACATGAAACTTATTAATTAGGGCACATGAGATTCTAAAGTCACCCTTTAGGTGCAAAACCGCTCTATTGTTAAAACATGACGAAAGAGTCTAAAATCCCTTTTCACCCTACAATTAACCACTTCTACAACCCAGCGGCACATAGTAACAAAAGGAGACTGATTTGCCTGCTGGGTTGTTAATTGATGTTCATTCTCAAGTAGAGACTCTGGTATATGTGTTACAAAGCCATATCCCTGGAGTTCATTAATTACATCCCTAAATCCTCTATCAAGTATGAAAACGTCACTTTTTCGGAAAAATGATCTTAAAGAAGCTTTCTCATTACGTAAGTTTAAACTTGCAATTGTAGCATCATTAGCTGTCGCCTTGTATGGTCCGAGACAATCCACAATATGACCATCACAACACACTATCATAAATGGTTTGACCAAATTATCAAGTTTTTGCAAACTGTATGTTTGTTTTTAAAATAAGTAATTAGAACTGCTTTGGATAAATACATAAGTAGCATCACATATGACTGTTGCTGGTTTAGAATTAGGTGGCAAATCAGGATTACCAAATTATCCTTTTGGTATTATTCTATTTCTAGAAGCAACATCTTCAACATTCATATGATTAAATCCTAAATACAATGGAACAAACTCATTAATTAAAAATGTTCTGGCCTTATTCATTAAGTGTTCTAAGGTGACACGAGATTTATTAAAGAGAGTTGCCAACCTTTCATTACTATCACCAGTTCTAAGCTTTACTAAGTAAATTCAAGTAATTGTGGCATTTGGTAATTGTCCTGCTATACTTGGAATACAGTATAATAAATCATAAAACTGATCGGAGTTCATGCCTAACCAAAAGTGACTCAAATATGTAGGCATAATTAAAATATGTGAGAAATCTATATAGTAATAGGCAGCTCGCTGCATTATTCTCATAATTGAGTCGAATTGACTACCAGTAAAATCTGGGAAGGTAATTCGCTCCAACGGCCTCCAGATGGTGACGACAGATACGTGCTGCTGGTGGCACGTAGAATTTATTATTAAGTAATAACAGATCCTTTATAGATGAGGGTAATAGTAAACGTTCTGTTTCAAAACAATTAACAAATATACAGTGATTGGATGTGCTAGCCGCACGCTTATACACAGAAGACCTAATTGTTGGATTTGATCTAACATGAGTAGTGTGTAGGTTTTGTTGTGGAAGAGGGGGCGGCTCAGGAATATTGAGATCGATACTTGATCCAACATCAGGCAAAATAGCTTCTGACAGACTAGGGCGATTGGAGTCGTGCTGATAACGACGTTGTAATTCTCTTGTAGTACATTTTCCACTTCTGTCAGCCGATCCTGTTCGCCGTTAAATTCCCTTGCTACCATATTAGTTTCACCTGATTCCTCAATAAAACTCTTGCTTGCTTGTCCAAATTTTCACCAACTTACTTCACCACATTGCTTTTCTTATATAAGCTAAATATTTTATCCTTTTGTTCATTACAGGGTTCATAATTTTGTACAAAGTTGGTGTATAAATCTCTTGTTATATCATATTCTTCATCGGTCACGTCTATAATATCAGAATCCTCAAGCACGCTCATGAAATCCGATATGCTGGTAGATGAGGATGATAATATTTTTCTACGTTGATCTATTTTTTCTAGAATTTTTTAACACTTTTTATTTTTTACTGTTTTTGACTCACATTTTCTTCTTTTTTGTTAATACCTGATGGACCTGATAATGACTTATCCACTCCAGAAACCTGTATAGCAGTCTGCTTATTATTATAATGCGGAGAGGGATAAATGCGGAGGTATTCCTCCGTTCTTACACATTTCCTCTGCGTTCTTTTTTCTGGTCCTGTTTTATTATTTGCACTCGCTTTTTTTCCGTTGGTTTCCTTTTTTCTTTACTTGCTTTCTTTTCTTCTTGCTTTTCCAACTTTTTTTCTGCTTCCATTTTTTAATATCTTTCGTAAACATGATCATCAGTGTTGAGCTCTGCGCGTGTCGCTATTTTTGTTTTTTTTAGTTGTCAAAGATGGTTTTGAAATGTGAAATTGGTATATACACGCTGATTGTAAAGAATTTGGACTTTAGGACGCTGTTGAACATTCTAAATATTTAGCAATGGAACAGCTTTTCTTCGCTGTATAAAACGTACTTTGGTGACGCTTCTATTGAATTACACTGAGGAACTTACTGTTGTATTATATATATTTCATTTACGACAGTCAGTGCGATTTCACTCAACTTTTTGGGGGATATTTGTTTTACAAGCTAGTTTTAAGATTTTTCTAGCTGTTTCGCATTCTTCCATTCTGTTAACTGAACTGGATCAAACTTCTCTTCAACTATAACATTTTTATTTATTAGGTATATCCCTGCCTTACGGTAGCCTGCCTTACATACTTGGGAATCAATCTGAGTCCACACTTGGCCAAAGACATTCAGTACTTGTCATTTGACCAACGTCTTTGAACGATTTGTCTTTGAACGATTTATTTACCGCTAGAACCAGAGGCTGCAATAGACGACTCGTATGAGGTGGGATTTTTTAAATCGTTATGTTGTTTTCTCGTGCCTTTTGTATAATATTAATTCTCACATGAGTAGAATGACCATCATAAATAAAAGAGACTAGCGTGTGTATTTTCAACGGTTGGCAAAAAACTTTTTCGAAAAAAGTTCGAATACTGTCGCCTCCATCCAACTTTTTTCAGTTGCGGCATAAACGATTCCAGTAAACCCATCTATAGAAACCCATTCGTTCCAGTTATTTTTTCCTGTGTATATAATTAGCGGCGGAGCTTTGTCACCGGCGGCATTGCATGCTAAAAGCACAGCTGTATTAGTTTTCTCTGGAGAGGCGATGGTTCTTGTAGATGTATAGCCTTGATAACCAACAACATTTGATTTATTCGGGTCCTTACTGAAGCTAGTTTCTTTCGAGATTCCAAATATGTGATGGTTTATCACGTAAGCCCAGTTCATTAATAGTTTTCTCTGATAAATCAAAGTAACCGTAGAGCACGGCAGGTCTGCATGCAGTTTTACGTGCGTGTTTAACGGCCTGGATTTTTTAACAGAAAGGCCATGTCTATTTTTAAAAGCAATAAACCAGTTCCCTCCAGGGATCCCATCTTTAAACGGAGTTTTGATATTGATCTCAACCACGTATTGGCCAACCTTCCCTCACTTCCTAGCGCGTTAACCCAAACCCCGATTTTTCCATTACGTGAAGAATTTTCGCAAGCATTTCTTCCACATCTTCTTCAGGCTTCTGAGCCACGTAGCGATATCTATTGAACACCGTTCAAACTATTTGGCTTTCAGTGTTTTATCGACGGTTCATAGCCACTTCGGTTTACTAGTTATAGTTCCTAGTCCCTCTTCCCCCGGTGTCCCTCTTACCCCACCTGACCTTATATCGTTATCTTTTTCTTCTTAAAATCTGGCTGTTTTCAAATTGCGACTGTATGTATCATACTTATAACAGTTACTTTTTTATAGATAACTCATTTTCCCTAAATTTTGTTTCGTTCGCACCCCGCGAACTAAATTTTTAATAAATTCAAGAATGGTAGTAAGTAATTTGGAAGATATTACAACCAATTGAAATGCTTGAGTCTACCGAAGAAATGTGGCTCGACATTGCAGAAACTTTTTTCAACAACAAATTTTCCAAATTGCATAATGGCCCTAGACGGAAAGTATGTGCGAATTTAGTGCTTAGCACTATCCGGTTTTCGTTTTTTCAATTATAAATTTTTTTCAATTGCATTGTTGGCACTTGCTGATGCCAATCTAAATTTTATTATGATTAATTTTATTTATTTATTTATTCTTTATTATACACTTTATACTGAGGGATATAAAAAGCGGACTTAATGCCTTATAGCATTCTCCGCCAGTCAACCCTGGAAGTTTTGAGAAACTTTGGCAGGTGTAAACAATTACTTTATACATTTAATAAATAAGAATAAGGATACATCACAAAATCAAATGCAAATAAATAGAATAAAGTTCTTAAAATATACATACTTACTTAATATCTTCTAATATATTTTTTTAATCTTCTAATATGTAATATAGAATAAATAATAAATATATAAACGGGTACTTCCGTACAAAATCTATAAGTAAATAAAATATATTATACGTTAAGAGACAAAAATAAATACAAAATATCACTTGTAAAGTGAAAGAGAAAAAAAAAACAATAGTCGGATAAGTCAGGTGGTGTTATTCTTACAAAATTCTAAAACTAGTATTTTAAAAGAATTATTGTTAGTAGTTTTCTTGATATCAACAGGCAAGGCATCCCAGAGTAGTATGGACTGCACAGCAAAAGAGGAATTAAAGAAACCACTCCTATGTGGTGGAATACGATTTTCAAGACTATTTTGGGAACGGGTAACTATATCGAGAGTAAAGAAAGTTATCCTTCACATAAGAAGTAGAATTTGGGTCATTTAAAGTTGAATATAGTACTTGCAAAGTTCGGGAGCTACGTCTTTGACGAATAGAGAGCCGTTTGAGCTTAGATCAGTAGTGGGAAACATGGTCATACTTACGTAAGCCGAAAATGAACCTAATGCAATTGTTGAAAAGGGCAACACGATAAGATATTGAGATAGATCTAGGTAACACACATCCGCATAATCAATAATGGGTAATACCAAAGTCTGGATTAGCAGAAGTCTAGTTTTAAAAAGCAGAAAGTTTTTGAGACGACAAAGAGAACGTAAGGTGGCAGTTACTTTACGGCTTGTTTCGGCAACTTGAACTCCCAGGCTTAAGGTATGGTCTATATGTAAGCTAAAATTTTTAACAGAATTACAAAATGGTAGCAAAGTTCAATTGTAAACTACGGGAGCAAGATTATCGTTATCAATCTAAGCTAACATCCTGCATTGAATGGGTTAAAGAAAACACTATGTCTGTATCAGACCAATCTCTTATGACATCGAGGTTGTGGTTGAGTTTATTAATATTATCGTTAAGGTCATTAACACTAGATTGCACATATAGCTGTATATCATCTGCATACAGATGATACGAACAGTTGAGAACTGAAGTGAAAGAATTTATGAATAAAGAAAACTTTAAAGGCGAAAGTATTGCGCCTTGCGGCACGCTTGTTTCAATGTCAGCCCATCTTGAGAACTCTTATCCTAATCGTACTGATTGCTGGCGGCCGCTAAGATAGGATGAAAACCATTCCAAAGCTGGTATCGAGAATTTAAGATTGGTTAGGAAGGCTATAATTATATCGTGGTCGACTATTTTAAAAGCCTTTGAAAAATCAACAAGCACTACCACTGTTAGCTTCCGCTTATCCATTCCCGTTCTGATGTCGTCCGTTACTTTTATCAAGGCAGTGGTCGCACCTGCAGGTAAGCCTGAGTGATATTTATTCAGCAGATTGTGTTTGGTTATGAACCTAGAGATTTGGTTGGGAACACAGGCTCCCAGAACCTTAGATAGGTATGCAATACTGAAACTGGTCGAAAATGGGCAGGTAATAAGGGATTAGGTATTTTAGGAAGTGGTCGCACAAATTCTTGTTTCTACTGAGTTGAATATTGGCCTGAGTCAAGGGATGTTTTCTGATATGTGTGATTGCATGTAAAAGGCACTCAAGGATCAAATCAAATCAAATCATTTATTTGCAATCCAAGTATATATAATTGGTCTTAAATTAAAAATGTGCTTACAACTTAGACGTCTTTTTCAGGCACCGCAAAGGGGAATGCCCACTGTTCATAGACACTTCGGCCATGGGTGGGCACCCATACATATAAAAGCATATGGAAATGATAACATGCAATTAAAATAATGAAATTTGTTAAGGAATTGGTTTAAAAAAGTCGGGATTTTTATGATGTAAAAGTTTTTATTTTCACAAATACAGTTTTTAACGACTACTTTTACCAATTTTATTGCTTTTTAATTTCTTTAACTTTTAATTCCCAACGTTTCAGGTGCTTTATAGCACCTATGATCACGGGGGACTGAGGTGACTGGCATAGCCTTCAGCTTTTTATTATTATTATTATAGTCCAATCTACGCAAATTGAACTTACTCTGTCTTTAGTTGATATATTACAGAGAATAGAATACATAGTATAATTTTTATTCAGTATAGATTATTATATAAAACTTATTGATTGTCGTGTTTTATTTACAACTGGTTCGACTCTTTTTAAAACACATTTCATTTTACAATAATTTTGTTTGTCTTTTTTAAATAAATTTTAATAGAACAAGCATGGTGGCGATCACCTCATTCCCAGAGGTTATTTTTATTGATGTGTTCTTTGATAATATAAATCACTTTTTGTACATTTTTCCTTTAATAAAACATTTATACTTGTTAAATGAAAAATTTTGTACATTTTCTGGGATTTTGTTGTAAAAGCGTATAGACATTGCCCCATTAAAGAATTACTGGTTCAATGGAGTCTATTAACTGGTATTAAAAGCTATGTTTATTCCTAAGGTTTAAAGTATGAACACATTTATTCCTATTATATATTATGAACTATTTATGATGTACCACCTCATACATTACATTTTCATAATTATAATGCGGGTTATTTCATAAAAATTTTCTCTAAGGGACTCTTTACAATTTATGATATTAATTGTTCGTACGACAGCTCTATTTTACAAAACAAATATGGCTTCAATGTTAGTCGCATGAGCCCAATAGTAATACCGAGAAAAACAGTGCTATCCACAAGACTAAACATTTAAGAGCACATTGGTATTTGATTTCTTTCCAAAGTTTTGCTTATCTTCCAAAATTTCGTGAATTAGTATCAATTATTTTTAATAGTGATGCATGTTTACTTGAATATAAAAAGATACATTTTGGAGCAGCATTATTAATCTTTAAAATATGTACTTGATAACGTTATCATATTTTAGTTACATAACTATTTTTTAAATGTCTGTAACAACTATACCTTTTAAAAATACAAATAATTTACAAAAGTGACTTCTTATGCCCACTTTACCATTGTTTTTTTTTTTCTCTTTTTTATGAATGGCAAACAACTACATAGTATAATCTTACACAAAATAATGTTAGCTAATGTAAAAATAAGAATAAATATGTAGTCAAATACACTATCCACATATTAACAAATGTGAACATAAATATAAATTATCGGACGCGATCAGATGCTAAGCAACAACAGCTGATATTGAGGAAGTAGTTAGGTACAGTCGCCAACAATAAGATGTAAGCACCTACGTTTAACATTATTAAAGTAATATTAAAGTTTGTACTTAATTAAATTGTACACATGCCAGTGCCAGCGACTGCATGTAATACAAAGTTAATCATTAACAGAACATAATTACATACATACATAAACACTCACGCCTGTCACCCAGAGGAGTAGGAGAGGGGTAGGCAGAGACTACAGACTTCCATTTAGCACGATCCTGACATACCTTTCTCGCCTCTTCCACATCCATATACCTACGCATACATGCTCGTCGGTTAAGGGTACTCTTAATTTGGCCCATTTTTAGTATATCGCCAATTTGGTCGACAAACTTCCGCCTAGGACGTCCCTTTCCGACTCTTCCATTCACTTTTGCAACATATATTTGCTTTGTCAGTCTTTCCGCATTCATTCTTTCTACATGACCAAACCACCGAAGCATTCCTTTCTTAATCCTGGTCACCGCATCATCTTGCAAACCACACTCTTCTTTTATCACACAGTTTCTCACCCTGTCACTCAGATTCAGCCCTAACATACTCCTTAGCGACCGCATTTCTACTGCATTTATTCTACTCTCGTGCTTCTTCTGCCACACCCAACTTTTACTACCATACGTTAAAGTAGGGACTAATACAGCACTGTGAATTGCCATACGTGCCTTTTTTGACACATTCTGACTTTTCACAATAGAGGTAGAGCCCCATTTACTTTATTTCCTGCATTCACTCGTCGTTCAATATCCTTATCATATCTCCCATCCCTGCTGAATACACATCCCAAATATACGAACTCATCCACTTGCTCAATTAACTCTCCTTCTATTCTTATTTCACATACCGTTTTGCTTTTTCTCTTTCAAAAACGATCACTTTCGTCTTACTTGCGTTCACTTTCATTCCCCTTTCTTTTAATGACCTGTTCATTAATGTAACCATCATTTGCAACTCGGCCGCCGACGACGCAAGTATGACTTGATCATCGGTGTACAAAAGGCATTTGATGGTTAACTCACCCATCCCAAGTAAAATTTTTTCCGAGCCTAGGTTGTAAAAAATGCCTTTAGGGTTTAAAAAAGTTTTAAAAAGATTAATGCTTTGCTATCTGGTCATATCGAGTACTTGTGAATGATTACCCTAACACTAATTGTTTATTATTACAACCTTAAAGCTGCTGACAAGAGTTTAAATTAACGTTATTTCCAAAGCTCTACTTAAATTAACTATTTGACTTGTGTTTCAAGAGCATATAGACCTAGGATCATAAAGTTGTTATTTACTCCTTATTAAGTTCTAAAAAGGCTAGTATTTTACTTAAGTAAGGTCCAAAAGTAAAATTTTTAACTTTCATATTACCAAAAGGTTGTAGATTGTTGAAATCGCTTATAAGTAATTTCTAAAACCTAATTCAAACCTTTAGGCTGTATTAGAGTTGTCTGTGTAAACAAATTAGGACTGTGTGATAAAAACCCAAACCAGTAAGCTGTTCTTAAGAGTTGAAGGTATGATTTAAGTCCTACAAGAATATTTTAAAGCTTTACAGACGTCCTCAGAGAATGTCAGTTGCGTCCGCGACTTCAAAGCAACGAATGTCTTGCAGGATGGACCGACACAGGGTGATACAAAAAACGAAGAGGAAATGTTAAACGTAAATTGCGTAAAAATTTCTTAAGAATAATTAGTACACCGGTAACGTAAAAGTCGGTGCAATTTTTTTTTAGTTACCTATTTTCGGAAATCTTACCTTATAAACCTGTACCTGTTGAAAATATTTTCAAAAGCCATTAGGTTGTATGCAATGCATTCCATATCGGGTTTCAAATCCTAAGTTAGTATAATTACTTATTTTTTTATAGGAGTGACGAATTCTCAACATGGCTGTCATAAATGTTCTATATAGAAAGAGTATACACCCGTGTCCCACACTAATTACTATCCGAACAAAATCTTTCAGAATAGGACTGACTCGCAATAAATACGATGAATATCATCACAAGATGGATTTCCTTCTTTTGAAACTTCCGTGCAACATGATTGACGCCTTTCCAGTAGCAGAATCGTTACATTTGATAGATCTGGCCATAGTAAAAAGGCTTCTCTCTGGTTGGCGTGATGGATATTTCAAAAATAAGTCGTTAAAATTGCCTAGTAAAACAAACAAAGAAATATCTTTAAAAATGAAATTCCTCAAATTGCCTAAAGAGCTACACAGAAAAATAAGAGTATTGGATTTCTTATCATTTTGGAAAGCATTGGAATACAGAACTTTTATTATATTACTGGATTGTTGTACTAAAAGGGGTGATACGAGACGATTGTTTTGTCCAGTTACAATTTATTCGACAGATCATTATCATGCTTATGTAGTTTCAATACAATCAATAGCCTACTCATTTCAGTCAAACTTATATGAAATCAAAAAAATATGTTTCGTAGCGGTAATAAGCCCTTAGTTCAAATAGCCAAAAAAATCTCAGTATGATGTGCAAAAAGATGTGAAAAGTGATGTAGGTTACCATACCACAGTTAAAATTCGTCATCAGTAATTCCTATCTTAGTCATGTGATCAAAGATAATAATACAACGCCTATTTTAATGATAATATTAGAGGATGTTTGTTTTGAAGGGAAGTAAGAAAATAGTTGGATACTTACAAAGAATAATCGCGTCGTTCGAGTGATTGCATTTTGTAAACTTGACAAAGAATTTATTTTTAGTGGAAAGGAGATGAAACATTGCTCGGATTTTTTAGAAAACAAATTAATTAATCTTAACTAAACGTATCTACTGTGCATTCAAATGATTTAATGTCTTCATAATCTACTTTTGAGTTGTCAGACATATTATAATGCAAACTTGTCAGGGGTTCATACAAATCTGTTGTGTTTATTCCACTATTATATACATTAAATTTATAAAAATAAAGCCATTTAAGAGTTTAAGTTTTTTTTATTATTTTACTTTTATAACTTAACTTTTTATTACAATCAGTTCTTTTAGAACTGAACTTAAAGAATAATAGAGAGGATACGACGTTTAAATTAGATTTTTTATAACAATACAAGTCAACATTTTCACTATATGTGAAACAAGATAGAATAATATTATTATAAAACTTCAAAAAACAGTCAGTTCCTTTAATTACTTTTGTTAGTTAGTCTCTAGTAAGTGTAGTAAGTACTATATAAGTGTTATCATTATAGAGTAATGGAGAGAATGCCACGTAAGCATTCGTTAGGATTTCTCAACGCAAAAATTAGATTTTTTTTCTAACATTTATGATTTCTATTAATGACTACTAATAATATGAATGTGCTAATGAAATTCGGTGAAGTTTATTATTTAACATTATTTCATGAAATTCTAGTGAACGAAGAATGGTTCATTGCTATGCAACACTGGTTGAGGGCTGTTTAACTTCAAGTTCGTCTGCAGTTGGCTCTGTGGCGTCATTTTGTAATTCAACATTGGACATTTTTAAGATTTTTAGGCGTACTTACTGAAACGGGCTTTAAGGTCGCCTGGAAACGTTGTTGAGATTTTTTTATTATTGCTCTTATACAATTATCATTATCTAGCTGACCTACAATACTGTCAGCATTTTGTATTACAGAGAATCTGATGAATATGCGTAAAAAATTTGTATGCAATCTTTTCAGTGAGAGTTGCCACTAAGAGATACCAATGTTAAAAGCTCTCTGAAAAAAAATTATTTTTTCCAGAGATCTATCAATCAAAAAGATCAATTATCTTGTAGCAAATATTGGCCCCTTTGGTTCCTAATCCGGGAGAGCATAATGTTGACATGATTTTAAAATATTTGCTACGGAATTCCGGATTATTCAATTTATCCTCCAGCTCAAAAAGCTGCTCCACTATTTTGAGTGGAGGAAAACGTTCTTCCACGGAGTTCTATTGATTGGTAACTTTTACTGTGTATAATTCGTTTAAAAGAACTTCATGCTTCGCAAGCTGCTGCATTCTTTTCTTCTGATTGCTCTGCATATCTTGCAGTATTTCTATTATTTTACCTTGGTTTTTAACCACTTCGTCGTTAGCATTTAGGATATACATTCCGCCTGAAAATATAAAAACAGTTATTTTACTCAGTGACTTCGCGCCATCCCCGCGCGGACAACTAGTTTGGTGGTAGTAGTAGGTGTAGATTAATTTTTTATCGCCTTTCATGTAATTTCTAATTAAAACCCAAAATCAATGAATCATTAAATTGATTCGGTACCTACGGTATGTAGTTTGTTTATTTTTTTTTAAAAGGAAGAAAGAGATGATATATTTCACAAGAACTGCTTGTGAAATCCCTTTCCGTCGTTCATCTACCTACAAAACACTAAAAGTAACAAAACCAAAATTCTAACTTACTTTCATTCGAAGAACAGCCTGTAGTAGTTCGCACACTTTTGTAACCATCGATCGAACGCAAGTCGGGCTACAACCAAAACTTGAAAGCAACTAATTGTGCTCAGAGGTTGTTTTTGCGACTGGTAAGTCTTGAAATACTCCTGGCGATAACCTTTAAGTTGTGAAAACAGCTTTATCGTTTTAAGTAGGTCCGCCAGATTACCTTTAGCTCTTATTTTGGCAAACATTGAGAGCTTTAAGCTTTTGCAGTTTTAAAAAAGTTAATTTTAATTCCTTAGAGTAATTTCCTCACGCCAGCCATATTTTTTCACGAAAATTAAAAAATGTAATAAAAATCAATTTTATAGTAGATTAAGGAGCGTGTGCGTTTCTGCTTATTCACAATTTAAAGTGTATGCTTTTTATTAAAATAGAAGTTTTATTTATAATGCTACTTTACACCAACTTCCGCATTTTATGTTTCTTATTTCATTAAAATATCTCCAAAAATTGTAACTTTTGAAAGGCCCGTATATTATATAGCACTGTTATCTTAAAGTATCACGATAAAGTGCCAGTCGCACTACATTTGTCCTGAAAACAAGAAGTTAATTGCATAATATTTTTATGAATATCATTTATCTCGCCATTTTGAAACTTGGTACAATGACAGGGAATGGCGACATTTAAATCCACGATTAGAGTTTTGTGTCAAAATATTTTACTTACACAGAAACATTCTAAGACCAAGACTCCTTGAGAAGCATTTATTCACAACCATCAAAAAGTTTATAGGTTTGTAAAAAAGTTACAGCCAAGATTACTTTACAACTAACACTTGCTATATTAACGTTAAATTAAGGTTATGAAGGTGTAAGGTAACCTAGTATATTTGGGTTCTGTGTAAGTAGTTAGATAGGTTCTGGATTTGAGCTGTAGGTTTTGCTATAGCTCTCAGAAAGGTTGTAAAACGTGGGCCCTTTTTGCACACAGGAGGTTAATATAAGGTTATTAAAACGTCATTGAGTCTGTTAAGACTTACGAGCGGATTTCCATATAAAGGTTCTAGAACCTTTTCAAAACCTTTCTAAAACCTAAAATGTTACTTGGGATTATTAACCCGCATTCTTCAACTTTCAAATTTTCCAAACAGCTGTCCATAAATAGGTTGAACAGGCACGGGGAAGCTACACAGCCCTGTCTGACACCTTTGTGGATGCCAAACCAGTCCGAGTAGACCCCGTTGATTCTAACACAAGCACTCGAGTCCCTATACAGAGACTTTAATGCCTGTATCAAACCAGCGCTCAACCTAAACGCGTTCAGCCTTTGCCATAACACATCCCTGTCCACTCTGTCATAAGCCTTTTCCAAGTCCATGAACGCACAAAAAACTTTTTGGTTTTTCGCCAAAAACTTCTCCGCGATCATGCGTATGGAAAAGACTTGATCTGTACACCCCATTCCCTTTCGAAATCCAGCTTGCACTTCCCAAATTTTTTCATCAGTTTTTTCATAACTCTTTCAATTAGTACCTTAGCATACAGTTTTCCCACAATGCTAAGAAAGCTGATACCACGGTAGTTTTTACAGTCCTGCTGTGACCATTTTCCCTTATATATTGGGACTATTACGGCTTTGCACCAGTCTCCCGGTACCCGCTTTATTTCTCAACATAAATTAAACAAGGTGTACAGCAGGCCTGCCACCACATCCTCTCCAGCCCTTAGCATTTCGAGTGAAACTCTATCATATCCGGCTGCCTTACCCACTTTCATGGCTTTTCTCTTCTTTCATTATTTCGTCTATACTTATCTCCCTATCTCTTTCATCTTCTTTCTGAATTTCTATTTCATTTAGTTCACACTTCTCCTCACTCATAAATACGCTTTCAAAATATTCCTTCCATCTCTTTAGACTAAACACTTCATCATTCAGGATACAGCCATTCTCTTCTCGTATCGCATTCAATCTAGGCTGTTTTGAAAGTCCCCTGGTATTTCTTACGAGTTTCCAGAACATTTTAATAATTGCCTGGAAGTTATCCAATATTCTTCTATCATTCTTATCCGTTCTTTCTTGCTTTTTCCTTTCAACTAATTCTTTTACTCTCTTATTTAAACGTTTAAACTCTGCCTTTTTTCTTTCATTCTCATCATTCTTACCGCCAGAATTACCAGCTTTGGTCGCTAGTAAATCTAGCCATGCTCTCTTCTTTGCTTCAACTTCCATACGTACCTCATCATCCCACCATAACGTATTGTCTTTCCTTTCATTCGTTCTCTTATTAACACCACATACTTCGGTAGCTGCATCCGCTAAACCTTTCTTAACATTATGCCACACATTCTCCAAGTCTAACTCATTCACAAAAACTCATCCAAATTACTTATATTTTCTCTCAGTCTGCATTTGTACTTGTCTGGCATATTTTACGCCGCTACCACACGGCGAGTAGCCGAGTCTGTTCTTTCGGCTTTGTCGCTCTTTTAGCACCACCCTAGGGAAACGTGTAGGGTGGGCCTAGGATTAGGTGATCGAAGCCTACGGACGCAAGCGACTTATCCCACATAATTACAATTAACATATTTATAAAGATGAAACAGTTATGTTTACATGTGTAATCAATATGCTATTTTTTTAACAAAATGAACATTTTATATATTATAACATAACATACTCATACATAATAAAACTTTAAAAAGAATATTTGAAATTATAATCAATCTAATAAATTGTGGAAAAGACTACATAAAGCAACAAAAATAATACCAAGAAAAAAATTGAATAAAACTCTGATATTTTTGACTATGCACACCCACATATTCCTGAATATGCAGTTAGTACAGTATAATATGAATTTCATGGAAGATAATATAATTTTGAAGACAAATTGTTTAGCCATTTCAATATGTAAGCCTTAAAAGATATAGATTCTTAAGGAAATTGTTAATTTTGTCCTCAAGATGGACATTAAAAATGTCCTTAAATAAATACTAATTGAACCAAGTATAAACCCAATTATATTTAAGCAAATGAAAGAACTAAGCTTGAGTATGGCAGATTTCTTATGTTTCTTAATGCTTGATGAAATGCTAGTGTTCTCCACACTACATTACAATGCAACTGTCATAGGTTTTGAAGACTGAGGATGTTAAGAGTGAAAATATGACTATGAATATGTTTTGGTTTGATGATAAAGGAAATAAAGGTCATAATAAGCTATCGATTTGTTATACATTTTGCAAAAATGCTACTCTGGCAGTAATTAAAAAAAATATAATAAAAGATTTGTAACAAACATGATTGTTACTGCCCCAGGCTACCCTGACAAAGGTCGTCAGACTCGGGCCCATCGGAATCCAACTCGACGAGTAGACAAGGGGAGGGTCAAAGACCTGTGGAATATTAAGCTATAGCGGCTAACAAAGAACAAAACAAAACTTACCTTTTACCGTCGAAGTAGGGTTAACCATAGGAAGAGTCAGATTGGAATAGTGGGTGTGTGTGAGTTGTGTTTAGTACGTGTTCAATGTGTAACCTGACTTCTCCGCTGGTTGCAGAACAGTAGATCCAAAGGCTTCGCCTTTCTTCAAATAGGGGATCCATATAAGAGTCATTCGGCCACAGAGAACACTTCCGCTTCTAGGAAACAATGTTCGTTGATTACTTATTATTTATTGTCCAATTAATTCTCTTCAAGTTAATCCAATCAAATCCAACAACGTTTAACCGAGACACGCGGTACAACTCAAGGATGGCTGGTCAAAGTTCAATGTCACCGGCCAACGTAGCACAAACAACCACCGCATCGATTCAATTAACTGCATAAAAGGTCCTTTAATCACTATAAATTCCTAGCCGTCCTCTGTCACATGACGCGATCAAAATGGACACTAAATTCGAGGCGGTCTAGGTTATATTCTAATATTCAATAATATATTCAAATGGCAGCTCCATTAATACAAGTTCTCGCCGCCGGCGTCCCGGCGCGTGCGCCGCGCGCGGCCGTCGACCGTCTCAGCTCGGATCGATGCAAACAGGGGGCGACTCACTGCGCCTATGATGCAGCTAGCCTCCGCCTCCCGCACCTCGCTAAACGTTCCTCTACCCCTCTCGACACCAACGAGCGCAATCAAACCCCCGTCTTGGACATAAGGACCTATGTCCGCGAGTAAATTGGCAACCGGAATGGCCGAATCTCCAACCAAGACCTCGGCCACTAATGCGACGGAGATGCTCTTGCAACGCCAACCACCGCCTCAAATCACCGCCTCAGCGTGGGCAAGCCGGAGAGTCGAATTTCCCTGGATGCCCTTCCCGGACATCGCAGCCGCCCAATAAGTCCTGTTGTAGGACAGAAATTCGACGACCTCCTTCAAATATCTACCAATGCCCCTACAATCCGTCACCCATCAACGGCTGCGGTATGGTGGCCCTTAATCTACCACAAAGTATGTTCCCAAGAGTGACGCTCCGGATAGTGCGTTGGTCAGACAATTTCAAATTGCAAATTAACCGCATTCTGATGATGATGGTGAGTTACCAGCAACCAAGCATAATAATAAAACACAAGAAAAACAAAAAAAAAACACAAGAACAAAACTACAAACAAAGTAACAAAATTTAAGAGCTACTTCGAAAAAATATAAAACGTCACAAACAGTAATAAGTCATATTCTACTCGATAGGTGTACGCGCACAATTAATCTATATACTGTTGTATCGTTGAAGCGATCTCCTCTTGGGTCACATATTCCTAGCGTTTCAAACTTAAAGGGACCTCTTGTCATTTAAAGCACGAGAGAAAATCAATAAGAGGCGCCTGTTACGCAGCCGAGCGCTTCGCACGTAACCGTCACACTTTAAGAGTAGCTATTACAAACATGCAGTTCTATGCTGCGCTTCATCCGAGCCTCAAAGCATCAATGCTCAAACTACTATGCAACCTAGAAACAAACTACAGCAAACTTATTGCCCGGTGCGCATTAATCAAACAGATAAATTAAACAAACGACAAATATAAGACAACCATTCCATTATTGGAGCAACCATATTTTCCAAAACAAATATCTCCGACAATGCCAACAAAATGTGATAACAAAAGTAAGATTAATTCTCATTTCCTTCGGCACGGCACAAATAGTTACTCAATTTCAATTTTCTATTCAACAACAAACATAATGATCCATATAGTTACAAAAACATAGGTACACGCATCCAAAAGGCATTTCAAATTCACCTTTGTACCTACAACCGCTAACGCACTATGAAACATTTCGCAGAAAAACAAAGCAAACAAATTACCGATACAACTAGGAAACATTTCGCGGAAAAACTGCAGCAAAAATTGACTGCTACAACTAACATAACTACAACGAACAACATAGCTACAATGAACATAACATTTCGCGTAAAACTAAAGCAAAAAAAATGCGCGGCGCACGCGGCCGTTGACCGTCTCACAGCTCGGATCTTCGCAAACAGGGGGCGACTCACTGCGCCTATGATGCAGCTAGCCTCCGCCTCCCGCACCTCGCTAGACGTTTCTCCACCCCTCTCGACACTATCGAGCGCGAACATGATTAAATGGTGTCTATGATCAATTTACAATTAACACCAAGGTAAGCAATAATTAAGTTAATAAAACAAAGGCAGAAATAATGCTTTTGAAATTTAAAATAAGGAACAATGCTCTTTATTTGATCCTACATTTATGGAAAGGGAAATTTTATTTCAAAAGAATTAAGATTTACAGGCATGACATAGTAGACTGCTAAATGGGAGAATAAATAATAATTACAGTTAGATATTGATGCGGGAGAAAATGAACTACTGAATAATGGACATGTAAGCTGACAGATACCTCGGTGTAACCTGATAAAATACCTAAATTTAAGAGTAAAGCAAGAATTTTAACCAACGTGTATCAGATGGTCTAAGATTATGTGCAAGTGAGTCTTTACAATTGAAACATTAATAATTAATGTTAAATAAATATTTGTCTGTAACAACTTTGTTTTGATTTTATTGACTGACTGAAGTTAGTCACTTTTGTTTGATTTTATTTAATTCCTTTAATCAAAAATTTTATAAAACGTGTCTAAAACATAATTCAGAACATATATGCTGTGAAACAAAGTTTTACCTATTTTAATGAGATATAAGGAAGTTAAAAAAGATATGGAAGTGTATGTAATCACTGTAAGCAGTTTTCATCAATAAAAATTGGACAATATCTTATTTTAATACGACAAAAGATTTGTTTCAATATCTAAATGATAACAACACATTATATTAGTTAATGCGTTAATTTAACTAAGACGCTGCTGCTTAGCGAAAAACCACAGAGCAGAAAACACGAATCCTACTTGCCAACGGTTTAAATTATGTACAAAACACCGTTGTTCAACAATTTAAATTATTCCTTGGTGGCAAATTGTTAGCAAGATGCTAATAATATATTATAAAATCTGATTTTTTTCTGGTAAAAATGCCCTCCACTCCAAACGTAGAGGTAGTAAATAGAAGTGATTTTACTGCTCACATTTTGGCAGTTAGCAAATTCTCGGAAACTAAAAACAAAAATATTTTTATTTCAAAAGTTATAAAAAAGGTGAAAATTAATTTAGGTATGTAAATAATTAATTGTAATAATTGTAATAATGACCTTTGTAGGACAAGCCACCACCAAGCAAATACATCAAATTTGTAATGTTTCAAGAAAAACGCTTTTGCGACTTTCCCAAACTTTTCATAATGTGTTGAAGATAATAACAAAACAAATAAAAACATTTGACCAACGATTCCCCCAAAATGGGATATTTCAAATCATTAAATTTTTAATAAATATCAAATTTGAATTTTTAACATGACAAACATAAAAAGTAAGGACCCTTATCACTAATTTATTGATCAGAATAATTGTACATAGTTCAGACCCTCAAAGATGGCCTAAGAGCTGGTGCAATAATTATAAATAAAATATTAAAAGACAGACATATTAAAACCAATCATGATAAAAAAAAACTTCGGACATTAAAATATTTTTAAAATTAATATTAAAGAGGAACGATTTGTTTGTTTCATTGAATTGAATAGGCACCGAAACTATTGGACCGATTTGAAAAAAAAATTTCACTATTATCACCTACATTATCCCTGATGCGATAGAATATTTTTCCTAAAAGTTAGGAATCCGCATGAAAACTTCGTTAATTTAACCCACGGTGTAAAAAAATACTTATATCGGATACGCTGCGGTACTATAAAAAATAAAGCAGTGATATACTACTACGGTTTTATACATCATCATCATCATCATCACAGCCCTTCACAAGTCCACTGCTGAACATAGGCCTCCCCCAAGTAATGCCACAAAGCACGGTCCTGAGCCACCTGCATCCATCGACTTCCTGCATATCTTACCAGGTCGTCACTCCATCTAGTGGGGGGTCGCCCTACACTACGCCTACCGGTACGAGGCTGCCACTCGAGAACCTTTCTTCCCCATCGGTTATCGGTTCTTCGAGCTATATGGCCGGCCCATTGCTACTTCAGCTTACTAATCCGTTGGGCTATGTCGGTCAATCTGGTTTTACTGCGGATATCCTCATTTCTGAGTCTATCACGCAGAGAAACTCCGAGCATAGCCCTCTCCATAGCTCGCTGAGCGACCTTGAGCGTCCTCATACGGCCAGCAGTGAAGGACCACGTCTCTGATCCGTAAGTCATCACTGGCAACACGCACTGGTTGTACACTTTAGTTTTCAGAGATTGAGGTATACCTGACGAGAAGATATGTCGTAATTTCCCGAACGCTGCCCAGCCGAGTTGAATCCGTCGATTGACCTCTCGGTCGAAGTTGGACTTACCTAGTCGGACTATTTGTCCCAGGTAAACGTACTCGTCAACAACTTCGAGCATAGTGCTCCCAACAACTACCGGCATAGGTGTGACATGGACATTAAACATAATCTTTGTTTTGTCCATGTTCATCTTAAGACCTATCCGTTGGGAGGCACTATTGAGGTCATTGAGCATAGTGCTTAAGTCCTCCAGCGATTCTGCCATAAGGACTATATCGTCGGCAAATCGAAGGTGAGTGATGTACTCGCCATTGATGTTAATACCGTATCCTTTCCAGTCCAGTAGCTTGAAAACGTCTTCCAACGCAGCGGTGAAGAGTTTCGGGGATATAACGTCACCCTGTCTTACACCTCTCTGCAGTTGGATAGGTTTCGAGCTCTGGTTCTGTACTCGGATAGCCATCGTAGCCCTACTGTACAAACACTTCAGCACTTCAATATACCGACAGTCAACTTGGCACCGCTGAAGGGACTGCAGCACCGCCCAAATTTCGACGGAATCAAAGGCTTTCTCATAGTCCACATACGCCAGGCAAAGTGGCAAATTGTACTCTTCAGTCTTCTGTACAATCTGCCGCAGGGTATGTATGTGGTCTATGGTACTGAAGCCTTTTCGGAAACCGGCTTGTTCGGGAGGCTGGAAGTCGTCGAGTCTGCGTGCGAGACGATTCGTAATGACTCTCGAAAACAGCACGTAGACGCGGCTCAGAAGGGAAATCGGTCTGTAGTTCTTCAAGAGAGCGTTGTCGCCTTTCTTAAAGAACAAGACCACCGCACTTCTGCTCCACGCCTCTGGAGTAGTGCCACCATGGAGGACGGAATTGAAGAGCTTCTGAAGGACTTCAAGTACCGGTGTTCCACCCGCTTTCAGAAGCTCCGCTGTAATTCCATCCTCGCCTGGGGCCCTGCCGTTTTTAAGTTGCTGAAGAGCCATTCTAATCTCGTTTAGACTGACGTCCGGGATATCATCGGAATAGTGTCGGATAAGACTTGCTCTTGGATCGTTACTCACACTTGCGTGTGGCTCCAACGATGATGTGTACAGCTGCCCATAGAACCTCTCAATCTCACTCAAAATCTCAGGTGTCCCGGAAACGATGCTGCCACACTCAGTCTTCAGCCTTGACAGTTGGCTCTTTCTGGCAGATAGATCTCTGGCAAAGACTTTGGAGCCCTGGTTCCGCTCGATCGCTTCTTTAATACGAGCAGTATTAAAGTTGCGTAAGTCTCGCCGCATGCATTTGGAGATCTGTCTGTTCAGTTGCCTGTATGCTGTCAAATCTGTTGACGATTGCAGCCTCATCTCCCGTCTAACAGCCATGAGATTAAGAGTGTGATCGGAGAGTTTTTGTGTTCTTCTGCGGCGGGTCTTGCAGAACTTAGCTCCGACCGCATGGACAGTTTCCACGAGCTTGTCATTCATATCGTCCACTGCATTGCAATCTTGTAGGCACTGAAAGCGGTTGTGTAACTCGAGCTGAAAGTTTTCGGGATTTTGGATCAGAGCACGAGGGGGACGGAGCGTTGACTTCATTAGACGAGACCTCTCCAACTTAACGTTTAGGTTCAGTGTGCCTCTAACCATTCGGTGATCGCTGCCAGTTTTCACCCTTGCGATCACTGAGACATCACTGAACAGTTGGCGTCTGGTCGTCATACGGTTTTATAGAGGACATCAATATCTACAAAAAAAGTCTGGATATAATTTATCTAACTATTACAGTTATGTCACCATAACTACTTTTTCATGTTAAAATACGCAATAGTAACGCCGGTACAGTTCCTTCAGCGGTGCCAAGTTGACTGTCGGTATATCGAAGTGCTGAAGTGTTTGTACAGTAGGGCTACGATGGCTATCCAAGTACAGAACCAGAGTTCGAAACCTCTCCAACTGCAGAGAGGTGTAAGACAGGGTGACGTTATATCCCCGAAACTCTTCACCACTGCGTTGGAAGACGTTTTCAAGCTACTGGACTGGAAAGGATACGGTATTAACATCAATGGCGAGTACATCACTCACCTTCGATTTGCCGACGATATAGTTCATAAGGCAAAATCGCTGGAGGACCTTAGCACTATGCTCAATGACCTCAATGGTGTCTCCCAACGGATAGGTCTTAAGATGAACATGTACAAAACAAAGGTCATGTTTAATGTCCATGTCACACCTATGCCGGTAGTTGTTGGGAGCACTATGCTCGAAGTTGTTGACGAGTGCGTTTACCTGGGACAAATAGTCCGACTAGGTAAGTCCAACTTCGACCGAGAGGTCAATCGACGGATACAACTCGGCTGGGCAGCGTTCGGGAAATTACGACACATCTTCTCGTCAGGTATACCTCAAACGTCAGTGATGACTTACGGATCTGAGACGTGGTCCTTCACTGCTGGCCGTATGAGGACGCTCAAAGTCGCTCAGCGAGCTATGGAGAGGGCTATGCTCGGAGTTTCTCTTCGTGATAAACTTAGAAATTAGGAAAAAAGGTTCTCGAGTGGCAGCCTCGTACCGGTAGGCGAGGTGTAGGGTGACCCCCCACTAGATGGAGTGACGACCTAGTAAGACATGCAGGAAGTCGATGGATGCAGGTGGCTCAGGACCGTGCTTTGTGGCATACCTTGGGAGTGGCCTATGTTCAGCAATGGACTTGTGAAGGGCTGTAATGATGATGATGAATCTCCGAAATGGCTGAACCAATTTTGTCAGGATTTTCACTAGTAGATAGCTGTTTATAAGGTGTAACTGTTTATAAGGTTACTTTTATGTTGGAAGAAGAATAGGGGTCTTGCGCAAAAAAATCAAACCCATGAAATTCAATCGTAATAAATTTCACGCGAACGAAGTCGCGGGGAACAGTTATAGTAGTCATATCTTCGAGAGAAATTATGTACCTTGAACAATTATTAGAAAGTATTCTAAGATTTGTACTATTAAAAGAAAATATTTTATGAAATTGTGCTGTGTATTTTGTAGTATCAAAAGTAATAAGTTTAAAAATGGTTTTAATAACCTGAAATCAAGGCCAAATTATTCTTTTAAAATAGTGTACAGGAACGGGAGGCAGGTGCTCTTCAATGATTGATTTATTGAACCTTTTGCTGGTTATATTTAAATCGTCTTATTTCTAACAGTGTGTATCGGGTAATAATCAAAATTTAAAACAGACAGATCTTATAACTAATTGCACGACGTGCTGTGATTGGTTGGCAACAATGACGAGCTCTGATTCTTAGATAAAAGTTTGGTGTTCCGGTGCGTCGCTAGACGGCGTTAGTAGTCGCGCCAACAAATAGAAATGGCTATCATTAGGTTTTTTTCCATAATATCAAAATTAAGGTGTCATCAAACAGCTTATGTGATTAGTTATCTACTTAAGCATCTCAATTAGTAAGTTTAGAATGTTAAATACATCATAATGTGATGTAGAAAGAAATAACATATATTTAGATCTATATCTATGATTCAGATAGTATTTTTGAGCTTGAATTTTTACTTTGTCATTTTCTTCAATTTTTACATGTTTACCCGGCAATATTTTATTGACATTCGTGCACCAGCTGTGAATAATTAAGCTAATTATATAATTAATTATAAAGGTTTTTAAGTTTTCTTTGTGTTTTTTACATGACAAAAATTCGAATTCCACACTAAGATTTATTAATAATTTAATTCTATCACATATACCACTGTAGGGGCCGTTTTGCAAAGCATTTTCTATTATTTTAATCACATTTTCAACACATTCTAAAAGTTTTGGGAGGGTCTCATAAGTGATCTCCGCGTGACATCTACAGATAAAAGTAATCATCTACTTGTAGCGGAGTTGTATCACACAATTCATTGTTACATGTAATACATGATTTGCAAACTTTAATTTTTGACTTTTTAATAACTTGCCCTGCCACATATCTTTTTGTCTCCGTGACAATTTTATTTGAAACTTCTTGCGAATTGTTACCTGCCAAGTTTTGAACTGTAAAATCTATACTAATTCTATTTTCCTTTGGGGGCAGAGGTAATTCATTTTTTGCCAACGAGCAATCTAATTACTTATAACCTTAATAAAGTCTTCCTCACAATTTGCCCCCAAGGAATGTGTTGAACTCAAATTATTTACAAGTAATGTTTTATAAATACTTTGAAATTGTAGACATGTAGGATTGTTGTTTCTAGCCCCGTGGCTTCTTACCGAGGAGAAAAAGTTTTCCAAGGGATCTTGGTTAAATATACGCATCAAGACACTTTTTACATTGTATTTGTCAAATAAATATTGCAACAAACCTTTTATAGTGTCAATATTCATCATCATCATTACAGCCCTTCACAAGTCCACTGCTGAACATAGGCCTCCCACAAATAACGCCACAAAGCACGGTCTTGAACCACCTACATCCATCGACTTCCTGCATATCTTATCAGGTCGTCTCTCCATCTAGCGAGGGGTCGCCAATATTATGTATCCAATTTTTTATTGATGGAACTTGTTCATAACTTACAGATGATGTAGCACTACCTCTTTTTTATCTCCGTTTTGAATCTCATTGACCTTAAAACTGGTAGAACTTTATTCCATAGTGCAAAATGATCTGAATTTGGTTTTACACAATTTTTATAGATCTTGTATGTTTTCTTATAGGAACCTCCATTAAAAGAATCAAACAATTGATCAAACAGAAGAAGTATATCTGCCGTATCCTCACATTCTTGTGGCAGTAACTTATTTTCTGCAAAGAAATAAAATGTTATGAGCACTTTTTAAATAATAAGAAGCAATAAAATATTCGATACAAGAGAGAATACGAGAAGATAAATGATAAAGAGATATCTTACAAAAAATAATTTCAACATTGAATGTTACCGTACTTGCACAAAATCGTAAAGCTCCTGATACTCGTTGGCTAAAACTTAAGCTGCTTGTTTCACTTTCATTTTGGGAATTTTTTCAGGCATAACATGCAATTCTGTAAGCTTATTACACATTCTTAACTCATCTTCTCCTGCATCAATTTCCAACAGTAATTTTAAATGTTGCCATTTTACTATTTTTACTTGATCATTCTGAATATACCTTAGGTCTATTGATATTAAATTATTCCTCACTCCTTTTAATAAACGTGGCGGGTCGAATAATGGGAATATATTACGATTTTCAATTTGAAAAGCATTGCTCTTATGTTCTTCACCCACTCTCAAATATTCTGCCTTTGTCTCTCTTAATAATTCATTTACTACCTTTGTGTTGATTGGTCACACACAGTTGCAACAACAATTAACCCTGCCTGAAATATTTCCTTTATGATGATACTCTTTATTAATTTTTTAAGAACTGTTGCATTTGTTGCACTTTTGCAAAAAGCAAAGCAAATAGGTTGCTTATATTGAATTTTTACACCCTTTAACATAAACACTAAAACATGATCAGCAATGTTGTCATTCCAATCATTTTCACCAAAATCTTCAAAGCCGACTATTTGATCTAAAGCTTTAACATACTGTAGTGATGGTGAAAGCGACATCTCATCAAACATTAACAAACATAAGCGTTCTTCCGTATTAAATTTTTGTGCTGTATCTTTTATTTGATGGAATACTATTGGGTTTAGACCTGGTTTCAAAGTTATTTTTTAAGGACATCCTGCAATGTCCTCTTTGAGGGCAAGGTAAATAATTTTCTAAGAAAATTATAGCCTTTCGGACTTCTTTTATAAATTGACAAAGCTAATAATTTTTCTTCAATATTAAAACGCCTTCCACGGCCTCTTTTATTGTGCTGAGTTAATTGCGTATTTAGCAACGTCTGAGCAGACTTAGATAAGGATTTCAGAACCTTTTAAAACAATTTTGTCTTCACCATTTTCATTGCTGCTTTTATTTGACATTTTTGTTTTTAATTTTGCTTTTCAGAATCATAATTTTGTTAATTAAATTTTTTATTGTATTTGTTTTTTGTCTGAAAAAAGTGCGACAATCAGGTAATGCATATAGAGATCAAATGAAACAATGACAGCATGGACCAAATTGTATTGGAATTTTTTTTGTTATTGTAAGTTAAATTGAAAATTGTAATTTACAATATCAATTCTTTCTATAAACTCTAAATTGTTTCTTAATATTAAGCAAACTCCACCTCCTTGTCTATATTTTGGGCAAAAGTAAGATGCAATTGTATAGCTTAGGATTGTTAAGGAATCAAGATAGTATTCATCTTTCCACAATTCAGATAATGACAGTATATCAACATCTGTTTCTAACTTTATTTGTTTAAGTATATCAGTTTTATTAACAATAATTTGAATGTTCTGAAAACTTAAAGATAACTTATTTAACATGTTTACGAAAGTTAAAGATTCTTCTTGGTACTGCATAAAAGCTAGTGGGGTTGAATAAGGAATATCGATGTCCTTTGTGGATATGCTTGGGCCTTCTGTCCGGTTCGTAGATGAAGATTTACAGATATTTGTGTATAGTTTCCCATCAACGTGGAGTTGATTATTTTTATATAAGCGTTTTGTCCATTTGTCCTTACTGTTTTCATATTTCTGATAAATAATTCCTTTTCTTCTAGCGTTTTCCCACTGACGAATTTTCCTATGGATAATCCAGTATTTTTAAACTTAGTCGCATTGTAAATTACAAAACCGGACATCCTTTTACGAATTAATTCTATCATAAGAGGCCGACGACGGTTTCCCCGTCTCCCAATGCATTTTATTTCTTTTATGTAAGGGTTTGATGTTCATTATATCATGAAACAACCTTGAAACACGACCTAAGAGAGCATTTTCATTCTCACGATACCCTTTCATGAGGCCATAAATTACTATTTTCTTTAAGTTTTTCAAATTGTCGAGTTCCTCTTCAATATTCATAATTTTTTTGATCGTGGATACCATAACCTTACTAACCTCATTGCAACCCACAGTCTTGGGTTTAATAGCTAATATAGATTTCTGGGATCTCATCCTGTCACAGGTAAGAAGTGAAAAAAGGAATAGGAGGAAATGGCATGGATTGAATGGAAGCTATTGTCGTAGAACGAACTGTGGGATTCAAAGGAGAAGTAGAAGTAAAATGATGATTTAAATTCAATTCAATTCAATTTATTTGCCATTCTTGTTGCATACATATGGTCTTTATTATAAAAATGGTTCCGAACAAGAACCCTGCAAGGGCACTGCAAATATTGTCAATCATTATTATTCCAAACCACTTGATTGTAACCATTCGATATCTCTTCTAACTAGTGAGCATATTTCAGATATATATAGGAATGTTAATGTAATTTCTTATTTTTTTAATCATCTTTAATATTTAATACATGTGTTTTATCAAGTTATATTACAAAAATTATAATAAAGAACTTAACTAAAATAATAATTAAAATTATAATATTTACGATTTAGAATTTTTTTAGTTTTAGATTTAGAAAATCTAAAACTAAAAATTTAAATAGTCAAAAAGACCTGCTCCCCGTGATATAGTGCCAAGAACGCTGGCTGTGTTTCCTCGCTGAATAGCTATACTTAGCCTTTGAGCAAGGAAAGAACCAGCCCTCTTATCACCAGCAGCGACGACCAGTCGTGGATACAGTTCCTTTAGAAACTTCATTGCACGTGGACCCCACGGACCGATAGTCTCTACAGCAAATGGCACAAATATGTAGTCATTTCTCAAAGACTCATATTTGCACCATTTACTAACTCACTCACTCGGCTGCCTCTGATGCCGTCCCGGCTCTAAAAGAGGTACCCTTGAGATGAGAGGCCGCGAAAGTATCAAGGCAAGTAACATGCCACACTAGGGCTTTACCTCTCTCCCAAGGGACCAAAGTCATACCGTTGGGTCTCTTGCCATCGTCTCTGAATATCCCGCAAGGCTCTAAAACCGAGGGGATATTTATAGAGACAAGAGCCCTTCGGATGATTTCGTTCAAAGAACCGTGACGGGAAAACCTACCTGCACTTTTCTTGCATGAAAGTCCGTGGAGCCCAAACTCATCGACGCTGCTACCACAGGGGCACTGGTTGACAAATAGCCACTCCTAGCCGGATTCCTACGCCGATGCGCAAGCTTTCCCCATCAAGCAATGTGCCGAGATTACTTGATGGTAGAGCATGTAACCAGTGGCTAGATTCCTTAGTCGAAACAGCTAGAAGGCGAGCCTGATCTTGTTGAATATGGAAATTTTGAAATAAATTTTTCTGGACACTCCGTACCAACGGAATATCCCACTGTTTTTGTTGGTTAACTTCCAGTGGGACATTTTCGCCGGGACAGAGCGTTAGCCATGTTTGCTTTGCCTCCGCAGCAAAGCACAGGTCTACTTTATTATTTAAAATTTTGTTATATAGGTCATTGACACTATGCACGGAAGCAAGGAAAGCAGGCAATGCGACGCTAGAAATATTTCTTACACCAATTCCACCAAATTTGATAGGTAAAGTGGCTTGATTCCAGGCTATTGTATTTAATCTCTTTAGAATGTTTTCTAAAGCAATTTTAAGATCAATATCTTTTAAAATATCCGAACATTTTCAGACTGGACTTGAGTGTAACAAGTATGTAAAGGGGATTGCCCACTCTTCATAGACATTTCGGCCATGGCCCACATATAAAAGCATATAGATATGATAATATACAATTAAAAGAATGAAATGGTTAAGAAATTGGTTTAAAAAAAGTCGGGAATTTTAAGATATAAAAGATTTTATTTTCACAAATACAGTTTTTTAACAACTAATTTTACCGATGTTATCGCGTTTAATTTCTTTGATTTTTAATTCCCGACGTTTCGGGTGCTTTCCAGCACACATGGTCATGGGGGATTGAGATGACTGGTGTACCGAAATTAGTGTTAACTTGGAGTAACTTCAGCTTTTTAATAACTATTTATGGTCCGATCTACGCAGAATGAACTTACAGTCTTGAAGTCTTGCGTGGTATGCTTGGGTTTAGTTTTAATTTTATTAATTACAGAGTCCCAAGCAGGGTGGAGTACCCAGCTTCATTCTCTATTGAAATTAGAATGTTTGAATCTGGGTGCAATACATTACCGACTTCAGATTGCAACGAGGATGAACTAGATGATTCAGATGGTTCCCGTTCTGCAGTTGAATGTGATGGTGCTCTATCAAACCTTCGCCAACAATTATGACACACACGAGATGACGATGGCAACTGAAATAATATTAAATACAAAAGTGAAAATGTGAACTAAATAAAAATAAAATTGATTTGTTTCCTTTAAACTCAAATACATATAAAATATTTATCAAGTTAATTGTAACTGCACAAAAGCAGACTTAATGGCCTATATTATTTAATAATTAAGCACTTAAAAACTACCAGTAGTCCAAAAACAATGAAAAATCAATTGTCTCATTACTTGGTAGTTGGTAAAAACGGTAGCAGTCTATCTGGTGGTGACAAGCTAATCTTATCGCCATGTTATAAATTAGCTTGCATGTTTGTCAGATATAGTTTGTGTGGATGTAATCAGAGTAAAAACATGTAACACTATCAGATATGAGCACACACACTTAATAAATTAAAAAATGTTGAACACGTACCTCACATGGTGCAATTTGATGGGCAATTTCATTCCTTATGAGTTCCTCACGTGGAGAATCAGACCCAAACAATGTGTGTGATCTTATTCTCAAAAGTGACTTGCCACAGCTGATACATACATGTCCATGACTATTAATTGGTGAATTTTCATGTTCGCTAGTTGGATGTCGTATTTGATTCCAGGCTGCAGTCTTAACATGCGTGACATACTACACCATCACTCGAAACTTGTACCTAATAAAGAAGCCATAATTATTATATCAATTGATATAATTATAAGACAACTCAGTTAATAAGCATTGCTGCAATTGTAGAATGACGAAAAGGAAGACATGACACATGATTGTAACTATTTACCTGCTGTGGTCGAACCTATTCTTGTATAAGATTTCGCAGTTCTGGAATTTCCAACAAATGCCTTCGTGTTTTCGCTATATGATGGGAAAAAATGTCAGAGTCCATTTATAAGGCTAGTTCGTTACTTCGATAACAAATTCACAAAAATAAAAACAAACAAAGTAACACGCAAATGAATTCTACATGTGACTATTTATATAGGTACAGATATAGTTGTGAAATGTGAACTGAATTGTGATTTCATTCCATGACAGGGCCTAGCTGTCAGACTCGATGTTGCTGATGACTTAACTGACATAAAATCGATGAAAAGATATCGATTTTTATTCGATTAATAATATCGTTAAAAAACAATCTTTGAGGTGCTTTAAGTTCTGCACACTTTTTAAAATATATTTTCCTTTATTTATTTAAATGCTATTTGAAATGTATTTTTAAGAACAGTTAAATTGTGCAGTAGCGTTTTGTTAAGTTTTAACCTTTTTGAGCGCCACGCCAAAAACGCATTACCGTGTCCTGTACGCCAAAGCGCCAAAACAAAATAGTGTTGCCAAGAGTTGATATATCGATAACGTAAAATAACTTGTTTTTGTTGGTTTTTTATGCTATAAATGACACTTTATAAACTGTATGTTTTATTTAATCTTGTGCTGTCATCCACTCTTTTTATATATGTACTTTGTACATATAAACATAAATAAAAAACAAACAATAACAATAAAATAGTAGTAAACCACAGCACTACTCTCCATCCTAATGACGACACTGTCACGACTGGACGACAACGGCGTAGCTGACCTTCCTTTTTTTGAACATTCTTAGAATGTTGTGTATCGATTTCAAAATCGATCTAACCGAAATATACAGACATCGATTCATAATATTTTATCTGTCGGGGAAGGCGTAGACTAAGTGAAGCACAGAAGAAAAGTCTTACACTCTTATGACAATGGGGATTTGATATGATGCTGATGCTGCTAGATGATTTTGAGACTGAGAAAGAAAATGGCACAACACAAAATGAAAAATTGCTCTTCACACCATAAGTAAAAAAAAACATTAATTGTAATTTTGTATTATTATTAAAAAAGGTACATAATTATTCATTAATCAACAATTGTATATAATTATTCGTACTAGGTAAATCAGCCTTATAATATTAAAATCTGTCATAAATAAACATAATTTCCCAATCAATCAAAAATTCAATTCATCAATCAAAAATCAAAATTCATCATCATCGACGCTTTCCAAAATCCGAATGAGTTCTGAGGAATCGTTCATGTTGCATTGCTCTACTTTTCTCGGTAATCACTTATGACATCATCAGGGTGTCGTTTATCCTTGATCACGGTGCCCAGTGAACTGATTTTCGATAACGCGCTAAAGATGCGCTAGAGTTGAGATATTATATTTATTATGCGAAGATGATCTGATAACATTTTTTTATTCATGTAGCTAATTATAGTTTTATGTTTCTAACCTTTAATTTTATTCAAATATCAATAATAATAATAGAAAAAAAAACACCATTGAGCTGAATTTTGAATAGTTTTCAAGAAATCTATGCTTCCCGCGTTTGACATTAGCGGTCAACCATAGACGACTTTGGCGTGCTGGACTTAGATAAAAATCAATTTTTATTAGTTCAATGTTTCTTAGTACTTGTGGCTCTAGAAGACTTGTTTTTTATACTCACATGTTGCTGGGTTATTCCTATTTTGAGGAGTGTAGAATTAAAATACCTGTAATAATTTTCCAATATCTATATTTCATTTTTTGAGAGACGGGTTTTTTGTCAACTTTAGACGTCGTTTGCGCTCAGGGCCCGCAGGTGTTGGTCAAGTATAGGCCACTTTGGCGCTTAAAATGTTAAAGGATTCATGGTAAATCAGCTGGAAACTAACTTGTTTCGTTATCATAACATGATTCTATTTTAAATGTATTGTTATAAACAGATAAGAATAACTTAACAGATCTTCTTTGAAAACAGATAAGAATAACAGTTCTTATCTGTTTTCAAAGAAGATCGGTTAAGATTAACAGTAAAATTGTGCCGTAGCGTTTTGTTACTCTCTAAAGAATTCATTGGAAATCAACTAGTAATTCGCTTGTTTAATTATCATAACATAATAATTATTTAAAAATTATATTAGTACTGTAATGATGACACCGTAAATAATCGATCGAAAAAGAGAATCGATTTTTTAAATGTGTTTTGTGATTGGCAACACTTTTTTTTTATTCGCAAACTAATGACATAATGATCTACCTAATTTTTATTATATTCTTTTCGGTACTTTTAATTTGTGCAAAAATATTCCCATTGTTTGAGGATAAATGAATACCGCGATTAATAACCATGAATAAAGATATAATTTTTTAACAAATGCACATTGTTGGGCGTTCCATGGCCGAAAATGGGCGTCCCCCTTTAGGTACAAGGAGACAATATTTTAAAATGGTAAGGGCAATATGGGGGTTTAAAATATATAATTTATCAACGTGATTTAAAAATTGATCGAATTTTGTTTTTAAAACAGGATTAATACTATCGAAAAACAACGGAGCACCAAGCAAGTAAAGCGATTCCGTATTGACAGTTTTTATTCCTGGAGAAATCTGATTGAAATTATGAATTAAGGTATCTCTGTTAGAATTAGATAAATTATTAGAAATAAATATTTCACATTTATTTAGATTTGGTTCGAGACCAATATTTTTAAAATTTTGAAAAATTTGAGGACGTCATTTGCTTTACCTCCCAGTGTACTGTCGTCAAGATACCAGACATTCAGCTTGGATTTTAAATTTGAAATAATAGGTTGAATTCCCAAACCGAAAAAAGCTGGACCTAATGGATCACCCTGCTGAACACCGACAGCAGACTCAATAATATGGTCGTGATAAAACAAGTTTGAATTTTAACTGTAACATTGCCAAACGTAATGATATATTTCGGGGGTATTGTAAGCCATTTCTTTCAGCAGGGTTATCCTATCAATAGAGTTAAAAGCATTTCTAAGATCAACTTTCAGAAGAACATCTGCATTGGACTTAGTTAAGAAAGTACGCACCGAATGTACCGCCGCCTCACAGCCACCTTTGGTGCCAAAGCCTAGTTGAGTAGGTTGAAATTTTGTCTTAAGGTTTAAGATTATGTGCCTGCAAGCTAATTTTGAAGTTAAGCGTCGAAATGTAGAACCAACAACAATAGGACGGATACCGTTATCCTTTTTTATTTGAAGGCACACAATCTTGCCCCATATAAGTAGGGAATGAAATTGGGATTGACATTACCAGAAAGCATAAAATTACATAATTTTGTTATGTCATTAAGAAGTACCCTACCGGCGTCACCGGCAGATACGCTTACAAGGTCTTTAAGATGCTGAGGCGTAATCCCGTCAATGCCGCCGGCAGAGCCATTCGAAAATGACAATGTTGCGTCTAAAGTGTCTTTTTCGGAAACTTGTAATGGTTGCATTGTAGAAGTATTGGGAGGCAGAAGGATTGACCGAAGGATGTTTCTGACGAAGGCCTTCAAGATTTTCGACATTACGAGGAGCGAGGATGTCATCTGAGAATAAAATACGGGATGCATTTTTTAAGTCGCCGTCCATTACTTTAATTATTAATCTACTTTGTTAATGTAATTAATAAAGTAGATTAATAAGTAAGATTAATAAAGTAATTTCTACGGCTTGTCCTTGAGTCAATATTTACTAGTATGCGAATACATTTTTTCTGAATGAGTAATACTTTATCAGCGTCTGTGCCCACCCCCACCCCTCACAACCCCACAGTGCACAACTTCAAAGTACTATACCGTAGCGTAGCCAGGCGTCTGCATATCCGTAGTAGGCACAGGTTTCATCCAGAGTGATTTGATGGACCACGGTCAGATGTAACGGCCTTACTAATACCTAGTGTTTTAAGAAATTTGCACACATCAGCAGTTGTAGTGTTTGCAATATTACTATGGATATAACGGCGTTTAGCATTTCGTACCATCGGATTGCATCTATTTCTTAGCAATTTGTAGCAATCCCAGTTGTCCTGTGTACGATGCTTCTTAAATTTCACAAATGCTCGATCTCGCCTAGTCATTGCCAACCTTACGATCTTAGTCATCCACGGAGTTGGTGGACGTTTCACTCTTACTTGATGTTTGGGAGCATGTTTATTGTACAGACCAAGAATTCTATTATTAAGTATGGAGACATTACCGTCATTGAAAGTTGATTTAAATAAAGAGGTAAGTCAATACGATAGCCGACACTTTTAAGTTTATCAAAATCCATTCTAGAGTATGTATAGTAAGACGGGATTGTGTTTATGTTTGTGTTTTTGTAATGTCGCCAAAAAGCAGAAGCCGATAGTTGTCCGTGCTTAATGACGTAATCGAAAGAAGCTGTGATAATATGATCAATCCATGACTCATCAGTGTCAATGCTCTGGTGATTTGCCTCTAAGAGGAGAATGTGGAGATCGACTGACTCAATGACTGACTGAAATTTTTGTGAACGAGAATAATTTCTCAACAAATCAGTATATTCCATTATTATGCAGTGCGTGTACTCAGATGAAGTGATAGGGAGGGCGCTTTCAAGGACGTCGAAAAAATAATAGCAGGTGGAAAGTATACTACCGAAAGAATTGCCTTTACACCTTTGGTATCGATTTACAGAAACAGAAACGGTTGAAATTTAGAATCGTTTGGCAGGAATTTGGGGGAGTAAGGTATTTTATTTGGTAGAGGTTTGGTCCCCGATTATAATAATGACACTCACATTAAGAGGTAATGCACCTTTCTTGAGAAAAATTAAAAAGAAAATCCCATAGAACTAACCTAAAAATGATAACTCAAAATGATTTTCGGGGGTGGGAGGTGGTGGGGAAGAAGGCGGGGGAGTTGTAGAGTCGCCCCCCACTTCCACCTCCTCCGGACGTGCTTAGTTTTTTTATAAATATTTAAAAATCTCATTTTGAGGTTATGTTTTTTACTATAAACCTGATTTATGGGGGGAGAGAGTTGGAGGAGGGAAGAAGCCCGGTCGACGGCGCCTCGCTTCGCAGGCCCCTACTTCTCAGTGGTATACAAAAAAAAACCACGAAGGGGCTGGTAGGGTCTATTCGCTCGCTTCGCTCGCTCACACGACCCCGCCATCCGCTCCTAACCTAACCTGTCCGAGTCGGGGTGTCTTAAGTTCCAGCTCGCTTCGCTCGCTCTTGCACTCAACAAAACACCAAAATATTAGCTTTTATAATTACTTTTAATTATAAACATAATATATAATATAATAATAAGCACACTAAGGCTCGCACGCTACGACGGGCGGCGGCTGCTCTCCTTCGGCGCCTACGGCTTTACAAAAACACTAGGGGTAGGGTAGACAAGACTAGGTGGATTCGGAGCATGCTGATTTAATTTTAATACAGATTAGATATCTATAAAGTTATGTTGCCTTTGCTCCCGCCACAACCATCTAACCTATTACAACTGAAAGTATTACTGGGTGTTTAAGTATTAAATTAATTAACTGCCCAGACAGTTTTAAACAATTTAGAAATAAAACATAGCATATTATAATTATTTCTTTATTGTTTATAAACATAATTTATTATTTTTATTAATTCCTCAAAAGGATCTCTTTTATTTTTCACAATTTCTATTCTCCATAAATATTCATATATTGAGTCGGTAAAATTTTCTCTATTATTATAGTTGTTTTTACCGAAATATCTTTTGATGATACACCATTGAGACTAAATTCTTTGAGTGTGGGTGCCGTCTGCTGCCACAAAAGGGTTTTCAGGGTCACTATGATTTACTTTTTTTGTGTATGTAGCCATAATTTTCTAATCCATCATAAGCCCGCCAAAAATCAGTATGAATCATGGTGCCTTCAGCCACATGTTTTTTAATCAAGGGCATCTAAACTTCAGAAGATCACACATTTTGGGGGCAAACTTCTAATTTTAAATCTTCACTATCGTTTTCAATCATTCCCAGTACCCAATAACCTTCAATGTGCCGACCTAAAACTGTGCAACTGTGCTGTTCAATGTGCAGTCCCTGAAAATCGAGATACAATACTACAACTATAAGAGTAATGTGCGATGCGAATGCGAAAGTATATCTGTCTGTTTTAATAAATTTCAACAATTTGACAATTCAAAAAAAGATGAAGCACGTAGGAGGCGTCTGTAGATCATTTAAAAATCTTCGTGATAGATTGTCCAGTGAGCATGTAAGCATCGATAAAATTTACAACATATGTAATATAAAACATATTTATTATAAAAAATAACTTAATACTAAAAAAAAACTAGTTGGAATAAAAAATAAATTTCTGTGGAATTAAAATATACTTTCTAAATGAAAAAAAGTACATTTTAGTAAATGCAAAATAGAACAAACTCCAGGAGGGCACAAAGGAGTGTTCTAATTTGTACCCCGGGTAGGAGAGATATGAAGTATAAACCGGAGAGGACACCTGAGTCTCAGTAAAAAAGAGCAAGGCCAGCTTCGCCGTCTCCAGGTGGTAGTGGACAGCATTAAGATTGGAATGAAGTGTCCTGATGTTGCAAAAATACACGGATAGAGTGACAGGGATCGCCTTGGTCTTATTGCTTCGCTTGCCCGTTAGGGTGGGCCACCAATATATGAAGAAACAAAAAGTTCTTTTCTTTTTACATAATAGCACAAAAAGGTGCCTTATTATGTATTATTGCACATGCAAAAAATCAGAATGATTGGATATCATCTTTAGCCTCCGGATTGATTTTGAAATTAAGAAAATTTGACTTTAAGCGAAGTATTAAATACAATGTAAATTATGTTAAAAAAATATTTTTTAAATTAAAAACACACGCTTTAGGAACATATTTGCTTATTATTACAAATAAATGCGTAAAAAAAAAAAGTAAAATACATATTTACTTATTTTTTTAGTTAACCCTAAAATCTTGTTTGCTCTCGAATTTTGGCATATTTTTGCGAGACTCTATTTGTGCTCTAATAAAGCCTTCTCTTGCAGTTTTGCTACATAATGTATTTGCTGCTTGGGTTACTGTCTTGACTGATTGTTCCACGGCTTGCGTATGACATGGCAGGCGTAAAAGAGGCAGTTCACTTTCACATCTCTGTGAAATGAATAACTGCAGGTCTTCGTCATTCAAACTCTCGAGAATGGGGGGCTGGGTAATGTTATTCTGCCAGTCAATCAAGTCGACGTAAAATAATGCATCTAACTTAAGGGCAGGAACTTTAAAAAGTCTTAATTTTGTTTGAGGAACGGTACGGTCTTTCAGGATATGACGTGCGGCTAACTCTCGAATATGTTGTTGCGAGTCTGTCAACATTGCCAGTAATAAGTTCTCTGGATGAGCGAAATATCCATTCCGTATAATTACTGGATCTATTACAGCTTTCAGCTCTGCTGTGAGGTATCTAGAAGCAGAAATGAGCTTATACAGATGTCGCGCTCCATCCTTACAGCTGGGGTGAGTCTTGATAGAGAACCAAGTCGGAGCGTAAACCTTAACAACGTAAGGTTGCTAAGATCACCAACTCTTTAGGCGGGGATTTTTTCGAAATATAGAGCCGCAGAATCCGATTAGCCCGTAAGCCACCTAGCATGGGACATCTTTCCAGGTGACTTGTTTGCTAAATCTTCGGGAAGCACGCCGGTCGAGATAGCAGACGTAATACTGTACAGGTAAGACTGGTCTGTGCTGAGATCTTGGGCTTTCAATTGTGGTAACTCCGACGGTATTGCCTGATACTTTACAACGGGTTTCTTTTCACAGTTTTCTAACTGTTTTCCGATTTTCCCCGCAAAAGTATTCGATCCCGTTGTAGCGCCATCAATATGCTCGAATAAATGCCGCAGTGGTAGTTCGTTCATATGTAGCAAGCAAACAATCCATTGCAGAGGCTTTTTTAATTGTTTTTCTATTAAACGTATGACACCTCCATAGTTTCCAACGTTTACATTTGTCCCATCGCATCCAATAGCGAGTAAATCACCCATAGATATGTTTTCATTTAAAAATTAGTCCGTAATTGCCTTTACCATATCTTTAGAAGTTCCCGAGCTTGGTGTAACGTGACCCAAGTAAATAGAGCCTGGTTCCTTAATAAGTGAAATATGCTCCTCCCGTATCGTCCTTCTGTAATATTTCTCTCCTTTTCTTGTCATTATGAGAGTTTTATCTTTTCGACCATCAAAATATAATGCGGGTATTTGTTGGGGTTTGTCTTTAGATATTATGGTTTTTCGTGTTTTGCTTCTCTCCCGGCGCAATTTGTTTTTGTCAATTACTAGGGCAGCCGTGTCTTTAGTTTTCAAAACTACTGAAGCAATAGCAGCTCCTGCCCTGTTGGATATTCCAAACCTGTCACATGTCTTCGAAAGCGCAGAAAAATCCATATCCTGGAATGTCTTCTCTTGCTGAGACGTACCGGGCTCCTCGAACACTAAGAAGTCATCACAATCAGTTTCGTCGGTGATTGAAGACGAAGAAGAAATAAGTTGTAGGTCTGTGGATACTTCGACTCGTTCCAATTGATTTTTCTAAGCAGCAATCCGCTTAGAAAATTTTCTTTTCAATGTCTTTCTGAGTTGATTTGTAGTAGCAACGTCGACATTTCCTATTATCATTTTTCTAGAGGTGCTTTGATCAATCAGAAAATCACGTTCAGCAGCTTTGTTGTCGCACTGAAACGTGTCAATGTTTTTCTTAGGTATTTTGGGGTGGGATTTGAGAAGGTTTTTGTACGCATTTGACATACTCTTACATGTGTCACAGTTGGTAGCGACACTTTCAGCCAAATCTCTTCAATTTTTTTAGTCACTAAATCTGCGACTTCGAAAAATGATGGCTCTTTCTGGAAATTATTATTAAACTTGACTTGCCTTCTCGTCCACTCGTAGTATTTGATAACAACTTCATATGTTGGCAGCATATTGAGTTTAATATCATATAATTCACCAAGCAGTGGACATTTATAACACTTTCGAGTACGTTCCATTGTTGACACAGAGCAAAACGCGACCAAAAACCTCAAAAGCCGCAGCGCCACTGATGCGAAAAAAATAACGCAACAAATGCAAACTCCGCTCCCGCCCTCTCACTGACATCTTTTTTATCGCTATTACGAAAAGAAAATAGAAAAAAAAATTTCGGCCCACGCTATTGCCCCTAGCAGTTTTAGTCACGAGCAGAATTCCCCCCTCTCTCCATTCCCCCAGAATACGCGGAGCAGCCTAAGCGACTACTACGACTAAGACTACGACCAAGCTACTTTACTCTACCTGAGCGTGGGTACGCTCAGGTAGAGTAAAGTAGCTTAGTCGTAGATGCTCAGCGAGGGATTCTCCGTCACCAGGAGAGAGCGTACCCTCTTGGAGTAGTTTTTATTATATTCCGCTACGATGTTAGGAGGGGGGGAATTGGGCCTCCAGCCCAAGTGAAACGCAGAGGTAAACCTCTACTTCACGCAGGTATTATGTGAGGTCGTACGGTACCACCCCTGTTCAAGCTGGTCCATCCATGCGACATCAATAGCCGCTGCGTGGGTCTACCACTGTCATGTCAAGAGGATGGCTGCCATTTTGGTTCATTTCAGCTCAGTCTTATAGCAGCTACCCTTCATCTTTTTATAGGATAGGGTGACAAACGAGCATACAATCCACCTGATGGTAAGTGGTTGCTGTGGCCCATAGCCATCTACATATATCCTTGATTACGAATCGAAATTCAGATACGTTGTCACCCTTGAGGACTAAGATGGAATGCCTCGTTTCCAGTAAAAGGCGTCTCCGATTCTCTACTCTCACCATACGAAACAGCAGCATTAATCTACTATTTTACCCTGGTATTCTGTGAGAGTGTGGTCCTTACCCGGTCGAGCTGACCCATTCGTGCTATAACTATACTACTAATGGTGTAACTGTAGCATGGCTCTACCACGTAAACAATTAATGTCCTATTAAAATATCCGTTGGTAGCCTAAATTTATAAATTTTTTTGATAGTAAAATAGTTTGTAAGTACTCAACAATTAAAACAGAAACATCAAAGACTTAAAACATTTAATATTTACCTTGACTTCAATTTGATGTAAGATAATAACAATTAATTAAAAAAAATACGCTGACTACATATATTTTTATAAATTAGCCTAAAATAATTACCCAAATCTTGGACCATTAGAAATAAGAAATACTGGCAACATTCTCTCGTTACGTAATCTTGAAGCATTGACATTCGTGCTTCGAATAACCTTCAAAATTGTGTTGGAATAACAAATTAAAATATAGTTAAATGAGTGTTTACGAATGAAACGATATTGCTTCAGACTTTTTGTTCACGTTAGTATTGTTTTTGCACACATTTAACTACACAGGACGGCATTTTATAGGCAAATTTACTGCACGATGCCCCGGGAAGTACTGAGCGAAAATGAGCGTAGTTTGGTACATGTGTGGGCGTGAATGCGTGTGCTTACATAAAGGAGCGAAGTTTTTTTGCTTCACCAATAACAAAGGCCGCGCTGTATCTACCTTTTTTTACTTCATCTGAGGATGCATTAATTGTTTTTTAAATTTTTTTTTTGCAATCACTAATCTTATCTTAGAAGGGCTAGAACCCAGAGCCGTAAAGTCAGTTTAATAATAAAAAATGTATCATTTTTCATACTTTACGCATTTTAGGTTATAATAGTTTTTATTTATTTTTTCGATAACGGTGCATTACCTTTTAATGTGAGTGGTATAATTATAATCGGGGAACAAACCTCTTCCAAATAAAATACCTTACTCCCCCAAATTCCTGCCAAACGATTCTAAATCCAACCCACAGAAACTTCAATGAGGCAGAATACAGAGATGGAGAAGCTAAAATTATTTTATAAGAGATATTTGCTTTAGGGTAATATGGCAACACCATCTCCTCCTTTTTCAATCCGGTCGTTACGCACAAGAACAAAATCATTTAGAGGTCATCAACGATCGCTTTAGCCAACTCTATGATACTAAGATTGTATGAACACAATCCGTAGAAAAAAACTTCTTCAAAATAAAAATAAAGACATGGAAGACTTTGAGAATTCGTATGACATCTATTAAGCAAGTTACAAGGAGTAAATAAATTGATACGCTCATCACGGAGGGATACTATCACTACTATTACAAGACTCGAACGAGATATCTGAATCATGTGCAGAATAAAAAGATTCATTATCCGACATATCTAACATTAATAATAAAGATATAATAATAATATATTTTAAATAAATAAAAAATATAATAAAATGTTATTAAATATAAACAATATAGTATATAAAACACTTAGACCAACTACAAAATATGACTCAATATTATCATACATCACCCAACATTTGACTGATTGCAAAGGATATATCTAATTTACAATGATAATAAGAATAAAAACAATCAACACTAATCTACTTGATCAAAGCATAACAAGACATAAAGTTTAGTGTTAGTTAGTAACTAAGTTAGTCACTTAATTAACAAGATAACTTTATAGTTATTATAGATTAAAGTAAACAGTAATGAAAAAAACCTTAATTTTAACAGTGTGACACAAAAGAACTTATAAGTTGCTAACAAAGCGGCAAGAAGGTACCATGCCATACAAAAACAAAAAAAAAACAAAAGGATTTCTTAAATTTACGCGAACACTACACATTGAATAAAACTAAATTTACGGATTCTATGGCGTTTATTTAACTGATTTTACTTATTTTTAATTCCCGACGTTTCCGGTGCTTTATTGCACCCATGGTCTCGGGGACTGAGATGTTTGACGTCCCAATGTCATTGTTAGCCCGGCTACCTTCAGTTTTTGAATATTAATTTTTGGACCGATTTACGCAAAACGAACTTACAGTATCTTGAAGTCTTGCAGTGGTATGCTTGGGTTTGGGTTTAATTTTGTTAATTATAGGATCCCAAGCAGATGGCAGCACCCAACCATCTTCTCTATTGAAATTAGGATGTTTTTTAATTTCAATAGCCTCGCGTATCATCTTTGGTAGGAATCGGTGTTCTTTTGCGAGGATTTGTGGTTTAACAAATCTGATGTAATGCTGGGGACGATCTTGAACATGTTCACAGACTGCAGACTTCCCGGAGCGTCGGTGCTTTACGTCAGCTATATGTTCTTTCACGCGGGTTTTTATGGATCTTTTTGTTTGACCTATGTAAGAGAGACAACATTCACAATCTAACTTGTACACTACTGCATCTTGTAGAGGGATATTACACTTGACGGATGGTAAAAATTAACTAATCTTCTTCGGTGGCTTGTAGTATGTTTTAATGGAAGCTCGCTTCAAGATGTAGCCAACCTTGTTTCAGAGAGCACGAGGGATCTGTGACAGAAAACATCTGGCCGCCGAGCTTCAGCATGTCAAGCAAGTGTGGCAAGACAACAAGCTTCGGATCCCGCGCCTACGTCACAGTCACCGAGTGAAGCCGGCCACAGTCGAGCGTGTGCCTGCTGTACTACCATATGTTAGAGGAGTCACAGACAAGGTTGGCTACATCTTCACACCTTGGCATTGACTTCTAATGCAAGATCTGATTTCGAACATTCACTACTTTGAGATTCTGAGGCCTTAGGATGCAGCAAAGAGTGGTCGAGATGTCGCATATGCTTATGTTTGCATATGCGACATTTACTGTTGGTACGACAAATACTGGCAGAGTGACTGCGGCCTAAACAGTTAAAACAGAGTCTGTTTGTTTGAACAAAATTGTGTCGATCATCGTATTCAATTTTGCAAAATTCCTTACAGCTAGAAATTTTGTGGTAACCTTTCTTACAGTATAAACAACTGGACTTTACAATGGCGTTGTTGTTGGTAAACGCGTGTAATACCTTGGGTCTGTGGGTTGAAATATTTGATTTAGTCTTTTATTTAGTATCTAAAAACTCTAGAGACCTGAAACGAATTCCAAATACACACGCAATTGGCTCAGAGTGGGTAATTCGTCCGTTCTGCAAATTTTTACTTCACAACCTTACGAGATTTAGGATCTAATTTTGAGCAAATTACGTAAATAACTATAGCACCCCAAGTGTCTACATTTATGTTTAAAGTTTTTAAACCGTTCAACGTTTTGTTCATTACATCTAGAACATCTTTTATTGCACTACAAGATTCGGTTACAATGTTAGGTAAATTAATAAAACGTCTCAGTAAACAATTTACCAAATACTTCTTATTACTATATCTACTGTTTAAGGTTGACCAAAACTCCATATAATTAGCTGCTGCAACTGGAATATGTCGCAGCAGTTGGTCTGCTTATAAGATGGGCTTTTAGATAGTACATTTTCTGAGCGTTATCGAGTGATGAATTATTATGTACTAATGAAACATATAGATCTCTAAAATTTATCCATTCCGAATATGCACCAGAAAAATTAGGAATGGAAATTTTTGGCAATTTTACATTGTTTTCATTCTTTTCAGAAATGTTAGAAATAGCTGAAAAACTAGGTGTTGGTTTTACTAAGGCTAAATAAATTTACTAAGGCTAAATTAATTCTGATTTGTAATTAATATATGTTTCTTCAATGAATTCGTACATGTCGTATGTAAAATATTTATTTTCGAGTAAAGCGTCTGTAGCTTCTGCAGTTTATTTTCTATGTGTTTCATTAACTGTGTTCCATTGAGCTTCCAGCGTTTCTAATCTACTTTGTAAGTATGATTCCTTAACTAATCTGTCTAAAGGAGACTTTTTAAAATTTTCGTAAGCCTTTTCTATAATTGCCTTTGAACCAAGCAGATTTTTAAATAACACGTTGAACACCAGACTAAATATTATGTTCAGCCCAGTGGGCCACTTCAGAAGCCTCTAGGCGGCCGATGGATAACGTTTCGACTATTTTTACTAATGGAAATGACCCGCGCGGCAGTTTAATCTTAATAATTTTTATTTAAGCCTTCAGAAATCAGCCAATAAAACCTACATCTAATCACAAAGTATTAGTTACTTTATTAAAAAGTAATTAACTAAATTCTGTAAATCTTTAGAAATGGCACAGCCAATCATTAGAAAGATAAAAAATATAAAATTATAGTGTCTAAGAATGTACTTTAAGAAATCAGTTATGGCACATAATTGGCTTTTCAGGACAAACGCTGCAAAAAGTATTTACCTTTTTGGTCTTGTTGCGTGCTTGTAGGCGACCCATGTTTTTGACATTTGTCTTGTAGCATTCCCCACAGTTTCGTCTAATTTTTCTGGATGGACCGTCATCTGCTTGTTGGATTACACACAAAGATTTCAAAATAGCTATCCTAAAATCGGTAACTTTTATTTTTGTTTTATTTACAGACTGGTACAAAACATGGGCATTGATCAGAGCTATATTCAGAAGCATATCTAATGCAATCTTTTTCTACCATCAGATTGATTTGCGCAATGGGGTTGAATAAGAAGCCATCTGATCTGCTAAATCTACACCTCATTTAGCTTTGTTGTATTCTAAAATGATTTACGGGTTCCTCACTACTTTTCGGCGTTTTGTGATCTCGACGAAGCGCACAGAGTGTTTTGTAGATAACACAAGTACATCGCGCTTGTTTTTCCACTTTAAGACCGTTATTCCATCTCGACTCTCTTCAGCATAATAATGGCCCCTCTTGAGTTTGGTGCTAATGACTTTTTTAGTCTACGTACCTCTCTACCTGTCTAAGTAGTCTTCACACAAATCCATCACAACATTTGTGGATGTAGTGTTTGTAATGTCGTTTTTTCCAGCGTAGACATTTATTTTGTGTGTAACTCCAAAAACAGAGCACAATTTGAATAGTTTAACACCATACTTATGCCGTTTTTGTTTGTTGTACTGTCATCACACGTCTTTACAGCTTAAACAATATGTTTGGGATCAATGTGTAGATCAGAATCTAGAGATGGTAGCGTACCTGTGTTTAGATCCTTTAAGTTATTAACCTTACCAAGTATTTGTATATAAAAAGTACATACAATACATCAAGTTATATGAAACAAGTGAGTAGATCAAGGTAAGATCACAATATACTTTAAAGTTAACAACTGGTGTGCACTGCCATAATGAGCAAACATGTTATAAGTTACACCGAAAATGCAAAATACATTTATACGTTACGCCCGTCAAGTCCTAGGGGGTAAGCATAGTCCAATGAGCAGCGATCCACCGGAGCACGTTAAGCAAAAAAATCAAGGGAATGTATAGAAAATCGTAAAATAAGTGAGATAGGTGGTTTGCCTACGCAATCACAAACTCTATATCTCATTAGTTGCTTTTTACGATATGTACCTAAGCCAACAAAGCTGTTTCGATTTTTGTGGTTATAAGTTCCACATAAGTCCAATGCAAACATGGGAAATGCTATTGGTATTGTTACGAGCTTGAGGTTCGTGACAATAAAAATTGCCGATAAAATTACCTAAATTAACACTTTAATTTACTTTACACAAATTAAAACTAAAAACACTAATAATTAAACACACTAATTCACTTAATTCCGCTCCGAAGCTTCGCTTGTGTCGCCGAGTTCAACTCTCCTCGATCGCATCTTGCAGCGCCTACTTATTTAAATTAGCAAAGAAATATCCAGAATGTTCAAGTAAACACGCGCAAGGTACCGAGCGTTCGAGTTTCGACTAGGCGCTGTCGGTTGAGTGATTTGTGATGTCATTTTCTCAATGCTCCCCTCGCTCTCGTTCCTGACACTAGATGGCGCTAGTGTATCGTCGACTTGAGCGCGTAACACTGCCCCCTCCTAAGATATGCTCGTCCCGACCATTATCGGCCCCATAATAACGCGCCAAGCGATTCACATGGACGATCTTAGGAGTCCCTCTTGCGCCTTTCTGTAACGGCTCCGCAATGTCAAGGGCTGTCCTATCCCGTGGTGCACCAACATTGTACAATTTCGGTGCTCCTCTACTACGTGTCCGAGGTCCCCGCACGGCCGCACAACTTGTACATGTACGACACCAATCCTCGACATCGTCACGATCATGGACCCAGTAAAACTGTTCTCGGACCTTCAGTAGAGTTCGTTTAACTCCCAGATGGACTCTTGAACGACCATTATGGCACAGCTGTAGAACATTCTGCACTTTAGCTTTAGGGACAACCATTTGCAAACGACAGCTGTCTCTTCGACTATTGTCCCATTTACGGCACAGGACTTCATCCTGAATCAGCAAGCTGTCCCATTGGGCCCAATAGCTTTTCGTGGTTGAACTCATCGCTGAGACGTCCCTCCACTTAGGCTTGGTAGCACGGGCCTTCATCCATCCCAGAATCGGCGTGATGTCCGGATCTTCCTGCTGTGCATGTCGTAGGCTGTCCTTCCACCCGTTGCTGAGGTGGTCTGTCCTGAGCATCCTCACGGATACCACCTCCTTACTCTCTTGCCTACTACCATGGTTGCAATCTTCAGGACAAGGTCTTCTTGACAATGCATCTGCGTTGCCGTGAGATTTCCCGCTGCAGTGTCTGATAGTAAAGTCGTATTCCTGATGCTGCTGGGCGGTGCTGTTAGCCGCACTTCCTTTCTGAGACCGTTCACCTTCCCTTTCTAGGATGTGCTCAGGGCAGCTGGACCGGAGATGGCCCCATTCCCCACAGCCATAGCACCTAGGGCTGTATCTTTTATTGTGGTCGCGAACCGTAACTGCTGTAACCTCCCTAGCGTGAGTTGAACGATGATCCTGTCGCCGCCAGGCAGTGTCGTTAGCTGCACTACCCTCTCGAGATCGATCAACTCTTCTTTCCACGGTTCGCTTAGGGCAGCTGATTCGAAGATGGCCTTTTTCCCCACAGCCATAGCACCTAGGGCTGTATCCTTTGTTGCGGTCGCGAACTGTAGCTGCCGCAACCTCCATGACGCGATGGGAACGATGATCCTGCCGCACGGCTTCCACTTCCAGTGCACGGGCCAAGGCGTTCTTAAGCGTCACGTGGTGCCCGAGCCTCACAGCAGCTCTGACTTCCAGGTCGCGGATGCCGTCGATGAATGTCTGCACCAGGTTCCCTTCAATGAGCGCAGGTACAGACCGGTATGCTTTTCGCACCAGCTTCTCCACTTCTAGAGCCCACTGCTGCAGGTTTTCGTTGATGCGCTGCACACGATCTTTAAGCTGCGCACGAAAGACGTGTTCCAGGTGAGCGTCGCCATATCTCGCCTCCAATGCCTCAAGGAGTTGCTCATAAGTCACTTCCTCACCGAGAGCTTCCAGAACTGTTAAGGCCTGGTCACGCAGGCCTAGTGTGAGAGCAGTCATGGCCTTAATTTTATAATAGCCGTTCGCCTTCATAACAGCCTCGAACTGGATTTTGTAGGCTGACCAGGAAGAAGTCCCGTCGAACGGTGGCACTTTGAACCCACGTAGCGAAGGTGTAATAGCTACTACGGGAGCTGTAGTTCCATCACCCAGTTTGAGGTCGTCCAGCGTTTTCTTCACGTCAGCCACCACGAAATCAACCCGATTGTTCACTTGGTCGATTTGGGTTTTAGCTTCCTTGATTTGGGTTTCAGCTTCCGACAGGCGGTTGTCATGTTGAGCAACCTTATCCTTCACCTCCTTTATCTCTTTCCCAAAGGTAGCATGAAGGTCCTTAATGAGGAGCATCTGCTCTTCCGACCGACGGGCCTGTTCCTCCTGTCGGCGGGCCTGCTCCTCTTGTCCGCCCCGCAGCTGTTCTTCCAATCGGCGGGCCTGTTCCTCCTGTCCGCTCTGCAGCTGCTCTTTCAACTGACAGACCTGTTCCTCCTGTCGGCGAGCCTGCTCCTGCAGCATCACCATCAGAGCACTTAAGTCAGGTGCTGCAGATGTAGGAGCTACCGACGGGCCTGCAGCCGGTGGCTGGCCCTCTGACGTCTGCGGCGTTGCACCACCAAATCTTCGTTGGTCCGTCTCTTGCTGGCGTTGACTTCGGGTACGGACACCCTCCGTTTCCTCCTTAGGTAAAATCGGCATGATTTTATCCCACTTCTGACACCAATTGTTACGAGCTTGAGGTTCGTGACAATAAAAATTGCCGATAAAATTACCTAAGTTAACACTTTAATTTACTTTACACAAATTAAAACTAAAAACACTAATAATTAAACACACTAATTCACTTAATTCCGCTCCGAAGCTTCGCTTGTGTCGCCGAGTTCAACTCTCCTCGATCGCATCTTGCAGCGCCTACTTATTTAAATTAGCAAAGAAATATCCAGAATGTTCAAGTAAACACGCGCAAGGTACCGAGCGTTCGAGTTTCGACTAGGCGCTGTCGGTTGAGTGATTTGTGATGTCATTTTCTCAATGCTCCCCTCGCTCTCGTTCCTGACACTAGATGGCGCTAGTGTATCGTCGACTTGAGCGCGTAACAGTATTAACACCTATTATTAACTCTTAATTGCTATATAGTTTTAAGATTTTAAATTTACCAACAATTATATTATTTTATCATCAATGTGGTAGCTAGTAGTATGTTTCTTATTCGAATACCATAGTAAATACTTTTACTAGGATTTCGATTGCTAAATGTTATATCTATATGATTGTATAAGAAAAATAAAGGAAGACGCTATAATATATACACAAAAAGGTTTTGAAAATGAGGTTACAAAGCGCGCGTTCGGTCTATTATCGAATTTTTTAGCAAATGTTTGCAAGTTAAAAAGTAGAATTATTATAATTATTACATGCATAATTTCGGTTTAGGAAGAATACGTTGTATTGATTGTAAGGACATAAAAATAAAATAAAAACTTATGATATTTCATTCATAAAATAAAATTTGTTGTCAGTAAGTACACTTTATCAAGATCCGTTAGAAACAAAGAGCTGTACAAAATAAAATAAACATTTAAATGTTATGGTTATTGTTTCTACTTATCGAAAATAATCGACCGTTTTCCATAATGTCGTTTTTTGCTAATCGACATGATTTTCGAAGCATAAATAAAATTTAAAAAAGTATCATAATCTTTGATAATGCTCTAAAATATGGCTTGCTAAAATACTACATACTTATTGTAATTTGTTAAGATAAATACAAAGTTATCAATGCAAGTGGTAAGTTAATATCGATCGTCGACGATCAAGAGTCGGCTATCTAACGGTCGGCCGTCAACTAGTGACGAATATGATTCTACTACGAAATGGCACCATACTCTTATCGATGCAAATATCTTCATTTGCAGTAAAATGTTGCCGAAAAGACCCATTCAAATCGTTCATCACCTTCCTAATACGATTATAGATTATAGAGAATGTATCTATGTAATTAATAATAGATTCGGGACTACACACAATGAATTCGGATATTTCAAGAAGATCAATGTCATCAGAGATATTAGTTATAGGATCACCTTTCAGAAGTACTAGCAATCAGTTGTGTTGATCCGAAAGCTTAATAGCTCCCTATGCTATGAATGTTTCTGAGACAAGTATAGATTGTATAAATGCCGTATCTATTTTGTATAATGTGTGTGTGGTAACCTTGCTCACAAAGAGTATTACAACCTTAATATTACAACCTTAATATTAAGGACCCTTCCTGTTGTGGAGTAGACGGTGGAGCTGTCTTTAGTGGCATTTTCTTCTTTAAATCGTTTCCGCTTATGAATTAGGGCAAGCGACTATTGTGAAGTTGGAGTGACGTCGGTGAAGCGAAGCTGAATCGTTATGCTCACTGTTGGTGTCTTTTTCATACGCGTTTGTCCACTCCGTCTCTTATCACACAAAGGTTATGCAGTTCTAGTACTTTGCCGAGAATAACTCGTTGTTATTTGTATTTAAATCAATAATACGGGGAACACGTCTAAGCCCTTTCGCGGTCCAGAGGGGAGAACAAACTCTTGACTCGACTTCGATGGAACAGTAGTACTACCAACATCACAATTTTTTTTGACCATAGACACATTATTCTTATTTTGCTTTGCATGATTTCAATGACTGCCGTAAGCACCGTTCGTTTCACTCTCGTTGTAATCTACCGACTCCATGTCTAATAACTTTGTCTTGATATTGTCTGCCGTAATGGAAATGCCCGAATGATCGATTGCCGTGATCATTGGAGCAAAGCGATCAGGCAATCCAGCCAACAACAATGACCCTGTCCATTGATCATTTATTTCAAATCCCGTTCCACTTAATTTCTGCGCTGTATTGATAATCTGCGTCACATATGACGTCATTGAACTGCAATTAACCCGCCGAATTGCAATCAAATTTCTCAATAGATTTATTCTCCATGAAAAGCCACTATCATCAAATAATTGCTGTAGTTTATTCCACAATTCTTTCGACGATTTAATGGTTTTGACGTGGACATACAACGACGGGTCGATAATCATAATCAATTTGGCTTTAGTTTTTTCGTCAACCGCGCTTGCTATTTCCTTTCCCGGTTCTGGCTTGATACAATACTTCATGCATTAATTACAGATTTTATCGCGTTTAATTTTACTTTTAATTATTTTTATTTTTAATTCCCGACGTTTCGGGTACTTTCTAGTACCCATTGTCACGGGGGACTGAGATGACTGACGTCTCGATATCATTGTTAAACCCGGAGTACCTTCAGCTATTTTAATTATTGTTTATGTTCCGAGCTATGCAAAATGAACTGACTATATCTGAAGGTACCCGCGCACTGGTATGCTTGGGTTTAGTTTTAATTTCAGAGTTCGTAGTTCGTAATCTCAGAGTTTTGAAAGTCGTCGATATTAAGTTTATTAACACAGAATTCAATAACATCGGCAACTGAATTGCTAAACGTCTGGGCGGCCAATTTCTTTTTCATAATTTGTTTACTGAAAGCAGATGTTTCAAAATGGGCCAGGTCCATGTACACAACCTCAAAAAAATAGAGAGAAATCTGTAGAGTTCGGGAAATATACAGATAATTTATTAAAATGTACCCTGTTTTGGTAAACAATTGATGATTATCAATTATTTTTATCGATTTTTAACATGGCGTCTAACCGATCTAGTTACTCTGTGCTTATAAACAATGATAGTGAACTATAAAGTGACTAATGATCATAGAAAGGGAACTGTCAGTTGTCACAACAGTGTCGAAAATACGTGAAATAAAGATGTCAAACGTAACCAATCAATAAAAATGACAGCTTACCGCCATGATGGGTTTTTGTTGTGTGTTGCAATTTCAAATGTAATTTCCTGTGCTTTACCAGCAAACAAAGTGGTTATAAAATAATTGGACAATTGAGAACCGTTCAAAATGTGTTTCCCTCTTTTTGAGTATAGTGTACAAGGACCTGGCCTGGGCTCAATTCTTGCAATCTTGTCAACTTGTGGCCCATGTGCAACCCCTCATTAGTTTGCAATATAGTATGTAATTTTCAACTTAGCGTACTTGTATCATAATGTATGTACTATTATTTTACCTCAAGTCCTGGTTCGACGATTTTCAGTTGTTTCGTAGTACAAGGTCGCTCACCAATAATATCCTGAAAAAATAAAAATTGAGCATCTAGAAAAAATTTCCCTGTAAAATTTAAAATTACAACAATAGTCAACAACACAAATTCAATATCAAAATAGGTTACTCACTAGGATAAAAAGTGTTGGAATCGCATTCGGCAACAAATATGTCCTCTTGTGCGTTTTACGAGAATAACGCGACTCAAAATGTTTCGAACATATGCGGTCATTTTTCTCAGGTTGCCAGTCCTTTCTCCCAGTAACTACAATCCACATATTTATAATGTTTGCTTCTGTAGCTTAGTAATTAAGTTAAGGTTATTTTTTTTTTAATTTATTATCCATAATTTTGTTACATTATCCAGTACAATGCTAGCATAGCAACCTCTAGGGGTTTATCTATGCTAGAGAGTCGTCTTATATAAACAAAGATGTATTAATATTAAATCACATTACTCTAACAGAAGTACCTACTACAATAAATATGGTTGATTTAACAAATATGATTTAAGTTTACTTTTAAACAGTTTGGATTTACCGTAAGTTTCTTGTAATTCTATTGGCAATTCATTAATAAAAGTAGGTACAAGATGGACGGACTTTCTTGCTCCATAGAAATTTTTGTTTTCTGAAGTACATGCATGTTGGATTTATAAGCTATATTTCGTAGATTTACAGGTCGTTTTTTAAGAACTAGATATTCTAAATTATTAACTTTCGTCAGTATATAAAATTTTACTTTATCGAAAACGTTTATGACTTTGCAATATTTTAAAAGGCCCTGGTCATTCTCTTCTATCTATGTACTTATTTTTAATGTGATTAGACACTATCCATCGAAGTATCTTGCGTTGTATTGTGTGAATTTCCTGTATGTACGTTACATAAGTTCTAACATAACTGCTAAGTCCATAACTAATGACATGAAAAGTAATCTAAGTATTTTATATGGTAACTTAAATTTTAAAACATAAAGTTTACTTACGTTAAACACACAGCGAAGTTTTGCACACATGTGATCTTTATGTGCTCTCCAGCAGAATCGTTCATCAATAATCAGACCAACATACATGTGATTTTTGACATTTTCAATGGGTTGACAATTACAGTGTTGAAGTATTCCATGGAGACATTCATGGCTGTGGGAAACGATAATCGGTGCAGTGGCAACTTTGTTGTGAGATGAGTGTATTTGAACAAGTTTTGTTTTTTGAGCGTTAACCACTAGGCCGACATCATGTGCCCACTTAAATAGCATGTAGTAACTCTCCTGCATTTCAGTTTGTGCTACATCCATACTACGATCGGCAATGACGATACAAGTGTCGTTGGCAAATTGATACGTGGAGCCCTTAGTTATTGCATTTAATGTTCGGTGTCGTTAAGAAATTAAGGAATTTTTTGCCAAGCACTGGTATCCCTGTAGTGATTATATAGCAAATTTAAAAGAACAAAAAATAAATGGCGACCTTTGAATAAAAGAGCGCCTCTTAATTTAGTCGTATAAACGAAAAAAAAGATGTAGTTTCTTTTAGTAATTTAATGTCTTGTACTTCTGGAATGTCTTTGTCCGTTACCTTCATTTTCTCAAACACGTCTTCGTTTATTTTGACTTCTTTTCCTGGTTGACAATGTTGCTGAGAATCTTTATTTTCCTGTTTCTTTGCGTCTCTGATTATCCAGCGTTGGTTTTATTTGACTACAACCCAAAGCACCCCGCCCCCGCAAAAAAAATCCCTTTTTGAAGAGATGTTTGGTTTTGAAAGTTTCAAAATATCCGTGCTTGATATAGATTATCCAGGTGGCACATTTAAATTGCTGTTTTTTCCTCTTTTGATAGGATTAGGTTGTTTGGTTTCTTTCAAATAATGAAGAACCGATTGATCGGCGTCATATTTGATTTCCTCTTCGAATTCGGGTAACTTATTGTATATTTGATATGGGTTAAACGGGTACATTTCCGTTTCCTTGCCACTTTTTACGTTCTCAGTGTTCGTATTAGCAGAATCCATTATTTTTTTTAATAGAAGAGGGAAATGGCTTTTGTTTAATGTGGTCTGATTGGGATTCTCAATTTTGTACGTTGAAAGAATTTCTCTCCACGACTTCTTCAAGGGCCCGAAAAAAGCTACATCTAATGGCTTTGCTATTTGGGTCGATCTAGATGGTAAAAACACAAATCGAATTTCGTGTGCTTCACATAAGTCTAGCACGTCGGGATTCAAGTGACTTGATAATTTGTCGCCAATAACAAGCTTCGTTCCTTTTAGCTGACTTGCCCATGGAATTATTATGTTCGTAAACCAGTACAAGAATGTAATTGAATCAAACCAGCCACTGCTCGTACGATTGTAGAGAGCTCCGTCTGGTCCATCCAACCCCCATTGCGTCCACAAATTTGTTACCTTATACACCACATATGTGTGGCAGCATCGTTTCCGGGACACCTGAGATTCTGAATGAGATTGTAGTTCTATGGGCAGCTGTACACATCATCGTTGGAGCCACACGCAAGTGTGAATAACGATCCAAGAGCAAGTCTTATCCGACACTATTCCGATGATATCCCGGACGTCAGTCTGAGCGAGATTAGAATGGCTCTCCAGCACCTTAAAAACGGCAGATCCCGGGGCGAGGATGGAATTACAGCGGAGCTTCTGAAAGCGGGTGGAAAACCGGTACTTGAAGTCCTTTAGAGGCTCTTTAATTCCGTCCTCCATGGTGGCACTACTCCGGAGGCGTGGAGCAAAAGTGCGGTGGTCTTGTTCTTCAAGAAAGGTGACAACGCCCTCTTGAAGAACTACAGACTGATATCCCTTCTGAGTCGCGTCTACGTACTGTTTTCGAAAGTCATTACGAATCGTCTCGCACGCAGACTCGACGACTTGCAGCCTCCTACCATTCGGCAAATTGTACAGAAGTCCGAAGAGTAAAATCTACCACTTTGCCTGGCGTATGTGGACTATGAGAAAGCTTTTGATTCCGTCGAAATTTGGGCGGTGCTTGAAGGGTTATCCTCCCACTGTCCATTGACATATCTCTTTATTAACACTTTGCCGATGCCGGCCACTTCAACTGATTGTTTGTTTCCTAACGTCAATGATTTCTGGCTGCATTCAAAAAGATTTAAAAAGAACTCCTCTCTGTATGTCATAATTGCAGAGGCACCACTGTCTAAAATCCAAGCATTCTCTTCAGTTGTATTAAAACTGGTTTCTATATTGAACGCTAATAAATCTGCACCTTCCTGTTGAGGTTTTCTGGGCTTGGATTTTTTATGAGCACGACATTCTCGAGCAAAATGTCCTCGACTTCCACAATTATAACACTCGAACCTGTGTTTGGTGGGTTTATTTTGATTTGAACCACCAGCACCTTTATTCTCATCGTTTTGTTTTGGGTTATTCTTCTAACCTTTGTTAGCCACAAGAAGAGCCGTTTCCTGCTCGTCTTCACACTGCAAGCTAGCTTCTTCGTCCAATAAACGAGCAGTTAAATTGACAAGAGTTTGATTCGCTGGATCCAATGACATCCAGGCTTGACGGAGTGATCTATACTTGCGAGGCAATGTTCCAAGTATTTTTGTTATCACAGCCATTTCACTGATGTTTTCTCCACTTTCTTTTAACTGCTTTGCTAAAGATTCGATTTAGAAATGTGCTGAGCGACACTGTCACTTGTAGACATTTTATATTGATAGAATCTCTCATGAACTAACATTTTACATAGTTCACTCTTCTGTTCATATATTGATTCTAGTTTTGACATTATTTCCATGGCAGTTTCACAGTTCTCTATCCAGGTAATTTGTTTGTAATCCATCGAAGAGGTCATAATATACATTGCCATGCCGTCATTTTTTAACCACTCAACACTGTTTTCAGATGGTATAGGCACTGAAATGTCAATCCCTTTTACTTTTTGTTGGCAACACAACTGTTTTTATCTGTATGGGACAAACCCACTGTCATTTTATCTGTCAATAAAAATTATTACAACCACCCGATCTGCATTTTATTATTTATAAATATCTGAAACTCCAACACTTTTAGTGCACACTTTATCTGAAATTTCAATTGCCTGAAGTTCTGTCCATCGAATTTGTCTAAATTCATTGTCGCGCGGGAATCCATTTTGAGGTTATCTTGTCAATTTGTTCTAACAACGATTGTAACTTTTCTTTTGCTGTTTTCTTTGAGATTTCAATTACTGAGTCTACCTGAGCCCATAACCTGAAGGGTTATGAATGTTTTTATCAATTAAAAGATGTTAATTAATTGAATATGAAAACTTTTATTCTTCAACTGCACAGCAAGAACACATTATACAATAATAATTACTGGTTAAACTTTTTAAAAGCTTATTTAATTCAACAGTGCTACAGTCTTTTCAGCAGTGCCAAGTTGACTGTCGGTATATCGAAGTGATGAAGTGTTTGTACAGTAGTGCTACGATAGCTATCCGAGTACAGAACCAGAGTTCGAAACCTATCCAACTGCAGAGAGGTGTAAGACAGGATGACGTTATTTCCCCGAAACTCTTCACCGCTGCATTGGAAGACGTTTTCAAGCTACTGGACTGGAAAGGATACGGTATTAACATCAATGGCGAGTACATCACTCACCTTCTATTTGTTGACGATATAGTCCTTATGGCAGAATCGCGGGAGGACTTAAGCACTATGCTCAATGACCTCAATAGTGCCTCCCAACGGATAGGTCTTAAGATGAACATGGACAAAACGAAGATCATGTTTAATGTCTATGTCACACCTATGCCGGTAGTTGTTGGGAGCACTAAGCTCGAAGTTGTTGACGAGTACGTTTACCTGGGACAAATAGTCCGAATAGGTAAATCCAACTTCGACCGAGAGGTCATTCGACGGATTCAACTCGGCTGGGCAGCGTTCGGGAAATTACGATACATCATCTCGTCAGGTATACATCAAAACCTGAAAACTAAGTTGTACAACCAGTGCGTGTTGCAAGTGATGACATATGGAACTGAGACGTGGTCCTTCACTGCTGGCCGTATGAGGACGCTCAAAGTCGCTAAGCGAGCTATGGAGAGGGCTATGCTCGGAGTTTCTCTGCGTGAATATCCGCAGTAGAACCAGAGTGACCGACATAGCCCAACTGATTAGTAAGCTGAAGTGGCAATGGCCCGGCCATATAGCTCGAAGAACCGACAACCTTTGGGTAAAAAAGGTTCTCGAGTGGCAGCCTCGTACTAGTAGACGAAGTGTAGGGCGACCCCCCACTAGATGAAGTGACGACCTGGTAAGACAAGTCGATGGATGCAGGTGGCTCAGGACCGTGCTTTGTGGCATACCTTGGGGGAGGCGTTTGTTTAGCAGTGGACTTGTAAAGGGTTGTAATGATGATGATGATGAAGACACCACATATGGTGGTAAAATTTTTCCTTTCGCCGTGCCAGCTAACATTAGCGATATACGCCTTTTGGTATGATTCATTATATCTTCTGGGTATTTAACCCCTTGGCAGAAAATACACTTACTAACACACAGTCTGGATTATTGGAGATGTTGGTCTCATCGTAATTGAGAATGTTGGCTGGCGAAAGGTTTTGAAGAGCCTCCTCCAAATTTTCAAAGTAAGCCTTGAGCTAACCTATTATTTTTTTGGCTCGCGCTTTGATTATGTTTTGGGTGGTTCTTAGGGTGAGTCGTTTTTTGTTGCGCTCTAAAAAGTTTCTAACCCACCACTCGCCCGGAGGTTTATCATTAAAAACATGTGTTTTATTATTTTTCTTTAAATAATCATAAAATGCCAGTCTTAATTCCAACATTGATAATGGAGATCCAAAGCTGCCGCTGTTATGAGGACATTAACCACTTCCTTTTTTCTTCACTAAACAGACGAAAATGTGAACCCGGTTTGTCACAATGGAGATTTTTTTGCTCTTTTTTCAGTAGTTCTTCTAGGAATGCCGAATTTCTTTTCTGTGTCATAAGAAGAAATCTTCTTCCTTTTGACTGATTCTACTGCTAATTGCAACATCTCTTCCGAATAATTTTTATATAGCCGTGCGACGAATCGTCGCCGGTTTCTTTTAATAGGCTTTTTATTTCCTATTTTTCGTTGACCTGAAACAATTTGTTAGTGGGACATAAATACGAATGTCAATGGTTCCTACCAACTTAACATATGTACCTAATATGTAGATTTGTGAATAGAGTAGGTATACCTATTTACGATTTTTTTATAATATACAACTTATGATTGATTGTTTGATTTTTTGAAAAACTGTAAAAAGGTAATACTAAATGCAAAAATATTAAAAACACCTACACATTTTTTCTTTAATATATTACTTTAAAATTTATTTAATATGCGTATGAACATTTTATTAGGTATCTGGTTAGTTTGGTTTTTATCAACCGATATAGTTACATCATTCGTACAAACTAAGAAATGTTGACAACCCTAGCAGTAGGAAGAGTTGCTACAGGATCCGGTCTGGTCTGGTCCCCCCCGAACGGGTTCCCGCCTTGTCGTGGCGGGGGGCTTAGTAGTAGTGGCTTGGTCACCTGCGGTGAACAAAGAGGAACCCACATGGCTGGCCCGATGTAAGGGGCGGGCCCGAGGTGGCCACTCCGAATGGGCTTAGCGAGTCCACTTTGGATGTGTGCTGGTGGGCTGCGGCGACAGGGGTGTCCTCTCCCCTTACCGCTCCAACCCAATTGAAATCACAAAGGAAGAGGAGTGTTGGTATGGCGATGCACCACTCGCCCTATCCTCCGCGACTCAAACGGGGCTGCACCGTTGATGCGGTGGTAGTGAGGCTGCGGGGGGACAGGAGTGTCGGTATTGCGAGGCGCCGCTCTCCCTACCCTCCGCAGCCGAATCTTGGTTGGCGGCGGAGCCATAGACCAGATCCGCTGCTGGGGTCGGGAAGGCTAGTCTAGTCTACTTCTGAGTGCTCGTTTTTTCTGGCCTCATGGCCTTAGGACATCGGACACGGGGGCGTTCGTTGCGCAGGTGTAGTTGGAGGCCGTGGAGGAGGGCGCGTCATGTGTTCTGTTGAGAAGGAGAAAGGGGAGAGTTGTTCTCTTCCGAGGAGACGCCGCCATGGGGCGGCCGGAGTTGGTGGGGCCGCGGATGTGTGTGAAAGCGTTCCCGTGGCCCTGCCAATAAGCGACGAAGGTGGAACACCATGGGGTTTTAGTCGGTGCGAGTCCGACATAACCCGTCATTTCCCCCGCGAGGTGGGTATGCGTAGGCATTTGCCCATGTAAAAAAAGTGATCCCGTCTGGTAACTTTACCTAACCTCCAACAACATTACCTATGTCAAAATTTCAAGAAATAATAAGGTTACAATTTTAAAAACAAAGGTATCATGCACATAAGGATGTAATGTTAAGGATTTAATAAAGTTTACATACCTTCTATCGGTTTTATCGCACAAAAAGTCAAAACACATTTAATAACTCACAAGACGTAGTTTGTTACCCCCCTAGAAAAATAACAATATTCTGACAGGTGTAAATGTTGCCGACGTAAAACTCTTTTCGTGTTGTCATAATTTCATATAGAATCTACCATTTTATTGAAAATATTCCTGCACGTGACAGGTTTAAAAATATTGAAGTGTTTTTAACTCTAGCTACGAGTAGGTAAAGTTGCTCATAGAAGATAAAGTTGCCCAAGTCGACATTACAGATTCATTAGAATCTTGGCATAAAATCATTTTAATAGTGAAATTAATGTTGATTTTTTAAATTACGCAATAATATTATTTAAAACAAGGAAGTTTCATTTGATTTAAATACGATACGTAATGTGCGGACTTTAATAACTGTAACAGTAATACGTAACAAGTTATTTTTGGTAAGGTTTGTAAAATTAAAAATTAATTAATAATTAAAGCGTATGTGTTAAACTGTACTTGGGGTAAAAAGTCGGAAGAACAAATAACAGTGAATTCCGATTGTCCACTCTATGGTGGATTCTTTAGGGTGGATAAACGGAATAACCCAGTTAACAAAATTAAATACGTATTTCACTATTATTATATCACGTATTTAATCACGTATTTGTAGAAAAACGCATTTAAAAATCAATGTAAAGGGTGCACTGGCGCGATAAAATGGTAGGAAACTCGAAAACCAAAATTCGTTAAAACCGTTTATTTTTAAATGACACAACGTAGGTACACGAACAAGAGCATATGAGAGAGAGCAAGGGTACGTGTGTCGCGCGCGATAGTAGAGGCTGACTGCCTGCGTCGCCGTTCGATTTCTAGTTTTTTTTAAAATACTGTAACGTCACATGTATCCTCGATTTTCTACCTTAAAATTTAATATAATATTTAAACATATGAGACGATTGGGCCGTCATACCCGCCACCTTAAGCTAATACAAATTTGTATAACGATTTTTGAGCACGTCGCTAACACACCCCACCCCAGTGCTGGCTCAGCACTACTCAGACAAAGGAATTCTAGCGACGCGCGCCGCTGAACGTCTCAGCGTCCCTGATTTGGTTCTGATTTCAACCAACCTGACCCGGCCGTCCTTGCCTGGAAGCACCTGTTCCACGATCGCCTTCTGCCACACGTTGCGTGGCGCTCCAGGGTCCACGACCAGCACGAGATCGCCTGCCTTTAGCGGTTCGCGCTCCTCATTCCACTTCCTTCTAGGTATCAGCTCCGGTAGGTACTCTGTTACCCATCTAGCGGCGCTGTCGTCGCGCCACAAGCGAAAACACACCGAAGCCTAAATCGCGCTATCAACATTCCGAATCATAAACAGTATATATAGAACTTCTCCGAACTATCACACGGAGTGTTGGCCGCTCCCCGGGCAGAACACCTTGCCCGGCGGGAGATCTCCCCTTTTCCTTCCACGGCCACAGTGGTGACCCCGACGTGATCTGAACACGCAACCAAACAACCTTCGGAAACTTCAAGCTTCATCATCGTCATAGAATACCCCACCCATTCGCTCCCGAGCAGATATAAACTGCAGTCTTCATATCCTGCAAGCCATCTAGCTTCACAAGGTTCATCGCAGCACTGGAATAATAATGCTTCCTGTTCCTTCAAGCTACTCTCTGCGCTATACAGTGTTCGGCACGGCTCTGAGCCTTACTGCTCGCCTCTGCTCCACGGCACTCTCGCAGATTACTTGCCTTCTTCTCGAATCACCGCAGACTACAAGGCAATCTCCTGGCACTTGCACATTCGTCGGCAACGAGGCTGCACTATCGACCTCCGGTCTGAGCAGGGGGGTGATGTAGCGGCGCTGTCGTCGCGCCACAAGCGAAAACACACCGAAGCCTAAATCGCGCTACCAACATTCCGAATCATAAACAGTATATATAGAACTTCTCCGAACTATCACACGGAGTGTTGGCCGCTCCCCGGGCTGAACACCTGGCCCGGCGGGAGATCTCCCCCTTTCCTTTCACGGCCACACCCATCTGCGCCAATACATATCGGCTAAGCGTTGACTCTTTCGTCACTGTTTTCGTAGGTACAGGTCAGAGTCATTGAAGACACCTGCAGCAGGTAAGTCGGAACTCTTACCCAGCAGAAAATGGTTTGGCGTCAACGACTCGTTGCTACCAGGTTCTACAGACACGTGGGGGCGGCTGTTGACTATATTCTCGACCTCAGTCATAAAGGTGGCGAGAACTTCATCTTTGGGGACACGCTCTTTGAGTATAGCCCCTAGAGATACCTTAACGCTACGTATTAAACGCTCCCCCGCCCCCCCCCCCCCCAATGGGGGCTTGCCGGTGGGATAAAAGACCATTGCGTCCCATTGTTAGCAGCCTCGTTCTTCAGGGTCTCGTCGTCAAGTTCCTGGATCGACTTCAGTAGCTCCGCATCAGCACCACGTAGGTTAGTTCCGTTATCGGAGTAAAGTTAGCGTGGCCACCCTCGGCGGGCAGCCATACGCCGAAGGGCCATAATTAGTGAGTCAGTATTAAGGGAATGCACGATCTCCAGGTGTATAGCCCGAACTGTAAGGCATGTAAATATGACACCGTACCGTTTTTCCCTTCTCCTCCCTACCCCACCTCCATCGGTCCAAATAGATCCACACCGCAGTGTGTGAAAGCTCGCTGGTGATGTGCCACCCTAGCGGGAGGTAAATCGCCCATCACTGGCATTTCCGGTTTCGCCTTCTTTATTCTGCAGATCATACATCCGGCAGCTACATGTTTAACAGTGGGTCTCATTTTAATGATCCAGTACCTTTGCCTTAGGTTATTTACCACTGTCTCCTGGTTTCCGTGGGCAGCTTTTATGTGGAATATGTTTTACGAGGATACTCGGGTTTTTTGTCTCGGAAGAGACATCAAGTGCCGCATCAATGCGTCCGCCGCAACGAAGGACGCCGTGCTCGTCCAAATAAGGTGACAAGTTGAGAATACGAATGCTGCGGTGCAAACATTTACCTTCTCTAATTGCGCTCACTTCCGTGCCGAAGGCCTCGCTCTGTACCCGCCGGAACAGTAAACGTTTAGCCTGTTCCATTAATTCGCAATCGTCATCGGTACGTTTTCTGCACTTACATATAAATCTAAGAACAGCGGCTGTACTTTTGAGCAACCGCAGCCACGAAGAAAACCGTTCCGGATCGGGAGTAGGCTCGACACTAGGGATGTCCGTAGTAACCACATTTGTTACCAGGTTAACACATTCAGTTATCTTGACATCAGTGACAGGACGAATGACGTGACGCGGCCACGATGACTCCATCGTCACGCAGAAACGTAGGGCCCCCCAACCATACACTCTTAAAGGTGGCGTCGTCGTAGGTTTCGCGTGTAGCTATATCAACATTTAATTCAGTAGGCACGTATCGCCATTCTTTACTACTAGTGACCTCATCAATCTCGCCCAACCGGTTCGCTACAAATGTTTTATAATTTCTCGCGTCATTATTAATCCAGTGCAAAACCGTGGTCGAATCACTCCAAAAAAATCGCTGTAACACGCTCAACTTATGTTCCTTAACAATGGTGTCGGCGAGTCTTGCCGCTAGAAGCGCTGCTTGCAATTCTAGTCGCGGCACAGTCAGTAGTTTTACCGGCGCAACTCGACATTTACTCGCTATAAATGCAACAAACACATTACCATTGCACGTCCACCGCCAATAAGCTACGGCGCACATCGCTTTAGTAGATGCATCGCAAAAAACATGCAGCTGTGTGTTATTGTACGTCGTAGCACTCGTGGCTCGCGCGGTTTCGTAGCTCCCGGTCAGTCGCGTAGAGGCCGTAGCCGCCTGCGCGGGCGTAGGCGGGCTGCGGGGCGCGGGGGAGCACTGACCTGCTACGATATCAGCTGTGTCCGTTGCCATGCGATCACCTATCTCGCTCGCACCTAGAGGGCTTAGGTAGCACCTAGGAATGCGTACATTACTCATTTCCTTTAGCAGATCGATCCAGGTTTTCCATTTATTAAAAATGCTATTGGGAATCTCGTCGTCCCAGCCAATGTTTGATCGCCAAAGATTTTGAAGCATTATTTTCCCTTGTATTGTGAACGGCGACAAGAAACCAAAAATATCGTAAATAGACATAATTACTCGCAGCATAACCCTTTTGGCACTTGTGCTCCGTTCACTACGTACTCTGGAATGCGCTTGAAGGATAAATCAAACCCCAGCTCGTCTTTAGCGGGAAACCAAATAAGACCGAGCGTTCGTTCTCCTTCACACTGCTGACCCATTTTGAGACTTACCGCTACTGTACCTAAGGTCTCTTTTGGTATGCTGTCCAACACTACTACACTGTTACTATTCCAATTGCATATTTCGAAGCCTCTCTTTGTGAATGTAAACAATATCTCTTACCATCTGCGTCGCGGTGGCTTCGTCCGGGAAACTGTCCAGATAGTCGTCCATGTAGTGCTGGTTGCAGATAGCGTCGGCAGCAGCGGGCAGCGACGAAACGAAACGTTCCGCGTTCCTGTTTTTCACGTACTGTGGGGAACAATTAGCACCGAATATGAGCGAAGTCATGTTAAAAGTTTTGACCGATTGTTCGGGGCGAGGTCTCCACAAAAATCTAAGGGAATTTTGATCCTCGTCCCTTATTTTAATTCTCAGGAACATATCTTTAATGTCCCCGGCTACAGCGACCCTATTCTCTCTAAACCATAATGCCGAATAGGGACGCGAGTAAGTCGGGACCTTGCAATAGGTAATCATTTAAACATTTTCCGTGACTTTTCGCTGCTGCATCGAAAACGAAACGCAACTTTTTTTATTAGGATTATCGACCCCAAAGTGTGGTAAATACCACGTTCGCGGTGTGCGCCGAATATCAGTCGACTCTTTAGTGAAATCATTAAGTAAAAGGTGATCCACTCGTTCAGAGTAACGTTTGGCGTAGTCAGGGTTCGCCACCATCTTTTTTCTACTCCTTTGAACCTGTTGCAAGCGTTAGCGTAGCTATCGGGCAACGCGCCTTCATCGCGCCACGGAAGACCGACGTGCCAACGGCCCGCCACGAGCGTTGCCGAGCGCTCCGCCTGAGCGCGCGCGCGCACGTCTTCGCTGTTCTCACGGGGTTTGCTACACACACCTAGGGAATCGAGCATGAATGAGCGCCTTACCTCGTCATGAAGTTCGCGAAGCAAGTCCGCGGCATCACCGGCGGCCGGCGCGGCGGGCCCCGCGCTGTAGCACAGCAGAGGGCTCGGGTTCGAGGCGTGGGTGCCGTGTGGCGGTGCGCGCGCTATTCCATGTAAGGACCAGCCTAGGGTGGTGCGAGTAGCGGACGGCTCATTACGTTTACCGATTCACATTTCAATAGGAGCTAACAAATGATGATTATCCTGGCCGATTAGTACTTCAGGTTTAATATTATTATTATAAAATATTAAATCATGTTTCAAATTTTTCAAATGAGCATACTGACTACAATCGATTGAATAAAGATTTTGATCAGGCAATTTTTAATTGTTTACGCTTCGTGCATTAATGGTAGACATATTACAATTATTTTTATCAGACTCATTTATAGACAAAACAGTAGAATCAACAATACCATCGCTACCGCTCCACGCTCCGCTCACGCGCATAGTCTCAGTGCGGCCGCGCAGGCCGGCCCGCGCAGCGAGTGAACCGGTTATCAATGTTATTGTTGATCCGTCGTCGAGCAATGCAGTCGTGCTGATTACACCATTAGGTCCGTGTATGTTTATAGGTACTACTTTCAATAACACGTTGTGTGCAGAGTTAATGTGTGTCACGGTAGCAGCTGCGGCTCCGGAAGTGTGGCCGCTGTGGGCCGCGTCGCCGGTGTCGCCCGCGCCGGGCGGGGCGGGGCGCGGCTCCCGGCCGGCGTCGCGCGGCTCCCGGCGGGCGTCGCGCGGCTCCCGGCTGGCGTCGCGCGGCTCCCGGCCGGCGTCGCGCACGTAGTGCAGCAGCCGGTGGTGTGCCTCGCCGCAACTGTCCTTTGTCGCAGACGGCCGCGGGACACGTTTCTCGCTCGTGGCGCGACACTAAGCACTTGTAACATACGCCGTGGCGTTTAACGTGACGCCACCTATCTTTGCGCAACGCTTTTTTAAACATTTTGCACTCAGTTAATTTATGTTTTGCGACGTTGCAAAATAAACACTTAATGTCACTGTGCGTTGATTGCACTAATACTGCATGAGGACGACTGTCAGGTTTACTCTAGAAGTGCTGTTGAAATCCGACGCTGCGAGCCTCTGTGGCGTGTACATTCGCTGTAGTCGAAAGGGGAATGCCCACTCTTCAAAGACACTTCGGCCATGAGTGCCCACATATAAAAGCATATAGATATGATAATATGCAATTAAAATAATGAAATGGTAAAGGAATTGCTTTAAAAACATCGGGGTTTTGAAAATATAGAAGTTTTTATTTTCACAAATGCAGTTTTTTTAACAACTATTTTTATCGATTTTATCGCGTTTTATTTCTTTGATTTTTAATTCCAGACGTTTCGGGTGCTTTCCAGCACCCATGGTTACGGCAGACTGAGGTGACTGACGTCCCAATGTCAGTGTTAACCCAGAGTACCTTCAGATTTTAAATTTTTATTTATGGTCCGATCTACAGAATGAACTTACTGTGTCTTGAAGTCTTGCAGTGGTATGCTTGGGTTTAATTTTAATTTCATTAATTACAGGGTCCTAAGCAGGTGGTAGTACCAAGCCTCCTTCTCTATCGAATAAAGAATTTTTTTATTTCAATAGTCTCATGTATCGTCCTTTTAGAGGATTTGTGGTCTATCAAATCTTTTTTTGATGTCTAGCTAGTTGGGCCCGTCTAGGATATGATCACAAACTGCAAACTTCCCTGAACTTTGATGCTTCACGTCAGCGACGTCACGCTTCAAGATGTAGCCAATCTTGTTTGTGACACCCCTGACAAATACTAGTACTGCACATGCTTGACTGTGGCCGGCTTCACTCGGTCACTGTGACGTAAGCGCGGGCACGAAGCTTGTTGACGTGCAGAACCTGCTTGACGTGCTGAAGCTCGACAGCCAGATGTTTGCTGCCACAGATCCCTTGTGCTCTCTGTAACAAAGATTTGCTCACGGTAACTAACTGTGAAGGATGATGGTGAGATTCATTGTTTTCTATACACAGTGTGACCTATGGTGTTGTTAGAATTTTGGATGACTAACGCATCTAGGAAAGCTAAGGAATTATTTGCCTCTAATTTACACATCAATACATCATTCAGGAACTGAGCAGGAAGCAAAATAATAGTCTGATGCCGTGCCAAACCAAATACCATATTATTGTCATAACATGGGCACAGCATCCAACAGTTCGACGGCCGACAGTACTTTTTAATTGCACTTCTACCAGAACCATTGCCACTAATTAAAATATATATAAAATACACTTTACGACTAATGGTGATGACTTGCAATTCTAGCCCTAAGTAAAGATCAGCTAGGGCTTAAGTTTATTCCTTCCATAATGCTGCTCCTCTGGTTATTACAGAGTTCTATCCGGTAGCAACCATTAAATCTTATATGCTCACCATAATAGTAGCGAGCTTGATTTAATTGGTATGTGACACAAGCAATTAATATTAATTTGCTGTAAGTTAAAACAGGAAATTCCCTAACATTTTAAAGTCTACATTTATATTTCTAAAGTCTGCTTGCCCTAGCTCTATTTAGATTGTTTTCCCTAGCATACTCAGACAAATCATTATTTGTCTCCATATTTTGGTGAACGATTTCAAGTATTTGAGCCGCATCATCCCTGTCCCTTATTTTTGTGTGGAATTTACTAATTATAGCAGCAGCCACAGCAGTCTATTATCAAATGTGTAGAAGCGCTGTTAAAGTAATTTTGATGAAATATTTTAAATTCAGTTTTTAAAATGTCATTTACCACCTCTACTACTCATATCGACACATAGTCACAGCTCTGGATTTATTAGCATATCTTGTCATTAACTGAGATTCACCATCTGCTGGAGACATTCCTGCGACCCTTAGACATCCACATCTATCCTCGATTACAAATCAAAATGCAGATGCGTTGTCACCCGTGAGGACTAAGATCATTTTCTTGTTTCCAGTAAAAAGGGTCTCCGGTTCTCTACACTCACCATACAAAACACAGCAGCATTAAGCTACTATTTCACGCTGGTATTCTGTGAGAGTGTGGTCCTTCCCCGGTCGTGCCGACCCATTCATGCTACAACTATACTTCTAATATAAGTGCAGCATGGCTCTACCACGTATAACACACATACATAGTAATTGTCACTATGAATGTTTGTTATCGCAAAATGTAGTTAATCACAAAAGAGACATACTCGCAATGCTGATAGAACTGTTACAACCAGGTAAAAAACATTGTGCTTTTAAATAATTAGTTAGCAGTACACTGTGTGATGTATGATCTAAGCTTTGTTGTTCTGGGTGCAATACATTACTCACTTCAGATTGCAACAAGGACGGACTAGATGATTCAGATGGTTCCCATTCTGCAGTTGAACGTGATGCTGTTCTATCAGTTCATTGCCAGCAATTATGATATACACGGCATGACAACGGCAACTGAAATAATGTAAAATACAAAAAATGAAGTCAAAGTGAAAAAATAAAATAGATTTGTTTATTTCAAACTCAAATATAAATAAAATATTTATCAAGTTAAATGTTACTGGACAAGGACGGATTTAATGCCCTATATTATTTAACAATTAAGGCCTGACAGACTACCAGTAGTCCAAAAACAATGAAAAATCAACTGTCTCCTTTCTTGGTAGTTGATAAAAATGGTCAATCTCATAAATAAGCTAGTATGTTTGTCAGATATAGCTAGTGCAGATGTAAAAAAAATAAAACAAGTTCTTGAGTTGATATACAATCAGTGTAAAAACAAGTATAATTATCAGATATGAGGATCACATTTAATAAATTGAAAAATGCTAAACATCTTACCTTATCTTAACTCACGTGGCACAAATTGTTCCTTTAAACTCAAATATAGGTAAATGTTACTTAAAACTTAATGCCCTATATTTTTAATAATTAAGGACTGACTGCCTACCAGTAGTCCAAAAACAATTAAAAATCGACTTTCTCATTTCTTGGTATTTGATAAAAATTGTCCATTTTGTAACTATCTGGTGTTAGCTAGCTAATCTTATGGCCATGTTATAAATAAGCTATTATGTTTGTCAGATATGGCTTGTGCATATGTTAAAAAATAAAACAACTTCATCATTTCATTCATTGATCACTATCAAATATCAGCACTAGAATTATTAAATTAAAACTGTTAAACACTTACTTTTAACTGTTGTCACACTATAATGTGATCGACAATCTCACTTCATATGAGTTCTTGAGAATTTATTTGAAAAATAACAAACAAAATAACACAATTGCGACTATTTAGTTGTGAATTCTCTAGTATCTTTTTATTTGTTGAATTGTGATTTCATTTTCATTCCCAATTCGCATGACATATTTCCTAGCTGTCAGATTTGATGTTGCCACATAACTAACATAAATACACAGATTAATCTGTGCATAAATACAATGAAACGATATCGATTTTTATTCGATTAGTAATTTAATAAAAAAAGTAATATATGAGGCGCTTTAAGTTCTACACGCTTTTTAAAATATATTTTCTTTTATTTATTTAAATTCTTTTTTTCAATGTATTTTTAAGAACAGTTAAAATGTGGAGTAGCGTATTATCATGCTCTAAACAGTTCATGGTGAATCAGTTAAAAATTCACTTGTTTAATTATCATAACATGATTCCATTTTAAATGTATTGTTAAAACAGATAACAATTACTGTTAAATTGTGCAGCAGCATTTTATTATACTCTAAAGAATTCATAGTAAATCAGCTAGTAATTCGCTTTTTTAATTATCATAACATCATAATATCGATTCGATTATTATTCGATTAATAATTCCATAAAAAGAGAATAATCTTGGAGGTGCTTCTGCTCGCTTTTTAAAATGTATTTTCCTTTATTTATTTAAATTCTATTTTAAGTGTATTTTAAACAATAACAATAAAATAGTAGTAAACCACAGCACTACTCTCCATCCTAATGACGTAGCTGACCTTCCTTTTTGAAACATTCTTAGAATGTTGTGTATCGATTTCAAAATCGATCTAACCGAAATATACAGACATCGATTCATAATATTTTATGTGTCGGGGAAGGCGTAGGCCAAGTGACGCACAGAAGAAAAGTCTTACACTCTTATGACAATGGGGATTTGATATGATGCTGACGCTGCTAGATGATTTTGAGACTGAGAAAGAAAACGGCACAACACAAAATGAAAAATTGCTCTTCACACCCTAAGTAAAAAAAAACATTAATTGTAATTTTGTATTATTATTAAAAAAGGTACATAATTATTCATTAATCAACAATTGTATATAATTATTCGCACTAGGTAAATCAGCCTTATAATACTAAAATCTTGGTCATGGAATAAATAAACATTTCATCACAATTCATCAATCAAAAATCAAAATTCATCATCATCGACGCTTTCCAAAATCCGAATGAGTTCTGAGGAATCGTTCACGTTGCATTGCTCTACTTTTCTCGGTAATCACTTATGACGTCATCAGGGTGTCGTCTATCCTTGATCACGGTGCCCAGTGAACTGATTTTCGATGACGCGCTAAAGATGCGTTAGAGTTGAGACATTAGATTTATTATGCGAAGATAATCTGATAACATTTTTTTATTCATGTAGCTAATTATAGTTGTATGTTTCTAACCTTTAATTTTATTCAAATATCAATAATAATAGAAAAAAAACACCATTGAGCTGAATTTTGGATAGTTTTCAAGAAATCTATGCCTCCCGCGTTTGACACTAGCGGTCAGCCACAGACGACTTTGGCGTGCTGGACATAGTATTTGCTTAGATAAAAATCCATTTTTATTAGTTCAATGTTTCTTAGTACTTGTGGCTCTAGAAGACTTGTTTTTTATACTCACATGTTGCTGGGTTATTCCTATTTTGAGGAGTGTAGAATTAAAATACCTGTAATAATTTTCCAATATCTATATTTCATATTTTTCGGAGCCGGGTTTTTTGTCAACTATAGACGTCGTTGGCGCTCAGGGCCCGCAGGTGTTGGTCAAGTATAGGCGACTTTGGCGCTCAAAAGGTTAAAGGATTCATGGTAAATCAGCTGGAAACTAACTTGTTTCGTTATCATAATATGATTCTATTTTAAATGTATTGTTATAAACAGATAAGAATAACTTAACCGATCTTCTTTAAAAACAGATAAGAATAACAGTTCTTATCTGTTTTCAAAGAAGATCGGTTAAGATTAACAGTTAAATTGTGCCGTAGCATTTGTTACTCTCTAAAGAATTCATTGGAAATAAGCTAGTAATTCGCTTGTTTAATTATCGTGACATCATAATTATTTAAAAATTATATTAGCACTGTAATGATGACACCGTAAATAATCGATCGAAAAAGAGAATCGATTTTTTTTAATGTGTTTTGTGATTGGCAACACTTTTTTTTATTCACGAACTAATGACATAAAGATTTACCTAATTTTTATTATTATGTTTCCGGTACTTTTAATTTGTGCAAAAATATTCCCATTGTTTGAGGATAAATGAATACCGCGATTAATAACCGTAAATAAAGATATAATTTTTTAACAAATTCACATTGTTGGGCGTTCCATGGCCGAAAATGGGCGTCCCCCTTTTCAAAGCTTCTGGTTTTAAAAAATCGCCTAATATATTCAAACGTGATTTCTTTTCTTCCTTTATTATAGCAAAACTATAATCGGACCATTTTGATATTAGTACGGTAGGCATCTTGGATAAAATAATATTTGAAATATGCATTCCTTGCATGTACTCTTCTCGGCTGACGGCGTGCACAGCTGCGATGAAATTTTGAACTTTAACTGAGAACGACACGATGTCTTTGTTGTATTCGTTCGACATAGGTGGTAGTTTCTTCAGGCCCTGGGTAATTTTGCTTAGAATGGTGTCTGCGTTACGTATAGTACGTATAGTAGCTCTAAAGTTTTTATCACTAGAGTAGAGCTGAAACTGCTTCCTTAGCTGGCCCGTGAAGACACTTCCTTAAACGCCATAAATTTTCCTTCGGGCTAAACCCGCACACTTCGGTAGACTCTTCATAAGCCTGCTTGAACTGGAGCCATTTCAACGAGTCCCCTGAGTAACTAGGTAGGTCCCGGGGGGTACACATGCGACTAAGCAGGTTGTTATTTGTCCCATTATTTGCAGAGATCGAGGATAGATTCTGTAGTGCGCTCGCGAGCATATGAACCGTTCCGTCACATGGGCCAGCAACGGGTACCGCCGGCGGACACTGCTTGCCCGGCTGATCACCGAACTCTGGAGCGTGCAACGGGGGTTCGCGCTCGAGCTGGCTTTGTTCTAACCATTGCTCCACTTTCTTATTCTTGGTGTCGTCGTGCGGGTCACTATGTGGACTGTATATTTCCTCTTTTTCATCCATAAGGTCTGCTAAATCCGCCTGAAACTGCTTATAGATGAGATCCATTTGAATTTTAGTATTTTCTTTAGCCATCTCTAGTTCCAGTTTCTTTCTCCTGGCCATCAGAGAGGACGAAGTGGACGTTGACTTAGCCCCGGTGCGCGAAGTGGACGGCTTGACGCTGCTACCCGCAACATCATATAGTTGGCTAGCGTTCGGTGTCTGTTTATCCTTCTGTGTATTTCCATCAGTTGGCTGTGGCTGCACTTGTAACTGGACTTCCTGATTTTCGTCCTCTTTGCTCTCGAGCTCCTTGCGTGTAGTGCTTCGAGTTTTTACCATTTTTGCAGGCGGCGTGCTGAACATTAGATCCGGTTCGAAGACCACTTTGTAAAGGGTGCACTGGCGCGATAAAATGGTAGGAAACTCGAAAACCAAAATTCGTTAAAACCGTTTATTTTTAAATGACACAACGTAGGTACACGAACAAGAGCATATGAGAGAGAGCAAGGGTACGTGTGTCGCGCGCGATAGTAAAGGCTGACTGCCTGCGTCGCCGTTCGATTTCTAGTTTTTTTTTTTAAAACACTGTAACGTCACACGTATCCTCGATTTTCTACCTTAAAATTTAATATAATATTTAAACATATGAGACGATTGGGCCGTCATACCCGCCACCTTAAGCTAATACAAATTTGTATAACGATTTTTGAGCACGTCGCTAACAATCAATATGAATCATTGATACCATTATAAAAGGTCTTATAATGTTATTTATTATTTATTTTACTAATATAAATAGGTAAAATCATCCTCTTCTCATAAAATTAGTCAAAGAAATAGATTTGAAAGCGAAGTTGTGAAAGCAAAATAATATCCTTGCAACAAATGTGAGTTCAAAGCCATTTTTGGCCTTGATTAGCCACTTTAAATATTTTTTGTAGTCCCCTATTATGCTCAACTTGTTAACGAGTTTCTTTTATACGAGGGTGGATTGAAAAGTATTCGGCCTAACACAGATCCATTCAATTCTAAAAATCAAATCTACCCACATTATTTAGTTCAGTTCAGACTAGTTCATTGTGTGAAGTTCGAAACGTGTGCGATAATTAGTTGTGATTTTATAAATTTATTAACAAAGTAATCGGACATAATTTCCGCGAATGGAGCAAATCGAGCAGCGTGCCGTCATTAAGAACCTCCATAAGAAGGGGCTATCATCAAAAGCCATCCATGATGACATGGTCAGTACATTAGGCGATTGTGCTCTGTCATATTCATCCATCAAAAAATGGATAGCAGAATTTAAGCGTGGTAGAGAGAGTGTGAAAGATGAACCCCGCTCTGGAAGGCCTTCGACGTCAACTACTGACGAAAATATTAAAAAAAGTACTTGATTTAATAATGGGAGACCGCAGATTAAAAATTAAAGAGATAGCCGAGATTATAGGCATCTCTTATGAACGAACTCAAAACATCATTATCAACGAGTTGGGTTTCCACAAGGTGTCTGCGAGGTGGGTTCCGCGACTGCTTTCAGTTGAACAAAAAAGGACGCGATTGACTATTTCACGCGACTGTTTGGAGTTACTTGAAGCCGATGCAGATGATTTTTTGAATCGTTTTGTTACTATGGACGAAACATGGGTTCATTACTGTACACCGGAAACAAAACAACAATCAAAACAGTGGAGAAGACCTGGTTCACCACCCCCTAAAAAGGCAAACTCGATTTTGTCGGCAAATAACGTGATGGCTTCAGTATTCTGGGACTCGAAAGGTGTGATTATGATTGATTATCTTGAAAGGGGTCAGACTATAAACTCTGATTACTACTGCACCTTACTACGTCGTTTACGAGAGGAAATAAAAGAAAAACATCGAGGAATGCTCAGAAGAAAAATCCTGTTTCATCAAGATAACGCCCGTGTTCACACGTCAGTACAGTCAATGGCTGAAATTCACAACTGTGGCTTTGAACTGTTACCGCATCCGCCGTATTCACCTGATCTGGCACCATCAGACTTCTTTCTGTTCCCTAACCTAAAAAAGCACTTGGGAGGTCAAAGATTTTCGACAAACGACGAGGTCAAAACAGCTGTAGACGCATATTTTGACTCTAAGGAAGAATCATTTTTTTTCAACGGTCTAAATGCTTGGAAGGGGAGGTGGCAAAAGTGTATTGAACTTGATGGTGATTATGTAGAAAAATAAAAATATAACTGATTTAGTATGTGTTTATTTTCTTGGTTAGGCCGAGTACTTTTCAATCCACCCTCGTAATACATCGCGTGTTTTAAGTAGTCAGATCTTCTATAACTCACGAAACAAAAAAAATCCACAAAAAATACCATTGCTAAAGATAAGGCTGTAAAAAATAAACTGTTTGATAATTTTATAAATGAATTGTTTTGTCAATAACTATACTGATATTGAAATGAATAAACATAAACACATATTTCTAATGATTTGCTAGAGTTATTAAAATCAACTAAAAACATTAACAAAATTTCGAACCGAACTGAGAATTAAGGACATAACATGTATAGAGTCGTCTTTCGTCGAATATTTTATATTTATTTGTAAAGGCATATATTAATATGTTAAATTCATCGGTGTTTTTATTTTTACATTTTCATGTTTAGTTTAATTTGTTAATAGTGAAAAATAGTTTTTAATTTTTTTAATGGTTTTTATGTGTCAACATGACGAAAATGAAACAATGGCAAAGTTGGATAAATTGTATAATAATAATAAAAACAAAAATTAGAAAAAAAGTATAAAACAAAAGACAAAAACATACGGGTCGAATTGAGAACGTCCTACTTTTAAGAAGTCGGTTAAAAAGCTTAAAATTATTATTTAGTGGCGTGATGTTGTGCAAAGCAAGTCAAGGCACAAAGTCAAGTTGCAACCAGGGCAATAAACGTGGGTGCGTTTACAGCATACAACGCAAATCCTGCGCAATTTCTCCCCACCTCGGCCTGGAAGAGTCTGATATTCTTTGGGTAGGTGTAAAAAATAATCTTCTGAGAAAGAAGTGGCACTACCATGTGAGGTAATTGCGTCAATTGGAGGTTGCACTTTCTTTTTCAACAAATTCTTAATGAGTTCCAATCTAAAACCTCTGTGTGTGGTGAATCTTGGAACTGGGTGTTCTGGTACTGGGGACTCAGAGTGCAAGATGAAACTGTTCAAGACACTAATATTAAGTAGGCGCTTGAACAGTTTCTTGTACCACACGCGAGTCCTTTTTCGTTCCATAGGGAACATCGCTAGTTTTTGATCCTTACGGTCAAGCCCTCCCATACATAAATTATAGTCCCAAATGACTATCGGTTTGATTGTGTCATTTATACGTTGTACTGCGTTGCCGTGATACGTGGATATAGTTGCTATCCTATTTTTATCTCGCCAGACCAAAATAAAATATCCACGTCTCCACTGGTGCATCCCTGTATTTCTCCAACAGCCATGTTACCTTTTTATAAAGATGCCAGCTGTGGGGGTACGAACTGTCGATTTGTACGTAAAGTACCAACACAATCAAAACCCATCGTTTTTAACGTACGTGCGAGGGCGGGGCTGTTATAATAATTATCCATCCACACACAGTGGCCTCTATTCTCGATACCCTTCGAGGACCAAATTCGGAATGATCCTAGATATGGGAGTGGGCGACTCGGTGGTACTCTCTTTGTTGCCCGAGTGGATTTCAAAACGCCAAAGATATCCAGACTTAGCGTCGCAAACCTCATAGGTTTTGACACCAATTGACGCAGCTTTGTTTTTTATAAATTGATTAATTGCTAACCACCCCTTCCATTGCGTCAGCTATTCATCTATACAAATATTTTATTTCAGTTTGCATAATAACTGAAAATTCTGGTTAAGGTGGTCAGCTATAGGCCTTATTTTATAAATTTTAGCCTCCAAAGGACTCAAAGTCAAGATATTATCACCATTTTTCGCTTTTCAAAATGTATAAATTTATTCAACAAAATAAATCTGTTGTAAGATATATGTTTTGCGAAATTTGGTGTGTCACAGATAAACCCGTCGCAATGCCAGTATTCCTTAATATTGGACTTTAAACAAAGTCCCATTGCCAAAAGTATCCCAAAATAAAGATACAGTTCGTCAACGTTTGTAGGTGTCCAGCGGTGCAGTCGCGATTGGGTTCCAAGAGTATCTTGTCTTTTAGAAATCTCTTCTTCGGCATACCTATTTGTTTCTGTAACAATATGACCCATGATTGCGCTGTCCCATATGGACAAAAATATGGCTTCTGGGCTCTGTACCAATTGTCTTGGCAAGTTCAGAACAGGACCTCCTGCTTCTCTAAAAATTTCACGCCTATCCCGTGGAGGGATCGGTGTTTCTGGAAAAGCTTTCCAATCAAAGAGGAATCGCTCGGGCCTGGCCGGCGTGCTGTATAGTATATTAGCATTTCCTGTCGGCATTTTCCCCGAGATGCCGACAGGTCCAGAAACTTCTGGTAAATTGGTAGAGGTTGCAGTTGAAGCAGTACCAGAAGATATCTGCCTCGTCCTCAGCGTCGTCATTCATAAAAAACATACGCTCAGACCTTGGCACGAAAATGGGGAATACTTCATCCTTAGACTCGCTTTCTTCGCTATCTGTAAAGATAAATCAGCTTATTACAACATTGCAATAAGTAAAAAATTAGTGGTATCGTCAATATTTAAATAAAACAGTTACCAAAATTCATAATATCGTCAATTTCAATATCTGTTAAAATATGACGCTGTTTTGGTGGAATGGTCTCTAATTGAGTAGTGCAAGTCGTGCTGGATCTGCTTCCACCACATTCTATGAATCTAAAAAGAAAATATATGTATGTATGTTAAATGGTAAAACGGCAATATATGTTCATGATCACATGCTGCGGGTAGAGATACTTACTGCGCAGATGAAGGCACCGCATTTTTTGATATGCGTGGGTACTTCTAGTCTCTCACCGAATATAAGAGGGTCCACCTCCTCTGTATGTCGTCTCTTACCAGATGGAATCATGCTTTTATAAAACCTAAAATAACCTGATCTTAAAATGTGGAATACTTAAGCACATTTTTAGTGATATAATAAAACAATGAAATATATAAACGTCAGTTAAAGTAAGGTTATATTTTGTACAAGCAAATACGTCAAAGAAACAAAATAATACAAAGGTAAAATTTACCTACTACTAACACCCCGCGTACGTACACGCCCAGTACTTCACCCACCTCTCGTATATGTACTTGGCCGGTATGTTGAACGCCTGTCGTGATCAATGGAACTATGATAAAAATAAAACAATGTTAACATGCTCAGCAGCACTGCAATTTTATTATAATTGGGAATAAGAAAACGCTTAGCAATTGGAACAAAATTAAACCAACTTTCAAAAAACCTAGTTTCATCATCTGAGCTAATGTCTAGGTGATCAAGGGACAAGTTTCCTATCTTTTCCGGAGTCCGTAACATTAATTCTAAATTTAAGGCTGTTGTCAAACGGCTTTGGCTGCTGTCTAACGAAGAAGGCGAATTAGGTACTGTATCAGCACTGGCAGTATCTGGCGTACCTATGTTAAAAATGTCCTCATCTTCGTCCGATGATATCAGAACATGCTTTATAACAAAATTGGTGTATTCATACACATTCTTTATCGAAAATAATAATTAAAGGAAATTTTACACTTATCAACTTCGATATCCGCAGCTGGTGCCAATTGTACGGTATATCGGCTATAACAAAAATGGTAATATAGGTACCAAATATTATACAATATGTCCCAAAATTCAACGATAAACGGGCACCAGAGGGTGGACCTGCTCATGACTGCTCGAGAAAAAAAAGAAAAAAATCTAAATCGTTTTTGAAATTACAAAAAAAAATTAAATTCTTCGAAAATCGATACCCCGATATGCTATTTTTAACTACCATGACCACATTTTTAATTTTTATTTGTATTTTTTGTATCGGCAACCTTAGTAGTACTGCTATCTACCACAACCCTTATAAATCTCAGAATACATATAGTTTTTACACAAAAATCAATCAAAATTAATTTTTCCCCTAAAATTTTGAAAGATTTTTACTGTCATTCCACTTTCACTCATCGTGATGTAAAAAAAGAGTACTGACACTACTATGGCAAGTTTTTTTTTAAATTGACGCAACTTGTTGTGGTAGATAGCAGTACTACTAAGGTTGCCGATACAAAAAAATACAAAAAAATATTGAAAATGTGGTCATGGTATTTAAAAATACCATATCCCGGGTATCGATTTTCGAAGAATTTCATTTTTTTTCTAATTTCAAAAACTATTTAGATTTTTTTTCTTCTTTTTTTTCTCGACTAGTCATGAGCAGGTCCACCTTCTGGTGCCCGTTTATCGTTGAATTTTGGGACACATTGTATAATCTACACAGATCCTGTTTATTTGTTTGAGAGTGAATTTGAAAATACTTACCATATTCCCTCTCTTCTCTTATACGAGTATCTCCATGTGGCGGCACCGATTGAATATCCTCTGAAACAAGTTGCATTTTTTCATGTTCAAACTGTTACTAAATAGTTATTCTGTTATACGAAAAATGAGCATACTTATCATTCCATAACAAAAACACTTATTACCTAAAATCACTATGCGACTTCTTCGAGCTCGTCGACTAATTCGGCTTCCACGGTCTGTGCAAACTCCACAGTTTGTGCGACCCCCGCGGTTTGTGCGACCTCCACGGCCTCTGCGGCCTCTAAAATCTGTGCGGCCTTGGCACCCTGTGCTCGATTCACCCAAATGATTTATAGACCTAAAATGTGTGTGTAGAATTGTTAATAGGGTCAATTTTATAGGTAGATATAATGCACAAGGCAGTCGTTATATATTGATGCAGTGCGATTATTTTTGTGCGCAAAACATAAAACCATCCGCCAAAAACCAAACTTCAGTGCGTGTGGAATGTATAGGCGTAAATATGAAACGATAATAAATACGTGTACCTTTTGTAGTTTCTACAAACCTTTATTTCTGCATTGTTAAAATCCTGAGAAACATGGTAAAATTTTTATTACAAATATATTAATTTAAAAACGCAAGTACAACTTGTTAAAATATCACAGAGAAATACTTACGACATATTGAAATACTGTCACACTATATTTTATGTCTTATCCTGCTATATAGCTAAATCTGAAAACAATTTAAAACAGTAAGTAGTTAATAGTTAGGTGTATATGTATATATATATTTAAATACCAACTTATTAGACTACAAATATCTTTAGGTGTCTCCACGACTTCTATGTTCATTTGTAAATTTATATTTCGCCGCCATTATGAATTCAGAATTCAAGGCGTCCATCCTCTTATAATTTTGTTATTTAAATTTATTTTAGGAACTGTGTATATCTTTTTTTAAGATATAACAATATTTCATGATAATTGCTCCCATTAGAAGAAAAAAATTAGCAGAAATATTTCTTATATCTTAAAATCTAAAACGATTTTTGCAATGGTTTTGTTTGGCTAGGCACATGGTCTAATCTAAATACTCTAAAACAAGTTTGTGGTAGCAAAACTATAAAAACATCCAAATTTCAATAGAGAAGATGGATGGGTGTTGCCACCTGCTTGGGATCCTATAATTAACAAAATTAAACCCAAACCTAAGCATACCACTGCAAGACTTCATGATACTATAAGCTCGTTTTGCTTAAATCGGACCAAAAATTAATATTCAAAAACTGAAGGTAGCCGGACTAACTATGACATTGGGACGTCAAACATCTCAGTCACCCCCCCCCCGAGACCATGGGTGCTGTAAAGCACCCGAAACGTCGAGAATTAAAAATAAGTAAAAGTAGTGAAATAAACGCGATAAAATCCGTAAATTTAGTTTTATTCAATGAATAGGACATTTGACTTCACATTGAAATAATACTAATTTTTTACGGAATTTATCGCGTATATTTAACTTATTTACCCGACGTTTCGAGAGCTTTACAGCACCCATGGTCACGGGAAGGACTGAGATGTTCAATGTCCAGCTGTCATAGTTAACCGCGGTTACCATATATTAAAATTTAACTTTTGTTCCGATCTACACAGTATGAACTTATGGTATCATGGAGTCTTGCAGTTGTATGTTTGGGTTGGGATTTAATTTTATTTATTATAGGATCCCAAGCAGATGGTAGCACCCAGCCATCTTCTCTATTGAAATTAGGATGTTTTTTGATTTCAATAGCCTCGCGAATCATCCTTGGAAGGAAACGGTGTTCTTTAGCGAGGATTTGTGGTCTATCAAATCTGATGTAGTGACGGGGGCGATCCTGTACATGTTCACAGACTGCAGACTTCCCGGAGCGTCGATTCTTCACATCAGCTATATGTTCTTTGACGCGGGTTTTAATTGATCTTTTAGTTTGTCCTATGTAGGAGAGACCACATTCACAATCAAGCTTGTACACTCCTGCATCTTGCAGAGGGACGTTACACTTGACTGATGGTAAAAACTGACCAATCTTCTTCGGCGGCTTGAAGTATGTTTTGATGGAAGCGCGCTTCAAGATGTAGCCAATCTTGTCAGTGACTCCTCTAACATACGGCAGTACAGCAGGTACACGCTCGACTGTGGCCGGCTTCACTCGTTCTCTGTGACGTAGGCGCGGGACCCGAAGCTTGTTGTCATGCAAAACTTGCTTGACATGTTGGAGCTCGGCAGCCAGGTGTTTGCTGTCACAGATCCCTCGTGCTCTCTGAAACAAAGATTTACCCACGGTAGCTAACTGTGAAGGATGGTGGTGAGAATCACCGTTTAAATATCTATCTGTATGGGTCTCTTTTCTATACACAGTATGGCTCAAGGTGTTATCAGGATTCCGAATTACTAACACATCTAGAAAAGCTAAGGAATTGTTTGCCTCTAACTCCATTGTGATCTGCTTGGGATCCAATCATAATTAAAATTAAATCCCAACCCAAACATACAACCAATCTGCTTGGGATCCTATAATAAATAAAATTAAATCCCAACCCAAACATACAACTGCAAGACTCCATGATACCATAAGTTCATACTGTGTAGATCGGAACAAAAGTTAAATTTTAATCTATGGTAACCGCGGTTAACTATGACAGCTGGACGTTGAACATCTCAGTCCTTCCCGTGACCATGGGTGCTGTAAAGCTCTCGAAACGTCGGGTAAATAAGTTAAATATACGCGATAAATTCCGTAAAAAATTAGTATTATTTCAATGTGTAGTGTTCGCGTAAATATAAGAAATCATTTGACTTCAATTAGAGAGTCATCTCCGATAAGTCCATCGGGACTTGCCCCCAAATAAATAATCTTAATCAATAAACAGTCCACACACCGAAACTTTTAGATTGGTAGTTGTGGAAAATTCTCGTATTGCCTCCGATTCGTGTTGGTTTCCATATTCGGTTGCCGTATTTCCTTTGAAATGAGTATATAGTAAGGGCGCAGTTTGCGATTTTTCCAAATTTATATGCAGTTAGCCTTTTTCTCCGTTCATTGTGCCACAAATCATTGTCTCTTTGACCTCTGTTAGCCAATTCTAATTCTTTTATTTCATCCTCGTTTTTTTTTTCAAAGAAGCCAAAAACTCTTCTTTCTTTTCTTAAAAACATGATTGGCACTGATTTTTACGTCATTTTTGACGTTTTTAATTTTTTCCACGTCAGTGATTTCTTCGTTCTTCCAATGTTTTACGGCGCCAACTACTTTTTTTTATAGAGTAGGATGACAAACGAGCACACAGTCCACCTGATGGTAAGTGGTTGCAGTGGCCCATAGACATCTACGAGTACATCTATCCTCGATTACGAATCAAAATGCAGATGCGTTGTCATCCGTGAGGACTTAGGTGGAATGCCTCGTTTGCAGTAAAAAGGGTCTCCGGTTCTCTACAATCACCATACGAAACACAGCAGCATTAAGCTACTATTTGACGCTGGTATTCTGTGAGAGCGTGGTCCTTCCCCGGTCGAGCCGACCCATTCGTGCTACAACTATACTACTAATATAACTGCAACATGGCTCTACTACGTAAAAGCGACGCAAAACATTGCTCACAACTCTTTTTCTTGTATGTACTGGTAAGTAATCTTATTGCTTGTTAGTTTTCTTCCCCAACTGTTTAAAAATTGAAACAAAAATTTCTGAAAAGGTGATTTTTGCATTCTACCTTTTTAACCATGAGGTTAGAACCGTATGGCATAGTAATCAGTAGTCCATTTATGATACCAGAGTCGCCATCGCCGATCAGCATGTGATATTTAACGCAATATTTTCAACACTTTTTGGAAACCCTCCACTATTATGCCTTCTTCCATCGATGTAGCGCTGTTAGACCTCTAATATTCATTCGACGAATATTAAGAGTACATCGTTCCTGCATATTACTGTCCGGTAATTCCTTGTCAAGCTCAGAGTCACTGAAAAATAAATAGAATGATAATAGTTAATAATGTATTTTATGGATAACTAGCGCGGACAAAAGTCGCGGGCAAAAGCTAGTTTACCTTTAATTCGGTTCATTGTTAAAATTTAGATTAGTAAATTAGCAATTAGATTTAGTAATATGAACAACATTTTCTAACGGACTAATATTATTACTAGACGTGGTAAAATTGAAAATTTTGTTCAACCGACTTCAACAAAACTCAATCACAACGTATGTCATGGTTAAAATTATTTCTATGACATTTATATGGGGTCAAATGTGAGACATACATTATGGAAGAAAAAATTAATAGGATTCAAAATCAGTCCACTATGGACAAATCAGTGAACATACATAAAAAATAAAATAAAAAAAAACTTACAGCCGAACGTAGAACCTCGTCCTTTTATGAAGTATTAAAAATCGACATATAGGGTAAAACCACCAGTAACTGGCCACTTAAGCACTTTCACAAAGTCAGACTTTAATTATGTCAAAATAAGTTATTATATTAGATTTATTGCAATGCCACTAAATAATATGCACATTATTTTACATAATTCGGGATTTTAAAAGTAAAACAAAACAATATTTTGTATCAAATTTTAATAAAATCAAAAAACTATCACTTTTGGTAGTTACTGGCCACTAATTTTAGAAACTGGCCGTCATTAAACTATTAATTGGCCACATGAAATAAGCCTCTGTTTCATCCTACTATATACAAAGGAATATAAAAAAAATAAACTTTAAACAAAACAACATTCATTATGTTAGACAATAAATCAAAATTTTACCCGTAATATTAATATGAGATCAAAAATAATACGACATAGGAACTTTCTTAATTCACACGAACAACAAATCAACAAGTTTAAAATTAATATAGTTTTATAGCATAAAGTTTGAACCGAAGCCTTGTTTCCGTGCTTCTTCACAAGCAGAGCTAAACATGGCATCACAATCACCGTCAGATGAGTCAGTATTACTCTCTCGATAGCACATGTGGCACAAAAACTGATCCTCATCTTCCACAGGTACATGGAGTCTGTGATATGACGGAATACAATTTAAATGAAACCGTTTTTTACACTGGTTACATTCAATAACCCTACTTGTAATGAGATTCGAACAAAAATCACGAAAAACTTTTTGTTCATTAACCTCATATGTATTTTCAGTATTTTCTTTGCATATATCTTCTTCAATTATCTTTGTTTTGCTTTTTCCATCACTTTTTTTCTTGATTTTCTTCTTAGGTATACTGTTTTCTTTTTCCTTCTTCTTTTCTTCTCTTAGTCTCTTTCTTTCCTCTTTTGCAGCTTCTTCTTCAATCTTTTTTAACTGTTTTGCTTTTATTCTTTCCACGTATTGGTCTGAAGTTAAAGCAAATGGCAGTCTTTCTATTTGGCGCTTTCCTTGTCGCTTAGGTGATAATGGTAAGTTTTGTTTCAAGTATTCAGTTAGAGATACATTAGAAATTATGGAAACCGTCGAATATGTAACTTGTTTTGACGTGCTAGGCTGCGGAGTGAGACTACGTTCTATTAAATTATTCTGAAGTGTCGGCTCGCTATACACTTCTTTCTTTTCATCTTCTCTTTCTTCGTTTTTATTTATTAACTCACCTGTAAATTCATCAAGAATCGACCTAGGGGTTTCGTCATCTTCTATAATATCAGTCACATAATTGTCTTCTACGATTTTGGTCGGTTTGTCGAAAGGGCCACGGTCCACGTCATTATTAATTCTATAATTATTATTGTTTTCCGATGCAGCCTCAAATCTTTGCCATAAATTGTAAATTGCAAAAAAAGTTATCATCTGACTCTAAAATGGAAGAGACTGTTCGACATTTTTCAAGAATTGACTCACCCACAATGTTACAAAACTCTGAATAGGTCAACACATTCATATTATGCTTAACATTTTTTTCTGACGTGGGTGTATCATCGGGTTGGTTTGCAATGCACTTGCTAAAATCAACATTATTTGGTTCAAATGGACATAAACCGGTTACTCTGAATCCATTTATTAAAGTCTCTTTCTTAGAACACGAGTCTACAACTGTTTTTAAGAGTGGAGCAAAGGTTTCTTTGGTCAGACTATTTTCGTAATTATTCGCAGCGTACCAATCGCGCAGTACCTTCTTCCAAGCTACCGTTATTGGGCGAAAAGCTGCGACATCTGCTGGTTGTAGTATACGAGTTGCGTTTGGACAAAGCGCTATTAGATGTATTTGAAGACGGCGGCATAGTTCTGATATTTCTATGGTTATATGGGTTTTGTGTCCGTCGACAAATAGAATTACTGGTAGTGGGATATTACTTTCTAAAATTTGTGGGTGCAGGCAGTTAGAGATATAATCATAAAAAACTGCTGCAGTCATCCAACCTGTGTCGCTTCGCCCTATTCCCCAACCAGATGGCACACTCAACGAAACTCGGTCAGGTATCCGTTTATAAGGATAGATAATCATTGGCCTAAAGACGTGTCCAGCAGCAGAAAACGTAAATAAAACTGTAATGTTTTCTTTAGAAGATCCTTTTTCTATCTGGTACACATTTTTGCACCCTTTCTCAGCCAATACTTTGCCTGTTTTCGGGCAAATATTGAATCCAGTTTCATCGGCATTGAATACTCTTATGGGATCTTGAATGACGTCATTTAGTTCTTCCTCGTCAAAATACTGCTTTATTTCCCGAAACCATTTCCTAATATCCTGTTCAGAAACACAAGCGCTTGCATTGGTAACTCCTTCTGATGTTCGAATAGAAATATTAGGATGTCTTTTCAGGAAAGCCTTAAACCACACATCTCCCGGTTTGTTGTCTCGGAAAGGGTTGGGTCTCGGATTTTGTTGCAAAAAATTCTGGACACATAATTGGATATCCTCTTTCTTTCTTGGGAAGCCACGCTTTGATAGTTGTATGATGAAGTCACATAAACTGTTTTCTTCAGCTTCAGTTAGCACTGGATCTGGTCCAGACTTAAACTTTGTGTCAGGATTTTTAATTTTAAATTGGAGGCTACTTCTGGGCACACCAAATTGTTTTGCCGCCTGTCGAATTGAACCCTCTTTATTCTCAATAAATTTTAGAGCCTTATCTATTGTTTCTTTGCCGTATTGTCGTTTTTTAGACATTTTACTAACACTTCAATGAACTGTAAAATAAATAAGAAAATAGATTAGTAACTGGCCACAAACTGGCCACCTATGCCAGTTTCTGATCAGAGTCGACTAATTCTGCTAAAAAGAAAATACACAATACTACACCTTAAAAACATCATAAATACGAGTTATTGTTAAAGAAATTTGAATAATAGGTAAAACTTTAGTAACTGGCATACGTGGCCAATAACTAAAAACTTCCAAAAAAATTACTTCAGAATCTAGCCACCCTTTCAATAACGGCTTATTTAAGATTTTATTAGAATTAAAATAAAGATTCATATAACTCACCAAGCAAATATGTAGAAATATGCGATTCTTTCACCAACGCCAAGTATTATCACCTATAATTTAAATTTTGTAAAAACTTAGCCACTAACATTTACGTAGTAAAGTAACTTGCATGTCGAGACACGTACACCAACTGTCAGTAAATGGCAGTTTGCTTGGGCGCTAGTATCTGTAGCGAAAAAAGTTGAACTACTACGAAAGGTGAATGACGAGGCATTTTTTTTGATACGTTCATTGATGGCGCAAATAAAACATTATTCTTATTTCAAATAGATAAAGTACTAAGTGGCTAGTTATTGGTAGTGGCCAGTTATACCTTGGTTTACCCTATTCCATAATTTTGTATTTTGGCGAAATAAATATCGGTCTATCACCTACCAATCAAAGTATGATCACTGAATAAGTAATATTACGTATGATAATTATACATATGTGCAATAGTATTTTATGTGGTATACCTGTTGATTTTAGAAGTTGCCATTATCCATCCTTTCGATTTACGAAGAAAATTGAATTTTTTTTCGTTTTGTTGATAAACACGGTCGACTTCTTTTTCCTCGTCTATAATACTTATCTTCCATCCAAAAGGTATAAATTAATTTTATTTGAATGAATATAATACTCATCGTAAAAGCTGGCATTTGCCTTTGGCAGATATAGATAGGTAGATACTTACATATAAAAATAACAGCTCACTTCTATAAGGTATATGTAGTTAGTACCTACTAAATGTATACACACACCATGCAATAAGTATAATAAAATTGCAAAGAAACACAAATGAATTGAATAATTATGTCACTTGTCGTCAAAGACATTTAAGTATGTAGTACCGGGATGACCGAGCTTTGTTCGGTATTTTTTTTGGAAATCGTGTTTTTTGGAAATTATATTTAGATAAAAATTTCATACATGTTATATGAATAATATTTTTCGATCTTACCAACATAATAAAAAAAACTGAACTGGTTATTTAAATAAAAATCATGAGTTCAATTAGTTTTAATTTAATTTTTGTTTTTAAAAAAAAATACTAAAAAAGGGGCTCGAAATAATAGATTTTGTCACAAAAGAAGGGAACTTGAAAAAAGTCGGGCTGAAGTCATTCGGATTCGAACCACGGATTCAGTACCGCCGATTTCTCATTTAAGCTATAGTAATCATCGAAACACCAGCAAAATTTACCTATATATATATATATATATATATATATATATATATATATATATATATATATATATATATATATATATATATATGTATATATATGTACCGGCACAATTAGCGGAACACAAAAAAAGCAGGATTTTAAAATCTTTTTTAAAATCTTTTACTTGAGGAACTGGCCAGTTATGATATTTTTTTAATTTATTGTCAAATTTGAAAATAGAAAATTAGATGACATACACTTCTTTCATTCATTTATTTTATTTTCCCGAACAATACGTTTTGTCAACTTGTTCGAGTAATAACTACGTAATTGTAATTTTTTTTGAAAAATTGCACTTAATGGTTTTTTATAAATTTGTTATTCTATAGGCAATTTTGTTTATTAAAAGCTCTTTATTATGCCTGACTTTACATCACTGGAAATCATTAGGGCTGATGAAATGAGAAGAAATGGCCGTACCTACAGATCGATTGCCTCAAGGCTTCGTCGACCAGTATCAACGATTCATCGCAGCATCCAGCGGTACAGATCGTCTAATTCTCTTGTGAGGAGGAGGGGTCAAGGTAGAAAAAGATGTACATCGAGGCGAGATAACAGTTTTTTACAACTTGGAGTTCGTGGGAATACGCGATTAACGGCTGTACAAGCTCGAAATGAACTGGAAGACGTTCGAGGAGTACGAGTAAGTGAGCGTACAGTTCGCAGGAGATTTGAAGAAGTTGGTTTAAGGTCGTATAGATCTGCCAAAGGCCCAAAACTTGAGAGACGTCACCGCATAAACCGATTAAGCTATGCGCGAAAACATCATCATTGGGATTTGAACGAATGGCAGCAGGTTCTCTTTACTGATGAGTGCAGAGTTCTTTTAAAACAGATCGATTGGAGACAGCGAATATGGAGACGCAAAGGAGAATGCCGCATACAGTCTAATTTTGAACACACAGTGGCTTATGGTGGCGGCTCGATTATGGTTTGGGGAGGGATATGTTTGGGAGCTCGCACGGAGTTAGTGATAGTTTCAGGAGGGACCATGACAGCTGATCGATACATCAGAGACATTTTAGAAGAACATGTTGTACCATTTGCCCCATTTATTGGTGTCGACTTTATTCTAATGCAAGATAATGCTCGTGCTCATAGTGCACAATCGGTACAGGCATATCTGAGCCACGTAGGTATACCGGTGATGCAGTGGTCAGCAAATTCCCCCGATATGAATCCGATAGAGCATGTCTGGGACTTGCTAAAAAGAAGGGTTAAATCCAGAATGCCAACCCCCAACAATCTGAATGAACTTGGAAACGCATTACTTGAGGAGTGGGAGCGGTTGCCTTAAGAAATCATCGATAACATAATCTGTAGCATGCCCAGACGAATGGAAACCGTAATCAGAGCAAGAAGGGAAAAATCAGAGAAAAAAGGGAAACACTCGTTATTAATTTTGCTTTAATTTTATTGTTAAATTAAATGATTTTGAGATGCTTACTTTTTTTTATTTTTTGTGATGGTTCATAATCATCTAAAAATTTCACTTATTTGAAATTTCTTTATTTTTCAATAAAAAATAACGAAGACTTTTCAAAGTCGTTGTTAAAAGATGTTAATCAATTTGTTATTTTGTGTCTAATTACATTTTCGTCAAATATATGCGTTATTATCTCATAGTCTCACTTTTTTTCTGTTCCGCTAATTGTGCCGGTGTGTTTATATATATATATATATATATATATATATATATATATATATATATATATATATAATATGTAACGTAATTAACGCACACCCTCAGACACCCCAATTAGTATATTATGTTATAATCATTATACATACAATGAATTTTTAATTAAACATGTTTATGCATTGATTATTTATTAAATTTGTTATACTAATTCCGGAACAATGTTGTGGTCACAGTATACCCGGACGGAATTCAGCAGAAGCTGCAGGAACTCCGCACTGTCGCCCAGCAACAGGACATACATATTATACTGCTGGGCGAAACAATACTGAATCCCAAAACGCGCATAAAGCTGCCAAATTACCATATTTATAGAAGGGACGAGGTCACTTCTCGAGGGGCCGCCTATAGAGGGACGGCGGTTCTAGTGAGGAGGGACATCGTCCACCAAGAGCTGGACCTACCATCCTTCCAGACAATGCGCTCAATCGGCATAAGAATGGAGGCGGCGGGCGAGGAACTAAGGATATACGCAGCATACCGCCCACCAGGGACTCCATTCTGCTCCTCAGACATCCGGACGGTAATGGAAGGCGATGCACCTGTAATCATCGCCGGGGACCTGAACGCAAAACACCCGGCGTGGGGGTCCAGAGTGATCACCCCGCCGGGTCGTGAGCTATATGAAGACGCTGAGAAGAACCAGTACGACGTTCTAGGTCCCGAGGAGCCAACACACGTTCCTACCGACCCAAGGAGGCACCCGGATGTGTTAGACATCGTGCTCACTAGGAACGTCAACTATCCGATAGTGGTAGAAGTGCTGTATGACCTCCCTTCACAGCACCTCCCGTTACTGATAACCCTTGGCCTAAAGGCAGTGACTACGCCGACTAGAGCTTTTAAAACCCGTGTCGACTGGAGGCTCTACTGTCAACACCTTCAGCAGAGACCTCCAGCACACCACCCTATATGCACAGCGGACGACGTAGAGGCCGCTGCGACTAGAATCACCAATAACATCAAGGAAGCCCTCCACGTGGCTTCTACGGTCGTCCCGATTACAGCAAGGCGAGACGATCTGCCGCGTGAGATATGCGTGCAGATCAAGCGCAAAAGAGCGCTGAGAAAGCTCTGGGCGCGTACTCGCTGCCCCAGGATCAAAACACAGCTGAACACCCTAACGGAGGAACTGTCGGTTTCAGTCCAGGCCTTCAGAGGTGAAGCCTGGGATCGGCGCATCCAGAAGGCGGAAGAGAGAGATGTGTCGCTTTATAGACTAAACCGACAGTTGACCAAATCTAAACCTCCCGTTTGCCCGCTGACTGATAGTACGGGCAAACGATGCTATGATGCCAAGGGCAGAGCGGATATCCTAGTCGAGCACTTCGAGGAGCAATTTATGCCGAACACAGCAAGTGCGGAGTTCATGGAGCTTCATGCCCGGAAGGAAAGTCGCGTACAGGAGTTCCTGTCGTCGCCCGCGCCACCTCTTGCAGGAGATTGGTTCATCTCCCCCGCAGAATTGCGGAGGACAGTAACCTGCCTGCAACCGAGGTAGGCGCCGGGGCACGACGGGATTACCAACGCTGCACTCCGACAGTTGCCCAATAGAGTCATAGTAGAGCTTGGTCGACTCTACAATGGGATATTGCGGACATCCCACTTCCCGGAGGACTGGAAAAAAGGCAAAATCATCGTCTTGCCGAAACCCGGGAAGGACAGGCGTAGAGCTGCCAACTACAGGCCGATCACGCTATTACCACATATAGCTAAACTGTTCGAAAGATTGCTGCTAAGACGTCTCCGTCCGTGCATCCAACTTCGGGCGGAGCAGCACGGATTCAGGAGGGGTCACTCCACAGTCACACAACTGACTAGAGTGCTGCACCTGCTTGCGGCAGAGTACAATCGTGGCCGCATATCGTTGGGCGTCTTTCTCGATATCGAGAAGGCGTTCGACCGGGTGTGGCACGCAGGATTATTATATAAACTGGAACAACAGATCAGTGTCCCTCCTGCTATATTGCGGCTAATAGCGTCTTTCCTGGAAGACAGTAAGTTCTACGTCTGCGTAGAGGACGCCGAATCCGCAACAAGATCCATTAAAGCCGGCGTCCCACAGGGCAGCTGTTTGTCTCCAGTCCTGTACGCGGCTTACACCAACGACATACCTACACTGGCAGGCAGGCTTCAAGAGTGGGAGGACGACGTTGAGCTGGCGCTATTCGCGGACGATAGCGCCTATTTCACCTCGTCCAGAAGAGCCCACATACCCACTGCCAAGATGCAGCGTCTGCTGGACCTGCTGCCACCATGGCTGGACGAGTGGAGGATGGTCGTCAACGTTGGTAAGACGACCGCTCTGCTCACTCGCCGTCTCAGGAATTTACCACCTCCGCTGACCCTCAACGGCCAGGAGATTGCGTACCAGAAGGCTGTAACCTACCTTGGGTGTAGGATCGACAGGACGCTGCGCATGACCGCGCACGTCGACTTCGTCGTCCGCCGGGCCCGATGTGCGCGGGCGACGCTCTTGCCGGTCCTGGCATCCAAGCTGCCCATAAGAACCAAGCTCCGGATATACAAGATGTATATCCGGACTATTATCACCTACGCTGCATCGGCCTGGTACGCACTTCTGAGCGACCCTCTGAGGCGGCGACTACAGGCCCAGCAGAATCTGACATTAAGGACGATCGTCGGAGCAGGTCGCTACGTCCGGAACGACGTGATAGCGGCTGATTTGAAGATCGAGAACATCATCGACTTCGTGGCCCGGTTAGCGCGCGGCATGTTTGACCGTGCCGATAACGGGCCACATGAACATCTCAACGGCTTTGCGCCGTTGCATACCCGGCCACCGGACGGGCGACCTCTTCCAAGAGAACTCCTCTCTATATGTGATTAGAGAGTTGAGTAACAACCCGCAATGCCGCAGAAAGGCCAACCCAGACTCAATCAGATAACCACCTTTTTCCGTAGTTGGTTAACTACGGAAACAATGTAATACTTTAATACGGAAAAAACCCGGTATGCTATCTAGCCTAATAGGCAAAAGGACTGTCCCATAGCGATGGGACATGAGGACACCCGGGCAATGGGGGTCACCCCGAGGCCCGATACCTACACGTACGGCAGTGCGTGAAGACGACAATTAACGGTCACAGTATAAATCCACGAAGGAACGCACGCAGGATCGCTCACGTAGGTATAGGTTTTGAGGGTCATGCTATCCCAGTAGGTATTCGCTCGCGTTCGAGACGTTACCGCCGCCGTCGCTTGACACAACTGTAGGTATGTATTAGAGTGCCGAAAAAAGCCGACATCCGACAATACACAATTGTTTATGTTAAAAAAATACCTATCACCGAACACTAACTGATGTTCGTACTCCGAGCATCGAGTTGTTTATTGGATCTAGTAAACATTTGATTCCATTTTTACATCACACTTCAATCTTTGGACTGTCGACTGTGAATAATTTTGTTTATTGATTACGATACAATGTATAGGCAATATTCGTTACAAACTGCAATGCATTATCATAACATTTTAATTGTAATTGTAAATAATAACGAACTGCTAAAAATAAGAGGCGACAATACTTCCACCATAATTCAAATACGGCGTATTTAAAAGATGTGAATCTAAATATTTACAATAATTAAAAAAAACAAATACTTAACTTACTGATACCTGATAGCCTAAACACTCATGCAACGTTCACGTTGTGTTTTTAATACACTTTCAAAATGTCCACCACCTTGTTCAATACATTTTAATGAGCGTTTTCTTAACTGAATTTGAATTTGGTATTTTAATTTAGAAAGCACTTCAGTGTCATTTTTCACTATTTCAGAAGCGTTCACTATCTTATTTTTTAGGTCCTAGGCACTTGTTGTCTCACTAAAATAGACTAATGATTTAATACGTCCCCACAAAAAAAGTCAAGAGGCGTCAAATCAGCTGATCTGGGAGGCCACTGAACCGGGGCGCTGCGTCCGATCCAGTGCTCTCCAAACTCATTATCAAGGTGCTGTCGAACACTTCTAGTAAAATGAGCAGGGGCACCATCGTGTTGGTAGTATACCTCTTGTAAATTGTTAAGAGGTATGTCTTCTAGCAGCGTAGGTAGAGTTTCTCGTAAAAACATTAAATATGCGTCTCCTGTTAATCTTTGTAAGAACACAGGCCCCAGTATGTGTCTACCAATGATACCAGCCCAGACGTTAACTGAGAAACGGTGTTGGAAGAAATCTACTCTGCATGCGTGAGGATTTTCGTGCATCCATAAATGTGTGTTGTGTTGATTGTACATCCCCAAACGTGTGAATGTACTTTCATCTGTCCAAATTATGTTCCGCTGCCAATTTTCTAATAACCAACGGCTGAACTGCAAGCGTGGTGCGTAATCGTTTGGAGTCAACTCCTGGCATCTTCTGAGGTGGAATGGATGTTCTTTATCACCACGAAGTGTTCTCCACACATGCATATGACTACATTGAAAGCGTGGGGCTGCTTCTCGAGTACTGGCATGGGGATTCTCATCGAAATAGTCCAGTATTTCGTTCTGAAGACTACTACGTGTACGCACATTGGTTCCCCTGTCGATGGCCGTGTTTGGACGGAACGTTCCGTGGTCGCGAAGCCGTTGAGTAGCAGCTAACATAGTTCTGCGATCTATTCTTGTACCATACCTTTGGTTGAATGTTCTGCAAGCTAGAGCCACATTATCACCACACTGTGCCAAAGTCCTTACCATTTCGGTGTACTGAACGTTGCTGTATTGGAAAGACATCGCGCACGAAAAATTATTTGCAAAAATTCTCGTGAGCACTTTCTACTCATAATGTCCGCGCGTTACTAATTATAATTAATATTCTTTTCATTTAAGTTAGCTTTCATCGTTGCCGGCTAGCGCGGAGCGCCCGCGCCGGTAACGTGCTATCTCGCTCTATCCCAGGTTCCCAGGAAATAAGGTTCATTTTTCTTTATTTTGTATTGAATGACGGAATTTGTATTAATACAAATAAAACTGCACTTTTAAAAGTCTTATTGCCTTGAGTTACGGTCTATTTCAGTTTGTTTTGACTGTACAGGTTTAGTGTGACTGTAAATTACGTATTTTCAATTAATTTTGGGATAAAAAAATTACCTATATTAAAAATGATAGAAATCGATTCAGTAAACGAAACTGAACAAACTACTTTCTCAAAGTGCGTTAATTATGTTACATGTTGTATAAAAGAATTCCTCGTGTAAAGGTATTAGAATTTATATGTTATGTTATATTTGAGTTTGTCATGCCCGGAGCACGGTAATTTTATCTATACAGTATTCCAACTTCATACATAAGGACAAAGCGAGAGCAATGCCTACGCGCCTCGATCTCGGCATGCGCTCGGTATGCAGACAGTCGTGACTGTGATGCAGTGATGATTTTGTGGAATATATAAAAAATGGAGGAAATATGCCAAACTTTATTTGAAACAAAACATATAAATTGTAAAGTAGCTGTAGGTATCTATAACCAAGTAAAAGATATACCTTTTGTCCACCTTGTCCATGTTTCCCAAAACAATTTTTAATTAAGCTTTATATTAGAATGCGGACTTTTTATACTTAAAAATTTAATGATAAAGCATTTCGTACGTCTCAGCCGAGGCGCAAATATTTTTCGGTCGCAAATTTATAAGACCGGTATGTTATTCAAACATAAACATGGTTTTTTAATTAAATCTACCAATGAAAAAAGAACACGCATTTTTATTAAACACTTCCTATTCAATTCACAAAGTACCTATTTTATTTGTTTATATAAAAAAAGTATTTCACAGTCATAAAACTAAATGAAAACACAAAGTAGGCAAATGTTATTAAAATGCTGGAGACAGGCAGCCCTATCGCATATTTACGTACCGCGTGGCTGTAGGCATTTATTTCAAAGATACAGACGAGTTACGATACTGTATAGATAAAATTACCGTGCCCGGAAGGAGGCAACCTACTCGCGTCGCGTATCGGCACTTCACAACCCTCTTAACCCTTAAATCCTCCTAAATTGAAAATAAAATTAAAAAATCAAGTACCGGACATCTACTTCATAATACGAGACCAAATTGACATATTTGCGTTTCGTTATTATTAAATTTTTAGTGAAATTTGTTTTTATCGTAATTAATTCAAAACGAATTTCCGACACATAAAAACAGTGTAATAATTTCAAGCTTAACAAGCCTGCTAGACTAAAAACATTATCAAAATCAAGTACCGGATGTCTATAGCCAACCCTGCAGCCTTATGGAACACCAGCGTTAATAGGTTTTTAATCAGAGCATGCACCGTGTACTACGAGTTCGCCTTAAATTTCACAATACGCGAGCAAACCGGGTTCGATCCCCGCCGGCACCAATGAAATTGTTAATTGTAATTTTAAGTGCTGATTTACTACGTCCTCGGCGGTGAAGGAAAACATCGTGAGGAAACCTGCACGTCTGAGAAACAAGACAAAAAATATTTCGAAGACATGTGAAGTTCGCCAACACGCATTGGGGCAGCGCGGCTAACTATTCTTTGCCCTAAAACACTCTCAGAAATGAGAGGAGGTCTGTGCCCAGCTGTGGGACGTAAATAGGCTGTAACTTTACTTTAACTGCACAATTTGTAGGGAAGCCCGTAAAAAGGAAGCTTTGAAAGAAGCGCTTTGTACCAAACTTGATCGAAAGCCTTCTGTGTCCAAACCAACCGCTAAAACCTCTCCCTTGGACTCGACCGCCTGCACCCGTCGGTGTGTTAGGTAAACAAGAAGATCACCAGCTGAATGACACCGACGAAAACCGTACTGGCAATCATTAATCAGCTGGTGCTCCCATTGCACAAGGACGAACATGCAGACCCGAAACAATTATGTGTAGGCCATACAAATACTTGTTTCGTGCGGGATTCTGACCCGCGGCCCCCAGCGCAGCCATTTATTGCTAAGCCACTGCGCCACGGATCCGTCTATTGAATACTGTGTGAATCGCACATCAGGCATAGAGCACTCACACCGCAGGTGTGTTCCCCATGTCATCGAAAGTCTAATTGGACGCGAAAAAAGAAGCCTAAAAGTTCGGCTTTCTCTTTTTTGCGTGGGCCAGTGAGTCGTCCTCCCTGTGCAAAGATGGTAGTAATGGCTTACAGAAATTCTCCGCTCCCATGGGTAGGATGCATAGAAAGACTGTATTCCGTTCCAATTCGCTGACCTGTAATTCCAAACACGCAGAACGCATTCACGAAGGGAACGTGAGTGGCACCACACTCCGGATCAGACAATGGTCTGAATAGCCGAGAGGGGGGGTCAACGGAAACCTGATATCCGTCCAGATGAGAAGTCAGCAAAAGGTTCAACAGGGTAGGTGCATGATCCTATACATCTGAAATCCGCGTAGGTGAAGTAACCAGTTGTGTCAGATCATACGGCCAAGGCAGTCATAAGCAGATCTCCCCGCACGATCGCTTAAACGTGAACTGAAGCTTGAACTTTGAGAACTAGCGTGGATGCGGTCGTGGCACTGTTCGAGCCTTCTTCCCTGATTCGAGCCGGTGCACTCGTGCAACAGGAGAAGCTGCCGCATGGCTCTACCACTGTTAAAACTGTTTTATCTATGGGTCAATAAGGCTGAGGGAAGGTCCGCTACGGACCAAAGTGTTCAGCAATGTAATTTTAAAAACGTTTAATTTTGATTCAATTTTGCTTAATTTTATTTAAATTTGGCTGAATTTTGTAATTCTGGTTAAAAGAACTGTTTCTAATTTCCACTATAAAATTAATAATGATGTTTTAAAAGACATCAATACAGTGAAGGATCTTGGAGTATGGCTAGATAATAAACTGAGATTTAAAGTTCCTATTGATGTGATCTGTTCTAGAGGATTCAAGAACCTAGAATTTGTTTTGAGGAATTGTAGGAATTTTAAGTCTACCAAAACTAAAATTTTATTATAAAATTCATTTGTACGAGTACGTAGCAGCCTGGAATATCGTAATATGGTTTGGAAACCCTTTTATGACGTAGCGTGAAACGTGGCTCTCGTAACTTTGCCATTTTTGGAAGGACTTAAAAGTTTTGAACCAATTTTCCAACATAAAAGGTACTCTTAGACTGGGCGTTAATGTTAAATGAGACACTATATTATTTATAGATTTCGTATTTATTAGTGATTTAAAGAAATACTAACATTAGACAGACAAAATACTCAAAAGTAGAAAATGGCAAAGTTAACCTCACTTTGTAGCAACTTCTTTGTGCCATCGCGGTTTATATGGAAAATAATAGGATTTAACTTTAAAATTGAAGGTAAGTTTACCTTGTAATATAATACACAACACTCAGTTATGATTTCTTCCTTTAATTGTGCTGCAAATAGCAAAATTTACGCTTGTAGCAAAGTTGTTGTTGCCCTCCCATTTTTCAATTTTTCATACGAACTTGAAAATTGGTTTTAAAAAAAATTGGGTTGTCAAAATTTTTTGATTACATACTTCGCTTAATTTTTTATTTAAATCTTTTCACAATAATGTCTTTGACAAAAACCTAAAATATATCAAACAAAATAGTCTCATATAAAATCAAAAGTCAAAATGGTGCCATAATAAGTTTAAATTATTCATAATATAGATCAAAAATAAAGCTTGTCATAATAATTTTTAACAGGAATTCGTTTTTTTATTAGACATCATTATCGTCATATTACGACCAGGTAATTATAACAAACCTAACTATTTTTCCCAAAATACCAAATCATTTATAATTATTAAAAATGACACTGTTATTTATGTGCAAATTAATATCAACACACTTAGTTGAAGAAATAATAAATATAGAATAGTAATAATATTATTAATACACGACGACGCAGTAAAATAATACAGATTTCTCTTTTTTTACTTTTGGTAAAGATGAATCGATTCACAAATCATTTAGTAAAATTAGTCTAAATGGCTGCCACGGTGAAATATATATATACATAAAATGTGAAGAACAGTCGTCGTAATCGGTTAAAAATAAGGGTTGAAAGAAACAACGCGTGGTTGTAACAAAACATGGCAAAATTACCGTCACATCGTAGCATCACTAGTATGGTAACTTTGCCAAGTCAGTCTTATAGATAAAATGTTAAGACCATCATGTTTTAAGTTACTACAAAGATATAGATACCTTTACATGCAGTATTTCAAACAAAATCAAACAAACTTTGGTTGATTTTGTGAGAGGGTAAATCGCCGCCACAATTCCACACTAAAATAAAATGCCAAAATTAACTTTCATTTAGTCACATCGAGAACAATGTTGTCAATTGGTTATTAAATTTTCATCGCAAAAATGGCATATCTCGAAAAACGTTACGTTGTTCGTATTAATCGTAATCCTACTTCGTAATCCTAATCGTAATCGTACTTAATACCTGTACATCGCTAATGGCAAGATTAACTTCCGTTGGTAAATGGAAAAAATATGACTTAACTGTATATAAAAAGAAATCAGAAAACATTAAAAAAAAAGATTTCAGTGGCATCCTATATAGGGGAAACGCTATAGTTATTGGCCAGTAACTACCTTATAACTTCAATTGTGAAAAAAAAGAAAAAAAAGTTTTATTTAAAAATATTTTAATCATATCCTCATATTGTATATACTATATCAAATAATATTCTTATATTATCGCAATAAAAACAAAACAAAAACACAATCATCAAATATAAAGTAGTTTTCCACAGATTTACAATTATTGGCCAGAAATTGACACAGTTATCGGCCATAAAAGCAAAAAAATAAAATTATTCTACACATCTACTAAGAATTAGGAACGTATCGAACTGAATCATTATTATAGTGTTGGCTTTACCCCCTTCAACTATTAATCAAAGAAAACAAAAAATAAAATCACATACACTTAACGGAACGATTCTTGTATAACCCCACTCATTGAATTAATACATATTATTGACATATAAAATCTAAACTGTCTTCTTTATCTGGGATATGCTCTCTGTGCTTAATAGGAATGCACTGATTACGATACTATTTCTTGCATGAACTACACAACAAAGATTTACTTTTTAAAGCTAGACGTCTGCATGAATTATAAGTAATCAGTAACAGGTTGTGTAATGTCTTTATTTTATTAGTAGAGTCACTTAAAACATCTTTATTAACAGTCTCAACGTTACTAGTGCTTCTCTCTATGTCATTAAGAGGAGTAACAGTTTCAATTTCCTTTTTAATGGTTTCATTTATGGATGTCTTCCCCACGCCTTTCCCTTTTTTCTCTTTTCAATTGAGTTTTGTTTCCGAGTGGCTGCTTCCTCATCTCTTTTTCTTTTCCTTTCAATTTTTGTTTTTTCTCAATTTCTCTTCTTTCAATAGTTGCTTAAAGTTCTCGGAAGTTATTACATAAGGGTTCTTTTCTGTCGTCCTGATAATTTTTTTTTATTTACTGGGAGATTTTGTAAGTATTCATTGATTGATTTGTTAAAGTGAGGTTTATCTTTTGATGTAAATGGTGTGGATAAATCTATTTTTATATAGTTTTTTTTTTAATTGATTTAGTATTTCTAAATCAATTTTTTATAGGGGTCATGGTAATTTTTACTGTTGTCACATTATCTTTTTTGCTCAGGTCAACATTGGTTGTAGTATTCATTGGAGATTTTATTTCAATTTTTTTGATTCTTTCAGTGGAAAATCAACTTGAAAGAAGACCAAAGCTTGTACAAGGTAGAAAAATTGACATTTACTCCCTGAGACTGTAGAAATTTCATTTTGCTAATTATTTCTTCTCCTACAATACTTTCTAATTGTTAAAAAGACATCATTTCATTTCCTTCTTTGAACTCTTCTTCCTTATTTTTGTCGCAAGACATTTGGTGTAATTTATAGCGTTTTCATCAAAAAGGCACAAGCCACACGCTTTGAAGCCATTAATGATGTTATCGGGCTTCATCTCTTCTACAACAGATTTTAAAATCTGGCAATATAATTTTGTCATTACCTCCTCCATTTTATGTGCCTGAAATTTTGCTACTTCTTTTCTATATATATTTTTATCGGTCTGAAAACAAACACATTGCAAGTATGACGAGGTAGTTTGAGGTAGATATGTAATTGAAATAAAAATTCAATATACAGTATTGCAAACCAAATTTATTGAGAGCCTTAAGAACCTCGAGGGTCATTAAATTAAAAAACATTTACACTCCGTGAGGCAACAGAGAGTCAGCGCCATCTATGATCGAGCTTATTTTTATACTAAAATCTCTAAAAATTCCGCCCCTGATGACGATATAAACAGATTCGTTCTTAATTAACATTAACATGTACCTAAAACAATTAAAACAACCGCCCACCACGCCACAATACAAAAAAAAACAAAGTAATTTGTATTTACCATTACAAATAAAATACATTTTATAGGTACTCATAAGGGGGTAAAGAAGTACAGTAATTATTTTATTGGTCAGCAGTTAGTCCGTGATGTTATCAACTCCTGGATGTATAGCTATCACACGACCAAGGAGCCATTTACACGGGGGTAAGTCATTCTCTTTTATTAAGACTATATCTTCTTAATGCGGTCCAGGTATATGGTGAGACCATCTGTACCTATGTTAAAACTGCTTAGTTTTCTATATATTTATATAAAATATTCTTGTGACCATCGTCGCCAAAAGTGTTGCATCAGCTTCTGGGTGAGCTACCTACGTAATCTGCTGATATTAGAGGTTTCAAAGTCGTTGTCTGGTAGGGTAATCAGGGGTTCTCCCACCAAAAAATAGCCGGGAGTTTGTACCTTCAATGATTCGCGGTCTGTCGAAAGTTGTGTTAAAGGTGTTGAACTCAGGCAGGCCTCAATCTGAATCAAGACTGTAGACAGCTCTTCGTAGGTTAAGGTTGTGTCTCTGATAACCTTCCTTAAGTGTATCTTCACAGACTGAATTCCGGCTTCTCACAACTCTAAAAAATTCGGTGACCGCGACGGAATAAAGTGCCAAGAAGTGCCATATGAAGCCAAGGAATCTGTTACCTCTCTTAAGATTTCTGAGCTTTCAGATGCAAATAATGTGCGCTACTCTCACGAAGTTTGTACCTTTGTCGCTCCAAATATCGATGCAGAGCCCACTGCGAGCAACAAATGGTTTGAACACGCTTAGAAATCCTTCGTTGTAAGATCATTAACAACTTCCAGATGAATTGCCCCATTCGCCATACAAATAAAAATACATATGTATATGGTTTGTATCCTCTTCCCTTTATTGTCCATACCTTGATCAGTCCAGTGTTATCAATTCCACAGCATTTAAATGGTTTAGAAGGTGTTATTAATTTCTTGCTTTTGCAGCTTGCAGCTGAAAGCTCGCCCATTAAAAGCGATGAAGATTTTGCCCTGTCCTTGAAACATGTCACACATTTTCTGACATGTGATTTGGTCAACAATTTGGAGCCTAAAATCCAGGATTTGTATTGCAAATATGTAAGTATAAGCTGCTGACCTCCATGTAGTTTTTTTGTGTGGGCATCAGCGACAATTAAATCCGTTACAGGCGGTTTTTTTAGTCTGTGTCTGTGAACTATTTGAATGCAAAACATTTGAAACAACTTTACTAGTTTTTCGAAAGTATCCAGCTATTGTTTTAAAACTGTTTTATATTCTACATTCAACTCTTAAACTGATTCATACTTGTCATCTTTAAAATAAGCTGATTCTCTATCAATAGATGCTCTCACAATCTTGTCGTGTGTATCATTAAACTTAGACCCAAGTTCATTTAGAGAATCTAATCTGATTTGTACATATTGCTGTATTATTTTCTCTTTAAGATTTTTATTTATAATTTATTAAAACCTTTTTTTATACGGTCATAAAAGTCGACCTGCAAGTGAACTAAATCTTCCATTTTGAATCAAACTATTATCGTATGGAACATTATTTAAGCTCATTTGCAATGAGTTTAGTAATACTTTTACTTCTAAAACATTCTCCTTGAACAATCGCAAGGCGTTAATGAATGGGCGACAGTAGGAGTTCATAAGAGTAGACAAAGGTTATATGAACCTTCCAATGAAATGTCATATAATCCTAGCGTCGAATTTAGGGAATATGTAAAAAAATATTCCAAAATATTTAAAATAGTGTGCTCCTTAGCCAAATCATTGTATTTGAGCAACAAAATAAAGACTACTTCTAATAAAATTAAAATGACATGAGTATAATTAATAGTGAAACTGGTAAGGTCAACTCTCACAATTCAAACTACCAGTTAAGTTTTAACAATAAATTAACTAAATCAGATTAGGATATTGCAATGGTTTTTGAGAAATATTTTATTGATATTCCGATCTTAACCACTACGTCACTGAATTCTTCTCCTGCCGTCGAAGAAATTATTACTTAAACAAAATGTAAATGTGTGTACAAAGAATTTTACATTTCATAAAGTGTCATCAAAAGATATTGTAAAATATTTTAAGACTATTGATATTGTTACGAGCTTGAGGTTCGTGACAATAAAAACTGCCGATTGAATTACCAAAATTTACACTTTTATTACCTAACACCAATTAAAACTTAAAGCACTAATAATTAATCACACTGATACACTTTATTTCGCTCTGATGAGACGTTTGTCTCGCCAAATTCAATACTGCCCCGATCGCGTATTGCAAAGCCTTTAAATACACCTTTTTCACCGAAACATCCAGAATATTCAAGTAAATACGCGCGCCAACCGACCAGGCGCCGAAAGTTCGAGTGTAGGGCTTCTAGAAAGCTTAGTTCTTCAATTCGATACTAGATGGCGCTGTTGGTTGAAAGATTAGTTATGTCATTTTCTGGAAAGCTCTCCTCGCTCTGTTACCCGACACTAGATGGCGCTAGTGCCAGACGTCAACTTAGGCGCGCAACACTGCACCCTCCTAAGACAGCCGTCCAGGCCAGCCAGCCAGAACGCGCCAGGCGATCTACATGGACGATCTTAGGAGTCCCTCTTGCGCCTTTCTGTATCCGGTAGGTTACATCGTTGATCCTGGTCACAATCCGGTACGGGCCGTCCCATTTAGCTTGAAACTTAGGAGATTTCCCTTTGCTGCAGACTGGATTGTGCAACCACACTAGTGAACCTTCGTCGAACCCTTTGTTGTTCATTTTGCGGTCATACCGCGTTTTCATCTTTTCGGACATTTGCTGGCCCGATTGTCTGACGTGCTCATAAATGTCATTCATTTTGTTTCGCAAGTCATTTGCATAATCGGTTATACTGCGTGGGGCATCAGGTGGTATCCCGGTGATCAGGTCTGCAGGCAGCCGTAGTTCTCTTCCAAACTTTGCGAAAGCTGGTGTCACTGATGTACTTTCATGAACAGCGCTTCGATATGACAACAAAAACGGTTGTATGTGCTCGTCCCAATCTCGTTGCCGATTGTCTACAACTTTTGCTAGGTACCTCTCCAATGTCTGATTAAATCGTTCTGCCATTCCATCAGATTGCGGGTGATAAGAAGTCGTTCTTGTTTTATGAGTACTCATAACTCGGCAAGTTTCCTGAAATATTTGAGACTCAAAATTCCTTCCTTGATCGCTGTGAATCTCTAAAGGTACTCCAAAATGACAGAAGACTTCATGAACTAGTTTATCTGCAACTGTTGAAGCTTCTTGATTTGGAATGGCGAAGACTTCTGGCCACTTCGTGAAGTAATCCATCACAACCATGAAATACTTGTTACCACTTTCACTTGACCACACCTCTACTACGTCTCTACTACGAGTCTGAGGTCCCTTTACAGCCGCACGACTTGTACATTTGCGACACCAGTCCTCGACATAGTTTCGACAGTGGACCCAGTAAAACCGTTCTCGGATCTTCAGTAGAGTTCATTTAACTCCCGGATGGCCTACTGAACAATCATTATGGTACAGATGTAGAATATCCGGTACATTGGCTTTAGGGACAACCATTTGCAAATGACAAGTCTCCCCAAACATTTTGCGATTTACGGCACAGAACTCCATCCTGAAGCAACAAGCTGTCCCACTGGGCCCAATAACTTTTAGTGTTCGAACTCATCGCTGAGGCGTCGCTGCACTTGGGTTTGGGAGCACTGGCCTTCATCCATTCCAGAATTGGCTTGATGTCCGGATCTTCCTGCTGAGCACGTTGTAAGCTGTCCTGCCACTCGTTGCTGAGGTGGTCTGTCCTGAGCATCCTCACGGATACCACTTCCTTACTCTTTTGCCTAGTACAATGTTTGCAATCTTCAGGACTAGGTCTTCTTGACAATGCATCTGCGTTGCCATGAGATTTCCCGCTGCGATGTTCGATCTCAAAGTCGTATTCTTGCAGTAATTCAATCCACCTCGCAACTTGTCCTTCTGGATTTTTAAACTGCAATAGCCATTTTAGTGCAGCTTGGTCAGTTCGTTACTCGACAAAAAAGATTAGACATAGAAATACCGTATGGAGATACAGCACTACTCGATAAAAGTATTCTTTGTATGGCATCACTGATTCACAACAAACTGCCAGATGATGTCAGAAAGTTGCCTATCTCACGATTTAAGACGATATTACACAAATTTCTGATTAATAAATGTTATTATAAAGTCAAAGAGTACCTAGAGGACGAAAGTATTATAATTTAATAGCAATAGTTTTAATTTAATTGTAACTTAATAATAATAATTTGAATTTAATTATAACTGAATAATAGTAATTTATACATTTACCTAATATATGTGACACATTGTAACAATTTAATAAGATTAGTATATTAAATTATAATTTAACTGAAATTTTGTATGACTACATTTTGGATTTGATTATTCGTATTATCAAAAATATTTAATTTCGAGTTTATATAATATCAAGGTGTTTAGTATGACCACAATTAGCACTATAGACTCAACTATTGACAATATTTTTTTTCTTATTCTTAATTTTATTTCAAAGCACCATTATTGAATTAGTAATGCGTAGACTATATTGTAAAGTATTTGCACACCTCATAAGGTAATAATACAGTGTACATATTCTAATTTTTTTGTAACAACTCTTATACCTATATTATGCAAATAAATGAATTTGATTTGATTTGATTCGTAAGTGAAATTTCCGCCCCAAAAGATATTTGCTAAAATGCTGCAACGACTTTACCACAGCTAGTAATTCGCGTCTTGTGACACAATAGTTCCTTTCCGGTTTTGACAACGACTTGATGAAGTATGCTATCACGACCTCTTGGTCACCATTCCGTTGAGACAACACACCGCTGAGTCCTGTATCACTTGCTTCTGTGTCAACTATAAATTCTTTACTTGCATCAGGGTATCCCAAAATAGGTGTTTTGCACAGACGATCCTTGAGCTCCTGGAATGCGATATTGCAACTTTCATCCCAGCAGAAATGTCGCTTCTCCTCGGTTAGCTTGTGCAGAGGTTTGGCTATATCTGCAAAGTTCTTCACAAATCGCCGGTAATAGGAGAGGAGTACAAACCCAAAAATACTCTAGCCTTTTTTTTTTTTTTTGTACATGGGGAAATGCCTACGCATACCCGCCTCTCGGGGGCAAGGACGGGTTATGTCGGACTCGCACCGACTAAAACCCCATGGTGTTCCACCTTTGTCGCTATTGGCAGGGCCACGGGAACGCTTTCGCACACATCCGCAGCCCCACCAGCGCCTGCCGCCCCATGGCAGCACCTCCTCGGGAGCGGAATATTCCACCCCGTTCTCCTTCACAGGTAAGGCGCACCAGAACACATGGTGCGCCTTCCTTCTCGGCCTCTAATTACATCTGCGCAACGGACGCCCCCGCGTCCAATGCAAGAAGGCCATGGGGCCAGGAAAAACGTGCACTTAGAAGTACTAGCCTTCCCGACCCCAGCGGCGGATCTGGTCTATGGCTCCGCCGCCAACCAAGATTCGGCTGCGGAGGGTAGGGAGAGCGGCGCCTCGCAATACCGACAATCCTCTCCCCCCGCAGCCCCACCACCACCGCATCAACGGTGCGGCCCCGTTTGAGTCGCGGAGGATAGGGCGAGTGGCGTATCGCCATACCAACACTCCTCTTCCTCCGCGACTCCACCTCGGCTGCAGCGGTAGGTGGGGAGGACACACCTCTCACCGCAGTCCACCAACACACATCCGAAGTGGGCTCCCCAAGCCCACTCGGAGTGGCCACCTCGGGCCGGCCCTCCACCTTGGACCAGCCATATGGGTTCCTCTTTGTTTCGCCGTGGGTGACCAAGCCACGGCTTCTAAGCCCCCCGCCACGACAAGGCGGGAACCCGTTCGGGGGGGAAAAAAATACTCTAGCCTGCGTCTTGTCTTTTGGAACCGGCCAATCCTTGACAGCGGCGATTTTCTCTGGATCCATGCGGATACCTTCTTCCGATACTACATACCCTAAAAAGTTTACTGGCCGTTTGAATAGTGAACATTTCTTCGGACTCAACTTGAGGTTGGCCATCTGAATCTTCATTTCCAGGTTTTGAAGGTGTTCTTAAAACGTACGGCCTACAATGATGATGTCATCCAAGTAGCCCAGACAGGCATCGCCAATTAGCCCGGTAAGTACAAGTTCCATCAGCCTTTCAAACGTTGCTGGAGCATTGCACAACCCAAATGGCATTACTTTAAATTGCCACAGACCCTTTCCCGTCGAGAACGCAGTTTTCTCCTTGTCCTTAGAGTCAATTTCGACTTGCCAGTAGCCACTTTTTAGATCCAGCGTGCTAAACCACTTTACTCCTGTAAGCATGTCAAGCGTGTCATCAATTCTTGGCAAGGGATAGCTGTCCTTCTTCGTAACGTCGTTCAGACGGCGGTAGTCAACACAAAACCGCATGCTGCCATCCTTCTTCATTACCAGCACCACAGGTGAACATCATGGACTAGAGGAAGGTTCAATAACACAATCCTTCACCATTCCTTCAATCATGGTTTCCACTTACTTTTCACGTGCTACCGGCAATCTTCTTGGCCGCTGACGGATAGGCAATTCTTCTCCAGAGTTTATTTTGCGTTGAACTAAGCCAGTCTTTCCTATGTCAGCATCGTTTTATGAGAATATATCGGCATACTTGAGTAACAACTTCTTCGCCTTGACCATTTCGTTCGGGGAGAGAACGCTGCGACAGTCTTCCAAAAGTGTGGTCACTCTCGTTTGTGCATCCTTGTTGGAGATTTCACTCGATAGATATTGGCACCGACGTAACCAATCCACTTCCTCACAAGTACCAACCAGCGTGCCTTTTTCTATAATCCGTTCCCGGTCAAAAAAGTTCAGCACACGTACTCCTGTGATTTCAGTGGTTCTGACCAAGGTTCGAGCTACTTTCCAGGGAAGGTCATTGTTTACCCTTGCCACAAGTAAACAACGGTGAGCTTGCCCAGCGTTTCGAGGAAGACTAACCGGCACAATCGTTTCCGATCTCGGCGGAAGAACAATCTTCCTAATGCTGTACACGTTCCCTGGTAACGCACCAAATTCCTCTTGTCCACATTTCAAAACACCTTGCTTAACGTCGATCTCACAACAATTAATAGTCATAAAGTCTAGGCCCAGGATGCATTCATTCATTATATCAGCCACGATGACATTATGCAGGTAGATCACGCTGCCTAGCTTCCACTCCATCTCCTTCTCTCCACGGACGGGTATACGCTGACCGGTGACTGTTACCAAATTAATGCGTTCTCGGTTGTATGCGGAGTCCCCAAGGAACTGTCTTATAAGTTGGGAACTAACAACCGTGCGAGAGGCTCCAGTGTCTATGGTCAGTTTATACGGCAAAACCTCTTCAAAAAACTGAACAACTTGCCAAAACCAACCGACCGATCAACATCTGGCTCGAAGGACCAAACCTATGTATAACCCCAATACGTGGGTATGACGAGGTAGTTCGAGGTAGGTATGTAATTGAAATAAAAATTCAATATACAATACTAGCAAACCAAATTTATTGTGAGCCATAAGAACCCGAGGGTCATTAAATTAAAAAAAAATTTATAATGCGCGAAGCAACAGACAGCCAGAGTCATCTATTATCGGAATTAAAATCGCTAAATACTTGTGACAGAGTTCTTAGCCTAGGCCAATAACTATTAATATATCTCTAAATTTTGTGAGAATGGAATAGACGGTAAAATATCGAAAAATAAAAGATATTTTTTTATTTGTTCAATATAGGATAAGTACAGTAAACTTTTAAAATGGTAATTAGCCACAATATTTTTTTAGATTATGTTAAGATGTTAATGTTTTTCAGTTTTAACATTCTTAGTGTGCTTAAAATAATATACAGTGTGTCCGGTCACGAACTAGCGATATTTTAGGTACTTATAATACAGCTATTTTAATATAAAATACATGACACACTGAGGTCTAATCCCCTCCCCCTCTATTTGGCAGCCATTTTGTTTTTCTCTTGAGATATTATTTACGCGTTTACGAAAAAAGTCATATCTCTGAAAGTTTTAGTATTACTGAGATAAAAATTAACTCATTCGGAGGCCAATATTATTGTTTATCGTTTACATTATCAAAATTTTTGTTGACATACTTGTAACTTTGAAAAAAAAAATTTTACTTCAAATAAATATCAAAAAAAATATGCTAATCGGCAAATTATTGTAAATTACTGCAAAAACAACCCCGTTTACCCTTCTTATTTTTATACTAGATCGACAGATTTTGAGTTAAGCTACAATGCAACATAAAGTTTACAGCTGTATGTTTATTACTTTAAGAATTATTGTTGTTTGAACATGGCGTATGTCCAAACACAAAAGGCCTTTGTTAAGTGACAACTGGCACTGCCTGCCTAGGAGTGTTCTGTGCTGCCTGCTCTCAAATTATACTACTTATAAATGATGATTCTGATTCTCTGATCTCTCATTCATCATCTCTAATTCATCGAAGATCATAAGTAATCTCAGATTACTATTACTCCTAGACAGGCAGTGCTAGTTGTCATTTAACAAAGGCGTTTTGTGTTTGCGTATATGCTATGTTCAAACAACAATAATTCTTAAAGTAATAAAGATACAGCTGTAAACTTTATGTTGTATTGTTGTCATGTTGTGTTGTAGCTGCTCTGGTTTCGCATGGTATGCGAATGGTCTAATTACCGATTAAAGATAATCATTAAAAACTATTTATTTTATCTTATAAATATTTCTATTTTGTTAAAATCTAAAATTTTCGAGTAAAATTTAGTCTAAATCACTTCTGTTATTACTCTTTTGTTCGTAAAATTTTATTACAATTGATTCAGCTGTTCCTAAGTTTAGCTCGGACATAAAAACAGGAAAATTTTAAAAACGGTTACGGTTGCATGTTGCATTTTGATCATATTAATATGGCCATATTATATTCTGATATTGATCATATTATATTCTTCCGCCAATGTATTTATGCAATGTGGAAAGAGGGTGTTTTGTAATAAAGGACACCACAGCAGCACTGCATCTCGATTGGTAACCGCTTCGTGAACTATAATTTACTCGCTTTCCGCCAACAATTTTAGCAATTACGCTGTTAAATGATTCTACTCTATTGCTATCACTGCTGTGCATCAGACTTCGGGCTTTTGCTGCTACAATATTCACTATGTACCTGATTCTGTGCCAAATAGAACAAGTTTTCAAAGTTAAAGTTAAATCTTCACTAGTTTTTTCACTAGAACCGTAATATGGCTGGCAATTGTCGTGGTTTCCGAATGCGTGATTGTAAGAATTAGTAATATATTTGAAAAGGTTTTGTATCAAAGTCAAATTCCTTTTTTTCATGTCAGTTATGCTACAGCAGATTACTTTATGGATAGCTAGTATTCTTTTTGTAGTATTTTTTTCCTTTAATTGGCGGGATATTTTGTTTCTGTGGTTATATTTTTTAATTTTTTACATATTTATAAAAATATGGTTTATGCATTCAATTTTTTTCACGCTTTTCACTATCAGCTACCATTCGTTTGTAAATAAGGTTGTGCGTAGGAATAGACTGTTTAAAACCTTCTAATAGTATTTCGGACTCCATACTGATCGAGGAGCCACTGTAATATTTGTAACAAGCATGGTCTCCTGCAATGACATTCTTATTTTCGGCTCGTGCACATATGGAGCAATATTTGTTTATAACCCCAATAAACAAAACTTCCTCGAACCTTTTTCCAATTATAGCTGCTGTTCCTGATAGTGCAGAAAAATTTGTATTGAACGATGGTTTACACCAGGCCCCATCAACAATCACATCAATATGTGGGATACCATCCTTATGTACATGTTCATCCGCAATAGCAGCATTTCGTTCCCTTTTTGCAGCTGCTTCCATCACAACCAATGCTGTGTTTCGCCAGTCCTCGTAAATCTTTGACTTAAATCCAGTTTCGTTTTGGTCTCTGAGTCTATTAAAAAGCTTTTGTTGCACGTATTGCACTTTAATTTGAGTTGTGTGAGCAATCTTCGTCTTTTTTCAGATAACATTTGCATATCGCTTGAGGTACATCCAAAGGCTTTGTTTATGCTTTGAAGTTTTTCGAAAAAATATTATAAACCTACAAGTCTTCTTCCATCTAAAGCATAACTTATTATGGATTCCTCAGTACTATAACTGGTTTCATACCTGAAACGAATAAATATTATTACTAAATATAGCATAAGTAATTTATATTATTCAAAAAATATAAAATATACTCGAAGTGCATACCAATTGTTATCATCATCGAGTGCATTTTGGCTGTAATTATTTTTCAAGGTTAAAGGCATTTGCTCTCTGTAAAAATCAATTATGTAAAGATTCAATGTTATGAGACTGACGACCGAAATTTAGACCATTATTTTTATGTATTTCTTTATTTAACAGTCCATAACACAACATAAGAAAATAGTTTACAGATCGACTTAATATTTAACACAACCCAACTTACATTTCCATTTCATGTAATACATTAGCACCACTTTTATCCTTGTTTAATTTTGAATAATTAATGTCCATAACAGTTTGCGTTCTGTAACATTATATTGTTATCATTTTGGTTTATATTATCTACCAATAGATGATTACAATGTATACCAATACTTACGATTCTATGGCGTTTATTTTTATTAAAAATCAATTCTATATCATAGTCATTAATACTATTTCCATTATTTCCCCAGGTTATTGGCACTGACACTCTGCAAAAATCAATAATAAAGGGTATAAGGGACGGTCTTCCGAAATCTTTAACCATGAATTCAGACCATCATCCTGAGCAAGAATCTAAAAGAATTTTTCTCGGGAATGAAAAAAATTATCAACTTCCCATACAAAATGGATCGGTCACATGACCAACTTTGCATGGTTGACGGAAGACGAAAAAGTTTTTTCATTACTTTTTTTCGGGATGCTGTCCCTTACACCGTGTATAAATGTTCAGGGAGAGTAGACCGTTATTTTTATGTATTTATCATTTGACTGTTTATAACATATTATGAGGGAATAATTTACAGGCCGATTAAACATAATACAACCCTGCTTACATTTTCATTTCATGTAATAGATTAACACCACTTTCGTCACAGTAATTCGAACAATTTGTTACTTTTACTGTTTGTGTTGTATTTTGGCTATCATTTAAAATATTACTATTATTTTCAATAGCTCTATTGACATCGGCACTCTGCAAAAATATATAAAAATACAAATTCTTTTTCTTTGTTACATAAAAAATAATAGCTATAAAGTTCAATAATAAATATTTCTTTAACAATATTCAGGACGTTCTCGAGAAAAAATTACATTCAAAATAATTTTTCCGGGAATTCCCGGGGAAATTATTTTGAAACTTATTAAGAAATGACGAACATAATAAAATAGGAATGAAAAGAACATAGAATATCGTTTCCAGCGATTATATCATTGTACAGGCCATCCTGTACTATGTTTCTCGCATAGATTTCGGTGCCTTACTCTTATAAATCTACTTCTTTAAATTTCGCGGTATTATTTTCCAGGAAAAATTGTACATGAAATGGTGGGGCCAAACGCAACAATTTAAGAACCAAATAATTATGTGTAATGTAATATGACCTTCACATAAAATCACCAAAAAAATACTTCCCGGGAAAAACTCCGGGTTTTCATTATGAAAATACACCTGGAAGCATAATTTTGTCTACATGAATAAATAATACGGAATTAAAAAATGCAACATTATGAAAAGTTTTATCCTGATATCGCTAATTTCGTGACAGTACAATTACACGTTAGTATCTACCAAGCGGTAATGCCATGGGGGAACAGCTAATTTCGTGATGATCAGAACATGTATGGTACTTAAAATTCTATATTTTGTAATATATGGAGATTTGTTTCGTCGGAATTTATTTCTACATATTTCGAAGTTATTTGGATCCTTTAACAATCACACGTGGCAAGTTAATAATACCTACCTAGGTATGTGATATTTTTATTAACCATTTGGATATGCAACCCTAAAAATCATCCATAAAAGAAGACGAAATCATCCATAAAAGCAGACTCGCCGCATAAATAAGAATGAATAATTACCTACCTACGTTTATTATGACAATACAAATTTGGTGCAATTACGCTTGGGATGAGAAAGTACAATGATATATTCGGCAAATGTAATATAGATCTCCTTAGTGATAGTCTGGGTTCCTTAAAAAAGAAAATATCTCTATACGAGCTTTTGGAACTTTTCGAGATTGACCCTCGAAATGTCAACTCGATTTTTCTTTTGCTCGTCGGTTAAAATTCTGGGTACCCAACGCGCAGAGACCTTTTTCATATGCAACTCGTTCGCAAGGATTATCTGAACGCTGCCATATGAGATCCCTGTGACCTTAGCTACATGCCTGATGATCACTCTTCGATCTGCCAACACAACATCTTCGACTTTTTTCACGTTGTCTTCAGTGAGAGACGTGGATGGTCGTCCTTCGCGATGTTCTGCCCAGTTTAAACTCCTTGGCCCAGCGTGCAACTGTAGAATATGGAGGAGCAGAGTCCCCCAATGTTTCCACAAAGTCACTGTGTATGTCTTTTGAAGACATTTTTTTCAAACAGAGGTACTTGATGACAGCTCTAATTTCGTTTTTCTCCATGTTGATGTTATCTCTTTGACAGTTCGTATTCAAATGAATGTATCTCCCGGAAATCGTGATCTATTTATATGATTTTTTTAGGCTGACGTAGTGAGTATATAAGCAAGCAAAAAATACATTTTTTTTGGATTTTTATGCGGACCTGAAGTAACCGATTATCATTACTTTTGGATCACCCCTCGTACTACACTCAAACTAAAAATTAAAACTTTAAATTATACAACTTTAAATTATACAATGTTAAGCTCTCTACCAAATTATAATTTTACCTGTATTGCATAGAATAGTCTTTGTGTTTATATCATATTTCATTATCTGTTAATTTCAAAACTAATTTTAAGTTTCATGTTGAAATGTTGTGCATACCTTTAAGTTAAATACATAATATGTAGTATAATTTTGTTTATAACTGCATATGTTTAATAATAATGTTTTGTATGTGTTTAGTTGGTAAGCCTAAATAAATAAATAAATAAATGCAGGCCTCGAAATGAAAAGCAATACTTGTAAATATTGCACATAATAAAAATATTGTTGAATGTGTGTACGTGTGTGAGACTGTTAAACTTTATTGCTGGCGGGATATTAATTTGGAGAGCAATGCAGTTGCAGTTGGTTGAGTGAATAAATAACACTTCTTGAAATATCTTCTTGTTTATTTTTCTGAGTACTTCTTCTTACATTGCCGGATTTGGGGAATGTTTTACCACAAAAAACGCCCCTTTTTTATAGGTACCTGTGACCAATCATAATTAATTAAATTTGCACACGGCACTAATGATTCCCGTCGACCAATCGGAGCGCCGAATGACTTTTTCTAAGGGAAATTTAGAAATTTCTTTAAAATATGTGGTAAAACAAACCTTACAATATTTTTACATATTCCTGACAATAGATATAACTTTACTTTACTATTTTAAACATAAATCATTCACATAAGTTTAAATTTAAGCTTGTAAAAAATAAAAATAGGTTCGCGGTCTCCTTACGGTTTAGCTCCGGAGTAGGATAGTACTTTTTATTACCGACGCTCCGGGAAGAAAGGCAAAGTCATCATCTTGCCGAAACCCGGGAAGGACAGGCGTAGAGCTGCCAACTACAGGCCGATCACGCTGCTACCGCATATAGCTAAACTGTGCGAAAGATTACTGTTGAGACGTCTCCGCCCGTGCATCCAACTTCGGGCGGAGCAACATGGATTCAGGAGGGGTCACTCTACAGCAACACAGCTGATCAGAGTGCTGCACCTGCTTGCGGCCGAACACAACCGTGGCCGCATATCGTTGGGCGTCTTTCTCGATGTCGAGAAGGCGTTCGACCGGGTGTGGCACACAGGATTACTCTACAAGTTAGACGAACAAACAAGTATCCCTCCTGCTATATTGCGGCTAGTGGCGTCTTTCCTGGAAGGCAGGAAGTTCTACGTCTGCGTAGAGGACGCCGAGTCCGCAATAAAAACCATAACAGCTGGTGTGCCACAGGGCAGCTGTCTGTCTCCAGCCCTGTACGCGGGGTACACTAATGACATCCCTACCCTGGCAGGACACTTGCACGAATGGGAGGACGACGTCGAACTAGCGCTTTTTGCGGACGACAGCGCATACTTCACGTCGTCCAGAAGAGCCCACATCGCAGCTGCCAGGATGCAACGTCTGCTGGACCTGCTGCCACCATGGTTGGATGAGTGGAGGATGGCCGTCAATGTTACCAAGACGACCGCTCTACTCACTCGCTGCTATAGAAATCTACCACCACCGCTAACCCTCGGAGGCCAGGAGATCGCATATGAGAAGGCCATGACCTACCTTGGATGTCGGATTGACAGGATGTTGCGTATGACTGCGCATGTCGACTCTGCTATACGCAAAGCTCGTGTGCGCGGGCAATGCTCCGCCCTGTCCTGACATCCAAGTTACCGACAAAGTCGAAGTTAACCATTTATAAAACCTATATAAGACCCTTGCTAACATACGCTGCTCCGGCCTGGTATGCACTCCTGAGCGATCATCAGAAGCGGCGACTTCAGGCCCAGCAGAGTTTGTCATTACGAACTATAGTCGGTGCGGGTCGCTACGTCCGAAATGACGTCATAGCGGCCAACCTAAAGATAGAGAGCCTGCAACAATTCGTGGTCCGGCTGGCGCGCGGTATGTTCGACCGCGCCGACAACGGGCCACATGAACACCTCAACGGCTTCGCGCCGTTGCACTCACGCCCGCCGGACGGGCGACCCTATCCAAGAGAACTCCTCCCTATATAGATTAGAGAGTCGAGTAAACTCCACAATGCCGCAGAAAGGCCAACTTTGACATAATAATTGTGTTAAACACAATTATTTAGATAACCACCCTATATTACACTTTAACCGACCGCGACAAAAGTCGCAAATACAACGCCTTTACCATCAAGGCGCCCAGGACCGGCACACTGTAGTGTGCCGTGAGGAACATCCGGGTAAAGGGGTACACCCCGAGGCCCGAGACCTGCACGGCACTATGCCCTGCAGAGGACAACAACGACGAACGACGACGCTCCGGGAAGTCTGCAGTCTGTGAACATGTTCAGGATCGTCCCCACCATTACATCAGATTTGATAAACCACAAGTCCTCGCAAAAGAACACCGATTCCTACCAAGGATGATACGTGAGCCTATTGAAATTAAAAAACATCCTAATTTCAATAGAGAAGATGGTTGGGTGCTGCCATCTGCTTGGGATCCTATAATTAACAAAATTAAACCCAAACCCAAGCATACCACTGCAAGACTTCAAGATACTGTAAGTTCGTTCTGCGTAAATCGGACCAAAAATTAATATTCAAAAACTGAAGGTAGCCGGGCTAACAATGACATTGAGACGTCAAACATCTCAGTCCCCCCCCCCCCCGCGACCATGGTTGCTGTAAAGCACCCGAAACGTCGGGATAATAATAAAAATAAATTAAAGTAATTAAACGCGATAAAATCCGTAAATAATAGTTTTATTCAATGTGTAGTGTTCGCGTAAATTTAAGAAATCATTAAGTGTTTTATATAATTCTTTTTCCTTTTAAAGTAATTTAAAATAAAAAATTAATATGTCAATTAATTACTTATAATGTAATTTTTATTATAAGATAGATTTAAATTTCATAGAATATGAAAAGATATTGTATAGAATCTTAAGCATTATTATCGTGATAAGCGTTGTACATTCCTGCCTCTTGGCGGCGCTACTTGTATGTCGTCGTTGTTGTCCTCTGCAGGGCATAGTGCCGTGCAGTTCTCGGGCCTCGGGGTATATCCCTTTACCCGGATGTTCCTCACGGCACACTACAGTGTGCCGGTCCTGGGCGCCTTGATGGTGAAGGCGTTGTTTTGGCGACTTTTGTCGCGGTCGGTTAAATTGTAATAAAGGGTGGTTGTCTAAATAATTGTGTTTAACACAATTATTATGTCAAAGTTGGTCTTTCTGCGGCATTGTGGAGTTTACTCGACTCCCTAATCTATATAGGGAGGAGTTCTCTTGGATAGGGTCGCCCGTCCGGCGGTCGTGAGTGCAACGGCGCGAAGCCGTTGAGGTATGTGTTGGCCCGTTGTCGGCGCGGTCGAACATACCGCGCGCCAGCCGGACCACGAATTCTTGCAGGCTCTCTATCTTTAGGTTGGCCGCTATGACGTCATTTCGGACGTAGCGACCCGCACCGACTATAGTTCGTAATGACAAACTCTGCTGGGCCTGAAGTCGCCGCTTCTGATGATCGCTCAGGAGTGCATACCAGGCCGGAGCAGCGTATGTTAGCAGGGGGTCTTATGTAGGTTTTATAGATGGTTAACTTCGACTTTGTCGGTAACTTGGATGTCAGGACAGGGCGGAGCATTGCCCGCGCACATCGAGCTTTGCGTATAGCAGAGTCGACGTGCGCAGTCATACGCAACATCCTGTCAATCCGACATCCAAGGTAGGTCACGGCCTTCTCATATGCGATCTCCTGGCCTCCGAGGGTTAGCGGTGGTGGTAAGTTTCTATAGCGGCGAGTGAGTAGAGCGGTCGTCTTGCTAACATTGACGGCCATCCTCCACTCATCCAACCATGGTGGCAGCAAATCCAGTAGACGTTGCATCCTGGCAGCTACGATGTGGGCTCTTCTGGACGACGTGAAGTATGCGCTGTCGTCCGCAAAAAGCGCTAGTTCGACGTCGTCCTCCCATTCGTGCAAGTGTCCTGCCAGGGTAGGAATGTCATTAGTGTACGCCGCGTACAGGGCTGCAGACAGACAGCTGCCCTGTGGCACACCAGCTGTTATGGTTTTTATTGCGGACTTGTATGTTCAGCGAAAAAATACTATCCTACTCCGGAGCTAAACCGTGAGGAGACCGCGAACCTATTTTTGTTTTTTACAAGCTTAAATTTAAACTTATGTGAATGATTTATGTTTAAAATAGTAAAGTAAAGTTATATCTATTGTCAGGAATATGTAAAAATATTGTAAGGTCTGTTTTACCACATATTTTAAAGAAATTTCTAAATTTCCCCTAGAAAAAAGTCGTTCTGCGCTCCGATTGGTCGACGGGAATCATTAGTGCCGTGTGCAAATTTAATTAATTATGATTGGTCACAGGTACCTATAAAAAAGGGGCGTTTTTTGTGGTAAAACATTCCCCAAATCCGGCAATGTAAGAAGAAGTACTCAGAAAAATAAACAAGAAGATATTTCAAGAAGTGTTATTTATTCACTCAACCAACTGCAACTGCATTGCTCTCCAAATTAATATCCCGCCAGCAATAAAGTTTAACAGTCTCACACACGTACACACATTCAACAATATTTTTATTATGTGCAATATTTACAAGTATTGCTTTTCATTTCGAGGCCTGCATTTATTTATTTATTTATTTAGGCTTACCAACTAAACAAATACAAAACATTATTTTAAACATATGCAGTTATAAACAAAATTATACTATATATGTATTTAACTTAAAGGTATGCACAACATTTCAACATGAAACTTAAAATTTGTTTTGAAATTAACAGATAACGAAATATGATATAAACACAAAGACTATTCTATGCGATACAGGTAAAATTATAATTTGGTAGAGAGCTTAACATTGTATAATTTAAAGTTGTATAATTTAAAGTTTTAATTTTCAGTTTGAGTGTAGTACGAGGGGTGATCCAAAATTAATGATAATCGGTTACTTCAGGTCCGCATAAAAATCCAAAAAAAATATATTTTTTGCTTGCTTATATACTCACTACGTCAGCCTAAAAAAATCATATAAATAGATCACGATTTCCGGGAGATACATTCATTTCAATAGGAACTGTCAAAGAGATTTTTTTTTAGAATAGGGTGACAAACGAGCACACAGTCCACCTGATGGTAAGTGGTTGCTGCGGCCCATAGACATCTACATCCATCCTCCATTAAAAATCAAAATGCAGATGCGTTGTCACCCGTGATGACTGAGATGGAATGCCTCGTTTCCAGTAAAAAGGCTCTCCGGTTTCCTACACTCACCATACGAAATGCAGCAGTATTAAGCTACTATTTCACGCTGGTATTCTGTGAGAGCGTGGTCTTTCCCCGGTCGAGCCGACCCATACGTGCTACAACTATACAACTAATATAACTGCAGCAGCAACTCTACCACGTACGAGATAACATCAACATGGAGAAAAACGAAATTAGAGCTGTCATCAAGTACCTCTATTTGAAAAAAATATCTTCAAAAGACATACACAGTGACTTAGTGGAAACATTGGAGGACTCTGCTCCTCCATATTCTACAGTTGCACGCTGGGCCAAAGAGTTTAAACTGGGCAGAACATCCACTGAAGATGAACATCGCGAAGGCCGACCATCCACGTCCCTCACTGAAGACAACGTGAAAAAAGTCGAAGATGTTGTGTTCGCAGATTGAAGAGTGATCATCAGGCATGTAGCTAAGGTCACAGGGATCTCATATGGAAGCGTTCAAAGAATCTTTGCGAACGAGTTGCATATGAAAAAGGTCTCTGCGCGTTGGGTACCCAGAATTTTAACCGACGAGAAAAAGAAAAATCGAGTTGACATTTCGAGGTTCAATCTCGAAAAGTTCCAAAAGCTCGTATAGAGATATTTTCTTTTTTAAGGAACCCAGACTATCACTAAGGAGATCTATATTACATTTGCCGAATATATCATTGTACTTTCTCATCCCAAGCGTAATTGCACCAAATTTGTATTGTCATAATAAACGTAGGTAGGTAATTACTCAATCTTTTATGGATGATTTCGTCTTTTTTTATGGATGATTTTTAGGGTGCATATCCAAATGGTTAATAAAAATATCACATACCTAGGTAGGTATTATTAACTTGCCACTTGTGATTGTTAACGGATCCAAATAATTTCGAAATATGTAGAAATAAATTCGGACGAAACAAATCTCCATATATTACAAAATATAGAATTTTAAGTACCATACGTGTTCTGATCATCACGAAATTAGCTGTTCCCCCATGGCATTACCGCTTGGTAGGTACTAACGTGTAATTGTACTGTCACGAAATTAGCGATATCAGGATAAAACTTTTCATAATGTTGCATTTTTTAATTCCGTATTATTTATTCATGTAGACAAAATTATGCTTCCAGGTGTATTTTCATAATGAAAACCGGGAGTTTTTCCCGGGAAATATTTTTTTGGTGATTTTATGTGAAGGTCATATTACATTACACATAATTATTTGGTTCTTAAATTATTGCGTTTGGCCCCACCATTTCATGTACAATTTTTCCTGGAAAATAAAACCGAGAAATTTAAAGAAGTAGATTTATAAGAGTAAGGCACCGAAATCTATGCGAGAAACATAGTACAGGATGGTCTGTACAATGATATAATCGCTGGAAACGATATTCTACGTTCTTTTCATTCCTATTTTATTATGTTCGTCGTTTATTAATAAGTTTCATAATAATTTCCCCGGGAATTTATTTTGAATGTAATTTTTTCTCGAGAACGTCCTGAACATTGTTAAAGAAATATTTATTATTGAACTTTATAGGTATTATTTTTTATGTAACAAAGAAAAAAGTATATATTGCCGATGTCAATAGAGCTATTGAAAATAATAGTAATATTTTAAATGATAGCCAAAACACAACACAAACAATAAAGGTAACAAATTGTTCGAAATACTGTGACGAAAGTGGTTTTAATGTATTACATGAAATGAAAATGTAAACAGGGTTGTATTATGTTTAATCGACCTGTAAATTATTCCCTCATAATATGTCATGAACAGTAAAATGATAAATACATAAAAATAACGATCTACTCTCCCTGAACATTTATACACGGTGTAAGGGACAGCATCCCGAAAAAAAAGTAATGAAAAAACTTTTTCGTCTTCTGTCGACCATGCAAAGTTGGTCATGTGACCGATCCATTTTGTATGGGAAGTTGATAATTTTTTTATTCCCGAGAAAAATTCTTTTAGATTCTTGCTCAGGATGATGGTCTGAATTCATGGCTAAAGATTTCGGAAGACCGTCCCTTATACCCTTTATTATTGATTTTTGCAAACTGTCAGTGCCAATAACATGGAGATATAATGGTAATAGTATCAATGACTATGATATAGAATTGATTTTAATAAAAATAAACGCCATAGAATCGTAAGTATTGGTATACATTGTAATCATCTATTGGTAGATAATATAAACCAAAATGATAACAATATAATATTACAGAACGCAAACTGTTATGGATATTAATTATTCAAAATTAAACAAGGATAAAAGTGGTGCTAATATATTACACGAAATGGAAATGTAAGTTGGGTTGTGTTAAATATTAAGTCGATCTGTAAACTATTTTCTTAAGTTATGTTATGGACTGTTAAATCATAAGAAATACATAAAAATAATGGTCTAAATTTCGGTCGTCAGTCTCATAACATTGAATCTTTACATAATTGATTTTTACAGAGAGCAAATGCCTTTAACCTTGAAAAATAATTACAGCCAAAATGCACTCGATGATGATAACAATTGGTATGCACTTCGAGTATATTTTATATTTTTTGAATAATATAAATTACTTATGCTATATTTAGTAATAATACTTATTCGTTTCAGGTATGAAACCAGTTATAGTACTGAGGAATTCATAATAAGTTATGCTTTAGATGGAAGAAGACGTGTAGGTTTATAATATTTTTTCGAAAAACTTCAAAGCAAAAACAAAGCCTTTGGATGTACCTCAAGCGATATGCAAATGTTATCTGAAAAAAGACGAAGATTGCTCACACAACTCAAATTAAAGTGCAATACGTGCAACAAAAGCTTTTTAATAGACTCAGAGACCAAAACGAAACTGGATTTAAGTCAAAGATTTACGAGGACTGGCGAAACACAGCATTGGTTGTGATGGAAGCAGCTGCAAAAAGGGAACGAAATGCTGCTATTGCGGATGAACTTGTACATAAGGATGGTATCCCATATATTGATGTGATTGGTGATGGGGCCTGGTGTAAACCATCGTTCAATACAAATTTTTCTGCACTATTAGGAACAGCAGCTATAATTGGAAAAAAGTTCGGGGAAGTTTTGTTTATTGGAGTTAAAAACAAATATTGCTCCATATGTGCACGAGCCGAAAATAAGAATGTCATTGCAGGAGACCATGCTTGTTACAAAAATTACAGTGGCTCCTCGACCAGTATGGAGTCCGAGATACTATTAGAATGTTTTAAACGGTCTATTCCTACGCACAACCTTATTTACAAACGAATGGTAGCTGATAGTGAAAAGCGTGAAAAAAATTGAATGCATAAACCATATTTTTATAAATATGTAAAAAATTAAAAAATATAACCACAGAAACAAAATATCCCGCCAATTAAAGGAAAAAAATACTACAAAAAGAATACTAGCTATCCATAAAGTAATCTGCTCTAGTATAACTGACATGAAAAAAAGGAATTTGACTTTGATACAAAAGTAATCACCTTTTCAAATATAGCTATTTGAGCTCGATCTTCTGTGAACTATCTTTTCTTAATACTTTCCCGCCGACGGTTTCGATTGTGAGCTTTTCTTGCTTCCCTTTGACTCCGATTTTTTCAGCGATTGACGCGTCTAAGAGTGTGACCGTTGACCCTTCATCTAGTAGTGCTAGTACGCGAACTTTTCCTTTTGGGCCAAAGAGGTTCACCAGGATCATTTTCAGGTAGGCCTTTTCTTCTCCTTTGGCGTTGTGAATCGAGGCGACTTTTTCTTCCGACGAGCTACTGATATCCTTTGCTTCTTTTTCAATCGGTGCTGGTGGTCTGTCAGAACGTAGGATGGTATGATGCCATCTTTTACACAGCTTGCAGACTGGCGCTTTACATTTGACCCTTGAGTGCCTGATCCGGAGGCACTCGAAGCATATCTTTGCCTTCTTGGTCATATCGGATTTCCCATTCAGGTTGGCTTCCTTGAACTTCTTGCATTCTAGAGCGAAGTGTTCTTCTTCACAGAACGGACATGATTTCTTATATTTTTCCTTTGACGCTTCTTGTACCAAATGAACGGGTTTTCTTATTCCTCTTCTTTGCTCTGCAGATGCTTCAGGCGGGGCGAAGTCTCCGCACATGTCGGCTTCTATTTCTAGGAACGCTTCGATGAGTAATAGCTCCTGAATTTCTTCATCTCTTCTGTTTCTGTAGTAGGCGAACCAACGGAACTTCATTGATGTCGGCATCTTGTCTACTATAACTTTCAGCGTTTCAGGTGAACTGAGGTACTGTGGTTTCTTCAGGGCTTTAATTGTTTCAACTGCATTCTTTATTTTTCTCGCAAATATGCATATGTCGCTTGGGTTCTCGCCGACTTTGGGGAGGTTCTTCATCTTTTCCAGCTCTGCTAATGCTAGTGCTCCAGATCTTCCGAATCTTGCTTCTAGTCCCTTGATAACTTCGCGTGGGTCTTCAGCGGTGAATAGCAGGCTCTGGACGGCTTCTCTAGCGTTTCCTTGGATCGCTATTCTAAGGCGCGCTAAGTTCTGATTGTTACTGAAAGAAGCGGCCGTATCCTCGTATGATCTCTTGAAGGTCAACCATTCTTCGCAGGCCCCGTTGAAGTGAGGGAGTTCGAGGTGCTTCGGTGAAACGATGTCACTTGACTTTTCTGATAACTTCAATGTGACTGAAGCTAGTTCCTGGATGTCACTTTTCTTTTTTCTGCCTCTATGGTTTTTTGGTTCTTATCCCCGGTCTGGATGAACCATCGTTCAACTTCTCGTGTTCGTTCGAACAGCTCTTCTCCGGCACCATCTTCCTCTTCTGATTCTGCGGTGAGAAGTTCCAGTTCTGCTTGAGCAACTTTTGACCGAGCTTCTGCCAGTTCTAGTTCTCTTAGTGCCATTGTCATTTTTGCTTGCGCTTCTGCTCTCTTCCTATGCGACGACCGAACGGAAAGCGTGTCTGGGTCGCGGGTCGACTTCTTAGGGTGAGGTTGCTGCAGATTTCTTTCTCTGGACGTTGGTATGCTTCCTTCGTTCAGACATGTCTTAATTGCGATACTTTTTTCTTGAATCTGCGGCGTTGGATGACTCTCTTCTTGGTGAACTGACGCTTCGACGGTGCGGGCCGGGAGTTGGTATGTGTTACGTCCCCTGGTGCTGATTCCTTTCCGGCAATGTTTCTGGTAGGTAGTACGGGTTGTCTGTGTATGCTGCTGGGCGATGATCTGACAAGCGTCGATCGGTCTGATGCTGACGCGTTAGTAGTCGACGTGCTTGTAGAGTCACTCGGCGTATTCATGCTCCAATCCGTCGTGCTGGTACCTGTAGTGGCGTTACTTTCACTCGTAGTCTTCGACTGCACTGATTTTGATCTTGTATTCGAAGGCATCTTCCAAATTTTCCTTAAAACCCGATCCGGCTTCTCGAAGGACCAATGTTGAATGTGTGTACGTGTGTGAGACTGTTAAACTTTATTGCTGGCGGGATATTAATTTGGAGAGCAATGCAGTTGCAGTTGGTTGAGTGAATAAATAACGCTTCTTGAAATATCTTCTTGTTTATTTTTCTGAGTACTTCTTCTTACATTACCGGATTTGGGGAATGTTTTACCACAAAAAAACGCCCCTTTTTTTATAGGTACCTGTGACCAATCATAATTAATTAAATTTGCACACGGCACTAATGATTCCCGTCGACCAATCGGAGCGCAGAACGACCTTTTCTAAGGGAAATTTAGAAATTTCTTTAAAATATGTGGTAAAACAGACCTTACAATATTTTTACATATTCCTGACAATAGATATAACTTTACTATTTTAAACATAAATCATTCACATAAGTTTAAATTTAAGCTTGTAAAAAATAAAAATAGGTTCGCGGTCTCCTCACGGTTTAACTCCGGAGTAGGATAGTATTTTTTCGCTGAACATACAAGTGATCAAGGATCTCCTAGGTGTGCGTTATTTGCAGTTAGCAGTGGCTGTAAATGACCGCCGGTACGACATACTCCGCCGAACGTTGAGTCCCGTGATTCCGTGAGGCGTCGAGGTCACCGGCCCCTAGGTGATTCTTGGGCTACTTTATGCGCTCCGAGCATCCTGTGCCTAGTCGCGTCATAAAGTGCCACCGTCGCACTTCCCCCAACTCTTTTGTTGACAAAAGCGGTAGGCAGTGCCCAGTGTGATTACGCTAACACGTTTTTATACCTTGCTATCCGCGTCGCGCTTCGTGCCGAATCGGCTGGCAGTTATTAGACAGGGCCTTATAGATTACCTGACTGACTTAGGTAGGTTTTCAATATGTCCGATAAGGACAAGGGGGAGCCTCCACCTAAACCCAAACCCAGAAGACCACCCGACCGTCCTGGTGTACTAGACCGTCCTATCGCGTATCGCGACATCTTCGTTCCTGAAAGGACTAGAGTAGTGTCCTCCTACTCTCAGATCCCGACTAGGAAACCCTCCTCACCGGGTAAAGAGCCCGCACCGAGGACCGCGCTCTCGCCCATCGTACCTGGAGGTACGACTGGGCGGGAAACCGTTCCCCCAACCTCAGCGGGCCAAGAAGACCCAGAGAAGGCACACGCCTCCAGAAACAGCAGCATCCCTCCAGGAGAAGAGGCGATGCTACAGTACTACCAAATCTTCGGATTACTCCTCATCTGAGGGAGAATCGGACCACCAACCTGAAAAGCCGATTAGGAGATCACCACCAAAATCGCCATCGCCGATCAAACCCCCCCCCCCAGAACACCAGAACAACACATCAGTATGGATGCTGCTGATCTGGAGCAAGGAGGGGAAGGATCATACGGGTGGAGTGCCACCACGTACGCGACCCTGGCGCCGAGTACGTCTGCCGGACACTCACCGTCCGCGCTCACCACCAACCCGTCGGGCCGGCCATCAGACGATGGTCAGAGGCCTTCGACCAGCTATGTCCAACTGGTAGCTGCCCCGGCAGTACCAAGGACCAAGACAGCCGAAACACCAAAGCCGCCGGAAGAATCGGCTAAAAGGTACCCACCTATAGTGGCTGAGTGCTTGCCGGATTGGACGAAGCACTTCGAGGCACTTAATAAGAAGCTGGGCCACCCACCGAATGCTCGTCCATTCGGCAAGGGGGAAAGATTCACCCCCCAGAGTCCGGAAGAATTCCGGACGGTACAAAAGTACCTGATAGAGATGACCGAGAAAGTACCAGCTATGTCCTGGTACTGTTACACCCCCGAGGAGGACAAGCCCACGAAAGTGGGCATACGGGGACTACCAGTGGGCACGGATCCAACCGCGATAGAGGGGGGCTATCAGAGCAAAGGGGTTCCCGATTAGATATGTAAAAGGGATCCCCCCCCGTAGAGGCAGACCTGGGTGCCTCTACTTCGCGCAGCTGGACCACCTGAGCCTGGAGCGCCTTAATGAGCTATACCAAATCGACGAGCTCCTCCTCATGAGAGGAGTCGTCATAGAGGCCTGGCAAGGAAGAGGGGGCCCTTCACAGTGCCACCGCTGCCAGGCCTTTGGCCATGCGTCCACGAATTGCTTCAGGCCAGTGAAGTGTGTTCGCTGCGCCGGAGACCATATCGCCAGCAACTGCCCAAGGGGTAGAGATGAGGAACCGCGATGCGCTAACTGCGCTAAGAACCCAGCCCTGTCCAGTCCTGAGGAGGATTGCAAGGAAGCAGGGGATCACTCTACCGGGACTACTCCCAGAGGAGTCCAAGAGGGTCCCCAAAGTCGTCCCAGGGCCGTGGTCCAGAAAGACGGGTGGACTACAATTAGAGGAAAAGGAAGGCAACCTGCCCCCCTCCACCCGTCTCAGCACCCACAGAGACGGTGGTGCCCACCATCACTACATCAAAGGTAACCACCGGGGCGACTCTTCAGCCCCCCGCTAACGACGCCATAGAGCGCCAAACCTCTCAGAGGAGTAAGCGGGGGAGGAAGAAGAAGAAGAAGGTGCAGCCTCCTCCTCAGGCAGCAACCTCTACCCCAACCCCAACGGTAGCGATAGCCCAGGCGCAGGTTACCAAGGATGACAAGAAAGCCAGAATGGGTAGAGTGCCAGAAAGGGCTCTATCAGAAAATAGAGCCCGCTCTACACATAGCGCTCTACCCATATACAAAGAAACGTACACCAACTCCCGAGACCAGCGCCTTTCGCACACACATCTAGAACACCTCTAGCCGGCTTCGAGACTGCTGACGCCATCCAACGTTTGGTTGGCATAGCAATCGAGGTCGGCAGTCAAGTCCTGGCTGATATCAGAGCCGGGACAGATCCGATCACAGCGGTTATGAAGGCGCTGGCTAATCTACTGACTCGGCACTACAGTGGAGGAGTCTAACCTGCGCCTCCTCTACTGGAACCCAGGTGGAATCCAGCAGAAGTTACAAGAACTCCGCACCGTCGCCCAACAACAAGACGTACAGGTCATCTTGCTGGGAGAGACGAAATTAAATCCGAGTACACGCATTAAGCTGCCTAATTATCATATATATAGGAGGGACGAGGTCACTTCTCAGGGGGCTGCCTACAGAGGGACAGCGGTCCTAGTGAGAAGGGATATCGTCCATCAAGAACTTGACTTACCGGAATACCAAACGATGCGCTCTATCGGCATAAAAATGGAGGCGGCCGGCGAGGAACTTAGGATCTACGCAGCATACCGCCCGCCAGGGACTCCATTTTGCTCCTCAGACGTCGGGACGGTAATGGAAGGCGAAACACCGACCATCATCGCCGGGGACCTAAACGCCAAACACCCGGCGTGGGGATCCAGATTGATCAACCCGCCGGGTCATGCACTATTTGAAGACGCCGAAAGACACGGCTATGACGTTTTAGGTCCCGAAGAACCTACACATGTTCCAACGGATCCACGAAGTCGTCCGGATGTATTGGACATCGTGCTCGCTAGGAACATCAACTACCCGATAGTGGTAGAGGTGCTGTACGACCTGGAATCACAGCACCTCCCGATCTTAATTACCCTTGGCTTAAAGGCGGTGACTACGCCGCCCAGAACAGTGAAGACACGTGTCGACTGGAGGCTCTACCACAAACACCTGCAGGAGAGACCTCAAGCACACCACTCCTTAAACACAGCGGACGACGTAGAGGCCGCAGCCGCTAATATGACAAAGGCGATACAGGAGGCCCTCAACGCTGCCTCTATGATCGTCCCGATGTCCACCGGAAGGGATGATCTGCCGCAAAACATCTGCGTGCAGATCAAGAGAAAAAGGGCCTTAAGGAGACTCTGGGCGCGTACTCGCTGCCCGAGAATCAAAACGAAACTGAACACCTTGTCGGAGGAACTGTCGGTTGCAGTCCAGGCACACAGAGGAGATGCCTGGGAGCGGCGCATATGGAAGGCGGAAGAGCATGATGCGTCGCTCTAGAAACTGAACCGACAGTTAACTAAAGCTAAACCTCCCGTTTGCCCGCTGACCAACAATGCGGGCAAACGTTGTTACGATGCCAAGGGTAGAGCGGATATCCTAGTCGAGCACTTCGAGGAGCAATTTATGCCGAACCCAGCAAGTGCGGAGTTCTTGGAGCTTCATGCCCAAAAGGAGAGTCGCGTACAGGAGTTCCTGTCGTCGCCCGCGCCGCCTCTTGCAGGAGAGTGGTTCATCTCCCCCGCTGAACTGCGGTAGACAGCAACCCGCCTGCAACCGAGGAAGGCGCCGGGGCACGACGGGATTACCAACGCTGCACTCCGACAGCTGCCCCATAGAATCCTAGTAGAGCTTGGTCGACTCTACAATGGGATATTGCGGACATCCCACTTCCCGGAGGACTGGAAGAAAGGCAAAGTCATCATCTTGCCGAAACCCGGGAAGGACAGGCGTAGAGCTGCCAGCTACAGGCCGATCACGCTGCTACCACACATAGCTAAACTGCTTGAAAGATTGTTGTTAAGACGCCTCCGCCCGTGCATCCAACTTCGGGCGGAGCAGCACGGATTCAGGAGGGGTCACTCTACAGCAACACAGCTGACCAGAGTGCTGCATCTGCTTGCGGCCGATTGCAACCGAGGCCGCACTACGTTGGGCGTCTTTCTCGATATCGAGAAGGCGTTCGACAGGGTGTGGCATTCTGGGCTACTTTATAAATTGGCAGAACAGACCAGTGTCCCTCCTGTTATGTTGCGGCTAGTGGCGTCTTTCCTGGCAGACAGGAAGTTCTACGTCTGCGTAGAGGGCGCCGAGTCCGCAACCAGAACCATCAGAGCTGGCGTTCCTCAGGGCAGCTGTTTGTCTCCAGTCCTGTACGCGGCTTATACCAACGACATCCCTACCCTGGCAGGAAGGCTGCAAGAGTGGGAGGATGACGTGGAATTGGCGTTATATGCGGACGATAGCGCTTATTTCACCTCGTCCAGAAGAGCCCACATTGCCACTGCCAGGATGCAACGTCTCCTGGACCTGCTGCCACCATGGCTAGATGAGTGGAGGATGGTCGTCAATGTTGGTAAGACGACCGCTCTGCTCACTCGCCGCCTCAGGAACCTACCACCTCAACTAACCCTCAATGGCCAGCAGATCGCGTACGAGAAGGCCGTGACCTACCTTGGGTGCCGGATCGACCGGGCGCTGCGCATGACTGCGCACGTCGACCTCGTCGTCCGCAGAGCACGATGTGTGCGGGCGATGCTACGTCCGGTCCTGGTATCCAAGTTACCACTTAACACCAAAGTGCGAGTATATAAAACCTACATTAGATCCATTATCACCTATGCTGCTCCGGCCTGGTACGCGCTTCTGAGCGAGCCTCTGAGGCGGCGACTGCAGGCCCAGCAAAATATGGCGTTAAGAACCATCGTCGGTGCGGGTCGCTACGTCCGGAATGACGTCATAGCGGCCAACCTGAAGATTGACACCATACAGAAATTTGTGGCCCGGTTGGCGCGCGGATTGTTCGACCGTGCAGACAACGGGCCGCATATACATCTCAACAACTTTGCGCCGCTACACACTCGCCCTCCGGATGGGCGACCCTATCCAAGAGAACTCCTCTCTATATCGATTAGAGAGTCGAGTAACAACCCTCAATGCCGCTGAAAGGCCAACTCCGACTTTATTAGATAACCTCCTTTTTTCGTAGTCATAACCGACTACGAAAAATTTACCGATTGCGACAAATCGTATGACACCTACAATGCCATTAGAAGGCTCCCAGGACCGGTCCATAGTGGTGGACCGCGAGGACAGCACGGGTAATGGGGGCTTACCCCGAGGCCCGAAACCTCCATGTGCCCAAAGACACGTGAAGAAGACATCAACATACAAGTAGCGCCGCCAAGAGGCAGGAATGTACAACGCTTATCACGATAATAATGCTTAAGATTCTATACAATATCTTTTCATATTCTATGAAATTTAAATCTATCTTATAATAAAAATTACATTATAAGTAATTAATTGACATATTAATTTTTTATTTTAAATTACTTTAAAAGGAAAAAGAATTATATAAATCACTTATATGTTAATAGCTCTTAAAGTTATGATAAAAGAAAGTTTACTAAGAAAATAAGCTCATACTTTGCTTCTAATGTTCTAATCAAACCTAAATAATTAAATAGATTCATATACGTTATTTTAAGATAAGAATTGAAGCAATTAATTTACTTTCTTGTTATCAGCACTATCAGTCTTTACACTTAGCTTTATATTACGAATAAGAAACAATTGAGATTAAATGCTAACACTTAGTTTTAAATTACTGATAAGAAACAATTAAGGTTAAATGCTAACACTTAGTTTTAAATTACTGATAAGAAACAATTAAGGTTAAATGCTAACACTTAGTTTTAAATTACTGATAAGAAACAATTAAGGTTAAATGCTAACACTTAGTTTTAAATCACTGATAAGAAACAATTAAGATGTTGTAAATGTTCGAATTCACTTTGTCGTCGCTAACAAATATAAAGAACCAAATTTGTTTTTAGTAAATTATTAACCTACCATACCAGATGATGAATCAAAGTTATGCCCATATGACCTTTTCAACCATCCTCCATCTACATATACAGTAACAAATGGAACACCATCTGAAGACACATGACCTTTTTGAATTGCAATTGATCTTTCTTGTTCACCAGCAATTTTAATTTCCTCCGTCAAATGTTCATTGTTATTGCTTCAAGTACTTACCAATGTGGGCTAATAATCTTCCACTCACCAGATGTCGCTAATTGTGTCTGAGGTAAAGTTTTTTTTAATTTATTTAATAAAGAAAAAATACAGTAAATAACAATATAAACATCACAAAAACCCTTACGGGTTTGTCTGGATGTTGAGACACTTTTGAGCAATCTGTTGACATTAGTTTATATATATTATAATTTAATAAGAACATTAAATATAGTATTAACAGTATGAAGTATGGGTACATTGTTTATATGAAAGTGGACATAAAGGAACAGGTTTAAAGCCTCATTTACATTCAGCCACTGCCACTGCGCCTCGCACTGCCGGCAATACTTCGCTAAATACTGCCGTAGCAGGATCGCGGGAAGTGTGTATTTACACTCTGCCCTGTTGAGCCGCTGTGAGTGGTATCACATCACTTTCGGCTTTCGACTATGGCAGACGTCGAAATAATTACAGCGTCTGCGCTGTGTTTTCTTGCAATACAAAATTATGTTAATCATTTAAAAAGATATCAAGTTCAAAAGAAGATAGATAGATAGATAGATAGAAAATGTATTTGCTTAAAAACATGATACATAAGATGATCAATGACGTGGAACTGACATGTTTTGCCATAATTGGCATGCAAAAATGATATAAAATACAGCTAATTACACAAACCCAATGTTACATTTTTAAATTATTACATTGCTTAATAGTTAGGTACAAACATTCTTTTTGAATTCAAATATTATGTACAATTAAATACTTATACAGATCCACTCTATTTGAATTCATATACAGTAAATTTTTCATAAATTATTAATTGAATTATTACATTATTGTTACATAAATAATATTAAATATTATATGAGATTAATAAAGCTATTATTATTTTTATAATTACACTACAGTATGAATTAATTCATGATTTTAATTACAATAAAATTATAATTTAAAAATCTCAGGCTATTATGCAAATATAACCATTTAACTTATTTTACATTTTAATAAATAAATAATCAATATGAGTTACTAATCGTTTTTAGAAATAAAATGTCAATGTTCATTAATTCCTTAAACTAAATTTTATATTAATATAATACATTTGACGAATTTATAATTAATTATGTACTACGTTATCTCAAAAAGAAAAATCGTATTCGTAGAAGATGATGAATTGTGGTTTTTATATGGTGGTGAGCGGGGTACATAAACTTGTTGGATAGTTTTCTCAAGCGTAGTAAAGATGGCGTTCGTTAGATAAAACTGGGGTTCTTACCTAATGATCCAGAATCCACAACAACAAAAAGTTTTAATTGACATTCATCATAGCAATTTTTAATAACATTCATTCACAGTTCTTTCAAATTTAATTAAAAGTTATGTTGCTGAGTATTTAGTTCGTAAGTGTATAAAATATATAAGAAATGACATGTGTAAGATACTACATTATATACTATATAACTACTCAATTATATTTTAGAAAGAGAAGAGACTATTAAAAAGGTCCAGTGAATATCCATCGGTGTTTATTTATTTATTTATTTATTTATTTAACACCAACAAGACATACACTAACAAAAGCATAATATTTTTGCAAAAAAATCATAAAAACTAAGTGTATAATTAATTATAGATGTTACACAAATTTCATTACAAAAAAATAGACACAAGTAAACATATGCAGTGAATTAAATTGAATACAAAAATTAAGAGATCAATAAATATATCAGAATTTAGTGTTATATAATTAATTAAATTAAATCACGCATATTCCACTATTGTTATTAACATTAGAAATTTTATGAACGTTAAACATAACAAAAATAAAATCATTAATAAATTATAATATACAATCGTTTCCTAATCACAATTTAGCTTAAAGAAAAATAATATAATTTTACTGTGAATTACAATTATTTGATGAATATAAATGTAATAAATCACTTTTAAATTTCCAAAGATTATCTGAAAATATGTCAATATCAACTTTTCTATCTTTATTTTTGTTATCATTAGTCATTATGGCACCAATACTATTCTTATGTAATAATTTATATATAGCATTAAAACTCAACATCAGTCTATTAATCGGAGAATAGCGCGCTTGACGAGAACGTGTGCTCTTTTCTACGAATGGTATATAAGACGACGGCCTTTTTTGACTTCAATGCGGTACGAAAATTTAATTTGGCTAGTAAGTAAGAACTATCAATGACGCCATTCACCAACTTATACAAGAAAATAAGGTCAAGGAGCTGTCTTCGATTCGAAAGTGGCTGAAGCTTAAAGTAATTTAGCTTATCTTCGTAAGTTCTAAGAGTTTTAACTAGGTTATGATCGTAAGATAAATGCAAAAGAAATCTCTTTTGTATCCTTTCAATTCTATGTGAGTAAATATTAAAGTGGGGATTCCATACTACGCTGCAGTGTTCCAAGATACTTCGTACCAAGGCTGAGTAAATAATTATTTTAGTGCGAGTATCCCTGAATTGCTTACAGTTACGGAAGAGGAAACCAAGAGTCCTAAAACCCTTGTTGACAACATTATCTATGTGGATATTATAACGAAGCTTATTGTCAAGCATAACTCCTAAATCGCGTATGTGGGGAGCTTCAGACAGAATACGACCATTAATGTAATATGTTGTTGCAAGAGATGTTTTCTTTCTAGAAAATTTTATAACATGACACTTGTCAGCATTTAGTGTCATACTGTTGCTACGACACCATAATGTCAAGTTTTTTTAAGTCTTCCTGTAAGAATTCTGCATCAGAATTTGAGGAGACAGGTCTAAAGATCTTTAGATCGTCAGCAAACAAATAATCGAATTCTTAAAGCAATTACTGATGTCGTTGATGAAAATGTTAAACAACAAAGGCCCAAGATGAGATCCTTGAGGTACGCCAGTATAGGCAAAAAACGGCTCAGAAGCATCACCATCAACAACAACAGTTGACGACCGATTGGCAAGATATGACTTAAACCAGTCCATCAAAGGGTTTGCTATACCAATCCTTTTGAGTTTGGCAAGTAAAATAGAGTGATCAACCTTGTCAAAGGCCTTACTAAAATCTGTGTAGATTGCATCAACGGATTGACCAGTATCAAGAAATTCAGTAATGTCTTCCACAAAGGAAACTAGGTTAGTTACTGTTGATCGAGCTTTCACAAACCCATGCTGTTCAGATGTAACAAATTGCTTAAAGTGCCATGAAACAACGGGACATACAAGTTTCTCAAACACTTTTGAAAAAACAGAAATAACGGAAATAGGTCTATAATTTTTAGCTTCCTCTTTGTCACCGGTTTTGAACAAAGGCAACACAAGGGCTTCTTTCCATAAGGTTGGATATGTACTAGTCCTAAGAGATCTATTGATTATCAGTGCAATAGGCAAAGCCAATGCGTTAGCGCAATTGCGTACAAATATTGATGGAATGCCATCTGCTCCAGTTCCTTTCTTAATGTCAAGTCTTTTTAAAACATTGTAAACCTGGTCCACTGTATAAGATATATAATCAAGGTACACATTGCAACAAGGGTTCATAAGATTAGGACTAGTATCGAAGTTTTGGATATTATTATTGCGACTGTATACTGACGAAAAATGACTAGCGAAAACATTACAAATGTCTGTTCCATTGGAAACAAATTTATTATCGTCTTTAATTTTAGAAGGATACGAACTTTTACCTTTCTTTTGTTTTAGGAATGACCAAATCAACTTTGGGTTTGACTTTAAAGAGTGTTGTGTTCATTCATAGATGAAGATTGTTTAATAATTCAAACTCAATTGATTGAAGAACCTCAAATAAAGTATATTAAAACTACAATGACTCAGAAAACGAAAATATTTTGCGACTTTACATTCCTCTCCTATGAAAATCATAATAAGATATCTTATGATTATTTATAAATTTTTTTGTCGTTTTCTTCGTCTTTGGTATAAAAAAAAATCTTATGTGAAATAGGCAAAGTTTTATCAGTGTTAATGCTATCTACAAAATTTCCTTTTGGAGATTTGGAATTATTATTGGAGATATCCAATAATTAGACATTTTTGTCGGAGTGAAAAAAAAGATCGGAGGTAGCTCAATTGGATAGTTCGATCGATGGTTCGATCCCCGCCGCCATCAATGAAATTGATCGATTGGAAATCTGGTGATTTACCACGTGCTTGGTAGTGCGGTGCTTTTTTTGTAACCTTACTTTTATATCCAATAATTCTCTAGTAAATAACATAAACATTGATAATAAAATTGTACATTTTGTAAATAATCAGCATAGTTATTGCATAAAATACGCCATCTAGCGATACCTACCCCAAGACGCGTTTTACTAAAGTCTATAGCGTCATCTAGCGTGCAGGGTACACTATTTCAAAAACCGAAATGTGAGTGGCACATCTATCTCTGGTATATAGGTATTATCTCTGGCGCGAAGTGAGCGATGGAGCTGAATGTGAACACTCACTGCCGCTCGCGCTGCTCGTCCTTTGACTTCCGCACGAAAAACCGACATTTGAGCGAGCGTAGGGCAGTGGCAGCGGCAGTGTCAGCGCGAGTAGCCTGTTTACATACTGCCCTGACCGCTGCCCTGCTCACTTCCCTGCCCAACAGGGCTGAATGTAAATGGTGCAATAGACAAGCAGCTTGGCGCGGCAGGCGGCCGGCCAGCTTATGCCACTTGAATATGTTAAGCCTCATTTACATTCAGCCCCTGCAACTGCTTCTCGCGCTGCCGGCAATACTTCGCTAAATACTGCCGTAGTGCCGTAGCAGGATCGAGAGAAGTTTTTAGAAACAAAATGTCAATGTTTATTAATTCCTTAAACCAAATTTTATATTAATACAATTTTGACGAATTTATAAATAATTATGTACGTATGGGGGATAAGTCGCTCGCGTCCGTAGGCTTTGACCACCTCTTCCTTGGCCTACCCTACACGTGTCCCCCGGGTGGTGCTAAATGAGCGACAAGCTCGGCTCCACGCCGTGGTAGCAGCGTAAAATACTCTACCCATATTCGCACCATGAGGAACCATATAAAAGAAATGGCCCCGAGTTCCCGGCGCCCCTTTAATGGGGCAGGGGTGCGAAGAATCTCCGGGAGAAAAACCGGAGACGAGGTTCGCCACCCGTCACGTTCTGTCTCCCGGAGAGGCGAAAAGTGGATTGCAGAGGCCCGTCTGGCTACGTTGAATGTATGTGGGGCAATGAATGATAAAATGGATGAAGTATGCGATATGATGTATGATAGAGGAATAGATGTGTTATGTGTAAATGAGACTAAAAGGAAGGGGAAGGATGTCACTACACATGGCATGTATACCGCATACTGGTCTGGTGTAGACGAGATCGAGCGGGCATGCCAGGGAGTAGGTATCATCCTTTCAGAAAGAATGGGTCAATGTGTGAAAGAGTATGAATGTGTAAGCCCAAGACTGCTATGGATACGAATGAAAGTGGGCTTAAAGAAGTTGTTTGTGTTAGGGGTCTACGCCCCAGACATGTCTAAGCCCACTTATATCCGAGAGCAGTTTTGGGAAATGGTAAGGATGGTGTTAATGAAGTGTAAGGGAAATGAAAATATAATTATGCTAGGAGATTTTAATTGAAGGGTTGGGGTGAGGAGGCTTGGTTATGAAAGGATATTGGGAACGTTTGGTGATGAAAGTATAAATGAGAATGGTGAAAGTCTCCTCACCGTATGTATGGAAAAGAATCTTTTTTGACGAACACTTGCTTTCGCCACAAGAAGATTCACATGTATACTTGGGAAAGAGGTGACGATAGAAGCATGATAGATTTCATAATTGTGGATGAAAGATTGAGGGGCGCAGTGGTAGATACAAGGGTTTACCGGGGTTCTAACGTAGGAACGGATCATTATTTGGTTTTATGCCGAATTAATGGTCTATTCAGGCGTTGGCGCCATCGGTCATCTGTGTCTACCACTGCGTTACAGCGTATTAGAACAGAAAGATTACAAGATGAAGGTGAGAAAAACAAGTTCAAATGTAGACTGAAAGAAAATATAAGTGGTTTGGATGAATTATGTATGAAGGAGTTAGACTTGGAGAATGTATGGCAAAATGTAAAGAAAGGTTTAGTGGATGCAGCTACCGAAATATATGGTGTTAGTAAGAGAAAGAATGAAAGGAAAAATAATACGTTATGGTGGGAAGATGAGAAACGTATGGAAGTTGAAGCAAAGAAGAGAGCATGGCTAGATTAACTAGCAACAAAGGCTGGTAATTCTAGCGGTACGAATGACGATATTGAAAGAAAAAAGGCAGTCTTTAGACATCTTAATAAGAGAGTAAAAGAAGTAGTTGAAAGAAAAAAACAAGAAAGAACGGATAATAATGATAGAAGAATATCGGATAATTTCCAGGCAAATATTAAAATGTTCTGGAAACTTGTAAGAACTGCCAGGGGACATTCAAAACAGCCTATGATGAATGCTATAAGAGACGAGAATGGCTATATTCTGAATGATGAAGTTTTGAGTTTAAAGAGATGGAAGGAATATTTTGAAAGCGTGTTTATGAGTGAGGAGACAACGAGTGTACTAAGTGAAGTAGAAACTCCGAAAGAAGAGGAAAGAGGTAGCGAGATAAGTATAGATGAAATAATGAAAGCAATGAAAGGCATGAAAGCAGGTAGGGCTGCCGGATATGATAGAGTTTCACTCGAAATGCTAAGGGCTGGAGAGGAAGTGATGGCAGGCCTGCTGCACACCTTGTTTAATTTATGCTGGGAACTGAAGCGGGTACCGGTAGACTGGTGCAAAGCCGTGATAGTCCCAGTATATAAAGGAAAAGGGTTGCAGCAGGACTGTAAAAACTACCGTGGCATCAGCCTTCTTAGCATTGTGGGAAAACTGTATGCTAAAGTTTTTTTTTATAGAAGAAGGGGCAAACGAGCATGTGGCTCACCTGATGTTAAGTGACTACCGCCGCCCATGATCAACCGCAACACCAGGAGAATTGCGGATGCGTTGCCGGCCCTTTAGAAAGGAGTAAGCTCTTTTCTTGAAGGTCCCCAGGTCGTATCGGTCCGGAAAAATCGCCGGTGGTAAACTATTCCACAGAGAGGTTGTACGTGGAAAAAAACTCCTTGTTAAACGTACAGTGGTGGACCGCCAAGCATCCAGATGGTGTGGATGGTATCGGGACGTTTGACGTGTAGTGCGTTCACGAAATTTGGCGGCTGGGATTAATCCGAACAATTCCTCAGAGCACTCCCCGTGATAGATGCGATAAAATACACAAAGAGATGCAACATCTCTTCGCAGCGCCAGTGAATCGAGCCGATCGGAAAGCACTCGGTCCTCGACGATTCGAGCCGCTCTGCGCTGGATGCGGTCAAGGGGCAGGACCTGGTACTGGGGAGCTCCAGCCCAGAGATGGGAACAGTATTCCATGTGCGGCCGAACCTGCGCCTTGTAAAGTTGCAGGCGGAGTGCCGGCATGAAATACTGTCCCGCTCTGCTGAGCACGCCAAGCTTTTTAGAGGCCAATTTGGCCTTCCCTTCCAAGTGACCACGAAACTGCACGTCACTCGATATGTCGACGCCGAGGATTCCGATACTGGCTGAGGCAACAAGGGGGGTGCCTTGAAACTGAGGGGATACGACAAAGGGGTTCTTTTTAGCGGTTAACACGCAAACTTGTGTCTTCTGGTGGTTAAACTGGACTAGATTTAGTCACCCCCAATCCGAGACTCTGTCCAGCAGAGACTCGACTTCAGACACAAGTTTGTCCCGGCACTTGCAGACGTTTTCCCGAGAAATATTGGCTCGGCCGGTGTAAAGAGCATCACCAGTGCTGTCATCTGCATAGCAATGAATGTTACGGGTACGCAACATGTCATTGATATGCAGAAGAAACAGCGTTTGCGATAGCACACAGCCCTGTGGAACATCAGCATTAATAGGCTTGCAATCGGAGCTTGCACCGTCTACAACGACCTTGATGCTCCGATCTGCAAGAAAGCTGGTGATCCAATCGCACAATTTCTCGGGAAGCCCATAGGAAGGGAGCTTCGAAAGAAGCGCTTTGTGCCAAACCCGATCGAAGGCCTTCGCAATGTCCAAACTAACGGCCAATGCCTCCCCCTTGAACTCTACTGCCTCCGCCCATCTGTGAGTTAGGTAGACCAGAAGATCACCAGCTGACCGACCACGGCGAAAACCGTATTGGCGGTCACTAATCAGCTGGTGATCTTCAAGGTACCTCATGAGCTGGCAGTTTACAATGGACTCCATTGTTTTGGAGAACAGGCCGGTAGTTGGACGGGTCAGAGCGGTCGCCTTTTTTAGGGATCGGGTGGACGTAAGCCGTCTTCCATGATTTTGGGACTACGCCTAGGGAGTAGGAGTACCGGAAAAGACGCGTTAAAACCGGTGCCAACTCTGGAGCACACGTCCTCAGCACAATTGGGGGGATTCCGTCAGACCCAATCGACTTGTGGATGTCCAGGAAGAGGAGTGCTTTGCGAACCGAGCGCTGTGTGAAGTGCACTTCCGGCATGGAGCACTCACACCGCGGGATGGTTGGCGGAGTATAAAAGTACTGATTGAAAGGGTCATGAAAGAAACTGAATGGAAAAATTTGGGATGTGCAAGCGGGATTTAGAAAGGGAATGGGATATACAGATCAAGTCTTTTCCATGCGCATGATCGCGGAGAAGTTTTTGGCCAAAAACCAAAAGGTTTTTTGTGCGTTCATGGACTTGGAAAAGGCCTATGACAGAGTTGATTGGGATGTGCTATGGCAAACACTGAAATCATTTGGGTTGAGCGCAGGCTTGATACAGGCATTGGAGTCTCTTTATAGGGACTCTAGTGCTTGTGTTAGGAATTAGGATCAACGGGGTCTACTCGGACTGGTTTGACATCCATAAAGGTGTCAGACCCATCCAGAAGGTAGCCCGTCCAGAACATCGACGTAACATAGACGAGATGTCTTGACGTATCGCCTCCAAATTCCTTCCTACCATTCCTATGCTGACAAAATGGTAGGAATCCATTTTGTCAGCGAGATTAAAGACCTACATCTGGCAGACAATGAAACTATGGTTAGTTTTGGTGTGCAGTCATTGTTTACATGCTTACCTGTTGAAGACTGCATCTCAATTGTAACTAGAAGGCTGGAAGAAAAAAACATGCCCGTAGAATATGCAGTATTACTCAGACACTGCCTTACATCTGGCTACCTATTGTGGAAGGAGGAGTTCTACAAGGAAGTAGATGGTGTGGCGATGGGCTCATCTGTATCTCCCATTGTCGCCGACATATTCATGGAAGACTTTGAGGAGAAAGCCCTGCTTAGTTCTCCCATAAATCCCAGGTTCTACAAGCGGTACGTAGACGACACTTTCACAATTCTACCTTTAGATAAAGTAACTGCATTTTTAGACCATCTTAACTCTATAAATTCTAAAATTCAGTTCACAATGGAGTTAGAGGCAAACAATTCCTTAGCTTTTCTAGATGTGTTAGTAATTCGGAATCCTGATAACACCTTGAGCCATACTGTGTATAGAAAAAAGACCCATACAGATAGATATTTAAACGGTGATTCTCACCACCATCCTTCACAGTTAGCTACCGTGGGTAAATCTTTGTTTCAGAGAGCACGAGGGATCTGTGACAGTAAACACCTGGCTGCAGAGCTCCACCATGTCAAGCAAGTTTTGCATGACAACAAGCTTCGAGTCCCGCGCCTACGTCACAGTGAACGAGTGAAGCCGGCCACAGTCGAGCGTGTACCTGCTGTACTGCCATATGTTAGAGGAGTCACTGACAAGATTGGCTACATCTTGAAGCGCGCTTCCATCAAAACATACTTCAAGCCGCTGAAGAAGATTGGTCAGTTTTTACCATCGATCAAGTGTAATGTCCCTCTGCAAGATGCAGGAGTGTACAAGCTTGATTGTGAATGTGGTCTCTCCTACATAGGACAAACTAAAAGATCAATAAAAACCCGCGTTAAAGAACATATAGCTGATGTGAAGAATCGACGCTCCGGGAAGTCTGCAGTCTGTGAACACGTACAGGATCGCCCCCGTCACTACATCAGATTTCATAGACTGCAGATCCTCGCTAAAGAACACCGATTCCTTCCAAGGATGATTCGCGAGGCTATTGAAATCAAAAAACATCCTAATTTCAATAGAGAAGATGGCTGGGTGCTACCATCTGCTTGGGATCCTATAATAAATAAAATTAAATCCCAACCCAAGCATACAACTGCAAGACTTCAAGATACCATAAGTTCATACTGCATAGATCGGAACAAAAGTTAAATTTTAATCTATGGTAACCGCGGTTAACTATGACATATGGACGTTGAACATCTCAGTCCTGCCCGTGACCATGAGTGCTGTAAAGCGTTTGAAACGTCGGGTATTTAAAAAGTTAAATATACGCGATAAATTCCGTAAAAACTAGTATTATTTCAATGGTGTTGAGCTGATTAAATATATATTTAATGCATGGGAGAATTCACAGGATGCTTTGGGTGTGTTCTGTGACCTATCCAAAGCCTTCGATTGTGTTCACCATTAAACATTAATCAGGAAACTTCAACACTACGGTATAAGAAGCGACGCTCTTAAATTAATTATTTCATATTTAAGTGACAGAACGCAAAAAAGTTGTCATTAATAGTATGAGTTCTTCCGGGTCGATTGTACAAATGGGCGTGCCTCAGGGCTCAATTCTCGGCTCCTTTCTGTTTCTTGTATATATTAATGACTTACCTTACATAGTAGGGGATAACCATGATATAGTATTATTTGCTGATGATACTTCATTAATTTTCAAATTAAAACAACAGTTATTAAATTACGACGAAGTAAATAATGCTATAGCTAAGTTAATCAATTGGTTTAATGTTAATAATTTGCATTTGAATGGAACTAAAGCTAAATGTATGAAATTCGTAATTCCTAATGTTAAACATGTCAATACTAATGTAATTTTAAATAGGGAGGAACTGAGTCTTTTTGATACCACCATTTTTCTTGGAATCATACTGGACGCAAAGCTTCAATGGCTCCCCCATATATCAAAACTAGCTAGCAGACTTAGTTCTGCAGCATATGCTGTAAAAAAGATTAGAACTCTTACCAGTGTTGAAACAGCTAGAATAGTTTACTTTAGTTATTTCCATAGCATTATGTCGTATGGTATTTTGCTATGGGGACACGCGACTGACACTGAAATTATATTTATTTTACAGAAGAGGGCCATTAGAGCAATATATAATTTAAAACCAAAAGAGTCACTGAGACAAAAATTTAAGGAAATTAATATTTTAACTCTGGCCTTTCAATACATTTATGAAAATGTAATGTACGTACACAAAAATAAAAGTAGTTTTGCGAAAATAAGTGATTTTCATTCTGTAAATACAAGGAACAGACACAAGCTAGTAGTACCAGTTACTCGACTCCACCGAGTCAGTAATTCATTGTTGGGGCGATGTATACGCTTTTACAACAAAATCCCAGAAAATATATAAAATTTGTCATACACAAAGTTCAAAATTGTTATTTAACTAAGTTTGTATAAAAAGGGTTATTATAATATTAAGGAATTTATGGATGATAATAACCCCTGGGAAGGGTGATCGCTACCAAGCTATTTCTAATTTGTCTTGTGTTGCTAATTGTAGACATGATTGTAAGTTATTATTGGAAAAAAATAGTCCCGCTGGGTTTCTTGCTGGTTCTTCCCAGGACAGAGGTTTTTTTTTGCGAACCAGTGGTAAATAAAAAAGTGACTTTCAATAAGTATTTGTTATAATCTACATTGAATAAAAAAAGTTTCTGTTTCTGTCCGTTATTCCCAATCGGATTTTAGTAGGTATATCATTAATGAGGGTTGGTATTAAATTGATAATCTTTAAAATTTATAGTGGGCCCCATTCTCCATAGAAAAATTGATTGTCTCCTTTATGTGGACAATATTTAGTTGTTGTATATTATGTGGTAGATATTTACCAAACTCGTTTATGTTAGCACAGTCAAACAATTCTTGTATTTCCTGTGAAGGAACTGTTGCGTGGTCCTTCACTGCTGGCCGTATGAGGACGCTCAAGGTCGCTCAGCGAGCTATGGAGAGGGCTATGCTCTGAGTTTCTCTGCGTGATAGACTCAGAAATGAGGATATCCGTAGTAAAACCAGAGTGACCGACATAGACCAACGGATTAGTAAGCTGAAGTGGCAATGGGCCGGCCATATAGCTCGAAGAACCGATAACCGATGGGGAAAAAAGGTTCTCGAGTGGCAGCCTCGTACCCGTAGGCGTAGTGTAGGGCGACCCCCCACTAGATGGAGTGACGACCTGGTAAGACATGCAGGAAGTCGATGGATGCAAGTGGCTCAGGACCGTGCTTTGTGGCATTACTTGGGGGAGGCCTATGTTCAGCAGTGGACTTGTGAAGGGCTGTAATGATGATGATGATGAACTGTTGCGTTGTGTAAAACTGCTATAGATATTTTTGAATATACAACTAATCAATATCACATGAGCTTCTTATGATAACTGGCTTATCATTATCAAATTTGCGAGCCAAAACTTGCCACCCTGGAACCAAATATATTTGTAAGTTTCCTTCAAAGTTTGTTTAGCTCGCTACAGAAGTGTTTTATTTGCTTTGGTTAGTGCACGCCGAAGTAACACTCTTCTCTTGGCTACTTCAGGATTAGGGGCATTTGGAGTTATATCTTCCATAGCAATTGTTTTGGTTCGTGCAGCGCGGATCCACTGGTCGACCTGTTCCTCTTGTTGCAATACTACCTGGATCACACCTTCTTTACATTCCTTGCCTTTCAGTCTCTTCACCATTGGCACTTGACGTTTCTCTATGTTTAGCTTTGAGTCAAGCTAAGTTTACTTGAAGGTTTTCCAAGTTCTCGTCCTTATCTTCGGGAATTCCTGTTATTTCCAGTACATTATCTAACTGTTTTTGTTACATATTTCTGATTTCTTGTCCAATTACTAATTCCAGGTGGGTATTTTGATTTGTCAAGTACATGTTTTTCTTCTCCAAGTCTTTAACGTTCTCAGTCAGGATTTCCAGTGTATCATTTATAGTATCCATTTTTATACACCATGAGCTTAAGGATTCGTTCACAGAAGCCAATTCCTTCTTCACTGCTTTCTTTACCTCAAGTGAGATATCACGAAGTAATTTACTCATCGCTGTCGAACCGCTTTCGCCCAGCTGATTCCCATCAGTGTCATCGTCATCGTCCTCCGGAATTATGAAAGACTTACGATTAGGTGATTCCTTACGACAGTCTTCACATGTCCACTCCAGGTTTTGAGCATTGCGCAGAGCTGATAGCTGCTTCGTAGATAGGCCTGTGCATAATTGATTGGCGTGTACTATTTTTCCACATTTGTTGCACTCAAGCCTAGGTGACTTTTTTGTTATGGACTTATCACAATTGTCGCATTTAGACATTCTTACTTATTTAATATTGAGGGTAAATTTATCCGTACACAGACTACTGTGCGAGAGCTCGCGACTGCCTCAACGTTACTCAGCGTTACACGTTACACAATGTCAGTTAATTAGGCAATTAGTTTTAAATAATGGTGTATCAGTATCTACTGCCATCTATCAGTAGATAGCAGTAGAGGCAGTAGATAGCATATATATACAGTATCTATGCTATCTACTGCCTCGTTGGTCTAGTGATTGTAGTAGTGCGACTGCTGATCATGAGTTCCTGGGTTCGAATCTCGGGTCGGGCCAAAAATTATTTATTGAGTTTTTCCGTCAAGAAATTCTCAGTAGTTGCCCGAAGTCAGGAAGTTGGCGGTGTCTCACCCCCGTGCCTCGGAAAGCACGTAAAGCCGTTGGTCCTGCGCCTGATCTCTCTCCGGTCGTGTCGGTTTACCGTCCCATCGGATTATGAGAGTGAGGGAATAGAGTGCACCTGTGCTTGCGCATACACTTGGGCACTATAATCCTGTCCTGCGCCGATGGCTATCCTCCGTTGAGGCAGGCCGCCGTGGCCGGAATTCGGTCTGGAGGACTTTATTATCAGTATCTTACAGTTACACAAAACGATGCCTAAGTGGTTTGATCTTTAATTTTCTGCACTAAATCTTTCTAAATCATTTTTTAGTTTATCAACTTTCAGTTATATCCATAGTTTGGTTTATTTATTTTTAATCTAATAAAATAAAATTTAACTAATAATACATTTACTCTTACATAATTTTATACGTGGTAGAGCCACGTTGCAGCTATATTATGATTGTAGCACGAAAGGATCGGCTCCACCGGGGAAGGACTACGCTCTCATAGAATACCAGCGTAATATAGCAGCTTGATGCTAATGTGTTTCGTGAATGTAGAGAACCGGAGCTGGAACCCGTTTTACTGGAATTGAGGCATTCCATCTTCGTCCTCAGGAGTGACAACGCATCTTCATTTTGATTTTTAATCGAGGTTAAATGTAGATGGCTATGGGCCACAGGATCCACTTACCATCAGATGGTGGTGGTGGTTTAACAGTGTTAGAGCTAAGCGCCAGCTTTTGCTGTTACACTTATAGACCGCCTGGAACCGGGGTGGTACCACGACCTCACAGAAGACCAGCGTAAAGTAGAAGCTCTGCTTCTGCATTTCGTCTGGTGAGTGTAGATGGTCGAAAGCCCTATTCCCCTCTCCCTCCCCTCTTAACACGGAGTTCAAAACAACACCATCCCATCAGGGGGTACCAGCACCCCTGGTGACGGAGAATCCCTCGCTGAGCATCGACGCTCAAGCTACTCTACTCTTCCTGAGCGTGGGTGCTCAGGCTTCCCCGCATTTTCTGGGGTGGGGGTGAAATTCTGCTCGAGACTAAACCTGCTTGAGACAAACGGAGCAACAAGACAAAGGCTGCCACGCTATCCTTGAATTTCGCAACATCAGGGGACTTCATTCAAACCTTAACGCCATCTGCTACCATCTGAAAACGGCGACGCCAGCCTTGCTCTTTCTAATCGAGACACAGGTGTCCTCTCTGGCTGATACTTCATATCTCTTCTACCCGCGGTACAAATTAGAACACTCCTTTATGCCCCGGGCTGGAGTTTGCATGTATGTTCGAGAGAACATCTGTTTTCGACACTTCGGCAGCCCGGAAGGTACGGACCCGCCCATCCTACGACAGCGCGTAGACAGCGACGACCATCCCCGCGTCTACGGTTGCCTCTACAGGTCCCATATCGGCACACCGATACAGACTGACTCATCGACCACGTCCAAATGGCTGCAGACTCCGTGATACAACAGGTCCCATCCGCAGACGCGGAGATTGTGATGCTTGGTGATTTTAACGCCCACCACGCTGAATAGCTTGGTTCCCGTTTAACCGATCATGCGGGTAGATCTGTTTTTGACTTTGTTTTGGCATAGGATGTGTCAGACCCTATGCCAAAGAACTGGCTACTTCGCCTACGGTGATCCTAAACGTGGAAGATCATGTGTTGGACGTTCTGCTGACCTCTCATCCGGACGAATATCAGGTTTCTGTCGATGCCCCTTTTGGCTTCTCGGACCATTGTGTGATCCGGAGTACGGTGCCACTCACGCACCCATCGCGGTTGCGTTCTGCAGGTTGCCGCTGTGTTTGGCAATCAGCCGATTGAGACGGGGGACTATACCTATTACCTATACTATACTATACCTATTATATAGGACTATTCTTGAGGGCGGGTTCCCCTCTCGCCGGATGATCCCAGCGCTGTTGCTAATTCTGTCGCTAATGGAACACAACAGGAAATGGAGCTTTTTATTCCATCATCTGTGGTATCTACCGAAGGCAGAACCCAGCCATGGTTTGGTCACTCCTGCAAAATTGCTTTACGCCATAAACAGGAGTGCTACCAGGCCTGGGCTGACGCATCAACGTCTCAGGATGTCAATACAGCTCTTAAAAAAAGCGTAGTTCCGTCTCCAAGTGTGAATGTCAATAAAAGTGTCATTGCCAAGGCAAAGTCAGAGCACATCGGCAGAATTGGCGAGAAACTAGTTCGATTTCCTTCGGGAACATGCATTCTGGTCTCTCGCAAAGGCTGTCCAAGGGAACTTCTGTCAGCCATCTCTTCCATCTCTGCACAGGGAGGATGACTTACTGGCCCATGCCGCAACAGACAAAGTTGATCTGCTGGGCTCTCTCTTATTGCGTCCAACTCGACTCTTGATGACGGAGGGAACACACCGCCGACCGTCTCGTGGTGTGAGTGCTCCATGCAGGATGTGCTGTCTACCCGACGCTCGCTGCGCAGATCACTCCTCTCCCTGGATGTCAACAAGTCGAGTGGGCTTGTTGGCGTCCCTCCTATTGTGCTGAAGACGTGTTTAGGAGTTAGCACAGTCTTTTCCGGTACTCCTACTCCCTAGGCGTAGTCCCGAAATCATGGACAACTTTCGTGCACCCGATTCCTATAAAAGTAACCCCTCTAATCCGTCCAACTATAGGCCTATCGCTATCATCTCCTTGTTTTCGAAAATAATGGAGTCCATTATTAACAGCCAGCTCATACGGTATCTTGAGGTTCACCATCTGATTAGTGACCACCAGTACGGTTCCCGTTGGGGTCGCTCGGCTGGTGATCTTCTGGGTTACCTAACTAAACGGGCGGAAGCAGTAGAGTCCAAGGGGGAGGCGTTGGCTGTTAGTTTGTACATAGCGAAGCCTTTCGATCGGGTTTGGCACAAAGCGCTTCTTACGAGGCTTCTTTCATATGGGCTTCTCGAGAAATTGTGCAATTAGATCACCAGTTTTTTGGAAATCGGAGCATCAAGGTCGTTGTAGACAGTGCATGCTGCGATTACAAGTCCATTAACACTGGTGTTCCATAAGGCTGCGTGCTATCACCAACGCTGTTTCTTCTGCATATCGATGATATGTTGCAACCCAGTAACATTCATTGCTATGTGGACGACAGCTCTGTTGATGCTTTATACATTGGCCGTGCCAAAGTTTCTCGGGAAATCGTCGCCGAATACCGGGACAAACTTGCGTCTGAGGTCGAGACTCTGTTGAACAAAGTCTCGACTTCAGACACTAATTCTAGTCCAGTTTAATCCCCAGAAGACACAAGTTTGCGCGTTTACCGCTAAAAAGAACCCCTTCGCCGTATCTCCCCAGTTTCAAGACACTCACCTTGTTGCCTCAGCCAGTATCGGAATTCTTGTCGTCGACATATGGAGTGACGTGCAGTTTCGTAGTCACTTGGAAGAGAAGGCCAAATTGCAAATTGAAATTGCATGCATAACAATCACAGTATTTCAAGTCGGCACATCGCCTGCATCTTTACAATGCGCAGATTCGGCCGCACGTGGAATACTGATTCCATCTCTGGGCTGGGGCTCCCCAGTGCCAGCTCGTTCCATTCGATCCTATCCAGGGTAGAGCTGTTGGAATCGTTGGTTACGGAGCTCTTTCCGATCGGCTTGATTCACTGACACTGCGAAGAGATGTTGCATCTCTTTGCGTATTTTATCGCATTTACCACGGGAAGTTCGGACTAAATCCAGGAGCACAATTTCACCATAGCACATCGCGACAAAACTCGCGATACCATCCATACCATCTGGATGACTGGCGGTGCACCACTGTGCGATTTAAAAAGTTTTCTTTCTCGCACTATTTCCTTGTGAAATCGACTACCACCAAATTTTCCGGACCGATACGCCTTAGGGACCTTCAAGAGCCTACTCCTTTTTAAAAGGTTGACGCATCTGCATTTTTTGCAGTTGTCTTTGGGTATCGGTAGTCACTTACCATCAGGTCAGCCGTATGCTCATTTGCCCCCTCTCCTACAAAAAGGGAGGACTGTGTGCTCGTTTGTCACCCGAATTCTATAAAATAAAATAAAAACATTTACCTAAGAAATTATCTTCCCAGCTATGAATTCTGACAAATATTCCACCTCATTGCAAAGTGGCGTTGCTTTGGTGGCAGAAAAGTCATGAATGCCTTCATTGTCTAGTATTATCCAGAATTCCAGCAATAATAGTGGCTAGTGAAATCGTCCTTACAAAACGTAAAAAATTGACATATATTGTTCTTGAATAACAGGTCCAATTTTGGAGGTGCAAACAGGGGAAAAAAGAGATGGTGTCAACAATTTCCATTAGTGTAATTAGTCCAAGCTACAGTTGTCATTTATCTCTTTCTCTCGCACTCTCCCTTTCTCTCTCTCTCTCTCTCTCTCTCTGTTGTCTAAGTTTGCGGACACAGCGCGACAGCCGTAGGGGTTACACAATAAAAATTCATATCTGCTATTCAAAGTTACTTTATTTGCAGTGTTGCTCACACCGAAGGCCGCGGCGAAACCGCACGGCTCAAACACGCGATTCAAACATTATTACAATGTGTAAAAGCTTTATTGCATATTCGTTGATGATTACTATGAAACTACGACCAACACTGATCGAAGATAATCTATCGAAAATTTCGCACAGATGTTTACAATTACCATTTAACTTTTTTTTGCTGGCATCACTCGGAAAAATTATAACCTATCTAATTAAAATATTGCACATTAAATTCGTGTTTTACGACATCCAAAAGGTAAGCTTTATTAAAGGCTCATCGAATTATTAAAAATAAAAATATTCTACATAAAAAGTTACAACGTTGTGGACAATGTTCGCCTTATTTTAAACTTAAATCTTCTGTTTTTTCAGGCTTAAAATGGTATCTTATAATTAAATTCATACTCAGATTTTGTTTTACCGATGACGTGCGTGAAAATGCATATGAACCTAATATACGGTACAATACAAAATTGTTTTGGTCCTATAATGCTAAGCAGTGCTTCATTCTTAGGGTCGAGCTGAAAAATAGACTAAATTGTAAATATTTGAATTTTCTAAAGTTCATTTGAAATGTTTGTACGTACACAATTTAATCAAAAATGTTTCCATTGTTTTACGACTACAAACGTTGAAACAATAATTCATATCAATACAACGTATGATTGTGAACGTAAAGTGATATTAGAATCAATTTAATGTCAGACTATTTCAGATCGACCTCCAGATGACAATATCTATATTAACAAACTTTTATACTTCTTGATTTGATAATTTGAATGTGTAAATGTTTTTGAGTACCCTGGCTCCTTAATATACCAAGGATAAGCTCTCTAAACTCCCATTGATCTAGAGACTCAATATTCCATCCGTTGAGGGTGAACTAGAGCGGCGTAGTTAGGTTTCATTGAAACTATCATTTATTAGTAGGTCTGATATAAACATATATGTTCTCTTTTCAAAACAAGTCGATCGTGATATAAAAATCATAATCATGTAATTTATTTCGGAATTAATTCCACGTGTGTTTTATGACGTCGTTTAAAACTAATTTCAGTTTTGAGTAAAAACACGACATATTTATTTAAAATTCTATGGTGTTGCCATAACGCTTTCGAATCAAAATTCCTACCGCTACTACAAATGCTTGTTAACACCAAGCCTTCAATTAGTGGTCTCACAAACATCTACATCACGTGCCTGAATTATTTGTGATAATAGTTTTCAATCTAATATAAAAACGGTACTCTAATTTAAATATATAATTTTGGTGTTTGAACGCATTCGCGAAGAGGTAGCTTTCATTCATAGATATACACAAATTATCTCGTAGTGTTAAACTCTATTGTCTAATAAGGTCCTATACTTATATAGTTGTGTAATACGAGGAGAATAAATTTTACAATAGAAACAATGAAATAAGAAATCAATGAAAAGTCGAATAGATACAAATGATTTGTTACACATAAAATTTAAATAACTTGCTTTTTAAATAAATGAGAAAGATGAAAAGAAAATGCAGCGTGTCCACTGGAATTTACTACTTAAGAATATTCATATTAAACTAGTTGCATTTAGGTTATCTAGCATATTTTTTACGTAATAATGTCACTCTGAGTCAAGTGACACCAATGAAGGCATCCGCGCCTTTTTCTACCATCGGGGCTGCACCACTTAAGGAGTGAGGTGAAATATTTAGATTTAATTTCGGAGGAGGTTAACTTGTTCATTATTTGTTGTAAATGTAAGGGGTTAATGTTTAACGCAATTTCTCAATTATAATGTTATTGTGACGCTGGTGATCGTAAAATTATTAGCCCTCATCTGTTCGATTAACTGACTTATAGTATGAAATAGAAGCCGCACACAGAAATCGTAATAATAAGACAACGGAAGTCGCTCAGACGCGTGACCTTGTCGCCGCTATGATATGTTGACGAAAATCATTCACCATTTTGTGATTTAGTTGCGCGGGGAACGTCGTACGTGAATTTATGTTATTATAATTGTGAACTACAGCATAATCAGTGGCAAAAACTCATCAAGGACGTGTAATTCAACTAATAAAAGCATAACATTTAATCGGTAAGTTGATTATTTACCATTGTTTTAACTTATTACCATCTAGATGAATACAAACAACAATTTCCTTGTGCATTGCGTATGTTTATAATACGGCTGCAGGTATCGGTCGCTTAATGCGTATGTGTTAAGATGTGGCGACATCGGTTTTGGAAGTAATCGATTGCTAATACATTTCTATTGTCTTATTAATACTATTTCTGAAGTTGCACTGGTCGACTGTAACGACTTCAGTTTTTGTTATTAATTCAGTGTCGCTCTCTATCTAATTTGTGTATCGCAAACTATTTATGAAAATCGATTCTTAAGGAGTAAACTCTGTAAGGAAAAAAACAATTTTAAAAATAGAATTATATCCAAGGGCTCAAAACCCTAATACATTTCAGACATTACTCGTTTTCTACAAATATTAACAACGCTAGTAGAAAACTACAAAAATGAATTGGAACAACATAATAGACCAGACATGTCAAACATGCGGCCCTCTACGCATTTGCCTGCGGTCCGATCCAATTTTTAGAGATCAGCCTCTTGATGCGGCCTTGATGTTTGGAAACACCTACAAGTGTGAGCCATTACTTTAACTAATGAAGAAAGAAAATTTCCCGCGAAATCGCGAAATCCGACGAACACTTGGATGAAGTTCTAAAACTAATTTCTGCTGATGGAATTACGCCTAAGTAGGGAATTTCAGTTAAGAACAGATATCAAATTTCTAGAAAGAGATTGGTATATATTATATTTCTATTATTTTACTGTTAATTAATAAATATATTTCGGACCTTTCCCATTCTATCTTTGCAATGAGTTTTTTTTTCATGGTTGGGTTTTACGACCCCCCGAATCTATTGTATTTTTGAATTTGGCCCATTAGTGACATAAGTTTGACATGCATGATCTAAACGTTAAGTCTGTCATATGATTTAGATACGTTGATTCCACTTATTTTTATAGTATATTAGCGTTAACGCTCGTACAAAATCAACTCGGCTAACCACGCTTTTCACTGGCGACAACAACACGCACGTTACAACATTAAAAACTCTTCTTATCGAACGCGAGCGGCACGAGCGCGGTATACTCTACATCACTACCTAAATCTTTAATCCAGGTTAACATAATTTCATATTTCGTATAGAAAATTATTGCAAGGAGTGAAGACGCGACACTAGCGCAGCGAGCTTCTTACACGCTATGTGTTCTACTTACAAGTTCACGAGTTTTCTTAGACATTCATTCCAAAACCAAAGTTAATCTGGAAATAAAGTTGGAGTGCTCATAAAGACATATTATGTAAATATGTTGTGTATACTAAAATTACACTATTGTGTATCTTGAAATTACTGTTATTATTGGTAATTTATATGGTTGGACACTAAAGCAAGTTATAATTTAGTAGGCAGGATGAAATGGTGCCTATTGTACGTTTTAGCGGACACCCTGAAACAATTACAATAGAAAATGAGGCAATTTTGTGTAATTTATTAACTTGACGTTTGCAAACTCATGGTGGACGTAGTAAGTAAATCACAAAGCTCTAGACACACAGCATACATGTACAATACTAAAGTCATGCAAAAATACCTTTTATATAATTACTATTCTTGTATAGTTATAAATATTCCGAGCTATATACACGGCTCTATCTACGCAAACACTGGACTGTGGTGTATTGGGATTTAAAAAGCGATGTAAAACGCTGCATACAAAAAATCGTACAAACCATGGGAAAATTTACTGCCATATATCAATTTGGCAACGTTACGCAAACGACTTTAAACTACCATGTATCTGGATCATAAAGCAGTGAAGTGTACCACAGCCGTCAAAACCAATTACAATAACAGTAGGATTCGATGTATGGAGCTGGCAACACTAAAACTTTTAGAATGGGGCGGAAATACACTCGCAAAATTACAAAACTTACACTTTTTTACTTTGTATTTTTATACATTTAAAATATACTCGAATTATACAAAAGCATGAACAGAATGCAACATATCTAATAGATTACATTTAAATATACTATAAAAGCTTAGTATCAATATTAAGTTTTAAAGAACTTCAAAATTGACAGTTACGTATGCAAGGAGGCGCGTTGATTGCTTTTAAATCAAATTTGATTGCTTGTTCAAATGTGCATTTGAAAAAATTTTAAACAAATGATTATTACCCTGTGCCTAAATGTCTACCAAAATAGTAATATTCTTTTGTAGACCAGTTAGGCAGTGCTCACAAGTGTATACATACATATAATTTTAACAATATAACAATAAGGGAAGAATTCATTGATATGTTGCTATGGCACTTTTAAATATTCAGGTTAATTTAAAGTGATATATGTATAAGGTCAATGCCAAATGGTATGGTAAAATCCATGGTAAAATCTATCATTGCTAAGTAATTTACGAAAATCGACGTTACAACAATATTCATGGCTAACGGAAACTAGGAATATTAAACTCTTCAAGCAATCAACATATAATTTAAAGAACAAAACAAAATTTTGGCACTCATTTGATTGGCTTGCGGCTAACAAGCCATTCAAACTAAATTTAAGTGTCATGAAATTAGAACACCGTATGCATCACATAAAAATGTGAAGATTAACGGTAACAATTTTCTACTTTAAAATTAGAAAAGAAAAAAAAACAAGCGAAAAAAAATGTAATGTTGCCATTGTACTAAAATCGCAAAAGGGAAATAAATTGAAACAAATAATATAGCAGTGCATTTAATAAAATAAAAAGAACGACTGAGCATAATGAGGCGGATGTTGCGCGACCGAGGAAGGTCGATGCTTCAATTCTACTGTTGAGCTACTATTATTATTGTACAAAAAATTGACCTGTATGTGCATTGCACACACACATGATCCGGGAAGTCCTTAACTTAGTTATCGAACGACCCTCGTCGGACGTACGCGAACATATATATTCATTAACCGCATATTGTAACTGTAATAATTGCTTTGGTAAAATGGCTGGCGTTTAAGGCGGACCGCAGCTGTCAGCTCGACAGATAAAAGTTTTTTTTTTTAATTTAAATCACAGAAAATTAAAAAGCGCGTTCGGACAACCAAGACTGCACACGTTTTACGGTCACTTCAATATTTTTGTAGCTTTTTTTTAGCTACACTAATTTTTAAAGAGTCGGGAAAAGTAAAGATCTCTATTTATAATTATTTAGTATACTTTCTTACAATTTTAGACAAAGTAACATCAGTGACTAAACTTTGTAACGATTCAATCAAATAAACAAGGACGAAAGATGAAAATAAACTAGGAAATCGTTAAATCGTGGTTTTGCAAAACTTTTGAAATAACCCATAAATTATTAAATTACATATCAATGCCATAGATGTTTCACATTGATAACTGTTTTTTATCATGTTACATAACATCATATTTTTAAAAGAATATAACATCCATGCTATGATATCCAAAGCACATTGATATTAAGCGGCGATTTTATCGGTCACACTATCTGCCAAATTGTCGAAACTCGTAATTAGTTCAGACTCTTAACGCAATGCAATCTCCGAGGTCCCGTGCTAAACATGTAAGCAATATTCGTATCATTATGTTAACAAAACAAATTCCCTACCCCCAGTTACATCACGCTGTATATAGTTACATCACGCTGTATATAGTTACAACACGCTGTATATAGTTAAAAGAATTAAATTGAACAATCTACGGCGAACTAACAAGTAGTCAGTGACACAAAAAATAAACAATGATTTTTTTTTTGTAATTCAATCTTTACCACGGCTATACTGAATATTCTTCTTTAACTTGCTCACACTCAAATCAATTAAGAAGTAAGAAGTAAGTCAAAAGCTGAAATTACAAAAGTTCACAACTCTGAACAAAAAATAAATGACTCAATATAGACTCAACTTCTTGACACGCACACCTTTCTTACTTTATTTAATAGATTGCTGAATGCACACATATGCACCCGAAACCATGTGGTTGGTTGCAAATTATATAAGATGCATGTGTGTGTAAGTGAGTGTTCTTACAATAGTAGTTTTGGTGTGATTTTTTAATTTTTGTTGGTTTCAATACTTTAATATATACCACAGCAAAGTCACCAAAAAGCTAAGGATTTAGAAAGTGTTTCGGTGCTAAATTTTAAACAAGTCGAAACACTTAACAATAAAAATGCACATTTAATACCGTCTAACAACTAAACCGAGCGAAAATAATAGTGATAAAAATAAAAACTTACAAGGGGAAGCCTTGGCCCTGAGAATGAAACATCCACATTCCTCATTATATTAAAGTTTGTTAAGAATTTTCTAGTGAGCGAGGGTAAGTGTAAAATATATCGGCTGTCCCATATCAAAACCAAGTAAGTAACCAAGAAAGTCTACAGGAGAGCAACGAAACATTTTAAACCAGTGATTAAAAAGTTTCATTACACATACAGAGAGGATATAGGATACTGAAATTTCCGGTTATCTTTAAGGGCTTATTTGTGGTGCTTTTATCACTCTTTACAAAATTACTTTAAGTAGAATTTTGAATAATACTTTTGTAATGTCACATACTGGGTTTTAATACGGGACAGGAGACATAACTTGTCTCTTTTTAGTAATAGCTTAACAGCATCTGGCTACATACTAAAATGCTGTGCTTCAATAAGACGAGGCTTGCAGAATCCTCCATCCTAGAGCCATTTTTACAACATAAAACTTGCCAACAAACGACAGGACGACGTTTTATTACTCAACTTATAACTACAGCTATTTTAGTAGAAGCATAACTACACTTAACCAACCATGTCTTTTGTTAATTACAACTTATTTAAAAGGGATATTTGGACCCTTTCGAACTACGAAAGTATGGTAATAAAACATCATTCTGTATGTTTATATAGTAGACAAAAATTTGAACATGGCACTAAGCAACGGGTTAGTGGATAGTTTGCGCTTTGTCATTTTCTTTTGTATGTAACTATGTTTATTTTTTTATAAAAGTGTGACAAACAGACACACAGTCCACCTGACCTGATCTGGTATGAGAATGCTGTGGACCATAGACATCTACATCTATCCTCAATTAAGTATCAAAATGCAGATGGGTTTTTCATCCTTGAGGACTATTACGGAATGCCCCTTTTTCGGTGAAAATGGTCTCCGGTTTTCTACACTCACCATACGATGCACAGTAGTGTTAAGCTGCTATTTCACGCTGGTATAGTGGTTAAATCGCTAATATACTGTCATTTGTGAAATATCAAATAGTCATACGACTGTTAAAGTAAATTATATAAATAAAAAGAGGAAAATACAGTTGACTCCGTGTGCAGGTGTCACACTCTTAGCTATATCTACCACGAAGCTACAAGTGCATCTTTTGCTGTGTACCACTCTGAAGGGTACAGAAATCCAGTAGTGTTACACGCTGTGAGGCATTCCATCTTAGTCCTCAAAGGTGACAATCTGTAGTCCTTGTACGAACTTTATGTTGGTTGATAGCCACTTATCAGTGGATCATGTTTTTCACTTTTATTCCAAAAAAAGAAACAGTGACCTCCTTTTTGAAAGTCAATTAGAGAACGTAAAATTGTGTAGTTTGTTTATAATTGACTGAAGAGATTTCGTATATTTGAAACTTAAAAAAAATTGAAACCCATGAAATACAATCGTAATAGATTCCACACGGTCAGTCACCGGGTACTGCTAGTATTTGGAAATATTTTTTTTTAAAAAGAGCTACTAATCCATTATTTTGGCCAGTTGGTGGTTAAGATCATTTTTGCACAGCACTGTCTAAACGTAAAAATTGAGTCAATCACAGCTGCAACCACATTTATATATACAATCTAATATGTTGCACCTACGAGTAGGTGGCTCAGGACACTGCCTTGAGTCATTCTTTGCAGGAGGCCTATGTTCATACTTGTGTTGGACGGTGACGATGATGATGATATTTGGATTATAATATAAAATAATTGATTTTTCACCAATTAAAAATAATGAGACTGTCATTACTTAAACACTTAATTATTTTTATGCACTCCATCTCTTTTTATTCTTCATTAAGGATACATGTAGATATGATATTAAAAAAAACAACTAGCACAAGCTCACCCCACTCACCCGCAACAAACTGTAACATAATATATCAATATAACTACATTTACACTATATATATAATTATTACACTGCAAAATTAGATAAGTATAAAAAAACATAACCATAACATTGCATTTTCTGCGTTATTTTTAAAGCGATAAGAAGCAATTTCCATTGACGGTATATACAATTTATGACGTTTTCGAGATATCGTGAAACTGTTAGCCGGTTGTTGTGAACTTTACATCTTTATGGGTTTTAATTCAGGTTTTAATATGTGTGTTTGAAAAGTAAACGATTTTGTGAGAATACGTCGGACAAATATATTGAAGATGAGTCAAATCATGAGTACCCTTAACCGAAGATCATGTATGCGTAGGTATATTGTTGTGATAAGAAGAAGAGAGGTATGTCAGGATTGTGCCAAACCGTAGTCTCTGCCTGCCCCTCATGCTGAGAGGTGTGTTATTTTTAATGTTTTAGCTCAGACAGATCTTTCAATTTTGATTTTCCAATATCTTCTTTCATTTTAATTTAAAATGGGTTATATTGATTCTAAACTACGTATATAGTTTTCATGTTATATAATTGCAAATTCATTTTATAACCTAATTTAGATCAAAATTATTCGAGTTAATAAGTATCTTAATATAATTTGGTTTAATAGTATTTTAAGGTCCATGTCAATCTTTATCGAAAATAATAAAGTAAATTGTAATTTGTGTACCAATTCAACAAAATTAATCAAATTATTTGTCATATGACATTGGCCCCTTGGAAACGGGTACCCATTTTTCAATTTTTTTTTCATTTTTATGTTTAATTAATAAATATATAGGTAAAATTGAAGTGTCTGTCTATAATATCGAATCAACTGCCTTTTATTGAGCTGAGGACGTTATTCGCATGTCATTAAAACATGAATTTACAATCTCTGCCTTTGTCCGGGGTAATCTTTGCAATGACTCTAACGGTTAATGAAATTTGATGAACAAATAGACAGCAAAAAAGGAGTGATCTAGATTATATTTTGGCCAATAAATCCCGTTTACATTTAGAATAAAAAAACGCAAGAAGTAAATATTTTCATACCTCAAGATTAAGACCATAGAATAATATAATACATACATAAAGGGGGAGTGGGCGGAGCCCGTGTAGCCACTAATATGTCGCTAACATGTCGATTAATACCTATAAATGTAAAAATAGTCAATCGTTTCCAATTTTCGTGTTAAGCGTCGCTCCATGCAAATTATTTAAAAAATGGCAAATTGTACAATAATTACGTGTCGAAAGAATAGCGGGAAATGGAATTTAAATAAAGGAGACATATCCTACAACCAGTAATTCAAAACTATTTATATTTTGTGAATATTAGAAACAAAAATAAAGAAATATTGATGTGCCAAAAACATTAATCAAAAGTCTAAAATGTGTAAATTCGCGAATGGGGTTTGTAGTAGTGATAATACGACGTAATTGCTCGCATGTGTGCTCCTGGCGACACCGATCCTCGTACAAAATAAGGTTGACAGCCATTCTATAGAGTATTATAGTATTCTATGATTAAGACCTACTTAAAAAGAATAGAAGTACCTACCTAGTTTTAAATTTGTATCTTATTCGGTCGCAAATTCTAAAAGTTATGAATATGTGATTTACCAGAACAGATAAAACGGAATTATAATTACTGCTGAAAGTGGAATACTGAGAACGAAGAGTAGTATGGTGAGAAGAGAATCTACCAACAGTTCTTTATTGCGAGTAGTTTGGAGGGGTAAGGGGCTGGACAACAACAATATATGTCTCATTCACAAGTGCTAATTCTTACAAAAGTTTTGGGGAAATAGAATAGAAGATAGTAAACAAGACAGGTGAAAGGAAAGGGTCGTCTATTTAAATTGGTAAATTTTGACATATCGGTGGCGTGCAGTTTCGTGGTGACTTGGAAGAGAAGGCCAAATTGGCCTCTAAAACGGTTGGCGTGCTCAGCAGAGCGGGACATTATTTCAAGTCGGCACACCGCCTGCAACTTTACAAGGCGCAGGTTCGGCCGCACATGGAATACTGTTCCCATCTCTGGGCTGGAGCTCCCCAGTTCCAGCTCCTTCCACTCGACCGCATCCAGCAGCGATTCTGGTGTTGCAGTTGTTCATGGACAGTGGTCACTTAACATCGGGTGAGCCGTATGCTCGTTTGCCACCTCTCCTATAAAAAAAATCTATTTATTAACATGTAAAGAGAAAACTTTGCATCCATATTAAGCACATTGCTGGCACGTAGTGTGTGACATTTGGCATTGTTAAATTTTATATGGAGGAGTGCAGAAATTTAAAATGTATGTAATATAATGTGTTAAAAAAATTAAACAAAAATTGTTTAAGTTCATACTGCCAATGTCTCCAAGTAAGTACAAGCATAATATGTATTTTATTATTGGAAGACCAATGTCAAGCACTTAATAGTCTGTGGTCAAACATTCGCACAGAGTAGTAATTTTCGCCGAAGGATATGAAAGTATTGTCAACGTTAAATCACTGACAGGTGGACCAAATAAGCTGTGAAGTTTGTGTTATATCAAATGTTCATTGTTAAATAGTGTGTGGAGTGTATGTCAAGGCAAAAAAACATTTATTTCATATTATGTATATTATATGTGTGTTTTATGAACTAATGTGCAGTAGAAAGTGAAATACAGGCCACTTTAAAAACAAATCTAAAAATTAAACGAATTGGGTCGAATTTCTACCACTTACATACATTAATGGACAAAGACAAGTTGTAAATAAGATTGTAGCTCTAATCGTCTTTGAGACGGTCCTGTTTTCGCAAACTGGTGTTGATTCCGACGTTCCTAAACGTTCTTATAAACGTCATAGTGACGACGTATTACACAGTAGTCTAATTGTTAAGGGTTTGGACCGCGAACTCAAAGGTTATGGATACGAATTCGCTTCCAATGTTCATAGCAACCGGCTCTCATTTCAATCCCAATTTAAAATAAATCAGTTGTTTTACAAAAAAGTCATAATATTTTTAATTATTCACAGTGATGTTGTCAACCAAAATTGCTATTTCTAACCTAAATCCGAAATAATATATATTTAATGTATATGTAAATTTAATTGAACGAACGATTTTATAGTCGATTTTGAATTCAATTTACACTTAAGCTAAGGTTGGTTTTACAGTGCAACAAAATTACGACAACTTACCGATCGGCTAACACCGACAATACTTAAATTGCATGTACCAAACGAACCAAAAGCCAAGAAACTTAAACAAAACATCAATGCATAAAACATGAAAAGATAACTTTCAAAAAAAACATGCTGCGAATTTTACTAAAATTTACGACGGCGGTCATTTGCAAAGATCGAAAATGCAAAATGGCGGCCATAAACTTTTGAACAAACAACAGTGACGTGCCGGAGTAATAAAAACTGGCCTACATCAACAGTTACAAGTTATAAAACGCACACATACAACTAAATCTATATTTATACATTAACCCATACATACACAGAGGCCGAGGGCGTAACAACTAAAAAAAAACTCAACTAATCTTACATTACAACTAAAATAATATATAAAAAGTTATTCCAATACAGGGTTATAATATTACAGGAAAGGTAACTTCACCAAACAAATACCGTTAACTTTAAACAAAGCTAACGGTTTTTGAGTAATTGTGCACAGATAATAAAAATGTTAAATTTGGAATATTTTTATTTGTGCGGGTAAGCCAACCCCTCAATGCCTCATTCCAATATCCAACGTTTCGTTTCGTAACGATCCGTTTCATTTTAAAGTATCCCATTCGGCTTTTTGCACTATAGAACGAGACTTAAGATAACTTTTTTAAATAAGAAAACCGGGCAATAGTGATAGAGGGGAGGGAAAAATTACACACTTTATATATATATATAATATTCAACCTAGCAGTTTTTAAGCATACATATAGATTATGATTATTTCACACATACGCAAACACATTTAGAAAATATTCGCATGCGATTATGATAACTAGGAGACTTTAAAGTTCATTATTTTCGACTTCACTAATTTGAAAGCTGGATAGCGAATGATATGTGATTTAATGGCTTATATTTAAGATCTACATAATATATTAAATGTTGTAGATTTTGAAGCGTGTATACCTAAGTGGACAGTTGGTAGGAATGCGACTCTTAAAAACAAGGCAAGACAGTTTAAACTAGCACAACTACTCAAAAACCGTCAGAATATCACACACTAAAGCGAAGGAATATAAGACATTTCGTAATGTTTTGGCAACCTCGACTGAGCGTCCCGGCACTTTCACACTAAAACTGGCCCTATCGCACACTACACAACGGTAAAAATCCTTTGAACAAACTTGGTCTTATCTTTATACGATACAGACGAAGTCGATCCGCCTCGAAGGACCAACTTGCAATTCAATTAATTTCAAACCTAAAATCACCCGTAACGGACCATCAATACAGTATTTGTAACGCCAATTATTTAAAACAATCATAGAACATAATATGAGACCAAAAGTCCAAGTATTTTGTCCAACGGCCCGCGTGAGTCGCGGCATTTCGACCTCAATTGCCGAGGCAACAAGGGCGACAATCGTTCGCGTAGAGTCACTCGGAGTTGTTGAAGTACTCTGACGCGTTCCCTCGGCATATTGGACACGTTCTGTTGGACTGTAAGAGAGAGAAAAGAATACATGAATAAAACATTGTTGTGTTGGCGGCGTAGCAGAATCCAAATCCATCAACGCATTTTAAACCGTGGGAGTCGTAAGAGTAACTATGGTAAAGCGACCACCCAGTCCATCTGATGTAAAGTGGTTGGTGTATCAAAGATATGCCTCCTCTCTTCCTCCCTCCCTCCTTCCAATAAATCCCGTCAGACAAATTAAAGAGTGCACGGTCGTCTTTTCGAAATGTTTATTAAATAATACTACTACAACTTATTTACGTGGTGGAGCTATGCTACAGTTATATTAGTATAGTTGTAGCACGAATGGGTCGGCTCAATTGAGGTAGGACCACGCTCTCACAGAATACCAGCGTAAAATAGCAGTTCAACGCTGCTGTGTTTCGTATAGTTAGTGTAGAGAACCGGAGATCCATTTTACTGGGATTGAGGCATTCCATCTTAATTCTCAGTGGTGACAACGCATCTGCATTTAATTCGTAATCGAGGATAGATGTAGATGTTTATGGGCCACAGCTATCACTTTCCATCAGGTGGACTGTGTCCCCGTTTGTCACAAAAAAAAAAACTTTTTGATAGAACTAGCCGTAAATGTAATTTTACTAAAATAGAGGAATCTGGTCGTGTATATAATAGCAGAGATTTTAATTCTATTAATTTTCCATTACTCTTGGTGCTAATGCTTTGGCGCATATTATCGGCGAAAATATACTATCGGCAAAAATTATACTTCGTCGCATTCATACTAACCGGGCAGACATTAGAGATTACAAAAATTTGCTCGTAATTATTCTCGGATTTAAAGAGGAATCAATTTCTCGCAGGAAGTCCTGCAGCGATATGTTAACTAAAGATAAAGACCGATTTACACTTCGACAAGTACAGTAGAGAGTTTAGTTACAGGACAGTTGACAGTAAACGGTTAAGTGGGCAGTAGCGTTCAAACAATGTGTTCGTGGCGATTTTAGTTAAGGACATTAGTTCATAGAGTTCGTTAGAGTGTGACGTTTCAAGACTACAGAATTTTTCTGGTTTTCGTTTGAGATGGTTCTAGGATTGCGTCAAGAATTAAATGATTCAGTCAGAGAAGTATTAATGGTTGTTGTTAAAGAAGTTTTTAAGAATTTTTATGAGTGCAGCACCTCGAGCAGGTTTAATTTTACAATTTGAACTTCTACTATTATATAAACATTCGTGTTTTAGATACTACTGTACAAATTTATACGTGATATCTTCCGTTCGTTTTATTATTAAAACTCAATATAAAACGTATAAATATTCAATAAACAGTATCGGACAAACTTTGTGGCGAGTTTAATTATAAAAGTACAATTGTACGTTTTGGCACGCAAACATCGCGTCCTGTTATGCACTGTTATGCACTGAACTAAACTCGCTCGTTTACACGAACGGCGAGTTTAGTTGCGGGGGGCGGGAGACGCGCGGGAGGGCAGCACTTCGCACTTAACTCGCCGAAAAATAGCTCGGCCGGCTATCCCGTTCAACTTAATCGTTAACTTGCTGCTTAACTCGCTTATTGCCGTTCAAACGAGGTTGAAACTTAACTCGCCGGGTTTGCAAGTTAACTCGCTACTGTACTTGTTGAAGTGTAAATCGGTCTTAAAGGTATGATATTTTAATATGCACGTCAATTTTCGCGAAAATTGCATCGCCGCAGCTCCGCGATTTCTTTTGTTAGTACTCTTACACTATAGCTTAAACCCAAGACCATAAATAATACTTTTTTTTAATAACACGGATAATAACTTAAAAAAATAATTTTTCACTGCCTCGTGTGTCTAGTGATTGCAAGCGCCACCACTGGGTTTCTGGGTCAAGACAATAACCAGATGTTAGAATGTTCCTCAAAAAATTCAAGTGTTAGGAAGTTTGTGGTGAAACACCACCGTGATTCGAAAAGCACGTAAAGCCGTTGGTCCTGCGCCTGATCTCCCTCCGGTAGTGTCGCATTGTCACCCCATCGGACTATGAGAGTGAGGTAATAGAGAGAAGACATTATTACTTATGAATCGTGCAACTGAATACCGGTTTACGACCGGGATTTTTAGACTTCCAGATCTCTACCGCAGTGGTCCCTTACGAACCTTCCCCCCCCCCCGTGCACTCACCCGCAGCCACTTGTCGACGCACTTGGCGTGGAACTCGTGCGCGCACGGCAGCACGCGGAGCGTCTGCCGCGCCTCGAACTCGCACATGCACACAACGCACGAAGTTTGCTCGCCTGCGGACAAACACACACACACAAATGAATAAAACTAATTTACATAACTTATCGCGTTTGATTCTACTTATTTTTGATTCCCTACGTTTCGGGTGCTTTGCAGCATTCATGGACACGGGAGACTGAGGTTACTGATGTTCCGATGTCATATTTAAACCCAGAGTTCCTTTACCTCTTAATTATTAACCCTTTGGGGATTGAACCCATAAAATGCCCATGCAATCGCATACGCCTGGCAAAACCCGAGCGGTCGCATGCGACCGCACACACTCACAGCAATTAAAGCAATTAAAACTTTTATTTAGAGACAACTTTTCTATGAAGAAGTTTGGCATTACAAAATCTATACATAATTCTTTATCTTGTGGTTAGACCACAAGATAAAGAATTATGTATAGATTTTGTACAAACAGACAAAAGTCAGGTTTTACTTCATTACAAAAAGATTTTATTGTATTTTCATATATATATATATATATATATATATATATATATATATATATATATATATATATATACAAAGTGCATGTCGGCAGCGTGAAAATCACTATTATTTCTCTATAAATTATATTCACACAAAAACTTTCATTACAATTGTATAATAAAACACTATACCAAAACAATAATATAACAATAAAATAAAAATATATAATAATAAACGCAATAGATGACTCTGGAACGTTTTTTAACTTTGAATGTAAAATTGGGGATCTTAAGATTATCATCACAGTACAAAATACAGATTTTACGATAATATCCCAAAATATTAGAAGTATATATGCCAATTTTGATGACTTTCAAGCAAACGTATCCAACCTTGACCTCAACTCTGATCTTATCATCCTTAGTAAATGCAAATTGAACTCTGATAAACACATCCCTCAGATAATAGGGTATTATTCTTTTCAAACATCTAAACATCTAAATCAATCTGATGGAGTAGTCGCCTATGTCAAAACAGCCAACGTATCCGAGGTCTATTTAAAACATGCGTCTTGCTTGCAGATATCTTTACTTCAACTTACAGTTCTTGGTATTTATCGCTCACCCTCTAATCGTAAAGCTGAGCAATTCATTGACTCATTATGTACTCACCTGGAACTTATTAAAGGAATTAAAAATGTCATCGTTACCGGAGACATAAATATAAATCTTATCTATAGACATGACGAACAACCCTACGAACGCAGTAATAGACACAATTATCTGGATATGTTAGCTTCACAGTGCTTCCTTCCAGGTCACTCTATTCCAACGAGAGGACCTAATTGTCTCGATCATTTCGTACTAAAAATCAATCACGCACATCAAAATGTCACTATTGCTGTACTCGATGCCACTGTCACTGATCACAGTATGATCTTTCTAAAAATATCCTGCTCTGATAAAATAATAATAAATAACAAAACTATAACTAAAATCAATTATGACAAAGCCCTAGACTTATTAAAAACAACTAAATTACCTGATCTATTCGAATACAGTGACCCTAATGTTATAACTGAACTTTTAATAAAAAAACTTCAACAGTGCTTAAAATTAAACACGACTATTACTTTCAACTCAGCGAACAAAAGGATCTTAAAACCTTGGGTGACTCCGGGTATGCTACGCTGCATCAGAAGCAGAAATAGCATGCAAAGAAGGCTAAAACTTGACCCATATAATGAAACTTTAAAAATAATATATATAAAAGGTACCGTAACTACTGCAGCTGTATTTTTAAAAAGTTGAAAAGGAACTATAATCGAGACCAGCTGACCAAACCTCAAAAGAACCCTAAAAAGTTATGGGATACTATAAACGGAATAACCCCACGTAAGTCCCCCAAAACCCATAACCTTGAACTCCTGCATGCAGCTTCGTCTCCAGATTCTCCGTCAGTGAATCATAACACAAGCATAAAATAGGTTTCATCATTCGTCTTATATGATACTGATTGTGCTGAAATATGTGAAGTTGTTAAGTCTATGAAATTAAGTAGCTCACCGGGATGGGATAATATCTACCCTACCTCTTTTCTAAGGCTCACTCTAAATGAAATTTCGCCAATTATTTCCCATATGGCCAACTTGTGTTTCGAATAGGGAATTTTTCCGACAGTACTCAAGCAGGCTTTAATAACACCTATATATAAGAATGGCAGCAAAAGTGACCCCTGTAACTACCGACCAATCTCCGTTCTCTCATCAGTGTCTAAGCTTCTAGAAAAATTAATCAACATTAGACTCACAAAATTCTTGACAAAATATAGCATCATAACAAGAAATCAATTTGGTTTTCAACGAGGTTTATCAACTGAAAATGCTATTCAGGCTCTTACAACTCTAGTAGTAAAAGAAGTGGATTCTGGAAACAAGTGTCTGGGAGTATTGCTCGATCTTAAGAAGGCATTTGACATAGTGTCGATGCCCATCCTGTTAAATAGACTAGAGGAAGTAGGGGTAAGAGGTACTCCTCTCAAATTATTCAAAGATTACCTTACTAACCGAAAGCAGCGTGTTCGAATAGGCAATTACACTAGCCAAGAAGCCACTTTAACATTTGGTGTCCCACAGGGGAGTGTGCTGGGACCAACGCTTTTCCTGGTGTATATAAATAATCTCTGTCTTCTAAAACTATCAAATGTATATGTAAATACTGTATTTTCTTACGCAGATGATACAGCTATCGTGTTCTCTGGCAAATCCTGGTGTGAAGTTAAAATATCGGCAGAAAATGCCCTGGCAAAGATAGCATCCTGGTTAGACAAAAGCCTCCTGACTTTAAATGCTGCTAAGACTCAATATATTTGTTTCAGTAAAAACATCACAACTCAACCCCCTTCAAACTTTAACATAAAAATTCACAAGTGTGGTGACCCGTCTGATAATGACTGCTCGTGTACTATAATAGATAAAGTCACTTATATTAAATACTTAGGGGTTCTCGTCGATCAGCGTCTTTTTTGGCACCTGCATGTAGAATTGACCATGAAAAGAGTGAGAAAGCTGATCTGGACTTTTAAAACTTTACGTCACATTGCGAGTAAAGAGTTACTTACTCAAACATATGTTGCACTAGCACAATCCATACTGGTATACTGCATATCAGTGTGGAGCTCAGCTGCTAACGAAAACTGCTCTACTATGTCTGGAACGAGCTCAAAGGTTGCTGATAAAAGTAATGCTTCTAAAACCATATAGATACCCCACAGAAGATCTTTATCGGGAAGCTAATCTTCTATCAGTTAGGAAACTATACATATTAGACATTGTTCTTAGAATGCACAAATCTCTTCCCTTTGATGTTAAATTGCTCACCAAGAGAAGAAAGTATAAAGTTACTTTAGTTCCCACAGTGAAATCTGACTTTGCAAGACGGCAGTACTCTATACTAGGCAGCACAAATAGTCTGCCTCAATCTACAATAAAATAAATAAGTATTTTAACATATCTCCCCTAAAAAAAATTCTAAGAAAACGGTTTTGGAATGGCTAAAATCAATAAGTTACACTGAGACACAACTGATGCTTAAAAACTAACATATCTTTATTACGTGTAGGTACCCATAGGTCTTATAGCGCATACAGGTTCCAGTTATCGCCAATACTATCACTTAAGGTGAGTATTTGAAAATTTGAAAATATTAAATAACAAATATTAGTTATATAACACAACACTTACGCACAACCAAACTCAAACACACACACACACACACACACACACACACACACACACACACACGCACACACGCACACACACACGCACGCACGCACGCACGCACGCACGCACGCACGCACGCACGCACGCACGCACACACACACACATTGTTTAACAGATAAAAAAATATTAATTACATGTAAACTTGCTTGTTTTAGTGTATAAGTTGTAATTTAGTTTTCTATGTAACTGTTTGTAAAAAGAGCGGTTCTTCCCACCACAGGCGATGTTTTGTCTAAAAGGAAGTTCCCACATCTAATATTTGTAATACACTAAGTTACTGAAAATAAAATATTTGAATAATAAAACACTAGAAAAATCCAAAAATCAACACAACATCCAAATGAAAATGGCGTACGTAATGAATGTAGAATATAAATTAATATCCATAGACTAACTATTTTTTTATTCCACTAGAAGATAGAAAATTTCATATTGATTCTATAATGCCAAGCTTCTTCATAGAAAAGTAGTCTCTAAATATACCATTTTTTTTCCAATTCCAAATCAATTACCATTATACCATTTTATAGGTTAAAGTGCTGTGAGTGGTTCCGGTCATATTTGACCGCTTGAATTTTGACGGAATATCGAAGCGGTCAAATTTGTCCGCTTGGTGTTTGAGAGGCAAATTTTGGTCCGATATACACAGAATGAGCTTATTGTATGTTAAAGTCTTGTCCATCCTTGGGTCTAGCTTTAATTTGATTAATTATAGGAGCCCAAGTTTTCAAGCAGATGATAGTACCCAGCCTCCTTCTATATTGAAATTAGGATGTGCTTCATTTCAATAGCCTCCCGTATTTGTTTGGTATTGGTAGGAATCGGTTTTCTTTTACGAGGATTTGTGGTCTACCTAATCTGATGAAATGGTTACGACGATCTTGAACATGTTCACAGACTGCAGACTTCCTGGAGCGTCGATACGATACTTCCGTATTATAAATAAAATCCTGATTAATCACTTAGCCCATAAAATATATATAGTACGATACTTCCGCATTATAAATAATTCTCTAATGAAACACTTAGTCCATAAAATATAACTTTAATCAGAGCACTTTTTATAATACGGTACTTCCGCATCATAAAGTGCCCTGATTAACCACTTAATCCATAACATATTTATAATACGGAACCTCGGTATTGTAAAAAACCTTAACAGTAATAAAATCACGAGGATGAAGTCGCGGGGAACAGCTAGCCACATTCTATAAAGGTTTATAAAAACGTCAAATATGACGAGGTCGTATTCCATAAATCATTCTTTCACTTAAACATTTTCTATTTTTTATCACTTACACATAACTCTGGACATTGGCTGTTTGACAGAAAAAGCGCTAGGAAGCGCTTGTAAGCAAAATGGCGGTCGTAAGCGGTAAGCGCTGTCAAATCGTAATTAACTATTTTCCTCTGGGACGCTAAGTGAACTTTAACCGGGGAACCTAACCTAATTTAAATATATGATCGTAAAGTATTCATATTAAAAACTAACCAATCATGAATTTTTAATAACATGTATAATATGTTTTATTCATGTCATTATATTACTTGAAACTAATTGCACAAAACAACTTATAAACTCCACTTCAAAACAAACAAAATAAAAAAGCAAAATGGCGGATTGTGTCAGCGCTACTAAAGTTAGCAAAAGTGTCCTGGCCGAAAACTGTATAGCTTCGCCATTTTACTTACAAGCGCTTCCTAGCGCTTTTTTTCCAAACACAGCCATTATTTTTGTGAACCGGTGTTAAAAACCGGTTGGTTTATTAAAGTTTTAAATCTCAACCGCAGTGGGCTTTTACGAAAACAAATATGTATGTTCATCACTCTCCTGATCATTCATCCGAAGCCATTTGTATCGGTAACGAAGCATTGCATCTTATTCCTAAAGGTAAAATTGCACTTGCATAGGATAGGATAGGTAGGAATCTAGTCCGCAGCATCCACTTATCAAGTGGACCGTTGTCATCCATATTAAATAAAAATATGTGTGTAGAACTTGTACCCACACGGCACATGAATGAATACATATTCATTCATTCGTTAACATATCACACAAGTTAAGGTGAATCAAGATCACCTAGCCTGTATATCGAAGTAGAACCCAGTATACTGGCGAATGCAAATGAGGCCACCATATTGTACTGGCGTGCCGCCGTCATATTGTGTCGGATATCCCGCCATATTAAAACAATTTTTAATTGTGTGTAGGCTGAATGAAGCATGTCAGAATTTGTTTTTATTTATTTACATAAAAAAATTGCAGAGCTTAAACAGTTAAATCTGTACGATGAAGAGAATGAGAAATCAAACTCATTCTTTGTAACTGAGGAAGAGTGCTCAGAGCATGTATGATGTCATATACTGGCCAATGTTTTTAAACGAATCACCAGTATGGCATCGATTTATGACGTCATTTTCATTGGCCAGCAACTTTTTGGGTTCTATTTCGGAACACAGGCAAGGGCAAGATCGCTCACACAAAATATAAGAGCAAGTGCAAGTGAAGCAAGGCCATAAGCCCAGTGCTTTTTTCATTTAGTCGTTCGTGCACACATGATTCACGTGAAGGTAAAGGTGAATCAAGGTCACAAGGTCAAGACGTCTTTTTTTTCATTCATTCATTCATTCCTTCTCACACTTAATACATGTGAAGGTGTAGATAAAGCAAGATCATAAGGTCGTTCATCGTTCTTTGTCATTCGTTCGTTCACACATGATTCATTTTATTTTTATGTTTTGTTTTAATTTAATAAAAAAATCAGGTGAAAGTGAAGGTGAATCAAGGTCATAAGGTAAAGACGTATTTTTTTCTACTAATTCATTCGTTTCTTTCACAAGTGATACAGATGAAGGTGAAGGTGAGGCAATGTGACAATGGAAGTCCCACTCACCGTGTCTGGTCTGGTCGCTGTACTTGTAAGTGGGTAGCTGGTCGATCTCGTGGCGCGCGAGACCGCGCGGCTTGGCCTCGCCCAGACGCTCGGCGAGTGACAGCAGCGCCTCGTAGTTCTCGGGCTCGGGCTCCGCCGAGTCGCGCCCCTCGCGGCCCTCACGGCCGTCTCGCCCGTCGCGCGCCTCGCCGTACGGCGACAGCGGGAACATCGCCAGCAGGTTCAGGAACACCTGCCACATTTTACATTCAATATATTAAAACTGATTGTTTATTTCTAATCACAGGGGCTCAAAAAGCAGCAGACAAAGATTGTTTAGTGATTTAGTTCTTAAGCGCGATCATAGATGGCGCTGGATGTTGCTTCATGCGGTGTAGGTTTTTCGATTTTATGACCCTCGGGTTCATACGGCCCACAAAAAAGAATTTTTGTTAGAAAGAAGAATTTTTGTTAGGAAGAAGAAGGTTTGTTAGTACTGTATATTGAAGTTTTATTTCAAATACATACCTACCTCGAAATACCTCGTCATCAAAAAAACCCCCACGTCATTTTTACTATGCTTATCAAAGCACTACTGCGATTGTGTGATGTAACAATGGATCCATTAAAAAGAGGGCCCAAACCATTACCAGGTGGACTGTGTGCTCGTTTGTCACCCTAAAAAAAAAAAAAAATAATACAAAGATAAACAAGATAGTTAAAAGTACGACGGCAGGTCAGAAAGTTCGCGAAACGAAGGGGTTAGAGAGAGGAAAGGAGATATTTTTGTAACTGTCACTACTTGGTGACTCAATACAACTATAAATACCAAGTTTCAGTCAAGTCGGTTCATTAACCTTTGAGATACCACGGCATAAACAAGTCAATCGGACACATGAAAACGCTAAATATGGAGAAATTTGAATGTCGTGTATTAACTTCCTCAGTAAACAACAAAAAACTTCACATATCATTTTTGAAGAAATGTCATCAGTATACAAACAATTTATTCAGACAAGGCAAGGCAACTGAATTGAAAATATTCAACGCTCAGGCTGACCGATTGAGGCAACTTCCTCCAGACATTGTCGAAAAAATTCTGGAAGATGTTCGTTTGAAAAATAACAGATCACAAAAATGACTGGAGTATCATTTACGACCGTTATAAACATTCCACATGACCATCTTGGTATATCTGTGGTCAAAGGCAAGGTGGCGAGAATACTCATACCGCTTCAGTAACTGGGTGTCTAATTTGTCTAATGAGAACAGGGACGAAATCATAAACCAAATCGCAGCTGGGGATGAAACTTGGGTCCATCACTATGAATCTGAGTGGAATCAGGAGTCCATGCAGTGGCATAAAAAACACGCAACACCTAAATTCATGATGTCACAATCGGCTGGAATGTTTATGCCTTTAAGCTATATATAAAGGCATCAATACCACGAGACAGTATTGCGCTACGCTACTATTAGTAAAATTAAAAGATGCGATTAAAGGAAAAAAGAAGGGAAAAGTGGTCTTAACATGTGCTCGTTCTCCACGACAATGCACCCTTTCACAAGAGTCATGATGACTTACACAAGTGCGGCTTCGAAACTTTAAACTACCCTCCGTATAGTCCAAATTTGGCCCCTAAGGATTATTATTTGTTCCCAAATATGAAAAAAGAGCTTTGGAGCAAGAAATTTATAGATGACGAAGAAGTGAAGTCGCCAATTTCTGCCTTTTTGGGGGCCTTGACAACGCATTTTTTTTGACATTATTTGAACGAAGTAAGTTATTTGAACAATCTAAGATGTGTATTAGGGTTAATGAAGAATATATTGAAAAGGAAAAATAATTTAATTTAAAATTTCACCCAGTTTCCCTTTCGCAAATTTCGCGAACTTTTTGAGCTCTCCTCGTACATTAATGTACGTGTAAGTGTACGTGTTAATAGTATTTTATCAGACCCGTTATCAGAAGATGCCAAAAAGCTTTATGTGTTAGTAAATAAGAGATTAAGTAAATAATAAGTTTAGTTGTTAGTATTTATCCTATTTAAGAATTTTGTTGTTTCAGGGCGTCATAATCGCTTCAGCGACAAAGTCCTTTTTCTAAGAATAAAATAAAAGTGTACTACACGTAAACACGTTTGCGTGTGCATGCGCGCGTTGTAAAAGTTTTGTCTGTCTGTCAAACCTAATTTCGAAATGGCTGACACTATTATGATTATGAATATATTGTGAACATATTGTTTTTATGAAATCAAAAAAATTATAAAATAAATGATGATTATATCATTTTACACCAAAATTATAAGTTATGAAGGATATTTTTTAAAGATGTGCTTACGTAAAATTAATAGATCTTCAATTTATTTATTTTTTTTTCCTATATAACACACAGATTTCAAAGGAATAGCAAAAAAAAATTCAGTTTAAAGTGATTTTCAGATACTTGAACTGCTTGTCCACAAAACCACTAATATATAAATCAGCAAGTTATTTTGTTTGAGTTTTACGCTAACGAAGTTGCGGATAATATCTGGATCGTCATCAATCCGGTATCAAATACTAGCATAATCCTAACACTAAAAAAAAACAAATCGTACCTGATAAGTCGGCGGTGGAGGGGGCAGGGATAAGGGCGGTGCCACGTGCAGCTGCGCTTGTACGTGGGGCAAAGCCCCCACTAGACTCCCGCTGCCCTGGAAAGTACATTGTTAATTTAATAAAACTAATTTTACATGTTTTCAGGCAGGAATGGGTCAGCTCGTCCGGGGAAAGACGGTCCCACAGAATACCATCGTGAAATAGCAGCATAATGTGCTGCTGTGTCTCGTGTGATGAGTACAGAGAACTGAATTTACTGGAAACGCAACATACCCATCTTAATCCTCAGCGGTGACAACGCATCTGCATTCTGATTCTAAAGCAAGAACAGAGTGTCTATAGGCTACAGCATGCGCCATCCGCTTATCATCAGTTGGACTTTGTGCTCGTTTGTTACCCTTATTTTACAAAGAGAATTAAACATTTTTGGCCAAATATTTGATTTTTGGCCAAATATTTGATATTTGGCCTAACTAGTAGTCGTTTTAGTCACATTTCTTATAGAATAAGAACGATAAACGAGCGCACAGTCCACTTGATGGTAATGGATGCTGTCGCCTATAGCCATGCCATCAACTGGAGACTAACAAGGTATTAAAAACCAATTAAAATTAAACGCGATAAAATCCGTGAAAGTAGTTTTAATCAATGGGTGCGTTTGGCAGAAAAAAGCTCTAGTAAGCGCTTGTAAGCAAAATGGCGAAACTTTACAGTTTTCAGTCAGGACACTTTTGCTAACTTCAGTAGCGCTGACACAATCCGCCATTTTGCTTATTTATTTTGTTTGTTTTGAAGTAGAGTTTATAAGTTGTTTTGTGCAATATTAGTTTTAAGTAATATAATGACATGAATAGACATATTACACATGTTAATAAAAATTCATGATTGGTAAGTTTTTAATATGAATACTTTACAAACATATATTTAAATTATGTTAGGTTCCCCGGTTAAAACTAACTTCGTGTCCTAAAGGAAAATAGCTACTTACGATTTGACAGCGCTTACCGCTTACGATCGCCATTTTGCTTACAAGCGCTTGCTAGCGCTTTTTTCTGCCAAACGCACCCAATGTGTAGTGTTCGCGTAAACATAAGAATTCATAGCGTTATGAGTAGTTACCTGTGCGTGTATGTGGTGCACGGGGTGCGGTGGCCAGCGCGCCGCGGCGCGTACGTACGGTCGCGCCGCGCGCGAGCCCGCACCCACGACGCCCACGCCCACGCCCACACTGCCCACGCTTCCCACGGCGCCCACTCCACCCACGGAGCCCACGCCGCTGCCAGGCCCGACGCCCACGCCGCCGCCACTACGTCTCTGTACGATACAAGATAACAATATAGTTTCTGGCATATTACAGTATAACGAACCTCAATCCTAAAACAAAAAATACTCTAGTTAAAAATTGTGAAATGTTATTTAAAATTTGCAAAATTATTCCCATAGACATGAAAGTAAAATTCATCATCATATTAGAAGAGCATGGTATGGTAACATTTAAAAAACCTAAGACATATATAATGTCGAAGCGCCAAATTACACAAAGGAGGAAATATCTCATACTTATCTAATAAGGTGGCGTATATATATGATGAAAGCTTAACTAAGTCGCAGCTCAAATCCATCTTGAGTAAACATTATTTGTCGCTGTGTATATAGTGGTGTGTTTCTTTAATTATTTATGTATTTATTTAAGTATTTATAAGTACCAGATATTGTTATTATGGAGTGTAAAACGATAAACTATTGTGTTGCCGACAAACTGGCTTACAGTTTGACAAAATGTAAAATGCAAATAATGTACACTGTTTATAAGAACAAATAAAAAAATATGACGATTTCCTCGATTTGACAATATTTCAAAAATACCATAAAACCAATCGTAAGAGTTAATACAAAATATCTGTTGTAAAAATTTCTTTATAACCATTTTTCAATTATTGCTAAACATAAATAGAAAATATAGTTACCCTCAGCATAAAGTATTCTACCAATCCATCTAACCAGACTTCATGTCTCGACAAGTTCAAACACGTTCAATTTATCATAAGACTATCCAGGAATTCAAATTGTCATAATAAATTGATGTTTATAGCAGTAAACCATTCTTTACAATGTGTTTTTTTGTTAAATTTGCTCACCTTGCTAAAAGGAATCTTATACTAATCTAACCGCCATATAACAAACTTCAATGCAATGATATTATAAGTAAAAAGGTGTAGATAGGTTACCTACACAATATTCGATCTTCAAAATCGGCACATTAACGCACACATAAATAACTAAATATTGCAATAGCACACTACATTACGATTAGACGTCAAAGTAGGATGGCATGATTAAATTTTCGCAAGCTAAAAGAGACAAATGTGATTTGCGACAGTACGTGGTCTTGTGTAGTAGGAACGATGTAAAATAATTAATCAGATATGACATACCGTACAACGTGATTTATGCCTAAAACGCAATTCACTCATGAGTGCACGTAGTAAAAGTAATAAAGTAGTAAAAATGCATTAAAAGTAGGAAAATTAAAAAAATATCATTGATTTTATTAAAAATATATTATCAAATAAAGTGCTGTAATAATTATTTATATACAAACATATATACCACTTCGTTACGCTACAAAAGAAATAAATTGAACTTATTAATTAATAATGACATAGTTAATTTACCCTTCAATAAAACAAGAATTATAGAACTCACTCTAATTCTTTGATCAGAAACAATATCACCCTTTCAACTCACTCCCCTCTCTTTTTCTGAATAAAATATTCATAATAAAAATAAATGAAGTATTGTAAAAAATGAAATATGATTCCATTTGACTTTTGGAAACCTTTCTTGTGTAGTTTGTGCAGTATCTCATCACATATGACGGCATTTTCGGTGGAAAAACAAAACACGAATTACTATCAACGCCGTTGTTGATGACGCGACGACTGAGCTCACTGAGCTCAGTCGTCGTCCTATCGTATCTATAATCTATATACCGTATATACGTCGAGCTCAGCTCAGGTTTGCTAATTAGCATAGTTTTTACGTGCCACTTGCGGTGCGCGTATAAACTATCTACCTCCTTTGCTTATAATATCATTGCTTCAATGTAACAAATTACTTGGTATAACCGATATTTTCTATCTCTCAAACAAGGTTGTACTACAATTGATTTGTGCCAACGTGAAGTTGAAGTTGTGGAGGCGCTGTCGTCATGCCACAAGTGAAATGCATCTCAGCCTAAATCACATATATAGCGTTTAATATATACCAATAACATATATATTTTATATGTTAAACGTCACATTGAATTTTCCACGTTCATCATAAAATATAAAATAAAAATTATTCTACTTGTGGCGCTATTGTCGTTCATGTTAGAAACTAAACTTAATCGTTTATATTAAGGAATGTAATAAATAATAAATAAATAAATCATTACATAGAACAGAAAGAAACATTATCCTAAAAAATTAACTTCCCCGCTATAAAATCTGTTTGAACAACATGGATATGGACTGTATGACAAAAAAAAACCAGAGGTCCTCACAAGTTTTATACTTGATCTGGTTTATTAGTTAACAATAAAAATTTACAGTTCACACTTATTGTAAATGACATGACAACCTTATGTCCTAATCTATATATCACTCAACGCCATCTACACTAGAAAAATCATACTAATTTAAACAAGTCAACACTTCGTGAATGCCTCTCATCATTAGTTTTTTTTTAATCGCAACTTCTATAAGCTTACATAATTTGGTTAATTAAAAAGCAGCAAAAAAAATATGTCGTATGCGGCACATTTTTGGTTGGGGCAAAGTTCTATAGAGATTTTGGGAGACTGTTTTTATGGCGGCTATACACTCTCGACGAGAGCACTCGCCATGCCTGTCGTGAGCTTCTCGCACGAGGCTTTCACGAGTGTTACCTTGTACATTCTCGTTTATTTAGTTACGGTGAGTAACGGCCAGGGGATGGACGCATGATTTCGGACGGATGGATTTTTGTCTTTGTGGTAATGATGCGTGGACTCACACAAAATAGGTTCACTTTGAAAAATTCAAGAAAATTGAGTTTGCGTTCTTGGTACCACATGAGATAAGTTTGTGGTAGTAGGATAACCAAATATACTGTACGCGACAACGTCTTGCGGTAGACTAAACGAAGCGCGAGTGTACAGTGACGCACTCGTGTACATTTGTGAGGGAATGCGAGGCCCTTTGACTCGCGCACCAAAAACCGACAAGAGCGCGAGAGCACGCGAGGCGAGGCGAGGGAAGGCTCAGCGATAGTATCCTGTACACTCTCGTCCTCTCCTTGCCTCGTGGGCCCTGGTCGAGAGTGTACAGCCGCCATTACGTGTAAATACTTACGTGATGGTGATGGGACAAAGCGTGTCTCGCGTGGTGCGGCGCCATCAACTCCAGCGGTGTTCCCCGTGCCTAAAACAAAACATGTGTGCAATTAGATGTACAAGTGAAAAACTTTTAGCTTTTAACGAGAAATTTTTTTTGTTATATCGATCAAAACTTGACTGACTTTCAAGGTGGTACGTAAAATAGATGCTAGATGGCCTTACCAAGACTAATTTAATATAATCGTTAATTTATGAAATTGTGGAGTGTTATGATTGGATTGGATATGATAACTTTATTCAATATGGTTAATTTTATTTATTGAATTTTTTTTAATTTTTTTTTTTGCTTATTTCAACAGTTAAAGCTACATGAACCATCTTTAAAGCACCGCACAAAGAGGAAACCGAGATAACAGGAAACACTGTTTACTGTATTGTATCTCATTCCCTCGCAGGCCAAATCCTGTAGATGTGTATGTTTATCTCTTTTTAGTGTCGCTTTTTCGTTTTATCGACAATCAAATTGAACGATATTTAAAGAAGTTTTAACATTAAAAAAAAATAAACAAAGGCTGACAGTGCTGTGTATTTTAGTATACTCTCCCAGTATGACTGCCTCGTTGGTCTAGTGGTTGTAGTAGTGCGACTGCTGATCATGAGGTCCTGGGTTCGAATCCCGGGTCGGGCCAAAAAAATCAATTATTGAGTTTTTCCGTCAAGAAATTCTCAATAGCTGCCCGGAGTCAGAAAGTTGGCGGTGTCTCACCCGCGTGCCTCGGAAAGCACGTAAAGCCGTTGGTCCTGCGCCTGATCTCTCTCCGGTCGTGTCGGTTTTCCGTCCCATCGGATTATGAGCGTGAGGCAATAGAGAGTGCACCTGTGCTTGCGCATACACTTGGGCACTATAATTCTGTCCTGCGCCGATGGCTAGCCTCCGTTGAGGCTGGCCGCCGTGGCCGAAATTCGGTATGGAGGACATTATTATTATTACTATACCAGTAGTTGTAAAAAAAGATACGACTTTGATCCGTACCTCGGTGGCGAGCAAGAGCGGCGCGTGATGAAGATCTGGAGCCGGCTGCAGAGGAGGTAGCCCACCTTCACCGCCACCCATGACATCCAAGCGACCGCCCTCTGCCCGCTGTGAGTTAACAATCTCATTATCGGCCTGTAAAAGTCTTTTTTATAAAACAGAAGTAACAATCCATCTGATGGTACAGTCTGTTCGCTAAGATAGTGCTGGTACACCCGGAGGCGCAATTGTTGTTTTGCTTTTTTTATAGAAAAGGGGGCAAAAAAGCATGCGGCTCACCTGATGGTAAGTGACTACCGCCGTTCATGAACAACCGCAACACCAGGGTCATTGTCAATCGCAGGTGCATTGCCGGCCTTTTGGAAAGAAGTAAGCTCTTTTCTTGAAGGTCCTTAAGTCGTATCGGTCCGGAAAAATCGCCGGTGGTAAACAATTCCTCTGAGCAGTCTACGTGGTAGATGCGATAGAAAATGCAAAGGGATGCAACATCCCTACGCAGCGCCAGTGAATCGAACCTATCAGAAGGAACTCGGTCGTCATTGGGGTACCCCGGCCCAGAGATGAGAACAGTATTCTACGTGATGTCGCATGAAATACTGTCTCACTCTGCTGAATTCGGGCTTCCCTTCTAAGTGACCACGAAACTCTTCTAGTTCACGAGTACTTTGAAACTGAGGAGATGTTCTTATTAGCGGTGAACGCGCAAACTTGTGTCTTCTGGGTATTGAACTTGACTAGATTTAGTAGCTTTTATTTTATTATTTTTACTGTGTTTGTTAAATAAATGTTTTTCTAATCTAATAATAAAATAAAATATTATTTTAGTATTCTATTTTATTCTTATAGTTATTGTAATAAAATGTGAATATAAATAATAAACACAAGTTAGGTACTAAAGAAAATTTAAATAAAAAATGAGAATAGGTAGGCAAACCTAAACGAAAGTAAAATAAACATTGTTCTTCATCACTCGAAGTGTCAGAGTCATTGCCACCTGTATATATAATAAAGCATTCAATGTGATCACGTTTTAAATCCATACTCAAACAGCATTTTTGTAATTAAATTCACTTAAAATTTTATCATCAGCACAGTGAAGTACTTGAGGCACTCCGCACAAGGACGAAACAGCATTTACTTTATACGTAGCAGAGTTAACAAAAACAAATGTTCAATACGGCATTTCCTTTTAAAATGACAAATTTTTCTGCGGGTGAACGTGTAGCTGCACGCGGCGACCTGTGATGTCACAGCATCGCCTTTGACAAAATGCTGTGCGTACCGAGGCGGCAAGCTACAAAGGCGACCGTATCTATGCGAACAGACTATAAGTGGCAGTATAATCATGAATTGACTGCCTCCGTAGTCTAGTGGTTGAAACACGACTGCTGATCATAAGGTACTCGGGTTAGAATCCCGGTTCAGGTAAAAACAAACTAGTAGTAAAAAAACTACTAAGTAAATCATAATTTTATTTCACTACGCGGAACTTAGCTAAATAAATAGTTCAACATCTTGTATTTTGAATTACCACAAAGTAACGCGTGATTCTACTAATTAGTATACGTTTTATTTAACGTGTGCCTACCTGCGAGCCGGCCAGGTAGTGTGCGTGCGGTGGTGACGCGAAGGGCGCTCGTGGCGGCGGCGGCGGCGCGAACCCGCTGTGGTACGGCAGCCCCGCGTACACGCCACCCATCTGCGCCACGCACACTGTAGCCCCTCCGGCCGGGGAAATGGGGGGGGGCGGAAGCGATACTAACATTTCCTAACAACCGGCTCGAAGGACCAACTAAGACCCACTTTGGATCGGGCCCAAAGGACCAATTTCCTAGCTTTAGTTTATGTAAAAAATTGCGTTAATAAAATAATCAAAATTTCATGACGAGCCGGATTTAAATATTTAACAGAATAAAAATTAAAAAAAAAATTGAAATATACCAAAACAAAGGAAATAAAACTTCTAGTTAGGTAATGTCGCTTTCTTCGCCCCCTCCAGTCAATAATTAGCGAAGATTGAATACAACATTTCAATACCGTAGAAACTTGTAAAATTCGCATGTAGAGTTGTATTCAATCTTGAACAATAAATATGATTTACAAACAAAAGAATACCGTGTACCAAAACACTAGATTAACATATATGGCGCCTTTATACAAAATGTTATTTGAAGCGTTAAGATTTTTATCTCGTTGTGGTAAAAAAAATATTGCTTTAAAAAACTATTGCTTGCGACGTGTTAGGTTTGCAACAGCGTATGATAAAATTAAAAACTATAGGTACCTAAAACAATAACCTCTTTAATAAATATCATTAAGCAATAAAAATAAAGATAGAATTGCAACACGTATAGACATACATACGATATATAGCTTAACCTACACAGAAAAATAAACGTACATATTACAACATTCAAGACAAAAATTGTAAATATATGAAAGTTAGGAAGGAATAAAATTATCGTAGTATCTAGGACTTTACAGTAAGTTACTAAAACATAAAAAAATCTAATCAGCTAATTAAAAAATACGAGAAAAAATCCACTGCACGATTTACGAGCGTGTTCTTGTTAATAACCCCACCCAACTTATAGAATGTAAATACAATAAAAAAAACTGTTATTCATTTTCACATCAACAGAGCTTTAGGAAACAGGCAAGTCTAATGAAAGCGACCAGCCAAATATTTTCATCTCAGAAACCTCTACAAAGTACCAAAAGCTTGAGTTTCTAGCGGCAAACTTAAACAGTGCGGTAAACGGTCTGAAATACTAAACAGATGTGAGGGTAGTCACGCACTTTTCTACCAATGGTAACGCATTGACGCGATCCCATTGGCTGAATCAGCTGGACCGAGCACATCTTTCACCATTTCACGACAGTTTATTTCCGTACACGTAACACGTAGCACATTCACAAGGTTTTATATCAAGGGTAAACGATGCATGCGGTATGAACACGTATAACAATATTAATAATGAAAAATATTATAAATGCTGTTATTAAAATAAAATATTTGGGAAGTCGCAATCGACCGGATCTAATAGAAACTTTGGCCGCGTTGAGGAGTTGCTGATTGCGGAAACTAGTTCCCAGGACTACGAAGGCAGTCGCTACATTGACACTACCGATGGCGCGATATATCCATGCTTCGACATAGGCATGCGTCAATCGTGAATGATTTGGTCATTTCACTTGGATCGCGTGAAAGTATTGATGATTTCAATCACATTCTGTGAACAATCCGGAACATACGATTGACAGGACGTTTATAGCCTGTGACCTATGGTAGACTACTTGCAAAGTAAAAATACTTTGCGAACAGACTTTGTTATTATTACTTAAAGTAACAGATCACAGGATTCTTAATCCCGAAATGATCCATTTAAATGATCGACCCAAATGATGTTTTAGTATGGCGAAACCAGGGGTATGTTCCAAAATAGAACCCAATGTACTGGCCAATGCAAATGACGTCATAAATCGCTGCCATACTGGTGATTCGTTTCAAAACATTGGACAGTATATGACATCACACATTTGCGTCATATTGGAAAAGTGTTGGCGATTATTTTGTCATTTTGCGCTCCAAAAGTCATTATATCCTCCTAATGGAGATACCAGCAACTATTCTACAAGTTTTTGTATTTGAATAAATAAAAACAAATTCTGGCATGCCTCATTTAGTGTACACACAATTAAAAATTGTTTTAATATGGCCGCATATCCGACACAATATGGCGGCGGCACGTCAGTACTAATATCATTTGTATTCGGCAGTATACTGGAAACGATTCGGAACATACCCAATACTTTAACGATCGGGTCACTACAAAACGATCGACACATGTCTAAACGACAGCTATGAATGTTGTACACGTTCGCCAGCGATACGGTCTCCGTTGCAAGAGCATTACGCGCCGCCAGAAGTAACGCATGTACAGTTATTGAATATGAATTCGTGTTGCATGCTATACGCACTTGACACCGACACCACAGTTCACGATGTTATGGCGATGGTGCTCAAATGCGATTCGTTAAACGTGTGTTTAATTGAAAAGATAAAAAAGAGTCTTTCGGAAGTGTGAGATGAATAAAAAAAACATCGACAACTGAATTTGTATAAGGTAGCCGGCTAGAATCGCAACACCTTATTTACACGCGGTTTTTGTTAAGAAACATATGCGGGTAGTTGTGTATTTAAGGTTGTGCGTATCTAGCGACATTGTAAGTACCTAAAATGTCATCAAGCATTGTGCAGATTCAGTCTATGTATTACATATAATTAGGTAATATATATGTATATATATATATATAAGATTTTAATGTGATGCACACATCTATGTTCAGCCTACCGCCACCTTACTATAGCAGCCGTTGTTAACACATCTCAACGCCTGGCTTTCACGCCTTCTCACCGAGCGCATTGTGAACTAAAAATCTTATGGTCTCAATTTAAGGGTATGTTCCAAAATAGAACCCAGTGTACTGTCCAATGCAAATGACGTCATGAATCGACGCTATACTGGTGAATTGTTCCAAAACATAGGACAGTATATGACGTCATACATTTGCGACATATTGGAAAAGTGTTGGCGATTATTTTGTCATTTTGTGCTCCAAAAATCATTATATCCTCCTAATGGAGATACCAGCAATTATTCTATATTTTTTGTGTATTTGAATAAATAAAAACAAATTCTGGCATGCTTTTTGTTTTATTATGGCCGGATATCCGACACAATATGACGGCAGCACGCCAGTACAATATGGTGTCAATTGATGACGTCATTTGTATTCGGCAGTATACTGGAAACGTTTCGGGACATACCCTAAATTAAATTAGTTTTATTAGAATGAAAAATTCGCAGTGCGCCCGTGGAATACGGGCCGCAATCACATGAGCCAAGCCTTTATAAAATCACTAACATAACAGGTGCTTATAAAGTAGCGAAAGTGTTTCTGAGGTCACATTATGCTAAGGAAAGTGTGGTATAAAATATTACAAATCGTAAAATTTAATTCGGTTCGAGTAGGTGTACTGCATAACTGGTCACTGCCGAAGTAAACATTTAAAATGGAATCACTAGAGAAAAAATAAAAACCAATGTTTACATGAAACGATTAATCATTAATTTGTTAATAAACAACCCTATATTAAGTTTTTTTTTTCTTTAAATCCGGAGATTAAAGTAACTGATATGTTGGCAACATACATTTTTGACCTATCAGAACAAATCGTAAAACCCTATTAGATTTTGTTCAAAATATGCCTTTCTGAATAGTATAAACTCTCACGCCTGTCACCCAGAGGGGTACGAAATATATCCATACATAGACATCGGTTACGGATATTGTTAGTTTGGCCAATCATCAATATATCGCCAGTTTTGTCTGGGCGTCCCTTGCTCTCTGACCTCACTTCTGCAGCACAAATTTGCTTTCACTCTTTCTCATTCATTCTATCTACGTGTCCAGACCACCGAAATATTTCTTTCTTTAATCTAATATCATCTTGCAAACGACACTTTTGTCTGATCAAACAATTTCTCGCCTTATAATTCAAAGTCACCACTAACATGCTTCTTAATTAGCGCATTTCTGTGGCATTCATTTTTCTTTCATGCTTCTTCTGCCGACTAACAAGTTTTTTTAATGGAAAGGAAAAATTAATAAGTAGGTAAAATGAGATTAATAAAAACGTACTACATTCGTTTGAGTTTTGATTTTTTATTAATTAACAATTATATTAACAATTGGACGTTGTTACATTAGTTAGTAGGGTCAAAAATGAGTTAAGTATTAAAAAAACCCTGATCCACTATTTTAAGGATTACAGAAATTCCAACAAAATCTCAGTGGAATCAACGTTCAGTTATGCATCAATAAAACCATGTTGTCCAATTACTATAATGCATATGTGTGCGTGTGTGCGCATCGTCTTCCTACAATTTTTTTTATAGGATAGGATGACAAATTAGCACACAGTCCACCTGACGGTAAGTGGTTGCTGTGGCCCATAGACATCTACATCTATCCTCGATTACGAATCAAAATGCAGATGCGTTGTCCGTGAGGGCTTAGGTGGAATGCCTCGTTTCCAGTAAAAAGGGTCTGCGGTTCTCCACACTCACCATACAAAACACGGTAGCATTAAGCTACTATTTTACGCTGGTATTCTGTGAGAGCGTGGTCCTTCCCCGGTCGGGCCGACCCATTCGTGCTACAACTATACTACTAATATAACTGCAGCATGGCTCTACTTAAAATATAAAATTAGCATGGTTACGGCGTCATTTCAAATGTATGTTTGATCATCATCATCATTATTATCACAAGTCCACTGCGAAGCATAGGCATCTTCCACAGATAGCCACAAAGTAGGGTCCAGAGTTAACAGCATCGGACTACCCGCATCTTACATTAGAACGACACTCCATCTAGAGAGGGCGTTTGACTTAGTCTCCGGAATTTAAAAAAAAATAAATTTAAGTAAATATTTAAACTACTGACGATTCCAATAAAAAATTATTACTCTGTGTAATCTGTCAAGTTAGTTCTCATAAAAGTGAAATAATAACCCTTAGCATAATTTTTCTCAAGCCATAGTTAGATCTCGCAATAATGTAAAATAACAATGCCAGATATGCAGTACGCAAGCAAACAGCCTTCAGATAATACAGTAAGTGATTTTAAAAAATATTAGTTTACCGCTCCCTCACACTGAATAATATCGTCTGTTTCGGACGCTGCTTGAAATGTAATTACTTGAAATTTCTTATACTAAAAACTTTTTATAACAAGAACTTCTAAACGGTTTATGAGCTGACATATCATAGTACAGAGGGTGTGTCAAATATTTACGTGTGATATGACAGGTATAGGCATCACGGTACGGTGTTTTAAGGTAAATATAAGATTTAAAAAGAAAGGTATAAAGGTGACACACAAGTACTCAGTACACCTGATAAGTGACTGCTGAGTCCCATCAACACCTACATCTATCACAGCTTGAGAAACACAACGCAAAGCGGTGCCAACCCTTGAGGACTAAGATGGCATGCCTCGTTATCACTGAAAAGGGTATCCCGTTCTCTATATTCACATTCTGCTAGATCACGTTGGTAGTCTGCGAGAGCCTGGTCTAAGGACCAACCTAATAATATAATAATGTCCTCAGGACCGAATTTCAGTCACGGCGGTCAGCCTCAATGGAGGCTAGTCATCGTCGCAGGATAGAATTATAGTGCCAAGTGTATGCGCAAGCACAGGTGCACTCTCTATCCCTCACGCTCATAATCCGATGGAACGGTAAACCGACACGACCGGAGAGAGATCAGGCGCAGGCGCGGGGGTGAGACACTGCCAACTTCCTGACTCCGGGCAGCTACTGAGAATTTCTTGACAGAAAAACTCAATAATTGATTTTTGGCCCGACCCGGGATTCGAACCCAGGACCTCATGATCAGCAGTCGCACTACTACAACCACTAGACCAACGAGGCAGTCAAAGGACCAACCAATATTATAGGTATATCGAACGAATAGGTCAGCTCGACCAGACTTACCTATTCGTACTTCAAATATAATAAAGCCGCAGCGTGACTCTTTAAAGAAGTTGTTGCGTTGAGACAGTTCGATTTACCATTTAAGACTACCTCAACACTTACCATCAAGTGGGATTGAAAAGCACTGGTTTATGACAAGTAAAATCATACATAGAGCCATGCTGTAAGCTATATTAATTGTAGCACGAATGAAATGAAATGAAAATGAAAGCCGACTGCTTGACTGGGAGAGTACCACGCTCTCACAGAATACCAGCGCGAAATAGCAGCTTAATGCTGTTGTGGTTCGTTTAGTGTGCAGCAGAGAACCGGACACCCTTTTTACTGGACCCTTTTTACTGGACCCTTTTTACCGGAAATTCCATCTTAGTCCTTAGGGGTGATAACGCATATGCATTTTTAATTCTTAATCGAGGATAAATGTAGATTTCTAATAGCCAAGGCATCCACTTATATTCAGATGGACTGTGTGCTTGTTTGTCAACCTTATTGTATAAAAAAAATTTACCAGTGCCCTACCTGATTTTACAGGGGCATTTAATAGAATCTCATTTTACATCTTTTATTACTCGTATGTAAAAAATTCGATAAAATTACAAAGAAGTCTAAAGCAAATTCGAGCAGCGTTCGGTACATAGTAAAACAGTCCTTAAGTGAACGAGCGAAGGATGCTATTCGTATAACGTGTGCCATTAAGAATAAAATCACCAATGACTGAAAGCACTTACTGAAATATGGACAGCGGATAAATAATTTTATTTATTTCTGGTCATAATCACTAATAAACTTATTTTGAACACACAAGTTCACTGTAAACAGAACCCCCCCCCCCCCCCAATTAAAACCACAAAGCACTGTCATTAAATATGTAATATTTATATAATTTGTATATGTTTCGCTTTGGTTCAATTAGGTTAATAAACCGTGTTTTTTCTCACCATACGGGTTTGAAAAGGGATGCAAATAGCGTGCGAATGAGATGGCACAAGATCGCTTTGTGATTCTATTCGTTTTTGGCGCGCGTCATACAACTACAGCGGCACCCCGCCGCAAGCTTACATTATACAAGCGACATACAGATTCATTAAGGATTAAGTCTAAAGAAAAACCTTCCTCGCCGACTTATATTACATCACAAGGTAATAAAATCTGGGCATGCATATCATGTACTCGAGTCCACGTTGCGGTACGAGCTAGGTCGAGACATCGAGTTTGTATCACCAAAAGTGACCATCACCGCAGGCCGCCGGTGATTCGAGAGGCACCCAAACAAATTGGACTGGTTTTTATATCACCTTTTGAAATCAGTTTTGTTGGGAAGATTGCGTTTAATTCAAACATTTTTAATGCTCGACAATTCTAGTGTCGTGTGTTTAATGTCATAGTTACACCGGGCTAACTTCACCTTATAATCTTAACACTAATTTTTGTGATCATAATGAAGGTTCAGCAAATTATTTATTTGTTTTCCTACAAAATTCTTAATTGGTCAATCTATTTTTGGGTAGTTGTAAAAAAATTACAAGAAACACGACTTTTGAGGTTCTTGACGTTTTTCTTTAAGGTGTTACTTTAAAAACAATTATACCTCATTGTACAACATCTTTAAAAAAACTTTAAGCTGACTTAAGTGATTTAACCTTGACAGTCATTTTAACAGTGAGCTTTACTTAAAGATTATTATACAATTAAGATTTTTACTAGGGCCCTGGACCCATGGATATTTCAAGGCTAAATACGTTAAAAAAATGTTATTTAACTTAACTGTAATTTTCCCAGTAGTCCGTTATAAAACCCAATGGCCAGCCAATACGTTCGTTTGCCCCTCAACTGAACCATGACAAACAATTACTGTTAGCCTATGACTGCAGGTACACTATGAAGTTATAAACAAAAGCACAAGTGACAAACTTATTCCTAATCTCGAAAACTTTGCGTGCAGTAACATTGTAGCTGATTTGAAAGCATCGGAATACTCTACGGTTGATAAAATAAAATAAGAACCTCGAAAAACAATTTAAGGTATATAGAAGAAGCAAATGAGATTCTCAAATTAAACAAGAGAACAGAAACTGTATTTAAAAGATACAAATTACAACCGTGGCTATATAAAGTTCATAAAGTGCAGCTACAACATTCAGAACACGCTGTGAGCCCGTTTTATATGGTATCGGTGAGGCATCAGAACCCAGCTCGTTTCTAACTTGAACTACCCACCAGTTGGATTACAACAACAATCCAATAACAAGACCTATCTGTCAATCCAAAGGCTCCTTTAGGTTTACAGGTGAGACTGGATCGAACTATATTAAAAACAGGCAGTCTGATACAACACCGATGGCAGATCTTAAATCAATCGTTATAAACATTACAACAGCAATATCTCAGCGCATATATAACAAATCTAGACTTCAAGGCAACCACGGTTACATAAGAACTAAGCACGCACCAAACACCTGAAGCTAAATAGGACTTTAAGACCAAATTATGGTTCTATCGTGAGCGTCATTCATCTTATATTTTCGATTAGACGTAAGTATTATTATATAACCCGATTGGACCTTCGAGCCGGATAAAAAAATTTACTGGAACTGATCTGAATTAATTTTAGTAAGCTTTTGAAAAATACACTCACGAAAGAATCGATCTTCTCTCAAAAGGAGCAGTGGAAGGAATAACGAGTAACGTTGCAATCAAGCCACAAGTCCAGAAACTTCTTAATGCAATAAATTTAGCAATATTAAAGTGCCGAGAGGATGATCTATAAAGAGACCAAAGACGAAAAAAGCATAGACCATTTCAGTTAATTGTAGATGTAACGGCGTTGAATGTCTACTCAAATATATAAAACCGAAAATTTAGTTATTTTAAATATTTCACTGCCAGTTTTTTTTACTGATATAATTTAAAAAAGTAAAGTGAAAAAATTCCCATGTGAACACAGATTTAGCAGATTCTAAGATGGTACTAATATCCACAACATTTATTTGTACACATACTAACGTCGTAACATCGACTCCAGCAAACCACCAATCAAATACAAGATCGATTCACTATCCAGCACCGATGAGATAAGCCTATACATCTTAATCAACTTCACTCTCTAATTTGACCGTTTGCTTTCGTCGTGATTTACTTTGAAATTGCCTTGACCATATTGAAGTCTCCAAATTAATTTTAATTTTTAACACCCCCCCCCTGACCTCATCTGGAGTGATTAGCAAAGTTTACATGCAATTATTAACAGTTATCATTAATTCATGATTGTCTCCCCAAAGTCCAGAGCTGAACATAGGCCTCCGCCATGAATTGACTCACAAAAGGGATATTTGCCATAGTTGCCACGTTTCTCCTGCGAGTAGCCGCAGTTTATTTATGTTTAGAGTTATTACATGACGCTGCTGACCGTTTTAAATTTTCCTCTGTCAAATGTGAATTGTGGACGGGCAGCAACCTTCTAACGGCTAACAATAAAAAACTAAGACTACTACGACCGCTTGCCAAGCGTGCCAACTGTGACTAATATCCCTATGAGACAATCTGTGGGGCAGCTCTATGTCCAGCAGTGGACTTTAATATGCATAATAGTAACGGTAAGGGATAATGGTGAAGTGTCCGCGACGCGACGAAAGCAAACGCGTAACAAGGAGCGGACGCGTGCGAGTGCCGGTACCTGGTAGCGCAGGTGCGGCAGCGAGGGCAGCACGGCCGCGCCCCACAGCTCGCCGCCCACCGCTCCCACGCCCGCCACCTGCACCCCACCACTTGTACCACGGCCGCGGGCCGCGACTGTACCACAACCCCTCCCGATCGACGACACTAACTAATAAACTATCCCTGCTCAGACGCGGATGCAATCAAAGCGTTTGCTTTTTAACCCCCGACACAAACAGAGATATAACACATATTTAACATATGTATCGTTCCGTCTGTGGCATCGTAGCTCGCAAACGGATGAACCCGTTAAGACTTAGTTTCTTTTGTTTGAAAGGTGACTTGATCGAGAGTGTTCTTGTCTATGATTCAAGAAAATCTTTTCAGCCCTAAATAATCAGCTTTTTTATGGTTTTTTTTTTAATTTTTAAACTAAATTATTAATAATATTAATGAATTCATGGATGGCAACCCTTGAGAATTAGGCGGTCGCTACCACGCTATTTCTTATTTGTTTTAGGTTGTAAATTATTGTAAATATTTATATTATTGTATATCTGTTTTGCTGGTTCTTCCCAGGACAGAGGTATTTGGAATAAGCTGATTCCCACTCCTGTTTCAGTTTTCGTCTGTCCCGTCTTATGACATCCAGGGATGACACATTATGGGTTATATAGTTTAAATAGTCAAATAATAAGATTGATTTCTATTAATAATAATGTTAATATTCAATTTCAATACTTTAGGTGTTTTATCAATTTAAAAATATAACAGTTTCTCACATGCTTGCGAGTTATATTTGGGCATCATACATAATATTGAGCATTTTTTTAAAGAATATTAACAATGCCATAAACATTACTAACATTCCCCTTAACCACTCGTGGTAAGCTTAAATTGCTTGTGTTACGAGTGGTTCACGCCAGTAGTCGAATGGCGGATTCGAACCCACGACCTTTTTGAGTTCGCGGTCCGCGCCCTGCCATTATTTTTTTTAAAGATTAACTATTAAAATTGAAAGCCCTTCCCTTAAGACTGCATCCGCGCCTGTTACCTATGTCTAATTCAGTGTTATGATTCTTTTATTGATAAAATACCGATATTAGCCTAAATAATAACTAACTTTCCCGTAAAAGTACAGTCGCGGCACATACAGACCTCATCGGAATATATGGGAACCACTAGTTTTAACTATACACGTCTTAACAGTGTAAAATGAACCATACAGTGCTGCAAAGAGAGTTGAAAATCCCCTGCATAAATTCCTTATCTTACACATAAGTCAAAACACACTTTACATAAGTAAACGTTCATATGCTATGCCCAGATTGACAAAACATAATCAATCTCCAGAACGTAATTTTTACTAAAGTATTATTTCTAGTAAAGATTAACAACATTTCCTTTTGAAACTAAACTCAATGGTGACCTTCTGCATTTAGATAAATATAAATCAATATCAAATGAAGTTTAGAATTGTTATTCCTTACATAGAATAAAGAACCTTGTTCATAATTCTAGTTCTTAACTAATTTGACAATATATTTATCCTAGATGAAAGTGTTTTTTATAATGAATAACCAACTTTGAATGTGTAGATACTGGCAATGAACGACACAATATATGTATGTTTATATAATGTATGTATATATAATATAGATCGATTGTGTAAATATATGTACGTATTATTATGTAAGTAATTAAACAATAGAAACATGTGTAAATTTGTGTACCTAAGTGATTCTAAGTTATTAGTCAACCAAAATTTTATCAACGAAATTTGATATAACATTGTCTCTAATCATTTTGGAAAAATCAAGACGTTAAGTACATAATGCAAGAATTTTTTCTAAACATTTGATTAATAGTATCAAAGATCTATATTTTAGTTGTATCGAAGAAATCAGTGCAATCTAAACCATTTTTGCCGTATCTGTATATATTTGTAGCACTTCAATATGTATGTAAATAATATTATAGTTAAAAAGAAAACAGAATATAATATTATAGTTGGTATTTCCCTGTCGACATTATAAAACTCTGGTTGTATTTAAAAATGTTACATAATCACAGTTGAACTTGATTATTCCATAGTTTGAGATCTAGATATTAAATAGTTCTCGAAATTTCTAGTGCCATACTTGAAATTTCACTTTATCTGTTGAACAAACTAGAAAACTAAAATCGTAATTATAAGACTTAATTAACGTTGAGCGTAAAGATGAGAACCGGGAAAAAGTACAACAAGGCTACTTGCCGTTATAAATGAAGCATCAAAAGATAATCATATTATATATTTATTACAATCAATAACTATATTAAAATGGATTTATCTATTATTTTTTCGACCACTAATACTATCTTTATCATTGACCTTTAATAATAAAACAATATGTGATCATCAACATCATCATTACAGCCCTTCACAAGTCCCTGCCGAACATAGGCTTTCCCCATGAAACGCCACAAATGATGATCCTTATCATCCCAGTCCTAAACCATGTGCATCCATCGACCTCATCGTTGATCTAGTAGTTGTAAACTTAACTGCTAATGATGTAGTCCCAAGTTCGGATCCAACGATTGAGCATTTTCTGTCTAAAAATACTCATTAGCAGCCGAAGTTAGCCAGTTAGCAGTGTTTCACTGATGTGCCTCTGAAAGTACTCAAAGCCATTCTCTCTCTAGTCGTAATGGATTGCTGTACCATAGTATTGTGAGAGAAAGAAAATGAGTAGCAGTCTAAGCAGCTAAATGCAAACTAGTGTTCTATACCAATCATGTGGTCATGCATGATTTTATATGTGGTAGAGCCACGCTACAGATATGTTATGGTTGTAGTACGAACGGGTTGGTTTGACCGGGGCAGGATGGCTTTCTAAGAGAGTATCAGCGTGAAACAGTAGCATAAATACTGTTGTGTTTCGTATAGTGAGTGTATAGAACCGTACACCCATGTACTACAAACGAGGCATTGCATCTTAGTCCTCAAGGGTGACAACACATCTGCATTTTGATTCTGAATCCAGGATAAATGTAGTAGTTCAGGTGGACTGCATGTTCGTCTAACACTCATATTTATATCATATAAATTATAACAAATAAGATAAATGGTACGTATAGTTATATTCATTTATAATATAAAATATGAACTCTATTTTTATATATTAGCAATAAAATATCAATATTATTCAATGGTCACACTAAACTTTTGCTTATATCCATTTTGAACTCGACTATGGCAAGTAGTGTTAAACTGCAATAAATTAATAATCCACTATGACTGGATCAAAAATTATTAGCGGGTTTAATTTAACAAATATCGTGATGTCGGTTGGTTTCTCAGTCATCTGTACGCTCAACGCAAACAATCGGAATGCACCGCGCGTGGCACGCGTGTACGTGTGTACCTGCGTGCGCTGCGCGTGCGCGTGGTCGCGGTGCGCGTGCGCGTGCGGCCAGCCCACGCCGCCGCCCAGCGCGCCCAGCCGCGCGCCGCGCAGCGACATCTAGCGGACAACACGCCACGTTACACGACTATGGGTACGTTTGGCAGAAAAAAGCGCTAGCAAGCGCTTGTAAGCAAAATGGCGATCGTAAGCGGTAAGCGCTGTCAAATCGTAAGTAGCTATTTTCCTCTAGGATTAGTTTTAACCGGGGAACCTAACCTAATTTAAATATATGTTTGCAAAGTATTCATATTAAAAACTTACCAATCATGAATTTTTAATAAAATGTATACGTTTTATTCATGTCATTATATTACTTGAAACTAATTGCACAAAACAACATAAACTCTACTTCAAAACAAACATATTAAATAAGCAAAATGGCGGATTGTGTCAGCGCTACTGAAGTTAGCAAACGTGTCCTGGCCGAAAACTGTTTAGTTTCGCCATTTTGCTTACAAGCGCTTGCTAGCGCTTTTTTCTGCCAAACGCACCCTATGCATTTACTAATGTTCAACACTCGCTGCCCACGGTGCAATAAAATGGGGAAACAGGACGCTGCCTACTGCACTCTCTGTCGCACTTACGGGCCTTTCGGCAGAAAAGCCAGAATAAAAAAAAAAAAAAAAACGGCTTTAAAAAATATGCAAAAAAAAAAAAAAATTAAATTTCATGAAAATTGTTGGAGCCGTTTCCGAGATTCCGTATATATATATATATATATATACACAAGAATTGCTCGTTTAAAGGTATTGGATTAAATTTCCCTTGAAACGTAATTATTAAACTACTCGCACTTATAAATGAACTATCTCGTACAAGTGCACACACTCCTTGCGAACCAATGATTTATAGCACCGCAGGTAGCGAGTTTTTAACATTAGTATAGTTACTAATTGATGAGATGATATTAGCTTCTTGACATCATTATTTATTTAAAATGATCTCCGGAACTGATATTATACAAAAAATTACAGATCTTTAATAGTCCCAAAATTAATAAAATATTGTTGGTTCTATTTTACGCGATAAAAACTTCAACAACATGGAGAAAGTGTAAGTAGATCTGCTACTACATGTAAAAATGTCTTTGGCAACTCTTATAAACGAATTATTGCAAATTCTTATATGAAACTTGTTTTTCGCAAACGACTTACGATTTGCATGAAAGTTTGTATTTATATAATGTTTTACTTTCAAATTTTATCAACATTAGTCGTGGCATACAGTCGTAAAAAAATTCTATCGAAAACCTAAACATAGTCTCGCTCAGGTTGACAATGCTACAATTTTAATACGAGCTAGATCAAAAACATCACTCAGATGCGCTCGCACTGTAACCTCAAAAAAAAGATATAATTGATATGTCGTTCTCCTGTTCTCTACTCATTACCAGGAAATTACTCATTAATTTCATTTTTAAAGATTGTCACGTTTCTCAATGCGAGAAGACTCCTCCACCACCGGAAACCTATCTCCATCCCTCCGCTGCTAACTACTACTTGGAGGTAGCGCGCGTGTCGCTCACCTGGTTGATGTCCAGCAGCAGCGGCGTGTGGTGCGCGTGGTGGGGATGGTGCGGGTGGTGGGGGTGATGGGGGTGGGGCACGTGCGGCACGTGGGGCGCGGCGTGCGACTCGTGCGCCCACACGCCGCCACCGCCGCTCATGTAACGAACGCGCCGTCTGCAACCAAACAAATTATATACTATACTTTTCAGTAGGACCGCCTCAGTCACTTTTACTACCTGGATAACGTAAAATATAAGACATATTAAAGTTAAATAGTTGTAAATTAAATAAAGACAAACTCTTTGTTGCCGACAGTTAGTTTAAAATGATATAGGTATTACTCGATATTCAACCTCTCAAAACCCTAACGGCCTCATGAGACCGCGCTCATTTTCCGTCGTATCCCTAGTGGTCTCATGAGGTCGCACCCACCGACAGTATTTTAACAAATAAAAACTTTTATATAGAGACTACTTTTCTATGAAGAAGTTTGGCATTTTATTATAATCAATATGAAATTTTTTATCCTCTAGTGCAATAAAAAGTTCCTATAGATATTGTTACGAGCTTGAGGTTCGTGACAATAAAAATTGCCGATAAAATTACCTAAATTAACACTTTAATTTACTTTACACAAATTAAAGTTAAAACACTAATAATTAAACACACTAATTCACTTAATTCCGCCCGAAACTTCGCTTGTTACGCCCAAATCAACACTGCCTCGATCGCATCTTGCAGCGCCTATATATTTGAATTAGCAAAGAAATATCCAGAATGTTCAAGTAAACACGCGGAAGGTACCGAGCGTTCGAGTTTCGACTAGGCGCTGTCAGTTGAGCGATTTGTGATGTCATTTTCTCAATGCTCCCCTCGCTCTCGTTCCTGACACTAGATGGCGCTAGTTGACTTATTCATGCAACACTGCCCCCTCCTAAGACATGCTCGTCCCGAGCATTATCGGTCCCATAATAACGCGCCAAGCGATCCACATGGACGATCTTAGGAGTCCCTCTTGCGCCTTTCTGTAACGGCTCCGCAATATCAAGGGCTGTCCTATCCCGTGGTGCACCAACATTGTACAATTTTGGTGCTCCTCTACTACGTGTCCGAGGTCCCCCGCACGGCCGCACAACTTGTACATGTACGACACCAATCCTCGACATCGTCACGATAATGGACCCAGTAAAACTGTTCTCGGACCTTCAGTAGAGTTCGTTTAACTCCCAGATGGACTCTTGAACGACCATTATGGCACAACTGTAGAACATTCGGCACTTTAGCTTTAGGGACAACCATTTGCAAACGACAGCTGTCTCTTCGACCATTGTCCCATTTACGGCACGGGACTCCATCCTGAATCAGCAAGCTGTCCCATTGGGCCCAATAGCTTTTCGTGGTTGAACTCATCGCTGAGACGTCCCTCCACTTAGGCTTGGTAGCACGGGCCTTCATCCATCCCAGAATCGGCTTGATGTCCGGATCTTCCTGCTGTGCATGTCGTAGGTTGTCCTTCCATTCGTTGCTGAGGTGGTCCGTCCTGAGCATCCTCACGGATACCACCTCCTTACTCTCTTGCCTACTACAATGGTTGCAATCTTCAGGACAAGGTCTTCTTGACAATGCATCTGCGTTGCCGTGAGATTTCCCGCTGCAGTGTCTGATAGTAAAGTCGTATTCCTGCTGCTGCTGGGCGGTGCTGTTAGCCGCACTTCCTTTCTGAGACCGTTCACCTTCCCTTCCTAGGGTGTGCTTAGGGCAGCTGGACCGAAGATGGCCCCTTTCCCCACAGCCATAGCATCTAGGGCTGTATCTTTTATTGTGGTCGCGAACCGTAACTGCAGTAACCTCCCTAGCGTGAGGTGAACGATGATCCTGTCGCCGCCAGGCAGTGCCGTTAGCTGCACTACCCTCTCGAGATCGATCAACTCTCCTTTCCACGGTTCGTTTAGAGCAGCTGGATCGAAGATGGCCCTTTTCCCCACAGCCATAGCACCTAGGGCTGTATCCTTTGCTGCGGTCACGGACTGTAGCTGCTGCAACCTCCCTGACGCGATGGGAACGATGATCCTGCCGCACGGCTTCCACCTCCAGTGCATGGGCCAAGGCGTTCTTAAGCGTGACGTGGTGCCCGAGTCTCACAGCAGCTCTGACTTCAAGGTCGCGGATGCCGTCGATGAATGTCTGAACCAGGTTCCCTTCAATGAGCGCAGGTACAGACCGGTAAGCTTTTCGCACCAGCTTCTCCACCTCTAGAGCCCACTGCTGCAGGTTTTCGTTGATGCGCTGCACACGATCTTTAAGCTGCGCACGAAAGACGTGTTCCAGGTGAGCGTCGCCATATCTCGCCTCCAATGCCTCAAGGAGTTGCTCATAAGTCACTTCCTCACCGAGAGCTTCCAGAACTGTTAAGGCCTGGTCGCGCAGGCCTAGTGCAAGAGCAGTCTGACTTTTATTCCAGCCGTTCGCCTTCATAACAGCCTCGAACTGGATTTTGTAGGCTGACCAGGAAGAAGTCCCGTCGAATGGTGGCACCTTGAACCCACGTAGCGAAGGTGTAATAGCTACTACGGGAGCTGTAGTTCCATCCCCCAGTTTGAGGTCGTCCAGCGTTTTCTTCACGTCAGCCATCACGTAATCAACCCGATTGTTTACTTGGTCGATTTGGGTTTTAGCTTCCTTGATTTGGGTTTCAGCTTCCGACAGGCGGTTGTCATGTTGAGCAACCCTATCCTTCACCTCCCTAATCTCTTTCCCGAAGTTAGCGTGAATGTTCTTCACGAGGAGCATCTGCTCTTCCTGTCGGCGGGCCTGTTCCTCCTGCTGCTCTTTCAACCAACGGGCCTGTTCTCCCTGTCGGCGAGCCTGTTCCTCCTGTCGGCGAGCCGCTGTTCCTCCTGTCGGCGAGCCTGTTCCTCCTGTCGGCGAGCCTGTTCCTGCAGCATCACCATCAGAGCACCTAAATCGGGTGCTGCAGATGGAGGAGCTACTGACGGGCCTGCAGCCGGCGGCTGGCCCTCCGACGTCAGCGGCGTTGCACCACCAAATCTTCTTTGGTCCGTCTCCTGCTGGCGTTGATTTCGGGTACGGACACCCTCCGTTTCCTCCTTAGGTAAAATCGGCATGATTTTATCCCACTTCTGACACCAATTGTTACGAGCTTGAGGTTCGTGACAAGAAAAATTGCCGATAAAATTACCTAAATTAACACTTTAATTTACTTTACACAAATTAAAGTTAAAACACTAATAATTAAACACACTAATTCACTTAATTCCGCCCGAAACTTCGCTTGTTACGCCCAAATCAACACTGCCTCGATCGCATCTTGCAGCGCCTATATATTTGAATTAGCAAAGAAATATCCAGAATGTTCAAGTAAACACGCGGAAGGTACCGAGCGTTCGAGTTTCGACTAGGCGCTGTCAGTTGAGCGATTTGTGATGTCATTTTCTCAATGCTCCCCTCGCTCTCGTTCCTGACACTAGATGGCGCTAGTTGACTTATTCATGCAACAATATTTATTTATAATCTACGTTCATTTCTTACGCCATTTTCGTGTGAATGATATTGTGTTGATTTTTTGGATTTTAGTGTTTTATTAGTGTTTTAGTATAAAAGTGTTTTATTATAAAATTTTAATGAAATTTTTTGTGTGAATATAATTTATCTTTTTACGTAAATGCTTTCGAGTAATATATATATTGAAATAATTGTGATTTTCACGCTGCCGACATTCGCTTGGTATGTTTTATTTTTGTTATCAAAATACAATGAAATCTTTTTGTAATGAACTAAAACCTGACTTTTATATAGAGAATTTTGTATAGATTTTATAATACCAAACTTCTTCATAAACAAGTAATCTCTAAATATAAGTTTTAATGGTTTTAAGTGCTGTGGGTGGGTGCGGTCGCATGCGACCGCTCGGGATTTGCCGGGCGCATGCGACTGCATGGGATTTTTATTAGGCCTGAAGGGTTAATTATATATTCTTAAAACCCTACTATGTGAGAATACCAAACAGAAAAAATAGGTACTTACGGAGGTTGATAGGGCAGTCTGGGCGTCCGCCGTTCGACTACTGGGGTTGCCACTGAAACGTTGCTTTCACCTAAAATATAATAAATAATAATATAATATCATACTGTTAGCTACACTGCTCATTTTAGCAATATTGTGGTTACAGCAAGAATAGGCTGACTCAACTGGGAAAGGACAGCGCTCTCGCAGAATACCATCTTTAATTAACTGCATAATGTTGCTATGTATTGTATCGTAAGTGCATAAAGAATAGACATTCAATCTAGTCCTCAAAGATGACATGGCATCTGCAATTACATTTTGCTTTCTAATCGAGGGTAGATGTAGAATATGGCGACAGTATCAACTAAAAAAGCAACTCAATAAGGCCGTTGAATTCCCTTTTGGCTAACGTGGTAGAGCCACACCACGCAGAGAAAGTATAGACAGACAAACATGACAACCTTGTTGATTTAGTGTTTTTAAACGCGACTGCTGATCATGAGGTCCTGGGTTCGAATCCCTGGTCGGGCTAAAAAATCCATTATTAAGGTTTTTTGTCTAGAAATTATTTACAGCTGGCCAGAGTCAGGAAATTGGCGGTGTCTCACCCCCGTGCTTCGGAAAGCACGTAAAGCGGTTGGTTCTGCGCTTGATTTCTCTAGGGTCGTATCGGTTTACCAGGTCCAGGTTTAATAGGTCTATGAGAGTGAGGGAATAGAGAGTATACCTGTGCTTGCGCATACACTTGGACACTATAATCCTGTCCTGTGCCGATAGCTAGTCTACCTTGAAGCTGGCTGCTGTGTCCGTAAATTCACTCTGGAGGACATTATTAGACATACAAAAGAAATGTACCTGAGGATAGGTGCCGCGATATACGCCGTCGCTTCCTGCTGGGACTGTCCCCCGCCTTATTGGACAACTCGCCGTCCGACGAGCCCGCGCTCACTAGCGACTCGACGCCACCTTCTAGCGGATTCGTGTCCTGTAATTAGATCTAAATTACTTCTTTCAATATTTATAGTATTGTTAATTTATATGGGTAGCGTGGGGGTATAGGGTAAGGCGACTCCGTAAGTTATTTATTAGGAACTAATAACTAGGCGCCATCATGTAGCGCAGGGGTGGCGAACCTTTATGTATCAACGTGCCATTTTTCTAAAGCAATGTTTAATTTGGTAAAAGACTTGCAGTAAAATAACTTCGTGATTATTGGGAAAATAATAGTACTAAATACTAAAGAAAATTCGGCCAATCACTATGGAATAGACGGATAAAAAAGTCACCTGTAGGATCGCCTGTAGGCAAATAGGAGGTGCCCAGAATAAAAATGATTTTCAACATTTTAATACCACAATACTATGCTAAATTAAAGATTTGTAGCACATACGGTTTCTAAAAAAAAACCGCGCACGGACGGATGGATATGGCGAAACTGTAAGGGTTCCTTGGTGTTTAACCACGAAACCCTAAAACCTGAGCTTTATTGGTTTTTAGATAATTGGACTAACTATCCCAAAGACCAATCTATCTGTAGGTTTTTTAAACTAGTCTAACCCGAAGGCTTGGTTACTATTCCAACTGGCTGGTGAAGCAGCCAAAGATGTTAAAAGCGCTCTTACTTAGCTTAACAAAAGCCAATTCACTCTTGCCTTGTAGACATCCACAATGTAATCTGATGAAATGACATGTACTACTTATTTCACTCCTTTGCTGTACGCGTGACGAACGATGAAGCTATCCTTTTTTTGTTGTTATGTGTACGAAGTCGCGGATAAAAATTAGTAAATTAATTAATTAATTAATAATTAATAAGGTTTTAAAGCGATCCTTACCATGTGGTGATGGTGTGGTGTGTGGTGCAGATGTGGTGGTTCTGCGGAGGGTCCGGCTCCGGGACTCACCCTCATTTCTGAAACGATAAACAGTATTTTATAATTTTCATAACTTTCTAGTCATTTAGAAGGATAACAAATGGGCACCAAGTCCACATGATGGTAAGCTAAGTCTGTGGCCCGCAGTAATCGTACCATGATTAACGGACTCGAGACTACAGGCCATTTTTTTTCATAGAATTTAGGTGACAAACGAGCAGACAGTCCAGTCCACCTGATAGTAAGTAAATAGCATGGCCAGGCTCAAACTAGGAGCTAGCCTCATCCTCATTGCACACAGTCCACCTGATGGTAAGTGGATGCTGTGATTCCCCAGCAACCCAGCGGGACAATTTTATTTTTATGTAACAGTTTACAATCATATTGTTCGTTTTAACGACAATCACAAAATAAATTAGAAATAGCTTCATCACCCTTCCCAGGAGTTATTATCATCCATAAATACTTAATAACTTTAAATTTTATTCGAACTTAGTTTAATAAAGTTTTTGAACTTTGTGTAGGTCAAATTTTGTTCTGTTTGTTCCTTTGATTTGACAATGCGTTACGCGGTGCCTTTGTGAGACGTAGAGAGGCGCTGATTGGTAGTGCGGAGAGGAGTTTGAGGCGACAGCCATCTTGTTGTATTTTATACTGTTTGACGAACGCTGCGTATTTTTTAAATATTAAAATATGTCGAAATGAAGACAAAAAGTGTTTGTCTGGAGAAGTTGATTATTTTATAAGTTGTATACTTAAGAGAGCCGGTATACTCGTAATTACAAGCTAAGAGGCATTCCGTCTTAGTCTGTAGGTATGACAATGCATCTGTACACTGTTTTGTTTGAAGTTGGAATACCAGCGCTGTTTCGTATGGTGAGTGTAGAGAACCGGAGACCCTTTTTTATTGGAAACTAGGCGTTCCATCTTAGTCCTCAGGGGTGACAACGCATCTGCGTTTTGATTCTTAATCAAGGATAAATGTAGATGTCTATGGGGCACAGCATCCACTTACCATCAGGTGGACTGTGTGCTCGTTTGTCACCCTTATTCTATAAAAAAAAACGTGTCCATCAATTGCAGTAGCCACTTACCATGAGGTGTACTATAAGTTCGTTTACCACATGAGATTTATTTAAAAAAAAACATGGGTCGTTACTCTTTAACGGCGGGGATTTCCGACGTTAAAAGGCTTTTAAGCATTCCCTTCTCCGCTGCATGCATATGTACAAAAAGTTATTTATTCGATATAATTATCCTTATTATTCCGAAATAAAAGAGCTAAATAAAAAAGTGTAGTCGATTAATAATCTAATTATAAAACATGCCCTTTAATATATCGAAAAATCACGGTAATAGCCCAAAAAAAAAATGAGAAGTCTTAAGTTTTTCCGACGATTAAATTATAATTTTTTGTCTCAATTTATATAAAGTATTTTCAAATTTAAATTTAAATTCGAAAAAAGAATTTAATTGAGTATCGCATGCATGTAAATATTTTTTCCGAACATATTCCAGAGATATATCAAGAAGTATGAATTCTCGAACGTCAAAATCGTGTCCTTAAATGCGATATTTTGTCAAAACCAGCCTTAAGTAAGGATTTAGTATACATTGATTAAAATTATCTTCCTCCACCTTCCTACAGAAATTATTAACTTTTTTTTAATATTTTTTATAGAATAATTGTAACAAACATGCACACAGTCCACCTGACGGTAAGTGGATGCTGTGGTCCATAGACATCTATATCTATCCTCGATTAAGAATTAAAATGCAGATGCGTTGTCACCCTTAAAGACTAAGATGGAGTAGATCGTTTCCAGTACAATGGGTCTTCGGTTCTCTACATAGAACAAGTTACTATATATAAGTTCCCACTTGTATAGATTTTGCAATAGGTCAGGTATTTGAAATTCCATACAACATGTCTCTACACGAGTTCTATTCTAGTGTATTTAAATGTGTAAGTTTGTGTGTTTAGTGAACTCTAACATCTCGAAATCTCGAAAAACACTCATGATATTATCTAGAAACCAACTTCATTGACCCTCAATTGCATAATGAATACTTGATAAAGTTTTTATTTAAAATCGATTTTGCCGGTTATTTATTCGATATTACATTTCGGATAGGTATCAACAGCTCATTAGATGACTAATATAAAAAAGTATGTTTTATACGTAATAGAGCCACGCAAAAAAAACAATTAATGAGTTTTCTCTCTCAATAATTGTTTTTTTGGCAGCTACTTAGCTGCCCGGAGTCAGGAAGTTGGCATTGTCTCACCCCCGTGCCTCGGAAAGCACGTAAAGCCGTTGGTCTTGCGCCTGATCTCTCTCCGCTCGTGTCGGTTTACCGTTCCATCGTACTATGAGAGTGAGGGAATAGAGAGTGCACCTGTGCTTGCGCATACACTTGGGCACTATAATCCTGTCCTGCGCCGATGGCTATGGTAAGCGGATGCTGTGGCCCATAGACATCTATCCTCGATTACGCATCAAAATGCAGATGCGTTGTCACCCGAAAGGACTAAGATCGAATGCCTCGTTTCCAGTAAAAAGCGTCTTCGATTCTCTACACTCACCGTACGAAATACTACAGAATTAAGCTACTATTTTACACTGGTACTTTGTGAGAGCGTGGTCCTTCCCCGGTCGAGACCACTTTTACTGGCAACGAGGGGATTCCATCTTAGCTCTCAAGGGTGACAACGCATTATGCATTTTGATTCTTAACTATGGTTAAATGTAGATGTCTATGGGTCGCAGCACTAACATAAGGTGGCCTGTGTGCTCGTTTGTCACCCTTACTCTATAAAAAAGGCAGTCACAAAACCCACACACCTATTTATAACGTTACGTAAATATTGCCCTTACCGTTACACGTGTATAAAATCGTAAATCTTGCGAACCGAATGCCTCGTTGGTCTAGTAGTTGTAGTAGTGCGACTACTGATCATAAGGTCCTGGGTTCGAATCCCGGGTCGGGCCAAAAAATTAATTATTGAGTTTTTCCGTCAAGAAGTTCTCAGTAGTTGCCCGGAGTCAGGAAGTTGGCGGTGTCTCACCCCCGTGCCTCGGAAAGCACGTAAAGCCGTTATCCTGCGCCTGATCTCTCTCCGGTCGTGTCGGTTTACCGTCCCATCGGATTAAGAGATTGAGGGAACAGAGAGTGCACCTGTGCTTGCGCATACTCTTGAGCACTATAATCCTGTTCTGCGCCGATGGCTAGCCTCCGTTGAGGCTGGCCGCCGTGGCCAGAAATCGGTCTGGAGGACATAAATCTTGCGAAATACTTCTTGTGTGGGTACATCCTTATATATAAAAATCAATTTCTATCTATCGGTCTCGCTAAAGCTCGAAACTGGCTCGACCGATTCTGATATCTATCTATGAGGAGGGCCTATATTCAGGACTGAATTTTAATAGGTTGTGATGATGATGATCGTACTAAAGTGAAAGCGCGTTGTACGACCTGTAAAATCCGTTTAATATTCTTATTCACTAATGATCGCCCAGTGGCCGCAATTCGATCGTAAATCATAAACAGTTTTAAGTTTGTTTATTAAACAAGCTGTATTAAACTTTTCACTACAAATTAATATATAAAACAGATACATTATATAAAATGAACGCTTTTTGCCTTGAGATCCACTCCACAAACAAAAAGGAAATTTTTAAATCGTACAACATTCCAAGCTGATTCAATTAATCTGTCAGTAATTAATAAATACTAATTATTCGTCGGCAATTTGTATTTTAAATTTCTTTGGCGACAAGCTCTGCGCGACTGTTCGCCCACAGACTATTATGTATTTGACATCGGCGGCGTGAACGAAAACAATTACTGTTTTATTTTATTTTATTTACTTAATGTACTTGTAATGGCGGTGGTACACGCTCGTCTCGTCGCCTCGCGTGCCTCTCGTCGCGTAAAGGCTTGACACGAGAACACACCGTGTACACACTAAAGTTGTTCAAAACTATAAATCTGAACTACAAATTTCCAGCGCGCTATTAAATACGCTACGTTATAGCGCGCTATTTATAAGAAAGCGTGTAGGCCGGTAAGCGCGTTAAGATTTACAGCACGTTATATTTCTTAGCAACCACGTCGTTTATTCAGATAATACCCGGATGACCGAGCTTAGCTCGGTTTTTTTAAGTTACATTTATATACAAATTACATGAATAATAGTTTTTGATCTTATTGACATAATAGAAAAAACTGAACTGGTTATTTGAATAAAAAATCATGAGTGCAATTAGATTAATTAAAATTTTCGTATTTTTAAAAAATAGTAAAAAAAGGGCTCGAAATAATAGATTTTCTCACAAAAGAAGGGAACTTGAAAAAAAAAAGGAAAAAAGTGGGACTCAAGACGGGACGCGAACCACGGAACTCCGATATCACGCCCGAACAACATCCCATCTGAGCTATTACGATCGTTAGTAACCTTTCAAAATTTACCTCCTTATATTGTAGCAATTTTTTTATTGCCTGAAAACACGGACAAAGGGACATTTTCTAAAAATAAATCCTAGCTAGATCGATTTATTGCCCCCCGAAACTCTCTGGACACTAAATTTTATGAAAATCGTTGGAGCCGTTTCCGAGATTCCGATTATACATATATATATATATATATATATATATATATATAATATATATATATATATATATATATATATATATATATATATATACAAAAATCGCTCGTTTAAAGGTATAAGATTCTGATAATAGCACAAATAGGTCGGCTCGAAGGACCACGCTTTCACAGAATACCAGCGTAAAATAGCACATTAATGCAGCTTGAGACTAGTAATAATGAGCGCACTATAATCCTGTCCTGCGCCGATGGCTAGCCTCTATTGAGGATTATAGTGCCCAACTGTAAGCGCAAGCGCAGGTGCACTCTCCATTCTCTCACTCTCATAGTCCTATGGGACCATAGAATATAACACATACATAATAGAACGGGGGAGTGAGCGGAGCCCGTGTAGCCACTATAATGTCAATTCACACGTATAAATGTCAACTCGAGATGTGTTTTGACGTTACACACTAGACACAAATCCCACAGTCTACAAAAATCGGCCTCGAGCCAGTTAACTACTATATAGTCGCGGATACATTGTATCTGGGGTGCTGACGCGCGTGCTCTCGCTTACGCAACCGGCGAAACGGTTTGTTAATGCACGCGCCCGTGGGGAAAGTTGATCCGCGCGGTGCGGCCATAAAGCCAGCGAGACGGGCCAAACTTTGAAAATATACAACGTACATTAGTTTGTTATGCATATCCGTTTTCTTTTTAGCTTGGTTGTTCTTAAATTAACAACGTTTAAAACAACAGGTAACACTGTAACATTGTATTCTATCTCATTCTCTCGTAACCTAAATCGTAGGCTGTAAAAAGGTGAATTCAAATCATTCCGCATCGTTATTTACGTAACGATGACTCCTATGACAGTATACGTGGATGAGTTATCTAACGGCCGTCCGAACAGGGGGGGTGGCGGGCCCCGGCTCTGACGGATAAATCGTGTCGTTCGATGTTCTGGGTGGTGAGAACCGTCTCGTCCGTTGTCCTAACACTCTATGTGTTTGTCACACATAGAGTGTTTTAAGATTCCGGCGACATTTATGTCGTCGAAATCTAGCGGAACTGGGGTTCAATTAAAACTTTACGGGGCTCATATCTGTAGATAATATATATATATATATATATATATATATATGTTTGTCTCTTTTTAGTGAAGCTTTTTCATTTCATCGAGTTTCATTACACGTCACATACATCAAAACGATTCTAAAGATTTCATTTAAAAAAAAACATCTAAATTTTCAATTTCAATCTTAAGAACGGTTCCTCTAAAAATTGCAATAACGTTAATACTTCGTTGTTCTGTTGGTAGAGCCATGTGTAGTCGACATTTAAAACATGTGTGTGCAATTTTAATGGTTCCTTTTAATCAAATATGTTACACTTTATTAGTGGTTCCATATAAATTTGGAGTAAAATCCAACTCTTAGTTGAATCATAGGCAATTAAGTTTTGAATGTAATTATTTAGACGACATTTTAAGTCAAAAAAAACTTTTCAAATAGTTGAAGGCTTTTTTTTATAGGATAGGATGACAAACGAGCACACAGTCCACCTGATGGTAAGTGGTTGCTGTGGCCCATAGCCCATAGACATCTACATCTATCCTCGATTACGAATCAAAATGCAGATGCGTTGTTATCCGTGAGGACTTACGTGGAATGCCTCGTTTCCAGTAAAAAGGGTCTCCGGTTCTCTACACTCACCATACGAAACACAGCAGCATTAAGCCACTATTTGACGCTGGTATTCTGTGAGCGCGTGGTTCTCCCCGGTCGAGCCGACCCATTCGTGCTACAACTATACTGTATAACTGCAGCATGGCCCTACCACGTAATTTAAAGGTAAATTAAAGGCTATTTTAAACAGCTAATAAGAATATTATAATTTCCACTAAGTGTTAGCACCAATTTAATTTTAAATATGTATAGCTCAGGGGTTAAGCGCTCGCTGTAAATTTCACAGCTACAGGTTCAGCTACAGGGTTCGATTCCCGCCGACACCAATGAAATTTTTAATTGCAATTTTAAGTGCTGATTTACCACATGCTCGGCGGTGAAGAAAGACATAATGAGGAAACCTGCATGCCTGAGAAATGTGAAGTTCGTCAACACGCATTCGAGCAGCGCGACGGACAATTCCTTGCGCTAAAACCCTCTCCGAAATGAGCGGAGGCCTGTGCCCAGGAGTAGAACGTATATAGGCTGTAACTTTAACTATACCGATACAATATTTTATAGTTTATTTTAATAATCTCAACAAAGAACTAAAATCGCTCGTCATGTGACCACACCTGCCAGCGAGAGTTTCGCGGAACATGGCACGTACGACAGTGAAATTTTAGATCAGCTCGATTTTTAGCATGGTTTTAACATAGTCCTACGCCACAAAAATATTCTGTTACGTCATTTGGTTATATATCGAAGGTACTTTATTTAATAATTAAGTTATTTTTATAACATCAACTTTCCAATCTTTAAAACAGTGACAGAACAGGAAAAAAGGATATATTGAACACAAATTTTAAAAACAAAAAAATTGTAAGCCGTAAATAGGAATGCCAGATCGGAAGACCAAAATATCTGGACAAAATTTCTCGGTCGGGATTTTAGGGCTGTTATGGGGAGAAACTAATCTAAACATATAATAAAGATTGCAGATGTCTGTACATTTTATATTTTTGTAACAAAATTGATTGAGGGACGACCTGGTAAGACATGCAGGAAGTCGATGGATGCAGGTGGCTCAGGACCATGCTATGTGGCATACCTTTGGGGAGGCCTATGTTCAGCAGTGGACTTGTGAAGGGCAGTAATGATGACGATGATGATGACTAAAACTAAGTAATAGAAATTCTATAAATATATTATAGAATATATTTCTATCATATTATAAATAAAAATGTAGATTAAAAGTTTATTTTTTAAATGAATAGAATGAAAAGATTTAAAACATTGTTGACACATAACTAATTTAAGTACCTACACTTAATTAGTTTATTATAGTCAAACAAATCTAAGAAATACATTTTGACAGCTGTCAGACATATTGCACCAGGATGCCAACCAAAAAATGGGAACGTACAATATTCGATTCTTAAAATAATCGATATCCATTATTTAGAGTAATCATTTACAGTTTGGTTTGAATAATATCAGAATAAATTAATAACGGGTAATTTAAAACACAAGATTTATCAGTTTCTACGTATTTTTTATTACTGCTTATTTCTAGAGGCACAGTTATAGGTAGTAATTTGAGATTACAACTAAATTAGAAAAATTACTTAATCCAATCACTTTCAGTACAACTAAATGAGCTGTCGTTGTTTAGATTAATTATTATTTGATTTTCAATAATGCAGTCAAAATTAATGTCTCTTTCAGCCATCCATAATAAAAAAAATTGTTTTTTATACCACTTTTTCCCAATAACCCTTTGTGACATGGGCACATGATTCAACGAAGATAAATAGAAGAAACAGTCCAAAAAGTTAAAACCGAGTCACAAAATAAGAAGACAAACACAAAATCACAAAATTACGCACAATAAGCTTGCGGAATGTCAGGATATTGAAATTACGTAGTGTTTCTTTCAGCACGACCACGTACATATGAGTTTTTTTGCCTACACAAATTTACGTTGACAAATTTTAAAAAAAAAACTTGTTTTATTCATGATTCATGTAATTTAAGGAATTTTTAAAACAAAAATTAAATTAAAAAATAATATATTAAAAAATTAATGATTCGATATAAATATTTTTACCGATTATTTAAATATTGTCCCGATTATTCGCATAACAATGAATTTTAACCATCCAAACACTACCGTAATGTACATAGCGACATATCATTGAAACGACGTCAAGTAGTCGACGTCGTAGAAAATTTGATACTGTTTATTTTTTAATATTTTGCTTTGTTTGAAAGATTCAAATTTACATTAGTGATAAAAATCTATACACGTTGTAATGAAATATAGATAACTTCATAATTCTTCAGATTTACGTAAAATTTTATTTTAAATCGTGAGTACGCTTGTGGAAAGTTATTGCGGAATGATCAATGTGAAACGTCGAAAGGTATTTCTTAGATTTGGTTGACTATAGTTTACCACATGTATTTGGCATTAGAGCTTACTGAATCCTCCAATTTCGATCCTTTATTAGTATACAGTAGAGATAAAATTCAAAAGATTTACTTCAAAGTTCAGTCTAATTACTATATTATTAATTCAAAGGTATCTGTGATGTGAAGAGAAGCTATAAGTCTGGAGATTTTGAGTTTTGTCGAGAGTCTGGAGATCATTTAAAATATCGGGAGAATTCAGACGAAAGCCGACCATCTGGCAACCCTAGTAGTAAGGCTGGACGTCAGAAGTGAAACTTCTTATCCGAGCGTAACGGTCACGCGAATTCAGTACTTTTTCCCCATACAAAAAGTGCCCAATCTGCCTAAAGTTTTCCCTTAAAAAAATACTTGACATAATATTAAAAACAAAATTGATTGCAGCAGTAAAAATGCCATCAACTTAGAATAATGCTACAGAAAAAGACTTATCGCAAGGTTCATATTATGTCGGAGATGTCGACGAGTGACAAATCGCTGGACATAACTTAATCAAAGTTAATATAAAATCTAAATAGATATATGTATTTTGCACGTGGTAGAGCCATGCTGCAGATATATTATCAGTATAGATGTAGCAAGAATGGGTCGGCTCGACGAATAGTAGCTTAATGCTGCCGTGTTTCGTATGGTGAGTGTAGAGAACCGGAGACCCTTTTTACTGGAAACGAGGCATTCCATCTTAGTCCTCACAGGTGACAACGCATCTGCATTTTGTTTTGTACTCGAGGATAGATTTAGATGTTTATGGGCCGCAGCAACCACTTACCATCAGGTGGACTGTGTGTTCGTTTGTCACCTTATCATATCATATCATATATGTATTAAATATAACGTACATTAAACTAGCAATATTAACTATTATGAACAGTATAGGTACAGGCTGTAATTCCATTTTTGTTGTCAAAGGCGACTCTATGTAATTTGTAAGCAAGCAAACCAGTTTCTATCTCCATACCGATCAATGACTGAGATGAGATTTTAAGTGCCGATTTACCACTGCACTGCAGTAAAGAATATACATTATAAGGAAATTTGCCTTTTAACAGAAACTAGTGACTAACGAACCACACAGTCCACCTGATGGTAAGCTCGATATTGTTAACCCCTGAGGACTAAGATAGAATGCTTCGTCGCCAGTATAAAGGTTCTCTGGTTCACTACACTCACCACACGAAAAACAGCAGCATTCAGCTGCTATTTCACGCTGTTATTCTGTGAGAGCGTGGCCCTCTTCCGGTCTACCCGACCCATTGGTACTATAATTATATTATAGCTGTACCACGGGTATATTATAATGTTTAACATATGTATCGTTCCGTCTGTGGCATCGTAGCTCGCAAACGGATGAACCCGTTAAGACTTAGTTTCTTTTGTTTGAAAGGTGACTTGATCGAGAGTGTTCTTGGCTATGATTCAAGACAATCATTTCAGCCGTTTGAAAATCATCAGCTCTTTTTGATTTGCGGGTTTTAAAATTTTTTATTTCAAGTTATATAAAATGCTTGCGCTGTACCATATTTGAATTTGTTTGAAGAAAAAAAACTGTGTATAGATTTCTTTTTTTTTTTAAATAAAATAAGAGTAATAAACGAGCACACAGTTCACCTGATGGTAAGTGGTTGAGTCCCATAGACATCTACATTTATCCTCGCTTAAGAATTAAAATGCAAATGTGTTGTCACCCCTGAGGACTGGAGGAGATGGAATGCCTCCTTCTAGTAAAAAAAGGGTCGTCCGTTCTCCACTCTCAGTATACGAAATAGCGGCATCAAGCTGCTATTTTAAGGCGACACCGTGAAAAAATGCACCTCCTTTCATCGAATAGTATAGGACTATGACACCACTAACGAAAGTGGGATTTTGATATAGGTAAATTCATGTCTTTATCTTGAATTTGATTGCTCAAAAAACACGATTGTATAATTTTGACTCGATCATAATTATTTGCGAAAACACCTCTAAAAAATCACTATAGTTGAAATTACAACGAAATCATTTGATCTATATGCTTGGGAATCACTCAAATATATTCATGACATCAATATTCATAATTTACTTGCTCATTATTTTGATAACTTAAATCAATATTTTTTTTAAATATATTTTAAGATTCTGACAATTTCTAAGCGCTTTTAATCGTCGCGGGCGCTACGCAATTTTAGACCTTATGACGGCGTTTCTTCAAGTTTTTATAGAAATTATGTATTCACTCGGATCAGTACGGCGATAACGTTTTCGATGTGTCGTCTTAAGCTGGTATTCTGTGAGAACGTGGTCCTTCCCCGGCCGAGTCGATCCATTCGTATTACAACCATAATATAGCTGCAACGTTGCTTTACCAAGTATAAAACGCGAACACTACATACATTTAAATCACACAAGTTTGTACGGATTTAATCGCTTATATTAACTTATTTTATTAAATGTGTTCAAAAAAGGTGGAGGTTTTTTTTTCAATTGGTATGTTTATATTTCTTTATGTATGTTAAGGCACAACTCCGTAATATAGACGGATTTGCAAAATTCTTTTTTCGTTCGAAAGAGGTTTATTTACGAAATGGTGCCATTTAAATTTCTTAAAAATCAAATGATGAGTTAGGAAGACAGACAACGTAACTCTTCAATAAATGCCAGCAAATCAATCGCGATTGCCGCTATATCAGATGCATTGTTTACGCAATCACACAACATAACATCACACCAATACCCTCTAAAGGAGTACGCAGATGTGTTCAGTATACCAAGGTACACCCTTATTTCTGTCAAATATGTTATATTAAAGTCAGTTGTACAAAAATTTTAATTTTACCACTTTCCTGACGTTTCGAGTAAGTGGTAAGCCTTGACATTGTTATATTCGAAACGTCAATAATATAAAATAAAATATTATACTCAATTGAATCCGTAAAAGCTAGTTTCATTTAATCACTGTTTATTTCGAACCTAAAACCACTTATGCGTTAGGTAGGTTAGGTATAGATAGTGGACCACACACACGATCAGTTAAACTGATCATTCCAACTGATCAGTTCAAACTAAAAATGTTGATATTTTTTTAAATAGTGGATTTCCAATATATCGATCATTATAAATATATTAATATGGGAGTTTTACATAGTTTATTTATGGATATATCGAAAATCCGATATTTTGAAAAATATCAACAGTTTTAGTTTGAACTGATCAGTTGGAATGATCAGTTTTACTGATCGTGTGTGGCCACCATTAGTGTACTGACTCTGACTAACCGCTTAGTAACACGGTTGTAAACAGTAACTTTATAGCGGTGAAAGTGATGTTCTCCTACCGGTTGTTAACATTGAACAGGCTTCCGGTTATACAACTATTTAACTGAGCGGGGTATGAATCGTCCTGGCGAGCTGTGATAGCTTAGAGGCGAAGTGCTCGCTGTAAATTTCACGGTACGTGAGCAAACGGGTTTCGATCCCCGCCGGCACCAATGAAATTATTAATTGCAATTTTAAGTGCTGATTTACCACGTGCTCGGCGGTGAAAGAAAACATCGTGAGGAAACCTGCACGTCTGAGAAATAAGAAAACAAATATTTCAGAGACACGTGAAGTTCGCTTACACGCATTGAAACAGCGCGGCGGACAATTCCTTGCCCTAAAGCCCTCTCAGAAATGAGCTGAGGCCTGTGCCCAGGAGTGTGACGTATAATAAATAGGCTATAACTTTAAAAGTCCACACCCGAACATAGTCCTCCCTATCTTTGAGCCCTCCCTCAAAGGGGTACTGGCTAGTTTAGACGATGCGAGCTGCTGACTAGACAGTAGACAGCTACTCGGCTTGTCTACTCATACGCCGTGTGTACACGACACTAGTAGCCGCTGTCCAGTGTTGCGATTTGCCGCGATGTCGAGTGAACGTGTTATAAAATAAAAGCGGCCAAGAGCGTGTCGGGCCACGCTCAGTGTAGGGTTCCGTAGTTTCCCGTCCGTCACAATAAGTGTTCCCACTTATGAGTTTAAAGGTGGGTATCCATTATGTTCGCGCTCCAGCAGCGCTCCGCGCTCCTGCAACTGCTCCCGGTAGTGGGTACTGTTGTTTCCATCCAAGTTCAAAATGATTTTCCTAGAAAGTCCTTATAAAGTTCTACTTTTCAAATTTTTTTCATATTTTCTAAAGTTATGGTTCAAAAGTTAGAGGGGGGGGGGGGCGATTATTTCCGAAATTATTGACTTTATCAAAAAATGATTTTAGTAAACCCGTATTCATTTTTAAATACCTTTCCAACAATATATCACACGTTAGGGTTGAAATTTCACTTCCCACTTTACATATAGGGCTACCCTAATAAAACATTTTTTTTTCCAATTTTTATTTTAGCACTTTGTCGGCGTGATTGATACACATATTGGTACCAAATTTCAGCTTTCTAGTGCTAACGGTCACAGAGATTAAGCGAGGACGGACAGACGGACAGACAGACATGGCGAAACTATAAGGGTTCCTAGTTGACTACGGAACCCTAAAAAAGTGCTGGCGAGCTGCAGCCGAACGCGTCTAAACGATGCGAGCGACGGACGAGCTGCTGTCATGTACGAGTTGCTGACGGGTGAGCATGCGAGTGAAAGCAAAAAATGTTAAAGTAACTCGGATGCGAGTTACTGTCCAACTCGCACATGCGAGTTACTCGTAAAAAGTTACAGCTTATATACGTCCCACTGCTGGGCACAGGCCTCCCCTCATTTCTGAGAGGGTTTAGGGCAAGGAAGTGTCCGCCGCGCTGCCCCAATGCGTGTTGGTGAACTTCACATGTCTTCGAAATATTTTTTTTCTTATTCCTCCGACATGCAGGTTTCCTCACGATGTTTTCCTTCACCGCCGAGCACGTGGTAAATCAGCACTTAAAATTGCAATTAAGAAATTCATTGGTGCCGGCGGGGCTCGAACCCGGGTTACTGGCGTTCTGTTATATTTACAGCGAGCGTTAACCATCTGAGCTACCACGGCTCTCGTTATTCGTAACTTTTTTTACAAGTGACGTCACAGACAACAGTGCGAGTTACCGCAGTGCAGCTACTCGGCAGGCTGACTCGTACGCTACCTCGCAGTGTGTAAACTAGCCATTATATCCACCTATTTGCAAATTTACAAACGCACTGCTGGCCATTTCCTACTTCATTCTCTGCAGGCTCTCACGCCACATATGGGCACGAAACATATTGACCCGTGCCACATTTCCACATTTACAAACGCACTGGGATCAGTGGATATGAGACGTGTAGTGGCGACGTAAATAAATTCACTAAACCATATTTTAAACCTTAATGCTTTGGAAATAAAGCTTACGTCTAAAAACGATTACATCACGAGAAAAACACGGGGTAATTAATATAAAGATCCACATAGGAAAAAGAAAAGCCATAGTAGTAATAGTAATGCATTTAAGCCGTTTTAATGCTTATTTCTTTGTTTACATTACAAAGTTATAATGCAGCTAGTTTTAGGTTATGTATCCTTTTCACATTTAAAGAAACAGCGGTTTAGATAGTAGAGGGTGGGGGGGGACATGACTCTAATGAAAAATACCACTTTATAGCTAAATATTTCGCAAACAGAGCCATGAACCGAAAAGATATTCTTCCATACCCCCAGTGTTTGAAAGACCTGTCCAACAATACCCCACACGATGGAATAGACGAGTAAAAAAAATCACCTCTATTCGCCTATATGAGTGGGACTCAAAATAAAAATGTTTCTTACGATAATTATATAACTGTATAAAATTACACAGTTGGAGAACCCTGGGTCTCTGAGTAAAACCGCTCACTGACACGGATTGACGGACGGATATGGCGAAACTATAAGGGTTTTTGTTGCTTAACTACAGAACCCTAAAAGGCAAAGATATGATTTTTAAATCAATTGAAATAAAGTGTATAATTCCTTACCTGGACGTCGACGCTCTGATGGACCTGCAGCACGGCGTTCGGCACGCCGAGAGCCACCCGCGCCACCGCCTGCCCAGAAACAATATTTAGTATACTATTACAGTATCTATAATATATATAAAATATATATATATATATATATATATATATATATATATATATATATATTATGCCTTGTTGGTCTAGTGGTTGTAGTAGTGCGACTGCTGATCGTGAGGTCCTGGGTTCGAATCCCGGGTCGAGCCAAAAAATCAATTATTGAGTTTTTCCGTGAAGAAATTCTCAGTAGCTGCCCGGAGTCAGGAAGTTTGCGGTGTCTCACCCCCGTGCCTCGGAAAGCACGTAAAGCCGTTAATCCTGCGCCCGATCTCTCTCCGGTCGTGTCGGTTTTCCGTCCCATCGGATTATGAGAGTGAGGCAATAGAGAGTGCACCTGTGCTCTCCTTGGGCACTATAACCCTGTCCTGCGGCGATGGCTAGCCTCCGTAGAGGCAGGCCCCTGTGGCTGAAATTCAGTCCGGAGGACATTATTACAGTATCTATAATATGTATACAGTGTAAACTCTACAACACGTAGCATAATTAACGCCGAAAAGTAGAAACGAATCGATTCTAAAGAAGTCAAAAAAAAAAAAAACCAAAAAAGGAAAAGGTTTTTATAAAAAAAAAAAAAAAAATACCCACCCTCTTCAAAAAAAAAAAAAAAATAAATATGATATAACATAATATACAATTGGTGGAGGGTGTGGTTAGTACGACACTCAAGGGACTGTGCATATTTTGACGTTATAGAGAATTGTCGATAAATGTAACGAAGAAAAATCTGTATTAGAAAAAGAAAAAGTATATAAACTAAATCTAAAGAGTCTACCTACTTCACTTACCTTCTCAATACACAGTGATTTTCTCTTGCTACGTTTACAGTTTGAAAGTCTGTGAGCAACTAAGAATATGATAACGTATAGATAATCGATAACCCATACTAACAGTCTACACGTGCAAGAAATCCCAATTTGTAAACAAAACAACGGGTTTCTGAGAGTTTGGTGTGTATGATGCCGACATTCGAGTTTATTACGGGCTAGGATAATAAGCGACAAAAGAACAAAAGAATGTACCTACAGCTGTGCAGTTTTTACTAATTTTTACAACTTAAAAAGTACTTTTTATTATGTAATTATTGTCGTTATTTATGCGTTATTAACAGTGGGTGTAATGCTATCTCATCAGGAGATCTCTAAAACTTTAAAGTCCCATCAAAAAATAACTTGATATTTTACATCTAGGTTCCGCAATAAAATATTACCGTGCGCCCAGCGAAGCGAGCGGATATCTGCTAGTATAAGTACTTATATTATAGAACGGCTGGAGAGCTTTTTATAGAAAAAGCTTTACAAACGAACACACAGTCCACCTCCATTAAACATCTATCCTCGATTTAAAATCAAAATACAAATGCGTTGTCACCCCTGAGGATTAAGATGGAATGTCTCGCATCCAGTAAAAAGATTATCTCGTTCTCTACATTCACGCTGCTATTTTATGCTGGTATTTTGTAAGAGCACATTTGTGCTACAATCATAATAGCTGCAACGTGGCTCTACCACGTCTAAAACTACTAGTAGTTAACGACGATTAAGGACTATCATTCAGTAATGGCCTGTTAGGGCTGATACAAAAAAAACCCACCAGCAAGTAAAGATCGAAGCAGCGTAAAAGAAATAAGGGGATGTTTTTCTTTTGGTAAAACCACGCTGTAGCTAAATAAACACGAACGGGGAGGAATGGGCTCGACTGGGCAAGAGCCACTCTCGCACGGAATACCATTGTAAAATAGCAGCATAATAATGCTGTGTTTCGTATAATTAGCGAGGAAAGTGAAGACACTTTTTAATGGTAACGAAGCATTACATCTTAATCCTCAGGGGTGACGACGCATGTACATTTTGATTCCGTGTAAAAGGCAGATACATTAAATGGTCTCTGCCAGTAAGTTTAAGGACTCTCCTATCTTTAAAACCAAAACCTGACTGTATGCAGCACGCACTGCAGTTTGACCTTGACCTACCCAGCTTATACTTCTCAAATACAAAAGGGCCTCTTTATCTAACTCTGCGCTCATCACGACCTTCTCCGTAGTAAATAAATGCAAAACATTAGGGAGTTGGAGACGGAACTGCAAGTGGATAATTCTTGAAAAGGCCTTTTTTATAGGATAAGGGTGACAAGCGAGCCCACAGTCCACCTGATGTTAAGTGGTTGCTGCGGCCCATAGACATCTACATCTATCCTCGATTACAAATCAAAATGCAGATGCGTTGTCACTCGTGAGGACTAAGATGGAATGCCTCGATTCCAGTAAAAAGGGTCTCCGGTTCTCTACACTCACCATACGAAATACAGCAGCATCAAGCTACTATTTTGCGCTGGTATTCTGATAGCGTGGTCCTTCCCCGGTCGAGCCGACCCATTCTTGCTACAACTATACAATAAATATAGCTGTAGCGTGGCTCTACTCGATATTACGTTAATACATTATACTTGAATGGCGGCGACAGTCAAAAATGCATTTAGAATGCATTGAAAGCTATAATTTAAATAAAACTATACGCAGTTAATGTTAAGTCGGTTAAATTGGTTATCCGCGATACCCTGTGAGAGACAGCTTTCGTAATCTATTGAAGTGTTCTGGAACTGTTCCAAGCGGGATCGGATACATGCACCCCAAGGCGTACAGAAATGGCCCGGTTATTGTCGGCTTAAAATCGATATGGTCCAGCAGATGTTGCGTGTTCAAGTCTTACAATCTCGACAGCAATTGACAAGTTAAAATGTATAAGGTCCATCTATCTTCAATTAAGAATCAAAATGCAGGTGCATTGACCACCCATAAGGACTAAGATGGAATGCCTCGTTTCCAGCAAAAAGGCTCTCCGGTTCTCTACACTCACCATATGAAACACAACAGCATTAAACCTGCTATTTAACGTCGGTATTTTGTGAGAATGTGGTGCTTCCCCGGTCGAGTCGACCCATTCGTGCTATAACCATAATACTATGAGTCCAGTGATGATAAGTGGATGCTGTTGCCCATACGCATTTACATCTATCCCCGATGGGGACTAAGATGGAATGCCTCGTTTCCAATAAAACGAACCCTGGTTCCCTAAATACACCATACGAAACATAGCAGCATTAAGTGCCATTTCACGCTGGTATTCTGTGAGTGTGGTCCTACTTTCGCCGGCAGAGCGGACCCATTCGTGCTACAATCATAATATAACTGCAGCGTGGCTCTATCACGTACAAAATGACAAAACTTTTTACATAAATGCATCTCGGTATGTCTTTGTTTTATAAAGGTGTTATGTGGTCAACTTGCCGACGCTGAGCCGTCGCTGGTCGTTGTGGTGTTGCTGGTGATGATGAGGGGGGCGCACGTCCCGCTTGGCGGGCGCGGGGGGCGGCGAGGCGGCCACGCACGCCTCCTTCGGGCTGCCGGCGCTACTGCCATCACTGTTGACAATGGGAGCGGTTCTTATAAACACAGTTAAAATAGAAAGGAAGAGATATCTGTTTCGCCTTATCTTTACAATTTTTTCGAGCACTGGCCATTAAAATATTTATTATAACTAACTGACTGCCTCGTTGGTCTAGTGGTTGTAGTAGTGCGACTGCTGATCATGAGGTCCTGGGTTCGAATTCCCGGGTCGGGCCAAAAAATTAATTATGAGTTTTTCCGCCAAGAAATTCTCAATAGTTGCCCGGAGTCAGCAAGTTGGCGGTGTCTCACCCCCGTGCCTAGGAAACCACGTAAAGCCGTTGGTCCTGCGCCTGATCTCTCTCCGGTCGTGTCGGTTTACCGTCCTATCGGATTATGAGAGTGAGGCAATAGAGAGTGCTCCTGTGCTTGCGCATATACTTGGGCACTGTAATCCTGTCCTGCGCCGATGGTTAGCCACCGTTGAGGCAGGCCGTCGTGGCCGAATATCGGTCTGGAGCTAACAAGGATCGTTTTAAAAATGCAGGTAGGTACACACCAAAAAACCGAATACCCAACCTTAAAAAATTATTTGATGTGAAATGGTCCACTGTTTTTTTTAATAAAATAAGGGTAACAAACAAGCACCCAGGCCACCTGATGGTAAGTTGATGCTGTAGCCCATGAACGTCTACATTTATCATCGATTAAGAATCAATTAAGATATATTGTCATCTTTGTTGACTAAGATGGAATGCCTCGTTTCCAGTAAATAAGCGTCTCCCAATCTCTAAACTCACCATACGACACACAGCACGAATAGGTCGCCGCGAGCCATAAGGACCATCTACAAATTGTACGACTTAGGCCTCCCTGACCGTCTCGTTCGCCTTGTAGCCTCCTATCTGAAGGATCGTACCTTTCGCTTTAGACACGAAGGCACGCTATCCTCTACTCGTCAAATCAAAGCCGGTGTCCCTCAAGGCTCGGTGCATATCCTATATATACTATTCACCAACGACATCCCTATCCCGTCGAATGGTGTTAAACTAGCCCTCTTCGCAGATGACACAGCCGTTTACTCTAAAGGCAACTCACTGCCACAGATTCGGAACAAGATCCAAAAGTCAGTAAGCGACTTAGGAGCTTGGTTCCAAAAATGGCGTATCGACGTAAACCCGGAGAAGAGCTCCGCCGTTTGCTTCGAATATAAACGACGCCGTCTCACCACCACTCCGCCAATCAGGATGTTAGGAACCCCTGTCCCATGACAACTACAGCCAAATATTTAGGCGTCACCCTTGATGCAAGGCTCTTTCGAACCCCATATCAAGAAGGTTACTCGCACCGCACGATTTTACATGGGTAGGCTCAACAGCATGTTGGGCAGACACATGTCCCTCCCGCGAGAATTATCCCTCCCCTATATAAGGTCTGCATACGACCTGTCATGACCTACGCGGCCCCCATTTTCGCCCATGCTAAGCCCAAAGCTATAAATGAACTTCAAATAGTTCAAAATCTATTCTGTCGTAGGGCCACTAACTCGCCCTATTATGTCCGTAATGCTGACCTACACCGAGACTTAGAGCTCCCAACAATCCAGCAGTTTCTTAAATCACTCTCTGAGAGATTTTTCAAAGCCTCAGAGTCCCACCCAAATCATCTCATTCGTGAGACAGCTGCCTATGCAGCCCCTATCCACACTCGCTATAGTGTGCGCAGACCGAGAAACTCTCTCTCGGACCCCCCCAACAAGCTTTCGGCTGACCTGAACTGCCTCCTGGCGGCTCAGGCCGAGCCTACATAACACATCCCTTAATCTGCCTTAGTTAGGCACTCGTCTAAGCGGCTTTTCGCCGCTTGCGCCCTCCTTTCTGCCAAGGAGGGTCGCGTTCGTATACGGCTTAGAGATCTCTAGTTAAACCGTTAAGCCAGTCAAGTCAAAAAGTGGGTAAAAGTCACCACATAACCACGCAGCCGGCTGCGTGGTACGCTATGAGCATTCACCGCCTCCCTCCCCCGCTTTCCGACCTTATTTGCTTCGGGCGCAAAAAACAAAAAACTATAAGGACTTCACTCTCACAGAATGTAGACAATGAATGTAAAGAACCGGAGACCCCTATTACTGGAAACGAGGCATTTTATCTCAGTCGTCAGGAGTGTCAACGGTGTCTGCATTTTAATTCTTTACAGAGGATAAATTTAGATAGATGTCTATAGCCAACTACATCCACTTACCATCAGGTGGACTGTGTGCTCGTTTGTCACCCTAATTCTATAAAAAAAAACCCGTTTCTATGAGAATATCTATGGAGTAAGCCTATCTATGTTACTGTTATATTCATTAATTAATAACTATGCAAAAAGCTATGAGTAAGTGAATATTCACTTCAATTAAAAGCCAGTTACTCGAGGGACTCGCCCCGCAAACGTTGACCGGAGCACGAACCCAGCGAACTTATCTCATGCATATCTGTTATTGATAAGCGCTCGGTTAGAGACTCCGATGCTAGCATGTTTCACGCTTCAAAGGTTTCACGCTAGATACTGCTGTAATCACTGGAGATATTTCTAAGCCTTGTAATATAATGATAATTTCTAACAATTTTTATAAATTAGAAAATCCACCTTTCAGTTAACTTCAAAGAACGAAAAAACAAATTTCTATATACTCTTTTTTATTTATTTATTTTTTATAGAAGAGGGGGCAAACGAGCATGCGGCTCACTTGATGTTAAGTGACTACCCGCCGCCCATGATCAACCGCAACACCAGGGGAATTGCAGGTGCGTTGCCGGCCCTTCAGAAAGGAGTAAGCTCTTTTCTTGAAGGTCCCTAGGTCGTATCGGTCCGGAATATATATATTTTCTATATTCTCTTACCGTGTAGTGGTGTTGTAAAAATATCAACTACAACATATCGTCTCGTGGGTGTCGTAGCAGGCGACAGAGGGGAAATGGAAACATGTGATGGGACAGCAGCATACTTCTAACAGTAGCTCAAAACAAGCGTGTTAACTACGGTAACCCCCCCCCGGCCCAATCCCCTGGGACTCAATCTGTGGGGGAGGCCTACGTTCAATAGTGGACTTAAATAGGCAATATAACGGTAAACGGTAAATTTCTACCTGGCTTTACATCGTTAAACCAAGGCACCCAAAGGGTGTTAATTCTGTATGGTTTTATACCAAATACCTTTCTTTAACGACCCGTGATAAATATATTTTTTTTTCAATTTCTGTTAACTTTATTTAGTGCTAAAAGGCCGACTATCCTTATTACAAAACGTGTTTTTCCCCGGCAGCCTCTGAAGAATGGTTTTTGTTTTTCGAGTGAATGTATGTATGTCTTCGGCATTGTCTTTGGCACGCTATGTAACCTCAACAGCTTACATTTTAACATAATATCGCATCGATACCGGTATTTCAAGACTTGCATAGCTGCTCGCACAAAAAAAAATAAGAAAAAAGCATGGTCGTCATTTGAAATCAAATTTATTTAGTAACTCAAAGTATAACAGTAATTCACTGTATTATATTTTTCGAAAACATCACTTAAAATTAGTTAAATAAGTACTGTAAAACACGTTAGCGTCAACCACGTGTACTGTACAGTAGACTTCCGCCCCCTACCCCCGCAAGATCCCCGTCGTTATATATAGGGTAGTATGTAAATTTAACTTTTCAGTTTTTTTACGCAGTTTAGTACGCATGGATTACATTATACTTAATAATTTTAGTTTGTATATTTCCCACAGAACTTCTTTATTGAAACACACTCCAGTTTCAACCTGAGACTAAATATAGTTTTTGTAATAAGAAGGAGCTTTACGAATTAAAGCCCTGACTTCAGAAACTGTTATGTGGAAATTATTTTATTCCTTTGATGTTGACTTTTACTTTTTGTTGAAAACCCCTTTTGAGTGGTCTTAAGATTTCGAGAATCTTCTCTTAATAATTACTCTAAAAACTCGACAAATTTTAAGTAAGTCTACCTTTAAAGACTTAATATACATATTTATTGTTTATTACAATATTTTTTATTCTTATTGTGTATCATGTCATCCGTTTCTGGGCCGACTTTTAATAGAAGAGGGGGCAAACGAGCATGCCTGCGGGCGAGCTCACCTGATGGTAAGTGACTACCGCCGTTCATGAACAACCGCAACACCAGGGGAATTGCAGATGCGTTGCCGGCCCTTTAGAAAGGAGTTAGCTCTGAGCTATATGTATTACACACATTGAATACTAGAAATCTGAAAGGGAATTGCCAATACAAAAATTAACGAACATAAATTAAAGTGTTGCAAATATATACAGAAAAGAGATAAATATTAATGTTTGATGATTTATTTAACAAATACTTTATACCCTCGTACCGCTAGACTTAAGTGCTCCAAATGTGACACTATCTTAATATTTCACAAGTACTCGTACTTCACTTTCGCCACTACCAAGGACAGTCTAGATCGTCGAAGTGAAACTGTGACGTAAAATAACATACCGAGTGATGACATCTAGCGGCCTCACTTACGTGTATGCTATAACCTCTTAAAGAGGCAAACGCTATGACAATTTTTTTTAGAATATAAATGACAAACGAGTATAGTTCACCTAATATTAAGCGAATTCTGTGGCTCATAGACACATCTACATCTACATCCCACGCCTGGGGAAGAAGAAAAAGTCCTTGCTTTCAGTAAAAAAGGGTGTCCTATTCTCTACACTCACAATATGAAAAATAGTTTAATGCTAAACTCTTATTTCACGCTGGTATTTTTTTTATAGAACAAAGGTGCCAAACGAGCACACAGTCTACCTGATGGTAAGTGGATGCTATGGCCCATAGGCATCTACATTTAACCTCTATTAAGATTCAAAATGCAGATGCATTGTCACCCCTGAGGACTAAAATGGAATGCCTGGATTCCAGTAAAACGGGTCTCTGGTCCTTTTCACTCACCATACGAAACACAGCAGCATTAAGCTGCTACTTTACGCTGGTATTCTGTGAGAGCGTGGTCCTTCCCCGATCGAGCCGACCCATTCGTGCTACAACCATAATATATCTGCAGCATGGCTCTACACGTATTCTGTGGAAAACATAGTTTCCGAGACATCGTGTACAACCAAATATACTAGTGCGTTTATTACATTGTAAAAATTCGTATCTTTGGTCCATCGAAAGTGACTATAAAGTTTTCTTATTTACCACGTGCTGGTACGATAAAAGAAAACATCGTGAGGATGATACCTGCATATCTAAGAAAAAAAAAATCTAAGACACGTAAAGTCCGCTAAAAAGCATTAGAGCAACTAAAATGCACTCAGGAATAAGACTAATCCAGTGCCCAGCATTGGGATGTATATAAGCTGTAGCTTTACTTATACTTTTGATGTAATGCCCAACCGGTCCGTACCGTCAGATAAAAATATCTCCGCGTGAAGACAAAGGCTCGGCGGCCATGATGTGACGTCAGCAGTTACGTTACCAACAACGCGCGTGCGACTCTACCTTCCAAAAAGGCCACACTTTCCCCATTGAACGAACAAGTCATATTGAAAAAAAAAACACCGAGGTTAGGAGCGCGTTTAGCGATGTATGTATTGTATCTCGTATCAAAGTGGTCGGCATTAAGGGAAAATATAATCTCAAATGGCTTAGCAAGATCCTACGTTATGCCGAAAATATTGCAGCATTAATTTTAAAATAAATATATGGTAAAGTTGAGGATTAATGTTAAGGATTATGTTAGACGAAAACACGATTTCGTAAAATTTTCTCGATAGAAAAAAATCCAAAGTTACTTCCAAACTGAACAATAAACCGCTGTTATTCATAAAATACTTTAAATAAGATCATGAAACTTTGCATACTAACTGAACTAACTATAAAGCAGTGCTTATGTTATTTACTTTTTTTTTTAAATACCATTATTTTCACTGTAAAAAAGAAATTACCTAAACTATCGGCCTCTTGAAGCGTGATTCCTGCCGCCCGGTCACTTCGCTTCGGCCTTCGAAGGGGGAGGTTGTGTCGCTTACGATCAGAAAATACATTGCGCAACAGGATGACGTAAAATTAAAATGGGAAATAACCGTGATAAAAATAAGAAGCGACTGGCTTGGCGTTAAGAAACAGGCATAAATATGATAAACCTAATGAAATAAGTATCTAACGACCTATCTACTTACAGTATTAGTGATTACAAACATGTCGGTACACAGCATACGACGCGCGGGAAAGTGGGGAATTGAGCTGACTTACTATATCCCCTTAAGAGACTGGTTGCTCTAAAGCAGTGCAGCTAGCTTGCTAGCTTGGCAGGCAGACTTTGTTCTGCCCATTTCGACGACCACGTCATGTCCTATTAAAAGTCCTTAAATTCGCAAAAAAATAGTTGTGGGTCACTCATGGGCAAAAAAACTATCCTATCTCTCAAGTGGGACCAAACTGCACATATTGTGCAAATTTGATTATAATTGATTGAGTAGTTTAGGAGTCCATCGCGGACAAACAACGTGACACGTAATTTATATATATTATTAAGATATATATAATCTAGGCTAGGACAGTGACGCCTATGACCTAACGACCGGGACAAATTCTAACCCACGCAGGCTTTTTAAATGATTCACGTGTAGATTTTAATTAACTTATTTCTTATAGCATAAATGAAAGAACAGACAATGAGAAATTTCGAGAAAATAAAGTATACAATTAACAATCGGTATGTTAATTTTTCTTTTATACTATAAGGGTGACAAACGAGCACACAGTCCACCTGATGGTAAGTGGTTGCTGCGGCCCATAGACATCTACATCTATCCTCGAACAACGAATCAAAATGCAGATGCGTTGTCATCCGTGAGGACTAAGATGGTGGCCTCGTTTCCAGTAAAAAGGGTTTATATATTATATTTGTAGTGTCGATGACAGTGTAGGGACGGTGTCACAATATCCACTACCCCATAACGTCCCGTGGGTGTCGTAAGAGGCGACTGAGGGAAACAAATTAGAAAACTGGCAGCAGTGTACCACTAATATCCCCCTATGAGGCAATCGATGGGAAGACCTGTGTTCAGAAGTGGGCATTTTGATAGACTGTATGGTAATGGTGATCTTATGTCAAATTTATAAAAAAAAATATATTTCCAAATGGACATTAGCTATATAGCTGTGTGTATATCTTAAGTCCAGGAGGAATCGTAAACTATTCTACCTATAAACGACGACCAACGAAACAATTCTAGAGTGTATAAAAAAATATAAAGGTTTCTTATATTTACGCGATCACTACACATTTAGATAAAACTAGTTTTTATGTATTTTATCGCATATATTAACTTTCTTATATACCCGACATTTCGAGCACTTTACAGCACCCATGGTCCCCCACCCCCCGTGACCATGGGTGCTGTAAAGTGCTCGAAGCACGTGCTAAGTCTGGTAAAAAACAGGAGCTACTGTCGTTTTAATTATTATTGCATTATAAATCACTTTCGTATGGATTTATCGTAATTTTTAGCGCTCGCTATAAATTTCAGAATACGCGAGCAAACCGGGTTCAATCTTAAGTGCTGATTTACCACGTGCTCTGCGGTGAAAGAAAACGTCGTGTGAAAACCTGCGTGTCTGAGAAATAATAAAAAATATTTTGAAGACATTTGTAGTTCACCATCACGCATTGGGGCAAGGCGGCAGATATTTCTTTGCCCTAAAAATCCTCTAAAGTGAGAGGAGGCCTCTGCCCAGCGGTGGGACGTATATAGGCTGTAACTTTTAACTTTACCTATCGCGATTACAGCCGCTAGTTTCTTAGTAAATTAGATTCTTACCTACTTATTCATAAACATTTTTTATTAACACTTGATTAGTTAAATAATGTTTGGTCACTTTCTAGCAACAAGAATTTCGCAAATGTTAGAGTGTGACAAAACACTATTTAACTAATCAAGCGTTTAAAAATCGTGCACCGCTGCCAGTGAGAATATTTAAAGGAATTATTACGCCCCCTCCAAAGGCTCTCCGAGCGGCCTTAATGCCCATAAACCGTGAAATCGCCATGACTTACATTTTTTTTGTATACCATAATTTAATTTTATCGCTGTAAGAGCCGCAGTAGCTCAAGAGTTAAGCGCTCGTCGCAGTTTTCACAGTATCTGAGCAATTCGGGTTCGATTCCGACCGTCATCAATGAAATTGTAAATAGCAATTTTAAAAGTAAAAACTAACGTTTCAGAAAGTCGGGACTTTAATTACTATTCGATTCACAACGGCTGAGTTTCAGAAGGGGTTAAAATATATAGTCATTATTTTATTGTTTGTAGTCGATTTTTAGTTTATGAAAGTCCTCGTTTGTAGTAATATCCGGTTCTCTACACTCAGCATACAAAACACAGCAGCATTAAGCTGCTATTTTACGCTGGTATTCTGTGAGAGCGTGGTCCTTCCCCGGTCGAGCCGACCCATTCGTCCTACAACCATTATATAGCTGCAGCTTGGTTTTACCACGCATATTTTTTTATAAAACATGTACTATATGCTATATTTCGTAATGTTGTGTGTTTGTCATATTAAAAAAAATCATCAAAAATAAAACGTTTATTTATATATATTTAGTCCTTATTTATATCCTTATATAAGCACTATAATATTCAATGGATTTGACATCTTTAAATGAGAGCTTCATAGTAAGAATTAAAACAGTTTTTGAAGTAAAAACTTCTTAAGAAACGTTGGACACTGGTGTTGGGAAAAGCACTGAGCTCGCGTGATCGTCACGCTCAGACATATAAAATTGATACGTATTTATAAATTTGTTTGTATTATATATAGATAAGTATCCGGATGACCGAGATTCTTCAGGTTGCTAATTGTAAAACCTTGTATCTACCTAAGGGGGCATCAAGTCACGTGTCACCCGGTCAAGTTTCGAATTCGATCGACCGGACTGGTTTGGCGTGGCGCCTCGAAAGTGCGGAGAAATCCGAAAAGGAGGTAACGGCAAGCGACTTTTGGCGTTCTCCGACGTTACCGGTTTCGGTAGATTGCAGGAAAACGTGCGAGTCTTGGTAGACATCCATACCATACTTGTAGATTTGTATATATAAAATTTGATTGCCTTTTTTATAGGATAGGGTAATAAACAAGCACACAGACCACCTGAGGCTAAGTGGTTGCTGTAGCCCATAGATGCGTTGTCACCCGTGAGGACTTAGATGGAATGCCTTGTTTCCAGTTAAAAAGGGTCTCCGGTTCTCTACACTCACCATACGAAACACAGCAGCATTAATCTACTATTTTTTTCACGCTGGTATTCTGTGAGAGCGTGGTCCCTCCCCGGTCGAGCCGACCCATTCGTGCTACAACTATACTACTAATATAGCTGCCTGTTTGCCTAGCCTGCCTGCAATATTAAAATATCTGTCTTCTATTTAGATCAGAACGTTCTTTGCCTACTACTACTACGTGGTATAGCCACGCTGCAGCTATATTATAACTGTAGCACGAATAGGTCGGCTCGATCGAGACAGAACCACGCTCTCGCAGAATACCAGCGTCAAATAGCAGCGTAACGCTCCTGTATTTCGTATGGTGAGTGTAGAGAACCGGAGACCCTTTTTTACTGGAAACGAGGCATTCCATCTTAGTCCTCACGTGTGAGAAACGCATCTGCGTTTTGATTCTTAATCGGAGGATAAATGTAGATGTCTATGGGCCACAGCATCCACTTACCCTCAGGTGGACTGTGTGCTCGTTTGTCACCCAAGGCTATTTTTTTTTTATTTTGTCTGTTGTTAATCCGGGCTAATCTTTTGAATGGCTGAACAGATTCTGCATAAACTTTATGAAAATATAGAGAGCAAAGTCATGAAGATTTTAGGCTACATATAAATTTGAAGATTTTTAAAAAATATAATATTTTTTTAAATAGGTAATAAAAACGTAACCTCCACACTAGGCTTTTCTCCAGTATAGTAGAGGCAGTTTACAAACAAAAGTTACACAAGGACAAATATCCAGACTAGGAACAATAATTTGTAGGCTTGAACGATAATTCGTTCAAGTTTGTAGGCCATACAAACTCGTTTCGTACGTTAGGTATTCGAACCCGCGGTCCCTAGCACCGGTACTATTTATTCTGTGCTAGCATTAAAACTCATTGCTAAGCCTCTGCGCTATGGAGCCGTCAAATAGATTTTTTTTTGTTTCATTGGTAAATGCAACGTCGCTCAAACACAGTGATTATATGTGTAGATAGGTATGATGTTAGATGTGTACTGACGATTTTAAAGTATATTATTTGGGAGTTACTGAAAGAATTTGTTGTCCCCGCTAATATCGTGTATTTACTATACAGGTGACCTTTTTTACTGTCTGGAAAAAATTGTGTGTAACATGTAGAAGCCCATGAAACTGATATTTTACAAAAAATAAAAATAAACATTTTGAATTGAATAAATTATTTAAAATCACACCCTACCCATATCATACCCTCTACTTTACAAACGGTAACAAAAAAATAAGTTTAGTACGCATCTTCGATCTTGTCACTTCGCAAGGTCACAGGCTAGGGTATATTCGAACTTTTTATCATGATTCTTTGTAAAACACTATTGTTTTATTGAAAAACAAAGACTTTGTTACTGTAATAATAATTTCCAATTTATTCTATTGTTTTTCATAGGAGAGAGCAAGCGAGCATGCGGCTCACTTGATATTAAGTGACAACCGCCGCCCACGAACAACTGCAACACCAGGGGAATTACGGAAGCGTTGCCGATATTTTAATAAGTAGGCTCTTTTGTTGAAGGTCCCTAAGTCGTATCGGTTTGGAAAAATCTCTGGTGGTAGGCGATTCCACAAGGAGGTTGTGCGAGGAAGAAAACTTCTTTTAAATCGCACAGTGGTGGAACGCCAACAAGCTAGACGAAATGGATGGTATCGCGAGTTTTGTCGCGATGTGCGATGGTGAAATTGAGCGGCTAGAATTAGTCCGAACAATTCGTCAGAGCACTTCCCGTGGTAGATGCGATAATATACGCAAAGAGATGCAACATCTCTTCGCAGTTGTGATTCAGTGATCCAGTGATTCAAGCCGATCAGAAAGAGCTCGGTCGCCGACGATTTGAACCGCTATAACCGATATAGACAAAACAGTTTTTCTAAGCAATCTTAGGAGCGATATGAAGTACGAGCGAATATGAAGTGGCACGTGTTTATCGACTATCGTCTGTACAATGTACATGCGCGAATGTCTGGGAGTGCCAACTTAGCCCAGCAAAGATAGAATGTGCCCGGGTACGACCCTCGCCGACATCAGTGAAACTGTTGATTGCAATTTCACGTCTCTTTCCGTAAAATTGCTATCAAGAGCCGCGGTAGCTCAGATAGTTAGCGCTCGCTCGCTATCAAACCAGGTTCGATCCCCGCGAAGGCACCAATGAAATTGTTAATTACAATTTTAATTGTTGATTTACCACGTACTCGGCGGCGAAGGAAAACATCGTGAAGAAACCGGCATGTCTGAGAAATAAAAAGAAATATTTCGAAGACCACAAAAGAGCCACGTGCGTAGGTCAGGATTATAGTGTCCAGGTGTATATATCTCTATTCCCTCAGTCTCATAGTCCGATGGGACGGTAAGCCAACAAGATTGGAGCAACGGCTAATCAAGCTCAGGAACAACGGCTTTACGTGCTTACCGAAGCACGTGGTTGAAGAAACACCGCCAACTTCCTAACTCCGGGCAGTTAATGAGAATTTCTTGAAAAAAAAACTCAATAACAAATTTGTTTGGTCCGACCCGGGCTTCAAACCCAGGAACTCATATTCAGCAGTCACGATTATGGTCATAGGGAGAGAGGATAAATGTAGATGTCGATGGGCCACAGCATCCGCCTACCATCAGTTGGACTCGTTTGTCACCCTTATTCTATAAAAAAAAGTATCAACAAACTAAGTTATTACAATATATCTCTAAGGATATATCTTAGCAAATCAAAGTCATCAAAAACGTGTATCACCTAGTAAGTTATGAATGCTGACTCTCTTAGAGAGTTATCAATATATATTCAATATCATATAATCAAATCCAATACATAGATATACGATTTCATATAAGGTAAGAGTGGTATTACCCACGACTAGGACCACTGACCTCTATATGATATATATATATATATATATATATATATATATATATATATACACACATACTTGTATATATAGAGGTTATATAGAGGTCAGTGACTAGGACGAACTAATTCCTACAATTACTCTTACTAAAACTAAAGGTCTGGGTCCAGTGGCCTATAGAAGTAGGCTCAGTTATATTAAATTTATTTTAACCAGTCTACCTTTAATCACCACTTTAATAATAAATTAATCATGTATTACGAGGAAATAACTTGTGCAATTTCGATTACTTGATTTATAACCTTGTTACACATAAACACAAGGTCGAATTTCGTGAACACGAATGTTGCGTACTTCCTAAATAGTTACATTACGCGTACATCCATAGGTAGGTTAATTTTAAGCAATTAACTCATAAACTCTCAGGCCTGTTGCCCAGAGGGGTAGGCAGAGACTACGGACTTCCATTTGGCACGATCCTGACACACCTATCCCGCTTTTTCACATCACCTACGCATACATGCTCGTCACAGTTATGAGGACACCTATGATTCGTAGGTTCTGGGGGCGTGGCTTATTCCTTTGTCAGTGAACCTCAAGGACAAATGAGGGGAGGGAGTGTGATAATGAAAGTGATGCAATGACTTCATAGTACGCAAATTATGAGATAGCTATACCGAGCAAGCGCTCGGAAAAAAACTAAGTGAGCGCCAAACAAGAATATTTTTTTTACAAAACTTCGTTATGCATTAAAAAAATGGTTTATGAGAACTTGGATATGATTATTGACTATGTGAACTTATACGTAAAAATATTGTGATGTAAAGGAGAAATGTAACTAATTAGAACCTATTCTACAATGATTTCTTATATTTACGCGAACCTTACTAAAAACTACTTACGGATTTATCGCGTTTATTTTTACTTTTTATTTACTTTTATTTTAATTCCCGACGTTTCGCCTTTCCAGCATCTATTCTGCAATTTTTTTCATCGAAATTACACTTTTATACAAACCAAGGTCATATTGTCAAAAATCATATACCAAAATGTTGGTTTGTAATCTAGAAATCTTAAAAAAATATGTGAAATAGAAAAACCACCAACTTTTCGAGGTATCACATTAAGGGTACTCTTAATTTGGCCCACCTTCAAACTTCCATCTTATGTGTGCCACTGCCAGTCCAACCAAAATTTATTTGAAAGTCATAGTTTTAAATTTTCATATATATAATGCATAGTGTTTTAACATGGTAGAGCCTGGCTGCTGCTATAATATGGTTGTAACACGGATGAGTCGGTCCGACCGGAGAAGTTCCACGCTCTTACGGAACACCAGCGTAAAATAGCAGTCCAATGCTGCTGTTTTATATGGTGAGTGTAGAGTACGGGAGACCCTTTTTACGGGAAACGAGGCATTGAGTTCTGCAACTGCATCCTTGTCGTCAGGGTGGACGCGCATCTGCGTTTTGGGTCCTTTTTTTATAAAATAAGGGTGACTAACGAGCACACAGTCCACCTGATGGTAAGTGGATGCTGTGGTATATAGACATTTACATTTATCCTCCGATTAAGAATCAAAACGCAGATGCGTTGTCACCTCTGAGGACTAAGATGGAATGCCTCGTTACCAGTAAAAAAGTGTCTCCGGTTCTCTACACTCACCATACGAAATACAGGAGCGTTACGCTTCTATTTGACGCTGGTATTCTGTGAGAGCGTGGTTCTGTCTCGATCGAGCCGACCCATTCGTGCTACAGGTATAATATAGCGTGGCTCTACCACGTACGATTCTTAATCGAGAATAAACGTACATGCCTATGCACCACAGCGTTCACTTGCCATCAGATGGACTGCGTGTTTGTTTGTCACCCTTACTCTATATACAAAAATATATGGAAACTGAAATAATACTAGTTTTTACGGAATTTATCGCGTATATTTAACTTTTTAAATACCCGACGTTTCGAACGCTTTACAGCACTCATGGTCACGGGCGGGACTGAGATGTTCAACGTCCATATGTCATAGTTAACCGCGGTTACCATAGATTAAAATTTAACTTTTGTTCCGATCTATGCAGTATGTACTTATGGTATCTTGAAGTCTTGCAGTTTTATTTATTATAGGATCCCAAGCAGATAGTAGCACCCAGCCATCTTCTCTATTGAAATTCAATAGAGAAAAATCAATAGAGAAGATGGCTGGGTGCTATCATCTGCTTGGGATCCTATAATAAATAAAATTAAATCCCAACCCAAGCATACAACTGCAAGACTCCATGATACCATAAGTTCATACTGTATAGATCGGAACAAAAGTTAAATTTTAATCTATGGTAACCGCGGTTAACTATGACAGCTGGACGTTGAACATCTCAGTCCTTCCCGTGACCATGGGTGCTGTAAAGCTCTCGAAACGTCGGGTATTTAAAAAGTTAAATATACGCGATAAATTCCGTAAAAACTAGTATTATTTCAATGTGTAGTGTTCGCGTAAATATAAGAAATCATTATATGGAAACTGCTGATTGCATTGGGATAATAATAATAATGTACTCAAGACCGGTCACGGCGGCCTGCCTCAACGGAAACTAGCCATCTGCGCAGGACAGTATTACAGTGCCCAAGTGTATGCGCAAGCACAGGTGCACTCTTTATTCCCTCACTCTCATAATCCGATGTGACGGTAAACCGACACGACCGGAGAGAGATCAGGCGCAGGACCAACGTGCATTTCCGAGGCACGGGGGTGAGACACCGCCAACTTCCTGACTCCGGGCAGCTACTGAGAATTTCTTGACGGAAAAACTCAATAATTGATTTTTGGCCCGACCCGGGATTCGAACCCAGGACCTCATGATTAGCAGTCGCACTACTACAACCACTAGACCAACGAGGCAGTTGTCTTGGGATCATAAATAGCCTGCTAGATCGAACGATACTGTCGCACGAAAACTGGACAGAGTAGGATTGGTCGAGAGAGTGTACATTTTAAGCTCGACGCAGTTGAAACTCACTTATCGGTAGTGTTTGAAATTCGGTCTGAATCACAACCAAAGGACCCCTTGCATCATTGCCTTAAAAAGTAACAACAGGCTTGAGGATTAGGAGGTGCTATCAATAAAGCTCTAGTACGCTATGAGGGTACCCTCTTACGTGCAGAGCGGGGCGACGGACGCGTGCGGCCAACGACCCCGTGGTTTTGGGAATACATGCAATGTACAAGGATACTTTGGCGCAGACTAAACTAAACCTTAACCGTGTCGGCTTAAAATTGGAATTGATTTGAACTTTAACCTCCCTTAATGTGCGCTTATAATAAAGGCTACCTTCCTCTGTTACGCGTAAAAAAATCCGATACTAATGCAAACGATTCGATGAATTAAGAACCTTAATAGCTATAAATACAGTTTAAAACGCGTTAACAGTTCTAGGACAAAGAGTAACAAAATGGTGCTCAAAATATATTTCTCACAACCATGACCGCGTTATAAAAAATTTTATATAATTCATTTGACATATAATTCTGACTAGAATTGAAGCAGCCTTTTCAATTTTTTTTAAATATAATAAGAGTGATAACAGAGCACACAGTCCACCTGATGGTAAGTGGATGCTGTGGCCCACACACATCCACATCTATCCTCGATTAAGAATCAAAACGCAGATGCATTGTCATCCCTGAGGACTAAAATGGAATGCTTCGTTTCCAGTATAAAACCGTCTCCGGACCTCTACACTCACCATACGAAACACAGCAGCATCAAGCTGCTATTTCACGCTTGTATTCTGTGAGAGCGCGGTCCTTCCCCGGTCGAGCCGACCCATTCGTGCTGCAACTCTGCAAATGAGTTATAATAGATCATTGATGATCAAATTCTTTATACCGATCATAACTGAGACTATTTCTAATCCAATTCCTTTAGCGGCGGTGTATGAATATCCACTACCCTATATCGTCCCGTGGTGTCGTAAGATGCGACAGAGGAAATCTGAAACAGGAGATGAGCAGCAGCATCCTCATTTTAATAAACAACTTGAAATTATAAAAAAACTGCGGGTGGCTTTATAAGTCACACGGCGGTAATACCGAGACTGACCGACTCATCGAGCACGTCCAAATGGCTATAGGTTTCGTGCTACGACGATCGTACTCCTTAGCGATTTCAACGCCTACTACGCGTAATTTTTTTGAAGCGACAGTAGCCTAATGACAGGGCGCGGACCGCGAACTCAAAAAGGTCGTGGGTTCGAATCCGCCATTCGACTACTGGCGTGAACCACTCGTAACACAAGCAATTTAAGCTTACCACGAGTGGTTAAGGGGAATATTAGTAATGTTTATAGCACTGTTATTATTCTTTGAAAAAAAAAAAGAATTGGCCCGGTTCTCATAATTCCGATCATGCAGATAGATCTGTTAACGACTTTGCTTTGGCATATGTTTACTTATTTATTTATTTATTTAATCTTTATTATACACCTTATACTGAGGGATATAAAGGGCTGTTTGACCTTCTGCTCACCTGCTCATCCGGACGTCTACTAGGTCTCCGTCGATGCCCCGTGATCTCAACATCGTTGTTGAGTCTGTCACCGATGTGGTGCTTCAGGGGTGAAACTTTTCATCCCGTCATCAAAGCAGGGGTGTTACAAAGTGTAAGACGGCGCATTGGCGAAATCAAAGAATAATATGCGAAGGAAGCGCGAAATTGTGAATGTGGAAAGGCATAATTATACAATAAAATTAACATACATACATACATAAATACATACATAAACTCTCACGCCTATCACCGAGATGGGTAGGCAGAGAATACAGACTTCCATTTGACACGATCCTGACACACCTCGCCACACACCTACCTCTGCTGTGAAATGTATTTGACCAAATATTTGGCCATGGGTTTATTTAAAAGCCTATATTGCTAGCTCAATAAATGATTATAAGTTGATTTGGTTACTATGGTTTAAAGGTCAGGCGCTTTAACGTCCCATTTGTTTGATGAGATGTTTGCACAAGGATTAAAATTTAACTTAAAGCTTCGGTCATTTTGAACATTTTAAGGTAAGCGCGCATTCGAGCGTAATATTTTTGTATAGAATAAAGGTGACCAAGCACGCAGTCTACCTACCTGATGGTAAGAAAAATTCTTTGTTTATATTATAGCCAGATTCATATGGAATAGCTTATCTAGCATTTAGCCAAACCTCTCAGCTAGTCCTAAATATTGATTTTTGTTAAGCAAGTCAGACGAAAAAGCGCTCCATAAATGGTTTATCCGCGTGCGTTAGTGATACGTTAATACAATTTTCTACAAAAATATAGATCTTTACTACATCTAAAAAGTCCGCGATACAATATGCCTATTTCTTATACATAAGCCACAATATCTTTTTTTATATAGCATAGGTTGACAAACGAGGACACAGTCTTTCAGTTTTTGTTTTCAGTTTTTCTTTCAGTTTTTGTTTCAGTTTTTGTATAGAATAAAGGTGACCAAGCACGCAGTCTACCTACCTGATGGTAAGAAAAATTCTTTGTTTATATTATAGCCAGATTCATATGGAATAGCTTATCTAGCATTTAGCCAAACCTCTCAGCTAGTCCTAAATATTGATTTTTGTTAAGCAAGTCAGACGAAAAAGCGCTCCATAAATGGTTTATCCGCGTGCGTTAGTGATACGTTAATACAATTTTCTACAAAAATATAGATCTTTACTCCATCTAAAAAGTCCGCGATACCATATGCCTATTTCTTATACACAAGCCACTATATCTTTTTTTATATAGCATAGGTTGACAAACGAGCACACAGTCCACTTGATGGTAAGTGGTTGCGGGGGTCCGTAGACACCTACATGTATCCTCGATTACGAATCAAAATGCAGATGCGTTGTCACCCGTGATGTGGGTCTCCGGTTCCCTACACTCACCATACGAAACACAGCAGCATTAAACTACTATTTTATGCTGGTATTCTGTGAGAACGTGGTCCTTCCCTGGTCGAGCTGATCCATTCGTGCTACAACTATACTACTAATATACTCGTAAACGCAGCGTGGCTCTACAACGTATAAAATAAGGTAATGATGCTAAGTTTACGCGAACACTACACGTAGAATAAAACTACGTGACATAACCGTTTGTTTACGTTTCGGGTGCTTAACAGCACCCATGGTCCCATGGAGGAGGGGGGGGGGCTGAGATGTTCGACGTCCGAATGTTATAGTTAGGCCAGCTACCTTCAGTTTCTGAATATTAATTTTTGGTTCGATCTACGCAGAACGAGCTTACAGTTTTTTGAAGTCTTACAGTGGTATGCTTGGGGTTTGGATTCAATTTTATTAAAGTAAAAAGTAAAGTTACAGCCTATATACGTCCCACTGCTGGGCACAGGCCTCCCCTCATTTCTGAGAGGGTTTTAGGGCAAGGAAGTGTCCGCCGCGCTGCCCCAATGCGTGTTGGCGAACTTCACATGTCTTCGAAATATTTTTTTTTTCAATTTTATTAATTATAGGATATATCCAACACAAACAGGTAGTTTACGACAAAAAAGTATTCAAAATAAAATGTGATTTATGTACGTTATTAATCGGCACGGCATATTGATCCTTCCGAACGAAAGTCACTTCATCATCAAGACAATTGTATGAAGATAAACTTTTCTCTTTATAGCACGTTATTTGAACACATAGTTTAATAGATAATGAAAAATTAAAATCATTTCAACATTCGGCTCGACGCGCAAACGAGGCATAAACTCTAGCCGCCCAATGAGAACCGAAAGAAATCAGCTGTGAACGCTTCTAGGTTAGTTTAATCATTTTAGCTAAAAAATTGGCAAAATCAATAGAGTAATTTTATATATTGGCATATGTACATTATAGAGAAGTTACATTTTATACACTCACTTTTCCCCTCGCGGGTGAGCGTCACCCCTACGCACCCGGATTACGGCATTTTCCAGTTTTAAGAAAACAGTACACGATACATGAAAAGGGTTAGTTACAACCTACATGCGTCCCGCTGCTGGGCACAGGCCTCTCGCTCATTTCTGAGAGGGTTTTAGGGCAAGGTACTGTCCGCCGCGCTGCCTCAATGCGTGTTGGCAAACTTCACATGTCTTCGAAATATTTTTTTCTTATTTCTCAGAGATGCAGGATTCCTCACGATGTTTTCTTTCACCGCCGAGCACGTGGTAAATCAGCACTTAAAATTGCAATCAACAGTTTCATTGGTGCCGGCGAGGATGGAACCCGGTTTACTCGCGCACTGTGAAATTTACAGCGAGCGCTAACCATCTGAGCTACCACGGCTCTTACATGAAAAGGGTGCAGGTACGAAATAATCCTTGATAAATAATAACACCTCTAATACATACAAAAAGCGATATTACTGTTGCGCGCCTAAGTTGATGTCTGGTACCTGGCACTAGCGCCATCTTGTGCCGGGGAACAGAGCGAGGAGAGCTTTCTAGAAAGTGCCATGCTGGAACTTTGCACCTCCAGCGCCATCTAGTATCGAATAGAAGAACTAAGCTTTCTGGAAAACTCCAGACTCGAACTTTCTCCACCTAGTCGGTCGGGACCGGTATTTGCTGGAATATTCTAGATGTTTCGGTGGAAAAGGCCTATTTAAAGCCGTTGAAAGCCGCGATCGGTGCAGTATTGAATTGGGGATACGAGCGAAGCTTTTCGAAATAAAGTGAAGTAAAGTGTTAAGTGTGAATAATTATTAGTGTAATTTAAGTTTTCATTGGCGTTCGGTAATTAAAGTGTCAATTTTGGTAATTCAATTGGCAGTTTAATTTACTGTCACGAACCCTAAGCTCGTAACATTACTTATAGTTGCCGCGGAATCTGCCACGATACAAGATCATTTTTTATCATTGCCAATTTTTCCATACATTACTATATAAAATGCCTGAAATAGGTGCCATGTCATGTTGCGCGGCCCAGACGCGTGATATGCGCGTGTGAAACCGCGGGACACAGCTAGTAAGAAAATAAATTTGGAAGATCTAAATGTGCACACCTTGAACGCTCCATAAATGTTTTAAAAAGTCAATTTACTTCTATTAATTACCGAAACACGTATTTCGTAAGCTACAAAAAAATGGTTTCTGTTTAATTTACACGATATTTTGAATAAAATTATGTATACGGATTCTATCCCGTTTAATTTACTTATTTTAACTTATTATTAATTCCCGACGTTTCGGGTGCTTTACAGCACCCATGGCCACGGGCGGGGGGGACTGAGATGTTTGTCATCCCAACGTCATAATTAGCCCGGCTACCTTCAGTTTTTTTAATATTAAATTTCGGTCAGATCTACGCAGAACCAGCTTACAGTATCTTGAAGACTTGCAGTGGTATGTATGCTAGGGTTTGGGTTATAGGGAATACTGGCTGGATTAACTTCACCAATTTTAAAATATAACGTTTATGCTTGCCGAAAATAAAAAAGACATTAATTTTCATACATTTTCAAATATGGAGTGGTCGAAGAAAGAAGATAGAGTACGGTTATCGCGTTGCACCGCTGTGGTTATGCGCCAAGAGATTTTCAATATTCTACAAAAATTGAAAATAACCCTACGAATGTGAAGGCGCGAATCTAACAAAATCATGTTTGTAAACAAAAAATCTTAGCTCTTCAAATAGGCTTAAGCAGAACCACGGTCAAAAGAGTGATCAATGATGACCTAGGACTACGAGCTTATCGTAAGAAGACAGGACTTTTTTGCACGAGTGTTAGAAAAAAATAAGGCTGGATAGGGCTGGTTTTAATATCAAAGAAAGTTATAATAAATAAAATGATAAGGTGTATGCCCACAACAGTTAAGAAGCCAGCACGCGTATTCCGAGGGTTCAACGAGTACATTATCCTACGTCACTCATGGTTTGGGTGGGAGTCTCATATTCAGGCTTAACTGAGGTGTATACCGTATCGTAATACATAGTGGAACATAGTGGAACCTCTTTCTCAAATAATGTTCAAATCAGACATTGGATATTCCAACAGGACTCTGAACCAGCTCATAAGGCACGAAGCACGCAAAACTGGTTGACCGCCCATGGAATTGACTTTATCAGACTTAAACACTGGCCCTCTTCTAGTCCAGATATAAGCCCACAGGATTATAAGATATGGCAATATTTGGAGAAGAAAGTCTGCGCTAAGCCTCATCAGAATTTGGAATCTCTCCGAGCATCTTTGGCTAAAGCAGCGGCAGAAATAGATATGAGTGTGGTGCGTGCTGCGATTGATGATTGGCCGCGTCGATTAAGGGCATATGTTCAAAATAGGAGAGGGCATTTTGAATAATGTAAATAAAATTGTATTCTAAATTAAACTACCTTTCGTTTCATATATAATTTCTATATAATTATCAAAAAGTGTATCATTAATTTTATATAAGTTTTTGACAGAACTTATGACCTAAGTATATTATTCAATTTCAGTTCATGTGTTATTCCTATTAAAACAATATTTCCACCATTATTTCTTCTGCAGCAGTAATACGCCGAGTAGTAACCAGCACAGATTACTAAATAGTCTACCAGCTAGTAGGCTATATTTTTTTCTTCTTCTCAGTAAACTTTTAGACGCAGGTGAGTTTTTTAATTATTTTTTAATCTCTAAGCTTGTGTTCAATGTTAACTACCTTGAGCTAGTGGTATTCAATAGAATTAGGCGTTACCTTGCGGAAAAGAAATACATTTAAAAAAATTATCCACTTTAGATCCACGTAAAAAACGCGGAAAAGTTTTTACGCGAATATTTGCTAATTAATTTTAACATAACATAACTAGTGATACTCCTAACCCTCGTTGACTCGCTATACATTTACTATAGTAAATATGGCACCTTGGAACAGTAGCTTTTTACAAAAATACAGCAACGTTATTCACATTATCTACTAATATTCACTTTTAAACACTCCTGGTAAGCTTAAAATTCGAACCCACGACCTTTAGTTCGCGGTCTGCACTCTGCCATTAGGCTACTTTCGCTTGTCAATGAGTTATGACGTCGAGGGACGCGCGTGCTAATCCCGCACGGAAGAAGTATTTCTTTTTTATAGGATAAGGGAGACAGCAAGCAAACAATCCAACTGATGGTAAGTGGTTGCTGCGGCCCATAGACATCTACATCTATCCTCGATTACGAATCAAAATGCAGATGCGTTGTCACCCGTGAGGACTAAGATAGAATGCCTCGTTTCTAGTAAAATCTCCGGTACTCTGCACTCACCATACGAAACAGCAGCGTTAAGCTGCTATTTTACGCTGATATTCTGTGAGAGCGTGGTCGCACTGGTGTTGCACTGAAGAGGATACAGCCAGTATAATTACTCTGTGGGCCTTTCCATCTTAGTCCTCAGGGGTGACAACGCATCTGCATTTTTATTCTTTATCGAGGATAGTTGTAGATGTCTATGGACACATTATGCACTTACCATCAGGTGGACTGTGTGCTCGTTTGTTGCCCCTAGGTCTACAAAATAAGCTTCTAATTTTATCCTCTCGCCGTAATTGACGTCATCAGTCATCACACAAAAGGACCCGCAAGGATACATCAAACTACGCAATTTGCGACGCCACAATAAGTTATCTGTACGTAACGATCGAAACTAATCTCTAAGAGTCATATAAATATGGTACAAAATAGAATGCCAACACTTGCACCGCATAAATTTCTTAGTACAATAGTCGATCTTGCTTCCACTTGGGTCATATTCGCCAGTGCGAAAGAGACAAATGGCATACAGTTAATCTCTGGGACGAAGCAAGGGCGGAATTATAATGCTTGGTTTGTTTCCGGATAAACTATGTACTGCTTTAATTGTTATTGTATTTACATAAATATAGAGTCAATTGATCAGCGGTCGGCGAGTGCACATTATTTTACCACGTTATTATTGAAATGAAAGTTTTAGCACGTTGGGCACTTTCGGGATTGGGAAAAAGCACTGAACTCGCATGACCGTCAACGCTCGTATACATAAAATTAATAAAAGTAAGGTTGAAAATCCAATTGATTAAATTTTATAAAATTAATATGTATTTATTATTTATTTGTATTATATAGATGATAATCAATTATGAAAAAAAAGGATATGAACATTTTGTTTATTATATTAATACGTAAGTTGACAAAAATAATTTCTAATTAAAAATTCAAATATTTCCTAACAACCCAATAACAATGTTTACAAATTTGTGAAGCTTAGGCTGAGATCTATATGACCGTACCGTCTATATAGACCGTACTTTAACTTTGCTCAGACTTGACTTACGAAAAACTTAGCCGAGTATATTGGCTTAGCATAATCTTTGATTCTGAATTTATAGTTTATCGGGCTAAGATTAACCTAAACTTATAAGAATCCAAAAATTTTTAATTTAAAAATCAAAACAAGCAAATTGTATTTTATGAATAAGTTATTACATTATTACATTTGAATAATTTTAGTTTAAAATATGAGAAAGAAACCAAACGTTTGGTTTCGTTCTCATATTTTAACCCTTCAAGTGCCAAAAAAATCTCATGCAGTTGCATGCACCCGGCAAAATACCGAGCGGTCGCATGCGACCGCACTCACCCACAGCACTTAAAACCATTAAAACTTATATTTAGAGACTACTTTTCTATGAAGAAGTTTAGCATTATAAAATCTATACAAAATTCTCTATAATGCCAAACTTCTTCATAGAAAAGTAGTCTTTATATATAAATGTTTATGGGTTAAAGTGTTGTGGGTGGGTGCGACCTCATGAGACCGCTAGGAATTTGACAGAATATGGCCGCGGTCTCCTGAGACCGCTAGGGGGTTGAGAGGTTAAACTAAAATTATTCAAATGTAGCCGGTCAAGCGCTGTTTAATCACTGTTTCAAACGTGACGCTTTTGGTTAATTGATATTGTGTGCATTTTAAAGTTTTTATTTTTATTTAAAATGCCCGATCTTTTTAATTTTATCACGACTGCCTTTGGAACTTGGGACTTCCGATCCTACCTATAAAACTAGAAGACGGCCTAAAATCACCTATTTATTGTTATAAATAATTAGGGGAACATAAAAACAACAATTTGAAACCAATACTGTGGTTTTGATAGATATCCTGAGTTTTTTGTAAGTCGTCGGTTTCCTTAGGCTTTGCTAAGGGGGCACTCAACACGATTTTAAAGCTAGCTCAGCAAGTGACGCAGAAGCCCCAATTCTCACCTCCTGTAATATTATATTAAAATCGGGTATCGAATTCGGTTTGTGAGCTTTTTGTTAACTACTTGCGCTGAATTCCTAAGATAGATATATTGGTGAACATTGTCTTAGCTCGAAAGTAAAGTCTGAGCAAAATCAAAGTACGGTCTATAGATCTCAAACTTAAGACTTAAGAGCTAAGTGACAATTTAAGAACTCAAGCTGTCAAGTCTATTTGAGTTGTAGTTAGTCAGTTCCTACATACAGTTTTCTTTCTAGTTCTGACATACACTTCAACCATTAACAGTTTTTTTTATTACCACGTTTTTATTAACTCGGTTTCGTATAATGTCTGTTCGGGCGGAACTTAGTAATTGTTTTAAACTAACTTATACCGATGAGGTAGAGGCTTGAAAGTTTGCAACATCGCTCAGAATCGGATGACAATGAGTTAAAAAGTGGTATATTATTTTTTTAATACAACATATTTAAAAAAATCGTTCACGAAGCCATCTAAGTCCACTGCTGAACATAGGCGTCCCCCCCTCATAAATCGCTTCATGTAGAATTCTCTCTCTCTCTCTCTCTGAAGACGGGAGATAGTGGACATTCTTACACCGCCAATAGGTTAGTTCTACTAAGTTAGTTCGTAACTACCGATCGTTTTTTTTTTATAAAAGGAACCATACCTCACCTATGTTAAGTGACTACCGCAGCCCATGATCAACCGCATCGCCAGGGGAATTGCAGGTGCGTTGCCGGCCCTTTAGAAAGGAGTAAGCTCTTTTCTTGAAGGTTCCTAGATCATATCGGTCTCGAAAAATCGCCGGTGGTAAATTATTCCACAGAGAGGTTGTGCGCGGAAGAAAACTCCTTGTGACACGTACAGTGGTGGACCGCCAAGCATCCAGATGGTGTGGATGGTATCGGGAGGTTTGCCGCGTAGTGCGTCCATAAAATTTGACGGCTGGGATTAATCCGATGTATTTTAATATAATAATAATTTTGTACCATCGATTCCGATTTCGGTTCCGAGAAATTTTAATCGGAAGTTATATCGGAAGGTCGATGCATAGCGGCGGTGGTGGCCGCTATCGGCGCATACGAACAAGTTTAAACTTGTCGCGCGCGCAAAATCATTACAGGGAGACTCCCTGTAATGATTTTGCTTTGCAAAATTTTTCATTCAATTTCGTGGAAGGTATTGCATTAAGACGACTTATGCAGTTCATGGTGCCGAATTACCAGTTAAGGCGTAGTATTTACCGAATATATTTGTAATTTGTGATGAATAATGTGTGTAATTTTATTTTATTAGACGTGCTCTTAACACATATGCCTATCTCTTCTGCCTACGCCTCTGATGCCGGTTCCGACAAACCAAATTTAAAAAGTCTGCTTCCGGATTCGGTTGCGATGTAACCACTTCCGTAACATCCCCAGCTGCCACTACCATGGTTATAAGCTTAGACTTTACCTGACTATACAAAGCAAGCATTCCACTCTCGGAAGAGGAAAACCTAACAGTCACGTGAAATACATCTAATCCCGCACGCGATATCAGAGCCACGAGTCGAGTGCCTAAAACAAGTCTGAACGCAACCTAGATGTTGTCGCAATAGTAGATTACATAGAGTAACTATCGTCAAAGCACAGCATTTATAATTAAATGAATAAGTGTATAATTATTTCAATGCATACGAGGTAGTAGAGCCACACCGCAGCTATATTATGGTTGTAGCACGAATGGGTCAGCTCGATCGGGGACGGACCACGCTCTTACAGAATACCAGCGTAAATACTGCTGTTTCGGGTAGTGAGTGTAGAGATCTGGAGACCCTTTTTTACTGGAAACGAGGCATTCCATCTTAGTCCTCAGGGGCGACAACGCACCTGCGTTTTGATTTTAATTGAGGTTAATTATAGATGTCTATGGGCCATAGGATCTACTTACCATCTGGTTGACTATGTGCTCGCTTGTTACCCTAATAGTATAAAACATGGGGTGCTCATAAGGTCACCTGGACGCGTCTTAGCTATAATTAGAACCCTGTTCGAAGCCAGGGCAGATCACTAGTGTATACGAGCATTCGAAGTTTGATTAATTAACTGCTGATTTAACACGTACACGGCGGTTAAGGAAAACATCAAGGCAAACAATATCTAAAAAAAAAACGAAGTTATAAAATCTTTCAACAAGCTGGAGCTGGAGAGCAGAGTACTTGCTCCGTAGCCCGCACAAAAATGAAAGCAGGTCTCTATTCAATGGTGGGTAAGGCTGTCACTTTAACTAAGTATTTTTTGCAAGCTCAAGCATGGAAGACAATGCTTGTATTTCAAAATCTTTTAGTCACATAAACTTGACTAACTTATACAATATCGGGTAAAAATTCGCTCTGTCTGATCTACCTGAGTACTCTGAACTACTCTACACGACCGCACGTGTCCGATAGACGTCACGGTTGTTTGTAAACGTTGTAGCCAGGCGCGGCGTACGGTGCCACACTCGCTGCACGCCCCACTGTGTACTTGCTCGAGTGTCTTGATATATGTTAGTATTTGTCTGTTGTGCGTTCACTTGGGTTACTGGTTGTACAAGCATAATAGTTGTATGTGAGAACATTATAACGTATGTGTGTATTTTAAAAAAGGTTAAGGTTTGATCAATCTAATGTAAAAATAGCAAACGTAATGTCAAAGAAAGTAACCACTCTTTGATGATCGTGTTTTTGTATTTACTTTATTGAGGCGGTATTAAAACGTCTATTGACCAAAAGCGCGATTGATGCTCATGAAATCTCGGGTTCGAATTATAGGTTGGGCAAAAATCGGTTATTTATTCGGTTTTTCTGTCAAGAAAATCCTCAGTTGCAGCCCCGTGCCTGGGCGTGCCGTGCCATGCCTGGGCGTCGGATTGCGGTCCTATCTAGGATTGATACCAGTACTATAATATATACTGGCGTACTATATTTCAGTCAATTGTACTATCCTAATATATATATATATATATATATATATATATATAAATTATACGTAGAGAGTATACGTGGTAGAGCCATGCTGCAATTATATTAGTAGTATAGTTGTAGCACGAATGGGTCGGCTCGACCGGGGAAGGACCACGCTCTCACAGAATACCAGCGTAAAATAGTAGCTTAATGCTGCTGTATTTCGTATGGTGAGTGTAGAGAACCGGAGACCCTTTTTACTGGAAATGAGGCATTCCATCTCAGTCCTCACGGGTGACAACGCATCTGCATTTTGATTTATAATGGAAGATAGATGTAGATGTCTATGGGCCGCAGCAACCACTTACCATCAGGTGGACTGTGTGCTCGTTTGTCACCCTATCCTATAAAAAAAAAATTACGTGGTACGAGGTTTGTCCGCGATGGATTCCTAAACTACTTAACTGATTTTAATCATAATGATTTCTTACATTTACGCGAACACTATACATTGATTAAAACTACTTTTACGGATTTTATCGCGTTTTATTTATTTTTAATACCCGACGTTTCGGGTGCTTTCCAGCACCCATGGTCACGAGGGACTGAGGTGACTGACGTCCCGATGTCAAAGTTAACCCGGAGTACCTTCAGCTTTTTACTCCGGTAATGCACCCGAAACGTCGGGTATTAAAAATAAATAAAATGCGATAAAGGCCGTAAAAGTAGTTTTAATCAATGATTTTAATCAAATTTGCACATCCTATGCAGTGTGCAGTCCAACTTGAGAGATGGATGGTTTTTTGCCCATGAGTGAACCACAATTTCTTTTTTTGCGAAATTAAGGATTTTTAATCGTACATGACAGGGTCGTCGAAAAGGGCAGAACAACGTTCTTAAAAGTACTATATTTTTGCATCTTTTTTGGGAAAAATACTATATTTGTTCAAAAAAACAAAGATGACAACCGTAGTCCCACCGAAGTTTGAGAGTAAAAGTTATATTCACCCCGCTGGCCTAATGCGTGTTTGCCGAACTTCACATGTCCTTGAAATTTTTTTTACATTATCAGACATGCAGTTTTTCTCGTTATGTTTTCCTTTATCGCCAACACGAGCTTAATCTAAACTTGCCACTAACAATAGAATCTTTTCAGTAACTAATATGATAATAACATTTTTTACGTAAATAAAAAATACATTCATATATGTATAATTTGAACACACCTTAAACTTGGTCGGTTCGCTGACCGTATGAACATTGTAAAACTGCGCATATATCATCTATCTATGACGTCAAGCTGTGTCACGCTTTGTTACAAAACCGCATTCGTAAAAACATTAATCACTTCAAGGGCGACGAGCCAACAAAGGTAACGTTCACCGTAGACATGAGTTGGCAGCACCACGCCACAGTTGGGAACAGAGGCGAGTGGGTTTTCAAATCCAATCCCACATAGCGAACTGTGTGTATTTCCATGTTTTATATTCTAATTATATACTATTTAAATTAATTACTTAGACTGCCTCGTTGGTCTAGTTACTCTAGTTGTTGCAGTAGTGCGACTGCTGATCATGAGGTACAGGGTTCGAACCCCGGTTCGGGCCAAAAAATCAATTGTTGAGTTTTTCTGTCAAGAAATTCTCAGCAGCTGCCCGGAGTCTGGAAGTTGGCGGTGTCTCATCCCCGTGCCTCAGAAGGCACGAAAAGCCGTTGATCCTGCGCCTGATGTCTCTCCGGTCGTCGGCCACGGCATTCACAGGTGGACTGTGTGCTGGTTTGTCACCCTTATTCTAAATAAAAAACGCGGGCTGTAAATTCGTTTGTGCCTTCAATTTAAAAAAAAAACATTCACTAAACTTGACTTGCGGACTGTACGCCCTAAGATTTAACTGTTTCATTAACCTGCAACAGCAGGCGTGAACAAAGAAACATTGTTAGCAACTCAACATTCGCGCGAAACGATAAAAAGAACTTCCCGGTGTCTCGCTTCCTCGATAGCGCGACAAGGCCGACGTTGCGCGGTCCAAGTTAATCTACACAAATATATTATTTCTACGCCTATATACAACTATGTCAGTGATTCCCAAAGTGTACGCCAGGGCGCCCTGATGAGCCATTCTCCGGAAACTAAGCTTAGGTATTCGCGGGTACAAAATATACAATAGAAATCGCGCTCTACTCACTCGTTGATAGGCACTTACTCTCGGAAAAACGGGTACAAAATGAATATCCAACTTTAAGTTGAAAAGCTCTAAGAATTTTTATTTCCTTAGCAACATCTTATAAGTTTCATATTGTGGATGTAGTAACTTTTGTGCCTATCTATCTACCTAGTATTATTGTACTCCATTTCGACTAGCTAGGGCGTTGTGACTAAATACTAAACTAGTAATTGTGCGCCGCGAACCGAAAAAGTTTGGTAACCCTTGAGCTATGTCATATAGACGATTTTATCAGGTATTAGCTGTTACCCGCGACTTCGTCCGCGTAGAATGTAATACATTAACCGCTATCCATGTTATCCAATCGTCATACATTGAATATATTACGATTGGATAACATGGATAGCGGAACCCTAACTATTTTCTAAAATAAAACTACTCCTTATAACACCAGCTGTCTATCAGAACACCTGAAGGCATTACGTCCGCCTTTCTTTTGTTTTAAGGATGCAATAAAGAATGAAAGTAAAGTTACAGCCTATATACGTCCCACTGCTGGGCACAGGCCTCCGCTCATTTCTGAGAGGGTATTAGGGCAAGGAAATGTCCGCCGCGCTGCCCCCAATTCGTGTTGGTGAACTTCACAGTCTTAGATTTTGTTTCTTTTCCTCAGACATGGTTTCTTCGCGAATCGCGATGTTTTCCTTCACCGCCGAGCACGTGATAAATCAGCACTTAAAATTGCAATCAACAATTGCATTGGTGCCGGCGGGGTGCGAACCCGATATGCTCGCGTACTGTGAAATTTACAGCGAGCGCTAACCATCTGAGCTACTACGTCTCTTCAATAAAGAATAAAAATAAATAAAATTGCCGTCAAAATCGGTCCAGACATTTTGGAGATCAGCCGTAACCAACAGACACAATTTTTTTTATATAAGCTCCGTATATATAAGAATACGTGTAAGAGTATCATCCACTACCCCGTATCTTCCCGTGCATGTTACAGGAGGCTACAGAGCGACACAAAGTGGACGGCAGCGTAGCGTGCCAAGTATAAGAGTATGCGATCTATAGCAAATTCCCCCCCCCCATAAGGCAACTATGGGGGAGGCCTATATTCACCATTGAACGTAATTAGGATGTAATGGTAAAGACAAAGGTATTTAGTAAAAAAGCTATTATATTGACAAATACAAAACGACACTTCAATTTTATTTTATTGTATAGATCACGTGTAGGCTGTATGCTGGAGGCGTATTAGAAATCATGAACCTATTTACCGTGGGCTTTGTAAGAGGCGACAATGGTAAATACCAGTGATATCTCATGGCTTCCTGATTTTCAATATACGGCAACTGTATACGTGGTAGAGCTACACTGCAGCTGTCGAGCCGACCCTTTGGTCCTACAGCCATAATATAGCTGCAGCGCGCCTCTACCACGTTGATAATATAGCTGAAGAGTGGCTCTACCAAATTGGTTCTTTCGGTGCGCAAAAATCATTATACAGAACGACTCAGCAGTCTAGTGCGCTGACATTTGAGCTGGTCAGCCAACAATTCACTTACCAAAAAATAACACCATTTATACACAAATACCTGTCTCACCCAACTTGACCACGAGCAACACTTCCTAAAACAGAAACTTAAAGAAGCCAAGGCCGCATCTTGGTGCTAGTCGTGTTCGCAAGGCTCGCAACCGTTACGAGGTCACAGGTATTGTCTTATCCGCGGCCAGTGTTGAGACCAATTATCGATAAATCTATAATCAATGTTTTGATACAGATTGTAATAATACTAATGTTGTGTATGCTATGCTAATGCAAGATCCGAGGTAGGATAGAATGCATGATATAGTTTGATACCTAAGCCCTTCTTATTTTTCTTCCTTATCAAGTATATTAGAAAGAAAGAAGGCGGTAGAACTATTTTTACTATCTATGAATCATCAGTCTTATTTCCTCCCATCTATTTCTGCCGTCTAAATAAGTGTGTGTACTGCTGTTTTGGTCTTAAGCGTATAGTCTCGAGACTGTGGTGCAGCTTACAGCACCGCGCAGCAGCAGCAGGAATACGACTTTGTGATCAAACATCGCAGCGGGAAATCACATGGCAACGCAGATGCATTGTCAAGAAGACCTTGTCCTGAAGATTGCAAATATTGTACTAAGCAAGAGGGTAAGGAAGTGGTATCTGTGATGATGCTCAGAACTGACCACCTCAGCAACGAGTGTAAGGACAGTCTACAACATGCACAGCAGAAAGATTCAGAGAGAAAGCCAATTCTGGAATCGATGAAGGCCAGTGCTCCCAAGCCCAATCGAGTCTCAGCGATGAGTTCGACCACGAAAAGCTATTGGGCCTAATGGGATAGCTTGCTGATTGAGGATAGAGTTCTGTGCCGTTAATGGAAAAATGGTGTAACGCTGACAGTGTACAGTGAACGTGGATGAGTTATCTAACGGCCGTCCGAACAGGGGGTGGCGGGCCCCGGCTCTGACGGCTAACTGGTGTCGTTCGATGTTCTGGGCGGTGAGAACCGACCAGGGACGCTGTGTGGAGGGGTGTGCGGCGCGCGCGTCTGCGGACTCGTTGTGTCGCATCCGTTGGTGTTAATGACACTAGGTGAATGTGTCTATGTGGCATTCCATATTATCCTTAAAGATGACAACGCATCTGTAGCCCTGTTTGATTTTGGCTGTAGGTGTCCATGGACTGCAGTAGTTACATACCATCAGGTGGACTTTAAGTTCGTTGATCACTTCAGTATTATTAAAAAAAAACATTATTACGTAGATATAAAAAAGAGAAAGAGTAATATTACAAGAAATAATAATTAGGAGTCCAACTTAACCTGAATGACCTTATTCTTTATCAAAAAAAAAAAAAAAAACATTACCTCCACACATATTTACTACTGTATCGTGGAGTTAATATGCATAAATTGTACACGGACAAACATCCAGACCTGGAACAATTATTTGTAGGCCATACATACTTGCGTTGCAACTCATTGCTAAGCTACTGCGCCACGGAGCCGTTTTCGTTCCGCCACGGATGCCGTGTATCGCAACCCCCACGTAAACAAGGTAACTAACTACATACCTATAATTTTCATTTGTGTCTATTCTAAGTGTTAATTTTACAATTTATGCGAGCCATTTATTGCGAGTTTATTTACCAGCTGATTTTTATTCTATTTATTTTAATTATCGATATCGATTCTCGCTTGTCGCATCACTTCCCCTTTCTTTGTTCAGTCTCTCACAGACTAAGTTAGTAACGTTTCTTATATAAATACTTCACTACTTACTAAGTAGTTGAGAGTGGGAAGACTAATGAATTTAATATACACCGTCACAAACAAGTTGAACAGAGACTGCTCATATATGCGAAGTGGATCGCTTTGAAATTTAGAACATCCAGTCAAGAATTAGTTGAGAAGTTAATTTTGTGAAAAATGGAAACATGAACGAAACACATTGTAACATGAAAACGTACTACATACTTCTTTTAAATAAAATTGAAGTAAAAAAATAAAGTAAAGTTACAGCCTATTATAGGTCCCACTGCTGGGCACAGGCCTCCCCTCATTTCTGAGAGGGTTTTAGGGCGAGGAAGTGTCCGCCGCGCAGCCCCAGTGCGTGTTGGCGAACTTCACATGTCTTCGAAATATTTTTTTCTTATTTCTCAGACATGCAGGTTTCCCCACGATGTTTTCCTTCACCGCCGAGCACGTGGTAAATCAGCACTTAGAATTGCAATTAACAATTTCATTGGTGCCAGCGGGGGTCGAACCTGGGTTACTCGCGTTTTGTTATATTTACAGCGAGCGTCAACCATCTGAGCTACAACGGCTCTCGCATGTATGAATAAATTGAAGTAAATGATTTTATTAGAACGGGGCAGTAAATACAAGCCGCAATGGTTGTAACATATAAAAAATTACGTCATTTAGAAAGGTATTGTTGAGGGGATAAGGAAATACTAAGTTGCCGAAGAGAGTATGTAATAAAAAGAACAGTTTATTGATTATGGAATAAAAAAGAATCGGTAAGTCTGCAGTTTGTGAACATGTTCATGAAAGCCCCGCTATTACATCAAATTTGATAGATCACAATTCCTCGCAAAAGAACACCGATTCCTACGAAGGACGATTCGCAAGGCTATCGAAATTTTAAGAACATTATTTCAATAGACAAGATGACTGAGTGATACCATCTGCTTGGGATTCCATAATTAATAAAATTTAATCCAAGCCCAAGCATACCACTGCAAGACTTCAAGATACTGTAAGGTCATTCATTCTGCGTAGATCGGATCAAAAATTAATATTCAAAACCTGAAGGTAGCCGAGTTAACTTTGACATCGAGACGTCAAGCACCTCAGTCCTCTCTCACTTCCGTTGGTGCTGTAAGCACCCGAAAGGTCGGGAATTAAAAATTAAAATTAAAATTAATGTGTAATATTCGCGTAAACATAAGAAATCTTTGTAAAAAGAATCTGGTATAAGATGAAATGCCAAGTATATAAAATGAAAAGTCATAACTCGCCTTTTATCACAGGATAAAATATAGGATTTATGTTGACTCATATACTCAGAACCCTTAGCAACCGCCTCTCTCCTTCGTACGATTCAATCGCCCGTTTCCTTAAGCGTGCCGAAACCGCTCGGCACGAGGTCGCCTTGCGAAACGCGGCCGCAGCCTTCGTCTTGTTTCGGGCCCTGACCCTCATAGCGGTTTCGCTTCGCTGAGCTCCAGCTGTTTTCGGCGATCGCTTTTCTAGTCGGCCTAGAGTGATTATCGCGATTTAAGATCAGACGTTACAGATTAGACATGTGTCAATCATTCATTTTTCGTGACCGAATCATTTTAGTACATTTCGTCACGCGTACCAGTACATTCGCATCGATCATTCAAATGGATCATTTCGGGCTCCGGTACGCTACACTAAAAACAATTCATTCAGATCATTCGGGATTCGGTCGGTTTTCGACTCATTCACAATTCACACCAATCACAAGTTAAAAAGGTTCCGTCAATTGTTTGTGGTTGGTAGTAACGGTACCTTTTTCAAATCAAATCAAATCAAATCAGTTTATTTTGTGAACATAGGTTATTTTACAGATCTCAATATATGTCATAGTAAAATACAAGGTAGGTTCTCTATGTCCCGCCAGTAGGCATACAAAATATAAAATAATAATTGCTTAATAATTTTTCTTCTCTTCTGATGTCAGTTTTTAATTGAAATAATGTATTAATATAAGAACATTTTAAAGATAATAAAGGTATAGTATAATATAACATATAATAATTATCATCATTTTGTCTAATTGTCATCTAGTATTAATAGGCACATGTCATGATAGGTATATATTCAATGTAGTATTTTAATGTTAAAATGTGTCGCTAAGGAATTCATCTAAAGAATAATATGCTTTTTCATTTAGTAGATCAAAAAGTTTACGTTTATAAATATTAATGTTGTCACAATCTCTAATGTATTTAGGTATTTTGTTATATACTTTTGGTGCCATTGCATATAATATACTCTTCTGTAATAAAACAGTTCTACTTGATACTAAATGAAGCTTATCTGAGCGACGTTGACTTTTCACGAACTTATACATGTTAATATTACGTTTTACAAAAATGCTTGTTTCATAAATATATAATGTGGGAAATGTTAGAACTTTTAAATTTTGAAAATGCGGCTTAAACTACAGATCGCACGTAGACATTTTTTTTTTGTGCGATGAATACTTCGCGAATGTTAGGTGCATTTCCCCAAAATATAACGCCATATCTCAGGATTGAGGCGACATAGCCATGGTACGCTGCTAATAGTGCTCTCTGGTTTGCAATTTTTCCCAACATATAAAGAACGTATGCTAATTGGTGCAATTTTTTACAAATATAATCAATTTGAGTTTTCCACGACATATCATTGTCTATAAGTAGTCCCAAAAATTTTTTAACTTTTGTTTCTTTTACGTCTTACCCATATATTTGATGTGTAGATTTATTGAGGTGTTTTTTTTAATTTGAAATGTCATTATTTTCGTTTTATCCAGATTAATTTTTAGGTTGTTTTCTTTCAACCAGTCAATAATTGATATAAGACTCTTATTAATTTCACCTTCTATTTCATCACAGTTATTACTGTTGTAAATTACAGTACTGTCATCGGCAAATAACGACATTTGGTGTCTTGTACAATTTGGAAAGTTATTTATATAAATGATAAAAAGGAGAGGGGCAAGTACTCCACCTTGAGGAACTCCGTATTTAATCAATTGTGTATCAGAAGAGTATATTTTTTCGATTTTCGACTTGGATATCTATTCGGGTAATTTGTGTTATTTGTTTTCTGTACATGCAAAAACAAATGAATGAACCATTAATACTTTTTAAGTGTACCAGCTCAAACAAACGAATCAATCATGATTGAAACATGTCTGTTACAGATATTTTGAAACATGTCTGTTACTTCTTTCGAATCGTTGTGATTGGAAACTAAATGAAACGAAAAAGCGACAGTAAAAAGAGACAAACATATACATCTACAGGATTTAGTCTCGCGAGAAAATGAGATAGAATACAGTTTACAGTGTTTTCTGTTGAAGATTATGTATGTAGTAAGCAGTAAGGACTAAAAACGGAATTTGTTGACTAGAAAATATTTAAGTACGATGATGAAATTGAAAACGAGTCTGTTATGTAATGTAGTTTTAAAATAATTTTAAAACTTGGTACAATATTATAACAAATGAACCCTACAATTAATGTCCTGTCTGATAATGTAGGGTTAAAGCCTGTCTGATAATGTAGGGTTTATTTATTATAATAAATAAATCGCCGGTGGTAAACTATTCCACAGAGAGGTTGTACGCGGAAGAAAACTCCTTTTGAAACGTACTGTGGTGGACCGTCAAGCATCCAGATGGTGTGGATGGTATCGGGACGTTTGCCGCGTAGTGCGTTCACGAAATTTGGCGGCTGGGATTAACCCGAACAATTCCTCAGAGCACTCTCCATGGTATATGCGAAATAAAATGCCAAGAGATGCAACATCTCTTCGCAGTGCCAGTGAATCGAGCCGATCGGAAAGCACTCGGTCGTCGACGATTCGAGCCGCTCTGCGCTGGATGCGGTCAAGTGGAAGGAGCTGGTACTGGGGAGCCCCAGCCCAGAGATGGGAACAGTATTCCATGTGCGGCCGAACCTGCGCCTTGTAAAGTCGCAGGCGGTGTGCCGGCATGAAATACTGTCCCGCTCTGCTGAGCACGCCAAGCTTTTTAGAGGCCAATTTGGCCTTCTCTTCCAAGTGACCACGAAACTGCACGTCACTCGATATGTCAACGCCGAGGATTCCGATACTGGCTGAGGCAACAAGGGGAGTGCCTTGAAACTGAGGAGATACGACAAAGGGGTTCTTTTTAGCGGTTAACGCGCAAACTTGTGTCTTCTGGGGGTTAAACTGGACTAGATTTAGTCGCCCAAAATCCGAGACTCTGTTCAGCAAAGACTCGACTTCAGACACAAGTTTGTTCCGGCACTCGGAGACGTTCTCGGGGAAACGTCGTAATTTGTGTTATATTTACGCTTTTACAAGCCCACAAGGATCTCCGGTTCTCTACACTCACCGTACGAAACACAGCAGTATTACGCTACCATCTTACGCTGGTATTCTGTGAGAGCGTGGTCCTTCGCCGATCGAGCTGACCCATTCGTGCTACAACTATCTAACTACCACTGATAAGAGAACCGCAGACCCTTTTTACTGGAGACGAGGCATTCCATCTTTGTCCTCACGAGTAATAACGCATCTGCATTTTGATTCGTAATCGAGGATAGATGTAGATGTCTATGGGCCACAGTAAACACTTACCATCAGGTGGACTGTGTGCTCGTTGGTTACCCCATCCTATAAAAAAATGTAGATGTCTGTCGGCCACAGCATCAACTTACCATCAGGTGGACTGTGTGCTTGCTCGTATAACCCTTATTCTATAAAAAAATATAGAAAAAATATGCCAAAAGCGTTTATTTTACGTCTTGGCGAACAGCGCTAAAGTTTTCCCGCTAGCAACAGGGCCGGGGTGGGTGTGTTTGTGTTCACAGCAGGTAGCTCTCCGGCGGGGGTGAGTTGTTTTTGTTACGATCCCTAAGAGCAGAGTTTTTGCGGCTTGAGCGTAACGTTTGCACGTGATTTGAAGCTTTATTGTCGGAAAGGTTGGATACATTTTTGGTTGGAGTAATTGTGAAAATGTTAGTTACGTTCGAACCATCTCAGTTAGTTTTATATGGCAGCGGTTGTAGCATACCTCAGGGCAACGCTTTGGGTCCGTTGGTATTTTTTGTGTATGTTTTTGTCTTTCATGCTCAAGTGTGAGATTTATAATGCTTTACTAGGAAATAGCGGAATTTCTTATTGAGTATCTCTTATATTTTATCATTCTTTCGTTAACCGAATACATTTCTGGGATCTCGTCTAGAAGTTTAAACGGAGAATGTGCAAAAACTCGAATTATTCGTTTCCTTATTAAAAAGTAAGGTGTGTAACTCTGTATCTCCATGTTTTGATTACACTGGAGATTTACGCGTAACCTCTGCTAGCTTACTTTAATACAGAAATATAACATGATAACATTTATGTATGTATTAGAGCTACGATACTGTAATATGGCTGCAGCACACATGGATTGGTTCGATCGGGGAAAACTCACTCTCACACTGAATACCAACATGAAATAGCAGCCATTTAGCTGATAACGAGGCATTCTTTTTAGGCCTCTGGGATGACCACGAACGAGCATCTGCGTTTTGATTCTTAATTAAGGATTAATGGTCCACAGCATTAACTCATCATAAGGGCAGGTGAACTGTAAAAACCAAAAAAGCTCGTTTGTCACCCTTACATCTGAATAAAAAAAAACACTTTCCAAATCCCAAAAATCATGTATAGCTTGCCTGTGTAGGTTGCTGTCAAGGAAAGTACTGAGTATTAAAGAAGAGAAGGAAGAGAATAAGGTTGTCACCTTATTCTCATCCTACACACATGATTTCCCCATAGAAAACCCTTATACCAATTAATGTAAACATTTTAATCACGTTCCCGGAACAATCCACGACCGTTTTTACCAGGAATTAAAATTAGTATTAGCAGCCATATTTGTTACTGCCTCGTTGGTCTAGTGGTCGTGAACGCGACTATTGATCGTAAGGTCCCGGGTTCGAATTCCGAGTCGGTCCAAAATTCAATTATAATTTTTTTCTATCAATAAATTCTCAGGAGCAGCCCGGAGTTAGGAAATTGGCGGCATTTCAACACTGTGCCTCGGAAAGCACGTAAACCCGTTAGTCTTGCGCCTGAACTCTCTACGGTCGTGTCGATTTACGGTCCCATCGAACTATGAGAGTTAGGGAATAGAGAGTGGAACTGTGCTAGCGCATACACTTGGGCACTATAATCCTGTCCTGCGCCGATGGCTAGTCTCCGTTGAGGCAGGCCACCGTGATTGAAATTCGGTCTAGAGAACATTAGAAGTCATATTAAGTCGCCAATCTGCTTCTTATATATTAATAAGGAATGCAATAAATAAAAAATAAATAAAAATAACATAATAAGGAGCTATTAAAGTGACTACACCGACTTATCCTATTAAAATAATATTTTACAACGTAATGACGCCTTAAAATACTTAAAACTAAAAGCACAATACCCAAGCAACTTGGTTTTCGGATTTTTAAGGCCTTTCCACACCCAACAAAAGGTAAAAAAATCCTTCCGTACTTCTAAACAATAGCAGGATTTTACGTTTTAAATGAAATTCAACAAACATTTTACGTATGCCGCCTAGATTTGGAAACAATGGGCGAAATTATTTAAGTCTTTAGGATTAAACGGGCATAGAATAACAGGCACCTTGAAAATGGCTTAAAGTTACAGCCTTTGTAAGTTCCGAGACGGATGTGAGTGCGGCACAGGCCTCCCCTCATTTCTGGAAGGATTTTAGGGCAACGAAGTGTCTGACGCGCTGCCTCAATGCGTGTTGGCGCACTTCACGTGTCCTTGAAATATTTATTTTTTCACTTCAACTTTCATACACAGACATGCAGATTTCCTCACGATGTTTTCCTTCACCGCCGATCACGTGGTAAATCAATACTTATAATGGCAATTAACAATTTTTTTGGTGCCGGCGGGGATCGAACCCGGTTGCTCGCGCACAGTGAAATTTGCAGCAAGCGCTAACCATCTGAGCTACCACGGCTCTATATTTTTATTATAGCAAGTGGTAAAATTAAAAATTTTGTGCAACCGACTTCAATATAATTAAAATGAGAAAGCCATATAAACGCGCATTATTAAGGATAACTCAAAAACTATTTGTCAGATCTTGATTAAATTTATATGGGACCTCAGGAAAAGTACCATATTTCAGAAAAAATATCATCAAAATCGGATCATCCAGTTCTGAGAAACACACAAAAAACATGAAGTCGAATTGAATACCTCCTCCTTTTTGAAGTCGGTAAAAAGGAAAAATTCTTACACTGGCAAAAATGCATCCGTACAATTCCATTATCAAAAAAAGAACGAAAAAAAAACAAAATTATTAAATGAGACACCCTCAAAATTTAACTACGCAAGCAACTCGTGTTCGGTTCCCGTCGGCATCACTGTAATTGTTATTCGTAAGAAGGTAAGAGTGATAAATGAGCACACACATGTTAAATGAATGCTGGTGGCCCTTAGACACTACATATATCCTCTATTAAGAACCAAAATGCAGATGCGTTATCACACCCGAACACTAAGATGAAAGGCCTCATTCTCAGTAAAAAGGGTCTCCGATTCTCTGTACTCACTATATGAAACACAGCGGCAACCGAAGATTTAAATAGTTAGATGCGCCCTTACCATAGTATAACCACTCTGAAATGTGTCCATTTTCAAATGAGTGAGTTCACTCATTCGCAATCAGTGCTCATTTGTGCGACAGAGAAAGCAGTATACACAATTTCTGTAAAATAATAAAAGATGACACTATTGCATTAGTGTGCGCGCGTCAGCGTCTTGCAAACGAACACATCCAAAAATAATGCCACAGTTTTCAAGATGAAGGCGCATCCTATTTAAATCTTTGGCGGCAACATGCTGCTATTTCACGCAGATATTCGTGCTGTCACGTAAAATAATGTTAGATCCATGACGAGACAGCGCATCTTTATCGGTAAACCTTACCGGCAGGCACGTCTCGTTTGCCACTTAATTCAAACAGAAAAACAGTCACATTGCGATAATTTCAGTCACCTTGCTTGTCGCTAAGCGCTTTACACCCGGGCGGGTTACGTGTCCCACCTGCGGGAACATCTGGTATTCGAATCCCGGATGTCGCCAGGTGCTCCCTTTTGCCGTTTATATTAATTTATTATAAAACCTTTAACTACACGAGACTTGTTTGAACACATGGTAACTATAAATTTATAGAGAAAATAAAATGAAAGTGGAATATTGTGAGTAGGACTTGTTTTATGGCGCATTTTATTAACGGGAAAAAGTGGGATGGGCAGCTGACGCTGTGGGGGCCGTGGCAAAGGTGGGAATACCATTGGGTATCAGTCGGTTCGAATCCGACGTAATTCATCTTTGACCAAGCGGAGCGGATATGGGCAGGCATTTTTCCACCTTTTCTTAAATAATATACGAGTAAGAGTGACAAACGAGACCACAATCTAAGTACTTGACGGTTAGCAGATGCTGTGATCCATGAGACATCTAGATTTGTCTGCGATTAAGAATCAAAATGCAGATGCGTTTTCACCTCTGTGGACTAAGATGAAAAGCCTTGTTTCCAGTTAAAAGGGTCTCCAGTTCACTGCAAAAAGCAAGCAGTATATACGAGGGATGTTACGGAAGTGGTTATATCGGAACCGAATCCGGAAGAAGACTTTTTAAATTTGGTTTGTCGGAACCGGAACCGGAATCAAAGGCGTAGGCAGAAGAGATAGGCATATGTGTTAAGAGCACGTCTAATAAAATAAAATTACACACATTATTCATCACATATATATTCGGTATGTCTTCGCCTTAACTGATAATTTGGCACTATGAACTGCATAAGTCGCCTGAACCCAATACCTTCCACGAAATCGAAGGGAAGATCTTGCAAAGCAATAATTTCAGGGAGATTTCTCGCGCGACCACTTTAAATTTATCGGAACCGTTATCGGAATCGAAGGTGCAAAATGAATCGGAAGTTCCGAACTTTCGAAATCGGAATCGAATCTCCGTAACATCTTTAATGTGCACAAAAAAGGATAAAATAATAAATTAATTCAAATTTCTCCCGTTTTACTTTCCTTTGCCGCCTGTTAAGACATTTACGGGATGATATGTGTCGTGGATCCTGTTACACACTTGTCAGTGGTGTACCACGGTGTCAGTGGTTATTGCAAGAGGTAACAGAGTGAAATCTCAATGAAAACTGCGGTTGCCAACCCCCGCCTTACAAGCCTGGCAACTGTGACAAATAACCCCAAGAGACAATCTATAGGAGAGGCCGTTCAGCAACAGACTTTATACGTAGTAGAGCCACGTTGCAGCTATATTATGGTTGCAGCACGAATGGCTTGGCTCGACCGGGGCAGAACCACGCTCTCACAGAATACCAGCTTAAAGTAGCAGCTTAGTACTGCTGTGTTTCGTATCTTGAGTGTAGAGATCCGGAGACCCTTTTTTACTGGAAACGAGGCATTCCATCTTAGTCCTCAAAGGTGACAACGCATCTGCGTTTCGATTCTTAATCGGGAATAAATATAGACTTCTATGGGCCACACCATCCACTTACCATCAGGGGGACTGTGTGCCTGTTTGGCACCCTTATTTTATAAAAAAAAAAATATCACCCTTTTCAGTACCCAGTGATTAACTATGAAAGCCCACAATTTGTATCTTGTAACAATTAGTGTTTTGCAACAAATGTTACTTTCTGAACCTAATATGATACCGCTAAACCCCCATAAGAGCCGTGGTAGTTCAAGGGCTATCCACTGTAAATTTCACAGTACGCGAGCAACCCGGGTTCGATCCCAGCCGGCACCAATGAAATTGTTAATTGCAATTTTAAGTGCTGACTTACCACGTGCTCGGCGGTGAAGGAAAACATCGTAAGGAAACCGGCATGTCTGAGAAATAAGAAAAAAATATTTCGAAGACATGTGAAGTTCGCCAACATGCATTGTCGCATTCCTTGCTCTAAAACCCTTTCAGAATTGAGAGCAGGCCTGTGCCTGGCCAGCAATGGAACGTATATAGGCTATAACTTTAAATTTTACTAACTAAATCACGCTTGCTCCGTTAAGCAATGACATTTGATACCATATAATATATCTCCAATTTCAGAATATAGTCGCATCCCGCTAAGAGCCGGTACGGGGCGTGTGGCGAAAAAAAGGCCGAATCGAACACCCTCCCCCCCTCTCCGTCCCAAACCTGCCCTCCCTCACGTAGTCAATGGGGCGTTGAACCCGGCCGGGTACCTGCGCAGGAGCGCGACCTTTTTTTACCGTCGTAGACGCTTCGATCTTAAACCGTATGGGTTGTCAGACATGTATGTACGAGGTATTTGAGCGACCGCCGGCGGAAATAAACCTCGATCAAGACGAACGCTTGCATTTACGGCTTTATTCGATTTGGAGAGATTTAAACGAAATAAAGTTCTGCAGGTATAATATGGCTATGGCACGAATGGGTCGGCTCGACCGGGGAAGTACCACGCTCTCGCAGTCACTAGCGTAAGCAGCATATACCAAGTTTGAATCGTTTCGCAGGAGTGGGGAGGGAGGGGGGAAGAGGGGAGTGTCCTTTACACCCAAACACCACTTGCATGAAAAGGTAATATACTATTATTGAGAAAAATCAAAAAGAAAATCCAATAGACATTACCTCAAAATGATGACATTTATCGCTCCCGGGTGCGAGTTGACAGGGGGAGGGGCGAGCGAGGGTGTCCGTTATCACAACTAGAAGGATTTCTGGGTGGGTCTCGAAAGCAGCGCAATGCCTTTTAATGTGAGTGGTATTGTTATAATTGTGGACCAAACCTTTACCAAATACAACACCTTCCTCTCGCAATATTCTAGTTGTTACCTTGAGCTAACGATGTTTCTTAATCATTTCAAAAGAGGGAAAATAAAAAATTTTGTACACAACCAACTTCAATAAATAAATAAAGTTCGAACATAAATGTAGTCAAAGTCAATTGAATATGCATGAATAAGGATAACTCAAAAGCTACTGGTCATATCTCGATCAAATTTATATGGGATCACATGAGAAGCATCAGTTTTCAAATAAAAAAAGAGAATCATCAAAATAGGTAACTAGAAAAAAGTTCTGAGGTAATACATATAAAAAAAATACAATCCGGGTAAAGACCTCCTCCTTTTTTGAAGCTGGTTGATAAAATCCTGCTTCAAAGAACAAAAAAGGATTAAATAATTTCAACACAACTGCTTCTGAAGTCATATCTTATGTATACCCTACTATAGTATTATCCAGAGAGAATTTCGGTCACGGTGGCCATTGGTGCAGGACAGAATTATTGTGTCCAAGTATAGGTGCAAGCACAATTGCACTCTGTATTATTCCCTCACTTTCATAGTCAGTGATGTGACAGTAATCCGTAATAATAAAACAGTATAATCATATTATGAAAATTATTGTAGATATATGATTCATAGAAGTAGGAGCAAACTATGACAGCTTTTACATTTGACTCATATCTGTGTTCATATCATATGTATGATCCTATTGGACAATATTCTGATGAAAATGATTATATTATATAACCTCAAACTAGGGCCAGAAAAAGGGCATTGAAATTTAAGACATTTGTGTTGAACATTGAAATAACAAAATTGTTGATTAATCTCTGTGCTTTGAAAAATAAAGACTCAATTTTGTTAAAACATAATTGAATAGATGCTCACCCATTTCAAAAATATGTTTGACAAGAATTTTTATTTTCTACTCACAATTCTCTGCGTAAAGTGTTTATAATCCCTTTTTCTAAGCATTGCCCTATTCCAAGTTTGCCCCAATTATGTCATCTTCCTTTATTCACCTTTTAATGGATGCCATACACAATCATGTTTATCGTCAAGTTTGTAGCATGCTTGAAGTGGTATCCAGTTCCCAATGCATCCATATAGACCTACCCATATTCAAGTTCACCATTTGTAAAGTATGCATGACTAACATCATGCATACTTTACGGTTCATACACACATTTAAATTTACAAGATGCTGCAAGCTTAATCCTGTTGGCAGAATCGAAATTTAATTTTTGCATCATGTTGACTTGTCATGCACACCGATAGCCATACACTGTCAAGTTTACCAGACGCCGCTTCAAGCGAGCTGCAAACTTGATGGTAAACTGGATTGTGTATGGTATCCGTAAGTCACTTTTGTTTAGTAAAAAACTAAAGCATTTATTGTAAGAGTGGATAAAGCTGGTGTTTATATAACCATATTATTTATCATCTTGAGTGAATAGTAAGATTCTATGACCATACAGTATAATACATAGAATACTATAATACACCAGAGAATGGCTGTCAACCTTATTTTGTACGAGGATAGGCGTCGCCGAAAACACACATACAAGTTCTTAATAAATTCTAAAAAATGCATGCAAATTCTAAATAATTTGCATGCGGAATTTGGAAAGGATTGTAATGTCAAAACACATATCATGTTGACATTTATATGTGTGAATTGACATGTTAGTGGCTTTTTAGCCCACTCCCCCGTTCTATTATGTATGTATTATAGTATACTATGATATAATATGTATAAGTATATTTGATTAATAATAGCTAACACAAACTATAATGGCCTTAATTAGTAATAATAATTTAAATTGTATTAGTACTAAACAGTTATATTAGATATAGGTGTATTAATATAAACATAAGTGCTATAGACAGTCCCCATGCAGTGCATGTATGAGGGAGGAAAAAACTGCAGCTTACATGTTGCTGGGGTATCCAGAGGTCACTGCATACAGGGCTAAACATTTTTGATAATAACAAAGAACAGCTGAGCTTCTTTGAGAAGATTTCAAGGTCTGAATAATCATAATATTATATTCAAGGCCGTTAGAATATATTTATAATCTGACTGCCTTGTTGGTCTAGTGGTAGTAGTAGTGTGACTGCTGATCATGAGGCACTGGATTTGAATCCCGGGTCAGGCTAAAAAATCAATTATTGAGTTTTCCGTCAAGATTTTGATATTCTCAGTAGCTGCCCGGAGTCAGGAAGTTGGCAGTGTCTCACACCCGTACCGTTGGTCCTGCGCCTGATCTCTCTCCGGTTGTGTTGGTTTTCCGTCCCATCGGTTTATGAGAGTGAGGGAATAGAGTCACCTGTACTTGCGCATACACTTGGGCACTATAATCTGGTCCTGCGCCGATGGCTAGTCTCCATTGAGGCTGGCCGCTGTGACAGAAATTCGATTGGGGGGACATTATTAATCATAATATTCTACCCACATGCAAAATACAAAATTAGATGTAGAGTTGTTGACAATAGTCCATTGTAAACTGCACTAAGCTACATTGTATTAAATTCTGTGTGCTTTTTATAAGATATTAGAGAAATTTTTGAGTTTATTTTATAAAAATAGGTTTCATAGTGTTAAATAAATTTATTATTTTGGTCTTATACTTGCTTGTATATAAACTAATTAACATTAAACTTCATCAACACATCCTATCATAAGTCCACTGTAGAACTACATCCCCCAATGTTTGCCCATAGTTGCCACACTTGGCAAGTGAGTTGTCAACTGCTTTTTTAAATAATCATTAAGTATCAGGGAGATCCTGCTGCCCATCCATTTCAGTTTCCCTCTATCACCTCTTACGACACCGATGAGATATGGGGTAGTGGAAAAATTAACACCATCACTACACAGCCAATCTTATATGTATACACTTTTTCTAGCAAATAACTTCATTTCCTCTCTTGTCTATTTTCACTATCCTTAATAAATGTAGATTTTTAAATCAGTTTTATTAAATGAAGCAAAAGTTATACACATAAGTTTAAAAAATATTAAAGGAAACTGTTTTAATTTTCGTAGCACAGCTAATTCAATTATAATTTTCTTTTTACCCTCAACATTGCAACATTAATATTATAACACTATCTAAGCTAGTTTTATGGAAGTGTGTTTCTATGTTCTGAAAGTTGTTCTGCAACGCTAGTGCTATTGATAAACAATTCATTCTATAAATATATACATACAAACTGTACGCTAGGAGACTAGTACAACGGCGTAAGGTCGAAAGTCGCTTGCGCCTGTGAACTTCGTCACGTGTAGAGAATACCGACATCATTAGTAATTTTCATATAACGCCAAGGAAACGACACGCAACTCGATTTATGCGCGATCGCTGCGAGTAGTGGCGATGCATCATGTACGACACCGCAGACAGTACGTGTTATGTGGCGTGTATCAAGCACGTCGTAATAATGAAAAGCAAACTTCACAATTACCTGTAATTTTGTTCGTAGTCCCAGTATTCTTTGTAGCGCGGGTGCCAACGAGGGCCGCCGCGCGGAAACGGCCGCCTAGAGCCTCCCTGACTCATGCTTGATGCGCCATTCCAACTCGTATCGATCCGTACAACCACCACAAAAGCAATCTCCCGCCTCGACACAAGCACAAGCACACACAAGATCACAGTATCACTACAAGCGAACACTATTCCGTAAAAAATAACTGTAAAATTGTGGAATTTTAGGACTGTGCAGCCTCACACGGAATGTTTTGAAGGCGACTGCCACGACGCGAAGTTGGCGCCGACTGAAGCGCATAGCGCAGGCACAACGTCAGGAAAAACGCCCTCTGGTGCCGACTCCTAGCATCGCTTTCGAAAACGACCGCCAAATCGCTTAGATATTTAATTATAATTTTAACCTGTTAACTAATTACGCTTGAATGTGGTCTTTAAATGAAGTAGTAATAAATTGTAGGCTACTAATTTACGATACCAATATTGAAAGAAGAGACGCCTATAAGATTAGGCACTGTAAGTATTGATTTTATATTAAGGGCAACGTTAGCATTAATTTTTTAGATGCATAAGTAAATAATTTATAAAGGAAAACGGATTAATTGAAAGGCGTCACTGTGCACTTGAGAATGTTCGTCATATATAATTAGTGTGCATCAGTAGATAATTTAGCTTTTGATGTTACGCACTGAGTAACAGTTCCTTATAAGCACAAAACAATAAAACACTAGGTTCAAAACATTTAAATATATCAGTCAAATAATGTAACACTGAAAATTCGTAGGAATAAGAAAAAAATCCAATAAAGCAAATATAACACGGCACTCTGTTCAGTCTAAATACAATACGTAAGCGTAATAAAAAAAAACTTTACACAACTCGTCCCCTATTGCCCGTCAGCAAGCAATTGCTTTAAAGCTTATTATCTTAAATCAAAATAAAACTCGACGTTTAATATCTGAAGCGCTACAGCGCTGTACCAACAATTTGCCCCGCCCATTGTTATTATAATGCAGCCAACATGACGCATATTTAATGACGTGAAGTGAGTTGAAATTCAACCTTATCTCTGGTCTCTTTCTGGTCAACGAGTCAGACAAAAACAAACCTATATAATTATTAAAGCAGAAGAGAAGTTTTTGTTATTCCAATTGATTTATTTATTACTATTTGCTTGATATGGGATATGGCTAGCTGATAGCTGGTAACTAATGATGTCATTTGATTGCAAACAAGTTAGTATATATTCTCGCACTTTATACAACGCCATTTATACTATTTTGCAATATTACACTTTATCTTAAAGTCCTTATTATAGACATCGTATCATCATTAGCATCATTACAGCCCATCACATATTCACTGCTGAACATCAAGGAACGCTACAAAATTGTCTCCACAAATTCCTGAAGGATTTCTGAAAACAAATGGCCTTTGATGGTTATCTTACATCTAAATTATGCCACTCGTGCGAAGCCGTAGAGGGTCGCTAGTTATCAGGGCCTAATTTATCCACAGACTAACAAGGCTGGAGCCCGGAGCGCAAGTATCGAACGGGATCTTCGCAAGCAGCAAGCACCACTTATGTACCTACAAAATAAAATAGAGTAAATGCCGCAAGTATTTTACTTGTTGTTATTTCTTAATTTTTGGTATAAAACAAATGAATATATTGTATAAATAAGACTTAATTATTTGGTACCTTTCGTCTTTCATTGACTTACTGGACGCGATTCAAAGATTTTAAACAGCTCTAACTGTCTTCTTTAGCTCTCTGTTCCATCTCTGCACAGGAAGAATGACTCACTGCCCCATGTCACAAAAGAGAAAGTCGATCGTTTAGGTTATTTTTTTTGAGTCCAACTCGAATCGATGACGGGGGGTACACATCGCCGTCGCCGACCATCCCACGGTGTGATTAGTCCACGCTGGATATGCGGTGCAAAGCACACCTCTCCCTGGACGTCCAAAAGACGAGTGGGCCTGATGGAGTTCCTCTTATTGTGCTGAAGACGGGTGCTCCGAAGTTAGCACCGGTTCTAACGCGTCTTTTCTGATACTTCTACTCCCTAGGTGTAATCCTGAACTTATGGAAGACAGCTTCAATGTATGATCTCTAAAAAGGCGACCGCTCAGACCCGTCCAACTATAAGCTTACCAGCATCGCCTCCTTCCTCTCCAAAATAATGGAATCCATCATAAACTGCCAGCTCATAAGGCACCTTGAGGACCATCAGCTGATTAGCTTAGTTGAAGCAGTAAAATCCAAGAGGAAGGCCTTGGTTGTTATTTTGGTCATAGCGAAGGCCTACAATTGGCTCTGTCACATAGCACTTCTTTAGAAGCTTCTTTACCATGGATTTCCCGTGAAATTGTGCAATTGGATCATCAATTTTCTTGCAGATTTTATTTTATAGGATAGAATGACAAACGAGCACACCGTCCACCTAGTGGTAAATTGTTGCTGTGGCTGTAGCCACAGACATCTACATCTATCCTCGAGTACGAATCAAAATGCAGATACGTTTTCACCCGTGAAGACTAAGATGGAATACCTCGTTTCCTGTAAAAAGGGTCTCCGGTTCTCTACACTCACCATACGAAACACAGCAGCATTACCTAAGCTACTTTTTTACGCTGGTATTCTGTGAGATTAGAGCATCAAAGTAGTGGTAGACTGTGCATACTCCGACTACGAGCCTATTAATGCTAGTATTCCACAAAGCTGGGTGAAATCACCTACGCTATTTATTCTGTTTATCAACTATATGTTGCTGCTACTGATTGTAACACTAGTGATGCTTTTTGCACCGGCCGTACTATATTTCTCGAGAAAACGACATCGAGTATCGGAACAAATTTGTGTTGAAATCGAATCTTTAATAAACAAAAGCTCGGTTTGGGGACGACTCAGGCCAGTTTACTTTAGTGTTACCTTCGGAAGACAGGTTTGCGCGTTTACCTATAAAAAGGACCCCTTTGTCGTATCTCCTCAATTTCAAAGGACACCCCATGCTGTATCAGCCAGCATCAGAATCCTCGGCATCGACATATCGAATAACGTACAGTTTCAAGGTCACTTGGAAGAAAAGGCTTAATTAGCCTCTAAAAAAGCTTGGCGGGCACCATAGAAAAGGAAAGTATTTCATGCCGCCACACCGTTTACAACTTTCCAAGGCGCAAGTTCGCCCTCACGTGGAGTACTGTTCTCATCTCTGGACCGGGGCACCTCCGTGCCAGCTCAATTCAATCGATTCGTCGACGACCGAGTTCTTTCTGATCGACTCGATTCATTGGTGCTGCGAAGAGATGTTGCATCCCATTACATTTTCTATCCCATTTTCCACGGGGAATAACTTAGACGAAGTATTTGGATTAATTCCACCTGCTAAATTCCACCAACGCACATCGGGACTAAGCTCACGGTATCATCCACACCATCTGGATGCTTGGCGGTCCACAATAACTGTGGAGTATTTACTAGCAGTTTTCATCCCTGCAAGACTTCTTTCCGATCCGTCACCAGCGATTTTTCCGGACCGATATGACTTAGAGATATTCAAGAAACAAGCTTACTCCTTTTAAAACGGCAGATAAGGCACCTGCAATTTCTCTGGTGTTGCAGTGGATCATGAGCGACAGTAGACATTTCCTATATCAGGAAAATTTGATTGAACGTGGGCGAAACAGCGGGGTTGGAAGCTAGTGAAATATTTGTGGGTTGAGCAGACACAGACAGAAAAATCAGTCAGTCACTGCTCGTTACACATAAATTACAATTAAAATATTATGACATGAACAAGCTCTTTGGTTTGTTGGAGTCCTAGGTTAGTAATAGGATTCATAAGGTTCGGATAAATGACATAAAATCTATAGGTTCTGTTGTAGGTACAAATGGGGTGCCACAGGAGTCTCTTGTTGGGCTATTTTTGTTTCTTTAATATAGAAATGATCTGCCATTCTTCATTTTAAATCTTTTTTTATTAAAAATGGGCTCACTCTTGACCGAGGTGGGTCTACTATGAAGCGAGTTTGCCCAGGAGAAGCCTGTTAACACGCACCTTGAAGAGGTTGAGATTATATGCACTCCGAAAAAAAGACGCCGAGAGAACATTACAGTCTTTGGCTGTACGCATTATGAATAACAACCAAGTGTGGATCGTACCCTGCAGTACTTCTGGTACTTCAATAGCAGAATAGAGATGCCGGTTTGAGCTTATGAAGCTCATGGGCACACTCTCAGAAGTACAATTTGTAGAAGACCGCAAACGAGCAACTTGGCGGCGGTGAGCTCAGCCGTAAAGCTTAGCTTCCATCAGCTTCTTATCGCCGATAACCCTTGGTTCTGCGTTGCACTGAGTCGAGCACGGCAAATGTATATTTTCCTGAGCTATCCCAAAGGTGACTAAAGTAGGTACTCTATGCATGTTCTGACTCGAGATTTATATAAAGTTAGAAGCTGTTTTTTTGGCCGCAGTTTTTTCTTTCGATTCAATGTTAGCGCCAAAGTTGAGGTTAGCATTTAACTGTATGCCGAGAAGCTCGAGATGATCACTAACCTTTACAGATATACCTCGGAAAGTAGGAGTCAGATCAAACGGACTCCGTTGACTTACTAACATTGTATTGTATTCCAATGATATTTCACTCATATTTAAGGTCAATCGGAAAACTGAGAACCTTGAAGTAAATTGTGCTCTAAATAAGATTTTACACCGGTTTTTGGCAAATAATTTGGCACTAAGTATATAGGCATTAACTTTAACTTTCAACTTTTTCTGCAGCCATGCAGACATTGAGCTAGAGGAATTAGCTGAAGCTATAAAAACCAAAAGGCTAACAGCACTACCATCATATAAAATAGACTATATTATTATCCTCCAGACCGAATTTCATTTGCACAGGACAGGATCACTTTACACGAGTGTGTGCATAAGCACAAGGGCAAACTCTGTCCCCACACTCTCCACTGTAAACTGCAGAGGGTTAGAGAGAAAGGGAAAGAAATCGGCGGATGATACGGACGATATCGATTAGCACTGCATTCTGCATTCGAGCCTGCGTCACGGAGTCCCTGTCACCTCAGATGACCCGAGAAACACAGGGCAATGGCTTAACTTGCTTTTCGATTCACGGGTGGTGTAACACTACGGGTTTTCTGACACTGGACTTCCTGCTAATGTAAATTTTTGACAGAAAAATGCAATAACTGTTTTTGATCCAGTTCGAGATACGAACTCGGAATCACGCGATTAACAGTAATGATTACATCCACTAGAGTCACTAGACTAAAAAGGCAGTCAATTACTGCAATATTAACTGCATACAACTGAAATTAAAACCATTGTTGCCACATTTCTGTAAACACATTACTATACGTGGTAGAGCCACTTAAACACATTATTTATTATACATGGTATACTCACGTCGACCGGGGAAGGACCACGCTCTCACAGAATACCAGCGTAAAATAGCAGCTCTATACCTCTGGGTTTTGTATGGTGAGTGTAGAGATCCGGAGATCCTTTTTTACTGGAAACGAGGCATTCCATCTTAGTTCTCACAGGTGACAAGGCATCTACGTTTTGATTCCTAATCGTGGATAAATGTAGATATCTATGGGCCACAGCATCTACTTACCATCAGGAGGACTGTGTGCTCGTTTGTCACCCTAATTCTATAATATAAAAAATACTTTAAGTTGCTCTTCCGCAAACTTTTAAAAATGTCGCTTAGATCATTTTGACTTTCACCCCTCGATGTTATTTTGCAGTGACACAATACTGTTACGACTAGGTTACGCGCTTTCACTAAATTTGTTTCGAGTGCTGGTTTTACAAGGAAAGATAAATTGCCAGGCTCGTGAAACATTTCAAAAATCGTTGCGTGTCGAATAGAGATTTTAGACTTCAATTTGTCAATGTTTGAAGCTAGAACTCATTATCTTTTGACATATTTAGATAAGTACGTCGTACACGATACTTGGAAATAGTTTCCGATTCGTAACAGTAGAATTTTGAGAGCCGTGGTAGCTCAAAGGCTTAGCGCACGCTGTAAATTTCACAGTAGGCGAGCAACCCGGGTTCCATCTCCGCCGGCATCATTGAAATTATTAATTACAATTTTTAGGGATGATTCACCACGTAATTAGCTGTTGGATGTATGACTGTAACTTTGACTTAACTTTAATAGTAGAATTTTTAGATGTTTATATTGTTCACGTTGCGTTGCTTAGATAAATAAATGAAGAAATTTAAAGAATAAAATAACAATAATTAAAAAACCCGACTACGTAAATAGTTTGTTGAAAAGACAAAAGTTTTATACAAATTTATAGTCTGTGTCACTCCCACAATTGACACGAATCTAACGATCAATTTAGGCTACAGAGCGTGCTAAAGAAATAAACATACATACATTCAGTCGAAGAACATTTCACTCGTTCGCAGTCGGGTGAAAAAGAGTTTGAACATTACAATTAATTGATTACACAATTGGCACAGCATCATAGATCGAACTGGTATGGCCGGCGAATTTTCCACTTAACATTTTTTTTTATAAAATAATAGTGACGAACGAGCACACCGTCCACCTGATGGTAATTGGATGCTGTGGCCCATAAACATCTACATTTACCTTCAATTAAGAATCAAAATGTAGATCCGTTGTCACCCCTGAGGACTTATATGGAATACCTCGTTTCCAGTAAAAAGGGTCTCCGGTTCTCTACACTCACCTACTCCGGTCGAGCCGACCCATTCGTGCTGCAACCACACTATAGCTGCAGCGTGGTTCTACCACGTAATAGACGAAGAAGTGCATACCGCACTCTCCTGGGTATCGTAGTGGCGTGTGATAATGCCCAAATATTATGAAGAAGCACAGAAGTCACAGCAGTAGCATCCCATCACTCAGAGCAACAGCGATGAATCCGCAATAAATTTTCTCAATACGAATCAAAGCATAACGAGCTATTCTACACTTTGGTTACCGTCACAGCTTATAAAAGTCAACTCCTGAAAATTGCCATAGTTGCGCCTCCGCAAGGAGGGTTAGATGGAATATCTAGCATACCGCCCAACACTCCCCCGCCCAAAAAAAAAAAATTGCCATAGCCATATTAGAGACACACGCGCACAGTCCACTCGATTGTAAGTGGATGCATTGGCGCATAGATATCTACATCTATCTTAGATTAACAATTAAAATGTGTTGTCGCTTATTGATAGATATGGAAAATACTGGATGGTATTTTTTACCGCCTGGAAAAAATAGGGTGCAACTTGTGAACGGAGTGGAAGCCTATGGCACTGACATTTTACAAAAAAAAAATTGAAATAAATAAATAAATTTAATAATATCTATCGAAATTCAAATCGTATCCACCTCAGCTTGTGCGAATGCGGGCCAAAAAAATAAAATATCAGTGCCATGGGCTTCTACTCCGTTCACAAGTTACACCCAATTTTTTTTTCAGACGGTAAAAAAGGTCAACTAGTATATATTTAGAACCTTGTTACTTATCATTTGTACTTTTTTTCTAAAATAAAGTTGCACTTACCGCGATTTTTATAGTAGGGTGAAGATATATTTACATCATTGACTGCCTCGTTTATTATTATTTTTTTTATAGAAGAGGGGGCAAAAGAGCATGCGGCTCACCTGATGTTAAGTGACTACCGCCGCCCATGATCACTCGTGACTTAGTGGTCGTAAACGACATTGTTTATCACGAGGTCCCGGGTTCTCGAAGCACGTGTCAGGCTAAAATTATTTATTGTGATTTTCTGTCAAGAAATCCTCAGTACGTGCCCGGAGTCAGGAAGTTGACGGTGTATAAAGCCGATGGCTTGATCTCTTTCCGGGCATGTCGGATTGCTGATGTGTTTTGTCAACCGACTTCAGAAAGAGAAAGAGGTTCCCAATTCGACTGTATTTTTATGTGTTACCTCAGAATTTTTTTCTAGGTGAACCGATACGGATGATTCTTTTTATTTATTTATAAGCTGGTGCTTCTCATTACCACACGGAGTGTAAGGGGCTGGAAACAACACCTTTACCAGCCCAAACGCCAACCCCACCTGCACGTGGTACACTCTGCTGACCTACGGACGGGGCTCTGGCGACCGACGTCTGGCGGGATAACCAGACAACGCTTCATACAGGCAGAAATACCCTGTATACTGGATACAACACCTCCATAACGGGTTTCCCTACCTTGAGCGGGTAGGTGTTTTTGCGTCAGATGGCAATCGGCAATAGACTAATAAACCCCAAAAGCCAAATCTTTAGAAAGGAAACATGGAAAGGTTACGTAATGCATTGAGTCTCACGGATAGGGCGTCGCCGCGAAACGACGCGCAGACACATCGCCCTAAATCTGCGAATAGTATGCTAGGGCTACCGAGTCAAGGACGGGCTCGGCTAACGACGTTAGTCCCATATCGTAACCTAAAAGTCCGCTTCGCTACCTTAAATGTAGGAACATTAACGGGGAAGACTAAGGAACTTGCCTCTCTTTTCAAGCGCAGAAGGGTAGATTTTATATGTCTACAAGAGACTCGATGGACTGGATCCAAAGCCCGTAATATCGGAGAGGGCTACAAACTTATGTACGTAGGTGCAAAGCATGGTAGGAATGGCGTAGCAATTGCTGTCAAAGAAGATCATCTTGAAAACATCCTGGAGGTCAACCGTATTAACGACAGACTCATGTCAATAAAGGTACTGGTGGAAGGTGAGGTACTAAATATTGTAGCTGCATATGCTCCCCAAGTGGGTTGTAGCCAAGCAGAGAAAGACAATTTTTGGACTTCCCTAGAATACATTCTTCAATTAATATCTCCTAAAGAAACTACTTTACTGGGAGGTGATTTAAACGGCCACATCGGAGAAGCAAACAGCGCTTTCAAAAGGGTGCACGGAGGTTACGCATACGGAACACTAAACGATGCTGGTAAAGTCATTCTCTCCACGGCAGCAGCCTTCGATCTTGCTATTGCCAATTCCTTTTTCGCTAAAAAGATCGAACATCTGATCACGTATAAAAGCGGCCAAACATCTTCACAGATTGACTACATACTAATCAACCGAGCTCACATTGGCCGTGTAACAAATTGTAAGGTTATTCCGGGAGAATGCGTCGCCCCCCCAACACCGTATTGTTGTAATGGACGTGCTATTCAAACGACATCCCAAGGAAAAACCAACTCAAATTCCTGAACTCACCAAATGGTGGAACCTAAAAGGTGAGAAAATTCCCGAGTTCTGTGAACGTCTTGCTGATTTAAAAGTTGATGTTAAATCAGATATTGACACCATATGGGAACATTTACGTAAGTCTATTATAACTACTGCAAACAACATTCTTGGCCGTATAAAAAGCGGTAAAAAATCCGACAGAGAGACGTGGTGGTGGACAGAGTAGGTGCAAGATGCAATACGGGAAAAGAAGGATGCTTTTAAGACCTGGCAGTCCACTTTAACCCCAGAAGATCGGGAAAAGTACAAAGAAGTTAAAAAAGTTACCAAGAAAGTTATAGCCATAGAACGTGCGCAGTCCCAGAAAACGCTTTATAGTAAGTTAAACACAAAAGAAGGCCAAAAGTGTATATATAAGCTAGCAAAACAGCGTTGTCAAAGCACAAAGGATCCGGCCAGGTGTAAAACTGTCAAAGGTCCAAATGGCGACTTGTTATATAAAGACCATGATGTCATAACAGCTTGGCATCATTACTACGAACAGCTACTATCCCTACCCCATCTAGCTGCCACACAACTTCCTGGATTGGAAGTGAATGCAGGACTTATACCTCCAATACATCCTGATGAGGTAAAGAAAGCCCTACACAAAATGTCCAACAAGAAAGCCATTGGACCTGACGGAATACCAGTGGAAGCTTGGAAATGCTTAGGTCTACGCGGACTCGTACTGCTAACCGATTTCTTTAACTGTATGTTGTTCTCTTCAAAAATGCCAAAGGCGTGGAGATTGAGCACTATAGTTCCCATCTACAAGGGAAAAGGTAGTAAGTACGAGTGCAACAACTACCGCGGAATCAAGCTCCTCAGTCACACCATGAAGCTTTATGAGAGGGTAATTGACAGCCGCATAAGATCCGAGTGCGAGCTGTCTAAGAACCACTATGGCTTCGTACCTGGATTGTCTACCACGGATCCGATGTTTGCTCTTAACACGATTGTCGAAGAGTATCGCGCGAAAAACCGACCATTATACGTTTGATCGTGTCCCAAGGGATACGATCAGGTGGAGCCTTCGTAAGAAAAATGTCCCCGAACACTACGTTAACATCATTGCCGACATGTACAGAGATGCGAGGTCAATGGTTCGGACGGTGGTGGGTGAGACCAAGTCGATAGCGGTCACAGAAGGAGTGCACCAAGGTTCTGTATTGAGCCCTTTTCTGTTTTGTTTGGTTCTGGACTCACTCACTGAAGCGGCACAGAATTCAGCAACGTGGACATTTATATACGCTGACGACGTAGCCATCTGCACAGACAGCCGCGCTCACTTGCAAGAGGCACTCGTGTCGTGGAAACATCAGTTACAGACCGGTGGCCTTGTGCTGAGTGTGGCAAAGACTCAGTTCATGTCCTTCAACGACCCAGATACAAACAACAGTCCGATTTCCATCGATGGACAATTGGTCAAATCGTATCATACAAGTATCTGGGAAGTATGATGAGCGGTTCTGGGGACTTGGAAATTAACATTCAGCACCGAATAGCCGCAGCGTGGCTAAAGTGGCGAGAAGTGACTGGTGTCACGTGCGATAGGAGAATGCCGGTCAAACTTAAAGCTTTAATCTATAAGATCATCATCAGACCAGTGCTATTGTATGGCAGTGAAACATGGGCCGTAACTCAAAAGAATATGCATACCATGCAAGTTGCCGAGATGAAGATGCTGAGGTGGATGTGCGGCGTTACCAAGCTCGACAAAATCCGCAACGAGTACGTGCGGGGAAGCTTGGGCGTGCGCGACATCGCTGACAAGATGCAGGAAAGTAGGCTGCAATGGTATGGACACGTGAAGAGGAGGCCACCCGACTACGTAGGGAACTTGGCACTACAACTTTCCATCCCAGGTCGAAGATCCAGGGGCAGACCCAAAACACGATGGAAAGATGTAGTGGTAAAGGACATGAGAGAGTGCGAAGTCTCCGAAAATGAAGTCGAGGATAGAGCGAAGTGGAGGCGTAAGACAAGAAAGGCTGACCACCACCATGTGGGACACATAGCCAGGAAGAGAGAGAGAGAGAGAGAGCTTCTCATTACCACACGCCCTTATAAATTTGATTAAGATCAGACCAGTAGTGTTTAAGTTACCTTTAATAATACGCATTTAACTGACTTCGATTACGTTAATGATGTTCTCATTTTATTTATATTGGAGTCGGTTTTACAAAATTTTTAATTTTACCAATTGGGGTGAGCTCGACCGGGGAAGGACCACGCCTTCACAGAATACCAGCGTAATATTGCAACGTAATTCTGATCTGTTTCATATGGTGAGTTTAGAGAACTGGAGAACCTTTTTACTGGAAACGGGGCATTTCCATGAAAAAAAAATTATAATGCATGTGGGTCACGAGCGTGTTTTGTAGCATTCCTTAAGTGGGAGGCATATGGGATATTATATTGTCAATGAAGATCATAATTTATTTTTACTTGATCGATTCTGTAATGTCTTTTTAGAACTTAAAGTTAAAAAACATGCATTAAATGTTTTTTAACTTTAACTTTGTAATAGCGAGAGATTAAAAATGATATTTTTTCCATAATAAAATATATAATTTTTTATCAGAGGTTTAAAATTTTTTCCGGAGCGTAACGATTTAGGGATCTTCAAGAAAGGAGCCTATTCTTTTTTAAAAGGCCGGCAACGCACCTGCAATTCCCCTGGTGTTGCGGTTGATCATGGGCGGCGGTAGTCACTTACCATCAGGTGAGCTCGCCCGCAGGCATGCTCGTTTGCACCCTCTCCTATAAAAAAAAAAACTAATGTCCTCTCTGCGATGACGAACTAGGCCAATACCTAATGTACTTCCACGGCTTATCATACGTCGCTCCCATAAACTTCTACAAAGTAAGGACCTGACTCAATCATCAACTGTTTGTAGGTATCATAAGATCGTCACTCTATCTAGTGGGACTCGCCAAAACTACACTTTCCTGGTCGAGGCTGCGATTCGAGAACAGTCGAGGTATATGGTTGGCCCATTGCCTTTTTTTGTAGAACAAGTGTGGCAAACGAGCACACAGACCACCTGATGGTAAGTGGATGCTGTGACCCATAAACATATACATCTTTGCTTGATTAAGAATCAAAATGCAAATGCGTCGTCACCCCTAAGAACTAAGTTGAAATGTCTCGTTTCACCATACGAAGCACACAGCATTGAGCTGCTATTTGACGCTAGTATTCTGTGAGAGCGTGGTCCTGCCCCGGTCGAGCCGACCCATTCGTGCTGCAAGCATAATATAGATGCAGCAAGCTCAACCACGTAAAAAACACCTCAGCTTACTGTCACTGGGTTATTTCAGTAACTCTACTCTTCTGCGGATATCCTCATTACGTATTTTATCACGCATAGATTCCGAGCATAGCTCATTTAAGTAATATATATATATATATATATATATATATATATATTATATAGTATACTTACTACATAATAGCACAGACACCAAAATATATGCGACAGCGAAGGGCGCGTTGTCGGAAGCACAGAGCACTTAATACACCCAATCGTAGGTACAGAGTACCTTTTTATTGCACAGACTAAGCAAGTTTAAACCCGTGGACTCCAAGGCGTGTTGCAAACAACCAAGTCTCGGCGTCTCCTCTACTGCATATTACTTCAATGGTTTTCGACTGCCTCGTTGGTCTAGTGGTCGTGAACGCTATTGCTGATTATGTGGCCCCGGGCTCGAATCCCAAGTCGAGCCTAAATCACTTATTGAGTTTTTGTCAAGAAATTTTCGGTAGTTGCACGTTGTCAGGAAGTTGGCGGTGTCTCACCCTCGTGCCTCTAAAAGCACGTAAAGCCGTTGGTCCTGCGCCTGATCTCTCTTCAGTCGTGTCGGTTTACCGTCCCATCGGATTATGAGAGTGAGGGAATAGAGAGTGCACCTGTGCTTGCGCATACACTTTGGCAATATAATCCTGTCCTGCGACGATGGCTAGTCTCCGTTGAGATTAGGCGCCACATTACTTCAATGGCGAAACCCTTTGCATTCAACGCTGAGTGACCAGCTTCTGCTGCTATCATGTTTGGAAATTGTTAGAAATAAAACAAAAAATGTTTTATGATGTAATAAGTTTTATTGTCTATATCTGGTAGTCGTTGGGATCGTAAAGTTCCGAGAGCAGCCGGTAGATGTAGGACGGTGAGCTTCCTCCACTGGAAAAACAATATATTGTTAGTTAGAGATTAGGATTTTATCCTAATTAAATTTTAAAATTTAGAAAGTTAGGAAAAAATTGATAAGTTACTCTTACGGGTATATAATACTGCCGTGTGTAGGACACTCTCCCATATTTGGACTCGTGGGGATCGTTACAGGTGACTATAGAAATGTTGGAGTTCCCATGGCTTATATACACAATTAGATCTATAGGCCCGGCTGCACGCTCGATATTATTAGCACAAATTCTAATTTGCACAAGCAAACATGTACGTAAATCTGCAAAACGGTATAGCGTGCAAATGGCTTACACAACTTTTTAATTTGCTCAAGCTAACGTTGTACGTTACGACAGCGTGTGGACGCTGTCTTAACGTACAACGTTAGCTTGACTTGTATGGTCGGACTTGTATGGGTCTGCGCTCACTACATCAACTCCGTACCATCACCGGATCGCTTCGCTCGCGAGGTGTCCACGCACGGACTGCGAGTTGACCACTCTATGATAGCTCGCTGTTGGCACGCTTGCCTCGCGTGAAGCGCGAGCTGCCAACGCGCGGTTCAAGCGACCACCAACCCTTCATTTCGAGCCTTTCTTTCAAATGTGTCGGATGCATTGTTGTTTGTTTTTAAAATGAACAAAGAAAAACTTATAGAAGAAGTTCGAAAGTATAGTTTATTGTATGATTTAAAGGTCGTTGTTGATTCAAAGTTGATCGAGCAAGTAGATGAGTTTGTATATTTGGGTAGCGTATTTAGCAGGGATGGGAGATATGATAAGGATATAGAACGAGTGAATGCAGGCAATAGAGTAAATGGGGCCTTACACTCTATTGTGAAGTCAAAATGTGTCAAAAAAGGCTACGTGCATTGGCAATTCACAGTACTGTGTTGGTCCCAACTTTAACGTATGGTAGTGAAAGTTAGGTGTGGCAGAAGAAGCACGAGAGGAATAGAATGAACGCAGTAGAAATGCGGTCGTTAAGGAGTATGTTAGGGCTGAATCTGAATGACAGGGTGAGAAATAGTGTGATAAGAGAAGAGTGTGGTTTGCAAGATGATGTTGTGACCAGGATTAAGAAAGGAATGCTTCGGTGGTTTGGTCACGTGGAAAGAATGAATGAGGAAAGAATGACAAAAAAAATTATGTTGCAGAAGTGAATGGCAGAGTCGGAAAGGGACGTCTAGGCGAAAATTTATCGACCAAATTGGCGATTTATTGAAAACGGGCCAAATTAGGAGCACCCTTAACCGACGAGCATAGCGAAGTATTGGATGTGAAGGAGGCGAGAGAGGTGTGTCAGGATCGTGCCAAATGGAAGTCCGTAGTCTCTGCCTAACCCTCTGGGTGACAGGCGTGAGTGTTTGTATATGTTATGTATTTAAAGGTCACTCGTTGATCACGCGAGGTCCACTCGTTGACGACGCGAGGTCCACTCCACGACCTCACGAGGTTCACTGGTAACAACGCGGCGTCCACCCGTGGTCCACCAGTCGACTACGAGTGGACGCCTGGCGACGAGGCGGTGAGGGTCGGGTGCCGGGTGGCTCTAATGAGCTGTGACCCTTAGATAGAAAACCTCGTTTCCAGTAAAAAGCACTCCACACTTACCATATGAAACAAAGAAGTATTGAGCTCCTATTTCACGGACGTATTTTGTGAAAACGTATAGACTGGGTACGGTTGTGACAATTTTCAATGGATCGCCGATAATTTTGTTAGTATGCCACTTAACTGGAAGAAGGATGTCTTTTATATTAAAGTATACATTTATCTACGTAAAAATACAAAAATTTTGCACTTATGTACAATGGTTAACTTACACGAGCAATTCAGGAAAAAAAAGGAATAATGTCACAACCGGTCACACCCCGGGGGGCGGTTGTGACAATGCTTGGGGTCGGTAGTGACAGGTTCAAAAATACACAAAAACAGTTTATAAATCACTTTTATTGCAAATAATATCTTACATAAGGCAACATAAATCTTCTTCTGGATAAATTGAACATTAACATAACAAAATAAATAAAGTCTAGGAATACTTTTATGGCTTAAAACAACTAAATAAAAAATATTACTGTAGAGTCTACAGTTACGAGTACTATATAACAGTCTTTAATTATAATCTAATCAGTATAACTACAAAACAGATCTATTATAATAGTCTTCATATTACAATCAGTCAAAAAACTTAACTAAACATTTCTAATATATTGGGGTAACTGTGTTAAAATACAAAGTAAATATTTATTCAAAACCTCTCCTTCAACAAAAACTAAACATTTGTGTAAGTATCAACATGCAAAATCAAAAAATAGAAGGCATCTAAGGTTCGTTCTTAGTAATAAAAAATAAAAGAATAAGATGCCGAGACCTAGTCAAGACTCATTACAGTTATGACAAATATAATGGCGACTACCACCTGCGCACTCTAAGTGGGACCAGAGCTCACATTTTCCTTGGCATTTGATCCATTTCTCGCCAGCCTTACTTTCAGAATATGCGCCCATACAAATTATACAGAAATACTCTTCTTCATCCGATGACGACGGTGGTGTCTTCCTTTTCTTTTCTTTGCTTTTTCCTTTGTTTTTCCCTTTTGGTTCAGCAAGATTTATTTTTACCTGCTTAGCCTTCAACCGTCTCTCTTTTTTCTTCATATTCTTGCCTAACCGTCTCTTTTTCAGGCGTGTCTGTATATATGGTCGATTTTTTCGTTCTGGAACTTTTTGTTTTTCTCTGGAGAGCCTTTGGAAAAGGCCGAATAATTTCAGGCGAAAAAACAGGTGGCGTGGTTGAGGATGACGCAGTTGGTTGAAAATTGCTTTGATTTGAAGTTGAAGATTCACCCATTAAAGAAGCGGAATGTTGCGGTATTTCATCGATCGATCCAGGATTGTTGTTTCCATCGTCTGGGTTTGGTCCATCTGTTTGAAAGGAAGCTAAAAAATCAAATTCTTGTGTCGATGGTATTTCATTGTTAGCTGCAGAATTGTTTTCTTCAGTGTCAAGATTTGTTCTGTTCGTTACAAAAGATGATTCTGCAGAATTAGTCTCTCCAATGTCAGAGTTTGCTCTGTCCGGTACAAGAGATGGTGCTGCGGGACTATTCTCTTCAGTTTCGGGGTTTGGTCCGTCCGTTACAAAAGACGTTGCAAAGTCGATTTCTTGGAACAGATTACGATTATACGGATAAATACCAGTTTTGCAAAAACCAGCTTTAATGTTCGCTGGTGTAAAAGCCAGAGGCATAGAAGTTTTGATAACGCCTGGTATATCGTAAATCGTCATAGTTTTTCCAGGGTGACTCCGCATCCATCCATCGCAAGCAGTATTTATTGCTTTTTTGAAGGGTCCAAAGACAGATCGATCTAAGCGCTGCAGTTTATGCGAGCAGTGTGGAGGAAATGAAAGCAAAGTGATTCCATTTTCTTTACAAAAATCCAACGTGTTAATATGGATATGCGAGGAATGATTATCCAGCACTAGCAAGACTTTATGCGTTGGGGAAGCATTAGAAAACTTCTTAAAATGTTCGAGAAACACTAGGAACGATGCATCTTGCATCCAGCCAGAAGGATTTGCTGTCCCAATCGATCCTACTGGTTCGTCCCTAATAAAATGATCGTGATAACGAACCCGTGGAAATATTATTAAAGGAGAGACAGTATTGCCCAAGGCATTTACTGCAAAAGCGACCGTGACTAATGTGCCTCGTTCGGCTGAAGTAACAGCTCCCATTTGCCGTATGCCATGTCTTGCTTTATCAGGTCTTTGGACGGTTGTGACACCTGTTTCGTCAACATCGTATATATCTTGAGGCTCATAAGTATGTCTATCCATAACAATTTGTAAATTGTCATAAAAAGCTTTGACATTAGTTGTGTTAAAGCTTGTCGCTCTTGAAAGGCTAGTAGCTTGAGCTATGCGAACAGAGAGTGATGGATTTCTATTCATAAATGAACGAAACCATTCTTCACCAGCCATTTCATTCTTAGTCCAAGTATCAGGTCGCTTTAGATTGTATTTAATGGCAAGCTCAACAGCTAATTTCCGTACCTCTTTTGGAGAAAGGCCAAAATAAATTTCTGCACAACGTTTTATATATCTTGACAGCTGATGTTCTTGCTCCTCAGAGAAGACTTTATTATGAGCGACGTACCCCATGCTGACGCCGTCTTTATTGTTGCCCGCGTCGGCTCCATCACGTTTCCGAATGTATCGCAACAAAGACATGCGATTAACTTCATGCATTTCTGCAGCTCTCTGTAAAGAAGTTCCGCGTTTCACTTCTTTGTAAGCATCTTCATATTGTGTTATATTACACTGTCCTCTTTCGGTCTTCCTCAAACGTTTCCTGGGCATCTAAAAGCAAAAATATTTTTTTTTACATTTGTCACAACCGTACCCTGAAAATATGTCACAACCGTACCGAATGCACTTCTTCGAGAAAAAACAATTTCCATGATGTACAAAGTAATTATAGCTATATAATTACAAATGTTTCAGTTTTCACAAAGAAAAACACTCATTACTATATCTGTACACGTATAACAATAATTATTAAAATATATCGAATAAAAATACTTACTTTTGACTGTTAAAAAGTAATATGGGCTTCTGCTAGCGTTAGTGTCGCGCAATGGCTGACGCAATACTGTGAAACACATTTAGACGGGCACACTGCCCCTCTCTCCCCCTTGCAACCTTCCCGGTATTCCTTACAGATTCGCTAATATGACGACTGTCACAACCGTACCCTGGCACAACCGTACCCAGTCTACCCTACTTATGCTAGGGATATATATACTATTGTATGGTTATATATATGATTATACAGGAAGTGTTGCAATAAGATATGAATATATATCTGGTTCTCTTTTAATTCTAAACTCTTATACAAAACATTAACTTATTAAACAGCTAACAGAGTGAGAAATTGTGTGATAAAAGAAGAGTGTGGTATGCAAGATGATGTTGTGTTTAATTAAGAAAGGAATGCTTCGGTGGTTTGGTCATGTGGAAAGAATGACAAAGCAAATTTATGTTGCAGAAGTGAACAGCAGAGTCGGACAGGGACTTCCTAGGCGAAAGTTTATCAACCAAATTCATATTTGAAAATGAAATTAAGATTACCCTTAATCATATCATGTATGGATGTGGAGTAGCCGAGAGAGGGTGTGTCAGGATCGTGCCAAATGAAAGTCTATAGTCTCTGCCTACCCTCTGGGTGACAGGTGTTAGTGTTTATGATGATTATATGATTAACACCCCGTTGCCAAACGTGAGTTTTTATACGTTGAAATTTAAATAATATATAAAAAATAAACTTTTATTTACGGTTTACTTACAGATTGGTGATGAAGAGGGTGATGTGATTCGGAGGTACGAAGTCGTATCGCGGCGCCACGACGTGGGCTAAGGCACTTTCTTTGCTCCTGCGGACGCAACAACACTAACAATGGAAATCTGAGTAGTGGCGGTGTAAGAATACCCGAACCCCATGTTGCCTTACGGCTGTCGTAAGAGGTGATAGGGGGAACCTTCTGAGGATTAAGATGGATGGATGGTAAGTGGATGCCGTGTCCAATAGACATCTATCCTCGATTACAAGTCAAAATGCAGACCCGTGAGCCCTAAGATGGAAGGCCTCGTTTCCAGTAAAAAGGGTCTCCACCTGATGGTAAGTGGATGCTGTGACCCATAGATATCCACTTTTATATATTATCTTTGATTAAGAATGAAAATGCAGAAGTGGTTTCACCCCGTGGACCACTATGGAATGCTTTGATTATAGTAAAAAAAGGGTCTCCGGTTCTCTACACTCACCATATGAAACACAGCAGCATTAAGCTACTATTTTACGCTGGTATTCTGTGAGAGCGTGGTCCTTCCCCGGTCGAGTCAACCCATTCGTGCTACAACCATAATATAACTGTAGCATGACTCTACATTTTATCGCATATAATAAACTTATTTTATATTCCCGACGTTTCGAGAACTTTACAGTACCCCCGATCACTCGAACTCGTTGCTGTATTCCTTAAATTATTCACACATTTTTACTTTTTTAAATTCTTCTACTTTTACGACTATGCTCAGATTGGTTTATCCATTTGTTACGTAATTAATATAAACTGCCTCTGACGGCCTCGTTTATTAATGGTTGTAGTAGTGCGTGTAGTGATTTGAATCTCGGGTCGGGCCAAAAATTTAATTATTGAATTTTTCCGTCTAGAAATTCGCAGTAGCTGCCCAGAGTCAGAAAATTGGCGATGTCTCACCCCCGTGCCTCGGAAAGCACGTAAAGCCGTTGGTCCTGCGCCTGATCTCTCTCCGGTCGTGTCGGTTTACCGTCCCATCGGATTATGAGAGTGAAGGAATAGAGAGTGCACCTGTGCTTGCGCATACACTTGGGCACTATAATCCTGTCCTGCGCCGATGCCTAGCCTCCGTTGAGGCTGGTCGCCGTGGCCGAAATTCGGTCTGGAGGACATTATTAATATAAAATACTAGCGATCTGCCCCGGCTTCGTAAGGGTGATTTCTGGATCTCGACAACAAAGAAACCTACCGGGCCCAATTGTCTATCTAAATCATCAAACATACACAAAAGTTTCATCAGAATCAAGGTCGTGCCAGTTTCGAATTTTACCGAAACTAACGAACAGAATTTGATATGTATATACAAGAGATATCTTTATATATAAAAATTAAGTGCCACATTGTTTGTACGCAATGAACTCCCAAACTACTCATCCAATTATAATACAACTTTGTAAATGTGTATTGCTTGCTCCAACTTGAGAGATAGGATAGTTTTTATACCGATAAGTGACCTTCAATGTTTTCAATGCAAAAAAGATTTTTTGAAGGACAAAAAATTGTCGGAAAGGGCGCAATAAATTCTGCCTAGCAAGCTAATATACAGAGTTATTTTGTAATAACCGGCCAAATTTGCAGAGAAGGTTCAGAATAAGTAATGTAAGTAAATGGAGAAGAAAACAAATTAAAAAAAATCTCAAACATTTCGTCCTTTTTATCTTTTAAATTCAAAATGCGTAGTAATGCATTATTTTAACTGATTTTCACACATTCATAAGGCTCGATCGGTAGGCAAAAACTACGTGCCCATAAATCATACTCAATTTGGGATAATTCCAAATAAAGGTAGAAGCCTTATGTACTCATATTTTCTAACTGCAATAACAGTATATCATTGTTAATATATTTGAACTTAAGTTTAAAATTTGGCTATTCTTTAAAAAATAACCCTTTATATATACAATAAGGGTGACAAACAAGCACACAGTTCACCAGATGTTAAGTGGATGCTGTGACACGTATCGACATCTACATCTATCCTCGATTAAGAATCAAAATTTAGATGCGTTGGAGATCTTTCCGAATGTAACTAATATATCAAAAAGAAAGATTTTCCTCTACATTTTACCAACAAATTAACTTCCCCTGTTATGAATTCTGTTAAATATTTCACCTCGTTACAAATTATCGCCACCCTCGTGGTAGAAAAATTCGTGGAAGCCATTGCCTCCCACTATGAAAACATATTTAAAGGCGTGTATTCACGTGAAGAACGTTTGCGCCCTCCTTTCTGCCAAGGAGGGTCGCGTTTGTATACGGCTTAGAGATCTCTCGTCAGATCGGTAAGCCAATCCATAAAGGCGGTGTTTAGTGGGTAAAAGTCTCCACATAACCACGCAGCCGGCTGCATGGTATGCTATGAGCATTCACCGCCTCCCTCCCCCGCTTTCCGGAGGGTTGCCCATATTTGCTTCGGGCGCAAAAAAAAATAGTAAAGAATGCACTCACCGGTAAGGCATGGCGGTGTGCGGTGCGGCGAGCGCGTTGAAGTGATGCTGCTCGCACGCGTGCAGAGGGGACAGTTTGTACAGCGGCGCCAGCGCTATCACCTGACCACGTCCAAACTTTTACATAGAGCCACGCTGCAGCTTATGGTTAATATGGATACAACCATAGAATACTATAATACATACATAATAGAACGGGGGAGTGGGCCGAGCCCGTGTAGCCACTAAAATGTCACTAACACGTCAATTCACACGTATAAATGTCTATACGAGATGTGTTTTGACGTTACAATGGTTTCCAAATTGCGCATGCAAATTATTTAAAAACTCCAAATTGCACCTTATTTACAAATTTACAAATAAATATGTATTAAAAATTAAACGATTTTTTAAATGATGATCTTGCACATTATCAAGTCTAAAATTTGTAAATTTACTCAGTCTGTCAACACAGCGAATCGGGTTTGGCGACGCCGATCCTCGTACAAAATAAAGTTGACAGCCATTCTATTGTGTATTATAGTATTCTATGGATTATACGATATGGCTCTATGCAGCGTGGCTCTACTACCACGTAAAAAAATATTTTTTAATAAGATTGTTTTTTAAATATGTTTTTATAGAGGTGAAATAATAAACGAACTAACACTCTAACTACAGTTCGCGAGCGAGCTCCGAGGAAACTTAAGAAATGTTGACGTAATAAGCTAGAGTTGTGATTTCGTCGATATAACGTTATCGAAAAAATTGTTTGACGATAGTACCTATGTGCAATAATGTGCATGGACAAAAAAAAAACAAATGGTATAAAATTTAATTATACAAAATTCAGAACATCAAATCGAATTATTCATTGTTGCAATCAGAATAGTCACTACTTGAAGAATTTAATGCACTATTATCCTCAATCTACTCATGTACTTCGATAATAAATGAGTCGACAGCGTTCTCTATTAAGCCATCCTTTTGCCAGTAATGTTCCTCTAATGCTGTGACGTGTTCATAATAACCACACCAAATTTCTTCTGTTACTTGAGTGAGCTTGTTCGGTAAACTCCTTCAGTCTCGTCGGAGAAAAAACAGAACTCGATAAGCACACTCTCGCGTCGGGGTCGACACTAGTACCGGGAGCGTGCGGGGTGTGAAGCGACGGTCGGGCGCGGTGCAAGCCCGCCCTTTACCTCAGGCCCCGATTCCTCGGAGCTCGCGCGCGGACTATAGACACTTGCAGCTAACTTCAAACGAAGAAGGCTACAGATACGTTGTAGCTTATGGTTGTTATGGGTACAACGATAGAATACTATAATACACAATAGAATGGCTGTTAACCTTATTTTGTACGAGGATCGGTGTCGCCGGGAGCACACATACAAGCAATTACGTCGTACTATCACTATAACTACAAAACCCGATTCGCTGTATTGACAGATTGAGCGAATTTACACATTTTAGACTTTTGATTAATGTTTTTGACACATCAATATTTCTTTATTTTTGTTTCAAATATTTACAAAATATAAATAGTTTCTACTTACTGGTTGTAGGATATATCTCCTTTATTTAAATACCATTTAACGCTGTTCTTTTGACACGTAATTATTGCACAATTTTTCCATTTTTTAAATAATTTGCATGCAGTGACGACGCGGAAATTGAAAACGATTGATTGTGTTGACATTTATACGTGTGAATTGAGAGGTTAGTGGCTACACGGGCTCCGCCCACGACACCGTATTATTATGTATATTTATTATAGTATTCTATAGGTACAACGACATAACTTCTAGCGTGTCTCTACCACGTTTTTTTTATTCATAAGAATGCTTATTAAATCTGTTTTTATAGAAGTTAAGTAATAAACGAACTAACAGTCTACTTAGACACCTGCAGCTAACTTCAAACGAAGGTTACAGATACGTTGTCACCCCTGAGGACTAAGATGGAATTTCTCACAGCGTGTAATTATTCTGGCTCCCTATACCCTTCAAACTAGAACATTTGGAGGCAGATATACGTACGAAGGTGACCTATCCACACGGCAAAAAAGGAATCGTACCACTTAGTGGTTTATTTTTAATCCTTCATTAAGAGGATTGTGAAGCTGTAAATTTTCATACAAAAAGCGAAAACGTTTTCTCAACCGTAAACATAGTCTAATTTTAATAATTTTTGGAAATATTGTAGACATAATGAAAAACCAGGTCCGTTCGTTTTTAATATAATATGATATAAGTTATTAGAATCTAACTATCTATATTTTTGACTTAAAAACTTCCTAGAGCGTTTTTATTTTACTTCCAATATTTGCAACTCTATCGCACGACAGCGATACCACAGGTAGCGAGCGATGTGAAACAGATAGCATTTTTGAAAATACCCACTCGCGCCGCCTATCGGCACTTCACAATCTTAAAAATGCCTCTTACATGCGTCTTGAATTTATATAAAGGCAAATCAGTAATATTAAAGCGAAGCTTGTTATAAACATTATATCATGTGCAATGTTCGCGTAAATACAAGAAATCATTATGTTAACCAGTACGGACTGGAAATAGCAAATAAAATAGCTGATGTGAAGCATCAACGTTCCGGGAAGTCTGCAGTTTGTGATCATATCCTAGACGGCCCCAACCATTACATCAGATTTGATAGACCACAAATCCTCGCGAAAGAACTATTTCCTATTCCTACCAAGGATGATACGTGAGGCTATTGAAATTAAAAAAATATCCTAATTTCAATAGAGAAGGAGGCTGGGTACTACCACCTGCTTGGGATCCTATAATCAATAAAATTAAAACTAAACCCAAGCATACCACTGCAAGACCTCAGGCCATAGTCAGTTCATTTTGCATAGATCGGACCATAAACAATAATTAAAAAAGCTGAAGGTACTCCGGGTTTAACAATGACATCGGGACGTCAGTCATCTCAGTCCCCCGTGACCATGGGTGCTGGAAAGCGCCCGAAACGTCGGGAATTAAAAATAAAAAGTAAAAATAAACGCGATAAAATCCGTAAAAGTAGTTTTAATCAAAAGCGAAGCTTGTTATAAATATTAGAAATTATTTTATGGAATAAATGACAAGCAAGCACACAGGTAACTTGCAACATTAACCAGGAGATGGGTAATAGCTCGCTTACGAAGCGTGGCAACTATTCCCCTCCCCCCCTACCTGGGAGAAGCCTACGTTTAGTAAAATACTTTTGATAGACCTTTGCGATGATGATGATAACACTTTAACTTTTTACAGTGTAAATCACTGTAAAAAGTTAAAGTTACAGACTATATATGTCCCACAGCTGGGCACGGACCTCCTCTCATTTCTAAAACGGTTTTAGGGCAAGGATATGTCCGCTGCGCTGCCCCCTTGCGTGCTGGCGAAGATCACATCTCTTAGAAGAGATTTATTTCTAATTTCTCAGACATGCCGGTTTCCTCACGATAATTTCCTTCACCGCCGAGCACGTTATCAGCACTTAACAATTTCATTGGTGCCGGCGGGGATCGAACCCGGGTTGCTTGCGTACTGTGAAATTTACCTTCAGCTCTAAGCCACTAAGCTACCACGGCTCTCACCGTAAAAGTCCGGAATTAATTCAGAGTGAAACTGATCGCGCTATCTTCTGGAAAGGGCACGACAACTGCCGGGAGAGTTAATACTTCTATGAAAAAAGTCTGAAAATGTATATAATTTTAATATGCAACTCACGGGCACGCTGTAGTGGTGTGCGGCGACGGTGACGGCGTGCAGGCCGGCGCGCGACAGCACCGCACCACCCGCCAGCGCTGCCACCACACCAACCACCACCTGCAAACGACCACCGTTCACCATCCAGTATGTTGTGTGCATAAGCGTAGAGAGAATGGACTGTGCGTTCCGTATGTGCGTGAGAGAGAAAACGAATGTGCGGCCAGTAGTTGTCTCTTACTAGAATTCTGATTGGTCCACGTCACTGGCGGTCAGTAGTGTACCGATCTGCGCTGCATGTACAATTGTAAGACAATCATATCATAGAGACAGGTTTGGCCGCACAGTCGTTTTGTCTCTTTCTAGAGAATGGTCCCTTTTGTGGGGCTAACGATTAGTCCATTATCTCTATGTCTATGGTTGTGTGTCAGAGACAGTAGATAGAAAATAACAGAGGTAAATAAAAATGAGGGTAGAAAATTGACGCCGGTGCTGAGCTATATTTTTAATGCCGGGGAGAATTCACAAGATCCTCCAGGTTTTTATTTAAATATAAAATAAGGGTGACAAACGAGCACACAGTCCACCTGATAATAAGAGTATGCGACCATAAACATCTACATCCATCATCGATTAAAAACCAAAATGCCTCGTTTCCAGTAAAAAAAGGTCTACAGATCTCTACACTCACCATACGAAACACAACGGTATTATGCTGCTACTTTACGCTGGTATTCTGTGAGAGCGTGGTTGTTCCCTGGTCGAGCCGACCCATTTATGCTACAACCATAATATAGCTGCAGCGTTGTTTTATATTTAGGCTAGGTATTTATGTGATCTTTCCAAAGCTTTCGACTGCGTTCACGCTAGGACATTAATAAAGAAACTACAATCTTACAGTGTCAAAAATATTGCTCTTGGGTTATTGTTTTGTATTTAAATAACAGAACACAAAAAATCGTTATCAATGGTAAGTGTTCCTCTGAATCGGTAGTATCAATGGGCGTACCTCAGGGCTTGATTCTTGGCCCATTCTCGTTCTTAATCTATATTAAAGACTTACCTTATCTTGTATCACAATATAGTTTTATTTTCTGATGAAAATCAATTAATTATTACGCAGTAAATAATACTCTAAGCGACAGTAGCTTAACGTCAGGATGCGGACAAAAGAAAAATACAAACCTTGTTGACCCTGGACATGAGTACTCCGACAGCCGCACTGCTGACCACCGTCACGTTGATCCCAGCTGTACTGAGGCGGGCCGCCATTGCATGGCTCTGTCGAAAGAACATTGCAAATTAACTTTTAACTGCTATAAGCCAATGCTTGAATACTATCCCATCTGATAGTAAGTGGTGATGCAGACGAAGTTGGTAAAGCGCAGTGATTTATTTTAGCAAGAAATTGATTCAAAAATAATTAAAACATATAAGCTTATATATTATACATATAATAATAATATAAAATAAATAGAGATGCGTTGTCATCCGTGAGGTCTAAGATGGAATGCTTCCTTTCCAGTAAAAAGGAGTCTCTAGTTCACTACACTCACCATACGAAACACATCTGCATTAAGCTGCTATTTTAAGCTAGTATTCTGTGAGAGCGTAGTCCTTCCCCAGTCGAGCCGACCCAATCGTGCTACAACCATAATACATATAGCTGCAGCTTGGCTCTACCACATATAAAATATTTATTTATATAGATATAAGCTACCCATTAAACGGTGGGCTGATACATGATACAGTATGCAGGGAAAGACTGGATGAGTAAAAGTAAAAATAGAGAATTGTGGAAACAGATGAAGGCGGCCTTTAACCAAAATGAGATCCATATCTCTGAAAATATAGGCAGTTAGTTAAATGTACAAACAATAACTAATATACACTAAACTAATAATACTAGGTACTAAACAACATAAGAATGCAAAATGTAGAAATGTAAAAAGGCATCCATTACATTTATTACAACCTATAAAAGTCGGTATAGAGAGGATTTTACAAGAGATGGGCTGAATATTCGTTTCATATTCGGTATTCGATACATTTGGCAGTTTTACCGAATATTCGGCTAAATCACCGAATATTCATTAAAGTGGCACTCAGTGTTCACTGTATTGAAATGTATGAATTGAGTAACGCCATGTCTTTCGTAATTTTCCTGCTAAAAATATATTTTATTTATGGATTAAATCTACTTGTATAGCGTTATGTTTTTGATGCACTGTAGATTTATTTTAAATTATAGCAAATAGGAAGCTTGTTAAAATGTTTTTGGAATCAAATAAAGAAACATTACGTTACATTAGTAAATTTCACTCTACTTTGGTCGTCAGTTCCTAAAATAAGTCCAAATAGTAGATGTCCTGCCACTCATTTTTATCATATAATTATCAATTTTCACTAAGAACAATGCAATGAAATACTGTTTTTCTCAACAAAATAGTCAAAATAAGCATGATTTTTTCTAAAGCTTTATCTTTTCACTATATACCAACAATCCTGTCGCAATTTGTTTAAACAAAATATAAGATGCATCTGACAGGCGTCCCAAATTTTGTACATAGTTTCAGAGCCGTGGTAGCTCGCGGTTAACGCTCGCTGTAATATAAAACGGATAGGTTCGATCCCGGCACCATAAATTTTAATTCCAATTTTAAGTCTATTTACCACTCCACATCGTAGGAAACCTGCATGTCTAGTAATAAGTAAACAAAAAATATTTCGAACATGTTTCGTCAAACCATCTGGGCAGCGCGGCACATCCCTTGCCCTAAACCCTCTCAAAATGCTTGACACAGTGGACGTATATGTTTTACTTTTTACTTTACATAGTTTGTTTGTACTTTGTTCATGTATTGTATTGTATGTAAATATCTTTTTCTTTCGCTCAAGCAAACCCAAACGGCTTTTTTTAAAGTCACCGAAGGTATGCAATTGCATATGTCACACAGTCTATCTAGCAGTGGTATGCTTTCTGTGTGCTTTGTTAAACACGTCCTTGACAGCACTGAATATGAAACTGAAGAGTGGAGACAGATCAAGATTGGTGTATTTTTATAAAACTGCTAAAAACAACAAAACCATATCTTGGGCTTGCCCTAGTTTGGAGCCCTAGCTTCGCCACTGAATTTGCTCAGTACTAGATGATGCAATAACATGTCAGGTATAGCGGAGAAGCGAAGGGTAGGGGGTCCGGCGCTAATCGCGCGCGCTTTACGGTAACAAGTTTCGATATAAATTGGTTAGGTACAGAGGTGATCCTGCCGCATAATGTTCGGCCGAATATTTGGTAAAAGTTTTACCGAACCTTCGGCCGAATATTTGTATTCGGTGAAATCCATATTCGGCCCATCTCTAGATTTTACCATAGTTGCCATGCTTGGCAGGGAGGTTGGCAACCGCAGTTTTTTATTTTATTTTTCTGTTGTTATCAGTAAGGTGCTGCTGCCATTCTCTTGTTTCAAATTCCCTCCGTCGCCTCTCACGACACCCGCCAGACGACATGGGCTAGTGGATATTCTTACACGACCACTACACGGTAACAAAATAATTTATTAGCTGCTGGATTCGGTGTTAAGGCATAGAAATAGACGGTAATATTATCGAGTAGTTAGTCTTAGTCCAATTGTAGATTTGGGCAGATTGTAATCTGCTTCTTGATTCGCCGCCATTTCATGATTTGGCCGATGATTTATCCGCCATAGCATTTTGTGCTTTATTTATATAATATCAACTGTTTCCCGCGACTTTGTGCGCGTCCATACCATTGGATTTTTTTTTGCACGAAGCCCTATTACTTTTTATACAATTAAAGTAGCCTACGTTTTCCTTATAACACCATCTATCTGCCAGTGAAAGTCCCGTAGAAATCGGTGCAGCCATTTCGAAGATAAGATGGATCAAACAGACAGACATTTTAAACATTGTTTTTTTTTACATAGAATACTATAATACACAATAGAATGGCTGTCAACCTTATTTTGTACGAGGGTCGGCGTCGCCGGGAGCACACATATAAGTTACGTCGTATTATCACTACTACAAACCCGATTCGCTGTGTTTTGATTAATGTTATGTAAAAAAGGGTCTCCAGTTTGCTACACTCACCATATGCAACATAGAGGCATTAAGCTGCTATTTTACGCTAGTATTCTGTGTGAGCGGGGTCCTTTCCCGGTCGAGCCGACCCATTCGTGCTACAGTCATAATATAGCTGCAGCGTGGCTCTACCACATATAAAATAATTATTTGTATAGATATAAGCGACCCATTAAACGCTAGGCTGATGACTTAATACAGTATGCAGGGAAAGACTGGACGAGTAAAAGTAAAAATGGAGAATTGTGGAAACAGATGGAGGAGGCGTTTACTCAATATGAGATCCATACAAAAAGGTCTCGAGTGGCAGCCTCGTACCGGTAGGCGTAGTGTAGGGCGACCCCCACTAGATGGAGTGACTACCTGGTAAGATATGCAGGAAGTCGATGGATGCAGGTGGCTCAGGATGTTTGTAGCATTCCTTGGGGGAGGCCTGTGTTCAGCAGTGGACTTGTGAAGGGCTGTAATGATGACGATGAATGATGAAACAACATAAGATAAGGAATTAATGAAAAATGTAAGAATAAAGAGGATTTATTATTATTATTATAGATATAAGCGACGGTAGAGTAAGGTGCAGCTTTGCCCAGTCTCACCTTAACCTACCATCGCTTATGATACTTACGATGCTTAATATCGATTACTTATTTTTAATATATTAATAGAAGCCAATTATAAAATATCGACAAAGACTTGTAATGGCGATGTATCATGAAATGAACAGGCAAATTACGATCTGCTCAAGTCTAACGAAAAAAATGTGAACATTTTTTTAGATTTTTTGAACCACTATGAATGCACTAAACAATAAAAACAAAAAAGTCGTCACAAATTTTCCCCCTAAATCCATACATAAAATAACACAAATTCTCAATCCCGTAACACATAGGGGTAGACAGAGACTACAGACTTCGATTTCGCACAATCAAGAAACAACTCTTTCCCTTCTTTCACATCAATATATCACAATAATCGGTTAAACGTGCTCTTAATTTGACCTATTTTCATTAAATCGCCATTTTGGTCAATAAGTTCCGCCTCACCTCCGTAACATCACAACTCTCGGCGAGGATCAGCCTGTACCGCCTGCTGGCCGCGGCTCTGAGGAACTTCTCCGCGAGGCTGCTGGCTCCATACGTCAGGATCAGCTCGTCTGCGTGCACGTGCTCGCAAGCCTGCGAGCATATCGCTGAAGTACTGGAGTCTAGCTCCGCGCTCAGCTGGAACCAAGTCAAATTTACATTGTTTAGTATGTCAGAGCTAATTCGAGACTTCGCTCGGATTAGGTGAGGGAGCCGCACTTACTGCAATAATGTTTGTCAAGTACTATTAAGTATCAGTTTATTTAAACATACAATTAAACATATTGAATAAAATTATCATAATCAATCCAATCATAACAATTGATGATTTCATAACTTAAGGCAATCTAGCGCCTATTTTACATGCCAATTAAAGAGTCAATCAATTTTTCTCTGACAAAATAACTTTAACTATAGAATTAAGTAGATGCTATTATAAAGCAATTTTACTTCAAAGAAAATAATGTTAACATTTATTTGCTATAAAATTAAACTTTTATCTTACTTTTTATGCCGCACATGTGATGTAGTGTTGTAGACCACACGACATAATTATATATTAATGTTAAGCTTTTAATAAAATTGCAGTATAATAAAAGACAGCAAGAGTAACACATCTCCTTATTTGACACCTTTCCTACACACATGTGGTTGAAAATTATCACATAAAAAAAATAATTGCTTATGAAATATTTTTCTTTTTTATTTCATTTAATTTGAAGGTTTCACTTCTACCGCATGTGAACTGCACACATTTGTTTTTTATTATTATTAAAGAGAACACTGAACACTTTGTTGTAGAAATGCATTTCTGATGCACGAGTGATAAACATAATTCTCGCCAAACTCCAACAGCGTAGGCGTAGTAGTCTTCTTTTAGAAATACTAAAGGAAGAAAGTGGTAATAACATCAGTGGTATCATAAAAAATCGTAATATTTTTAGCTGACTTTAAACATACGAGTTTTACAATTAGACTGTATGTTTATTTTTATATGTTATCCTAAGCGATGTCTTCGTTAATTGTGGACTGATTTTGACGATTTTTTTAAAAAAAAATGTTCCCATTAAGTTCCGTCCTCAGTTTACAAGGCTGTTCCCGAATAAATTTGGAAAAAGTATCTTACAAATGTAAAAAATTAATTTATAAACTAATTATAGAAGAATTAAAGCCTTGAATTCAGAATGGTAACCGATTTTATCTTTTTAATTCTTTGAAATCGGCTTTAAATTTTTAAAGTTAATTTTAAACCGACTTCAAAAAGGAGGATTTCAATTCGACTGTATTTTTTATGTGTGTTATTACCACTGAACTTTTTTCTAGGTGAACCGATTTTGACATTCCTTTTTTTATTTGAAAGCTGTTGGCTTATCATGTAGTACCATATAAATTTGATACTTACTGACTAGCAGTTTTTGAGCTATCCTTAATAATAGATATTTAATTGACTTCAAATACATTGACATTCTCATTTTATTTATATTGATGTTGGTTGTACAAATTTTTTAATTTTACCACATATTTATCTCACAATGACAGGTTTGATCTTACTTGTAGTGTAAGTGTACATGCATATAGTTAAGCGTAAGCTCCAGAGTCCAAAGAGAAAAGATGTTGGTTGAAGATAGTGAAGTGCTGATTAAGATTAACAAAAGCCTATTCACTCCGGCCTTGAAGACGTCGTAAGTCGACAACGAAAGGGAGGAGACTGGCCAAGCGTCTGGTTGTCTGATGATGGACGTGAGAGGGAGGAAATTAGAAGAAATGCAATTCCAAAGCACTCTCTCCGAAACCCATACTGTAGAAAATCAAAAGGCTACTTTACGTTTGTGTTCTAAACTGGTGAGATTGGTTTTAACAAGTTTCGATCATCTATACCTCAGCGATGAAGTCCCGGATGGGTTCCCTCAGATCCTTGGCTGCACCGATGGTAGCCCGACGGTGAGGAGCAGCGAGTACCAGCCGTTGAAGGGATTCCCCGGCACCTTCACTGCTCTGAAATGGTCAATTATACACGATTTCTTTTTATATTTTTAATAATTTACAGTGGTGGACTGCCAAAAATCCATCTGACAAGCAGGATGGTGATAGTATTGTGAATTCTGTCGTGATGTTCGATGAAATTTGGCGACTGGAATTAATACGAACAATTGCTCCGAGCACTCAAGGCAGTCTCAGGTGCTCACATACATACACTTACTCACTTTTCCCATTCAGTCACACAAGAGTAAAAATTGCATGCATACTTTATTTTTAAATTATTACCTTGTTTAAACTGTAGTCTAAAATTTAATTTCTAAAACTGTACTTGGAAGGGCGGAGTTTTCTAGGGCAAGCAATTTATTTAGCTTAAAAGAAATCTCCAAACATATCGAAATTGTATTTTTAGACTTAAGTTGGACGAAATATTTTTGAGACATTTTTTTGAGCTTTTGATGCTCACTTCGCAATGCCAGTGAATCAAGCCGATCAGAAAGAAAGATTCGTTAACGATTAAGGCCGCTCCTCACTAGATGCGGTCAAGTAAAATAAGAGCGCATCAAAGCAAAACCGATCAGAAAGAAAGATTCGTTAACGATTAAGGCCGCTCCTCACTAGATGCGGTCAAGTAAAATAAGAGCGCATCAAAGCAGCGGACTTATTGTACCTAAGCCTTCCATGAGAGGTAACCTGAGCCCAGTAGGTGGCGGGATAAGTTTCACTCCTAATTTACCCTGGACCTTTTCCACTTTACCACAGCGCCACTTAATGGGTCCAGATTTCGTTATTTGTTTTCATCAAACCAACATATATTAAGAATATGAATCATTTTAATTTGATAATTTTGATAATGATAATTTATTACTTTAAAACAAGTAGTAAGTCGTTACAATATTGTTGGGCACCCTCTTTTAAGTAAATAGATACCTGTAGTAGAGGGCCCCGCTCTTCCTTATTACAATTATATTACTACTTTAAATTAGAATTAAGTATATAACACAAAACAATAAAATAACAAAAAAAATTAAAAAAAAATCAAAAGCTAAACAAAGCAAAACTGCAAGGTATAATTAGCGTTGTTTGCGTGATAGTGTGAAAAAATGTGTGTTGTGTGTGTGCGTGTGTATGGATGAGCGTGGGAAGTCTGTATGAGTGTAAAAATTCATAAGGCAGTGTTTTCGAGAAGGAATTCGATTTCTTCATAGGAAAGTTTTCTTAACCAGTCTGTTACGGTTTTTTTACAGTCATGGTAATTCATAGAGTAAATATTGATTTTTTGGTTTATTTTATTATATAAGTAAACTGAACGTCTAGTATACTGTCTTGATGCAAACTTAGTCTTAAATGAATCTTCATAGGGTATTTTATATTTTCTACGTCTGGTGATTGAAGACATGTGGTAATTTATGGAACTATGAAGTTTTAAAACTGTTGCTAAAATGTAAAGTTTTCTTACCGAAAGTAAATTACTCCATTCATAAAGTTCAGTTGTAGAGAATCTATAGGGCTTTAAGTACATAACTTTAATTAAACATCTTTGAGCCCTTTCAAGCTCAAGGAACCTAGTTTTTGCTGCACCACCCCATATAGGAATACAGTAGCCCAAAGTTGACTGAGCCAGAGCTATGTATATTTTATTAAGTAAAGACTTCGTGGAGACATGCCGTAGAGACTTAAATATCCAAATAAATTTTCTGAGCCGAGTTTCCATTAATTATAGATGTGAATACCAAGATAGTCGTTGGTCAACCATGACTCCAAGGTACTTTATATTTGAGACTTTATTTATTTGGGAGCATTTACAACTAGAGCTTTGGACGTCAGAGCAATCGTGAATTTTAATATGAAAATCAGGTGTAGGTTGGGTGCTGTTATACATAGTAAAGCAGATATATTTAATTTTGGATATATTCAAGGTTAATAGATTCTAATTTAGCCAATTTGCAACCCTAGCAAGGCCTAACTCTGCTGCTTTCCTTACGGAGCCCATGTGTTTCCTGTAAATACATTGGCAGTGTCATCTACATATGAAAAAATCTGCCCATTATAAAGTTTCATATTACAAAGTTCATTACTGTATATCAAAAATAGAGTTGGACCCATCACACTTCCTTGTGGGACTCCATAATTAACAGTTACTTCACTTACAGTTGTTCCAATTTTTACCGACTGTTTTCTGTTTCTAAGATAGCTGCCAAAAAGAGATAGAGTTTTATCTCTTAAGCCAATGCTTTCTAGTCTTTTTAACATTATGGGTACGGAGACTGTATCAAAAGCTTTCTTTAAATCCAAAAATACTGTTATACATTTGTTTTATCAACTTCCTGCACAATTAATTTGGTAAGATCCCCAACAGCATCTTCAGTAGATAAGCCCTGTCGAAATCATACTTCGACTTTAAAATTAAATTATATTTATTAAGATAGCCTAGTAGTCTTTTATTTAATATTTTTTCCATAATTTTAGAAATTGACGTTAATACTGATATTGGCCTATAATTAGTTACTTCATCTCTGTTATCACTCCTATATACGGGTGTGATTATAGATTTTTAAAGGCCTCCGGAAATATACCCTTTTCGAAGCTTAAGTTTATTAAATTCTATGTATAAATTAAAGACTTCTTAAGAAAATTAGTCGGAATGTTATCCCATCCTGTTGCGCTATTCGAATTTAAGGACATAAGTGTACTCTACCTCAGTTGGATCTATATTTAATAAGACAAATGAATTCATCTGAAAGTCAATAATAACTGCGTTAGTGGAGGTTTGGATGTTACCACTTTTGATAATGGCTTCAGTGAGAGATTTACCTATTACCGAAAAGAAGCAATTTACCTGGTTGACTGAATGTAAAGGATTCTGTGTTAGGGTAAGAAGATCAGAGCTAGGAATTTTTGGAGCTTTAAATTGTGTTATGTCGTTAATTGTGTTCCATAATAATTTTGTGTTATTCGTAGAAAGAAGTAGTTGTTTTTTGTAATACTGACGTTTCAATTTTTTGACCAGGTTGTTACAGAAGTTTCTGTACCGTTTATATGTAATTTTTAAAATTTCATCACATGGATTACAACGTAGCTTTTTTTGCATTTTATTCCTTACGCGGATGCAGCGTAAAATTCCCTCAGTTACCCACGGTTTAAGTAGGCGTTTATTACTTGTGATGGGGGTGATTTTGGTGTTTTCTTTTAGGGCTGTTTGAATCTTTTCAATCAATATGTTTGCAAAGGTATTAGGGTCACTTTGTTTGTCTAGCTCTGAAAGATTTTGTAAAACTAAACTATGACAAGCTTTATCAAAGTTTATGACAGTTTTGTAAAGTCTATTCTCATTATGATTTCTATTACAAGAAATCGATAGGAATATCATGAAGTGATCAGTTATTGTGGTGTTAAGAACTGCAGTAAAGGCGGAATACTTCTTTTTTTCAAGTTTTATAATAAAGTGATCAATGCAGCTATTTTCCCTTGTTTGTAAGTAGTGTCCAGGAAGTAGTCCGTGAAGGGATAAAACATTAAGATAATTACATCTATTGTTTCGCTCATATGTTTGTTCAGATGCTTTTGGAATTATGTTTATGTTTATATCACCTGTCAGTATAACATTTCGTCGGGATTTAAGTAGCTCTAGATGGTTGTTCATAGAATTAATAAAAGCATCTGCATTATTGTTAGCCGGCGATCGATAAACACCTAAAATCACGAAGCAAGCCGTAGTAATTTGAATACAGGAAGCGTCTGATAATATTATTTCCTTAACATGGGCTTGAACGCCATTTTTGATAAATGCGACTACCCCGTCGTTTTGATTCACGTGATTTGTCGTCGAATACATTTTGTAATTATTAATATTTGGAATAGGTTTATATCTATGAATTCTACACTCGGTAAGAATTATTATATCCACCTTAAATTTAAATTGAAGTAAGTTTAAGGTTAGGTTGTCAAGGTTGCGGTACACACTTCTTATATTTTGGGACACAACAGTGAATTTTACATTATTTGAGTTTAAGTGTTTAGGTAATTCATCAATATTGCAATAAATGGAGGTAGCAGTTTCGCTACTGTCTATCTCTTTCAAAGTTTGAAGTTTATTATTCATCATGGTCTGTTAAGTTACGATATGTTTTTACATAATTCAATATATTTTTTTCGATATTTATAATTAGTGGAATGAAGAAACCGATTAAAATACTGTACGAATGCCTTAGTATTTTGCAGAGAAGAATGTTTATTATTTGGTTAGTGGTATATATAGTTTGTGTATTTAAAATTATTGTGCATTTGTGTATATGAGTGAAGTTATTCATTGCAACAATGATTACTATGTTAATACATGCTTTATAATTACATATTTTATAAGTAATATAGTGACTGTGAAAATCTGCCTTATTACCAAAAAAGATAAAATAGAAAAAAATGTTGCAAGTTAATTATATTAGTAACATAAAATAGTCACTCCTTTTGCATAAGACTATTAACATGAGCTTCATTTTTAATAACGATAATAGGCGAATTTTCATTTTTCCTGATATATATTTTACCGTAGGACGTCCAGCAGAACTTGTAGTTCTTAGACTTGGCAAGATCTCGGGCTAGAAAATGTAGGCGTGCTCCTCTTGCTGTAAGTTGTTCTGATACGTAAATGGGTTCATACTCATTTTTTGTAAAGCCTAAGTGTTTTGTGCACAGTTTTTCTTTGTGTCTTATATTATAGTTTTTGGCTAGTTTTAAAAACTCTGTTTTTTGCATAGTAGACGTCATCTCCGTTATAACTTGACTTTTATTCTGGTCACTTTTCCTATGTACTCTGTAGATGTCTTTTATATCATTTTTTTCAATGTTACAGCCAATGTTATTGGATAGAGTTAGGAACAACTTTAATAAGCCTTCCTTGGACTCATTAGGCACTTTCGGAACATTTTTTATTTCAATGTTGGCCTTACGGTTTTCTCGCTGTAGATCCTCGATCTTGTCCTCTAGTACTGTTATATAGTCCTTGTCTTTCTTTGTTTGAAGTTCCAACTGCTCTATTTTCTTTTTTAGTTCCTCATTCTGAGATGCAAGAAATTCTATAGAGATTTGTATGTTGCTATTTGTAGTTCTTATGTCCATTAGAGTAGGGTGAATTTTCTTAATTTCATCCTGCTGTACAGCCATTAAATTAGAAATCATTGATTTTATTTCCTCCCGAAAAGTGTTAAAATCATATTCATAATCATGTTCTCTGCCCCGTTTATTGCGTTGAGTGACAAATTTAGGTGGTGTATGCTCCAGTTGCTTTGAGATATTTGATTCAGACGAAGATTTGTCGAATTTGTTCATTTTAGTACCAGGAAATAATAAGCTGCGAAAGATTTTTACTTTGAGCTCGCTAAACACCACTATGAGTGGACAGGTTGGGACACGCCTTTGCGTTCCCTTAAACCAATATAAATCAGGGTGTGGCTTTGTTTTTGACGACAAAAGATGACCGTTCCTGCGCGTGCACTGATTTTTGATAAAGTCAATAAACAACTTCACAGTAGCTTTTCACTTGGCGACAAGTTCGAAAGTACCAGGGCAAAAGCGTTGTGCAGGAGTTTGCTAATTATTATTGGCTGGCCTTTGCGTTTTCCCAAACCAATATAAATCAGGGGTGTGGCTTTGTTTTTGACGACAAAAGATGACGTTCCTGCGCGTGCACTGATTTGATAAAGACATAAATAAACAACAATAATTCACAGTACCTTTCACTTGTTGACAAGTTTGAAAGTACCAGGGCAAAAGCGGTGTGCAGGAGATTGCTAATTATTATTGGCTGGCGTCGACTTCTTCTTGATTCTGCGCTCCTATTTTTCTTTGCTGATTATTTTCACCAATTTAAATTAATGTTGTTTAAAATGCGGCGACTGTCTGTACACGTTAGCACCCTATGGAGGTCCGGGGGGAAGAGGATGAGGTGATTTTAATCCATGTATATATAGTTTGTTGTAGTTTAACTAACAGCACAATCCATTGGATTCTATCATGGTTGTGGACCATCATATCGACAAAAAAACAAATATATTGTGTGAATATGACTTCAATCAGTCAAGTCATTCAGAAATTACACAATTCCTAATAGATACCCAACGACAATATTGTTAGGTAATATTGTATTACGATAATAATAACAAAAATGTAATATTTAAGAAGTACATACACGCGTACGCGCATGCACGCACGTACGTACGCACACATGCACGCGCGCACACACAATTCTTGTATGTCAAACAATTAATAAACATGGGAGATGGTGCTGAATGCTGACATACAGGATCTTACCTAGTTTGGGTACGCACGCACGCACGCACGCACACACGCACGCGCGCGCACACACACACTAAAAATTTTCATAAAAATTATAACTGGATATGTCTGATCCTGACAATCTACCTATTATTAAAGTATTACCACGACACACACACTAGAAAATTGTCTTGTATGTCAAGACAATTAATAAACATGGGAAATGGTGCTGAATCCTGACATACAGGATCTTACCTAGTTTAGGATTCAGAGGCTTCATAGGCTATTTGTAACCTCAAATTATGTCAATACAGATATAGATTATTATTATTATATACTAAACCTTTATACTCCTATATACACTTTACAGTGCAGTGGCGGTGTAAGAATATCCACTGTCCTATATCATCCTGTGAGTGTCGTAAGAGGCGACGAAGGAAAACAAATCAGGATATGGGCAGCAGTGGCGTCCTAAATAATGACTAAAAATAAAAAACTGCGTTTGCCAACCCGCTTGCCAAGTATGGCAACTATGGGAAATAACCAGGGGGAGAAAATCTTCTATATGAGGCAATCTATATGACCGATGTGCATCAGTGGAGTTTAATAGGCTGAAACGGTAAACTACTAAAGGGTACATAAAAGTTAAAAAAAAGTAAAGTTACAGCCTATATACGTCCCACTGCTGGGCATAGGCCTCCCCTCATTTCTGAGAGGGTTTTAGGGTAAGGAAGTGTCCGCCGCGCTGCCTCAATGCGTGTTGGCGAACTTCACATGTCTTCGAAATATTTTTTTCTCTTATTCCTCAGACATGCAGGTTTCCTCACAATGGTTTCCTTCACCGCCGAGCACGTGTTAAATCAGCACTTAAAATTGCAATTAACAATTTCATTGGTGCTGGCGGGGATCGAACCCGGGTTACTCGCGTTCTGTTATATTTACAGCGAGCGTTAATCATCTGAGCTACCACGGCTCAAGGGTACATGATTCATAATAACCCCTGGGAATGAGGTGATTGCTACCATGCTGTTTCCAAATGTTTTCCTATGTAGTATAAAATAATATGCTAATAAAATCCCGCTGGGTTGCTTGCTGGTTCTTCCTGGGATAGAGGTTTTTTTCTCGAACTAGTGGTACAGCTTAAATGACTCAATAATTATCTTTTTTATAGAAAATGAGTGAGTAGATGCTATGGCCCATAGACAACTACATCTATACTCAATTATGAATGACAACGCCGATGCGTTTTCACCCCTGAGGACCAAGATAGAATGCTTAGTTTCCAGTAAAAAATTTCCCCAGTTTTTTACACTCACCATACGAAATACATTAAACTGCGTTTTGATTCATAATCGAGGATAAATGTAGATGTCTATGGGCCACAGCATCCACTTACCATCGGGCGGACTGTGTGCTCGTTTGTCACCAGTATTATATAAAAAAACCGACCTGGTTAGCATGTGCCCTCTGCTCGTCTCGGATCGCACGCAGAACTCGACGCACTATGTTGGCGGCCACTAGCTCCTGGGGTAAAGCGCAAACGATTTGCCGCCCCACCGCTCTCACAGTGCTGCACAGTTCACTGATGGAAATAGGTCTCTGTTCGTCAAATTTTCTTAAATTCCACAACACAGCAGCTTAGTGAATTAAATAGCAACTTTATGCCGCTGTGTTTATGCTGGGTGTAGAGAACCGGAGACCCTTTTTACTGGAACCGAGGCATTCCATCTCAGTCCTCAGATGCGACAACGTATTTGCATTCTGATTCTTAATTGAAGATAAATGTAGATGTCTATGAGCCACAGCATCCATCTACCATCAGGTGGACTGTGTTCTCGTTTGTCACTTTATTCTATATTTAAAGAAATCTATCTTAGTCAAACACACCTGTCTGAGTGACAACGCATCTATCTGTATTTGGATTTTTAAATGGGCCACAAGCCACAACATTCACTTTTTTAGTTTAGTTTAGTTACGGGCTCTCCCCATTTCTTGGGAGAATAATATGCTTAATCGAGCCATGATATCGAAGAAGTTGATAGCACGATCCGGCCAATTACCCTAGAAGACTGGACATAGCCTTTCTTCTCACAGTAACACCTAAAACAAAAAAGCCAGGTCCTTATAACGTTACTACATTCAACATTCACTTACAATCAGGTGAAATGTGTGCTCCTTCGTCATCCTTATTCTTAAAAAAAACCCTCCCTCTCGTTTTATTTTTTTAACGGACTTCAGAAAAGAAAGAGGTCCCGTATTTAACGATTTTAAATCTCGTCAGAACCAATTTAAATGTTTTTTAAACAGGCATTACCTCAAGGGTCAATTTTAAGTAGAGATGGACCGAATATCGAATTCGCCAATTACGTATATTCGGCCGAAAGTTCGGTAAAACTTTTACCGAACCGAATATTCGCCCGAACATTATTCGGCAAGATTACCTCAGTACCTAACCAATTTATGTCGAAACTAGTTACCGTAAAGCGCGCGGGATTAGCTCCGGACCCTGCCCCTCGCTTCCTCGCCACACCTGACATGTTATTGCATCATCAAGTACTGAGATTGCCTTAATATCCTTAGTGAAAATTGTTATATGATAAAAATGAATGGCAGGAGATCCTACTGTCTGGACTTATTTTAGAGAGAAACTGACGATCAAAGTAAAGTGAAATGGACTAATGTAATGTAATGTTTGTTTGATTCCAAAAATATTTTAATCAAGCTTTCCATTTGCTATCAATTGGAAATAAATGTACAGTGCCTCAAAACATAACGCTATACAAGTAGATTTAACCCATAAATAAAATATACTTTCAACATCAAAATTATGAAAGACATGGCACTACTCAATCCGTACATTTCAATACAGTGGACACTTTAAGTACCTCTTTAAAGAATGTTCGGTGATTTAGCCGAATATTCGCCCGTATACGAATATTAGGTAAAGCTACCGAATATGCCGAATACCGAATATGAAACGTATATTCGGCCCATCTCTAATTTTAAATATTTTATGGGTAATTTTATGTGTATATGGTAGCTATGTAGACGACATTCTAGTTGTTACCTTGAGCTTTTTATGGAATATAGGAATAATGAACTTAGAGTGAAACAAAATTTGTCGGCGATTTAAATCTTCGATACACTATGATTCGATCCACTTCGATCTTAGCACCAACTTGAGAAGCTATTAAGCGGCACTTGTTTTGTTCTTTTTCTACCTCTTTCTGTCTATGTTTTCGTTTTCCTGATATTTGTTTTTCTTAGAAATTAAGGAATAAACTTGTTTGAACAAATAATAAATAAATGTAGGCTTAAACTTGAAATATTAAGGTGAAACCTACGGACTGTTTTCTGCCATTCCTCCCGCAAGATGGCACTGAAGTCAAAATTTTTAGTTTATTTGGATTTTTGTGTAATTGGAAAATTATTTAGTCGTAGGAGTAGACTTAGCGTTTATCGGATATTACATTTTATTGGAATGGGTCATATCATTGCCTCAAAATCCACCCAATTCGACATTAATTTTGATTATAACATCTGTCATTGAATATAGTGTCGTTTACACACACAGACGTATCCCTACGTTTACGAAGCTAGAACACTAGATGGCGTGAATGTAAAAAAACAAGTTTTTAATTGTTGTGTATGTGCAGATTGGGTAGGCAGAACTACAAAATGCTATGTATGATTGTTATAAAAATAAAATTTATATTTGTTGGCGTAAACTATTTAATTGAATTATAACTTTGGGAAATAAATTATGTCAACATTGATTACAATATAACGCAGTTTTATTTTATTACATTACACTATTGAATTTTTTATCAAAACAGAAGTACCTATTTGAAGCAACATAATTATACTGATGCCTATTCACTCAAAACTAATAACACTGATGATTTGTAACAGTACCAATTATTACAATAATTAGACATTTCATAACTAACACGTAAGAAACTATAATTCATAAACAAGAGATAACAACAAATCTATAACAGAATTTATTTTGTGATAATAACCAGGAAGTTTGAAAATAATATTTCCTAATTTCGAAGCACTCAACAAAAGCTTTTAGTAAAACAAAAATATAAATCCTATACCTACGAGCAATTCTTGTATATATACATATATATAATCGGAATCTCGAAAACGGCTCCAACTATTTTCATAAAATGCCGTTTTGTCCCCGTTTTCAGGCAATGAAAAACTGCTACAATATAAGAAGGTAAATTTTAACACTATAATAATGATCGTAATAGCTCTAGTGGATAACGCACTGTCGCGAAATCGTAGTTCCCTGGTTCGCGTCTTGTCTTAGGATTGACTTTTTTCCCTTCACTGCAAGACTTCAAGATACTGTAAGCTCTTTCAGCATAGATCAGACCAAAAATTAATGTTCGAAAACGGAAGGTAGCCGGGTTAGCTATGACATTGGGACGTCAAAATCCGTATGAGTATAAGTGGTTTTATTCAACGTGTAGTGTTTAAATAAATAAATTTAAGAAATCTCATATAATAAATTCAAATATTTGAATGGCAAACTATCTGATCATACAATGAATAGTATCATTCAAAACATCAGGAATTTAAAGGTAAAAATAAATGCAATAAATTCTATAAAATTAATTTGTTACATGTACATAAATAAAAAAGTCATAATTATTAATTATTTAATGAATCTGAATGACAGGGTGAGAAATTGCGTGATAAGAGATAAATGGTATGCAAGATGATGTTGTGACCAGGATTAAGAAAGGAATGCTTCGGTGGTTTGGTCATGTAGAAAGAATGAACGAGGAAAGAGTGACAAAGCAAATTTATATGGCAGATGTGAACGGCAGAGTCGGGAAGGGACGTCCTAGAGGAAAGTTTATCGACCAAATTGGCGATATTTTTGAAAATGGGCCACGTTAGAAGTACCCTTAACCGACGAGCATGTATACGTAGATATATGGATGTAAAGGAGGCGAAAGAGGTATGTCAGGATCGTGCCAAATGGAAGTCCGTAGTCTCTGCCTAACCTTCTGGGTGACAGGCGTGAGTGTTTATGTTATATGTTATGTAATTTAATAAATACTTACTATGCAGTAGGATTTTGAGAATCACTAATGATCTGCTCCAGCAGTGATACAGTTGCTGTAGCAATTTTAATGGACCCTTCTAATTTTCTGTAAGAAAAATACATAAATAATTAACTAAATAAAAATTGCATGTGTTAAGCTGTTTGGTTTTTAGCTGTCAGAATTTTTTAGCTGTGGAAAGATTATTAATTAACACTATCCTACAACAGTTGTTGATACAACATAAAAATGTCAAGACTTAATCCCGGATATGGTAGTGAGTCTCAATGAAAACTTACTATCTGCACAGGACAGGATTATAGCACATGAGATATTACATATATATATATATATATATATATATATATATACAGGATGTTAGTGTAAACACCATTGTCCTTGAAACCAGTGGTTTGGTTTCACTTATAGAATGTAAATTCAATGAAAAATAACAATTTTTTTGTAAAATCTCAATTTTTCCTTAATTCCTCAATTTTTGCATGTCCTAGGCCAGGATGAAAGTATGAAGAAAAAGTTACATCACAGGTTATGTGTACCTATTGTGTTTTTATGTTGAATGTTGTGTAGGTAGCTAGTGCGGGCAGTGATCTTTACAGCGATTACGTTACTATCTATATAAGATATAATATGTACAATCAGGTTTGACCTCATTTAAAATGGCTCATAAAACCTAGGTGACAATTATGATTGATAGAAAACGAAAATATATGCATACTTGAGGAAAGCCTACAAGCACCATCAAATAAATAAATATATATAAGAAATCTGACACAACTAGATCAGGGGCAGGACCAATGACTTTATGTGATTTCAGTTTATATGATAGTAGATGATAGTGTAAAACACACCATACAATTACTAACTACAGGCTGCTAATGAGAATTTCTTGACAACGAAAAAAAACGAACCATCAATTCAAATCTGACTCTTTATATGATTAACAGTCACATTTACAACAAACTGCTAGTCCTGTAAAGTATCAAAATGTTATGTACATTGGAATGACTTTTCTCTTTTCATTCTTATTTATTCATCTGAATTCTAGGGTTTTGGACCTTTTCATGAATGCATGAAATTATATTACTAATACTCATTATATTAAACATACATGTTCATAATTATTTTGTAACCAGACTATAAAGCCAAATGATGATGCATAAACAACATCAATGCTTGTCAAACGTAGGTCCTGTGGAGCCCATGTAAGACTACAATATGACTTCATTATTTAAGTACCCAAGAAGTTCCTTCCAGAGTTTCAAGATCTTTGCACACATAACAATATTGTCACTTTCAATTCTGACACACACTTTTGGGCAAATGAACAATCAAAATGTCTTACTGTTTAACTAGATACTGTAAGAAATTTTACGACATCTAGCTGTAAACATGCTGCCATATTGTCCTAACTGGTCATATTTAGCAATATTGTTGCATAGACCAATAATTACCATAGGGATATTTGTCATCCCCTGTCCAGAACAAATAGGTTGTGTATTTAGAAGAAATTTGCTTGCAAAATGGCAGTGGGTGTGATTCAATCTGCCTTCACCATTAACTTTCCATTCAGTAGCTAATTGGCAGTTCATCATTTTTTGAAAAACTATGGAATCTACTTTGATGAAAAGTCAATCAGGTGTTAATCATGTAATAGTGTTTGTTGGTATCAATTCAATATCAATTATAATGAATTCCCAATTACAATGTGTAGTCAGTATTAATTGAACACAAGCTCTGCACAAAGAAAGCATAATATGTTGATAGAAAAAATTAGTCAGGCAATGTTTTTATAATGGGATATGCACACAGTTCACCTGATGTTACGTGGTTACTGTGATCCATAGACTAGGGATGCCCGATTTGAATTGATTTTCTGGAAGATCAATTCACGGCCATACAATCTACTGGTTTTTGAATCAATTCAATGGAATGTGATCTTCACCCAGACTGAATCGTATGCCTACATGATTGTATGAAAAAAACATATCAACTAAAATCTAAACATCAACCAAGTAACATACTAACATATGTACCGATCTTTGCATAACTATCCTATTGCTGGGGAGGGGACATAATTATTAAAACCAAGTAAGATTACCTACCTATACATTGAATTAGAGTAGCTTCAACTTACATCAAAAGCAGTAATGTATGAAATATGAAGGTAGGTACGATAATATTTTGTTTATTTTACTATCAGGTACCTATGTTAGTGTTCTATGATCTTTCATTCTTTGTATTATTCCGATACGAAAAGTTGAGCTGTTCTGTGAGCATAAACTATTTAAATATAATATTTTAAAATATTTTTTAATATGGCTCCGCATACCAAATGAAATGTTTGGGCTTTTTTATTAAATTTGACAAGTGTGGACAATGTCAAACGTATAACCCCTCGTCTGCCGGCCGGCCATTTTGCAAATACGTCGCGTCTGCTAGGGCCTTAGCAGGTAATTTTGCGATATCGGCGCGTGGCGATTAAATTAGTAATTTCTCTAAAATATTGTATGGAAGCTATTTATAAAACTTATGTCATATGAATTGTTATATTATTTGCTATTACTCTGTAGATATCTTAGTTGAATACAACTTAATAGATTTTATTAAGCCAATTTCAAAGTTCGAAAACCAAATTTTTAATAGTATTTTGTGCATAATTTGCGAAAATTAAACATAAAAATCATTCTTTTATAAAATAAATGTAATTTATTTTCATCAATATACACTAATTTATAATAAAAAAAGCAAAAAAAACCACACATTCCTATATATTTTTACCTCAAAAGTTTTTTACAATCTTAACACATGAACGGCAACCCAAGCGTCGCACAAAAAATAGCATATATTGTTAGTTTTATTTTGAGAAATGAGCAAGTCAAGTAGCGTACGATAATTTTAACATTAAGTATGGCTCAAGTCCTTAATTTAGACAAAGTTTCATTTCTAAAAAGAATGTAATGTATTTTTAATCAACAATAGAGATAAATGTAAGGTAAGTAAGTATAACGACCGTTTATGTTCGAATTTTTTTTATAAAAAGGATACATATCCCTAAATTATGAATTAAAAACTGTTGGTTATTAACCCTTCTATGTTTGAATAGCACCTAACTTCACTATTTGTTCGATTTAGGAATAAAAATAAGGACAAAAACCGGGACGGGTGACCACATGAAAGTGACGTTCGCATGCGACTGCTACATAGGTGTTTATTCGAAATTTCTAAACATTGTAGTACTTTAGTAGCTTTGTATCGCATCTTCTTTCTTTGGTTTATAATTTTCTATAAGTAAAAGTGTGATAAAAATCATTGTCGCTGGTTATTTTACCCGCCAAATACGCAGTCGCGGATCGGCCAGAATCTGGTCGCTTGCCAGACGCGCGTAATTAACCATCGGCCAGAATCTGGCCGGTCGCCACACAAGGGGATAAACAGATGGTTAAAACTGGTAGAAATACTACCAATTTGAAAAATCATCTCAGACGTCATCACATAGGCACTTATCCTAAGCTAAGCAAAATTGAAGAAAGTTCTATTACAGCAATTGCCGAAATCGTAATTATCTATCTTCTATACAAATAAATAAAATTGAAGTGTCTGTTTGTGTGCATTGAAGCATCTGTCAATTGTTGCAACATCAATCAACTATCTGTTAATGAAATATATTAACAAATAGCCATAATAGGCTAGATCCAGTGTGACTGTCAAATTTATTATTTTTGAAGAGTTTAAATGTAGATAGTTGAAATTTCTAATGTAAAACCTGTTTTGTACTTTTCAAAAATAATAATTTGGAATAACTCACTGGATACCGTAATAGGCAATATATAAAAAATAATAATTTTGCATGCATGCTGTGCTTTTCTTTATTTTACTAAGAATTATGATACGATTTGCCAAAATTGAATAAGATTGATTCAGTGCAATATGATTAAATTGTGAATCGATTCATGAGGTTACGATCCATTACTCTCCATAATTCACATTAAAAAATTGGGCATCCCTACCATAGACATTTACATCTATTCTCAATTAATATTCAATATATAATTATAATATTCAATATTCAATTATGAATCAAATTGCAGATGATTGCATTATCACCCATGAGGACTAAAATGGAATACCTGGTAAAAAGGGTCTCCAGTTCTCTACACTTAACATATGAAACACAGCAGCCTTAATCTGCTTATTTTATGCTGGTATTCAGTGAGAGTGTGGTCCTTCCCTGTTCAAGCCAACCCATTCATGCTACAACCATAATATAGCTGCAGTGTGGCTCTACCACATAAAAAAAAAACAAATATGTCCTCTTCTTTTACCATTTTTCTCAAACACTTGTTTTCTTTTTTACTAAAGTATTAATGATAATGGCTGTATAAACAACTGAATTGTAGCCTATCTTGAAAGAATATGAAGATTCTACGATAACATAGTGTAAATTTTGTATTTGACTGATTTGCTTTCAGACTATTATGACATAACAACATCATATTTCTGGAATGATAGTATTATGATAATGAAGTAGCAGTCTAAGTATTTTTATTAGTAGCGTAGTTGCCGTTTTATATTAGTATATTTCTCTTCTCTGCCAATCAAACTACGCCATGGGTTGACTAACAGAGAATTCTTAGTAGCATTAGGTTTACATTAAAGTTAAAATAAGCAATAATTTTAAATGGGTAATACGTATGCAAAAACTCAGTCATTGATCCTTTTACTATTAATTATTGATGATAGCTAGAATATTCATTGTTATACTAATTTAAAACACAAAAAATATTGAAATATATGCCACGACTTACCCACTTCTTATCTCGGACACATATTTTACAATCATTTCCACACATTTTTCATCAAGCTCTTTAACTGGACCTTCTGATGGGGCCATTTTACAGCTAGTTTTAATTATAACTGTAGAATTTTATTCAAAAAATAAACTTTCAAGATGATGAAATTTACGAAATAACCTCACACAACACACAATACATTTCAATGAGCAATGACAGCACAGAACACATTTACCCTGACGGGAATGACAGTGACAGCTGACTTTTAAGGATGTCGATAGCTATGTATTATAACTAATGTAATATCGATATTTATTTATATTTATCTATAATTTTTTATTATAAACTGAAGTGATAAACAAATTTACAAGTCCACCGTTATGGTAAGTAGCTTATGTAGTTACCATCAGCATAGCAAATGATATAATATTTTTTTTAATAATAATTTATTTTATTTTGATAAAATGTACAAATTATTCCAATAAGTCTTAACTTAAAAATAGTCTACAATAACAGGCACCTGAACTAGGATAAACCTGTATCTCAGGTGTATGTGCTAAAAGATACATTAACAAATATTTTCTGTTTCTTATATAAAATGAATAACGTACTATCTAATAAGAGTTATTTGGGTAAAATACATTATCATTAATTTACTTATGATATTAATTAACTTAAAACAATCAACAACTTCTCCGTATCATCGTATGACAAATTTTGTAACCATGTTCGAATTACCTTTTTACAGTCTGCCATTTTTAATGGATATATATACAAAATTGTATTGACTTGATTATACAAAAAAGGGCCGAGAAATGTAAAAAATCTATGCATGAAATAATGCCTTATTCTAATGTTAGTTTCAATTACTTTATCTTTGCGCCTTTTATCAGTGACCTCTCTTCTATAAGGCAATCTTAAGTGCTGTTTTAGTAACATGCTCATAACAAATAACTGGCGCACTGAGAGGACATTATAGGATTTGTATAAGAGATGGGATGGAAATAGAATAGGGCGGAATGTTGCAACTTTTAATACAGCTCTTTGAGCGCGTTCCAGTGGTAGTAGTGTAGTTTTAGCTGCTCCACCCCAAGAGGTTATACAATAGGTGAGTATTGACTGACATAATGCGTAATATACTTGTTTTACTACCTTATTATCAGCAAAAGAACGAATTTTTTTAAAAACAAACATTAGTTTACGAACTCTATTGCATAGGTAGTTTATGTGGTTTTTAAATGTAAACGTAGAATCTATAATTATTCCAAGGTACTTAACAGTTTTTGTATTAGAAATAACTGGGCAGTAACATTTAGACTCTGTGACTGAGTAACATTGATGTGCATAAAGTTCTGGAATGGTTATATGCTGGGTTGAGCTGCGCATAGAAAAATGAATATATTTGGTTTTGTCCGTATTCAGTGTTAATATGTTTTGTTGGAGCCATTTATTAACTCTATCAAAACCTTGCTGAGCATATGAATAAACCTTGTCAACTGTATTTGCGGAAAAAAGTAGCACGGTATCATCTGCGTAAGATATTATTTTACCTGAGTTAAGTTCAAGATTGCAGAGGTCATTTATATAAATCAAAAATAGGGTTGGCCCTAATACACTTCTTTGAGGCACGCCAAAATGAGTACTTTTTTGTTCAGAGCTAACAACCTTATCGATTTTTATGCATTTATATCGATTTTCTAAATAATTCTTAAAAAGTTGAAGCTGCTTACCTCGAATACCTATGCTCTCTAACTTATTTAATAGGATAGGAATAGAAACCGTATCAAATGCTTTTGCAAGGTCAAGGAAAATGCCAATTGATTGGTTGCCTTTATCTAATTCTTGAGAGACGTAATCGGTCATTTCCTGCACAGCATCAGCAGTGGACATTTTAGGCCTGAAACCATATTGCATATTCGATAATATGGATTTACTTTGTAAATAATTCATTAATCTGTTGTTAATTAATTTTTCTAATATTTTAGACGTGGATGAGAGTATTGAGATAGGCCGATAATTGGAAACGTTTTTTTTGTCCCCCGATTTAAATACTGGAACTACAATTGCTTTTTTTAAACAATCTGGGAAAATTCCTTCAGAGAGACAAATTCTGAAAATATGGGTTAATGGTGGTACTAGAATTTGTCTATATTTTTTTAATATACTAGTGGGTAATCCGTCCCATCCAACCGCGCTTGTTTCTTTCAATCCCATTATAATCTTTTCCACCTCACTAGGGTCCGTATCTAATAATGTGAACGAGCTTAATTGGCAGGTTTTTTTGAGTTAATAAAGTGGCCCTGTATTCACAATTATTGTTAGAGTTGTTTGTTATCTGCTCAGCCAGATTTTTACCAACGTTCACAAAGTAATTATTTACTGTATTTGCTGATATAAGCGGCGAGGCATTATTTTGTAATAATTCTGACGAAGATTCATGCTGTTTGGAAATAAATGCAATATCTTTTACATGCCGCCAAATCTTTTTATTATCTCTACCAGACTCTTCTAGTAAGTTTGTAAGATAATTATACTTCAACTTTTTTAATAAATTGTTACAAAAATTCCTATATCTTTTATATGAAATTTGTAAAATGGAATTATCTGAAGAGGTCTTTGCCATCAGGTGTAGTTTGTCCCTGTGTTTCATGCACCTAATCAGGCCAGGTGTAATCCAAGGCTTTAAGTTATTATTTTTTTTAGCTACTGTTCTATACGAAGTATTGCTAGCAATGGCATTTCGTATGTTATTTATTAAGTAAGGCAAAGAGATGTTTACGTCATCGGTTTTATAAACTGGGCTAAAGTCAATGTTTTGAATCGCTTGTTCAAGGTTTTTCGTATTAATTTTAGTAATAGAGTACTTACAATTAGGTTTCGATATTTTAAGGCTTCAGTTAAGAATGACGGCACTATGATCGGTTACTATAGGACTGGTGACAAGGGTTATTGATGGTAACCTAGTTTTTAGTAAATTGTGGTCTAAACTAGAACCACTTAGATGTGTAGGGAGCAAATGTGCTGGAAGCAGGCCCTGGCAAGCACATATATTAAGGTAGTCTTTTGCTCCGCCTTCACTGCCTTCTGGGTTAATATCAATATTCATATCACCCGTTAACACTATATTTTTGAACGACGACAGTTTCCTAAGTGTAATGTCTAATGACGTGATAAAATTGTCTATTTGCTTAAAACCACAAGGTCTGTAGACAGCAAGGATAGCAGTTTCATGACCCACTTTCACCAATAACCTGCTACAATCTAGCATATTAGGCTCCTCGACTGATATGTTCGTATTTTTTTTCGCAAAGACTACAACACCGTCATTTTGGTTATATACATTTTTACTACTAAAAGTATTGTAACCTGGCAGTAATGGGAGGTTGCTTTGGCTTTTAGATAGCCAACATTCTGTTAGTATGATATGTATGTGAACTGCATCATAGGTGAGGTTTCACAGTAGTGGACATTTGATTTCCTCCGGATCTTCGCGCTAGTAGTCATCTATAAAGATTCTGCAGTATATTACTCCCGAAATTCCTCGCCCGAAGTATTCGCCAAGGTCAGCCGAGGTACGAGGAGTCTCTGTATACACTCGCTGAGAATGCAGCTGTGCTTAAGGCGCTCGGGCACTGTAATTCTGTCCTGCAAGACTGGCCGCCTTAACCGAATGTCGGTCTGGAGGACATGATCCTGTGGGTGCCGTAAGAAGCGACAGACAGAAATTAAACAGAAGACGAGCCGCGTTATTTGTCAAATAATAACTAAATCTAATAAACAACTGCGAGTGACAAGTGACAACCTGCTTATTTACGAACTACGTTAATACGTCTATCCAACGAACGACATGTAATGTAACGTGCTACGACATAAAGCGTGCTGCAAAACTTAACGCGCTTGCCGGCCTCCTACACACTTCCTTATAAATAGCGCATTATAACTTAGTGTATTTAACCTTTTGAGCGCCACGCCAAAAACTCGCTACCGTGTCCTGTACGCCAAAGCGAAAAGTAAACAAAAATACCTACGAAAAAAACAGTGCTGCCAAGAGTTGATGTATCGATAACATAAAATAGCTGGTTTTTGTTGGTTTTTTATACAATAAATGACTCTTTATAATAGCCCCCGCCACAAGCGAAATACAAATAAATCATATCAACTTCGAATCATAGACAGATATATAGAACTTCTCCGTATCCCGGGACAACACCTCCGGCGGGAGATCTCCTCTTTTCCTTCACGGCCACACGGGTATGTTTTATTTAATCTTGTGCTGTCTTCCACTCTTTTTATATATGTACTTTGTACATAAATAAAAAACAAACAATAACAATAAAATAGTAGTAAACCACAACACTACTTTCCATCGTGATGACGTCACTGTCACGACTGGACGACAGCGGCGTAGCTGACCTTTCTTTTTGAAACTTTCTTAGAGATGTAGCCGTGTCGCACGTTGTGTATCGATTTCAAAATCGATCTAACCAAAATATACAGACATCGATTCAAAATATTTTATGGCGAGGCGTAGGCCAAGTGAATCACAGAAGAAAAGTCACGCTCTTATGACAATGGGGGTTTCATATGATGCTGATGTTGCTAAATGATTATGAGATTGAGAAAGAAAATCGCACAACACAAAATTAAAAATTGCTCTTCATACCTTAAGTAAAAAAAAACACATTTATTATTTGTAATTTTATATTATTAAAATAAAAAAGGTACATAATTATTCACTAATCAACAATTGTATATAGGTAATTATTCGCACTAGGAAAATCAGTCTTATAATATTAAAATCTTGGTCATGGAATAAAAAATCAGTAATTATTTTAAAAATCAACAAATGGTACATAATTATTCACCAATCAACAATTGTATATAATTATTCGCACTAGGAAAATCAGTCTTATAATATTAAAATCTTGGTCATGGAATAAAAAATCAGTAATTATTATAAAAATCAACAAATGATACATAATTATCCACCAATCAACAATTGTATATAATTATTCGCACTAGAAAAATTAGTCTTATAATATTAAAATCTTGGTCTTACTGACTTATTACAGAAATCAACAAATGGTACATAATTATTCACTAATCAACAATTGTACGAGTATATAATTATTTGCAGTAGGTCTAGTCTTAAAATATTAAAATCTTGGTCTTTAACTCAATCAGTACTTAATATAGAAAACAACAATTAAAAATAATTAATAAATTATAGGTAATATTAGTCCTAAAATAATAAAAATCTTATGGAATAATAAAACATAAATGTTTAGCTGGCCAAAGCAAATTTTTTAACGTGGTAGAGCCATGCTGTAGTTATATTACGGGAGAGTAGTTGTAGCACGAATGGGTCGGCACAACCGGGGAAGAACCACGCTCTCACGGCGTCAAATAGTAGCTTAATGCTGCTGTGTTTCGTATGGTAAGTGTAGAGAACCGGAGACCCTCTTTACTGGAAACGAGGCATTCCATCTAAGTCCTCACGGGTGAGATCGCATCTGCATTTTGATTCGTAATCGAGGATAGTAATTTATATTCTTAATTCACAAAATTAAACGCTACCAATAGACCTACTAGTCAAAACTTAATACCATTAATGAATAATTTTAAATTTTTTTTAAACATACGTATTTTACTTTATAAATACGTATAATAAAAATATTTTAAAAATAATATTATTTCCTTATAAGAAGTATATAGTTCAAAATCCTAATTTATTAGTCATCGAAAAATAACATCCAAAGTCATTTATTAGAGTATGGTCAGAAGTGTTTTCTGTACGTTAAGTTATAGCGTTTCTATTTAACGTACAAAGTTTTTCTTTCGTTAAAATTGTCGAGGCGTTTCCTTAATAATTGCTTACTATGACTGATAAACGATTTATAATATGTGGATGTTCGAAATTCAACTCTCTCGCAGTGCTCAAGAAAGGTAGGATAAAGATATTTCAGTTCTGCATGATCCAACGTTGGAAAATAATGATGAAGTGCATGATATCCAAACCGTGTAAGTGATTTAAAATGGTTGTCATCATACTCAACTCTCTCAACTAAAGGGTCCAATTGATGAAGACTCCATTCATAATACATGTCTCTGTAAAAATACAATATTTTGATTAAAAAAATACAATTCACGAGAAAACTTGTCATGAAGAAAAATGTATGTAATTATTATTGTTACGAGCTTGAGGTTCGTGACAATAAAAATTGCCGATAAAATTACCTAAATTAACACTTTAATTTACTTTACACAAATTAAAGTTAAAAACACTAATAATTAAACACATTTATTCACTTTATTCCGCTCCGAAGCTTCGCTTGTTTCGCCAAATCAACACTACTCTGATCGCATCTTGCAGCGCCTAGTTATATAAATTAGCAAAGAAATATCCAGAATGTTCAAGTAAACACGCGCAAGGTACCGAGCGTTCGAGTTTCGACTAGGCGCTGTCGGTTGAGTGATTTGTGATGTCATTTTCTCAATGCTCCCCTCGCTCTCGTTCCTGACACTAGATGGCGCTAGTGTATCGTTGGCTGGAGCGCGTAACACTGCCCCCTCCTAAGACATGCTCGTCCCGAGCATTATCGGCCCCATAATAACGCGCCAAGCGATTCACATGGACGATCTTAGGAGTCCCTCTTGCGCCTTTCTGTAACGGCTCCGCAATGTCAAGGGCTGTCCTATCCCGTGGTGCACCAACATTGTACAATTTCGGTGCTCCCCTACTACGTGTCCGAGGTCCCCGATCGGCCGCACAACTTGTACATGTACGACACCAATCCTCGACATCGTCACGATAATGGACCCAGTAAAACTGTTCTCGGACCTTCAGTAGAGTTCGTTTAACTCCCAGATGGACTCTTGAACGACCATTATGGCACAACTGTAGAACATTCGGCACTTTAGCTTTAGGGACAACCATTTGCAAACGACAGCTGTCTCTTCGACCATTGTCCCATTTACGGCACAGGACTCCATCCTGAATCAGCAAGCTGTCCCATTGGGCCCAATAGCTTTTCGTGGTTGAACTCATCGCTGAGACGTCCCTCCACTTAGGCTTGGTAGCACGGGCCTTCATCCATCCCAGAATCGGCTTGATGTCCGGATCTTCCTGCTGTGCATGTCGTAGGTTGTCCTTCCACCCGTTGCTGAGGTGGTCTGTCCTGAGCATCCTCACGGATACCACCTCCTTACTCTCTTGCCTACTACAATGGTTGCAATCTTCAGGACAAGGTCTTCTTGACAATGCATCTGCGTTGCCGTGAGATTTCCCGCTGCAGTGTCTGATAGTAAAGTCGTATTCCTGCTGCTGCTGGGCGGTGCTGTTAGCCGCACTTCCTTTCTGCGACCGTTCACCTTCCCTTCGTAGGGTGTGCTCCGGGCAGCTGGACCGAAGATGGCCCCTTTCCCCACAGCCATAGCACCTAGGGCTGTATCTTTTATTGTGGTCGCGAACCGTAACTGCTGTAACCTCCCTAGCGTGAGGTGAACGATGATCCTGTCGCCGCCAGGCAGTGTCGTTAGCTACACTACCCTCTCGAGATCGATCAACTCTCCTTTCCACGGTTCGCTTAGGGCAGCTGATTCGAAGATGGCCCTTTTCCCCACAGCCATAGCACCTTGGGCTGTATCCTTTGTTATGGTAGCGAACTGTAGCTGCTGCAACCTCCCTGACGCGATGGGAACGATGATCCTGCCGCACGGCTTCCACTTCCAGTGCATGGGCCAAGGCGTCCTTAAGCGTCTCGTGGTGCCCGAGCCTCACAGCAGCTCTGACTTCCAGGTCGCGGATGCCGTCGATGAATGTCTGCACCAGGTTCCCTTCAATGAGTGCAGGTACAGACCGGTATGCTTTTCGCACCAGCTTCTCCACTTCTAGAGCCCACTGCTGCAGGTTTTCGTTGATGCGCTGCACACGATCTTTAAGCTGCGCACGAAAGACGTGTTCCAGGTGAGCGTCGCCATATCTCGCCTCCGATGCCTCAAGGAGTTGCTCATAAGTCACTTCCTCACTGAGAGCTTCCAGAACTGTTAAGGCCTGGTCACGCAGGCCTAGTGTGAGAGCAGTCATGGCCTGATTTTTATTCCAGCCGTTCGCCTTCATAACAGCCTCGAACTGGATTTTGTAGGCTGACCAGGAAGAAGTCCCGTCGAACGGTGGCACTTTGAACCCACGTAGCAAAGGTGTAGTAGCTACTACGGGAGCTGTAGTTCCATCACCCAGTTTGAGGTCGTCCAGCGTTTTCTTCACGTCAGCCACCACGTAATCAACCCGATTGTTCACTTGGTCGATTTGGGTTTTAGCTTCCTTGATTTGGGTTTCAGCTTCCGACAGGCGGTTGTCATGTTGAGCAACCTTATCCTTCACCTCCTTTATCTCTTTCCCAAAGGTAGCATGAAGGTCCTTAATGAGGAGCATCTGCTCTTCCGACCGACGGGCCTGTTCCTCCTGTCGGCGGGCCTGCTCCTCTTGTCCGCCCCGCAGCTGCTCTTTCAACTGACGGACCTGTTCCTCCTGTCGGCGAGCCTGCTCCTGCAGCATCACCATCAGAGCACCTAAGTCAGGTGCTGCAGATGTAGGAGCTACCGACGGGCCTTCAGCCGGTGGCTGGCCCTCCGACGTCTGCGGCGTTGCACCACCAAATCTTCGTTGGTCCGTCTCCTGCTGGCGTTGACTTCGGGTACGGACACCCTCGGTTTCCTCCTTAGGTAAAATCGGCATGATTTTATCCCACTTCTGACACCAATTGTTACGAGCTTGAGGTTCGTGACAATAAAAATTGCCGATAAAATTACCTAAATTAACACTTTAATTTACTTTACACAAATTAAAGTTAAAAACACTAATAATTAAACACACTTATTCACTTTATTCCGCTCCGAAGCTTCGCTTGTTTCGCCAAATCAACACTACTCTGATCGCATCTTGCAGCGCCTAGTTATATAAATTAGCAAAGAAATATCCAGAATGTTCAAGTAAACACGCGCAAGGTACCGAGCGTTCGAGTTTCGACTAGGCGCTGTCGGTTGAGTGATTTGTGATGTCATTTTCTCAATGCTCCCCTCGCTCTCGTTCCTGACACTAGATGGCGCTAGTGTATCGTTGGCTGGAGCGCGTAACATTATCATTGTAGATTGTATGTGTGAGAAAGCCTTTGATTACTTTAATGTCGCCTCTACACGTTGGCCAACACAGTGGCGAATGTAGTGGCGAATATATTGGCCGAGAGTTGGTGACGGCGTCCACACGTTGGAAGGTCATTCAGTTTACTTCGGTTCGGGCCAATGTGCGGACGAATTTATAAGCACCGTGGCGCAGTGGCTCAGCAATGAGTGGCTGCGCCGGGCGCCGCGGGTTTGATCCCGCACGGAACAAGTATTTGCATGTCCTACAAATAATTGTTTCGGGTCTGGATGTATGTCCTTGTGCAATTTATGTTTGTAAACTGCCTGCGTGATACGTGTGGGGTTAACGTTTTTATAAAAGAATTATAAAATAATAGTGGTTATTAATGGGGCTGTAAATAGATATACGATATATGATTAGCTTTATTTATTCTTTACATGCATCATAAACTGGAATAAATACCATTAATAAGAACTTAACTTATTTTAAAGTTAAACGAGTTATAATGGTCTATGTCTATGTTTTAAAATTGGGTTTTGATTTTAAAGTTTAGCAAAATATGTACTTGCATTTCTATCAGACATTTGATGTATATAAAACACGTTATAATTTGTTTGATAATTTAATTATTTTTTGAAAAAGACAAAAACAATAGCAATAAATATAATTAACACTGACTTAATAATAGGTACTAATTATAACTTAGAACATAAATGAAAAACTCATGACGAGCAAAGTGGCTCAGGACCATACTTTGCGGTAGTCTGTGGAGGAGGATGTTCAGTAGTTGACTTGTGAAGAGCTGCAATGATGATGATGATACGAAAACTTGCACGATTAAATTATAGGAAATCGACGTTTTTTTATAGGATAGTGTGACAAACGAGCACACAGTTCACCTGATGGTAAGTGGTTACTGTGGCCCACAGACATCTACATCTATCCTCGATTACGAATCAAAATGCAGATGCGTTGTCACCCGTGAGGACTAAGATGAAATGCCTCGTTTCCTTTAAATAGGGTCTCTGGTTCTCTACACTCACTATACGGAACACAGCATCATTAAGCTACTATTTTACGCTGATATTCTGTGAGAGCGTGGTCCTTCCCCGGTCGAGCCGACCATCGTGTTGCAACTATACTTCTAATATAATTGCATGGTTCTACCACGTATAAACGACGTGCTTCTTTTTTTTCATTTTTAAATTGTTCTCGTAATAATCTGATTGTAAAAAAACGTTAATTTTTTTGATAAATAGCTTATTGATTAAAACAAATGTTCAATAATAATTAAATAGCGCTAATTAAAGTAGTAGGAATGTTTAAAGTTAAAATTGGCACTAGAAGGCTGGTAATTGGGGCATCCACCCTACAAAGCTTGAATATAAAATTTAAATCAGATGCGTGTAATCACTCTGGGAGCTTGTAGCAAACTAAACGCGCGGCCAACGTGTGGACGCGGCGACCAAACTCCGCCAAACAATCCTTTGATCTTTTGTAAAAAACCGACACCACACGGATCTCGCGGCAACTTGCGGACCATCGTTCCAATACATACCAATGAAGCCCAAACACCCCGTCTACACGTTCGCCCAATGCTATTGGCCACTACATTCGCCACTGTGTTGGCCAACGTGTAGAGGCGCCGTAAGACGCGAAAATGTTAGTAACAAAAAAAGATCGTCGCCGCCGAGAACAAAAGAGCAATTTAGTACTAAGTCGACACGCTATTTTAGATCTTAATGTTTTACCATTACATTGATTTTTAGTCTACTCACAATACTATTCGAAACGATTGTAATGCCGAAAGGTAGAAAGTCGATATACTATTTTGGACCTTAATGCTTTTTCATTAGGTTGATTTATGATTTATGGTCTACTCACGGTACCTACTTTTCGGAAGGATTATGGTGAAATATGGTTTAAGATATTTATTTCGCTAAACAATATTACCATTCGCTTTTTGACAGAAAAAAATATCTACTAGTTGCGGTATAAAAGTAAACGAACATGATGAGTTATTCTAAACTCGAAAACAAAAACATAAAAAATGTGCTCACAAGAGTCGCCCGGGAAACAGTTTCATTTTGTATCGAACTTATTATATTTAAAATTAAACAAAATATTATAAAATAATAGATACATAAAATAGGCAATATGCATGTTAGTAAAATATGTTTAATTTATTAGGAACTTAAAACACTTACCTCACTTAAATCTTCAGGTAATGATTCAGATTCCGAAAATTCATCATCTTCGATGCTTTCCAAAATCCGAATGAGTTCTGAGGAATCGTTCATGTTGCACTGCACTAATTTTCCCGCTAATCGCTTATGACGTCTCAGCGTGTCGTCTATACTTGACCACGGCGCCCAGTGAACTGATTTTCGATGTCGCGCTAAGGATGCGCCAGAGTTGAGATATTAGATTTATTATGCGAAGATAATTTGATATTTTTTTTATTCATGGAGCTAATTATAGTTTTATATTTCTAACCTTTTGTTTTATTTAAATATCAATAATAATAGAAAAAAAAACACGTTTGAGCTTAATTTTGAATAGTTTTCAATAAAATGCCTAACGCATTACAACACTAGCGGTCAAACATAGACGACTTTGGCGTGCTAGACATAGTATTTGCTTAGATAAAAATCCATTTTTTTTTAGTTCAATGTTTCTTACTACTTGTGGCTCTAGAAGACTTGTTTTTTATACTCACATGTTACTGAGTTATTCTTTTTTGAGGGGTGTAGAATTAAAATACCAGTAATAATTTTCCAATGTCTATATTTCATATTTTTGTGGGCCGGGTTTTTTGTCAACTATAGACGTCGTTGGCGCTCAGGGCCCGCGGGTGCTGGTCACGTATAGAAGACTTTGGCGCTCAAAAGGTTGATAGCGCGTTAGAAAATATTACCGTTTCCCCCTGGAGCAACTCCAAAAGCAATAGTATTTGCTCTGGTGACCAATTCATTTTTGGCTTAAGCAATTTGGATCGAATTAAAACGTTTTTAAATGAAACATCACAACGTTAACTTTATAGCCTATATATACAGGGTCACTACGTGCTCGAAACTTCGGTCCTTTGACTCGGGCGGAAAAAACCGACAACGACCGGAAGTCACCCGAGGCGAGGCAAGGTTGCCCGAAGTGAAGCAAAGTGTTCCTGCTGTACACACTCGTCTTTGCCCAACTTCGTTTAACTTTGCCAGCAGTGTACTGCAGGCATACAAGTGGCAGGTGCGTTTGATTTGTGCACTGTTGCGTATTTTAACTATGTGCGTATATTTGGATAATGTATAATAATAAATATATATGGTGCGGTCTTTCTATGCATCCTACCCTTTGGGGCGGGTTTTCTTCTCGCCGGACGATCTCAAAGTTGTTGCGGAATCTGTCGCTGATGTGGTACTTCAGGGTGTGGAACTTTTTATTCCTTCCTCTGTGGTGCCCATGGTTTGGTCGTTCCTGTAAAATAGTATCACGCTATAAGCAAGAGTGCTACCAAGCCTGGGCTGACGCATCAACGTCTCGGGATGTAAACACCAGCGCTCTAAAAACGAAGTATAATTACGCCTCTAGGTCCTTCAAAAGAGTCATTGCCAAGGCCTTCAAGGCCGCCAAGGTTCGCCTTCATTCTGAAACCCGTGCATTCTGATTTCTCACCAAAGATGTCCAGGGAAATTTCTCTCAGCCATCTCTTCTATCTCTGCACAGGGAGGACAACTCACTGGCCCATCCGCAAAGGAGAAAACTGATCTGCTAGGTGCTTTCTTTGCGTCCAAGTCGACTCTCGATGACGGGGGGAATACGCCGCCGACCATCCCGCGGTGTGAGTGCTCCATGCCGGAAGTGCAGTTCACACAGCGCTCGGTTCGCAAAGCACTCCTCTCCCTGGACATCCACAAGTCGAGTGGGCCTGACGGAATCCCCTCAATTATGCTGAGGACGTGTGCTTCAGAGTTGGCACTGGTTTTAACGCGTCTTTTCCGGTACTCCTACTCACTACGCGTAGTCCCGAAATCATGGAAGACGGCTTTCGTTTACCCGATCTCTAAAAAAGGTGACCGCTCAGACCCGTCCAACTACCGGCCTATCGCCATCACCTCCTTGTTCTCCAAAACAATGGAGTCTATTGTTAACTGCCAGCTCATGAGGTACCTTGAGGATCACCAGCTGATTAGTGCTCGCCAATACGGTTTTCACCCTGGTCGGTCAGCTGCTGATCTTCTGGTCTACCTAACTCACAGATAAGCGGAGGCAGTAGAGTCCAAGGGAGAGACATTGGCCGTTAGTTTGGACGTTGAAAATGACAATGAAAATGAAAAATGGTTTATTAACAGAAAAATATGTACAAAAGGAGAAAATCTGTTGGTTTCCTCACTAGGCAAGCCTGTATCGAGGAAACCTGAGACCAAAGTTCACAAGGCATAATTTTTACATCTTATCAGACAATGTGTCTTAATATACAACAAAACAAAATAGTAATAAAAGAACTGCATAATGCTCAAAATCTAAAAACAAAAAAAAAGAAAGAAACCTTTAACAACCAGGCCAAGTTTTATATAACTGCAATGTATTAACTATATAATATGTATTTACATTTAAAAAGAAAAAGAAAATAAAATTAAAACAACAACAATATTTACCTAAAAATTTCACAAATACCATCAATTAGCAAAAGTCAGCTTTTAACAATTCTTCTGTTTCCTCATATGATAGGGTGACCAACCATTTCTTTATGATTAATTTTGCTGATGCACATTTTTTATTTATAATATAGTGTTTGTGTGTTTCACGACTTTATTATAAATTTGTCTTTTGATAAAGTCGCCAAAACGTTGGGCAAATTTTGTATTGACAGAAGGTATGGATAGTTTATATATCCTGCGATTTGTCAGTAGTTTGTGGTCATTTGAAGATAATTTGTATATAAGTACTGCTAAAGACGTTTTCAGCACAAAGAGTTGACGTACAGTAAGTACTCCGGCATCTTCGTATACACATGCAGTGGGGTATCTGTACGGTTTTCCTAGCATTGCCTTTAAAACGCCCTTCTATGTTTTGGATCACATCCCCAACATGTGATGCAGTAAGCTATGAGCGATTGACAAAGGGCGTAATACACAGACTTTAATATTGCCTTATTTGTTATATAATATAGCTTTCTCATTATATGGATAATCCTTCTGATTCGGTTTGAAGGAACTTCTATGTGCGATTTAAATCCCAAATTTTCGTCAACAAGTACACCGAGATATTTTATAACTTTAACCTGCATAAGAGACTCACATGAACAGCGCTGATTTATGTCGCATTACTCTTTATGAATTTTTATATTCAAATCGAACTTCGGACAGGATGCATTTGTTTTATGAAAACATACGTACATCGTCTTTTTTGAGTTTAATGTTAGTAAATTATTCCGTAGCTACAGAGAAATTTGCAACATACCTCGCTCAGCGATAGAACAAACAGATTTCCATAAGTGTCCGTGAAAATCGACCGCGCTGTCATCGGCATAGCATATAATGTCAGCATTTTCAAGTGTTATATCATGGATGTCATTAATATATAAGTTAAATAATGTAGGTCCCAAAATGCTACCCTGTGGAACTCCAAAACTGACAGTTTGTAAGCTACTAATAGACTTCAAATTTTTACGCACTGTTTACGATTTGTTAAGTAGCTTTTAAACCACTCCAAGGCCACCCCTCGAATACCTGTGTTTTCTAGTTTTTTCAAGAAAATAGAAATAGATACGGTATCGAAATCCTTGGATAGGTCCAGAAATATCCCAATACAGGATTTTTTTCTATCAAGATGCGCAGACAGAGTGGTCGTTAGTAGGTTTACCGCGTCTTCGGTGTTTTTACCCTTACGAAAACCAAATTGTTTTGGAGAGATACAGTTGCATTTCTCCAGATAATTCACAAGGCATTTATTTACTAGTTTTTCAAGTAATTTTGAAAATACAACTAAAATCGAAATGGGTCTATAGTTGTTAACAGAATTTTTAGGTCCTTTTTTATAAATTGGGCAAATCGATGCGGTTTTCCAACTATCTTGAAAGATACCGCTTGAAAGACTGAGGGTAAAAATGTACGCATGCGGAGTCATAATTTCGGGTTTGATAAATTTTACAAGCGCGTTGCTAACTTTGTCTATACCCGGTGCCTTATTATCTTACAACTGACATAAGTTTTCCAATTTCTTCATGATCAGTGGGATACATGAAAAACGAATTCATTTGTGGATTTGGAGTTCGAACGGACCTTGCAAGATCAGCCTCATTTAACTTCATATGAGAGAGAATATTTTCTGCGAGCTTTTTACCAGCAGAAGAAAAATGATTATTTGTGAAGTCGATTGATTCCTGTACATTTAGACCATCTAGTCTTAACAATTCTTTGGGTTCATTTTTATTATGTTGAAGGTGACAGATATTTTTGATTGACTGCCACATCTTTTTCAGGTTATTTTTGTTGTCAATAAGAATTTTATTTTCATATTCAGTTTTAACCTTGCGTAATAAATCTATAAAGAAATTTTGATAACGGGTATATATTTTTTTAAAGGTTTTATTTTCGTGATCACTCCGAGATTGAAGATGCAGACGATCACGGACGCGCATACAACGAATTAAACCTGGAGTTATCCAAGGTTTTATGTTATACTTGACTCTACTAATTTTAATTTCTTTGTTATGTTTGTTTAGGACATCTGTAATGTGTTTTGTGAATATTTCATTAGCTATATTTACATCGGATATATTGCTTAGAATAGACCAGTCGATGTTTTTAAGGTTATCTTTTATGGCATTAAAATCCCTTTTAGATGTGAAACGAGTAGGTCTATGAGGCTTAAATTTTTTGAGTTCAAACCAAGCATAACTGGAAAGTGGTCTGTAATGTCACATTGGCATACAATGCCATGTAGTGCTTGGCAACTATCCAAGTTTCTAACGCATATGTGATCAAGGCAAGCAGACTTCCTAGTTGGATGTACTATGGCTGGAGTGAATCCGTGTTCGGCCATAAAGCACTGATACTCTAAGCTTTGTGGAGTACATATATTTTTCATTATATTTATGTTTATGTCGCCAGCAAAGATGTAGGGAAGACTATTTATTTTATTAATGTGCATTTCAAGGAATGCTAGAAATTTTTCCAGATTCTTAAAAGATTGTAAACGATATATTCCAAGAATATTTAACTTTTCGGGTATTTGAACAAATAGGCAATCGGCTTCAACAAGGCATAGTTCCGAAACTGTGGCATGCCATATATCACTCAGGTATACGACAACCCCGCTATTTTGATTTAAGTGCCTATGTATATCTGTTTTAAAAGCATTATATCCAGGTATTTGCAGAATTATTATACCATCGTAGAGCCAACATTCGGTCAGAATTATAATATCCATGGAAATTTCTAAGCGTTGTAAGGCTACCATTAAAGTATCAAAGTTCTTTCCTAGGCTTCTGATACTGAGACAAAATAGCTTAAAGGTAAATTCCGGAGTTGCAGTCAAAATATAATTTCACACTTAACCTGCATTGAGTCTAATTCAAGGCCCAGGTTTTCAGTCACAATCATTTTCGTAGTTGAATTTTATCCGAAAACCGGTATAAGTTGGCTAATATGAGCCAAAACATTTTTACACTTAAAAAACTTGGTTTCTTTACTTTAGGAAACAAAAATAAGGACTTGTAAAAAGTGAAATTTAAAATAATATCAAAATAACTAAAGGGTTTACAGTTATACATACATACATTTTTAGCAATAACAAAGTCATATAAGGTAGCTTGCATTAATCTTGCATCAGTATTGCGTGCAACGTGACTGCACACGGACGCGATGCACTGTTTGTTGTCGACTCGGTGACTCATCGATCGCGAGAGTGAAAATGACTTCTAATACTGTGAAGTGCGTAAACTGCAACATAGTGATAAATAAGGTGTTGGCATTTTTGCGCAATGTACTCGACTTTATGGATGAGGAGAGTATACATCAATAGTGTACATCCTCTTTCTCAGTGACTGATATTGTGGAGGCCAAGACTCTTCTCTACGAGTCGATACCATCTGCAAAAAAGATGCTTCTTCGAAGGAAAGATGGGAAGAAGAGAATGTCAAAGGATCTTAGCGATATGATTGCTCTGATGAAATTTGTTGTTGTTGTTGATCCAGAAATTTTTCCTATTTTCGTAGCCAAAGAACTTCATAAGCTCCCGCCGATCACCTTTGATCACGTAGATGTGACTCGACTCCTAAGGGATATTTTATGCTTAAAAAATCAAATGTGTGCTTTGGAGGAGAAGGTTGTAACATCGGAAAAATTCGAAATGCTCAAGCGAGAGGTAGACGTGCATCTCTTATCAATTTCTCGTCGGGTTCTAAAGTTAAGAACAGAAGAGGTGCCTGTTTACAAAACAGTTTCTGCTAGATAGTGGTCCCATCGGTCTTCAATATGAGCCTGATTATAGATCGCCGCTGCAATCAGCTGTTGAAAAGGTTAACGACCTGACGTCATTAACGGAACACTTGTCGTTCAAAACAAGTTCACTGGATGTTTGCGTCCCTATCGATTGCATGGCAACTGATGGAACAGAACATAGGGAAGCGCCGCAGATGCCCACTGCGGATTCGGAAGGGACGAAAGAGAGCAGTTGCCGCGCGAGTGACAAATACGTCGACTACGCTGGAGTGAGCGGGACGGAGCGGCGATCGGGGCATGTCGAGCCCTCCTTAACAGCCAATGCGGTTCCGAAGCAACTGGCTTCCTCGGATGCATGCGCGTGCAATGACGTCACGTCCCCTACTATCATCACTCGACCGTCGCATGAACCAAACACGAGCCTATCAAAACATAGTGCGCGAGTTTCGCGAATTAATGTCTCAAACTCAAATGCGAATTGTGGACCAGTGGTAAGGGACAGTAACTCGGAGTGACAGGTGGTCAGAAATAAATCGGCCAAGCGTTATAAACTGATCGGTCAAAGAGGTTGTGCTGTGACTGAGCCTGATGGTAAATTCAGAGCGGCTGATATAAAAGTGCCTCTTTTAATTTCGAACGTCAGTAAGGATACAAGTGAAGATGACATTATTAGTTATATAAGGGATAAAACAAGTGAAATTGTATCTTTAAAAATGATAAATATGAAAAAAGTAAAAAAGTATAATGCTTATAAGTTATATGTCTCTAAAAGTAAATTAAATTTATTTCTTGATGATAACTTTTGGTCGAATGGTATTACTTTTAGGCGTTTTGTCCGCTTTATGTACAAAACGAAGTCAGAAACTTAGTTAAAGTTACCTAATAATAATTTGTGATGTCTTTAGGCCCTAAGTGTGATCTTAAATTCGTTAGTTTCAATTGTAAATCGGCTAAACGTTCGTTAGATGACATCCGTGATATTTGTGAAGTTTCTGATTTAGTAGCTCTTCAGGAAACGTGGCTGCTGCCCCATGATATACCAATGTTAGGAACTATATCTAAAAATTTTGAATATAGTGGTAAGTCTGCTGTGGACACGACTGCGGGTTTATTAGTTGGGAGACGTTACGGGGGAGTAGCTATTTTATGGAGGAAGAGTATTTTTGATAAGGTTATAGTCTTAGAATGTAAAAGTACCCGGCTGGCTGCAACCCGGGCTACATTAGAAGATCGCTCTATTATTGTTTTTACGGTGTATATGCCAACCGACTCTTTAGATAACTTGCACAAAACTTACTGAGGTGTTAGGTGAAATAAGTGCAATTGTCGCGAGGGGAGATGTTGAAAGTATATTTGTATTAAGTGATTTTAATGCTCATCCTAATGAAATGTTCTTTAAAGAACTAAACAATTTCTGTTCTGATCAGACATGGGTTTGTGCCGACGTAAAAAAGCTAGGATTGCAGTCCGATACTTACACGTTCGTGAGTGAGGTCCACGGATGCAGACGGTGGCTTGATCATTGCGTTGTGTCAATGTCAGCTGCGCAATCCCTTGTAAATGTGAGTGTCATAGAAGATGTTTTTGTGTCAGACCATTTACCGCTACTCATTGAATGCAATTTAAATGTAGTAAGGCCCAAAGTAGTGTTGTCAAGCATACCACGTAGCTCAATTATATGGGGTGAGAGAAGTGAATCTCAATTAAATAATTACCATGACTTATGTAACAAAAGGCTTCGGAATATAGATTTCCCCAGTGAGTTTACCGAGTGCAGCCATGGTTCATGTAACCTGAATGAGCATAGAGCTGTATTGGACAGATTCTATGAAAATATTGTACAAATATTGTGTAGCGCGGCTAAGGAAACTTGTGGGGAGCCTACTGTAAATATGATCAGAGAAAACATCTATGTGGCTGGAACAAGCATGTTCGTGCAGCTCATGCGGAGGCCAGGCTTAAGTTCAAAGTTTGGGTTCTATATAATCGACCTACCTTGGGCCTACCTTACGAATAAATGTACGAGACGCGTAAGATTTTTAAAAGTCGCCTGAAATGGTGCCAGAATAATCAGAAACAATTAAAAATGGATATTTTGGATAAACATAGATCAGCAAAAAAAATTCACAAATTTTGGCAAGCTACAGGAAGGCAAGAGGTTAGGCCTGGTCTCCCAGTGAGTGTGGGCGGGATTAATGACCCTACTGATATAGCTAACACGTTTAGAGATCATTTCAGGGTGCGCTCGCCACTTGGCTCCTCGACCGCCTCTAATAATACTATGCCCGGTTGCTTAGGGGGTGGACCGCCAGTACATATCACTGCAAAGCAAATTAGGCATATATTAAAGAAGATGACTGGTGGAAAATCTCCAGGGCACGACGGACTCAGTGTTGAACACCTGAGACATGCGGGGGTTCACTTGCCGAGGGTACTGTCTATGTTTTTTACACTATGCATAAGTCATTCACACTTGCCACATGACCTAATGAAAACCGTAGTGGTGCCAATTGTGAAGAACAGGACAGGAGATGTCTCGGACATGGGGAACTACCGCCCCATCTCACTAGCAACAACCATTGCTAAGGTACTGGACGGTCTGCTCGACTCTTGCTTGCAAAGTCATTTAAATGTCCACGACGCCAGTTCGGGTTTCGATCCGGACTATCCACGGAAAGCGCCATCGTAAGTGTCAAGCATACCGTCCGTTATTACACTGATCGCGGAACCCCCGGTGTATGCCTGTTTCCTCGACCTCTCTAAGGCTTTTGACCTTGTGTCATATGACTTGCTTTGGAGGAAGCTTGGTGATAGGGGTGTACCAGTTGGAGTTCTAAATATATTAAAGTATTGGTATGCCAATCAGACCAACCTTGTAAGATGGGCAGACTCTCTTTCGGAATCGTATATGTTGGAGTGCGGGGTGATACAGGGGAGATTGACGTCTCCTGGGCTCTTCAACGTATATGTAAACGATCTCATCGTGAGGCTGAGTAGCATGCGTGTTGGGTGTCGGATTGATGGCGTCAGTATAAACAGCATAAGCTACGCAAACGACATGGTGCTGCTTAGCCCCACGGTGGGTGGTCTGAGGGAGATGCTGAATGTCTGTGAGACGATTGCTGCTGGGCACGGCCTTACGTGCCGTAAAAACGGGCCTTATGTAAAAAAGACGGAATACATGATCTTTGAGGCTGCTGGTAAATGTCCCAATAATACAACAAATATCACCCTTAATGGCGTGAACATCAAACATGTGACTGAGTTTAAATATCTGGGGCATGTCATCACTAGCAGCCTCAAAGACGATGATGATATTGAAAGGGAGCGAAGGGCTCTCGCGGTTAGAGGTAACATGTTGACTCGCACATTTTCTCGCTGTACAGAAGAGGTTAAAGTGACGCTATTTAAGGCATACTGCCAAAGCATGTACACGGGAAATCTGTGGGTCAAACATACCAAGAAATCGCTAGACACTCTTCGAATCCAGTATAACAATGTCTTCAGGATGATGTTGGGCCTGCCGCGGTTTTGCAGTGCATCGGGAATGTTTGCAGAATACCAAACTGATGGCTTCGATGCCATCATTCGTAAAAAAACGAAATCCCTGATTAGCAGAGTGAGGAACAGTTCCAATAGCATCCTGAAGACATTAGCAAACCGATTTACTTCTCCAATTTGGAAATGCTTTGTGCGAAGAGTGACGATTACGGGAACATACCCTTTCCCCTGATGGTCACTCATAGTAACAAATATAACTGTAGGTAATTAATTTATTATTGTTATTGTAATGCGTATAATTTTCCATCCCAATTAATAAAATACTAACATATTTTGTAAGCCATTTTACTAACACAATATGGATGTACAAGTTGTCCGAAATAAATGATTTATTATTATTATTTATTTTTATCACATATATTATCACAAAACTATAATATTATAAATATAAATACAATCTATATAAATAATATTATTATTTCGGTTATTATCCACCGCGGCGAGGAATTCTAAGCCATCGGTGAAGTTAGGCATCCAAAGATAGGAACCTTCTTACTATTCGAGCCGTATTTAATAAGGCCGATTTTTGAATTAATGCCTTCAGCCATTTGCCCAAACCTAACTTGGACAGATAATCGTCCATATTTTTACCAATAAGCCCATTGACTGAAACAACTACTGGTACAATAATAGTAGAATCAACGTCCCACATAGCGACAATCTCATAAGCCAGGTCGATATATTTAATTTTTTTATCATTCTCTGCTTTTACGAGATTCTCGTCATGAGGAACACTGATATCCACTATTATTGCCTTGCGTGTAGTTCGATCTATCACCATAAACCAATGTCAGGTTTATTTGCCACTATAAACCTGTCTGTGATAATTGACCGATCCCAGTACAGTGTGACACTTCTATTTTCAAGGACTGGCTTTGGTTCATACTTATAATATGGAACGTCCTGTTGAGTAAAGCCGAATTTAATGGCAAGCTGTTGGTGTATTATTCTAGCTACTTGGTTATGTCTGTGCAAATACTCACCAGTTGATAGTTGTGAGCAACCGGAAATAACATGTCTGAGGGACTCTCCAGGGTGGTGACATGCGCGACATACGTCAACTGTGCCGTCCCTCACAATGTATCTCCGGTAGTTGTTCGTTTTAATTACTTCATCTTGTATTGCACAGATAAAACCTTCAGTTTCTGCAAAAAGGTCACCAAATTGTAACCAATGTACTGATGCAACCATGTCTACACAAGGATTAGTCAATGCTTTAAAAAATCGACCATGCAGTTGTTTGTCATTCCAAACCTTTTTGCGTTCATCCATAGTCATAGTATAAGGCCTCTACCAGTTCTTTGCCGACATATTAAGCGGGGTTAATGTCATTAATCACTACGTCATTATGAATGTGTGATGTGTCTTTTTTTTAATAAAATAGTCTCTGAGGTTGTATACTTCACGGTTGTGCAGGTTTTTAATGTTTAATAAGCCCCGTCCACCATCTTTTCTTGGAAGATACAACCACATGACAGATGATCGTGGGTGGTGCATTCTGTGTGTAGTCATTAATGTACGGACTCGTCTATCTAAGTCATCCAATTCTGTTTGAGACCACCTTGTAACACCAAAAGTATATAGAAGGCTAGGTATTACCCAGGAGTTATATGCTCTAATTTTGTTTCCGCCGGATAAATGACTTTTGATAACTTTTTTTAATCTTGACATAAATTTTACTTTTGAATTTTCTTTAATATTTTTGTCATTAATTCCTAGTGCTTCTGCCATGCCCAAGTATTTATAGATTTCTGTTTCAGAAAGAGAACTGAAGTGTAAGTCATTTGTAATTGCAAATTTATTACAATCTTTAATTTTGCCCCTATTTACGTTGATGACAGCACATTTATCTATTCCAAATTCCATTCTAATATCATTGTTGAAACTATGTGTTAATTTCAACAATAATAGAAGATTACTCTCTTTTGATGTGAATAGTTTGAGATCATCCACATAAAGTAGATGTGAGATCGGTGAGTTTTCTTTTCGAAACCGAAACCCTAATCCGGATTCCTCAATAGCAGTGCTTAAAGGATTCAGGGCTAAACAAAACAAAGTTGGGCTCAAACTATCTCCCTGGAATATACCCCGTTTAATATTTATAGAGTCTATCGAACTACTTTGCCACTCACCTGGTAGATTTAGGATAGTGTTCCACTGACCCATTAATTTACTTAAAAACTTACAAATTTTGTCATCTATTTTATATATTTGTAAAACTCTCTTTAGCCATGAATGTGGAACAGAGTCATATGCCTTTTTGTAATCCACCCAAGCAGCGGACATATTTTTGCGATTACGATAGACTTGTCGGCAAATAGCAGTGTCAATGAGAAGAAGTTCTTTACAACCACATAACCCTTTCCGACATCCGTTCTGTGCAGTTGAAAGAATGTTATTATTTTCCAAATGTTTATAGATCTTGTTATTCAAAATTGCAGTTATTAATTTATATACAGTTGAAAGGCATGTTATAGGTCGGTAATTTTTAGGTTCAGTGGTGTTTCCATTTTTATATAGTAAGTTGGTAATACCAGTTGTAAGAAGTCTCGGGAGCTCACAACACTCAATGGCTTCTTGAATCTGTGCAGCCAAACGCACGTGTCTACTTGTTATCCATTTCAGCCAAAAGTTGTGTATACCATCTGGTCCAGGTGATTTCCAATTGTGTAATCTACGAGTAATTGAGTGTACATCTTCAGCAGTAATTGAAGTAGAACCCATGTTAGCCAAATTAGAAAACTTACGTTCGGTTGCACGAATCCAATCACCTTCATTATGAGAAACTTCGTTAGACCACATACTTTTCCAAAAATTTAGACATTCATTTAAGCTTGGGCTGCCATGAGTACAACTATTAGTTGTAGTGTTCTCCCAAGACCGATACACCCACTTTTGGTTACTTTCGAATGTGCGATTCTGGAAGTACCGTTTAGATCTTTCTGAATATCGTCTAATACGGTTGGCCCATGCTTTTAACTTTTGTTTTTGTGTATCAATGAATTCAGTAATTTTATCCGGAAAATGGGGATCTGATTGGCTAATATCATTTTCATTAGCGATTTTATTTACTAAAGTAATTATTTTTTTACGTCTGTTACCTGTTTGGTAGCTTATTAATTTTCCTATAATTTTGCGAGTATTGTCAATTCGTTTTTGAATTCTTTGTTTCCATTTAGGTTCTGTATTATTTTTCTTAAAATTTTGTACTGAAATGACAGGAATTTTCATTATAATACATATAGCATGGGCACAACAGTATAGAAGAGACATAGTTTCCAAAATAGAGTTACTTTTTTCAAAATAATCTTTACATAGAATATTCATTGATGCTACTGTTAAAATAGTTTTTTTGTTGTTAGGAAGTTTAGGTAGTTTCGGTCTATTTTCTATAGGTATATTTTTATATTCCAGAAGGGACTCACATCTATATCAAAACAATTTTGCTCTACTTTTTCGTTATTTAAGTTAGTAATATTTATATTATGGTTACTGATATTTACATTTAAGTCATCAGTCTCACCTGGAAGTGTTCGTTGGGAATCAGGAATTGAATTGATAGTAGATGTTGAGTACTCACTGCAAAGTTGTTCAATTAATCTGTCGTCCAAAATCTTACGACTTAGAATGACACGTACTTGATCTGAAAGTCTTTGGGCAGTTAAGTTTGTTAGGTTGGGTTGTAGCTGTTGGAATTCAGACAGCATTTTAGGGCGATAAGATGTAAGATTGGTTCCTCCTTTGGTAGCCTTATAGTACGCGCGTATAACACTTATATTTAATTCTTTAGTCCAGCGCATGCGTCGTCGCACTACACCATCAGTAGCGGGGTCCTCATGTAGGATGGTATTTCCTGCAGGTCCCAAGCCGGCCGCTGGTGCTCTTCGTCCCCTCAAAGATGGTACGGGGGTTCTTCTTGTGCCTCTTGGATTACATTCCATGGATTATTATTATTATGGGGTATCTATATAGTTTTCTCATCTGGTTGGGTTCTATAAATATATAATTATAAATGAAAATGAAAAAATAAATATACATAAATATCAATAACATAAAATAAATATAAAAGTACATAAATAAATAAAAGCCCAACCAGATGGAGGCCCTCGGCAGGGGAGACCAAACGGCCGAGGGTTAGGGGGAAAGGGAAAGAAACCGGCGGACGATGCGGGCGGTATCGAGGAGCACCGCCTTCTGCATTTGAACCTGGAGCGGTCCGCCACGTAGTCCCAGCCGCCTCAGATGACCCGAGAGGCTGACTGGGATTAGCCCGTTTGCAGAGACGACTACAGGAATAATTTCGGTCGGCAGACCACCCCACATGTCGGTCACCTCGTGAGCCAGGTCCAGATATTTTGTTTGCTTGTCTGTTTCGGCTTTCACGAGGTTCTCGTCATACGGAATGGTAATGTCGATCAAAAATATCCTTGACTGTGCCCGGTCCATCAGCACAATATCAGGCTTATTCGCAAGAATAGTCCTGTCTGTGATGATGGCCCGGTCCCAATAGAGCCTGGCGCGATCATTTTCGATTATTATTTATTATTATGTGTGGGGTATCTATATAGTTTTCTCATCTAGTTGGGATGTATAAATATATAATTATAAACGAAAATGAAAGGATAAATATACATAAATATCAATAAAATAAAATAAATACAAAAATACATAAATAAATAAAAGCCCAACCAGATGGAAGCCCTCGGCAGGGGAGACCAAACGGCCAAGGGTTAGGAAGAAAGGGAAAGAAACCGGCGGACGATGCGGGCAGTATCAAGGAGCACCGCCTTCTGCATTTGAGCCCGGAGCGGTCCGTCACGGAGTTCCAGTCGCCTCAGATGACCAGAGAGGCTAACTGGGATTAGCCCATTCGCAGAGACGACTACAGGAATAATTTCGGCCGGCAGACCACCCCACATGTCCGTCACCTCGTGAGCCAGGTCCAGATATTTTGATTGCTTATCTGTTTCGGCTCTCACGAGGTTCTCGTCATACGGGATGGTAATATCGACCAAAAATATCCTTGACTGTGCCCGGTCCATCAGCACAATATCAGGCTTATTCGCAAGAATAGTCCTGTCTGTGATGATGGCCCGGTCCCAGTAGAGTCTGGCGCGGTCATTTTCGAGCACGGCTTCCGGCAAGTACTTGTAATACGGCAATTTCCGGTCCACGAGACCGTATTTCAGCGCGAGCTCCCTGGTGTAGAATTCTGGCTACTAGGTTGTGCCTGTGCAAGTACTCAGAGTTAGAAAGCGCCGAACAACCGGAGATGACATGCCTAAGTGACTCCCCGGGATGGCGACAAGCTCGACAGACGTCGACGGTGCCATCCTTTAGGATGTATCTCCGATAGTTGTTGGTCTTAATAACCTGATCCTGTATTGCACAGACAAAACCCTCGGTTTCCCCGAAGAGGTCACCGAAACGTAGCCAGTTGAGGGAGGCGACTGTATCTACGAAGGGCTCATGTAGAGCCTTGTAGTACCTCCCGTGGAGCTCCTTCTCCTTCCATACGGTCTCCCGGTCGGAATTGCTAAGCACTGCTGGGTCCTGCCATTGCTCGTTGGCTAAGGATAGAGGGGTAAGCCCTTTATCACTAGAAATGACGTCATTATAGAATGGATCATCCGATCTCGCCAAGAAGTACTGACGGAGACTGCACACTTCGCGATTATGCATGGTGAGCGCGCTCAGAAAGCCACGCCCACCATACTTTCGCGGCAAGTACAGCCTCATTACCGACGATCTCGGATGATGCATCCTATGGGACGTCATGGTAGTGCGGACTTTTCTATCCAGGGCTTAAGCTCAGTCTGAGTCCACCTGAGTATGCCAAAGGTATACATGAGGACAGGCATGACCCAGCCGTTATATGCGTGTGTCTTATTCACACCGGACAAAAGGCTGTTAAGCACTTTGGTCAAGCGTGCATAAAACACGTCGCAAACTGACTGTTTCATACCAGCCTCATCGATACCGATGTTCTGTGACATACCCAGGTATCGGTATGTTTCAGCCTCGGAAAGGGTCCTTAAGTTGACGGGCATAGACAAGTCTATGTCCTCAGAGTTAGCAACCCTTCCCCTTTCAACATGGAGGACCGCACACTTATCCGTCCCCAGCTCCATTCCAATGGAACTGCTAAATTCACAAGTGATGTTTAGCAGTTCCATAAGATGGGAGCGACTGGAGGCGAATAACTTGAGGTCATCCATATAGAAAAGGTGAAAAAAAAATTATTATTATTATTATATTATTATTTAGTAAACTTCATCAATCCTTGGTCTATCATAATTATGTAGATCATTACGTTTATCATTATGTACTCTAGACTGTGGAAGTGGGTGGAAGCAGACGGTCAAGATCCTTGTGCGATTGAATAAGCTGAGCAGATTTACCTTCACGTTGCCTGACGTAAATAAAGCCTTGATTACACCAACAGAATGTGTATCCGTGTTGCTTGGAACTTTGTCTAGTGTCTCGAAATAACACTGTGTTTTCTTTGGTAAGCCTTTCATTAAAATAAACTTTCCGGGTTTGACCAGCTACCTCCAGGTCAGAACTGTTTATGTTTCTTCTTAACTTTGCAGCTTTAAGGATTTGATCCCGTTTAGATCGACGCAGAAATTTAACGACCACTGGCCGCGGCATATTGCCGCTATCTTCTGGTAGAGCAACGGTTTTCGGTGGTCGGCGTGGGCCCACACGAGTTACCCAATCTAAGTCTTTATCTTCTAGGTCAACTCCCAGTTTCGTTGCACTACAAGTATGGTATGATTTAGATTTTCACCCAAGTTTTCAGGAATTCCTACAATTTCTACTTCATTTCTCATATTCTGTTGAGCTTGTATTTTTAGTTCATTTTGCAGTTGTGACACTGTAACCTGCAAATTTTGGACGTCTTCATCACGTTTTTCTAAGTATTTTATTTTCTCATTAGTGGTTGCGAGAATACCCATCATATCGTCCATTCGCTCGTTTGTATAAGAAATTGATTGGGTCAGGTCATTTAATTTCGTTTTAACGGAGCACAATTCACTGGTAAGGAGGCGCAGCTGTTCAGTGAGTTGGGTCATTTTAGACCCCACAGAGACCTGCTCTTTACGTGTGGTAACATTTTCAGAACCACCTCGAACTGGAGTAAGACTGTTATCCCCACCTTTTTTTTTTGCGCGGCACTGCATTCGGGACATTTCCAAATCTTCCGCTTAGCAGTTAATTTACAGACCCCGAAAGAAAAACAATTTTGTGGTGTTAGTAGCGCGTTTATCATCGATAATACTATGAAAGTGGTGCACACGACTTTCACGGTTAAGTATAGCGCGTAACCGTGAAGATGCCACGTACTGGGTCGATGACTTTTTACCCTCGCTCTTTTCTTAATATTGTTGATATATGTTGTAATATTGTGCTAATATTGTTTTAACTTGCCTTGAATAAGTCACAGCAAAACTTAAGGAAACACGTTGTATGTCTATATTGTATGAAAAATGCAAAATACTTCCAAAAAGAAACACTTAAATTATGAACTCGAAAAATTAAGATCACAGAGCGCAAACACACAGTTAACTGTCTGACAAAGCGCTTCTTTCGAAGCTCCCTTCCCATGGGCTTCCCGAGAAATTGTGCTAATGGATCACCAGCTTTCTTGCAGATCGGAGCATCAAGGTCGTTGTAGACGGTGCAAGCTCCGATTACAAGCCTATTAATGCTGGTGTTCCACAAGGCTGTGTGCTATCGCCAAAGCTGTTTCTTCTGCATATCAATGATATGTCGCAAACCCGTAACATTCATTGCTATGCAGATGACAGCACTAGTGATGCTCTGTACACCGGCCGTGCCAATATTTCTCGGGAAAACGTCTCCGAGTACCGGGACAAACTTGTGTCTGAAGTCGAGTCTCTGCTGAACAGAGTCTTGGATTGGGGGAAACTAAATCTAGTCCAGTTTAACCCCCAGAAGACACAAGTTTGCGCGTTAACCGCTAAAAAGAACCCCTTTGTCGTATCTCCTCAGTTTCAAGGCACCCCCCTTGTTGCCTCAGTCAGTATCGGAATCCTCAGCGTCGACATATCGAGTGACGTGCAGTTTCGTGATCACTTGGAAGAGAAGGCCAAACTGCCCTCTAAAAAGCTGGGCGGCCTCAGCAGAGCGGGACAGTATTTCATTCCGGCACACCGCCTGCAACTTTACAAGGCGCAGGTTCGGACGCACATGGAATACTGTTCCCATCTCTGGGCTGGGGCTCCCCAGTAGCAGCTCCTTCCACTTGACCGCATCCAGCGCAGAACGGCTCGAATCGTCGACGACCGAATGCTTTCCGATCGGCTCGATTCACTGGCGCTGCGAAGAGATGTTGCATATCTTTGCATTTTCTTTCGCATATACCATGGGGAGTGCTCTGAGGAATTGTTCAGATTAATCCCAGCCGCCAAATTTCGTGAACGCACTACGCGGCAAACGTCCCGATACCATCCACACCATCTGGATGCTTGGCGGTCCACCACTGTACGTATAGTTTACCACCGGCGATTTTTCCGGACCGATACAACCTGGGGACCTTCAAGAAAAGAGCTTACTCCTTTCTAAAGGGCCGGCAACGCACCTGCAATTCCCCTGGTGTTGCGGTTGATCATGGGCGGCGGTAGTCACTTAACATCAGGTGAGCCGCATGCTCGTTTGCCCTCTCTTCTATATAAAAAAGATAGGAATGTATGTGACAGTGGAATCAACTAGTTAGTCTGTGGTAGGCAAGTGATGTTTTTGTTTTGTTTTTATGTATTTTTTTGTAAGGAAAAACATTACTTTCACACTAGGATTTTCTCCTGTATCGTGTTAGTGCCTAGCTGATGTTGTGTTAGTGCTATCCTGATTGCGTTTCAGGGTAGACAGTTAAAGTAATTGACAGTTTGAAAATAATCGCCAACGCCACGCTACCCTGGAATACTCCTTTTTCGACAACGAGTGGACTTGAATAAACGCATTACAGTGAAACGTTCCCTTAGGAACCCAAACTGGCTATCGGCCAAATCAATTAAATCAGAACCGACACGTACAGATGTCCGTTGAGCCCAGTATCAACTATTCTCTCGAACAATTTCTCAATTCGGTCCCACAGGTATATACTCGGAGGTAGAATCAGCGGCACTGTTTAAGAGGACCAACCTTGCCTCTTTGCCTCCAACAGGGAAACAGTTATCTGAGCCTGTGCCTAAGAACTGAGCCTAAGGGCTTGACCAGTGTTCCGGGCCCTCAAGTAGAACGGTCCAGCTCATTCACAGTCACTCCCATCTCATATTTCCACTCCCATTATGACGGTGAGATACCTAGAGACTTGCCTGATCCTATGGGAAAAGTGTGTTGATCACATTTTCCAGCAGGAACGGTTTAAAAGTCTCCGTTCGTCGTCTCCAGCTCTGGTAACCACTGACCAGGCCAGAGTTTACACAGTACCATCCTGATCAAAATATAGATATGTTGTTACCCTCGTGGACAAAGGTGGAATGCCTCACAGCCTGTAATTATACTATCTTTTATATCTTTCAGACCGGAACATGCAGTACAAGCATTAGTATATGGCGACAGAAATAGGTAAGAGGGTAGTATCTACACCGACAGACTATTGAGAAAAGAAGATATTTGCCATTAGTTGTCACGCTTCATAGGCAGGGTGCATAGATAAAGATAAGATAAAGATACATGTGTATTTTGTAAAACATGAGTAAAAAATGAAGGTGTTAAAAACTTAAAAAGAGCTACATGTTTTGCCATTTATGGCGTACAAAAACTATACTCCATATATTAATCATATACATTAAACAATACCAATTCAGAGGGTTATGATGAAATTAACACTAACATTTTAAAATCATGTGCTGATAATTTAACTAAAAAAAATACACTACAGTTTACTTCACTACAAATGCAAAATTGAATCACTATACACGCACACTACAGCATTTATGTTTGTGTTCATTGCATTTACGCACACCTACAAATTAAACACGTGTCAATACACTAGTGCCGCTGTCCTCATGAGTATGCATTGTAAGGCGAGGACTATGTGGATATTCTTATCGATAAACAAATCTTCATAGTCCGCATAAGTTAAGCGTTGGTAAAAGTGATTTTTAGTGTTTTTTCAGTCATTACCTACAGCCCTTCACAAGTCCGCTGCGGAATAAAGACCTCCTCGAAGAGGTGCCACAAAGCACGGTTCTGATCCAACTGCATCCATTGACTTCCTGCATGTCTTACAAGGTCGTCACTCCATCTATTCGGGGATCGCCGTGCACTTCATCCAACTGTACGAGGCTGCCACTCGAGAACATTCCCCCCCCCCCATCGGTCGTCGATTCTTCAAACTATATGACCGGCCCATTGCTACTTCAGCTTACTAATCCGTTGGGTCATGTCGGTCTCTTTGGTTCTATGTTTATCATACTGAAAACCCCGAGCATAGACGTCGCCGTAACTCGCTGAGCGACTTCGAGCTTCTTCATACGGCCAGCTGTGAAGGATTTTTAGTGTAATATAAAATTATTATTTTTAGTAGTAATTATAATTATGGCCAGTTTTTGAAAGACTGATCAAACTCAGAATTTGATTCAAATTTAATCAAAAAAGTTGGCTATGGGTACTTTCCACGTTGTGTTTATACCGAGCAATAAAAACATGGAACAAACACGTTCGCGAGGCACATGGGAGGGCTCGACGTTGTTTTCAAAGTTGGTCACTACATGGCAGACCTGGCTCTGGTCACGCATATAATGAAATGTGTGAATCGAGACGCATTTTTAAAGCTAAATTAAAATGGTGCCAAAATAATCAGACACAAATAAAAATGGACATAATAGCTGAACACCACAAAAGAAAGAACTTCGGTCAGTTTTGGAAAGCCACCAATAAAATGAATCATAAGTTGAGCTTTCCCGTGAGTGTTTCGGGAGCTTGTGATCCTAGTGATATTGCTAAGGTGTTCAGAGAATACTTTAGAGTGGAATCACCACTGGGACCGGCAGAGCCGCTGGTGTCTAATGCTGAGGCAGGTAGTCTGAAGCGTAGTGTATTTTTTACCGCCAAAGATGTAGCTAAAGTGATTAAGGGCATGGTGAGAGGATAGTCGCCTGGGCATGACCACCTCAGCATTGAACACCTGCAGCATGCTGGAGTTCATTTGCCAAGGGTTTTGTCCTTGTTGTTTAATTTGTGTATTGGGCATTCATATCTCCCTGACAAATTGATGCGAACTATTGTTATTCCTATTCCAAAAAACAGGACTGGTGACGCCTCTGATGTGTCCAACTATAGGCCCATCTCCCTTGCTTCTGTGATCGCTAAGGTACTGGACAGTTTGCTTAACGGGTTCCTGGATAAGCACATCACGCTCAATGATGCTCAATTCGGTTTTAGACCAGGTCTTTCTACCGAGAGTGCTATCTTGTGTCTCAAGCAGACTGTCCAGTATTACACAGCAAGGAAGACACCTGTGTTTGTTTGCTACCTGGACCTATCAATGGCGTTTGACTTAGTAGCTTACCAAAGCATGTGGGATAAGATGAGATCGGAGACTAGCCTGCCCGAAGAAGTTGTATTGCTCTTTTAGCACTGGTATAGCAACCAAAAGAACAATGTCAGATGGGCTGGCTCGCTCTCAGAAGAATCCAGATTAGAATGCGGCGTGAGGCAAGGTGGTTTAAGCTCTCCTTTGCTCTTTAACTTATATATGAATAGGCTCCTTGATGAGCTCAGCAGTACCGGTATCAGTTGCCACATAGACGGAGTTTGTATTAATAACATAAGTTATGCAGATGATATGGTGCTGCTGAGTCAGGGGCTCAAATATAATGCTGTTAAGAGCGAATTCATGATGTTCAATCCGGACCACAAGCGATACACTAATGTGCCACTTTTTAAGCTCTGTGGTACCCCTTTGAAAAAAGTTGAGACCTTTAAGTACCTGGGCCACTGGATCACAGGTGACCTGAAAGACAACCAGGATATTGAGAGGGAGCGGAGGTCGCTGTCTGTCCGCTGTAATATGTTGGCCCGCAGATTTGCTAAATGTACTGACGAAGCAAAGATTACGCTTTTCAAGGCTTACTGTCAGTCATTTTATACGTGCAGTCTGTGGGTTAACTTAACGCAGAGGGCATACAGTGATCTTCGCGTACAATACAATAACACGTTCCGGGTATTAATGGGGCTGCCGCGTTTCTGTAGCGCTTCTGCTATGTTTGCGGAGGCTCACGTAGATGCTTTCACCGCCATAATGCGTAAACGTTGCGCTTCACACCTTAGGCGCATTCGCGACAGCCCCAACAGTATCTTGTGTGCTTTGGCAGACCGTTGGGACTCGCCGATGCTTGCTCGATGGATACGTCTGCACGCAGTCAAGTAGTCATCTTGCGGGCGGGGCCGGGTGCCATATTTGTTTGTGTGGTTTTTCTGTTTGTCCTTGTTTTATGTTATATGTGTTACGTTTAAATTGTCAATTACTAACATTAGTTATAAGTTCTAAAAATTGTTACTAACCTATAATATGGATCATGATGTCCGAAATAAACGTTTATTATTATTATTATTAAAAACACTAAATGCGTCAGTAGCTTTGCCGAAATTATCGGATATAATATCAATCCCGTAGTCGACATAGCCATAATAATATAACAGCAAAAATTATACTACATATAATTATAATATATAAATTATAATAAAATTTTTAACGTTTGTCACATTAATGCCCAGAGTATTCCGCAGCATTACAATGACCTTTTAGATATTTTTAATAATCAAAGCTTCCACGCGACACTTATCTCAGAAACCTAGTTAAACCTGACCTTGCCTTCTATTTATTACGGATTACCTGGCTTTATTTTACTTCGAAACGATTGCATTGATAAAAGAGGATGTGGTGTGCCTGCGAAGTGGTATTCCTTACAAAATTTTATCAGCCTCACCTTCACGATGTACTGGATCACTTGAATATATTTTTTAGAGATTGTTATTTGTGGAAATAAAGTTATGCTTGGTGCAATTTATTGTCCAACTAATTCCAGTTATTAATGTGACGAGGGGCACTCTGAAATGATTGGGAATAAGAAAAACCACATGCACTGTATAGTTAAATTGTAAGTATTTTAGTATTTTTCGAAGTATTTTCCGTTCAATTTAATGTACTTTTCCATTCGTGCAAACCAATCATTAAAACAATAATTCCAGTCCGAAGTTGATGTTGACAAAATGGCTGATTTGTACGCTTCCATGGCTCCTTCAGGGTCTTCAAACCGTTGACCGCGTAATAAATCTTTAATTCTAGGGAATGTAAAGAAATCGTTTAAGCTCAGGTCAGGACTGTACAGAGGATGGCTCATCAGCTCAACGTTGCTGCTGCTTCAAAAAAATCATTTGTCTTCCGAGCCGTATTCGGGTTATTTTTTCGGAGTTCGGCTATCGTTTCTGGCAAACAAACCGTGATATACCACTCAGCGGTAACCATTCTATGTTCCTGTAAAGGAATTGTAGCAACATGCCCTTTTTCGAGATAAACGTAGCGACCATTTTCTATAACAGACTGCAGGAGCGAACCACTTTCGTTGATTTGACCTCGTCTTCGAAGACCCAAACTGCTGACTGATGCTATCTTTCAGGTTCGTATGGATGAATCCATAATTCGTCACATGAGACGATATTATAAACGGCATTTGACTTCCCTCCGTTGAAGCGTTGCAGAGTATTCCGGCACCAATCTACACTAGCCGCCTTTTGCTCTTCGGACAAATTGTGGGGAACCCAGCGGGAAACTAACTTTCTTACACACAGATCATTATGTAATATCTACTTAATTGCAGTCATTTCGGTACCGATAACAGCCCGAATCTGCTCGTATGTCACATGACGGCCATCTAATATAATAGTTCGCACAGCTGCGATGTTTTTAGACGTGACCGCTGTTCTTGGCCGACCTGCACAAGAAACAGTGCCGAGCGACACACGATCGCGTCGGAACTCGGCATATCAGTGGTGTATTGTCGTTTGACTCTGTGCATCATAAATCGAAAGAAGTTCGCTGAGACATTTATCTTGAGATAAGCCGCGACGAAAATTGTGATAAATTATGGCACGGAAATGTTCACGCGTGAGCTCCATTTCTGTTAACGACGTGTCAACTTTAAACCAACATAGTTTTTGTTTTTAAACGTTTTTTTAATTGTTTGAATGTCATTAAGATCGGTCATTATAGACCAGAATCTGAACTGGAAAACACATATCGATGATGTTTGTAATAAAATAAACAAATATTCATACGCGCTCAACGGAATAAAAAAGTGACAGACATAAAAACGTCTGTTATGGCTTACCGAGTCTAAACTACGTTATGGATTTTGGTGATGTGGGGAAATAGTACGTAATGGAATCGGGCATTCCTTGCGCAGAAAAAATGTATTAGAGCAATCTGCGGAATATGACCTGACGAATCGTGTCAGCCTCTATTTAAAGGTCTTGGAATACTGCCACTACCAGCACTAGACAGTAGCCTCCCTCCACTGGCTACCGAAAGTTTTGTCTGTGCAATACAGGATCAGGTTCTTAAGACCAACAACTATCGGAGATACATCCTAAGGGATGGCACCGTCGACATCTGTCGAGATTGTCGCTATTCCGGTGAATCACTTAGGCATGTCATCTCCGGTTGTTCGGCGCTTTCTAGCTCTGAGTACTTGCACAGGCACAACCTAGTAGCCAGAATTCTACACCAGGAGCTCGCTATGAAATACGGTCTCGTGGATCAGAAATTGCCGTATTACAAGTACTTGCCGGAAGCCGTGCTCGAAACTGCGAATGTGCGCCAGGCTCTATTGGGACCGGGCCATCATCACAAACAGGATTATTCTTGCGAATAAGCCTGATATTGTGCTGATGGACCGGGCACAGTCAAGGATATTTTTGGTGGACATTACCATTCCGTATGACGAGAACCTCGTGAAAGCCGAAACAGATAAGCAAACAAAATATCTGGACCTGGCTCACGAGGTGACCGACATGTGGGGTGGGTCTGCCGACCGAAATTATTCCTGTAGTCGTCTCGGCAAACGGGCTAATCCCAGTCAGCCTCTCGGGTCATCTGAGGCGGCTGGGACTACGTGGCGGACCGCTCCAGGCTCAAATGCAGAAGGCGGTGCTCCTCGATACCGCCCACATCGTCCGCTGGTTTCTTTCCCTTTCCCTCTAACCCTCGGCCGTTTGGTCTCCCCTGCCGAGGGCCTCCATCTGGTTGGGCTTTTATTTATATGTGTATTTTTATATTTATTTTATGTTATTGATATTTAAGTATATTTATCTTTTCATTTTCATTTATAATTATATATTTACTAGCTTGCCATGCAGACGTTGTTCTGCCCTTTTCGACGACCCTTTGTCACGTGCTATTAAAAATCCATAAATTAAAAAAAAAAATTGTGCATGTCCATGGGCAAAAAAATCTTCCTATCTCTCAAGTTGGACCAAACTGCACACGGTGTGCAAATTTGATCAAAATCGGTTGAGTAGTTTTGGAGTTCATCGCGGACAAACAACGTGACACGTAATTTATATATATTAAGATAGAACCCAATCAGATGAGAAAATTATATTGATACCCTCCAATAATAATAATCTTTATTTGCGTAAAACTGGTATAAACGTTGTTAACATGTAAGAACGAGCGCTCATGTTTTGCTTATTTCACATAGCATGCAAATATTTTTAAATAATGACAAATAATTCCTTAGCTATTTGGAATACAATAATTAGTCTTTGTAGTTGAACATGATCTAGTTCAAAATAAAATATAGAGAAGTCATATTATAATAATTAAATAAATGTCAATTCTGAGCATCGTCAATTTCAATACCTAGTGAAAATTCGCATAAATTAATTAAAGATATATTGTAACTATACTTTAACAATAATAATTAATAATAATTATTTAATAATAATTAATAATAATTAATAATTATTTATTTCGTAATGATCGTATTTTGATAAAATGTACAAATTATTCCAATAAGTCTTAACTTAAAAATAGTCTACAATAACAGGAACCTGAACTAGGATAAACCTGTATCTCAGGTGTATGTGCTAAAAGATACATTAACAAATATTTTCTGTTTCTTATATAAAATGAATAACGTACTAACTAATAAGGGTTATTTGGGTAAAATACATTATCATTAATTTACTTATGATATTAATTAACTTAAAACAATCAACAACTTCTCTGTATCATCGTATGACAAATTTTGTAACCATGTTCGAATTACCTTTTTTACAGTCTGCCATTTTTAATGGATAAATATACAAAATTGCATTGACTTGATTATACAAAAAAGGGCCGAGAAATTTAAAAAATCTATGCATGAAATAATGATTTATTCTAATGTTACTTTCAATTACTTTATCTTTGCGCCTTTTATCAGTGACCTCTCTTCTATAAGGCAATCTTAAGTGCTGTTTTAGTAACATGCTCATAACAAATAACTGGCGCACTGAGAGGATATTATAGGATTTGTATAAGAGATGGGATGGAAATAAAATAAGGCGAAATGTTGCAACTTTTAATACAGCTCTTTGAGCGCGTTCCAGTGGTAGTAGTGTAGTTTTAGCTGCTCCACCCCAAGAGGTTATACAATAGGTGAGTATTGACTGACATAATGCGTAATATACTTGTTTTACTACCTTATTATCAGCAAAAGAACGAATTTTTTTAAAAACAAACATTAGTTTACGAACTCTATTGCATAGGTGGTTTATGTGGTTTTTAAATGTAAACGTAGAATCTATAATTATTCCAAGGTACTTAACAGTTTTTGTATTAGAAATAACTGGGCAGTAACATTTAGACTCTGTGACTGAGTAACATTGATATGCATAAAGTTCTGGAATGGTTATATGCTGGGTTGAGCTGCGCATATAAAAAGAAAATATTTTGGTTTTGTCCGTATTCAGTGTTAATATGTTTTGTTGGAGCCATTTATTAACTCTATCAAAACCTTGCTGAGCATATGAATAAACCTTGTCAACTGTATTTGCGGAAAAAAGTAGCACGGTATCATCTGCGTAAGATATTATTTTACCTGAGTTAAGTTCAAGATTGCAAAGGTCATTTATATAAATCAAAAATAGGGTTGGTCCTAATACACTTCCTTGAGGCACGCCATTCCTGCACAGAATCAGCAGTGGACATTTTAGGCCTGAAACCATATTGCATATTCGATAATATGGATTCACTTTGTAAATAATTCATTAATCTGTTGTTAATTAGTTTTTCTAATATTTTAGACGTGGATGAGAGTATTGAGATAGGCCGATTTTTGTCCCCCGATTTGAATACTGGAACTACAATTGCTTTTTTTAAACAATCTGGGAAAATTCCTTCAGATAGACAAATTCTGAAAATATGGGTTAATGGTGGTACTAGAATTTGTCTATATTTTTTTAATATACTAGTGGGTAATCCGTCCCATCCAACCGCGCTTGTTTCTTTCAGTCCCATTATAATCCTTTCCACCTCACTAGGGTCCGTATCTAATAATGTGAACGAGCTTAATTGGCAGGTTTTTTGAGTTAATAAAGTGGCCCTGTATTCACAATTATTGTTAGAGTTGTTTGTTATCTGCTCAGCCAGATTTTTACCAACGTTCACAAAGTAATTATTTACTGTATTTACTGATATAAGCGGCGAGGCATTATTTTGTAATAATTCTGACGAAGATTCATGCTGTTAGGAATTAAATGCAATATCTTTTACATGCCGCCAAATCTTTTTATTATCTCTACCAGACTCTTCTAGTAAGTTTGTAAGATAATTATACTTCAACTTTTTTAATAAATTGTTACGAAAATTCCTATATCTTTTATATAAAGTTTGTAAAATGGAATTATCTGAAGAGGTCTTTGCCATCAGGTGTAGTTTGTCCCTGTATTTCATGCACCTAATAAGGCCAGGTGTAATCCAAGGCTTTAAGTTATTATTTTTTTTAGCTACTGTTCTATACGAAGTATTGCTAGCAATGGAATTTCGTATGTTATTTATTAAGTAAGGCAAAGAGATGTTTACGTCATCGGTTTTATAAACTGGGCTAAAGTCAATGTTTTGAATTGCTTGTTCAAGGTTTTTCCTATTAATTTTAGTAATAGAGTACTTACAATTAGGTTTCGATATTTTAAGGCTTAAGTTAAGAATGACGGCACTATGATCGGTTACTATAGGACTGGTGACAAGGGTTATTGATGGTAACCTAGTTTTTAGTAGTAGTGTGGTCTAAACAAGAACCACTTAGATGTGTAGGGAGCAAATGTGCTGGAAGCAGGCTGCTCGACTGATATGTTCGTATTTTTTTTTCGCAAAGACTACAACACCGTCATTTTGGTTATATACATTTTTACTACTACAAGTATTGTAACCTGGCGGTAATGGGAGGTTGCTTTGGCCTTTAGATAGCCAACATTCTGTTAGTATGATGATGTCGCAGTCAGTGTCCAATCTTTGAAGGAGGATATGGAAATTATCCATGTTTTTATTTATACTACGAATGTTCTGTGTTAAAATAGTAAGAGAGAGTATATTTAAATGTAAGTTTATATAATAAATATTATCCGATACATAATCTAATTTTTACTATCCTAGAATTTTTTTACGCTATAGAAATTATTTTCATTGAGCCATTTGTACAATTTCCTTTTGAACAATGTAATGTTTAGGCTTTTAAGTTCGTCGGGGAGTTTGTTATATATTCGGCCACACATTTTAGAGCAACTTTTGCCGTATTTTAGTGATTTAGGTATACCCTTAAGTACTAGCTTGTGTGGGTCCCTACGTGAGCGAGTAGACTCCACCTCACAAGCTTTCTCAAATAATTGTTTGTGTCTCTGAACAAAAATACAAATTTTGAAATATATAGTGCTGGTAGTGGCAGTATTCCAAGACCTTTAAATAGAGGCTGACACGATTCGTCAGGTCATATTCCGCAGATTGCTCTAATACATTTTTTCTGCGCAAGGAATACCCGATTCCATTACGAACTATTTCCCCACATCACCAATCCGTAACGAAGTTTAGACTCGGTAAGTCATAACAGACGTTTTTATGTCTGTCAGTTTTTTTATTTGGTTGAGCGCGTATGAATATTTGTTTATTTTATTACAAACATAATCAACATGTGTTTTCCAGTTCAGATTCTGGTCTATAATGACTGATATTAATGACATTCAAACAATTAAAAAAAACGTTTAAAAACAAAAACTATGTTGGTTTAAAGTTGACACGTCGTTAACAGAAATGGAGCTCGCGCGTGAACATTTCCGTGCCATAATTTATCACAATTTTCGTCGCGGCTTATCTCAAGATAAATGTCTCAGCGAACTTCTTTCGATTTATGATGCACAGAGTCAAACGACAATACACCACTGGTATGCCGAGTTCCGACGCGGTCGTGTGTCGCTCAGCACTGTTTCTTGTGCAGGTCGGCCAAGAACAGCGGTCACGTCTAAAAACATCGCAGCTGTGCGAACTATTATATTAGATGGCTCTTATGTGACATACGAGCAGATTCGGGCTGTTATCGGTACCGAAATGCAATTAAGTAGATATTACATAATGATCTGTGTATAAGAAAGTTAGTTTCCCGCTGGGTTCCCCACAATTTGTCCGAAGAGAAAAGGCGGCTAGTGTAGATTGGTGCCGGAATACTCTGCAACGCTTCAACGGAGAGAAGTCAAATGCCGTTTATAATATCGTCTCAGGTGACGAATTATGGATTCATTCATACGAACCTGAAAGATAGCTTCAGTCAGCAGTTTGGGTCTTCGAAGACGAGGTCAAACCAACGAAAGTGGATTCTGATTCAGATTTGACAGCATACAGGCAACTGAACAGACAGATCTCCAAATGCATGCGGCAAGATTTACGCAACTTTAATACTGCTCGTATTAAAGAAGCGATCCAGCGGAACCAGGGCTCCAAAGTCTTTGCCAGAGATCTGTCTGCCAGAAAGAGCCAACTGTCAAAGCTGAAGACTGAGTGTGGCAGCATCGTTTCCGGGACACCTGAGATTTTGAGTGAGATTGAGAGGTTCTATGGGCAGCTGTACACATCATCGTTGGAGCCACACGCAAGTGTGAGTAACGATACAAGAGCAAGACTTACCCGACACTATTCCGATGATATCCCGGACGTCAGTCTGAGCGAGATTAGAATGGCTCTCCAGCACCTTAAAAACGGCAGGGCCCCAGGTGAGGATGGAATTACAGCGGAGCTTCTGAAAGCGGGTGGAACACCGGTACTTGAAGTCCTTCAGAAGCTCTTCAATTCCGTCCTCCATGGTGGCACTACTCCGAAGGCGTGGAGCAGAAGTGCGGTGGTCTTGTTCTTTAAGAAAGGCGACAACGCTCTCTTGAAAAACTACAGACTGATTTCCCTTCTGAGCCGCGTCTACGTGCTGTTTTCGAGAGTCATTACGAATCGTCTCGCACGCAAACTCGACGACTTCCAGCCTCCCGAACAAGCCGGTTTCCGAAAAGGCTTCAGTACCATAGACCACATAAATACCCTGCGGCAGATTGTACAGAAGACCGAAGAGTACAATCTGCCACTTTGCCTGGCGTATGTGGACTATGAGAAAGCCTTTGATTCCGTCGAAATTTGGGCGGTGCTACAGTCCCTTCAGCGGTGCCAAGTTGACTGTCGGTATATCGAGGTGCTGAAGTGTTTGTACAGTAGGGCTACGATGGCTATCCGAGTACAGAACCAGAGTTCGAAACCTATCCAACTGTAGAGAGGTGTAAGACAGGGTGACGTTATATCCCCGAAACTCTTCACCGCTGCGTTGGAGGACGTTTTCAAGCTACTGGACTAGAAAGGATACGGTATTAACATCATTGGCGAGTACATCACTCACCTTCGATTTGCCGACGATATAGTCCTTATGGCAGAATCGCTGGAGGACCTTAGCACTATGCTCAATGACCTCAATGGTGACTCCCAACGGATAGGTCTTAAGATGAACATGGACAAAACAAAGATTATGTTCAATGTCCATGTCACACCTATGCCGGTAGTTGTGGGGGAGCACTATGCTCGAAGTTGTGGACGAGTACGTTTACCTGGGACAAATAGTCCGACTAGGTAAGTCCAACTTCGACCGAGAGGTCAATCGACGGATTCAACTCGACCGGGCAGCGTTCGGGAAATTACGACACATCTTCTCGTCAGGTATACCTCAATCTCTGAAAACTAAAGTGTACAACCAGTGCGTGTTGTCAGTGATGACTTACGGATCAGAGACGTGGTCTTTCACTGCTGGCCGTATGAGGACGCTCAAGGTCGCTCAGCGAGCTATGGAGAGGGCTATGCTCGGAGTTTCTCTGCGTGATAGACTCAGAAATGAGGATATCCGCAGTAAAACCATACCATATTTATATGGTCACTTAAAACTCTATAACTAAGTTTTATACTTTCATTCATGTTACGACTCATTTGATTTTCCAATTCTACTGTACAAAATAAACCAGCGTGACCGTCTGCAAGACGATTATGCCCTACCCTACTGTCAATATTTGTTGTATCCATATTATAGTTCATAAAAGATAGCTTGATCTCTGCGACAGCTGTCAGTAAAATCACACCTATGAAGCACTAAATTTCTTAGTAGTACAGACAGTACCTGTCAATGTTATACTTTATGGGCATGCAGACCTAATTAGTGCATGCCCATAAAGTATGACATTGACAGGTACTGTCTGTACTACTAAGAAATTCAGGACTTCATAGGCGTGATTTATACTGACAGCTGTCGCAGAGATCAAGCTATCTTTTATGAACTATAGTATTACATTTTCAAGACAAGATGTTACATCATTGCGCAAAAAGGTTGCTGACTCAATTAAATATTTGAAATTATAACAAGTCAACAGGTTCAAAAATTCATTTTTTTTGTTTATCAGTGCTCAATAAATAAATGTTGAAGTCACCGCAAAATATAATTTTCTTATTAAAAAAATGTTCAGTAAATCGCCCTAATCTTTCCATAAAAAGACCAAAACTTTTCTGTATAGGATTTCGATAGCAACAACAAACATAAATATGTGAGTTCAAGTCTTTAACACCATAAATTTCAAAAAGTTCAGACTTATATAGTTTTTTTGCAGAAGACATCTTTCCTCACATTTAACATTATTTAAACCCAATATCATTGAACCACCTCGTATTTTGTTTGCTCGTAACTGTAAGCTACTAATTTATAACCTTCTAATTTAAATATAGGAGTTGTTAATTTTTTTGCTGTTTATTTCATTAGTTAAAATGTATGTTAACTATCTTTAAAGCAAGGCACAAAGATGAGAACGAAATAATAAGAAACACTTTTTATTTAAAAATACCAGCAATTCTATTACCATTACTACATTCTCACTTCGACTATTCATCATCATCATCATCATTACAACCCTTCACAAGTCCACTGCTGAACATAGGCCTCCCCCAAGTAATGCCACAAAGCACGGTCCTGACCCACCTGCATCCATCGACTTCCTGCATGTCTTACCAGGTCGTCACTCCATCTAGTGGGGCGTCGCCATACACTACGCCTACCGGTACGAGGCTGCCACTCGAGAACCTTTCTTCCCTATCGGTTATCGGTTCTTCGAGCTATATGGCCGGCCCATTGCCACTTCAGCTTACTAATCCGTTAGGCTATGTCGGTCACTCTGGTTTTACTGCGGATATCCTCATTTCTGAGTCTATCACGCAGAGAAACTCCGAGCATAGCCCTCTCCATAGCTCGCTGAGCGACCTTGAGCGTCCTCATACGGCCAGCAGTGAAAGACCACGTCTCTGATCCGTAAGTCATCACTGACAACACGCACTAGTTGTACACTTTAGTTTTCAGAGATTGAGGTATACCTGACGAGAAGATGTGTCGTAATTTCCCGAACGCTGCCCAGCCGAGTTGAATCCGTCGATTGACCTCTCGGTCGAAGTTGGACTTACCTAGTCGGACTATTTGTCCCAGGTAAACCTACTCGTCACCAACTTCGAGCATAGTGCTCCCCACAACTACCGGCATAGGTGTGACATGGACATTGAACATAATCTTTGTTTTGTCCATGTTCATCTTAAGACCTATCCGTTGAGAGACACCATTGAGGTCATTGAGCATAGTGCTAAGGTCCTCCAGCGATTCTGCCATAAGGACTATATCGTCGGCAAATCGAAGGTGAGTGATGCACTCGCCAATGATGTTAATACCGTATCCTTTCTAGTCCAGTAGCTTGAAAACGTCCTCCAACGCAGCGGTGAAGAGTTTCGGGGATATAACGTCACCCTGTCTTACACCTCTCTACAGTTGGATAGGTTTCGAACTCTGGTTCTGTACTCGGATAGCCATCGTAGCCCTACTGTACAAACACTTCAGCACCTCGATATACCGACAGTCAACTTGGCACCGCTGAAGGGACTGTAGCACCGCCCAAATTTCGACGGAATCAAAGGCTTTCTCATAGTCCACATACGCCAGGCAAAGTGGCAGATTGTACTCTTCGGTCTTCTGTACAATCTGCCGCAGGGTATTTATGTGGTCTATGGTACTGAAGCCTTTTCGGAAACCGGCTTGTTCGGGAGGCTGGAAGTCGTCGAGTTTGCGTGCGAGACGATTCGTAATGACTCTCGAAAACAGCACGTAGACGCGGCTCAGAAAGGAAATCAGTCTGTAGTTCTTCAAGAGAGCGTTGTCGCCTTTCTTAAAGAACAAGACCACCGCACTTCTGCTCCACGCCTTCGGAGTAGTGCCACCATGGAGGACGGAATTGAAGAGCTTCTGAAGGACTTCAAGTACCGGTGTTCCACCCGCTTTCAGAAGCTCCGCTGTAATTCCATCCTCGCCTGGGGCCCTGCCGTTTTTAAGGTGCTGGAGGGCCATTCTAATCTCGCTCAGACTGACTACCGGGATATCATCGGAATAGTGTTGGGTAAGACTTGCTCTTGTATCGTTACTCACACTTGCGTGTGGCTCCAATGATGATGTGTACAGCTGCCCATAGAACCTCTCAATCTCACTCAAAATCTCAGGTGTCCCGGAAACGATGCTGCCACACTCAGTCTTCAGCTTTGACAGTTGGCTCTTTCTGGCAGACAGATCTCTGGCAAAGAGTTTGGAGCCCTGTTTCCGCTCGATCGCTTCTTTAATACGAGCAGTATTAAAGTTGCGTAAATCTTGCCGCATGCATTTGGAGATCTGTCTGTTCAGTTGCCTGTATGCTGTCAAATCTGTTGACGATTGCAGCCTCATCTCCCGTCTAACAGCCATGAGATTAAGAGTGTGATCGGAGAGTTTTTGTGTTCTTCTGCGGCGGGTCTTGCAGAACTTAGCTCCGACCGCATGGACAGTTTCCACGAGCTTGTCATTCATATCGTCCACTGCATTGCAATTTTCTAGGCACTGAAAGCGGTTACGTAACTCGAGCTGAAAAGTCTCGGGATTCTGGATCAGAGCACGAGGGGGACGGAGCGTTGACTTCATTAGACGAGACCTCTCCAACTTAACGTTTAGGTTCAGTGTGCCTCTAACCATTCGGTGATCGCTGCCGGTTTTCACCCTTGCGATCACTGAGACATCACTGAACAGTTGGCGTCTGGTCGTCATAATGAAGTCAATCTCATTTTTTGTCGAACCGTCGGGGCTCGACCAGGTCCACTTCCTGTGGCGCCGCTTCTGGAAAAAAGAGTTCATCATAAAGAGTCCCTCTTTCTCCATGAAGTCAGCCAGCTGCTGGCCCTTACGGTTCCGTTGCCCTACTCCAAATTTCCCTAACTTCAGCTCACCGCCTTCTCTTGTGCCTAGTTTTGCGTTGAAGTCTCCCATCAACACCGTGTAGTGGGTTTTGGAGGAATGCACGGCTCTAGAAATGTCCTCATACATTTCCTCCACCTCCTCATCGGGATGTGCCGAGGTTGGTGCGTAGACCTGTATGACCTTCAGCGAATACCGTTTGGTGATTCTGAGTATCAGGTACGCGACCCTCGTCGACACACTCCCAATCTTTACAACGTTGTTGACGAGAGACTTGTGGACGATAAATCCGACACCTCCTTGGGACAGATGGTCGCCCTCCCGGTGATAGAACAAGTTGCCGGACTCGAGGATTACCGTGTCCTCCCCCTCTCTTCGGACCTCAGATAATCCAATAATATGCCAGCGCAACTTGTCTACCTCTTCTTCCAGCTCCAGTTAGGTGGTGGCGCTAGGTGGCAACCGAACCTCCACCGGAGATTCTTAGCACCCCCTGCCCCGCCGTTACCATGGTCGCCACCGTAGCCAGGAATAGCGGGGCCGCCGGGGACTGGGGGCCGTTTATTTGTGTCGTTGCTCATGGGGGGATATTTGCCATAGTTGCCACGCTTGGCGAGCGGGTTGGCAACGCAGTTATTATAAGATGTTGTTATTAGGAAGATGCTGCTGCTCATCTCCTTTCTGTGTCCCTCTGTCGCCTCTTACAACACCCACGGGAAGATATGGGGTAGTGATATTCTCAACCGCCACTACACGGCAATCGTCTTCGACTATTGGTAAGCTTAAAAATAATAATCGAATGACAGATTCGAAGCCACAACCTTTTGGAGATCAGTACGCTTAAGTGGCAATGTACTAACCACTTTGAGTATTAAACCAAAGGAAACAGCATCGCAAGGCATTAAACGGCTCTGTTTAATGCCTTGATATTGGTGTGGGACAGAGGCTTTTTGGTTTAGTACACAAAGTGGTTAGCACATGCCACTTAAGCGTACCGATCCGTTGGTCTTTATCGCTTACTAAAATTCATATGCGTATGTCTTTATTACGAAATTTATCAAGCAATTAAACTCCAACATATTATTATAATCACTAAGCTTTACATAGAGCTTTTATTATTTTGACTGAAGGACTCTGTGTCCGTGCTCATTTTTGTAATAAATAAAAAAAAACATCAGTGTGATGTGAACTGTCAAATGTCAATGTCATTTCGAATGAATTTGTTCAAATCAATACCTATGTAGTTTTGATTATTTTTAACTTTATAGTATGTAAAATTATTTTATGGACTTATTTTCAAATGCCGAAAAGGTGTTCGCGATTTCCTAAAACGCGTTTCATTGATAGACCGCTTCAATATTAGTAATATTATGTGATAATTTCTCTCGTAACGGTTGAGCGGATTTTAGTTACGGAAATGAGAGTATTTGTGTCGAAATTCGACTGAAATCGACCGTGATGGATTTGTCTCCAGACGAAGATCACTTCCCAGGTCGATTGCTGCATCAGGTACCGCGAAAAACTGCAACATTAGCTTGAATTGAATGCTTCTTATAAAACGTAGTGATTATGTATTATTTGGCACTTATAAATTAATTTAACACTAGAGATAGTTAGGTACAACGATAATTCACTGTCGGGTCAAGTGCTCGAAAGATTAATCTAGGTTCCGTGTTCATTGAACTGCATGATCGCACTTGTTTCATTTTTTTTTGGACAAGTGTGGCTAAAGAGCACACAGTCCCTCTGATGGTTAGTGGATACTGTGGCCCATAGATTTATCCTTGATTAAGAATCAACATGCAAATGTGTTGTCACTCTGGAAGTTGTAAGATGGAATGCCTAGTTTATAGTAAAAACCTTTTTGGAATAACAACTTCTTTAGGCACATTGGGTACTTTTGGGATTGGGAAAATAACTGAGCTCTCGTTGTCATGCGATTTCAGTTCTTTCTCACTTTCTCTCATGCTTGGATACATAAAATTGATGAAAATAATGTTGAAAATCCAATTGATTAAATTTTATGATGTTGAAATGTATTTATAAATTTTTCTGTATTATATAAATAATAATCATTCTTTTTCATGTACAAAACAGTGCAATATATGAAAATTTTATTAATATGTAGTGTATTAATGTAATAAGTTTTTAAAAAATAACTTCTAATAAAATTTACTATAAAACTTTTTCTAGCAATCTAAGAATTTTTCTCTTCTGATGTGCAGTCCTACGACTGACAGTTTTTTTTACTATATAAGGTAATTGTACTTTGCCTATAACCTTTGCAAAAGCAATAATTTGACAGAGTTTTACCGCCACCTGAATATGGTATGGCGGAGCATAAAAAACAAAACATAATTTTTATACATTAGAAGATATGTGTTACAAGTACATTTCATTAAATAAAATTAAACATCTTTGTTTATGTTCATACTACAAATATCAAACAAATAATTTTCCTTGGGACAAAGTTTGTGGTTTGTTGACATTCTTTCCAAAGAGTATGTTATAATCACTAATGTTTCAGAGTAAAGATATCTGTGTTTTATATATTAATGTGCAGTTGAAAGTGAAATACAGCTTTTTAATATACAAACCAAAACATTTAATGAATTACAGTCAAATTTTAACAACATAGTGATCACTAGTATAAATAAATAATATAATTAATATAATATAATTTTACATGGTAGAGCCATGCTGCAACCATATTATAGTTGTAGCATGCATGGGTCGGCTCTACTGGGGAAGGACCACACTCTCACAGAAAACCAGCATATAATAGTAGCTTAATGCTGCTATGTTTCGTATGGTGAGTGTAGAGAACCGGAGACCCTCTTTACTGGAAATGAGGCATTCCATCTTAGTCCTCATGGGTGACAATGCATTTGCATTTTGATTCGCTAACGAGGATAGATGTGGATGTCTGTGGGCCACAGCAACCACTTACCATCAGGTGGACTGTGTGCTCGTTTGTCACCCTTGCTCTATAAAAAAGAAATAAATAAATAAAGTCATCCCATTTTACCTAGTGGGTGCTGATCAATGTCTAAAAAATTATCTTATAGTAAAAAAAATTATCATAAATTTTTTATTTTAAAACGGTGTGCCCTACTTTCTACTGCTCAGAAACTTTCACCTGAAAATGTGAAGTGTTACATGTCATACTATAATAGGCACTTGGCCTACTCAGTTGGAAATTGAATTCTAAATCAATTGAATCTTGAAACTGAAGGTAAATTTTGTACTCTCGAAACCATTGCTAGTGCACAATTGTTGCTAGGAATTGGAATTATCAGAATGGAATCTAGAAATGAAACGGATGGCTGTTTGGCCGAATACTGAATACCGGATATTCGGCCAGTCTTTTCACCAGATAGCCGGATATCCAGCCGCCTGATATTCTGCCGAATCAGTTAAGAGGCGAAAAGTAAAGTCAGTGCAAACTGTTTGCGATCGTGACCCTTATATTTGGTGTATAAGTTTAATTTACTGAAAATTATTTTCCGAATATTTGATTGTGCCTAGTGGTGCTGATAATGCTTAATGGAAACTCGATCGTGCTTCTCGAATTGAATTTTTTCGTAAGCTTTTGAAATTAGTTTTGAGCTTATGGCTCATCCGATGGTAAGTGATTACCAACTCAAACACCAGGGAAATTGCAGATGCGTTGCAGGCCTTTTAAAATGGAGTAAGTCTAAGTCTTTCTTCTTTTAAATTGCACAGTGGTGGACCACCAGTCAACCAGATGGTATGGATGGTATCGCGAGCTTAGTCGCGATGTGTGATGGTGAAATTGTGCGGCTGGAATTAGTCCGAACAATTCCTCAGAGCACTCTCCGTGGTAAATGCGATAAAATACGTAAACAGATGCAAAATCTCTCGAACCTCTGCGCTGGTGGAACCTCTGGAGCGTGCAATAGAGGGAGGAGCTGGCACTGAGGAGCCCCAGTCCAGATATGGGAACAATATTCCATGTGCGGCCGAACCTGCGCCTTGTAAAGATGCAGGCGATGTGCCGGCATGAAATACTGTCCCGTTCTGCTGAGCCTCCAAGCGTTTTTGTGGCCAATTTGGCCTTCTCTTCCAAGTAACCACGACACTGCACGTCACTCGATATGTGAACGGCGAGGATTCCGATACTGCCTGAGGCAACAAGGGGAGTGCCTTGAAACTGAGAAGATACGACGAAGGGGTTCTTTTTGGCGTTAAACGCGCACACTTGTGTCTTTTGGTTATTGAACTGGACTAGGTTTAGTCGCCCCCAGTCCGAGACTTTGTTCAACAAAGTCTCGACTTCAGACACAAGTTTGTCCCGGTACTCGGCGACGTTTTCCCGACAAATATTGGCGCGGCCGGTGTTTTAAGCATCACCAGTGCTGTCGTGCGGCATAGTTATCGGTTTTCAATAATAAGAAGCCCATAGGAAAGCAGCTACGTAAGAAGCGCTTTTTGCCAAACCCGATCGGAGGCCTTCGCTATGTCTAAACTAACGATCAACGCCTCCCCCTTGGACTCTAGTGCCTCCGCCCATCTATGATCTCTGATTAGGTAACACAGAAGATCACCAGCTGAGCGACCCCGACGGAACCGTACTGGCAGTCACTAATCAGCTGGTGATCCTCAAGGTACCTCATAAGATGACAGTTTATAATGGATTCCATTATTTTTGAGAACAAGGAGGCGATAGCGATAGATCTGTAGTTAGACGGATTTGAGCGGTCGCCTTTTTTATGAATCGTGTGCACTAAAGTTGTCTTTCATAATTTCGGGACTACGCCTAGGGAGTAGGAGTACCGGAAAGGACGCACTAAAACCGGTGCCATTTCCAGAACACACGTCTTCAGCACAACAAGAAGGACGTTATCAGGCTCACTCGATATTGGAAATCAATTTGGAGATCAATTTTCGTAATAAGCCAGTTTAAAAATTTATGTTTGTACATTGCCCCCACGATACAGGAGAAAATCCTAGTGTGGAGTGGAGTGGTAACATTTAAAAAAAACGACGGGTTGCACTCCGGAAGTGCCGGCAGAAGTGAAAACTTGAATATTAATTTTGTGCATTTTTGATATTTTGGAATGTGCAAGTGCCCTGCGCCGCCTAAACGAAAAAGCAGGCGTAGTCATACATTTTAGCCGCGCGGTAGAAAGAGAGGGGGATACTTCCTCTTCTACGCCGCGCCGGCTGTCTCTCTCTCTCTTTTTTTTATAGGGTAGGGTGACAAACGAGCACACAGTCCACCTGATGGTAAGTGGTTGCTGTGGCCCATAGACATCTATATCTATCATCGATTGCGAATCAAAATGCGGATGCGTTGTCACCCGTGAGGACTAAGATGGAGTGCCTCGTTTCCAGTAAAATGGGTCTCCGGTTCTCTACACTCACCATACGAAATACAGCAGCTTTAAGCTACTATTTCATGCTGGTATTCTGTGAGAGCGTGGTCCTTCCCCGGTCGAGCCGACCCATTCGTGCTACAACTATACATCTAATATAACTGCAGCATGGCTCTACCACGTCTAAGAGAGACGAATGGAGAGAGAGTCTCTCAGCCCACTCTTAACAGAGTTTCTCTCTCTCCATTCGTCTTACGAATTTTGGATCAGAGTCACGTGTCCTGACTCGAGTTTAACATTTTTTACCCATTACAAAAAAGTGTACAACGCCGCTAAAGAAGTTTTCACTTCAAAAAGAAACAGTTATTGGAAGTAGTGCTTGATTTTACGCAATAAGGTATAGAGGTTGGGATATAGAAAAGTCCACCAGACCGGAACTTCGTTCACGACAGCCAGTCTCGATGGACACTAGCCATCTGCGCTGGACAAGATTATTGTTCACGCGTGCGTGCACAAGTCCGATGTGACGGCAACCTGACACGATCGGAGGGAGATCAGGCGCAGGCATAACGGCTTTATGTGCTTTGCGAGGTACGGGGGTGAAACACCCTGCTTCACCTCTGTGCTGCTAGTGACAATTTCTTGATAGATTCCAACCCAAGACCATCATCAGCAGTCGTACTTACGATTACTAGATCAACGAGTCAGTCGTACATATGTAATTACCTTATATCATATACCGTGACAATTTTACACTACCAGACTCAAAAACCAAAAGCTTACAAGCCAGCGTGAGCGAAAAGGCGCGCAGTTTAAAACAGGAGATGGGTAGGAACACCATCCTGATAACTCAAAATAATATAAAACTGCGTTTACCCACACGCAAGCCAAGCTGTGGTAGCTCAGATGGTTAGCGTTCGCTATAAATGTCACAGAACGCGATCATTCTTTTTATAGAAGAGGGGGAAAACGAGCATGCGGCTCACCGGATGTTAAGCGACTACCGCCGCCCATGATCTACCGCAACACCAGAGGAATTGCAGGTGCGTTGCCGGCCCTTTAGAGAGGAGTAAGCTCTTTTCTTGAAGGTCCCCAGGTCGTATCGGTCCGGAAAAATCGCCGGTGGTAAACTATTCCACAGAGAGGTTGTACGCGGAAGAAAACTCCTTTTGAAACTGTACGTGGTAGACCGCCAAGCATCCAGATGGTGTGGATAGTATCGGGACGTTTGCCGCGTAGTGCGTTCACGAAATTTGGCGGCTGGGACTAATCCAAACAATTCCTCAGAGCACTCCCCATGGTATATGCGAAAGAAAATGCAAAGAGATGCAACATCTCTTCGCAGCGAAAGTGAATCGAGCCGATTGGAAAGCACTTGGTCGTCGATGATTCGAGTCGCTCTGCGCTGGATGCGGGCAAGTGGAAGGAGCTGGTACTGGGGAGCCGCAGCCCAGAGATGGGAACAGTATTCCATGTGCGGCCGAACCTGCGCCTTATAAAGTTGCAGGCGGTGTGCCGGCATGAAATACTGTCCCGCTCTGTTGAGCACTCCAAGCTTTTTTAGAGGCCAATTTGACCTTCTCTTCCAAGTGACCACGAAACTGCACGTCACTCGATATGTCGACGCCGAGGATTCCGATACTGGCTGAGGCAACAAGGGGAGTGCCTTGAAACTGAGGAGATACGACAAAGGGGTTCTTTCTTCTGGGGGTTAAACTGGACTAGATTTAGTCGCCCCCAATCCGAGACTCTGTTCAGCAAGGATTCGACTTCAGACACAAGTTTGTTCCGGTACTCAAGTACATCAAGCTTTTTTTCCAAGGAAGTTAACCCACTTACAAAACACTGAAAACAAAATCTGAAAACTAGATTGTACAACCAGTGCGTGTTGCCAGTGATGACTTATGGATCTGAGACGCGGTCCTTCACTGCTGGCCGTATGAGGACGCTCAAAGTCGATCAGCGAACTATGGAGAGGGCTATGTTTGGGGTTTCTCTGCGTGATAAACTTAGAAATATTAATCCGCAGCAGAACCAGAGTGACCGACATAGCCCAACGGATTAGTAAGCTAAAGTGACAATGGGCCGGTTATATAGCTAAAGAATCCACAATCGATGTGGAAAAAATGTTTTCGAGTGGCAGCCTTGTACCGGTAGTCATAGTGTAGGGCAACCCCCCACTAAATGGAGTGATGACCTATATGATAAGGCATGTAGGAAGTCCATGGATGCAGATGGCTCAGGACCGTGCTTTGTGGCATTCCTTGAGGGAGGCTTATGTTCAGCAGTGGACTTGTGAAGGACTGTAATGATGACGATGATGATGATGATGCAAAATCAAGGCGTATTGAGAAATAAATGCAATTTACATATACTTATCCTAGATCCTTTCATTGCGTTTCCAAAAACTTATTGATCAACCTAATGCCGTGCTACAGCCATAGTTCACAGCTAGATTTAACTTCGTACTAAGTTTGACTTTTGCGTGATCAGGCAGCCCTGTGGGACAACTTGGAGTTCCTACAGGAGCTGTTGGCTAGCGGGGCCGACGTAAACGCTCGCGATGCGAACAACCGTACGGCACTTCATGCAGCCGCGTTGGCGGAGCGGAGCCGTTGTCTGGTGGCGCTGTGTGCCGAGGGCGCCGAGCTGGACGTGCAGAGTGACGCCAGCACTGGTGGAAAGGTGGGTTAATTAATTTTCGACGTGTAGATACTGGCCGTATATACTGCTCTTTTTGACGTGAATACGTTTTTAAATTTGCATTCATAGCGTAAGGCAATACAGACGTTTTGGTTGCAGGTGTTCACGGGCCACAGTAGCCACATACCATAAGGTCGCGTGTTAGTTCGATTTTATACGTGGTACAGCCACGCTGCAGCTATATTATGGTTGTAGCACGTACGGGTCGGCTCGACCGGGGAAGGACCACGCTCTCACAGAATACCAGCGTAAAATAGCAGCTTAATTCTGCTGTTTCGTATGGTGAGTGTATGGATCCAGAGACCCTTTTTCCTGGAATCGAGGCATTCACGAGGGTGACAACGCATCTGCGTTTTGATTGTTAATCGACGATAAATATAGATGTCTACGGGCCGCAGTAAACACTTACCATCGGGTGGACTGTGTGCTCGTTTGACACCCTTATTCTATAAAAAAACCTTGACACGTCAGTTTTTTATCATAAAAAAAGATGGATTGTCGCACAGCGTGTATTCATATCTACTGACTCTTTATCCTGTTCTTGTTGACTTGTTCTTTGTTACGTATTTGAATTTGATTCCCTAGTAGAAGGCAGTACAGAAAGCTGATGATAACAAAATCAGATACAGTTTGGTGTTGTGGCTAGATATCTATCGGCTACATACGAAATTCAATTACGCCACTCGAAAGCTAAGGGATCAAAGAATTCGTTACGTTTAGTGAGAAACGTGAGCGCCGCCATTTTAAAACCTTTTCGTTACGTTAGCGTGGGTACACCTCGATTTTTTTAAATAGAATAATGGTGACTAGCGAGAACATGTCCACCTGAAGGTATGAGGTTGTTGCAGCTCGTAGAAATCTACATCTATCTTCGTTTAAGAATTGAAGTGCAGATGTATTGTCGCCCTTGAGGACTAAGATGCCTCGTTTCCATTAAAAAGGTTCTCTGGTTCTCCGTATTCACCATACGAAACACAGCAGCATTAGGTTGTTATTTTACGCTGGTATTTTCAGAAAGCGTGGTCTAAAGACTAAGATGGAAAGATTTATTGGAGCGGAGCGAGCGATGCGAGCGGGGCTCCCATGGCGCAAGAAAACGATTCCTTGAAATCTATCTCCTCTGTAGCCCGTAGGCCAATTAACATGGTTTTTGCGGCAATATTTGTAGCTCAACGCAGACAAAGTTTGTAAATAATAAAAATCTGAATTTGAATTTTTTTCTTTTACTATCTAATCAATTCGCTAATTTACATTTGCGTAATGTCACACCATTTGATTGAATCTTTTGTTGAAATAAAGATAGTTATGACTTTAGACTTTTACTCCGCTCCGTTTATGATGCTAGCAAAAGGTTTTACCTTTGCATCTGCATCGGCCCTCGTTACCAGGATTACGGTAAACGGCCAATGCTGTGCAATACGGAACTATATTTATAGCAGAGTCGTTTAGAGAGTTCGATAGTACGGTTTAGGCTTCATTGATGATGAGAGATGAGACGATGAGGCCTGTTGCGACACCCGCTGGACGTTATGGGATAGTGGATATTTTTACCGCCACTTTTCTTTTATAGAAGAGGGAGAAAACGAGTAGGCGGCTCTTTTGATGGTGTCAACCGCCGCGCATCAACACCTGCTACACCAGGAGAATTGCAGATGCGTTAGTGGCCTTTTAAAAAGGAGTAAGCTCGTTTCTTAAAGATCCCTAAGCGGTATCGGTAGTTGTAAAAATTGCCTCAGGTAAACAATTCCACAAAGAAGTCGTACGAGGAAAAGAGGCTCCTAATAAATCACACAGTAGTGGACCGTCAAGCATCCAGATAATGGACATGGTAACGTGAGTTATATCGCAATGTGCGTTGGTGACATTTGGCGGCTGGAATCAATCCGCAGCTATATTATGGTTGTAGCACGAATGGGTCGGTTCGACCGAGGAAGGACCACGCTCTCACAGAATACCAGTGTAAAATAGCAGCTTAATGCTGCTGTGTTCCTTATGGTGAGTGTAGAGATCCGGATACCCTTTTTAACTGGAAACGAGGCATTCCATCTTAGTCCTCACACGTGACAACACATCTGCATGTTGATGCTTATCGAGGTTAAATGTGGCTGCCTATGGGCCACAGCATCCACTTACCATCACGTGGACTGTGTGCTCGTTTGTCACCCTTATTTTATAAAAAAAAACATGCTCAGAGCACTTCTCGTGTTAAATGCGATATAACATGCAAAGGGATGCAAAATCTCTTCGGTTTTGCATTCTGCCACTAATTTGTTTACCACAGTGTATTACAACACCCAATCCAATCCAAGTCCAATCCCGAACAACCTTGTACATAATTACAACAAGGCTGCCTATGTCCATCGTTTAAGTATATTCAACACTTAAACTGTGGACCTTGGCTGATAGTACTTCCTTATCGTCACAGCGGATGAACTATACAGTTTAATGTAAATGCAATGGTAACGCATCCGACCGAAGCGTTAGACGTACACTCTTTGTATGAATAATGCCAAATTATTTCCAGTATTTAGTTTTTTTAGTATTATGTTTGTGTCAACATTTAAATTGAATTTTTGAACGCAAAAAGCGTAAAGTTCGACGAGTGAGTATGCCCTTTTGGACCTTTTTGTCTTATTAACAATAATAAACAAATATTGTCTTATTAAATTTATCTTCTATTATTTATCTACTTTTCGTGTGTGTGTGTTTTTTATAGAACTTTGTGCTTCTGCGTTGTGTTTACTGACTTGCCTTTTCTAAATCTTAGTTATGGGTTCATTTTCATCGGTATGTATTTTTTTTTGGTTTCTTATTTGTGTTATTCTTATCAGATTATAATAATAATAATAATGTCCTCCAGACCGAATACCGGTTACGGCGGCCTGCCTCAACGGAGGCTAGCCATCGGCGCAGGACAGGAATATAGTGCCCAAGTGTATGCGCAAGCACAGGTGCACTCTCTATTGCCTCACTCTCATAACTCGCTGGGACGGTAAACGACACTGCCGGAGAGAGATCAGGCGCAGGACCAACGGCTTTACGTGCTTTCCGAGGCACGGGGGTGAGACACCGCCAACTTCCTGACTCCGGGCAGCTACTGAGAATTTCTCGACAGAAAACTCAATAACTGATTTGTTGGCCCGACCCGGGATTTGAACCCAGGACCTCATGATCAGCAGTCGCACTACTACAACCACTAGACCAACGAGACAGTCAAGCTATATCTATATCAATCTATATCTATTAAAAGTATCAGATTATATGGGGCATGCAGCATAGCTCTTACTTAGTTTTCATGTTCTGACTCCGACTTTTTTTTCGTATTTATGTAATGCGGTACCTTCGCCTATAGAGGACGGTTGTGACTTATTTTTTTTATTAATTTTGGGAGGGTTCAAGCGCTCTTAAAACTAGGTATGACATATAATTTTATTTTATAACCGCGTCTTGTCGTCGTAACTTAGCTGATTAATTGTTATCATCTTTAACATTTTTTATAGAAGAGGGGGCAAACGAGCATGCGGCTCACCTGATGGTAAGTGACTACCGCCGCCCATGATCAACCGCAACACCAGGGGAATTGCAGATGCGTTGCCGGCCTTTTAGAAACGAGTTAGCTCTTTTCTTGAAGGTCCCTAAGTCGTATCGGTCCGGAAAAATCGCCGGCGGTAAACAATTCCACAGAGAAGTCGTACGCGGTAGAGAACTCCTTCTGAAATGTACAGTGGTAGACCGCCAAGCATCCAGATGGTGAGGATGGTATCGTGAATTTTGACGCGATGTGCGTTCGTGAAATTTGGTGGCTGGAAATAATCCGAACAATTCCTCAGAACAGTCTCCGTGGTAGATGCGATAAAAAATGTAAAGGGATGTTACATCCCTACGCAGCGCCAGTGAATCGAGCCGATCTATGTATTATTGCCGAGCTTGATTCTATTTATTATTTTAAAATAAAAACTGCATAACTAAACCAATATCTATAGCGTCTTCCTCGAAAAATAGCGCTGCTGCAGTAAATGCGGTAGCATACGCTGAGTCGGAATCCTTTTTGGCATCACATTTTTTATTTATAGAATAAGGCTGACAGCACACAGTCCTCAGACACACTTTTTGTACACACTAGAAGAAGTATACAAAATACATAAATTAAAAAATTGAAAACCCTCTAAACAAAAAGGGCTCATGTTCTTCTAACGGCTGAACAGATTCTCTTAAAACAAAGCTCAGAACTATGATGCCACAGACAGACTCACTCACATATATACTGCGTTACAGGTTAAGTAGACCTAGATCCTTTAGGAGGTTTTAGTTTGAATTATTTCCGATTGTTTCGACCATAGAATACTATAATACACAATAGAATGGCTGTCAACCTTATTTTGTACGAGGATTGGAGTCGCCAAACCCGATTCGCTGTGTTGTCAGACTGAGTAAATTTACACATTTTAGATTTCTGATTAATGTGCAAGATAATCGTTAAAAATAGTTAAAATTTTAATAGATATTTACTTGTAAATAGGGTGCAATTTGGCATTTTCTTAATAATTTTCATGCGAAATTCGAAAACGATTGTAACGTCAAAACACATCTCGTGTTGACATTTATACGTGTGAATTGACATGTTAGTGACATTTTAGTGGCTACACGGGCTCCGCCCACTCTCCCGTTCCATTATGTATGTATTATTGTATTCTATGGTTTCGAATATGAAACACCATGCCCCAAACTTAACCGTTTTCAAGATATTGAATATTTAAGTTATTTTTAAATAAAATTTGTCAATTTTTAGTCTATTGTACCATTTTTTTCTGTAATTTGTGCTTCTTGTTTTATTCAATTTTTTAATAAATTTTGTGTACTAAATTAGTTGTTTTATTATTTTTAACACCAAGATTTTAGGTAAATAATCAATCTAGATCGTTAGTAGACGATTGATAGTTGAAAAAATAAATTAATTTGTAAAAAGCGTTTTTTTCTTCGAGGAATATTTAAAGAAGTCTATGGTTGTTATTTTGCAGATGTACTTAAAAAAATCTAAGTTTCTTCAGCTATTCGACAAGGTATTACAGTCTAAAGTTTATCAGAATTCATAGATAGACAATGTCGTGAACGCACTACGCGGCAAACGTCCCGATACCATCAACACCATCTGGATGCTTGGCGGTTCACCACTGTACGTTTCAGAAGGAGTTTTCTTCCGCGTACGACCTCTCTGTGGAATAGTTTACCACCGGCGATTTTTCCGGACCGATACGACCTGGGGACCTTCAAGAAAAGAGCTTACTCCTTTCTAAAGGGCCGGCAACGCACCTGCAATTCCCCTGGTGTTGCGGTTGATCATGGGCGGCGGTAGTCACTTAACATCAGGTGAGCCGCATGCTCGTTTGCCCCCTCTTCTATCAAAAAAAAGTTAAGTTAAATTTTAAAGCTACTGCATTAGACGTCCCACTGCTGGGCACAGGCCTTTTCTGAGAGACGTTTAGGGCAAGGAAGTGTTCGTCGCGCTGTCCCAATGCGCGTTGGCGAATCTCACATGTCTTCGAAATATTTCTTTTCTTATTCCTCAGACATGCAGGTTTCCTCACAATGTTTTCCTTTAACGCCGAGCACGTGGTAAATCAGCACTTAAAATTGCAATTAACCATGTCATTGGTGTCGGCGGGGATCGAACCCGGGTTACTTGCGTTCTGTTATATTTACAGCGAGCGTTAACCATCTAAGTTACCACGGCTCTACGTACGTAGATAGGCTGTAACTTTAATGATAATGTTGATGAAATCATACGTCTTTAGGAGTTATTTTTTCCTAAAGCACTTCGAATAAAGTAGATGTCCTTCTATAGACGGCTCTTCACATCGCAGCTGAGCGTGGCCACGCGGAGAACGTGCGGACTCTTCTGTCTGCAGGATCTCGACCTGATATAGTTGACGCCGCTGGTGACACTCCTCTCGGCTTGGCAGAGCGTGGCTGCCACCGTCATGCTGCTCACGCACTGCGAGAGGCAAGAGGTGAGTGTATCTTTAGGCTGTGCATTTAGTGAAGTTTACTTCTATTATTATAGAACGGTATTAACATATTCCTTGTATTTCCGTGAAGGTTATAGGTATAGTTGTAAGCGCTGTTGTAGAATTCAGATATCACCAGTGGAAGCTGAAGCAGAAGCCGGGGCAGATCGCTGCTCTAATATGTAAAAATTAATGTTTAACTAAAACTAGTTTTAACGGATTTTATCTCGTATCATAACGTTTTTATATTCCCGACGTTTCGAGTACTTTACAGTACCCACGGTCACGGGGAGGACTGAGGTGTTCGTCATCCCGATATCATAGTTACCCACAGGTTAAGATTATTAATTTTTGTTCCGATCTACACAGTATGAATTTATAGTATCTTGAAGTTTTGCAGTTGAATGCTTGGGTTGGGGTGTAATTTTGTTAATTATAGGATGTGATTTGATTTCAATAGCCTCGCGAATCATCCATGGAAGGAGTGGGTGTTCTTTAACGAGGATTTGTGGTCTATCAAATCTGATGTAGTGACGGGGGCGATCCTGTACGTGTTCACAGACTGCAGACTTTCCGGAACGTCGATTCTTCACATCAACTATATGTTCTTTAACGCGGGTTTTAATTGTTCTTTTATTTTGTCCTATGTAACATTGGACAAACTGCGAAGAAATTTATATTTTTATTTTTTATAATTATAAACCAATTAACTATGACATCGGGACGTAGAACACTTCATTGCTGGGGGAAAGTAAAGTGCTTGAAACTTCGGGAATATAAAAAAGTTAATATACGCGATAAGATCCGTAAAAATTAGTTTTATTTAAATGTCAGTGTTCGCGTAAATATAAGAAATCACTAAATCAATGTTTGTTCGTATTTTGTGCGCTGCCATACCGTTCATCGGATTGCGGTATAACTTTGTCAAGTTATTGATTGCACTTGCGTCAAGGTTATATGCATAGTAAGTACAATTAACTTTCAGTAGATGGCATGCGTATCATGCCGACTTTGAAAGTTATTTGTCATTCAACTACAATGTATGTATTATCATTCCTAATTAAACAATATAACTCTTCCAAATTTAAAACGATATTTCTGCAATTAATTTTTAGTTTTTTTTTAATTTTTTTATGTACGCACAACAAGATACAGATACAGTCTTATAGTAAGTTCGTACAAAGGTTCTACTTATTCCATAATTTGCTGAAATATCTTCTAGTAGGGTCTACTCTACTACCTACTTACCAAGGAAATATATTAAAATGGCAAACTTAATGCGTACATTATTACTACTAATGAATAAAATAACATACAAGATGTTACGTAAATTATCTAAATCTACTCTATACATATAATAAATCTGTAGAAAAGTTATTTGTTCACGATTCACGTAAAAACTACTGTACGGATTTCCAGGTTTGTAGCAGTAAGTGATGGCGTATAACATATAGGTAACTTTTTATCCGCTTATGGATGAATAAAAAAGAGGGCACAATGAAATTTTAAACTTAGTATGTAATTGCTTACTATCCTATATCTTTAAACGAGCAATTCTTGTAAATATATATATATATATATATATATATATATATATATATATATATATATATATATTATCGGAATCTCGGAAACTGTTCCAACGATTTTCATAAAATTTAGTGTCCAGGGAATTTCGGGGGCAATAAATCGATCTAGCTAGTATTTATTTTTAGAAAATGTCCTTTTGTCCGTGTTTTCAGGCAATAAAAAAACTGCTATAATATAAGAAGGTAAATTTCGACAGATCACTAACGATCGTTATAGCTCAGGTGGGATGTTGGTCGGTCAGGCGTGATATCGGTGTTCCTTGGTTCGCGTCCCGTCTCTGGTCTAGCTTTTTCCTTTTTTTTTCAAGTTCCCTTCTTTTGTGAGAAAATCTATTATTTCAAGCCCTTTTTTTAGTAATTTTTAAAAATACGAAAATTTTAATAAAACTAATTGCACTCATGATTTTTTATTCAAATAACCAGTTCAGTTCTTTCTATTCTGTCAATAAGATCAAAAAACATTATTTATGTTTCATCAGTATGTAATTCAAAAATGTAATTTAAAAAAAAACCGAGCAAAGCTCGGTCATCCGGGTACTAAATGTATATAAATAATAATATAAATATAGAATCCATACAGCTCCGAATTGTTTCTAATCCGTTTTAGGATTCGTCCCACGGAGCTCGAGAAGCCCGCCGCTGTCGGCCTTGACGTCGCGTCGTCGAAATTAATTCTATTAACTGGTTATGAAACTTGCCTAATAATTAAGTTGGTCGCAAACTTAGGTCATATAGCGGTCAGCTACCTGTTAGAACGCATCTAATTAACGGGTTGCAACATTATATGCATTATCATACTTTTCTTTCGTGGTAGAGCCATGCTGCAGTTGTAATGTGGTTGAAACTAGGGTTGCCACCTTTAAAAAAAAAGTATTTTTCTAAAAAAGGATGCAAAAATATAGTACTTTTGAGAAATTTCGGAAAAAAAAGTACACATTTATTTTTAATTATGCCTGCACTTAATACAAATATGAATGTATTTTTCCATATATATTATTGCTTTGGCCATCAATAATCTAACCTCCTTACCTTCTACCTTACTTTTAAAATAATTAATAGGAGTCTGATCAATTTAGATTTGTATTAAAATAAATTAAGAATTAATTTTTAATTAAATTAATACGTGCTCGTCTTTCTTCTGTCTATTTTACATTCATGTCGATAAAAATTCTTTCCGTAAAACATACTTGTCCCAGACTTTCAGTCACAGTTAATATAAAAAAGACAGTTGAATTAGGGATATAAATATAGTATTTTTCGTACTATATTATTTTCCTATAATATACTAGCTTGCCAGGCAGATGTTGTTGTGCCCTTTTCGACGACCCTTTGTCATGTCCTATTAAAAATCCTTCAATTAGCAAAAGAAAATTGTGTGTCAGGCATGGGCAAAAAACTATCCTATCTCTCAAGTCGGACCAAACTGCACACGGTGTGCAAATTTGATTAAGATTGGTTAAGTAGTTTAGGAGTCCATCGCGGACAAACAACGTGACACGTAATTTTTATATATATATATTAAGATAAGATGGTACAAATGTCTGAAATATATATTATAGTATAATACTATATATTAAAGTACGGGTGGCAACCGTGGTTGTACTCGTAGCACGAATTGGTCAGCTTGAGAGAGGAAAGAACTACGCTTTCACAGAATAGCAGCGTAAAATATTAGCTTAGTGCTGCCGTGTTTCGTATGGTGAGTGTAGAGAACTGGAGACCCTTTTTACCGAAAACGATTCCATCTTAGTTCTCAGGGAAGGCACGTGGCAACGCATCTCCATTTTAATTCTTTGTAGAGGACAGATGTAGATGTCTACGGAATACAGCATCCACTTATCATCAGCTGGACTGTGTACTTGATTGTCGCCCATATTCTATAAAAAAAATTGCTGATATTTCCCGAGAGCCGTGTTAGCTCAGATGGTTAACGCTTGATGTAAATATAACAGAACGCGAGTAACTCGGGTTCGATCCCCGCCGGCACCGATGAAATTGTTAATTGCAATTTTAAGTGACGATTTACCACGTGCTCGGCGGTGAAGGAAAACATCGTTAGGAAATCTTCATGTCTGAGGAATAAGAAAAAAAAATTAGAAGACATGTGAAGTTCGGCAACACGCATTGGGGTAGCGTGGCGGACACTTACTTGACCTGAAACCGTCTCAGAAATGAGGGGAGGCCTTTGCCCAGCTGTGGGACTTATATATGCTGTAGCTTTACTTTTTTTACGGCCACTACTGAACAAAAGCCTCCCCCAAGAAATGCGGCAAAGTACGGTGACCCCCGACTTCCTGAATGTCTTACAAGTCTTTTTTTCCATTTTTCCCCTTCGATTGTAAGTTTAGCTTACTAATCCGTTGGGCTATTTCGGTAACTATCATCTACTGTGGATATTATTCTTCCAAGTTCTATCACGCAGAGAAAATATTTTACTTGTTATTGAAGTACATTATTAGTTTTTTTTAAAACGTTACCACCACCACACTTCTCCTGTGTCGTGGGTTCGTGGGGGCAATTTACATACATAAATTACGAGAACAATCGTACAGACATGGAACAATTGTTTGTTGGACATACAAATACATGTTCCGTGTGGGATTCGAACTCGCGGTCCTCACCACTACACCTTATTGCTAAACCAATGCGGATAGTATCGTTTCGGATTCTATCGCGCTGAGGAACTTAAACCTTCTAAGCCTTTTCGTAATTAAATAGGTACATCATTAGGTATATCTGGACTTGTGTTTTAAGGTATTAGTATGGACGCTTTTCCTCTATTTGCTAATACCATATGCAACGAACTATTCTATCTATTTTATACGTAAAATAGCAGTTCAATGCTGTTATTCGTATGGTGAGTGTAGAGTACTAGAAACCCTTTTTGATGGCCCCGGTACCTGAAAAAGTAAAAATCATTACCATAAGGTGGAGTGTTCTTTTCATCATATATATAAAAAAATTAGATACTATTTATTAATAAAACTTTTAAATAACATTCAAAATTAAGTAGCGGTAAGTTATATTTTATAAAAAGTAGTTCAGCTGCTTTTACACCTAACAATCTGTTCCAGTGTTCTTCATATTTAAATCCAGATCAGCTAAATAATTTATCTATATGATGATATGATGCTGAGTATACACCGAAGCTAAACTGGCATTGAAATATGGGCAGACCCTTCAAAGAGCCGCACTTAAGTTTAGCGAGTAGGTAATTTAGTACAGCCCTAGCGCGAAAATTGGACGTAAACGAACTTTGAATCCAAAATACTCATTAAAGTATCTTTAAAAATAATTAATATAAACTACAAGTAAAAAATAAATACTATAAACTTCACGTGAAAAATAATTAATATTAACTTCATGTAAATATAACTGCTGCCTAATTAATTTTACAAATCTAAGTTGTAACATAGGTTAAGTTGTGACAGGAATACATTTTATAAATAAATAGGTATGCAATTCCTAGACTCACCATTTTTTATAGTTTGCAATGAAAGTTTTACAGTTTCAACTAACTTGTCAAACTCTGCAAACTCTTCGGAGTGTATCACTAATAAGAGGGCTCTTTAAAGCGGTAGTTGTGCGTTCTTTTCGCGAGTATATTTTGTCACATAATTTACATCTGGCTGCTAAATCATCAATCTCAACGTAATAGTTTCAAACAGGACTTGTTTTTGACTTCATGATTGCATTTAAATTGCACACATGACTCAAATTACGAATTAACTAAAAAAACAATAACAGAAAATCTTACGCACTTACACTCACGTCACGCCGTATAATAAAGTTAAAAAAAGTATGTAAACAAACCCGTTGGGACAAGTGCCGAAATCACGTGCCCAGCACGTGGTTGGCTGAAATGCCCCTCCTCCACCCCTCCTCAACTTATGTGGCTACGTCGCTGAGTTCCGTTCAAACTTCCGTTATAAAACTTGCGGAAACGGAAGCAGAAACGGATGTTAAAAACCATGCAGAACTTCCGCAGTTGCGGAAACAGAAACAGAGTTCTGCTGCATCACTAGTCATCACCCTTATTCTATTAAAAAAATCGTAAGTACTCTTTCAGAGTGGAGGCGGGCGCGGGTGCTAGCGCGGGCGCGTGTAAATCAAAATGTATGTAGACGCCAGTTGCATTCAGAGTGCTCCCGCGAGCCGAGCGTCTGCGTGAGGCGGGCGCGGGCGCACTCGGCGCGGGCGTTTCTGATGGCTGGGTCCGCTCGCATCGTTCACAGTGATTTAGCGTCTGTTTGACTACGCTTGTGGTTCTAAACCATTTTGATTCACCCGCCGAAGCGTCGTCAATCATCATGGATATCAATACGGAAGAATTTATATCTGCAGTACAACATCGCACTGCTATTTGGCAGAGCAAACATCTGTAACATTTAAATAGGGTGGCCATAAATAAATAAATTATGGGAAGAAATAAATTGGTGTCAATCCTGACTAAACATGGATCTCGGAGATCTTATTTAATATGTGGTTAAAAGTGTCTAATGACATTCTCGTGTATTCAAAGAATTTCCGTAAATCAGCGTATAATACATAAAATTCTCCAAACTCTTCTCTTCCTTTATTTAAATCGTGTGTGCCAAACTTCTATATTGCAATTTCCATTTCAAGTATGAATTTTCCATATATTAATTTATTATATTTAATAAAAGCAAATCTTCATCCATCCATCTAGTGCAGTCTGATTGGGCGATAAGTGTTTCCGAACTGAGCCAGACAAAGCTGTCACCTGTGTAAGTCTCAAGTTCGATGCTCGAGCGGTCCTTACAAATGTCTCAGCTGTTCGCAATGTGGAATTTCGCGGGGGCGATAGTAAATAGTGATGTTGCGTCTGGTACTAAAAACTGTTGGTGCGTGTGAGGAAATTATTAAATACCGAAATCGAGAAATTAAACAAATATTACTTTTGTGTTTTAGTGTTTAGAAATTTGATGATAACCAATATCTCTATTTCTACTCAAGATGTGTGTTTCGTGAAAGGAAATATTTAGAACGTCGATTATATATTTAGAAATGATCCAATTTCTTTTGCCGTGTAATGGCGGCCTAAGATAATTTCACTACACCAAATCATGTCCCGGGGTCTTGTAAGAGGTTACAGAGTTAAATGATCAGATGGGCAGCAGCATCTTCCTGATAACAATTCAAAATAATAATAATTGCGGCGCTGGTCGGCTCTCCAAGCGTGAGCTACGAGTACTATCGATGTCTCCACTATGAGTTAATCTATGTGGAAGGCTTAAGTTCAGCTGTGGGCTTGATAGGCTGTTATAAATGTTGTCTTTTTTATCAAAAAGGAAAAACTAATATTAAAAGTGCTTGACTCGCAATATTTAGACCGATGATGGGGCGCCTTTAAGAAGATACCTTGAAAAAGGATCGTAGTTTTGGGGGCGTGGCTTATTCCTTTGTCGGTGAAGCTCACGGATGACTAAAGGAGTGTGATAATGAAAGTGATGCAATGACTTCATAATACGCACATTATGAGATAGCTATACCGAGCACACGCTCGGAAAAAAAGTAAGTAAGCGCCAAACGACATTTTTATTTTTTTTTAACAAAACTACGTTATGAATTAAAAAAATGGTTTATGAGAACTTAGATATGATTATTTACTATGCCGTAAAAATAATTCCGTGAACTTGTTGGTAAAATTATTGTGGTGTCATGGAAATATGTAACTAATTAGAGTCTACTTAGCAATTTTTTTCTATCGAGAAAATTTCATGATATCGTGTTTTCCTTTTATGCAATCCAAGGTCATATAGTCCAAGGTCAAAAATCATATACCAAAATTTTGGTTTGTAATCTATAAAACTTTAAAAAATATGTGAAATAGAAAAACCACTAAATTTTCGAGATATCACCTCAAGTTGCGTGGCAGTTGTTACTTCGATCATAAAACCATTGGCTAAGTGAGAAAATTATAATCAATCTCTGCAACTTGTGAAAGACTCAGCTTTTTGATTAATACGAAGTAAAAAAGAATTTTTTTTAATTTTTTAATGAATTGATGTATAATTGGTTAACATATTGATGTTGATGTAATTGAAACCCTTAGAAGGATAAATACTTGTTGCTCCAAACGTCTGCGTTATGAAAGAAAGAAAAAAACAAGTCATTTATATATGAGCATATATAAACATATTTATGTATGAACAGGATTTTTTTACATCTATCCGCAGTTAAGAATCAAAAAGCAGATGCGTAGTCACTCCCAAGAACTAACATAGAATGCCTCGTTTCCAGTTAAGAGAGTCACCAGTTCTCTACACTCAGCTACTATTTCACGCTGGTATTCTGTAAGAGTGTGGTCGATTGCCTGTCGAGCCGACCTATTCGTGCTATAACTATAATATAGCTGCAGGATGGCTCAACCACGTAAGAGAAATAAAAAAATAAAAACAAAAGGAGTAAAATTATGATTTTTCAAACATCTCTTGTATTTTTAACCACATGTCGGTGAAGTTTAATAATTGTGAGGATAAATGTAGTTCAATGAAATTAAATAATTTATTTGCTCTTCTAAATACAAAAGGTCTTACGGTAAAGTGATATAATATGATGTACTAACAAATTAATGGCCTTAAAACTTTGGGCCAACGTAAAAGAAAAATAAAAATATAGGATAGACAGCGGCATCTTACACATAGCTACTAAAAATATGTATATTGATGTTAAATTGTGTAGAAATCCTTCGCCTACACAATCACAAAACCATTATGAAATTAGAGGCCTCTTACGACGAGGTAAGCAACACGGCTGGCATTTTTTTGTTATAAGTCCTACATAAACATAGGACCTATCAGTGCCAGACCAACATAAGCCTTTCCAGCCTACTCGTTATGATTACAACATAAAACATCAAACGTAACGCTCTGTTGAAATACTGGTTTTGCATCTGTACCAAATGCCATAGGAACCGGTACGCGATCGATTTGCATGCAAGCCCTATTCGATAGCTTTACTAAGTTTTTATCATTTCAGTTAGTACAGCTTGCGCATCGGAGCGGGACGCGTGTGTCATTTTTTTAACGGTTATTATATTACGATAATAGTTGTAATTTGTTATAATTATTTTTTATTATCTGTGAAAGAAGTGGTGAATAGTGAGAGAGTGTCAGTGATTGTTTTTGTTTATTTTGTGTATTTTTAACAGTGATTTGATAATTTAGGGATTCTTGAAACACCCAAGTATTATTTGAATTTACTTCTTTTTATAGAATAAGGGTGGCAAACGAGCACACAGTCCACCTGATGGTAAGTGGATGCTACGGCCCATAGACATAGTCTACATTTATCCGGGATTAAGAATCAAAATCCAGATGCGTTGTCATCCCTCGAGAACTAAGATGATACACCTAGTTTCCAGTAAAAAGGGTCTCCAGTTCTCTACACTCACCATGCAAAACACAGTAGTATTAAGCTGCTATTTTACGCTGGTATTCCGTGAGAGCGTGGTCCTACCCCGGTCGAGCCGACCCATACGTGCTACAACCATAATATAAGTAAATAATTTATATGATATAGCTAAGAATCTAATAGCCGTGTTAAAAATATATTTTTGGTCACATGTATTGATGTGAAAAATACGATAGTTTAGATTGTAGGGGCCGGAGACAGTTAACGAGTTCAGAGTTGGCAGTTAAGAGTTTAGAGACAGTTAACCAGATGCATGAAAAAAGTATATCTCCGAGATATTTGCTTATTAAAGCCTGTTAAGTCATGCGCTGTAGCACTTGAGAACATAGTGTCTTAAGTTTTTAATACCATTAAGTGAATTCTTCGATGAATACTTACTTGTTCTTACGTGGTAGAGCCACGCTGCAGCTATATGGTTGTAGCACGAATGGGTCGGCTCGACCGGGTTAGGACCACGCTCTCACAGAATACCAGGGTAAAATAGCAGCTTAACGCTGCTCTGTTTCGTATGGTGGGTGTAGAGAATCGGAGACCCTTTTTACTGGAACAGATTTTTTATTCAATATTTGTTAATAATACTTAATGAAAGTCACTTTTTAATTTACCACTGGTTCGGGAAAAACCTCTGTTTGTGTATGTTACAATTAACAACACAAAACAAATTAGAAATAGCTTGGTAGTGATCAGTCTTCCCAGAAGTTATTATTCATACATTCTTTAATATTATGGTAACCCTTTTTATACAAACTTAGTTTAATAAAGTTTTTGAACTTTGTGTAGGTTAAATTTTGTATATTTTCTGGGATTTTGTTGTAAAAGCGTATACATCGCCCCAAGAGTGAATTACTGACTCGGTGCAGTCAAGTAACTGATACTACTAGCTTATGTCTGTTCCTGGTATTTATTGAATGAATATCACTTATTTTTGTCGGGATGAATTTGTAGGAAACGTGGCATTCCACCTTAGCCGTCACGGGTGACAACGCATTTACAAAATGCAGATGTGTTGTCACCCGTGATGGCTAAGATGGAATGCCTGATGATGAAATCGTAATCGAGGATAGATGTAGATGTCTATGGGCAACAGCATCCACTTACCATCAGGTGGGCTGTGTGCTCGTTTGTTACCCTTATTCTATATAAAAATAATAAAATTGAAGCGTCTATTTGTAATATCGAAATGACTGCTTTTTATTGAGCTGAGGCAATTACTTATAAGAGGTGCGCCGAATATTCGTTTCATATTCGGTATTCGGCAGCTTTACCGAATATTCGTATTCGGCTAAATAACCCAACATTCGTTAAAGCGGTACTCAAAGTGTTCATTGTATTGAAATGTACGAATTGAGTAATGCCATGTCTTTCATAATTTTACTGTTGAAAGTGTATTTTATTTATAGGATATTGTAGATTTATTTCCAATTATAGCAAATAGAAAGCTTGATAAATGTTTTTGGAATCAAACAAAGAAACTTTACATTACATTAGTACATTTCATTTTATTTTTGTCCTCAATTTCTCTAAAATAAGTCCAAATAGTAGATCTCCTGTCACTCATTTTCATCATATAATTATCAATTTTCACTAAGAATAACACAACTAAATACTTTTTTCTCACAAAAATAGTCAAAACACAAGCATGTGTCAGCAATTTGATTAGTACTAGATGATGCAATAACATGTTAGGTGTGGCGAGGCAGCGAGGGGCAGTCTGGCGCTAATCACGCGCGCTTTAACAATTTTCGACATAAGTTGGTTAGGTACCGAGGTGATCCTGCCGAATAGAGTTCGGCCGTATATTCGGTTCGGTAAAAGTATTACCGCATTTTCGGCCGATTATTCGTATTCGGTGAAATCAATGTTCGGCCCAACTCTAATTTATATGCCATTAAGTCTTGAATAACAGTTTTTAATTTTTTTGTTTGTGTGTGTCTGACCGGGCTAATATTTAGAATGACCGAATCGATTGTGATGCAACTACACAAATAAATAGAGCGGAGTGATCTACGCTATTTTTTTATCTAAAAAGAACTTGGAGGTTTTTTTTTTGTGAAATCGAAAAAATGATCTTAAACATAAATGATGCAGTATTAATATATCCAAAGCAGACGAAGCCCGGGGCGGTTTACTAGTCGACACATAAAATTATAACAAGTGCTCCTAATATTAAATTCATTAATTTACTGTAAAGTAACAAAGGGGCTCTAATATGCGCTCGCCGTTAACACAATACGCGAGTAATCCGTTCGATGCTCACCCCGCACCGATGTAATTGTGCATTGCATTTTAAGTAGTGTATTACCACGTTCTCGGTGAGGAAACCTGCATGTCTAAGAATTTAAAGACAAATATTAATTTGAAAAAAATTTTTTTGTGACCATAACTCCTGTAAAATGTTAGTGATAGTGCACCTATTTAGGTGCCCTGTAGTGACTACTACTACTAGCGGCGGTAGGTCTTTAAACTAGGTGAGACACATCATTTTATTTCATTACGCGGACCTTAGCAGCTAGTTGATTTTTACATCGTCAATTACTGATTGAGATATTGATCTTGTTTTTATAGATCACGTTTGATCACATTCTTATATTATAATTCTTTTGTTAATTTAAACAATTAACAGAAGAGTTGCTATCAACGTAATTACACAGTAAGGGCGTGGTGGCGCAAACGGGAACCGGTTCTCACCCTACGTTGACGACGATAGAAGTATTATTATCCTTAAGGGGATATAGTAAGTCAGCTCAAATTCTAATTTCGTCCCCACTTGCCCGCGCGTCGTATGCTATGTACCGACATGATTGTAATCACTAATACTGTAAGTAGAAAGGTCGTTAGAAACTTATTTCATTAGGTTTATCATATTTATGCCTGTTTCTTTACGCTAACCCAGTCGCTTCTTATTTTTATTACGGTTATTTCCCATTTTAATTTTACGTCGTCCTGTTGCGTAATATATATTCTGATCGTAAGCGACACAACCTCCCCCTTCAAAGGCCGAAGCGAAACTGACCGGGCGGCAGGAATCACGTCATCACGCTTCAAGAGGCCGATAGTTTAGGTAATTTCTTTTTACAGTGAAAATAATGGTATTCAAAAAATAGTAAATAACATAAGCACTGCTTTATAGTTAGTTCAGTTAGTATGCAAAGTTTCGTGATCTTATTTAAAGTATTTTACGAATAACAGCGGTTTATTGTTTATTTTGGAGGTAACTTTGGATTTTTTTTTCTATCGAGAAAATTTTACGGAATCGTGTTTTCGTCTAACATAATCCTTAACATCAATCCTCAACTTTACCATATATTTATTTCAAAATTAATGCTGCAATATTTTCGGCATAACGAAGGATATTGCTAAGCCATTTGAGGTTATATTTCCCCTTAAAACAAACACAGAGAGGTAGTTTAAAAGAAAGTGATATACACTCTGTAACCAATCCACCAGCGACAAACACAACAACTGCATTTAATATTAGTAGTGTAGTTGTAGCACGAATGGGTCGGCTCGACCGGGGAAGGACCATAAAGTGCTTATTGCTGCTGTGTTTCGTACGGTGAACGTAATGAACCTGAAACTCTTTTTACTGGAAACGAGGCATTCCATCTTAGTCCTCACACGGGTGACAACGCATCTGCATTTTGATTCGTAATCGAGGATAGATGTAGATGTCTATGGGCCGTAGCAACCACTTACCATCAGGTGGACTGTGTGCTCGTTTGTCACCCTATCCTATAAAAATAATATATTACAACAGTCCTAGAAAATATACAGGGTTTCTCCGTTACCAAATTTAAATATTTTATTAAACAAAAACTATACTTATAATATAAATATTGTTAAATGTTGTTAAATACGATAATTATAATATGAATGATTATATAGTTGATAATAACCCCTGGGAATGAGGTACAACCCGTATATTATAGCATAATATTATTTTGAAAAAAAAAGTCCCGTTGGGTTTCTGGCTAGTTCTTCCCAGGACAGAGGTTTTTTTTCAAAACCTGTAATAAAAGTAAAAAGTGACTTTCAATAGGAATTACATGTAATCTATTTATTTATATATAATATATTGGCACTGGCAGATAGCTGATGTTATAAGTAACTTAGGCTATTTTTATTTTAGGAAAACAATTACGGATTCGTGCAATAAATTCAAAACCCATGAAATCCAACTGCAGTAAATTCCACGCGGGCGAAGTCGTGGGGAAAAGCTAGTATTGGATAAAGGTTATTCTATTTTCAAAACGCGTGTATAATCTATAATTGGAAAGTTACTTGTGTTCACTCCTCGGTGGAGACAGGTGTCGTGTGTTTCTAAAGTACCAAGAACATCTGCGTCGCTTATTTCCAGTTTCTTTCTTTTCGATCGATATTGCATGGTTGTAACATGAATGGATCGGCTCCACCGGGAAAGGACCACGCTCTCACAGAATACCAGCGTAAAATAGTAGGTTAATGCTGTTGTGTTTCGAATGTTGAGTGTAGAGAACCGGAGACCCTTTGTACTGGAAACGAGGCATTCCATCTTAGTCCTCACGGGTGAAAACGCATTTTGATTCTCTCTGCATTTTGATTCGTAATCGAGGATAAATGTAGATGTCCATGGGCCACAGTATCCACTTATCATCAGGTGGACTATATGCTCGTTTGTTACTCATATTCATTCATCAAAAACTTCAATAAAGGTGGAGGTTCTCAATTCGACTGTATTTTTTTATGTGTGTTACCTTAGAACTTTTTTCTGGGCGAACCGATATTGATGATTCTTTATTAGAAAGCTAGTGCTTGTCGTGTGGTCCCATATAATTTCGAGAGATAATAATGCGTTTTTAATTGACTATTTTCGACTACATTGATGATGTTCTCGTTTTATTTATATTGAAGTCAGTTGTACAAATTTTTTAATTTTCCATATTTTTATTAAATCTTTTTCATTTGACAGGTGTTTTAATCGAGAGTGTTTTTAGCTGTTTCAGTAAAATCTTAATACCTGATATTTTTTGGCCCGCCGATTATAGAGTAGCCGACACGACGTATATTAATGTTAATTAATAGGTAATTGTTAGAAGTAGTCTAATAAAAGTCCTAGATAGAATAATACGACTCTTTCTCATTGACATCTTCCTACATTACACGAGATTCGAACTCGGAACATTCATCAGCAGTCGTGTGCGCATACACTTGGGCATTCCCATGCTGTCCTGTGCGGATGGCTAATCTCCGTTGAGATTCACACCAAAGTGCCCAACAATAGAGACTTACGGACTGCTAAAGAATTTAAAAAAAACTTATACTGATTGACCCGGGTATTGACCCCACCATTTTTAAGCTTCCGTTAACATAATCTTAACAAAAGATAAAACAAAGTTCAAGGGAAAAAATATGATCTCTTTATTACTGAGGCGCTCTCAGCTATTGTACGTTTAATAATATTTCTGTCTAACCGGGTCTAACTGTCCGTCCACGTTAAAAATTTAAAGACCATCGTACAGTTACTTGATTTAGCTTTTTGTAAAGGTATTATTTTTTGTGTATAATATTATAATGGCGAAGATAATGAAGAAGATGATGGTTTTTCCTGTCTTGTTTCGACCATGGTGACCTATCAATTGGGTATTTACCAGACTGTGCGACGCAAAGGAGGGTAATGTGTTTATCTGCCTATATATGTATGTTTGTTCCTTTGTGACGTTCTAGAGATCAAACGCGTGGGCCGATTTTGATGATTCTTACGTCAATCAATTTATCTTACGAGTGTCACTTAAGATATGACAGTAATCTAAATTCAGTATGGCGTGTCAGGTTGTCGCCGTATTGTAAAAAAGAAAAAATCAAAGTCGACGAACTATATCAAGTTGGGTGTCATTGAATAGGTCTTTGAAAATTATCTTTAGGTTTCTGTAATTATATTTTTCTTTTGAAGGCCATTTATGATCTATAAAGATTTAAAGTTGGTTAGCAACCATTCTTACTTAAATTCTAAAAACTTATAATCGTATTAACTCTTAAGTGCTTATTAACGTGAAAAATAATTATTGACTTTTCAGTAAACGGTTTTACGCAGACGGGTTTTTTTTAAATTAATGTATTAACCATTAAACTTGCTCACACTAGTAAATTGAATCTACGCCATACGTCCACACGCCCACTAAGCCAAAGCCTGGCCAAATTCTGTTAATCACCTTCGCTATTTTTTCATAACCTACACTCTTTTTAAACCAAATAACGGGAAGCATCGTCAAATGTGCGACACGCAATCACATTAAATATCTTTTCTATAACGCGTGAAGCCCATGAACGGCTTTTGATATTGCTGAGTTGATAAATAAAAAGGAGCTTCTTTTTTTTCTTTGGTTAACGTGAAGTTTATCATAATAATATTTTAGTACTCCCAATTACAACTACAATTAAGTCTAAATGCTTGTGGTAGATTGGTTGGTTTGACGGATTAGATTTGACGATCGAGACTAGGTATTTAATTTCTTAATCTATAGTCTGTATAAAGATTTTATTTTATAGAGCTAAGTTCTATAAAGTAAATTTTTTTCAATATTTCTTACGTTAAAATTATACAGCTATAGGTGCCGCTAAAACGGTCAAGTGTGCGTCGAACTTATATGACTTCTTTTTTAATTAATTCGTAAATGACAACGGCGTTAAACCGGATACGGTCTACAATGTCTTGTTAGAATTATACATGTGTGAATTTATAGAAATATTTGGATCTTTTCCCCTAATAAAACAAATTGTTTCTTCTGCATATCAATGATATGTTGCAAACCTGTAACATTCATTGCTATGCAGATGACAGCACTGGTGATGATCTTTACACCGGCCGAGCCAATATTTCTCGGGAAAACATCTCCGAGTGCCGGGACAAACTTGTGTCTGAAGTCGAGTCCTTGCTGAACAGAGTCTCGGATTGGGGGCGACTAAATCTAGTCCAGTTTAACCCCCAGAAGACACAAGTTTGCGCGTTAACCGCTAAAAAGAACCCCTTTGTCGTATCTCCTCAGTTTCAAGGCACTCCCCTTGTTGCCTCAGCCACTATCGGAATCCTCGGCGTCGACATATCGAGTGACGTGCAGTTTTAGTGGTCACTTGGAAGAGAAGGACAAATTGGCCTCTAAAAAAGCTTGGCGTGCTCAGCAGAGCGTGACAGTATTTCAAGTCGGCACACCGCCTGCAACTTTACAAGGCGCAGGTTTGGCCGCACATGGAATACTGTTCCCATCTCTGGGCTGGGGCTCCCCAGTAGCAGCTCCTTCCACTTGACCGCATCCAGCCACAGGTTACCTCCTAATAGATACCGCATCATGGAATATTTGTTCTATTTCGATATCACCAAATTTCGAGTTGTGGGGGACGTGTTAAATGCGCTGTGATTGGATAATTGAAGGTTGAACTTAGAATGCTCCGAACCATAGTGACGTTAGTATAGAGGTTAGGACGTTGATCGACAAATTTGGGATTTATTGATTATTGATAAATAAATGAATTGATCAATTTTTATTTGAAATTTATTAAAAAGTAAAACAATGTATTTTTTATATATATATATATATATATATATATATATATATATATATATATATATATATATTTGTACATGTGATCTAATGATTTCTTAAATTTACGCGAACAACTACACATTGAATAAAACTATATAATTATATGGATTTTATCGCCCCATTCACGTTTTTATATTTTTGTAACAAAAACCCAAAAAAAAACAGTTATTGCAATACTTGCTGACAGACGTTTGCCACCCCCAAAAAAAACCCAAAAGGGGTCATATCGGAGTAAAAACGGGGATTTCGAAATACACGGCGGCGGAGTGATTCCAAAGAGAAACAACCACCCCCAAACCGCGTGATCCACCCCGCAGTAGCACCCAAAGGACCTGCACCCCCGACGCGACCCGGGGCGGAAAACGCAAGCGCCAAAATAATATCATAAAATAAAATTGATGGATTCTGTGGGCAGCTTGGTTTAAATGTGATTTTGCTGTATCATGTTGTTAATGACGAGAAAAGGAAACATATCTTACTGGTAAGTAAGTGACTTAGTTCAGTGATATTTGGTTAGGGATATATAATTATCATCATCGTTGACGGACCAAGACTAGTAATGTTGATAATTTATTTTCATAATGAATCTACACTAATATTATAAAGAGGAAAATATTTGTTTGTTTGTTTGAATTGAATAGGTTCCGAAACTACTGGACCGATTTGAAAAATTCTTTCACCATTGGAATTCTACTTTATCCTTGATGAACATCATCATCATCGTCAGCCTGCGGCAGTCCACTGCTGGACATAGACCTCTCCCAAGGCGCGCCACTTAGCCCGATCTTTGGCTTCACGCATCCAGTTTCTACCAGCCACCTTGCGCAGATCGTCGCTCCATCTGGTCAGAGGGCGTCCCACACTACGTTTGCCTAGACGCGGTCTCCACTCCATAACACGTCTACTCCACCGGCTGTCACTTCTGCGACAGACATGACCAGCCCATTGCCACTTCAGCTTACAAACACGAAAAGCTATGTCAGTAACCTTGTTCTCCGGCGGATTTCTTCATTTTGAATTTTGTCTACCAGAGAAACTCCGAACATAGCTCTTTGATGAACATAGGCGATAGAATATTTTCAATAAAGTTAGGGATCCGTATGAAAACTTCGTTAGTGTAACGCACGGTGTGAAAAAAATATCAATTTTTTTTTTGTATCGCGTACGCTGTAGAAACTATTAACAACACAGCAAAGTCATGTACTAAAGTTTTATAGAAGATATCAATATCCGATAAAAAGACCGCAATACTATATGTCTAACTATTACAGTTATGTCACAATAACTAATTTTTTATGTTAAATTAAGCAAAAGTAACGCCGAAGAATCCTTATATAGCGTACGCTGCGGAAACTATTGACAAATAAAGTGATGTACAACAGTTTTAAAGAGGATATCAATATTTACAAAAATATCTGGAATATCATATATCTAATTATTACAGTTATGTCACAATAACTACTTTTTATGTTAAAATATGCAATAGTAACGACGTTACAAACTAGGCCACATTAATTAAAGATAAAAAAGTTCGTATTTTGTGGCTGATTGCGCAAAAGCTATGAATGATATCGCTTTCGTAGAAAATTCATCAAAGATCGTTTTGTACCTCCAAACTTTTCTCTTTAAAACTGAAAAAAATCGCGTTTTGGGACACTTTCTGGGGTGAGGGGGGGGGGGGTTGACGCTCATCCGGGTGGGGGAGGGAGAGTGGATAAAATTTAACTTTGCTGTATAACGTTCATATGTCGATAGATAAAAGTACTCCATTAATTTTGCCAATTTTTAGCTAAAATGACTGAACTAAATGAGCGAGGTGTCATGTCATATCAGGTCAGACGCGTGATATACGACTGTGAAACCGCAGGGCACAGCTATATGAAATATTTTGAAAACAAAAAAACAATTTTTAAAATTTTTGTGTTTGTTTTTCTGTTTGTTAGAGTTAATCACCGAAATGGCTGACCCAATTTTGCCAGGACTTTCACTGGCAGATAGCTGATGTTATAAGGAACAACTTGGGTTACTTTTATTTTGGAAAAAGAATTGGGGTCTTGCGCAAGTAATTCAATCGTAATGAATATCACGCGGACGAAGTCGCGGGGAACAACTAGTTATAAACAATTTAATATATATATATATATATATATATATATATATATATATATATATATATTTGTCGCTGAACTCGTCCTGAGCAACTGAACCGATTTGTATGAAATTTTTTGTGTATGTTTGAGCGGGTGGTAAGTTTTATAGCTCCGGCGGGGATTGTACTTGGGTTGCCCGGTAAAATAAACTAAAAGGAAAACGAAATAATCTCCATATAAGTCGGTAAAATTTGACGTCGGTGGAATTTAATTTTTAAATTTATATCGACCCTAAACTACAGTTTATTTAATAAAGAAATACTTTTTTTTTAAATATGTTCAACCCGTTTTCGAGAAATAAGCGATCTTCTTCGATATAAATAAAATGAGAACGTCATCAATGTAGTTAAACTCAATTAAATACGTATTGTTTAGGATAACTCAAATACCACTGGTTAGATCTTGATCAAATTATATATGACACTACATGAGAAGCACCAGTTTCCAAATAAAAAAGAATCATCAAAATCGGTTCACCTAGAAAAAGTTCTGATGTTTTTTGTTTATAGAATAAAGGTGATAAACGAGCGCACAGTCCACCTGATGGAAAGTGGATACTGTGGCCCATAGACGTCTACATTTACCCTCGATTAAGAGTCATAAATGCAGATGCGTTGTCACCCGTGAGGGCTAAGATGAAATGCCTCGATTCCAGTAAAAAAAGGTCTTCGGATCTTTACACTCCCCATTACTGTATATGAAACTGCCATATGAAACACAGCAGTTTTAAGATAATTGATAGAGAAGAGACGTAGAGTCTACATCACCTGAGGATGCCTTGTGTAGAGGCGAAACACGTGTCGTATTATCGTCGATGGTGTGTCTTTCCTGGAATAGTGGTGCAGGAACCAGTGGTGACGGAATTAGTGCACGCAATTGAGGGAGGGCGGGAGGTGCTCTTCAATCCGGGTAAGACACATCATTGTATTTAGTTAGCGGAAGGTTGCAAATTAATCAATATCTTTATCAGCAGTATTAAGCTGCTATTTTACGCTGGTATTCTGTGAGAACGTGGTTGAGCCATCCCATCCGTGCTACAACCATAATATACCTGCGGCGTGGCTCTACCACGTATGGCAACACACATAAAAACGTTCAGTCGAATTGAGTACGTCGTCCTTTTTGAAACTGTTTAAAAACACACACGTGTCGAATATAGAACCTACAACTTTTTAGTAGTCTGTTGAAAACAGAGAAACATTTTGTTTAAGTGATCCGTTGTCGCGTTCATCCACTTCCTGTCCATTAGGAGCCAGGCTCCGATACGTCGGGCGTCGTGCCCTTGACCCAGACATCTCATTTAGTCGATACATACTCGGTCTTATATAAGAAGATCGTTGTTATCTTATGTTGATAGAATATCAATGTTTTCTTATATTTCCGTGAACATTACATATTGAATAGAATAGCGTTGATACATTATTTTAAAGGATTGTGATTTTGAGAGCTGTAATTTTCATACGAAAAGCGATAACGTTTTTCCTGCCATAGACATAGTCTAATTTTCATAATTTTTGGAAATGTTATAATATAGTGAAAAACTAGGTCTGTACATTTTTATTTTAAGGAAATATATATAAGTTATTGGCATCTAAATATCTATATTTTTGACTTAAAAACTTCCGCGAGCGTTTTTATTTTTTTAATTAAACTAAACTGATGTACTAAAAAAGAAAAACGTACAGACGTAGACTAAGGTGTACTGAATCTAATGAGATCAAAATTGTCTCATTTCGTAAAGGTTTAGGAGGGTGGAAACGTTATCGCTCGAAACAATATTTTGAAAAGAAAATGTGGGTAATTCTGCCTACATTGCCACTCTCTCTATCGCACGACGCGACGGCGACACTGAGTAACTGAGCGAGCGATATGAAAGAGAAAATTTGGAAAATACCTACTCACGCCGCACGGGTGATTTCTGTATAAAACAACAGCGTCACCTACCGGGTCCAATTGTAAATCTAAACAATCCAGGGACCCACACTAACACAAGAGCCGTGGTAGTTCAGATGGTTAACGCTCGCTGTAAATATAGACACGAGTAACAGAACGCGAGTAACCCGGGTTCGATCCCCGCCGGCACCAATGAAATTGTTAATTGCAATTTTAAGGGCTGATTTACCACGTGCTCGACGGTGAAGGAAAACATCGTGAGGAAACCTGCATGTCTGAGAAATAAGAAAAACAATATTTCGAAGAAATGTGAAGTTCGCCCTAAAATCCTTTCAGAAATGAGCGGAAGGAACGGCTTGTGTCCAGCAGTGAGACATATATAGGCTGCAACTTTATACAATTAAGTATGAAAACATTAAGAAACAGCATGGCAGTGACCACCTCATTACCAGGGGTTGTTATCAATCATGTACTCTTTAGTAGTATAATATTCGTTACTAAACAATTTTTGCTTAATTAAACTATATATATATATATATATATATATATATATATATATATATATATATATATATATAAAAAAAAATAGGCCTACATTTACACTTATATATATATATATATATATATATATATATATATATATATATATATATATATATAAGGTGCGTTGGGGCAATACCGGACGGATTTTCGACTAGTTAAAAGAGTCTGGCAAAAACTTTATTTTCGCGACATCCATATACGTCAGATTTCTGAAACATGGTTAATGGTTACACGTGATTTAGCTATAAGAAGCTTTTGATTTTCAAAATCAACAGTTTCTGCTTAAAACGTGTGCGAAGACAAGGCATAATTTTTTATATGCATGATGAAGAATTGGCCATCAAGGGAAAGACCGGACGTCGCTAAAAATCGCAAATAAAAGTGATAGGGAAAGACCGGACAGACGAAAAAATTCAAAAATTACCTTGTTTTATAAAATACTGCGCAGCACACGCCCTACTTTTCGGAGCGACTGACTGAAACTTGGGGTCGGGGCAGAATAAAATGGAATCTTGTACCATATTGCTAGCTTTCAAAAATATAGCATAATTCACCGGAAATTTGAATTTTACGGTCTTACCCCATCACCGATCTCACTCCAATGCACTATATATATGCGGAGATATATGTATTTTTTATACGATATGTTGACAAACGAGCAAACAGTCCACCTGATGATAAGTGGATGCTGTAGCCTATAGGCATCTACATCTACATTATCCTCGATTACGAATTAAAATGCAGATGCGTTGTCATCCGTGAGGACTAACATGGAATGCCTCGTTTCCAGTAAAAAGGATCTCCGGTTCTCTACACTCACCATACGAAACACAGCAGCATTAAGCTGTTATTTTACGCTAGTATTCTGTGAAAACGTGGTCCTTACCCGATCGAGCCGACTCATTCATGCTACAAACATAATAGCTGCAGCGTGGCTCTACCACGTATATAAAAAGTGTATTTCGAACCACCAGATAAATAGACCTTCTGAGATCATAACCCTCCTAGAAATGTGAACCTGTTCCTGTGGGACGTATTCATTCGTCCATTCATAACAGTCTATTTTTTTTTTTAATGGAAGAGGAGGCACACGAGTATGCGGCTCATCTGCTAGTAACTTATCATCTTCGCCCATGAACTTCTGCAACACCAGAGGAATTGCAGGCGGGTGGCGGCCTTTTACAAAGGATTAAATGAAAGTCCACTTCTGAATGAATTATACGTGGTAGAGCTATGCTGCAGTTATATTAGTAGTATAGTTGGACCACGCTCTCACAGAATACCAGCGTGAAATAGTAGCTTAATGCTACTGTGTTTCGTATGGTGAGTCTAGAGAACCGAAGACCCTTTTTACTTGAAACGAGGCATTCCATCTAAGTCCTCACGGGTGACAACGCATCTGCATTTTGATTCGTAATCGAGGATAGATGTGGATGTCTATGGGCCGCAGCAACCACTTACCATCAGGTGGACTGTGTGCTCGTTTGTCACCCTATCCTATATATAAAAAAAGCATCCCCCTAGCTCCTCTCGTAAGCGAATATACGCCATAGTTGTTTTTTACGTGGGCTTTACATGACCTTATGACGTAATTCCACGAATCTTTCTTTGAGTTACGTATCTTTGGGTAACGTATCAGGCCCCGCGACGACCTCTAGCGGCGCCGCGTCGCTGCCCATTGATAACAGCTAAAAATAACTGAGCGATAGTCACAATATTGTTTCTAAGGTAAAAAGAAAGTTTATTTGCAGCCTATTTTGCTGTATTGGCGGCGTAGGAATATCTACTACCCCGTATTAACCAGTGGGTTTCGTAAGAAGCGACAGAAGAATACTGGAACAGGTGATCGGGAGCATCGTCTTCGTGATGCCGTTACGTTATAAAGTTCCACTGCTGAACATAGGCCTACCCCATACATTGCCTTTGAGGATATTTGTAAAGTAAGATGATTGTGAAGCTGTAAATTTTCATAAAAATAGCGATAACGTTTTGCCTCCCGTAGAAATAGTAATTTTAATATTTTTTGGAAGTGTTGTAGATATAATGAAAAACTAGGTCCGTACGTTTTTATTTTAAGGAAATATTGCGTACGATATAAGTTATTAGCATCTAAATATCTATATTTTTGACTTAAAAACTTCCTCGTGCGTTTTTTTAAAGTAAATTAAACTGAATTTCTAAAAAAAATACAGACCTAAAGTAAGGTATACTGAATTTAATGAGACCAAAATTGTCTCATTTCGTTAAGGTTTAGGGGGGTGAAAACTTTATCGCTCGAAGCAATATTTTCAAAAGAAAATGTAGGTAATTAATTCCAACATTTGCAACTCTCTATCGCACGACGGCGATACGGAGTAGACGTGTGTCAATCATTCATTTCTCGTGACGGAATCATTCTAATACATTTCGTCACGCGTACCGGTACACTCGGATCGATCATTCAAATGGATTATTTCGTGCTCCAGTAAAAACAACACTAAAAACAATTCATTCAGATAATTCGAGATTCGGTTGGTTTTCGACTCATTCACAATTCACACCAATCAGAGTTAAAAAGGTACCGTCAAATGTTTGTGGTTGGTTGTACTGGAACATTCAAAAACAGATGAAGAACCATCAATACTTTTAAGTGTACCAGCTCAAACGAACGAATCATTCATGATCGATACATGTCTAGTACGGAGCGAGCGATGTGTAACAGATAGCATTTTCGAAAATACCTACTCGCGTGCGTATCGGCTTTTCACAATCCTCTTAAATTGACTATAAAAACGTGGTAAAAACATTGCACTTGCTAATAAGGCAAAAATAAGGGTACAACCACGGTCCACCTGATGGTAAGTGGATGCTGTGGCCCATAGACAACTAAATCTCATACAGATTCGTTGTCACCACTGAGGACTAAAAAGAAATGCCTCGTTTCCAGTAAAAAGGGTCTCCGGTTCTCTACACTCACCAGACGAAACACAGCAGTATTAAGCTGCTATTTTATGCTGGTATCACAGTCTATAAATCCATACTTTATTTATTATATTGTGCTGGTATTCTGTGAGTGCGTGGTCCCTCCCCGGTCGAGCCGACCCATTCGTGCTACAACCATAATATAGCTGCAGCGAGGCTCTGACTACATGCTAAGCCTAAGGAGTATTACGCAATGTAGATAACGCGGTCGTCCTCAGTATAAGTACACACTCGTTTCAATACACACACCGTAGGAAAGACAGTAGTACTATTCGGCTATTTCACGCTGATATTTTGATTGAAACTTGTCCTTCCCTCGTCATGCCCACTCATTTGTTCGCTACATCATGGCTTTACTATCTTAAACGTCATGTTAATACCTTTACACTCCAGCAACCGGTTGCGGTGAGACTCTCTGGTTACACGCGTGACATCTGATGGAAGCTCGACTAAATATTATAATATTCTCAATTAGGTGTAAACACTTTAACACTATTAACCACTGTAATCGCTTTTCATGATTTTAAAATACAGTGTAGCAGATTTTTTTGCCGACTTCAAAAAGGAGGAGGTACACAATTCGACTGTATTTTTTTGATGTGAGTTACCTCAGAACTTTTTTCTAGATCAATCGATTTTGATGATTTTTTTATTTGAGCTGCTGCTTGTCATTGGGGTTTTTTTTTAATAGGATGGGGTGATAAACGAGCACACTTAGGGGTGACAACGCATCTGCGTTTTGATTCTTAATCGAGCATAAATGTAGATGTCTATCGACCACAGCATCCACTTACCATCACGTGGACTGTGTGCTCGTTTGTCACCCTTGTGTCCTACCACTTAGTTAAACTTCCCCTACTAGTTTTTCTTTCTTATATTATCAGTAATATATACAAATCAGTTACTGTCAGTTAGTCCCGTTACAACCCAAAAACGACTCGGACGATTTTGATAATTTTTTTGTTAATTGATAGAAAAAAGGCGTCACTTTGCGGAAATCCATTATAATAAAGATATTAATAGATTAATTCGCAACCTTCCGCTTAAGTAAATAAAATGATGTGTCTTACCTGGATTGAATAGCAATTGAGGGAGGACGGGAGGTGCTTTTCAATCCAGGTAAGACACATCATTGTATTTAGTTATTTAGCGGAAGGTTGCAAAGTAATTTATATCTTTATTATTAAATTTTTTGTGATTTGAATGGGTCCTTGGATGGTTTAAAAGCTCAATTGGACACGGTGGGTGACGTTGTTGTCGAGGACCTGAAATCACCAGTACGAAGTCGGGGCAGATAAAATGTTGCCTGAATTAAATTTTTTTTATAGAGTAAGCTAAAATGATCAAGAATAAGAAATGCAGCATCTTATTAACGATTTAATTTTGGAAGCGAAGTATTAGTAAGAAGTAACCTTGTGCTCGTACAGCTTCCACTAGACCAATTTCTTTCTATAAGTAATACGATCAAATACGCGTTATCTTTGCATTGGAAGATCTGACGGAAGAGCTAAGTTTAGCAATTGAACTTCTAATTGCTCGAGAGATCTACGTCACCTTTTATCAAATCTCGACGGCTCAGTGGCGCAGTGCCTTAGCATTGAGTTTCAGCACTGAGAGCCGTGGGTTCGAATCCCGCACCGAGCAAGTATTTGTATGGCTTGGAAATAATTTTTCGGTTCTGAATGTTTGTCCTTATGAAATTAATGTGTGTAAACTCATACAGGAGAAAGTCCTAGTGTTTTTTTTTAAAATTAGAATAAGGGTGACAAACGGACAATCCACGTGATGGTAAGTGGATGCCGTGGCCGATTAACATCTACATTTATCTTCAATTAAGAATCAAAATGCAGATGCGTTGCCAGTCCTGAGGACTAAGATGGAATGCCTCGTTTCCGCTAAGAAGGGTCTCCGGATCTCTACAGTCGCCATGCGAAACACAGCAGCATTAACCTGCTGTTTTAGGCTGGTATTCGGTGAGAGCGTGGTCCTGCCCCGGTCGAGCCGACCCATTCGTACAGCTATCCTATACAACATCATCCTGTACAACCATCATATAGCTGCAGCGTGGCTCTACCACGTATAATAAGTGATTCTTAATCGAGAATAGATGTAGATGTGTATGGGCCATAGCATCCACTTACTACATAGACATGGTGCTTGTTCGTTACTGTGGCCGTAGAAGGAAAAGGGGGGAACTCCCGCTGCGCAAGGTTTTGTGCCCGGGGAGCGGCCAACGCTCCGTGTGATAGTTCGGAGCTGTTCTGCTATGGGCTATGTTTCGTATGGTGAGTGTAGAGAGACCCGCAAACCCTTTTTACTGGAAACGAGGCATTCCATCTTAGTCCTCAGTGGTGACAACGCATTTTCATTTTATTCCTAAGATAATAGTGAATGTCTATGGGCCACAGCATCCACTTACAATTAGGTGGAATGTGTGCTCGTTTGTCATCCAATGCTATAAAAAAATCAAAAGGTAGATGCATTGTCGATGGAATGCCTCGTTTCCAGTAAAAAGGATCTCCGGTTCCCTACACAACAAAAAAATATAAGCTAGTATTATGTTGGAACGTGATCCTTACCATTCCATGTTAGCCTGCAGGTGTGACAACACATCTGCACTTTAATTGTTACTTGAGGATAGGTGTAGATGTCTATGGATGACAGACTGTGTATTCGTTTGTCACCCTTATTCTTTAAAGAAAATCTATCAGAAGTTTCTAAGATTTGTCAGTGGCTGGTATTTCCAACAGTTGCCACATGGCATGGATCGGGGTTAGTGAAAGCAAACATTTTGAACCAATTACCTAATTAAAACTGTCGCAAAACTAGTTTTTAAAAGTGATTGATCTAGTCCACCTAGCTTTGGCATGTAACGCTTTTTTGTAACACGTGAAAAAAATCTTAAAAAAAAAAATAAAGTATTCACTATTTACTAAGTGTGCGTTTGTTTTGGTCACAGCTTATAGGGTTGGGTTTAAGTGGCCTGAATTTGAGGGTTCTGTCACTGTGAGGGAGGATTATTTAAATAAAAAAACTAAGCACGTCCAGCAGGAGGGGAAGTGGGAGCGACTCTACAACTTCCCTTCCCTCCCCACAACCACCACCTCCTAATTCAGGCGACTTATCAAATCTTACCCAGCTTATATACTACGTTGTGAATGGTTTTGAGTGTTTGATGTTTTAATATAGTATACATAATATAGAGATGTTTCTAATTCCTAACTCTTTATTTTTAAAAATAAAAATTGTTTAACGTGACAACGTCATAACAAAACATTGATGAAATGATTGTGTATACTATGTGGAAGAGAAATAGATGCGGCGCAAGCCGCACAAGCGGATCGTGCCTTTCGCTCGCTCGTGCGGCGCTTTCGCTCCGATCGTTACACTTACACGTTACAATGGGCGTAACGTTACAATTAGTTATCCTTTTTCGTGCGTGCAACCGGCGTTCATCGATTTATTAGACGTTGTCACGTCAAAAAAGAAGAGACAAGAATAGAAGTACGAGATCCTCTTTGAAAAATATTTAATTTGAATTTTTATTTAATATACGATTTTGTTTCATCCATAGAATACTAAAATACATACATAATAGAACGGGGTAGTGGGCGGAGTCCGTGTAGCCACTAAAATGTCACTAACATGTCAATTCACATGTATAAATGTCAACACTACTCGATAAATTTTATATTCAAACTAGCTTGCCAAGCAGACGTTGTTCTGCCCTTTTCGACGACCCTATGTCATGTCCTATTAAAAATCCTTAAATTCGCAAAAAAAAATTGTGGTTCAATCATGGGTAAAACAACTATCCTATCTCTCAAGTTGGGTCAAACTGCACATGGTGTACAAATTTAATTATAATCGGTTGAGTAGTTTAGGAGTCCATCTCGGACAAACAACGTGACACGTGATTTATACATATTAATATTAAGATAATATACCATATTTTTACCATTAGTAATAAAGTTAAAAGAAGTATGAAAAAGTGAAATTAGTTTCAATTCAAATTAAGAATGTAATCGTGCGAAAGTGTTCAAAAGTGCAAGATTTAGTTGGTGGGGATAAGTGGCGACGTAACGTCGGAACATGTTGAATCAATTCCGCGCAGTCGCTCTCCAGACGCGATTGAGTGAAAATGCGGTGGACGGACAAAAAGTGGAGATGGAAGATACGGAAGACGCGCTCGACGCATCGCAGTACTTTGTTGAAGACCTTGTTGATCCTTGGCAGGAAAGAGGTGAGCTTGTGGGTCTTGTGAAGTGAAGCTGAAGTAGCGATGTGCAGTTTATACAGCTCAAAGAATCGATAACTGATGGGGAAGGGAAAAACAGATTTTCGAGTGACAGCCTCTGTAAGCAACGTATAGGCTCTCCACGAGGTAGATTGACGACCTGGTAAGTCGATAGATGCAGGTGGGTCAGGACCGTGCTTTGTGGCATTACTCTGAGGGGCCTATGTTTGATAATGGACTTGTAATTATGATGAGTGTAGTGAGAGTGATGATGTAGTCGAAGAAGATGAGAGTCGAAGATGGTGAAGCGCACAATCTTCTTTCTTCTTCATAAGCCTGTAAAAGTCTAGTCCATTGATGGACTTTTTTTACAGAATTAGGGTGAAAAAATGAGCACACAGTTCACTTGATGGTAAGCGGATGCTGTGGCCCATAGACATCTACATTTTATCTTCAATTAAGAATCAAAACGCAGATGCATTTTCACCCCTGAGAAACTCGTTTCCAGTAAAAAAAGGTCTCCGGATCTCTACATTCACCATACGAAACACAGCAATATCAAGCTATTTTACGCTGGCATTCTGTGAGAGCGTGGTCCCTCCCCGGTCGAGCCGACCCATTCGTGCTACAACCATAATATAGCTTCAGCGTGTCTCTACCCCGTACGAAAAATTATCCTCTCCCCTTATAAGGAGGGTTTGATTTAATCTTGACGCTAAGCAAATGTAATGAGGATCACAGCACCAGAAGTCTCTCACCATTGAACCTACTGCTATTCGCCAGTTTTATTATCATTATTCTAAGTCAGCGCTTAGCTACAATCCCACCTGATGCTAAGTGGTGATGTAACCTAAGATGGTGAAGCGCACTAACTTAACAAAAGCCCATTCACTGTAGCCTTGAACTTACAGTGTTGTTGTCCTACTCTGTAATCGGATGGAAGGACATGCTGGCAACTTATTCCACTCCTTTGCTGTACTTATGATGAACAACGAAGCAAATATTTCTGTCGAAACCGTTTCACTGCCATCTAGCGGATTCCAGACCGTTTTGGCATAAACCATAGTCGCCTCTTACGACACCCACGATTAGCATTAGGGTAATATTGAAAAAAGTGATATAAAAATTTCTTGAGATGTCTCTCTTTTCGTCATGGTTGCAATCGCGAGTTGGCCTCCTACACAGATAGGCTGCAGAAAGAAGTATGCCCACTTTCTATACATTGATTGACCTGTTACTTGATTCGTTCTACAGGTCGAGTCTACCTACAACTACTGTTGCATAAAATTATAATAACAAAATAACTTATCACCTTTCCATTTAGAGGCCAGGAAAAAATGCTATATATAATAATGTGTCCGTGATCGCAAGCTCACTCAAAGTGCACCGCCACCGTAACAACACATCATATTACAACCCAGTGGTTAGGATGTGTCGCATATACAATGATATATCCCACTGCCTCGTTGGTCTAGTGGTTGTAGTAGTGCGACTGCTGATCATGAGGTCCTGGGTTCGAATCCCGGGTCCGGCCAAAAAATCAATTATTGATTTTTTTCTGTCAAGAAATTCTCAGTAGCTGCCCGGAGTCAGGAAGTTGGCGGTGTCTCACCCCCGTGCTTCGGAAAGCACGTAAAGTTGTTGGCCCTGCGCCTGATCTCTCTGCGGTCGTGTCGGTTTATCGTCCTATCGGATTATGAGAGTAAGGCAATAGAGAGTGCACCTGTGCTTGCGCATACACTTGGGCACTATAATCCTGTCCTGCGCCAATGACTAGCCTCCTCTGAGGCAGGCCGCCGTGACCGAAATTCGGTTTGAGAACATTATTGTTATTATATATCCCAAGACTATCCAAATGTTGATATTCTAGGTTCAAGTTCAAATGTCTTCAATAGATCTATCTGTGATATTCTGAAATAATTTGTCTCATCTATGTTATGTTTCTACTTACTTTTGTTCTAGTTTTAATTCTGTAACAGGCCTCTTATAATCTGCTGGATGGGTGATTGAAAAACCACTGTTTATTAAAAGACGGCGGGTTGCTCTCCGGGAGTGCCGGCAGAAGTGAAAACTTGAATATTAACGTTGTGCATTTTTGATATTTTGTAATGATTTGGGAATAATTTTGCACGAATTTTTTCGACGATTACTTTAATTATCACACACGAGCAATCGCGCAAGCGCCCTGCGCCGCCTAAACGAAACAGCCAGTGTTGTCAACATTAAAATCTAGCTCCCGTTGTAGAGAACACTATAATTCCGTCCAGTACGGTAGACAAGTGTCAATCATTCATTGTATTGCATACATACATTTTTTCGTACATTTAAACTAAAAAAATGAATAAAATTATAATTTAATTTTTGTCATTTCCAAATTATTTTTATTTCGAAAACATCTAAAAAAACATAAATTTTTGTCGTCCCGTTAAAAAATCCGTTAGCCATTAAACACAATTGTTTCCCGTTGCCAACCACGCTGTCCCGTCAAATCTAACGGGAAACCCGTCAAGTTGGCAACACAGGAAACAGCAGGCGCAGGCATACATTTTCTCCGCGCCGTAGAAAGAGAGGGGGATACTTCCTCTCCTACGCCGCGCCGGCTGTCTCTCTCCATCCGTCTTACGCATTTTCGATCAGGGTCACGTGTCATGACGCGAGTTTAACATTTTTTACCCATTACAAAAAAGTGTTCAACGCCGCTAAAGAAGTTTTCACATCAAAAATTATTTATAACTTTAGTAGATGTAACTCATTATAATGTACTTCATACACATGTGTTCTGGCTTACAGTAGTACTTAACTGAACGTATACTATTATACGTTTACGTTAGTATATCTTCCACCCGCCGCCCATGTTATTTCATTAGTTTTCAACACTTTTTCACGTCAAATATCGTCATTATCACTGACACGGGCGTCGGTACAGCGGGGTCTTTGACAAAGCTATTACTCCCTGGCTATGCATAGGTAATAAAACCACATACAATATGAAAATAATTTATTTTAATTTAATTTAATTTTTTTATAGTCGAGTTTTGTAAAGTTATTTCTATTGTATATTTTATATTGCATTAAATGGAACTGATTTTACGGATTTTCTCGCGTTTAATTTTAACTTTTTAATTTTTTTAATTTTCATTGCCTTACAGCAACCATGGTCATGGGTGCTACAAGCTTGATTCTGAATGTGGTCTTTCTTACAGAGGACAAACAATAAGATCTATAAAATCCCGCGTAAACAGTGTGGATTAAGAATCGTTTTGCAGGAATTTGGGAGAGTATAGTGTTTTATTTGTTAGAACTTTGGTCATCGATTATAACAATACATATCGCATTAAAAGGTAATGCACAGTTCTCGAGAAAATTAAAAAAATACTATTATAACCTAAAATATGTAAAACATAGAAAAATATATTATGTAATATCACTGTGAAAACTGGATAGCATACGGAATTTTGTTTTAGTGCGACAAGGACGTAAACCATGTTAAAGACTAGTGTCCCATAATACTTCTGTGGCATTTATAGGGTATGTTCCGAAATACAACCCAGTACACTGTTAAATGCTAATGACGTCATCAATTGACACTATATTGTACTGGCGTGCCGCCGCCATATTGCGTCGGATATCCGGCCACAATAAAACAATTTTTATTTGTGTGTGCGCTGAATGAAGCATGCCAGAATTTGTTTCTATTTATTCAAATACAAAAAAATTATAGAATAATTGCTGGTATATCCATTAGGAGGATATAATGATTTTTGGATCACAAAATGACAAAATAATCGCCAACACTTTTCTAAATGGCGCAAAAGTATGACGTCATATTTTGTCCAATGTTTTGGAACGAATCACCAGTATAGCGTCGATTCATGACGTCATTTGCATTGGACAGTACACTGCGTTGTATTTCGGAACATACCCATAATTTACTTCGGTCTATACTATGTCAAGTGTCAAATCACATGACGTACTAATTTATTTGCATTCCGCCGTTGGTAGCTCTTCTTACGTGAATGCCTGCTCTCCAGTGTGTTTTGCATTGCATCTTTTATCGTGGTATACTTTAGCACCCAGAAATACTTTCTGTTGAAATAGGTTAGAAGGAATTTAATCATCGCACGTCGCAACAAAACTCGCGATACCATCCATGCCATCTGGTTGACTGGCGATACACCACCGTGCCACGGTAATAATATTATCTATACAGTATTCCAACTCCATACAAACGAACGAAGCGAGAGCTATGCCTACGCGCCTCGATCTCGGCATGCGCTCGGCATGCAGACACTCGTGACTGCCGCAGTGATGATTTTGTGGAATATATATAAAAAAAATGGAGGAAATAAATAATAGAATAGAAATAAAGAAATAAATCCGAACTTCATTTAAAACCAAACATATAAATTGTAAAATAGCTGCAGGTATCTATAACCAAGTAAAAATATTTCTTTTCTCCACCTTGTCCATGTTTCCCAAAACAATTTTTAATTAAGCTTTATATTAGAATGCGGATTTTTATACTTAAAATTTTAATAATAAAGCATTTCGTACGTCTCAGCCAGGCGCAAATATTTTTCTGTCGCAAATTTATAAGACCGATTTGTTATTCAAATAAACATGGTTTTTTAATTATATCTACGATCAATAAACGACACGCATTTTATTGAACACTTCCTATTCAATTCACAAAGTATCTATTTTATTTGTTTATATAAAAAAGTATATTTACAATCATAAAACTAAATAGAAACACAAAATAGGCATATGTAATTAAAATGCTGGAGGCAGGCAGCCCTATCGCATGTTTACGTACCGCGCGGCTGTAGGCATTTATTTCAAAGATACGGCCGAGTTACAATACTGTATAGATCTTATTACCGTGACCGTGCGATTTAAAAGAAGTTTTCTTCCGCGCACAACTTCCTTGTGGAATTGACTACCACCTTCGATTTTTTCGGACTGATATGACTCGGGCACTTTCAAGAAAAGAGCCTACTCTTTTTATGAGGCCGGCAACCCATCTGTAATTCCTGTGGTGTTGCAGTTGTTCGTGGGCGGCGGTAATCACTTACCATCACGTGAGCCGTATGCTCGTTTGCCCCCTCTCCGCACCACAGCTCCCGCCACAACTTTTTTATATCTCCTGCTGGAGACGATAAATGTTATCATTTTGAGGTTAGGTCTATAGGACTTTCTTACCTTTGATGGAAGTGGTGTCGGGGTTAGGGGACACCCCTTCCCCCATACCCTGCCCCCCTTGCCAAACGATTCTAATATATATATATATATATATATATATATATATATATATTAGAAACTATAATAGCTTTTTTTCTCTGAAACAGTGCATTACCTTTTAATGCGAGTGGTATTGTTTTTGCGAGTGTATATTTTATCCGAGAAACTTGGACTTCCTTATAAAAGAAGAAACGGGTACTTGATGATATAAATGGCCATTGATTTTAAAACTCGTATCTGACACATTAATAGATCCTACACAGGCGAAGTGGAGGCGGTCGTTTTTTTTTTTAATAAACCTTTTACTATCGAGAATACCTTCGTGTGACCTTTACAACTTAGTACGTCCGACTCATTACGGTTTATCACCTCATCTTTGTTTATAACGCTATTAACATATGTTTATTATAAACGGACGTTAATTGAATTCGTTATAAAAAAGAAATAAGGTAATTTCTGTCTTCATACCACCCAAATAAGAACTATATTCGTTTAATGTATTTGGTTTTTTATGTTGTTCTAAAAAGTCTTTAATTGTAATTCAGTGTATCACGACTCTGACATGGTATAATTTCAACATTATAATAACAGCCTCGTATCGTAGGCGTAGTGTAGGGCGCCCCCCACTAGATGGAGTGACGACCTGGTAAGACATGCAGGAAGTCGATGGATGCAGGTGGCTCAGGACCGTGCTCTGTGGCATTCCTTGGGGGAGGCCTATGTTCAGCAGTGGACTTGTGAAGGGCTGTAATGATGATGATGATGATGAATAATAACAAGCAAACTGCCCCGGCTTCGCTCGGCTGATTTCTGGATCAATATTTGTAGCCTTTTCTGCAAACGGGCTATCCCAATCCTGAGGACTTAAATAGAAGGCTCTGTTACTATTAAATAGACTATGCTTAGCATACGAAACAGCAGTGTTAAGCTGCTATTCCACTCTGGTATTCTGTTAGAGCGTGTTCCTTCCCCGGTGGAGCCGACCCATTCGTGCTACAAACATAATATAGCTGCAGCGTAGCTCTACCACGTAGTTGATTTATGAAATTATTTTATAAATGGATTCCACTCTAAAGTATTATTAGCTATTGTTAATATATCTTTTTACTACCTAATAGTATTTGTAATATAAATTTTTACATGCACCTCGTAGTCGTATGTAAGACAACGAATCTTACGAAGAAGGAAACGTGTTTTTATTGTATAGGGTGACAAACGAGCACACAGTCCACCTGATGGTAAACGGATGCTGCGGCCTATAGACATCTACATTTATGCTCGATTAGAAATCAAAAAATGTTGTGACCCGTGAGGACCAAGATTAAATTGCCGCGTTTCCAGTTAAAAGGGTCTCCAGTTCTCTACACTCACCATGCAAAACACAGCAGTATTAAGCTGCTATTTTACGCTGGTATTCTGTGAGAGCATGGTCCTGTCCCGGTCGAGCCGACCCATTCGTGCTACAAATACAATATAGTTGCAGCGTGGTTCTACCACGTAAAAAAAACTTTTAACTTTATCAGGCATAACTCTTGCAGCCATGATGAAGATTCATTAAAATATTTTATATTAGTATTTACAGATCCGGTTTCCAACATCTTGATACCACGTCACTATGGGTGTCATGCTAAGTAGCTTTTATAAAACAATGTATTACTAGTCTGACGTAATCTTTCCTTTATATTATGAAAGAATAAGTTAGTAATACAATTGTGAGGAATATTTCTGATTTGCTATTGCATCCCGAGGATATCTCTTTTTAACTTTTTTTTAAGTAACAGTAGTTTATACGTGGTAGAATCATGCTGCAGTTATAGCTTGGGCGCGAATGGTTTGACTCGACCGGGGAAGGACAATGCTCTCACAGAATACCAGCGTGAAATAGCAGCTCGTGCAAGAGAACCGGAAACCTTTTTTTGTCTTCATATGTGACCACAAATCTGCATTTTGATACTTAAATCAGGATAGACACAAATGTCTCAGGGTCACAGTACATATCCACTTACCATCAGGTGGCTGTGTGCTCGTTTGTCATTATTATTCTATAAATAATTATATATAGTACCTGGATGAGCGAGCTTTGCTCGGTATTTTTTTTAGGAATTTTTTGCAAATTATATTCAGATACGAATAACAAACTGATGAAATATTAATAAAATTTTTGGATCTTCTCAATCATTATTTTTCGTGTTTAAAAAAAGGCTCCAAATAATATATTTGCTCACAAAAGAAGGAAAAAAAGGAAAAAGATTCAGACCGGAGACATTTGGACTCGAACCGGCGTTCTATGACTTCAGCACGGCCCGATATATCATTTGAGCTGTTATAACTTTGTGGGCACCGGCAAAATTGACTTTCGTATTCTAATGATATTGTAGCAGTTTTTCATTTAAAAACATGGATAAAACGACATTTTCTAAAAATGAATCCTAGCTAGATCGATTTATTGCCCCCGAAACCCCCTACACTAAATCATGAAAATCGTCAGAGCAGTTTCCGAGATTCCGATTATATATATATATACAAGAATTGCTCGTTTAAAGGCTATAGTGGAGTACATTATGTTAACATCCCAAAAAAAAATTATGTGACTTTGGCGAGACTTCCATTGGAGACTTTAAAACTTTCGGTAAATCCAAATGTGCAATCCAACCTTAAGCGCTTATGTTCTACTTACGTAATTTTTTTAAGTATTTTAAATACACACAAGTTTTCACAAATAACCTTAATTCTATCTCAATCAACAATAGAAAATATTTATTTTTTAATTTTACTATGTTATTATTATTGAGAATCATTCTTTTATTTTTGTTAGTTGCAAAAACTTAACAGTATTATCTTAACTTAAAACGATCAGAAATCAACTTTAATATTACTTTAATATTTAGGCATTTGTACTCAGGCGTTATCGTAAAAAATAGTCTTGTTTACCTGATTCGTTAATAAAAAAAATTATAATCAACTTTATTTCCTTTTCAAAAGTTTTTCATCTAGTCATAAATTATTTTAATTTAGCATTCATCAAAGTACACCTTCAGGTCGCTCCATAAAGTCACGTGTAATAAGTATATTTATGTATAAATCCTATGTACTTTTAGCGAAACCATATATTGTACATTTTGAAGTATGTGATTATAAACATAATAATAATAGCTTACCTTGGTCAAGTATGTATCAAATTTGGTTTTTGGAATATTTTGCATTTCTACAGCGATCGATATTTTTCATCACGAGTCGCTGTAAACAAACGACACTGTAACCCACTCACGACTAAATATATCTGTATTTAGTAAAATATATTTTTACAAGGCAGCTCAGACACTGAAAATATCGGAGTGTCTCAGCCGGAAAAAATTAATTATAAATAAACAAATTATAATTAAACAACCATTTACATACCATGGCTTCCCACATGATAGATGAATAGATTAAAAATAGATTGAGTTGAACAATTGATCTTTTCAAAAGTTAATTGTGTTTACCCCTCCATGCGGACGTGATAAATCTACACCATAAGCCACCAAAACCACTTTTTTTAATGTAAAAATAGCGAATTTTTTAATGTAAAAATAGCAATTAATCGATTAAAAAAATAAGTTCAATAATCATTTATCTTACTGACTTTCATGTGTGTGACTTTTTATATCATTTATTTGTTTAATATTATTGTTAGATACGATTTTACTCGACAAAACGTCGGATTCTTGATATTTAGGCGATCGTAGAACATACCTACGCGCTTTGCGCTTATGACATGCAAATTTTTTTAGATGGAGCTTTTTACATAAAAATGGTGCGATTTGTAAAAAAAATTAGAAAGTCCAAATTTCAACATTCGTTCAACGTTTTGAAGTTCATTGAGCTAGATTCTACTATTTTTACCGACTTCAAAATGGAGTAGGTATTCAATAAGACTGTATGTTTTTTTTATGTGCGTTACCTCAGAACTTATCTCAGGGTGAACCGATTTTGATGATTCTTTTTTTATCTGAAAGCTGATGCTTCTCGTATGGCCCCATATAAATTTATCAACATCTGACTAGTAGTTTTTGAGTTATCTTTAATAACGCACATTTATTTGACCTCGACTACATTGATTCGGTCGTATTGAAGTCGGTTGTACAAAATTTTTAATTTTAATATTGTATAAATATGTGTAGGTATGTGTGCGTCCGAACTTCTTACATGTGTGTGTACAATGTCGTCTCTATCGGCTCTATGCCAAAATTTTATACGTGGTAGAGACATGCTGCAGTGATCTTAGTAGTAAGTATAGTTTTGCACGAATGGGTCGGCTCGACCGGGGAAGGACCACGCTCTCACAGAATACCAGCGTGAAATAGTAGCTTAATGCTGCTGTGTTTCGTATGGTGAGTGTAGAGATCCGGAAACCCTTTTTACTGGAAACGAGGCAATCCATCTTAGTCCTCACGGGTGACAACGCATTTGCATTTTGATTCTTAATCGAGGATAGATGTAGATGTCTATGGGCCACAGCAACCACTTCAGTCAGGTGGACTGTGTACTCATTTGTCGCCCTATCCTATAAAAAAACAGTTATTGGGTTTTTATGACAAGAAATTTCCAGTCAGAGAGTTAAGGGGTTTCATCCCGGTGCCTCTCTCCAGTCGTGTCGGTTTGCCGTCCCATCGGACTATGACAGAGTGAGGCAATAGAAGGCTCCCAGGACCGGTCCATAGTGGTGGACCGCGAGGAAAACACGGGTAATGGGGGCATACCCCGAGGCCCGAGACCTGCAGGACACCATAGTCCTTGCGGAAGACATCAACGTGAGGCAATAGAGAGTGCACCTGTGCTTGCGCATACACTCGTGCACTGTAATCCTGTCCTGTGCAGATGGCTAGTCTCCGTTGAGGCAGGTCGCCATGACCGAAACTAAGTCTGGAGGACATTATTATTATTTATTCCACGTATAACGTGGAGCTTAAGCACATGGACAGCTGAAACCAACTTGAAATAAGAACCTAGAATCATGAACGTACTAAGAACAATACGTTCATGCCTAGAATTTATACCTGATTAGGTTTTAATTACAATACATTTTTTAGATTTTTGTTTTAAATAAATAAAATCAATCTTAGTACAATTCACAAGCAGATGTTATTGGCGGTTGTAGCAGAAATTTTTCATGAGGTTCGCACTTTTATTGAATACCAACTTAAAATTCAACTATTTTACGTTTTTTTTTTATAGAATAATGGCACAACAAATAACAGTACTACGTTCTGAAGATATGAAATACTTACTGAATGCTTCGGTGGTTTGGTCATGTGGAAAGAATGAATGAGGAAAGAGTGACAAAGAAAATTTATGTTGCAGAAGTGAATGGCAGAGTCGGAAAGGGACGTCCTAGGCGAAAATTTATCGACCAAATTGGCGATTTATTGAAAACGGGCCAAATTAGGAGTACCCTTAACCGACAAGCATGTATGCGTAGGTATATGGATGTGAAGGAGGCGAGAGAGGTGTGTCAGGATCGTGCCAAATGGAAGTCTGTAGTCTCTGCCTACCCCTCTGGGTGACAGGCGTGAGTGTTTATGTATATGTATGTATGTACTGAAGTTGCAGTCCTTTGATTCTGACTGCTTGCCACCTTTATCGCTGCGCGAAAGTTTCCGTATTACTTTGCATCTTTTCCCCTTCCTACGTTATGGCGGACTTTCCGTTGTTACTAAGGGATGTCAATAAAGAGTAAGTTCTGCGATGCCTAACGCATGCAACTTGCAAGGCCATTCTTCGGAAATCGCGATGCTTGGCTCGGAAGTAAAAGGTAGATAGTGTAAACACAAACTTAAAATGTGATTCCTAACAGAAATGTAATCGTATTCTATTTAGTTAAAAATTTTGTTAGTAAACAAAATTTTTATTTTAGTGTTATTAAAATATTTTAAATACAAAAGACAATTAGGTATAAGTAAGTAAGTAGATACTTGGATGGTGAAGAAAATTTCAACTAAATATTGTAATAAAGTTCGTTGGTATTAAATAAATTATTACTTTTAATTCCTTTTTGCTATAAGTACCTATTTATCTAACAATAAAAATTAAATAAATTCACGTTTCATAACTTCCTACTAAAATCCTTATAATTTTTAAATTGCATTAAATTTTTACTATTTTATCTTACAGTTAAATATGCTAAACACTAAACAAAACCTATTTAAAAAGTCATCATCATCATCATCATTACAGCCCTTCACAAGTCCACTGCTGAACATAGACCTCCCCAAGGTATGCCACAAAGCACGGTCCTGAGCCACCTGCATCCATCAACTTCCTGCATGTCTTACCAGGTCGTCACTCCATCTAGTGGGGAGTCGCACTACACTACGCCTACCGGTACGAGGCTGCCACTCGAGAACCTTTTCTTCCCCATCGGTTATCAGTTCTTCGAGCTATATGGCCGGTCCATTGCCACTTCAGCTTACTAATCCATTGGGCTATGTCGATCACTCTGGTTCTACCTTACCAATTTTGTTTACTTTGCTAATGTAAACAACATACGAATATGACGTATTTGTTGATATCACCGTGTATTGACGATATATGAGACGGTAGAGGATAACAAACAAGTGGATGGGTAACAACTAAAAAATAAAAAATGCGGGAGTCAACCCACCTGCCAAACGTGGCAACTATATCCCTTTATTATGTAATCTATGGAGAGGTCAGTGTGAACTTTGATAGACTGTAATGAATTAATTAATAGTTACTTGAGTATATGGACATTTTATTTCGACCGGGGGAAGGACCACGCTCTCACAGAATACCAGCATAAAATAGCAGCTTAATACTGCTGTGTTCGTATGGTGAGTGTAGAGATCTGTAGACCCTTTTTTACTGAAAACGAGGCATTCCATCTTAGTCCTCAGGGGTGACAACGCATCTGCGTTTGAATTCTAATTTGAGGATAGATGTAGATGTCTATTGACCACAGCATCCACTTAACATCAGGTAGACTGTGTTTAATTGTTAAAAAAGGAGTCCCGGGTATTAAACTTATGTTCTGATTACATACAATAACATGAACCATGGATTTATGTTAAGCTTAATCTATCATCTTTCCAGATGCCCTGGAAAGAGAGAGGCTGAACCAACACACTCAGCTCCGCGAGCTGGTAACGCGGGGCGATGTGACAGCGTTGAAGACTATGCTAGCAGCGTTGGGCTCCAACGCTGGTGTGGTGACCAATATGACGCCTGGTGGGGCAAACACATTGCTATATGTGTAAGTAGATCTTGTCAAATATTTCATGCTTTCTTCATACGTACTAGTATTGCCTAGAATCTAAATTCGACCATTCTGTTTGCATATTTTTTTTTTTTTTGTAATAATTTCAAGTGTAGGGAAGGGCAAGGGATCTCTTAGCTAATTCAGATATGAATGGCGACAATTAATTTTTGTATGTAGAATGGGCCTACCACAATTTTATCGTAATTTAATGAAAGTATCTGGTTGACCGAACTTTGCTCGGTATTTTTCGCTTGGTTTTTCTTTAATTCGTGTGTTTTGGAAATTATATTTTGATACAAATTACATACTGATGAAATACGAATAATATTTTTTGATCTTAGCGACATAATAGAAAAAAATTAACAGGTTATTTGAATAAAAAAATCATGAGTGCAATTAGTTTAATATAAATTTACGTGTTTTTTAAAAAAATACTAAAAAAGGGCTCGAAATAATATATTTTCTCAAAAAAGAAGGGAACTCGAAAAAAAAATTAAAAAAAGTCAGTCTGAAGATAGGTCTCGAACCAGGATATTACGATTTGTGACCACCAAATATACCAATTAAGCTATTTATAATCATTAATAAGCTCTCAAAATTTACCTTCTTATTCTAACGATATTGTAGCAGTTTTTTATTGCCTGAAAACATGGATAAAACTACGTTTTCTAAAAATGAATCCTAGCTAGATCCATTTATTGCCCCCGAAACTCCCTGGACACTAAATTTTATGAAAATCGTTGGAGCCGTTTCCGAGATTCCGATTTATATATATATATATATATATACATAAAAATCTTCACACACATATATATATATATATATACACAAGAATTGCTCGTTTAAATGTATAGGATACATGTCGATTTTTCCTTATCCATATCCCTACTAATATTATAAATGCGAAAGTGTGTTTGTTTGTTTGTTTGTTTGTCCTTCTTTCACGTCGCAACAGAGCGTCGCCATGGCATGATTTTTTGTATGGGGATAGTTTGGTGGCTGTAGAGTGACATAGGTTACTTTTTTTCGCGGAAAAACATCTCATTCCCGTGGGAAAATAGAATATGTTGCAAAAGTTTGTCCTTCTTTCACGTCGCAACAGAGCGTCGCCATGGCATGATTTTTTGTATTGGGATAGTTTGGTGGCTGTAGAGTGACATAGGTTACTTTTTTTCGCGGAAAAACATCTCATTCCCGTGGGAAAATAGAATATGTTGCAAAAGTTTGTCCTTCTTTCACGTCGTAACAGAGCGTCGCCATGGCATGATTTTTTTGTATGGGGATAGTTTGGTGGCTGTAGAGTGACATAGGTAACTTTTTTTCGCGGAAAAACATCTCATTCCCGTGGGAAAATAGAATATGTAGCAAAAGTTTGTCCTTCTTTCACGTCGCAACAGAGCGTCGCCATGGCATGATTTTTTGTATGGGGATAGTTTGGTGGCTGTAGCACTCTACATGTCACTACATAGGTTACTTTTTTCAGCGGAAAAACATATCATTCCCGTGGGAAATTGGAATATGTTGTAAAATTAAATTCAGCTGGGTGACGCCACCGTGATTCTATAAGACGGACGACGGTACGATGGACGAACACAGAAGGTCAGAATGTCTGGATTATTATGTCTTTTTACTAAAATTAAGATAAAAAATGTATGGATCAAACGTAAGTCCAGCCTTTCAAGAGTATCTTCTCAAAGACAAGTGAAAAGATTAGCTTGATCGCTAGAATCTTTAGATGCTGAACTGAGAAGGCAAGAACAAGCAGAGCGTCAGGCTGCTTTTAGAGAATCTGAGACACCTTCTCAACGTCAGCAAAGGCGTCTTGAACAGAAAGAGCGTCAGGCTGCTTTAACAGCTTCCGAAACACCTTCTCAAAGTCAGGAAAGGCGTCTTGAACAGGCAGAGCGTCAAGCTACTTTAAGAGCTTCTGAAACACCTTCTCAAAGTCAGCGAAGGCGTCTTGAACAGGCAGAGCGTCAAGCTACTTTAAGAGCTACTGAAACACCTGCTCGAAGTCGGCAAAGGCGTCTTGAACAGGCAGAGCGTCAAGCTACTTTAAGAGCTACTGAAACACCTGCTCGAAGTCGACAAAGGCGTCTTGAACAGGCAGAGCGTCAAGCTACTTTAAGAGCTACTGAAACACCTGATCAAAGTCAGCAAAGGCTATTCGAACAAGCGGAACGTCACGCCGCCTTAAGAGCCGCGGAAACACCTGATGAAACTCAACACAGACTCATTGAGCAAGCTGAACGTCAATCAAAAGGGCATCTGAAACACCAGAACAGACACAGGCGCGAAGAGATGCAAATGCACAGCTCCAAGCTGAACGTCGACAAAATTTTCAAAGAAACAATTGGTCGGTTTTTAATGACGCAGCATTCAATTATGATCCGTTGATTGATTATAAAAATCACAGGTTAGTTGTTATCGGACTGATAGATAAGGTGTGTCGATTTTGCAGCGCTTTAAAATGGAAAGATGAGACCGCAGACATGTGCTGTTCCAATGGCAGTGTCTCTTCCGTTACTTGGGGAACCTGAAGAACCTTTGAAAACTCTCTTTTTATATGATGCTAATGAGTCACGGCGCTTTTTAAACAGGATCCGGAAATATAACTCATGCTTTCAAATGACGTCCTTCGGAGTTGACCGGGAAATAATAATGCCGGGATTTTCGATTACATTTACGGTGCAAGGTTCACTTTATCCAGCTATAAACGAACAGCATACATTTTTGCAAGTATATTTTATGGGTGACGAAGAAATTGAGGTAGACCGTCGCTGCCAATGTATCCAGGGAGTTGAGAGAGACACAGTGTTCAAAATTCAGAGATTCTTGCATGAACGTAACATTTTAGTCAAAATCATTTAAAAGTGCTTTAGAAAACCTACCTGAAGAGGATTATAAAGTCTTCATTCACGCAGATCGGACCCCTCGAGGAGAGCATGAAAGGCGCTACAATGCACCTTTGATAAACAAAATAGCAGTCGTAATTAGTGGTGATCAATTTTCTTCACGAGACATTGTCTTGCGAGCACGTGATGATACGTTGCAACGGGTAGCCAATACACACAAGTTTTTTGACGCTCTTCAATACCCATTGATTTATTGCAAAGGACAAGAGGGTTATCATTTTCAAATTCCACTCATTAACCCGGTCACAAAGGAGCCTACTCCGAACAAAAATGTATCATGTATGGATTTTTATGCGTATCATATGATGTTGCGAGAAAATGATTTTAACCTCTTAGCCCGGTGTAGGTAGAAAGTGAACGTCTCCGTTATATATCTTTAAATCAAAAAAGCTGCGCGTTGAAAATTATATACATTTACAAGATGCAGTTTCTAGCGACGCCAATGTAAACCCACTTCGGATGTGTGCTGGTGGACTGCAGCGAGTGGGGACTCGCGCACCCTCTACCGCTGCAGCCGAGGTGGAGTCGCGGAGGAAGAGGAGTGTTGGTATGGCGATGCGCCACTCGCCCTATCCTTCGCGACTCAAACGGGGCCGCACCGTTGATGCGGAGGTGGTGGGGCTGCGGGGGGGAGAGGATTGTCGGTATTGCGAGGCGCCGCTCTCCCTACCCTCCGCAGCCGAATCTTGGTTGGCGGCGGAGCCATAGACCAGATCCGCCGCTGGGGTCGGGAACGCTAAAACTTCTAAGTGCTCGTTTTTCCAGGCCCCATGGCCTTTGTGCATCGGACGCGGGGGCGTCTGTTGCACAGACGTAGTTGGAGGCCGTGGAGGAAGGCGCGCCATGTGTTCTGGTGCGCCTTACCTGGGAAGGAGAACGGGGAGGAATTTTCCTCTCCCGAGGAGGTGCTGCCATGGGGCGGCAGGCGCTAGTAGGGCCGCGGATGTGTGCGAAAGCGTTCCCGTAGCCCTGCCAATATGCGACAAAGGTGGAACACCATGGGGTTTTAGGCGGTGCGAGTCCGACATAACCCGTCCTTACCCCCGCGAGGCGGGTATGCGTAGGCATTTCCCCATGCAAAAAAAAAAAGACACGATTTAGTTGCTAGAGTATTTAGATTAAAAGTACAAAAATTAATGTATGTAATTAACAAAGGGAAAATTTTCGGAGAGGTGCAGTGCTTCATGTATTCAATTGAATGGCAAAAAAGAGGATTACCGCATGCCCACATTCTAATATGGCTTAAAGAGAAAGTTGCGGTCCAGCCAAAAAAGACGACATAATAAGCGCCGAGATTCCGGATCCTGAGCAAGATAAAGAATTGTATCGTCCGAAATATGATTCACGGTTCATGTTTAGCACGAAATTCAATATCGCCATGTATGAAAAAGGCAAATGTACAAAGAAATTCCCTAAACAGCTTTTAAAAGAAATAGTGCACAATGACCGAAACCTTAGATAACAGCTGGATTGTCCCGAATTCGCCCATTCTATGCAAAACGTTTAATGCCCACATTAATGTAGAGGCATGTAGCTCTGTCCGCGCAATCAAGTATATCTGTAAGTACATAAATAAAGGAAGCGACCAAGCAATGTAGTTAATGAAGTACAGACCTTTCAAGCAGGGCGTTATGTCAGCAGTAACGACGCATCGTGGCGTCTCCTTGGTTTCCCTTTACACGAAAGGCACCCAACAGTTACTCACCTTGCTGTGCACTTAGAAAATGGAGAGCGTGTATATTTGTATAATTGCATCACCCCCAAAAACTACACTAACAGCCTTATTTCAACTTTATCAAATCGACCCCTTTGCAAAAACGTTGTTATATTCTGAAGTCCCCCCGCTATTATACTTGGAACACATCTAGGAAGCAGTGGAAACGCCGTATTCAATGCGCGCCTGTTGCAAATTGGCCCGGTGTAAAGTCATCAGATGCCCTCGTCGTCGTGTCTCGTGGTCGTGTGTATACCGTCCATGTAACTAATTTTGAATGTTTCTGTTTACGATTGCTGCTGCACCATGTTCGGGGTCCTACAGATATAAAGACCTTAAAACTGTCAACGGTCAGGAATGCGCAACTTATAGAGAAGCATGTGAAGCTCTGCATCTTTTAGAAAACGATAATCACTGGGATGAAACCATGGAGGAAGCTGTGCAGTGCCAGTCACCAGCCAAAATTAGGGATCTTTATGCAACTCTCATATCATCTTGCGGGCTATCTATGCACATGAATCGTGGGACAAATATAAAGAGTACATGGCGGAAGATATTTTGCGAAGGTTACAGCAGACACACGCGAACATGACATACAATGAACACATTTATAATGAAGCACTTGGAAAAATTGAAGATAAAGTAATGGCAATGGTAGGCAAAAAATTAAGCGACTTTGGAATGATAAGCCCTCAGCGAACAACCGAAAATGAACTAAGTGATGAAATTATACGTGAAACAAACTACGATATACCAGCTTTGCAGCAGCAAGTAGCCGAATTTGTACCCCGCTTGCTTCCCGAACAAAAACGAGTTTTTGACAAAGTATTAGGACAAATTGAATCTGGAAATGGTGCACTTTTCTTTTTAGATGCCCCTGGAGGAACTGGGAAGACATTTTTTTAAATTTATTATTAGCGCAAGTACGGAAAGATAAAAACATTGCTGTGGCCGTAGCTTCCTCCGGTATAGCCGCCACGCAGCTAAGCGGGGGCCACACTGCACATTCTGTTTTAAAACTCCCTCTAAATCTAGTCCGGAAAGAATTGCCGATCTGCAACTTTAGCAAAAATAGTGCACGAGGTATAATGCTAAGACAATGCAAACTTTTAGTGTGGGACTAAAGTACAATGTCGCATAAAAAAGCTGTAGAAGCACTAAATCGAACGCTCCAGGATTTGCGCAGCAATACCGATGTAATGGGAGGAATGGTGGTTTTACTGGCTGGTGACTTTCGCCAAACTTCACCTGTCATTCAAAAGGGCACACTTGCAGATGAAATTAAAGCATGCCTCAAGTCGTCTATTTTATGGAACAAGGTGAGAAAATTCAGTTTAAGTACGAATATGAGAGTGCATTTGTATAATGATATCAATGCTGGAAACTATGCTGACACACTATTAAAAATTGGCCGTGGGCGGTTGGAAACGGATGCTGAGGGCTGCGTTAAATTGACGAGAGGTTTTTGTAATTTAGTACAGAGTCATTCCGAATTAATTGCGAGCGTTTATTCAGATTTAACGAACAACATGCATGAAGACAAATGGTTATGTGAAAGGGCAAAAATGAGAGCATTAAAAATAAATTCAGATATATTAAGCGAAGTAGCAGGAGAAATAACAGAGTATTTGTCAGTAGACACAGTTATGGACTCAGAACAGAGCACTTCATATCCCGTAGAGTTACTAAATTCTCTAGAGTTGTCAGGTGTGCCCTCACATAAGCTTCAATTAAAATTAGGCGTCCCAGTCATACTAATGCGAAATTTAGATGCTCCTCGGTTATGTAACGGGACAAGGCTGCGTGTGACACATCTTGGACGGAACATAATCGGTGCTACAATTTTGACAGGCGTAGGAAAAGGTGAAAATTTTATTATACCACGGATCCCTATAATTCCCACAGATCTTCCTTTTCAATTCAAAAGGTTGCAGTTCCCTATTAAGCTCAGTTTTGCAATGACAAATTAATAAAGTCAACTTAGAATAACCGTGCTTTTCTCATGGTCAGCTGTATGTAGCATGTCCGCGTGTTTCAAATGCTCAGAATCTCCACATTCTTTCCCCGAATGGAAAAACATATAACATTGTGTACAGTAGCGTTTTAAAATAGTGTTCAGTTAGTTTTTTTCCAAAATTCCCACAATCAATTAATCTGAATTCCCACAGATCTTCGCTTTCAATTCAAAATTTCCTATTAAGCTCAGTTTCCTTTCGACTCAAAAGGCTGTATCTCTGACGGATCTTTTATTTCGCTCAGTTTCTTTTCAAAAGTCTGCATCCCTGACGGATAATTATGCTCAGTTTCCTTTAATTAAAAAATATCCCATTTCCATTTGGAATAAACAGGCTATTTTCATGCTTTCCTATACGCTGCGTTTCAAAACGGCTGACTAGGTAGGCTAGGCTGACGAATCAATTTTACTCAGTTTTCTTTCAATTCAAAACGCAATGGATAGTTCATTTCCCAGTGACCATGCGGGCGAAGCCCCGGGTAACAGCTAGTAATCTATAGATTACAAAAGTAATATTAGTTTAACCGTATCTAACGGAAAAACTGTGAAATTTACAATTAAAATTTGAATGTCACAGTAACCTAAAAACAAACTAATAGCGATTGTCTAGTAGTTATTACCGGTATTATAAGTTAAAATAGTGCACAACTCAATAATTAAAAGTAAAAAATAAAATTGTAGATACATTTAGCATTTAGAGGTACTTTAAGATTGATGGAAAATCCTTTTAAGTAGTTCGTTCTTCATTACGAGTACACGCATTTTTTTCATATTGCATTAGCCAGAACACGAATATCAAAACAATTTTTTTTTCAGAATTCATGACTGTGGTTGGATTTTCATGAAATATATAGTCTGTTAACTATAATAAATTGGTATCTTTTTTATTGTGTAATAAAATAAACTTACGTTAAAATTTCTAGTGGGCCCAAAAACGATTGTCTCCTTTTAAGATTTTTTTATGAATAAATCACGTGTGTACTGTGTACTTTACTTAACTTAACGGCTGCATTTACAATTTTTTTTGTCCTCGTGCTGCAATACTGTGAGGCATTCCATCTTCATCAGAGATGACATCGCATCTGTAACCTTCATTGTTGAAAGTTAGTTGCATATGCCCCTGGGCTACAGTACACACTATCGGGTTAACTGTAACTTCGTTTGTTACTTTAGTTCCATAGAAAAGAAATGATAAGAGTGACAGTCTCCAGTGTATACAGTGAGTTTAATACGCATTTATCTTCTTCTTCATCAGACATGAAAAATATACGGCTGGATATGGGCTCGTTGTAATAAGGATTTAGTCGTTACGCTTGGTGAGCACTGAGCAGATTTCTTTTTATAGGATAGGGTGACAAACGAGCACACAGTCCACCTGGTGGTAAGTGGTTGATGTGGCCCATAGACATCTACTTACATCTACGCGGATGCGTTGTCCCCGTGAGGACTTAGATGGAATGCCTCGTTTCCAGTTGAAAAGAGTCTCTGGATTTCTACACTCACCATACGAAACACAGCAGTAGTAAGCTGCTGTTTCACGCTGGTATTCTGTGAGAGCGTGGTGCTTCCCCGGTCGAGCCGACCCATTCCTGTTACAACCATAATATAGCTGCAGCGTGGCTCTACCACGTGTAAACCAAGTGTGATGTGTTTTATATGGTGAGCGTAGAGAACCGGTGACTTTTTACTGGTAACTAGGCATTTTATCTAAAAAAAAAATATTGTTACACTTGTAAAATAATCAATGATGTGATCGGACATTTTAGAAAGTTCGTTCCAAATATGTTTAAACTCAGATTATTATAATTAAAATCAATTTCCACCGGAAAAATTGTTTAAATGGCATGGCGCGAATTAGAGAAAGTTATTGCTAATTTCGTTTCCATTTATTTGACGGATGTTTTAAGTTGTTGTTTATTTTTAAGTGCCTAAAATGAATACCTAGTTATTTGTAGCAAAATGTAAGAGCCTACTTAAATTAAATAATTTAACATTCTGAGATCGGTGGTTCAATTATTCTTGTAACTATGTCTTAGCAATAAATGGATAATAATATAATAGCAGATAGAAAAATTCTATTATTTTTAGTTCTTTGAAATCGGCTTTTAATTATTTTTATAAGTTACCTTTTTACTAGACTTGCAATTTATATTATATTCGGCCACACGCCTAATACCGGATTCCTGACTTCCTGGACTAATTCCTAAACTGAATTCCTGGCCGAATAGCCTAACATGAGGCAAAAATATTCGCCGGGAAAAAAGAAAGTAGTGTGTATTCAGAGCGCCTTTTCTTGGAAGCTGGGATTGTCTACTACCCAAAAATACAGAAAAATTGTCTTTCTGCACCATAGTCTTTCTATTTCTCTTTTTTTTTTTACAAAACGTTACTTCACTAGGAATTTCTCCTGTATCGTGGGGGCAATTTACAAACATAAATTGCACAAGGACGATCATCCAGACCCAGAACAATTACTTGTAGGCCATACAAATACTTGTTCCGTGTGGGGTTCGAACCCGCGGCCCTAAGCGCTAAGGTATTGCGCCACGGAGCCGTCAATTCCAGGTTTTGTTTTATATTACGGAAGTTGGTTATGTTATGTACGTTTGACTACTTTAATTATTATAAGAAAAATACATCATGTTATAGTAAATCAATAATTTCATTTTACCAATTATCTGACTCCAAAAAAAATATTTTAAAAGAAAAATACATAATAATAAATATAAAAATACTTAAGTATACATCGACCGATAAATACCTATATATTCGGTGTTAGACCGAGTAGGATAAAAGTAGCTGAATAGACGAATACGGAACAATAGCTGAATATTCGTTGCAAGTCTAAAGTATGGTCTAATAAGCAACTAAAGGTGCGCTTACACGAGGGCAATAATTGCTCGGCGACACGAATGGACCGATCTGGAGCAATTAATGGAGTAATTTCAAAGCAATGGCGCAAATTGCGGCAATTATTTCGGCGATATTGCTTCTAATTGCTCCAGATATTTCATATCGCTCAATGTCGCAGATACGAATTGACGAATATCCAATGGGCTTGGAAATTCCTAGCAATTTTTGTATATATCTCATTCGCACTTGTTTGTTTTGCGGCTTGCCGTCTTGCTTCCGCGGGGAGCAAGACGGCAAGCCGCAAAATTATTTCAAATTTTATTTATTCGAAAGTAATTCAAAGTCTGTTCGTGACATTCTAGTAAAGTTTTTGAATAATATATCATCTAATTCTTTACACAATGAAAATTGCGGCCTCTTTGCCAAAAACGGTCGCACCCAGATACGCCTATTCCTTTTCTTTCTTTTTTGTTTTTGATTAATAATAAAAAAAAGCGCTACAAGCCGCCTCAGCAAGAACAATGTCGTCCATAGCGAGCGAATACTGAAATGCTCGTGTAGGACAGTATTGCCTAGTTGATGAAGTTGCGCCATATCGCTCAATATTGTATTGCGCAGTATTGACGCTTGTTGCCGTTGCCGTGAATTGCTTGAAGTAGTCGTGACGTCATAGTTGACGAGTATTGACTGGAATTGAGCAATTTTAGTTGCCCGTGTAAGCCCACCTTTAAATATCGTCCAAATACTTACAAATATATTGCGTCCAAATACTTACAAATATATTACACCGACGTGGTAAAGCCATGCTCCAGCTATATTAGTCGTATAGTTGTAGCACGAACGGGTCGGCTCGACCGGGGAAGCATCACTCCCTCACAGAATACCAGCGTAAAATAATAGCTTAATGCCACTGTGTTTCGTATGGTAGGCAGGATACGAAGCATTTCATCTTAGTCCTCTCGAGTAACAACGCTTCTGCATTTTGATTCGTAATCGAGGATAGATGTAGATGTCTATAGACCACAGCAACCACTTACCATCAGGTGGACTGTGTGCTCGTTTGTCACCCTATCCTATAAAAAAAACGTACTTTATCTGCTATTTTGTTACACTTTTGGATGATTTTTTTTCCAAATTTATATTGCACCACCCCGCAAGTATAACCAAGTTAATAAAAAAATGTGCGTGTAATTGTGTGTGTAGATATCTATTAGACTCTGCGGTGGCTGACCGTTAAGAATAGAGATGAAACGGATAGCTATTTCGATACCGGATACCGGTATATTTGGCAAGTCTTATCGCCGGATAGCTGGATTTCCGGTCTCCAGATATTCTGCCGAACATTGCCGTTTGGTGCATCGCAAGAAGCGAAAAGTAAAGACAGTGCAAACTGTTCGCGACCGTGACCTTTATATTTGGTGGGCAGGTGTTGCTGCACAATACCCAAATTTATCAAAGTTTGCAACTTTCAGCACCCTCGCAGTGTTCAGTGAAAGACTTCTTTTTGAAGCTGGCGTTGTTTATGAAGACAGGCGAAATCGCTTGTTACCTTTCAATACATAGAAATTAGTATTTATTCACCATAACTTGCCCTTAGCTACGTAGTACTATTTTTGATTCTGTGCCTTAGCGCAGTACGAGTACTAATTTTGTAAGTATTAAAATGAAAATTTTCTGGTTACTGATTATATAATATTTAGTATTTGTTAAGTGACATAAATGAAGTACTTAACTAAATTTGATATTTTGTGATTTTTTACCCCAAAAACACTCAGAAATAAGAGGAGGTCTGTGCCCAGCAGTGGGACATATATAGGATGTATAAATTTATGCGTGTATGCGTAGGTATATGGATGTGGAGGAGGCGAGAGAGGTGTGTCAGGATCGTGCCAAATGGAAGTCCGTAGTCTCTGCCTACCCCTCTGGGTGACAGGCGTGAGTGTTTATGTTTCTAATACCTAATTGTAGATAATAATGTTGTGTCGCGTCTAACAGTGCTTGCGAAGCTGGTTCTGCGTCAGCCGCGTCGGCCCTGGTGTCAGCGGGAGCTGACGGGCGGGCACACCCGGTGACCAGATATGGACCGCTGTACATCGCCTGTTACCATGGGCATGCAGATATTGCACGCCTCCTGCTCGCTCACTTCCCGGAGGCAGTACAAGTAAGCTTCATATAATACTAGCTTGCCAGGCAGAGTTGTTCTGCCCTTTTCGACGACCTTTGTCATGTCCTATTAAAAACCCTTAAATTCGCAAAAAAAAAATTGTGGGTCACTCATGGGCAAAAAAATCTATTCTATCTCTCCCAAGTTGGACCAAACTGCACACGGTGTGCAAAATTGATTAAAATCGGCTAAGTAGTTTAGGACTCCATCGCGGACAAACAACGTGACACGTAATTTATATATAAAAAAGGTTGTTCAATGGTTGACTGGAGAGAATCCATTAAGATATTACTTTTTTCATGAAAGTATAAATAAATAAATAATTATTGACGTTGATTGCCCTGTAAACGTCTAGTAATCGTAAATGTGGGTGCGAACTTCGAAACCTCAAACCACGTGGTTGTGTCAAATGGAAGTCAGGAAAATAGAAATAGGTTTAGCCATATCAATTTACATAAAGAATTAGAAATTCATGAACCAGGTGACCTGTATAATTACTTGCGCATGGATATAGAGTTGTATAAACTTCCCAGAATATTTTATAATAATTAAAACTCATTGCAAATTAAAAATCTCCAAAGTTTGTTAAATAATAATAAAAGTCCGTCTGCACTGGTTTTTGTCGCTCTTGTGTCTGTGAACAGACAGCCCGCAGTTAAGCGGGGAATTCACTAGACGGACTTGCCCACGGATATGTCTGCAGACATTCCCGCCGCACTTCGCTCCTACTGCGGACTGCGCTAGTGCACGCAATTGAGGGAGATGATGATGATGAATGACGATGGAAAAGAGAGAGAGAGGGAAAATAGGAAAGACAGAAAGATAAAGAAAAAGGGAAAAGATAGAGAGAGACAGAAAATAAATAGAGAGAGAAAGAGAAATAGAGAGAGAAAGAGAAATAGAGAGAGAAAGAGAAATTGAGATAAAAAGAGAAATAGAGAGAGAAGTAGAAATGGAAAGAGAAAGAGAAATAGAGAGAGAGAGGGGTGAGGAGATAGAGTGAAGGGGAGAGACGGAGAAAAAGAGAGGGAATGAGAGAAGGAGAGAAAAAGTAAGAGGGGAGATTGAGGAAGATTTTTGGAGAGCGTTAGATTGAGAGATTTTTGGAGAGCGTTCTTCGTTCGTTTGAAGGCATGCTTCCAAGGTTGAGCCGACCCATCCGTATTGTAGACATAATAATTTATTGTTATAGTGTCGCTGTACCACGTGAAAAAAACAAACAATCATTCGTGTCTTTCAGCAAGAGACTGTAGAGAAGTGGCTGCCACTGCACGCGGCCTGCATCGGCGGCCACGCGGCGTTGGTGACTCTACTGCTGGAGTACCCTTACCCCGAGCATCTGCTACAGACCTTCACGTAAGCTAGATAGATAGATACATGATTAATTCCTTATTGCACACACCAAAACACAAAATAAGAGACGAAAATAATCTAAAGTTAAAAGGTAGTAGAATGGTAGGTCTTATCGCTAAAAGGGTTTTCTTCAAGACAACCTTTGGATGATCAGAATTGTAGTAGGGCCAGTATAACAGCATGACCAGTTTCTGTAATTTGATTGTTATTTTGAATATATACAATATTAAACGCCATGTGTGAAGTTTTGAAGATTTAAAGTTTGGCTTTTATTTATATCTATTGATATTTATATAGAGTGAAGTGAATAAAGTAAACGAAATATTGTCGCGGTGTTTAAATAACGACGTTGTTTTATAAATGACGTTAGAATTCACGAAATGAATGGTTCTAAGTTATATTTTTTAATTTAACACTAGCGATCCGATGATTTCTGTATCTTGACAACAGCGCCATTTACCGGGTCCAATATAGTTTTTAAACCATCCAGGCACCTACTTAAATACACACAAAAAAATTCATCAAAATCGATCAAACCTTTTTCGAGTTTAGCGAGACTAACGCACGACAAGTAATTTATGTAATATATTTTAACAAACTAATATAAATACATATATGGGTTCATTTGCTTCCTTTTCCTATTATATATATTTTAAGACAAACGTTTCCAGGAGTAAACTTCAGTCACGCGTCGTAGCTAACAGGCACAATTTTTTTTAACTTATGGTTTTCGAAATGTTTTTTTTATTTTGTTTATTTAATCACATTTACAGAAAAAACATTACATAATTTTATAACTTCGCCAAACTGTAAAGACAGTTTGTAGGCGAATAAATGCACTCTTATATCCTAATTACATAATTAAATAAGTACTCAACCCACATAGTATAACAAATAAATAGAAATTTTAAACATAAACACTATAATTTCCACGCTCTATCAGTTCCAATTACAACACCCCACCCACAAAACATTGCAACAAAATAAAAATTATAAATATAATCCGGATATATTTTTCAAATATTACAAACAAATAACAGTTTTCTGAATGGTCATACATCTAGCATTTTATCCAAAAAATAATTCCCAGGTTTCTTTTTAATTGTTAATTTGCAATTAGGTCTACCTTGCATTAGCCAATCTATTTCATTAAAAAGCTTTGGTATTAAATATTTTGTACATCTTTTACCATAGTAGTTTTAACACTAGGCTGGAATAATTTCCCTTCTCTAACTTTCCTTGTTCTATATTTATTATCCAATTTTTCGTTATAATGGTTTTTATGAATGTTTTCCAAAACGAATAGCATGTTAACTTTGTGTTCTACCGGTAAAGTTTTACAAATAGAGAATAACTTATTATAATTTTTCTTACAATTTTCTTTAACTTTTTCATTTACAAGATATTTTAGGATTCTTTGATGATTGATGATTCGTTGATATTTTTGATTACATAGCCCGTCTACACTTTCAGTTAATGTGATTTGTTTTATCACATTAACTTTTCTTTTAAGGTTTATCGACCCCATTCATAATATTATTTAAGTGTATATTTATAATGACCATATTTCTGTCCAAATCATTATGTGAAGTCGTAAGAGGCGACAATAGGTAATTTCAATAAGGCTTTTGACACTTGTTGGTCTACTCTTTTCGTTTATTCCACGTAAAAACTTGCCTAAAAACTGTATAAGAAGTGCCAAGTGTGTCGCTACAGTGTTCTTTTAGGAGCTGATAGATAGGAATTTTAGGTATTATTTTAAATTTCTTGAAATACAAACGGTGTACCTTAAGGTTTTATATTAGGTTCTTCATCATTCTTTCTGTACAGAGATGCATCTGGGCAGTGGCGTTACCGGTTCGCGTTTGACGTGAACGCTCGTGACGCGAGTGGGCAGACAGCGTTATACGTGGCCTGTACGCTCGGTAATGTGGCCGTGGTTGATGCGCTGCTGGCGTTCTCTCTGCCCAAAGAAAGAGTGCCACGGGATCAGGTTGGTTACTCTAAATAGATGAGAAATGTAACGGTTTAAAAATAATTGAATTACTTATTTTATTACTTATTTTTCATTTCCGACATTCGGGTACTTTGAAGCACTCATTGTCACGGGGGCGGGGCAGATAGTAGCACCCATACACCTTCACTATTCTTCGAAACGTCGGTAATAATAATAAGTAAAATTAAACGATTAAAGACAACCGATGGGGAAGTAAAGTTCCAGAGAGGCAGCCGCGTACCTGTAGGCGAAGTGTAGAACATCCCCCCACTAGATGGAGTAACGAGACGAGCTGGTAAGATGTGAAGTCAACAGATGCAGGTGGCTCTGGACCGTGCTTTGTAGCATTCCTTGGGCGAGTTTATGTTCAGCAGTGGATTGTAAAATGTTGTAATGATGATGATGATGATGATGAACCACAGCGCCAACGAAAAACTACTAGCGCTGTTGCACAATATTCGCATCTATAGTTATTTGCTTAATCATGATACATATGTGGGTCTCTACAAATTTAATCTTCTCTAGCAGCCAGAAGAAGCAGAAGAGGCCTCTACGCCTCTACCAGCAAGTGCCAAGCAGGTGCTGAGTCCGCATCGGGCTGGCATCTCGCTTGGCATCCATGCGATTGTCAGCAAGCTTACTGGTTCAAGCAAGCCGGTATGTTAATTTTGTAAAGTAGGTTTTAGAAGTAGGTATACTAGTAGCTAGTAGTAGAAGGTACACCTTAATGTGGCTTTTAAAAGATGGCAATTTAACTTTTTTATAATACCATTACCTGTGCAGTCTACCAAAAAGTCCAACTGCTGAAGACAGGCTTCTCTTATTGATAATTTAAACAAATTTAAAAAATAACTTAGAACGTACATATAAATGAAACATTATTTAAAATAAATGAAAATATAATAATATAAGAATTAAAAATGTTTTTCAAGTTATTACTGTTAGATAGATAGAGACTAGTACAACCTAAGAACGATACACAGTCAGTCACCGTTTGATGTTGTCGGAAAAGCTGACATAAACAATAAACTGCTAGGGTTGTTAGAACAGGAAGTAATAAAAAAATAAACGACTTATTTTATCTTATTTCACGTTTAAACAAATTCCTGTGTATGTGATATAAACGCAAACACTCACGTCGGTCAACCAGAGGGGTAGGCAGAGACTACAGACTTCCATTTGGCACCATCCTGACACATTTCTCGCCTCCTTTACATACATACATATACCTGCAAACATGCTCGTCGGTTAAGGGTACTCCTAATTTGGCCCGTTTTCAATAAATCGCCAATTTGGTCGATAAATTTTCGCCTAGGACGTCCCTTTCCAACTCTGCCATTCACTTTTGCAACATAAATTTTCTTTGTCACTCTTTCCTCATCCATTCTTTTCACATGACCAAACCACCGAAGCATTCCTTTCTTAATCCTGGTCACAACATCATCTTGCAAACTACACTCTTATCAGACAATTTCTCACCCTGTCATTCAGATTCAGCCTTAACATACTCCTTAACGACCGCATTTCTACTGCGTTCATTCTACTCTCGTGCTTCTTCCGACACACTCAACTTTCACTACCATACGTTAAAGTAGGGACCAACACAGCACTGTGAATTGCCATACGTGCCTTTTTTGACACATTCTGACTCTTCACAATAGAGTGTAGGGCTCCATTTACTCTATTTCGTGCAGGAAAATGTGTATGTGAAAACTGATGAAACTTTAATTCCTTACCTTTAAAAGAGGACGACCCACAGTTTACCGCACATGTAGTGTGTACCATTTTAATTTATTTGCGTGACAGGACAGCCCTAGCTGACAGCTCCCGAGTGACTAACGGCCGTTCGGGCGTGTTTCGCTCGTATCTCGCCCCGCACCGCACCGCACGATTGCCCCGTCTAGACGCCTGCAATGACAGACTGTTAGCAGTAGTTACTGTGCTACTAGTATCGATCTTAATATTACTGAAGGCCAAATGCTATTTACCTCCACTTTAAGTGATCGACCTCGCGTTCGTTTGTTTACACTTTTTCTTTAGGAATTTTAATAATCTATATTGAATAAAAAATATATTTTATAAGTGGTAGAGCCACTCTGCAGCTATGTCATGGTTGTAGCACGAATGGGTCGGCTCGACCGAGGAAGGACCACGTTCTCACAGAATACCAGCTTAAAATAACTGCTTAATGCTGCTGTGTTTCGTATGTTGAGTGTAGAGAACCAGAAACCCTTTTTTTACTGGAATCGAGGCATTCCATCGTAGTCCTCGGGGTTAACAACGCATCTGCGTTTTGATTCGATTTCGATCGAGGATAGATGTAGGTGTTTTTATTTTTATTTTATTTTCTTCAGGACAACAAACAATTGTGTAATAAAATATAATACAAAATACAGGTCTTACAAAAAGGGAAATACAATAATTAAACAACCAGCACCGTTATCCACAAAGTAATATCACAATAAAAGTAATATAATAATGCACAGCAAACATGTTGTATGATACCACAAAAGATGAATAATTCGAGCGTTCCCTGAGCAAATCCCAGCCAACACAACCACTGTAGTGGCTATGCTAGCCAAAACCTGTCTCGAGAAACAACATAAACGGTTTAAACCTTAAGGCAATACCTGACTTAGTAGTAATTTTTTTTTAAAATACACTTTTTGAACATTACAAATGATAAAGCAAATATGTCAAGATCAGTAAAGTTATCATTATATGATTTCATGATCGCCGTAGTGGAGCTCTCTCCACCGTGTTTGTTCGGCACATCTTAGGAGCAAATAAACGATGATTATACGTATTACGAATGCGTTGGGACCGACTAGGTATGCGTAGATATATTTGATTTATGAGTTGATTACAATCTAATTTATTATGACAGATTTTGTATAAGAATAACTGATCAAAATATAATCTTCTCATTTTTAGAGTGGGAATTGAGAATTTATCTAAATGAGTGAGATACGATGACCATTTCCTAAAGCATTTATAGTTTAAAAACCGAAGATATTTACGTTGTATCAATTTCAGCTGATCACTATATTTTTCATAATAAGGGTTCCAAACGCAAGTGGCGTATTCGAGTTGTGACCTAATGAGTGACTTATATAATAATAAATACGTCGCAGGCCTTTTAAACAGATTACAGGTCCTTCTTACGAAAGCACTGAGCTGAAAGCCTTTAGCCGTAATGTGACTAATATGAGCATCAAAATGTAGCTTCGAGTCAAATAGTATTCCCAGGTCTTTTATTCTGGAGACTTTTTGTAAAGTAGTGTTACAAAGAAAGTATGTTAAATGGATGACATTAATATTTTTAGTAAATGTGATAGATTTACATTTTGATAAACGTAGCTGTAAATTATTAGCAGCACAATAAGCAGACAAACGATCCAGATCACTTTGCAATTTATAACAATCTTCAGTTGTGTTTATTTTCCGAAAAATTTTTAGGTCGTCAGCATACAAGAGAAAATGGGTGTTTTTGAAGCAGGTACGAAAAGCAACGGCCCCAAAATTGATCCCTGCGGTACACCAGATGTCACATCTATCACATCTGAAGAAAAGCCATTGAAGACAACCTTTTGGCTTCTATTTTTTACATAAGAAGCAAACCAGCGTAACAAGTTCCCACGTATACCATTAAATGCGATTTTTTGTAGTAGTATAGTATGGTCCACCTTGTCAAAAGCTTTACAGAAGTCAGTGTAAATGGTGTCAACTTGGAGTCGGTTATCCATATTTTCAAATAAGAAGTTAGCGTATAAAACCAAATTACTTACCGTGGAGCGATGTGGATGTTTATAGGCCACAGCATTCATTTACCATCAGGTGGACTGTGTGCTCGTTTGTCACCCTTCTACTATAAAAAGACATTCTATTCTATTCTAAAGACAGATTTAATTTGATTGTTTTGCAGAACGTTTCAGAGGGCGAAGCCCGTATCCGTGCGGTGCGGACGGACATGGGTCGGGGCGTGGACAGCTGTGTGGCGGCGGCAGTTCGCGGCGCCCACCTGCGCGTGCTCAAGCGCCTGCTGGCAGCCGGAGCCTCGCCCGATGCCACGGCACAGCCTCCGCACGCCTTGGTAAGTTTCATTGGATGTTATAAAATGGGATACGAGTTTCGTCCCGTTTTGAGGCGAATTCCGCAAAACCACACTCCACGGTGATACATATCGCAAGTTTTAAATACAAACGATTTTAGCTCTATTTGCATAAATACGCTTAAAAAGGTGAAAGAAACGAATAAATATAAATTTATAAGTTACCCAATAGGATAATTTCCGTATCGTGAAGGCAGTTTACACATAAATTGCACAAAGAGAAACTTGCAGACCTAGAACAATTACCTATAAGCCATATAGTTCAATGGATTACATCTGAAATATTTACAGATGGACTAAATATGCTATCTTCAGTTTGGTACAGCCGTCAAACTGCCAACCTCCGAAAATAATCCTCACGTAGTTTATTTAATATTAAATATAATATCAGATCTGGATAAAATTTAAAACCACTGGTTTGGAATATATTGTTTCAACTTATTCTAAGAGGTATGTTGGTAGTCTACGTAAGAAATACACTCGAAATGATAACATGTATCGTAAATGTATTGTGTGATGAACGTGCATGAGTCAGTTACACCAGTGATATCAAACTGAATCGTATTTCGCCCCATTTAGATGCGGTATCCCCATTTTGTATCTAGAAGTCTATTTGGCCACCTCTTTTTATTTATTTTTTATTTTATACATGCTAGAACAGGTACAGCCATGCTGCAGTTATATTATTGGTATAGTTGTAGCATAGTGAAGTTGTGGTATAGGGTTGGCACAGCATAGTGCTGCTGTGTTTCGTATGCTGAGTGTCGAGAACCGGAGACCCTTTTTACTGCAAAATGGACACTCCGACTTAGTCCTCAGGGGTGACAATGCATCTGCATTTTGATTTTTAATAGAGAATAGGCAACGATGCAGCAGATGAACTGGCCAGAAGGGGACCGGCTCTGGCAACTACAGGGCCGGAACCAATAATACCGATCCCCTTTGGCTACGTTCGTTCACTGGTATGTAGATACTTCAATAATTTACACGCTCAGCTTTGGAAAAATTTAGTAGACTGTAGACAAGCTAGGGAGGCCCTGCCTGAAATAAACAGTCGTCTAACCAAGGTTCTAATGAGACTGAACAAGCCACAGATTAGGATAGTAACAAGTGCTATCACAGGACCTGGCTCTTTTAACAAATATTTGTTTACCATAGGTGTTACTGGTAGCCCCCTGTGCAGACGAAACGGCGGCTCACGTGTTGCTGACATGTCCAGAAGTCGCTTCATACAGAGCTAAATATCTCGGCACGCCAGGATCGTTCCCCGAAGTTGCTTGCAACATCAAAGGACTGTTGAACTTCTTCAGGGAGATATCATGTCTCGAATAACCACATTATTCCTGCCCACACGCAAAATACGCACTTGCGGAAAACAGCCCGTCGTAAACTAAACTAAACTAGATGTAGATGTCTGTGTTCCACAGCAACCACTTACAATCAGGTGGACTGTGTACTCGTTTGTCACACATATTTTGTAAAAATAATTATTTATGTATAATTGTGAAATGTTTCTAGGAGGAGAGTGAAAGTCGCGAGGCTCGTCGTCGATCCCGCAGCGCTTCTGCGGCCTGCAACCGATCCTCTGCTTCTCCCTCTCCCTCACCTGCGCGTGGAGGCTATAACGATGACCGTAATAACATTTAATCTATTAGAAACTTCAATTTTAGTTTTATCTGTACCGATTGTAGAACGCAAATGGTTTTTTATATTACTTTGGGTTGTCGTGTAGAGTTGGTGAAATAGAATTTGTCACCTCACTTCACGTGTCGTAAAAAGTGACTGTAGGATCATAAAGTTTGTATATTTTGTGCTTAACAGAAATATAATTCTTCTATTCATTTATTGAGTAATTACAGTCTTTTACAAGTTCACTGGTAATAGAACATAGGCCTATCCAAGAAATGCCTATACACAATATCTAAAATGTAGGGTGCATGCACAAATAGGTAAGACTCAAAAGAGGATTATAGGTATCGCCAATGATATTACCATCAAAAAAAGAAGAAATTAATACAATCAGGCGTTACTTTGTAAGCAACTTGCGTTTATTTTACGTGGGTCTTAGCTAATTCCTATTTTTATTTTTAAATAAATGTTTTATTATAATAAATATTAAAATGTTATTGTCATTTAAAATACAAGATTGTTATTAAGATTTGCTTAAATTCTGTAATTTTTATAATCTGGCAACATTGTCACCGATGACTGTGTGTTTGAATGAGTGGTGGTGACTATGTTGCTACCCGACAGCCGCCAGGGGCCGCATGTATTAACATGCTATACATGGCAGAGCCACGGTGCATATAGTATTGTTGCGCGCTATAATTAGCGCCTGATATGTGGCGGCTAATTATTAGTGCCATCTACCAATCTTCTTTCGAACTCTTTCATCAGCGCCATCTAGTGTCGAATGTAAGAACTAAGCTTTGTAGAAAGCCCCACACTCGAACTTTCTGCACCTGGTCGGTCGAGGCCGTTATTTGCTGGAATATTCTGGATATTTCGGTGGAAAAAGCCTATATAAAGCCGTTGAAAGCCGCGATCGGGGCAGTATTGAATTGGCGATACGAGCGAAGCCTTCGGAGCGAAATAAAGTTTTTCAATCGGCAGTTTTTATTGTCACGAACCCTTAGCTCGTAACAGTATGAATGGGTCGGCTTGACTTTGGAAGGACCACGTTCTCATAGGATATCAGCGTGAAATAGCGGCTGAATGTTGCTGTTTTTTTATGGTGAGTGTAGAAAATCGGAGATCTTTTCTACTGAAAATTAGTCGTTCCATTTTAGTCCTCAAGCGTTACAACGCATCTGCATTTTAATTCTTAACATAGTATAATTTGTAGGTGTTTATTGGCCACAACCTTTCTTACATGGAGTATAGAGATAAGGAGGACAATCTCCCATAGGAGAATAGTTGAAAATGTGTCCATCTGTAAGCAGTAAATAACAGTTCAAAAACTCTCCAACACAGCGCTCGAGTAGCTACAGGGCGTGAAAAATCGCCGTAAAATACTTTGAGAGTGATTTTGAAAGCAATAAAATAGTTATTGTAAAAAGTACTATGGTAAAAGTCCGTGCAATAAAAAATTATAAAAACTTCTTTAAAATTTAGACTGTGTGATTATGACAATGGCGCCACTCTTATTTAACGATTTCCTACGGACACTTCTTTATACAGAGTCTGTACTGCTTACCTCTACACTCCATACTTTCTTATTATCAGGTGAGCTGTGCTCTTTGTCATCCTATTCTATAGAGAAAGAAATGTTAATTTCCTCAATTTCCGTGGATCATTTTTTATTATTGAAGTTAAAACTTCTTTAGCGGCGTTGTACACTTTTTTTTGTAATGGAGAAAAAATGTTAAACCCGCGTCAGGACACGTGACCTGATCGAAAATGCGTAAGACGGATGGTGTAGGAGAGGAAGTATCCCCCTTTTCCCTCTTTCTACGGCGCGACGAAAATGTATGCCTGCGCCTGTTGTTTCGTTTAGGCGGCGCAGGACGCTTGTGCGAATGTAATATTGTCGTGTAATAGCTGTGTAATTAAAGCAATTCGTGCAAAATTATTCCCTAACCATTCCAAAATATCAAAAATGCACAAGGTTAATATTCAAGTTTTCACTTCTGCCGGCACTCCCAGAATGCAACCCGTTGTTTTTTATAGCATTACTGAATAGAATCATACTACGATAAAGTTCGTTCAAAGCACGTTCATAGGTCGGACAGTGTTTTCTTACATTTTGAATACGTATGTACGGTGCAGGTGAGGGTCCGTGGTCGGCGGTGGCGCTGGCGGCTCTGGGTCGCAACGTGCCGGCGCTGGAGCTGCTACTGGCGGCCGGCGCCGCGGACCCTGGCTGCAGGGCGCTCGCACTCTGCGCCAAGCACTCGCTCGCCGAGCCGCTCGCCGCGCTGCTCGCCACCAAGGTCACCACACCTAACCACACACAAATATAAATATATTTTTGTTCCAACTTGCCTGCCAAGCGTGGCAGCTATGGCGAAATTCCTGCTTATGCGGCCATCAATAAGGGTGGACATAGTCTGTTCAGTGGTGGACATTTGATAGACTGCAATGGTAATATTTATTATTATTCTAAGTCAGCGCTTAACTACAACCGACCTGATGGTAAGTGGTGATGTAGCCTAAGATGGTGAAGGGCACAGACTTAACAAAAACCTATCCACTCTTACCTTGAAGACACCACCACTGTACTTGAATGGAAAGATAGATGCTGGCAACTTATTCCACTCCTTTGCTGTACGTATGACGAACGACGTAGCAAACCGTTTGGTTCGAATGCGTGGTTAGTTAACAACGAAAGGGTTAGTTAACAACGAACGTCTGGTTGTCCGATGGTGGAAGGGAGAGGGGGGAATTAAATTATGCAATTCCTGCGCACACTCCCCGAAATGCATCCTGTAGAAGACCAAAATGCTGCCTACTTTGCGCCTGTGTTCGAGGCTGGTATAATATACCGGGTGAGCTTTTTACCGTCTGGAAATATTGTATGTGACATGTGAACGGAGTAGAAGCCAATGGCACTGAATTTTACAAAGAACAAAAACAAAATTTTGAATTAAATAAATAATAAATTAAAATTGGAACACTTCATGAACCGCAATAAAACAGTAAATTTAATAGGTATCTTTGCCTTGTACCTTCGCAGGGTCACAGGCTTAAGGGCAAAGGGCAAAGTAATTGTTCCAAATAAAATTTTGCAAACGTTTAATTCAAAAGAAAATATTTTTTTTTTAAAAATAAATGATCATATTTTCAAACTTTAACTCTTATAGGTATAAATCTTGGCCAGAATATTATTTTTGTAATTGCTTGAATGGGTCCTCAAATGGTTTGGATTCACGATTATATCCGGTAGATGTCGCTGTTGTCGATATCCAGAAATCACCCGAGCGAAGTCGCGACTGATCACTAGTATAGTATATACCTTCAGTTGGTCTGGCATTTCCATACTATAATACACAATAGAATGGATGTCAACTTTACTTTGTACGAGGTTTGGCGTCGCCAAACCCGATTCGCTGTGTTCACAAACTGAATAAATTTACACATTTTAGACTTTTGATTAATGTTCAAGGTCATCATTAAAAAAATCGTCTAAATTTTAATACATATTTATTTGTAAAGGTCGCTCAGCGAGCTATGGAGAGGGCTATGCTCGGAGTTTCTCTGCGTGATAGACTCAGAAATGAGGATATCCGCAGTAAAACCAGAGTGACCGACATATCCCAACGGATTAGTAAGCTGAAGTGGCAATGGGCCGGCCATATAGCTCGAAGAACCGATAACCGATGGGGAAGAAAGGTTCTCGAGTGGCAGCCTCGTACCGGTAGGCGTAGTGTAGGGCGACCCCCCACTAGATGGAGTGACGAACTGGTAAGATATGCAGGAAGTCGATGGATGCAGGTGGCTCAGGACCGTGCTTTGTGGCATTACTTGGGGGAGGCCTATGTTCAGCAGCGGACTTGTGAAGGGCTGTAATAATGAATGATGAATGATGATTTGTAAATAGCGTGCAATTTGGTATTTTCTAAATAATTTGCATGCGAAATTTGGAAACGATTGTAACGTCAAAACACATCTCGTGTTGACATTTATACGTGTGAATTGACATGTCAGTGACATTTTAGTGGCTGCGCGGGCTCCGCCCACTCCCCCGTTCTATTATGTATGTATTATAGTATTCTATGGGCATTTCCATAGGTCGTCGTTTACGATTCTTGACATTGGGTTGTGAATTATCTTACGATTTCAATTAAAAACCGTCTTTTTTGAAGTCGATCATGATATTGACAGGCGTACCCGGACCCGGACTACAAATTGAACAAGTCATCGATGAGCGAGTCCGTGCTGAACGCCCGCGACGTGGACTCATCGCTGTCGTACAGCGCTCGCTGTCCCGCCACGCCTGTCATGATCAACTGGAGGGAGCTCCGCTGCCAGCTGTCTGCCATCAAGTAGGTCCCACCACACCACCACCACCACCGCACTACTGCTACAACATACGTGCTTACAATATTACTGAACTACGAGCTGTTGGTCCAGCTTTTGCACACTTGCGACCGACTCCAAAGTATTTTAGAAAATAAAAATTAAACCTTAAGTATGTATGATTTTTAATTGAGAACATGGGTGATAATCTCTATACAAATATTTCTAGCCTAATGTCTGTGGTTGATTCTGAAATACGTATGATTTCATTACATTATGCATATACACTGGTGAAAATAGGAGTCCTCTACAGGCATTTTATTAGGAAGATGCTGCTTCCCATCTCTTTTATTTCCCTCTGTCGTCTCTAACAACATCCACGGAGTGAATTGTGTATGCGGACATGAGTGTATTCAGATGGTGGATTCGAAGCCACGACGTATTGAGTATGGACGCAACAGACCTCTGCTTCTGCATACGCAACTGCGGAAGTTATGCATCATGAAGGTTAGAGAACAGGAGAACGATCACTACGTACTAAAGCATAGCCCGCCTGTCCTTGAAAATTGTAGAATGTATAGCGGCGCTGACGTCGGTGAGCAGTGACTGCGAAGTTAGCTGTTTATGAGTACAAGAAGGTGAAGTTAGTTGAATAATGTGCAAATTTTCATTACATTTTTAATGAGAAAATTTTCATGCTCCGTAATTTTGTAATTTTTGACAAAAATAAACATTAAAAAATAGAGAAATATTTTATTGTACGTGGATGTGCAAGAAAAATAGACTGCAAATTACTTTTATCGACCGAACTTAGCTATCGCAGCGCCTCACTTATGGTGTCCATATTTCTGGAACACTATTTTCTACGGCGATCGTTCTCCTGTTCTCTAAGCTTCATGTTATGCGCGCTTTTTGACATCCGTTTCTGCTTCTGTTTCCGCAACTTTTATAACAGGAATTTGATCGAAACTTTGATGACGCCATACCTTTCCCCAAAAACCCAAGAAGTCCAACCTCGTCATCACATGATGAATTCATCATTACAAACGCTAAATCGGTGTTGCACTAACAAGACTTAAGCTCTCTCTTTTATAGACATAATCCACCTTCAGTAGTATGTGGCGGAAATGAAATGCGAACAAATATCATAATCTTTTGCCGTTAGTCTGCCAATATTTATCAACTCCTCCAAGCATTTTCACCAATGAGCAATTATTTAGCGAAGCTGTCCTTATCCATGAAGAAAACCGAAACAGATTTCTAGATGTAAAAGCGGCCATACTACTTTTAATAAAATATAACTTACCGCTACTTAATTTTAAATGTTAATTTAATAAAATATTATATTTGTCATAAATTGTAGTTTTTACAAAGTATTTACACTTCCGCTTCTGCATCCGTTTCCGTTTCTGATTCCGCTTTTACTTTTGAGTTCTGTTTCCGCTTCTGCTTCCGTTATGACACTTCCGTTGCATCAGTAGAACTCTTTACTCATAAGAGTTCATATGTGCAATAAATACTGTTAATTCTATACAAAAAATATAAAACTTATCCGAGCAATTCATGGCGCAGGATGAACTGGCTACGTACTGCTGCACTCCGTGTGAACCCGAAGCTCAGCGCTTCTGGTGGTGGAGCTCTGTTAGCCCTGACGAGGATCGAACTGGCCAACAACGAGCTGCGAGAACTGCCCAGGGAGCTGTTCTCACTGATAAGTTTGCGGTGAGTTATTTTTCTAATTCTAAAGGAATGACTCGGTTATGATGAGTGGATTATGTAATGGATATGACTTTACTAGCATTATATAAAAGGAAAAAGTAGATTAATGTGCCAAAGTTATAGTAACGATTTCAAAAAGAAGTCATTGAAAAAGACTTTGAATGAAATAATAACGCAAAAATATGCTTTATTTTGGCGGTTCTATTAAAATCTAAGTCTAATCTAATTAAAACTATTGACAATCTAATCGGTGCGGGCAGGATCAAACCCTGGTTGCTCGCACACTATGAAATTTACATTTTTTATACGTGGTAGAGCCACGCTGTAGCTATAATATGGTGTAGCATGAAAGGTTCGGCTTGACCGGGGAAGCACCACGCTCTCACAGAATACCAGCGTAAAATAGTAGCTTAATGCTGCTGTGTTTCGTATGGTGAGTGTAGAGAACCGGAGACCCTTTTTTACTGGAAACGAGGCATTTCATCTTAGTCATCAGGGGCGACAACGCATCTGAATTTTGATTCTTAATCGAGGTTAAATGTGGAAGTCTATGGGCCACAGCATCCACTTACCATCAGGTAGACTGTGTGCTCGTTTTTGACCTTAATTTTATTTAAAAATAAATCGAGAAATAAGTCCCTAAAGCTAAGCTACACCACCGCTAGTTTTATAATACGAGGGTGGATTGAAAAGTACTCGGCCTAACACAGATACATTCAATTCTAAAAATCAAATCTACCCACATTATTTAGTTCAGTTCAGACTAGTTCATTGTGTGAAGTTCGAAACGTGTGCGATAATTAGTTGTGATTTTATAAATTTATTAACAAAGTAATCGGACATAATTTCCGCGAATGGAGCAAATCGAGCAGCGTGCCGTCATTAAGTACCTCCATAATAAGGGGCTATCATCAAAAGCCATCCATGATGACATGGTCAGTACATTAGGCGATTGTGCTCTGTCATATTCATCCGTCAAAAAATGGATAGCAGAATTTAAGCGTGGTAGAGAGAGTGTGAAAGATGAACCCCGCTCTGGAAGGCCTTCGACGTCAACTACTGACGAAAATATTAAAAAAAGTACTTGATTTAATAATGGGCGACCGCAGATTAAAAATTAGAGAGATAGCCGAGATTATAGGCATCTCTTATGAACGAACTCAAAACATCATTGTCAACGAGTTGGGTTTCCACAAGGTGTCTGCGAGGTGGGTTCCGCGACTGCTTTCAGTTGAACAAAAAAGGACGCGATTGACTATTTCACGCGACTGTTTGGAGTTATTTGAAGCCGATGCAGATGATTTTTTGAATAGTTTTGTTACTATGGACGAAACATGGGTTCATTACTGTACACCGGAAACAAAACAACAATCAAAACAGTGGAGAAGACCTGGTTCACCACCCCCTAAAAAAGGCTAAGTCGATTTTGTCGGCAAATAAGGTGATGGCTTCAGTATTCTGGGACTCGAAAGGTGTGATTATGATTGATTATCTTGAAAGGAGTCAGACTATAAACTCTGATTACTACTGCACCTTACTACGTCGTTTACGAGAGGAAATAAAAAAACGTCGAGGAATGCTCAGAAGAAAAGTCCTGTTTCATCAAGATAACGCCCGTGTTCACACGTCAGTACAGTCAATGGCTGAAATTCACAACTGTGGCTTTGAACTGTTACCGCATCCGCCGTATTCACCTGATCTGGCACCATCAGACTTCTTTCTGTTCCCTAACCTAAAAAAGCACTTGGGAGGTCAAAGATTTTCGACAAACGACGAGGTCAAAGCAGCTGTAGACGCATATTTTGACTCTAAGGAAGAATCATTTTTTTCAACGGTCTAAATGCTTGGAAGGGGAGGTGGCAAAAGTGTATTGAACTTGATGGTGATTATGTAGAAAAATAAAAATATAACTGATTTAGTATGTGTTTATTTTCTTGGTTAGGCCGAGTACTTTTCAATCCACCCTCGTATATATATATATATATATATAACTATAACAAAAATATATATATATATATATATATATATATATATATATATATATATATATATTACTTTTATATTCAGCATAAACTGGAGAAGAACAGTAATGATGTTGATAACGCTTGCTGACTTGCATCAGGTACTTGAATGCGGCTCAAAACAAACTGGAGCGCTTGCCAACCACCGCAGACCCACTCGAGGAGGAGTTGGAGAGGAGCAGACGCGTCAAGAGACCGGCGAAGGCTTCAGCGGAAGTTTACACCGCGCCTGTCTTGCAGGAGTTATATTTACAGGTATATTTGATCTAGGATGCATGCTAAAAACTACATACATTTTATTTTCGTTAGGAAAACATATAATTATAACTATATAAGTAAACTATAACATTTTTAAATCTAATCACAATCTTTTATATATACAATTTTGCATATTATATTTAAATATTTGTTTTCTAATATAGTACACATACATAAACACTCACGCCTGTCACCCAGAGGGTAGGCACGGACTACAGACTTCCATTTGGCACGATACTGACACACCTCTCTCGCCTCCTTCACATCCATACACCTACGCATACATGCTCGTCGGTTAAGGGTACTCCTAATTTGGCCCGTTTTCAATAAATCGCCAATTTGGTCGATAAATTTTCGCCTAGGACGTCCCTTTCCGACTCTGCCATTCACTTCTGCAACATAAATTTTCTTTGTCACTCTTTCCTCATTCATTCCTTCCACATGACCAAACTACCGAAGCATTTCTTTCTTAATCCTGGTCACAACATCATCTTGCAAATCACACTCTTCTCTTATTACACAATTTCTTATCCTGTCGATAAGATTCAGCCCTAACATACTCCTTAAGGACCGCATTTCTACTGCGTTGAATCTACTCTCGTGCTTCTTCTGCCACACCCAACTTTCACTACCATACGTAAAAGTAGGGACCAACACAGCATTGTGAATTGCCACACGAGCCTTTTTTGACACATTTTGACACTTCACAATAGAGTGCAGGGCCCCATTTACTCTATTTCCCGCATTCACTCGTCGTTCTATATCCTTATCATATCTCCCATCCCTGCTAAATACGCAGCCCAAATATACAAACTCATCTACTTGCTCGATCAACTTCCCTTCTATTCTTATTTCACAAATCGTTTTACTTCCTTCTCTTTCAAAAACCATAAGGTTCGTCTTACTTGCGTTCACTTTCATACCCCTTTCCTTTAATGAGCTGTTCGTTAATGTAACCATCATTTGCAACTCGGCCGCCGACGACGCAAGAATAACTTGATCATCGGCGTACAAAAGGCATTTGACGGTTAACTCACCCATTCTTAATCCGCATTCTTCAACTTTCAAATTTTGCAAACAACTGTCCATAAATAGGTTGAACAGCCACGGGGAAGCCACACAGCCCTGTCTGACACCTTTATGGATGCCAAACCAGTCCGAGTAGACCCCGTTGATCCTAACACAAGCACTAGAGTCCCTATAAAGCGACTCCAATGCCTGTATCAAGCCAGCGTTCAACCCAAATGAGTTCAGTGTTTGCCATAGCACATCCCTATCCACTCTGTCATAGGCATTTTCCAAGTCCATGAACGAAAAACCTTTTGGTTTTTGGCCAAAAACTTCTCAGCAATCATGCGCACAGAAAAGACTTGATCTGTACATCCCATTCCCTTTCTAAATCTCGCTTGCACATCACAAATGTTTCCATTAGTTTCTTTCATGACCCTTTCAATCAGTACCTTAGCATACAGTTTTCCCACAATGCTAAGAAGGCTGATGCCACGATAATTTTTACAGTCCTGCTGCGACCCTCTTCCTTTATATACTGGGACTATCACGGTTTTACACCAGTCTACCGGTACCCGCTTCAGTTCCCAGCATAAATTAAACAAGGTGTGCAGCAGGCCTGACACCACTTCCTCTAATATAGTAATAATCAAATATATATAGCCCCCCCCCCCCCCCCCTACTGGATGGAAGTACGACTTGGTGCGGTATTACTACTTGGTGCAGTATGACCTTAATAATGTCTTCCAACGGATAGGTCTTAAGATGAACATGGACAAAACAAAGATCATGTTTAATGTCCATGTCACACCTATGCCGGTAGTTGTTGGGAGCACTATGCTCGAAGTTGTTGACGAGTACGTTTACCTGGGACAAATAGTCCGACTAGGTAAGTCCAACTTCGACCGAGAGGTCAATCGACAGATTCAACTCGACTGGGCAGCGATCGGGAAATTACGACACATATTCCCATCAGGTATACTTCATACCCTGAAAACTAGATTGTACAACCAGTGCGTATTGCCAGTGATGACTTATGCGTCTGAGACGTGGTCCTTCACGTCTAGCCGTATGAGGACGCTCGAGGTCTTTCAGCGAGTTATGCAGAGGGCTATGCTCGGAGTTTCTCTGCGTGATAGACTCAGAAATGAGGATATCCGCAGTAAAACCAGAGTGACCGACATAGCCCAACGGATTAGTAAGCTGAAGTGGCAATGGGCCGGCCATATAGCTCGAAGAACCGATAACCGATGGGGAAGAAAGGTTCTCGAGTGGCAGCCTCGTACCGGTAGGCGTAGTGTAGGGCGATCTCGATCTTTCAGCGAGTTATGCAGAGGGCTATGCTCGGGGTCTCTCTACGTGATAAACTTAGAAAACCCAAGAATCTTTTACGCCGTAATATAATTAATGAAAACGTTTTTCCAGGACAATCGTCTGGAAGAACTGCCTCCAGAGCTATTTTCTCTACCTTCCCTGACGAGTTTGGACGTGTCGAATAACAAGTTGCGCGCGCTGCCCCCTCAAATGTGGAGCGCGGCCTGCCTCCGCGACCTGAACGTGGCTCTCAACCATCTCCGGGAGTTGCCGGCCAGCTGTGGACACAAGGTAGGTTTAACGAAGGAAACTCGTGTTAATTTTTTTGTCAAGGAGAAAAGGATGTTGGTATACTTCGCTTTGTCTCTTTCACATTTACTAGTTTCTTCCTTTTCTTCACTAGCCTGTAAAGTTCTCCTGTTGGACATGAGTTTGTACCGTGGTAGACCGAAAAAAGATCAAATTCCTTGCTTATAATATTTTATTTTATTTCATAGAATATGGGCGACAAACGAGCACACAATCAGATGGAAAGTGGATGCTGTGACCCATACACATCTACATCTATCAATACTTAAGAATCAAAATGCAGAGGCGTTGTTACCCCTGAGGACTAAGATTTAATGCCTCGTTTCCAGTAAAAAAGGTCTCCGGCTCTCTACACTCACCAAGTGAAACACGGTAGCATTAAGCTGCTATTTCACGCTGGTATTCTGTGAGAGAGAGATTTTTGTGTTGCTTTTTTTCAAGCCTTAAAAACACACGAAGTTGATTAGTATGTATGTATTTATGTATTTATATATGTATGTTTGTATGTATGTATGTATGTGATCGTTTACTGCCATGTTGATCTAGGGCTCGTAAATGCAGTTGCTAATCATGATGTCGTGGGTTCGAATCCTGGGTCGGGCCAAAACCATTTAGTTTGTTTTACTTACTTACTTATCTTCACCCACAATCCCTAACGGGGTAGCCAGAGAGAACAGATCGCCAAGTGTCACGATCCTTACATAGCTCTTTCGCTTCTTTCAGGTTCATTAACTTCTTCATACATGCACGTCTAGGTATCCGAGTACTCTTGACCCTCCCCTCTTCGAGCAATTTGCTCACATGGTCTTCGAAAGTTAGTCTCGGTCTACCTCGACACCTTTTAATATTTACTTTCGCTCTATATATTTTCTTCACCATTCGGTCTTCACTCATTCGTTCAACGTGCCCAAACCATTGGAGTTATTGGAGTTAATGGGTGCGTTTGACAGAAAAAAGCGCTAGCAAGCGCTTGTAAGCAAAATGGCGATCGTAAGCGGTAAGCGCTGTCAAATCGTAAGTAGCTATTTTCCTCCAGGACACGATGTTAGTTTTAACCGGGGAACCTAACCTAATTTAAATATATGTTTGTAAAGTATTTATATAATAATTAAAAAACTTACCGATCATGAATTTTTAATAACATGTATATGTATATTCATGTCATTATATTACTTAAAACTATATTGCACAAAACAACTTGTAAACTTTACTTCAAAACAAACAAATTAAATAAGCAAAATGGCGGATTGTGTCAGCGCTACTGAAGTAGCAATCGTGTCCTGGCCGAAAATTATTTCAGCGCTTATAAGCGCTTGCTAGCGCTTTTTTCTGCCAAACGCACCCATTAGTTTGTTTTCTGTCAAGTAATTCTCAGTAGCAGCCCGAAGTCGGTCAGCTGGCTGCATCTCAACCCCGTGCCTCGGAAAGCACGAAAAGTCGTTGACCTTGCGTCTAATTTCTCTCCGGTCGTGTTGTTTTGCAGTACCGTTACACTAGTAGAGAGTGAGGGAATAGAGAGTGTATCTGTGCTTGCGCACATACCTGTCCATATATAGCCTGTCCTGCACAGATGGGTTATCTATGTTGAGACTGGCCACCGTGACCGAAATTCGGTCTTGAAGGACATTATTATTTGGTCTTCGACCAGTGCCTAGCCTGTCGCTTAAAGCAAATCCTCTATAAACATAGATCGAGACCATTTGTAGAGTTTTTGCGAAGTAATAGGATTTTGTCCAATACCATCCCATCCACAGGTGCAGCACAGCAGCGCGTCTGCAGTTCAGCTCTCGTCGCCATCAGACGTGTCTCCGCAGCTTAGCGCTTCGCCCTCGGTCAACAGCGGCCAATTCGCATTCGCCGCGCAGTCCGTAAGTCAAGTCAAACATTTCTATGAGACTGATGTTTATTTATCTACCTCAAATAAAAAAAAATCAGCGTGAAGTTCACAGGCGGTGGAAATGAAACCATGAAATGAAATGAAATTTTAAATAAAAATATTTTACGGCAAATTATTACGACAAATAATTTTCAATCATAATTGCGGCATAAAATATTAGATAAAAGTTTGATTTAAGTGATAAAAGCTAAATGTTCGATGAAATCTTAAGAATATTTTAGCGCCATCTACTTTGTTCTAAAGGTAAAGTCGTTTTATTGAATAAAAATTTATTGACTCTAAAAATAGACGCCAGTTGCTTAAAGTAAGTGAAATCATGGATCGTTATGAATGGATTGGATACGATAAATGTTATTCAATATTGATAAGAGCCCTCTTACATTTCGACGTTACACAAATTTAGGTATTTTACGTACCGAGCGGGCGACGAACTACGCGAGCGACGCTTTATTTCATATCTATTCACTCTCTCGCACTATGATACTGTGAATAAGCATACATAAGCATAAAAAAAAAGAAAAAAAAAAAGGTATCAATAAAGGCGACTAAACGAAGCATAATGATAAATTATTAGTAAGACACATTATATTTAAAAAATTACAAAAAAAATAATCTTCATCTTCCATTAAACAAGTTTTCTTAGGTTGGAGTTAAGTGGATAGAAAACGTTTTGGTGTGTCATTTTTATGTTATCTAATTAAGTTATTATAATCTATTTGATTTTTATTTCATTATTTATGAACCTTGGTGGTAAAATAAAACACATACATATTTTAATAATTACGCAGTTTTGTAATACATGTATAAATTTGTTATTTATTTAACTATTTATTTTAACAGTTACAAGTAAACCATCTTTAAAGCAGAACAAGAGATAGAAAGAGGAGTCCGAGATAATAGGAAATACTGTATACTGTATTCTATCTCATTCTCTCGCAGGCTAAATCATATATGTTTGTCTCTTTTTAGTGTCGCTTTTTCGTTTCGTCGAGTTTCAAATTCACAATGATTCTAAAAAGTATTACACTTCAATAACTACTATTTTTCAGCAGACATACTCTGCTACAGAATTATTATTTTCTTAATGCAGTGAGACGTTGGAAGCAGTAAACTCAGGACCGTGCTTTGCAGCATTCTTTGTTGGAGGCCTATGTTTACCAGTGAACTTTTGAAGAGCTGCAATGATGATGATAATATCTTATAACCATAAAATATAAGATGTGAATATACAGGGTTCAAAGAGACACGATCTCTATGATTCCATCGGTAATCAGTAGAGAGAGCGGTGCATTGCAAAACGGATTTTATGTCTTTCCCACTACTCCCCTTGCGTCTCCACCATGACTACGGGGAGAAATGGGAAGGGAAACCTATCAAGTAGTCCTCCAACATGCATCCGGAGTGGGATTCCCTTGCAAGCCATTTGGGTTCGGGGACCAAGTTATGGCTACCAACTCCTCCTTTACAACAAGGCGGGTTCCTTTACAACAACCTGTAGGGAGGGGAATAGCTTATACTCTGAGCCACTTTCCATCCCTGAGTTCCTGACCGATGAAAATAATATCAAGTTTTTCGTTTTACTTTTTTATAATTAATTGTAAACTTTGCTGTTGTTCCTCGATTTAGAAGTCATCGTCACGGAGTCCATCTATCGACGGAAGTGAGTGCTCGCCCGATGATGATGATGAGATACTGGTGATCGGAAACCGAGCCGGAAATGCAGTGTAAGTAAAAAACGACATTAGATATCGTTTTCCTAATTGTATTTTGCTTATTGTATTGCTCCGGTGTCCGTGCGATGTAAGAAGAATATCTACTACCCTATATCATCTCTGTCATATAACAGGCGCCAGAAAAAAACAAACCAGGAGATCGGCAGCAGCGTATTTCTAATAACAACATAACATAAAAATTTCCGGTCTAAAACCACGTGGGAACCATAGAATACTATAATACATACGAGTACATAATAGAACGGGGGAATGAGCGGAGCTCGTGTAGCCACTAAAATGTCACTGACGAGTCAATTCACACGTACAAATGTCAACACGAGATGTGTTTTGACATGTGTGTTAACGTCAAAACGTTACAATAGTTTCCAAGTTTCGCATGCAAATTATTTTAAAAATACCAAATTGCACACTATTTACATATAAATAAGTATTAAATTTTAAACAATTTTTTTAATTATGATTTTGAATATTTATCAAAAGTCTAAAATGTTTAAATTTACTCATTCTATCAAAACAGCGAATCGGGTTTGTAGTAGACGTAACGTAAACGTAGACGTAATTGCTTGTATGTGTGCTCCCGGCGACGCTTATCGTCGTATAAAACAAGGTTGACAGCCATTCTATTGTATATTATAGTATTCTATGGTTGGGAACTATAGGCCCTATGAGAATCTAATCTCTAATTATCACAGGTGGCAGTACTCACCAGTGCTCTCGCGGTTTTAAAGAAGGAGACATAGTATATAGCTTTCTCTTTCTATCACAGGTGGTCGGAAGCTCGCCGCATGCACGCGTGGCGCGGCGCTCTCGCGGTGTCGAAGAGGGAGACATACTATGAAGGGCTATATAGCTTTCTCTTTCTATCACAGGTGTTCGGAAGCACGACGCATGCACGCGTGGCGCGGCGCTCTCGCGGTGTCGAAGAGGGAGACATACTATGCAGGGATATATAGCTATCTCTGTCTATCACAGGTGGTCGGATGTTCGGCGTACGCACGCGTGTCGCGGCGCTCTCGCGTTGTCGAAGAGGGAGACATAGTATGCCGGGCTGTATAGCTTTCTCTTTCTGTCACAGGTGGTCGGAAGCTCGACGCGCGCATGCGTGGCGCGGCACTCTCGCGGCCTCACCGCCGCCGCGACGCGCGTCCGCCGCGACGGCTTGGGCGGCGGCGCTCGCGTCGCTCAACCTGTCGCACAACCAGTTCACCAACGTGCCGCCGCCGCTCGCCTGCCTCGCGCCCGCGCTCACCAGGCTCAACATGGCCTACAACTCGCTCAGGTGAGATAACTTACATATGCCTACCGATCTTGCATACCGTCCAACCCGCGTACCATTACGAACGTACCTACCATAAAGCACGGCCTGCTAAGGAAATAGCAGCACGTCTTTAAACGTGACTCAATTTACTCAACATAATATTAAAACCAAGGTTTAAATGTTAAGATCATCCATTATTTCTGTGAACATACATTTTCACAGTAGTTATCTTCTAAGTTAGAAAATAAAAGTAATATAGGAAAAAGTATTCGTCTAATTTCACATCGTCCCTAAGTTGCCGCAAACGTAAGTGGTGTGATGTAGTACGCACGATATTTGTTAGTTAATTTAGTACGATAATCTGATTGCAGACCTAGGTAAATCTACTTTTTCAGAGTTTTCATATCATTTTATCTCATTCAATTCGTTCCTTTCATTAATTTCGTTCTTTTCATTAATTTCGTTCATTTCATCCATTTTATTCATTTCATTCATTTCGTTCAATTCATTTATTTCGTTCATTTCTTTCATTTTATTTGATACCTCTAACAATGCATGGTAACCTTGCGAGTATCCACGTATTATTGATTAATTACTGATTTTGCCCTACTACTTCTAGAAACTGGTAGAAAATACTGGTAGAAAATCCTAGCCCAAAAGGCGGTTGTTGTCAACCACCTTTTGGGCTAGGATTTTCTACCCTCTCCTCTAAATGCTTTATCTAGCAAGAAGAAAATGTGCGACATTTACTTTGAAACGGTTTTGCTTATTAACAAGAAATAAAGGAACTAAATAAAATTTCACCGAATAAAAATCCAGTTCAATAACATGCCTTTCATATTATCGGATAATATCAAACGGTAATCGCTTTAAACAAATCTAGAACTCAAACGTAAAAGATTTTTTCCCGGTGATTGTATAATTTTTGTATGTCTATTAATATAAAGTATTTCAAAAATCATTTCAAGTATGCGTATATTTTTTCCGAGCACATACTATTTTAAGAAGTATCAACACTAACGCGTCATTTTTTTATTTATTTAAAAAAACCAACAGCGATTTAACAATTTTAAGGACTTAAAGTATACAGCTTAAATGTAAGGCCTATTAAAGGTTTTTTCAGTTATATAAACAAAATATATTATGGACGGTACAATTTAACTATTCTTTGGATTTATTACAATATGTATGTACTAATATAATTATATATATATATATATATATATATATATATATATATATATATATATATATATATATATATATATGTTCACAGATATGTAACTAAATGTTTATACTAATTACACTTTTGTATATGTGTATGTAGAAGTAATATTTGTTTAATTTATTTCTCCGCAAAACTTTTACATGCAGCCAGTGCATAACACTCTTTTATGTAATTTAATTTAATGAAATATAAAATATCACACCTGTTTATTTATTTGTGTGTGTTAATGTGTTTTTTTTTTCTCATTCATAACAGCCTATCAAAGTTATACAAAATCGCACAATTTTACCGTGTAGTGGCGGTGTAAGGATATTTCACTACTAAGTATCGTCCTGTAGGTATAGAGATAGGGAATCAAACCAGGATATGAGCAGCAACGTCTTCCTTATAACAACTAGGAAATCATCATCATCAAAGTCCACCGCTGTACATACGCCTCATCCATAGATCGCCTTATATCAGAATCAGAATCAGAATTTTTATTTGCGTAAGAACATGGTATATAAAGGTGGTACATGTTAAAAAGGTGCACATGTCTCGCTATTACAAATAGCATGCAAAATTAATATTATTATCTTGTATAATCATAAAAATAATATCACAAAGTCTCATTACAATAAATTACATTGAATTAAAGATAAATTAAAATATATAATATAACATGAATAGTATTAGGGATTGATGTCAATAAAGTCTTTAATGTCATATATTTTTCTGTCAATGAGCCACTTAAATAATTTTGATTTAAATTGATTAATATTTAAATTTTTGATGTCATTAGGAATTATATTATATGTCGTTAAACACATTTTTAGGCAACTTTTATGGTATTTAGCTGACCTTGGGATAACGTCTAACACAAGTCTATTAGGATTTCGCTTCAATCTTGTGTTCATGTCACTTGCTTTCTTAAACAAATTGATATTTTTCTTCACGAAACAGCTTATTTCAAAAATATATAGTGCCGGCAGCGGAAGTATGTTGAGATTTGCAAAAACTGTTCTACAGGATATGCCAGGCGGTATTCCAGAGATAGCTCTAATACACTTTTTTTGAGCTATAAACGCCTTTTGTATATTTGTGCTATTTCCCCACATTATTATCCCGTAGCGCAAAATGGTCCCGTAGGGCAAAAAAATATATTTGCCATGATTGCCATGCTTGGCGCGTGGGTTGGCAAGCACAGTTTTTTATTACTTTGAAATATTATCGGAAACATGCTGCTCCCCATCTGTTTATTTTCCCCCTGTGATACGATCCTTTGAGTTTTGTTAGCGGAGGCCAATTTAATAAATTACAGTAAATTATTATAAATTCATAATATATATACTGGATGAAGGAACGGAGTAGAAGCCTATGGCACTGATATTTTACAAAAAATAAAAACAAACATTTTGAACTAAATAAATAAATAATTAAAATCTATTGAAATTCAAAACATCCACTCTAGCCTGTGACCCTGCGAAGTGACAAGGTCAAAGATGCCTACTAAATTTATTGTTTTATTGCCGTTCGTAAAGTAGGGTGAATATGATTTGAATTTAAAAAGATTTTTATAAGTTTTGTTATTTAATTCAAAACATTTGTTTTTATTTCTTGTAAAATATCAGTGCCGTAGGCTTCTAATCCGTTTATATGTTACATCCTATTTTTCCAGATGGTAAAAAAGGTCATATAGTATAACCTAATAACTTACACGATCCGCAGATCTATGTCGTACGTGACGTCGTATCCGACGAGCTTGCGACAGCTGGACCTCAGTCATAATGAGATAACTTGCTGGCCAAGTCTTCCACAAGTAAGTCACGATTTCTCATTCTACCTTACATATTTGAATATCGTGAATGTTCTATTTTAAGAGTGAAGCAGAAAGTTTTGAACTGATAACTTTTCTTATACTAAGCCACCAGTATCTCTTAATTATGTATTGTATTTACATAAACATTCAGTAAGTTTTTAAATGTTCTAATGTAAATTTCTGCAAACTTTGTTTATATTTTATTTTTTTGTTTATAAATGTTTATTGCACATAAAGTGGTACAGTTGGCGGATTAAATGCCTTTCGGCATTCTCTACCAGTCAACCACTAGCTAAGTAGAGAACCAGGTGCCATAAACACATGAGAATATCTTTTACACGTGTAGAGTCACGCTGCAACTGTATTATGGTTGTAGCACGAATGGGGCAGGACCACGCTCTCACAAAACACCAGCGTAAAATAGCAGCTTAACATTGCTGTGTTTCGTATGGTGAGTGTAGAGATCCGGAGACTCTTTTTTTTCTGGAAACGAGACATTCCATCTTAGTCTTCACGGGTGACAACGCATCTGCGTTTCGATTCTTAACCGAGGATAAATGTAGATAACTATAGGCCACAACATCCACTTACCATCAGATGGACTATGTGCTCGTTTGTCACCCATATTCTATAAAAAAGAAAAACGTGAAGATAAATATAAAATACAAACATAATAACATACATTTAAATACACTTATAAATACTTATTACTACAAATATACTAAATAATATACTCTTTACCTGATACCTTTACATTTTAAGCATACACATAAACATACATTGTACAAAATCAACTTAAATAATTTACAAAATCAAGCCATACATAAATAGAAATATTTATACTTTACTACGTTGCTCTGCTCTTTTTGACGACCCTGCCATGTCCTATTAAAAATCCTTAAATTCGCAAAAAAAAATGTGGTTCGCTCATGGGCAAAAAAACTATTCTATCCCTCAAGTTGGACCAAACTGCACACGGTGTGCAAATTTGATTAAAAGCGGTTAAGTAGTTAAGGAGTCCATCGCCGACAAACAACGTGACACGTAATTTATATATATTAAGATTTAAGTGATTGACATACAATAAATTATTGGTCTAGCTTTCATCTATAGAATGGAATAGAATAATTTTGAAGGAACTACTAACTGTGTGGGAGTTAAGTTACACGTATAACCGTCGACTCGACCGCAGAAGAACCATGGTCAGACATACTAATACCATCGCTAAAATAGCAACACAATGCGTAATATTTTTCAAACAGAATTTAATATACACCAGGTTGAAAGTTTCGGCTCAACGGAAGGCGATCCTCTGGCCTGCTATTGTCCCAATTCTTCACATAACAATAACAACAGACCGAGGCCTCGATCTGGAGGTTCCGTGAGGTCTCAGCTGCTGAGCGCAGCATGTCCAGCCAGGAGACATTTGAGATTGGAGGGACTGAGAACCTTGGTGAGTTCAGGTTGTCAATTTTTTATTCAGAACTTATTTTTATTTCAGTAAGAAGTGGAAGCGTCCATCTTCGTAATAGTTATAATTTTTGAGTGTAAAAAATATCATGTACTTACACCAAATGTTGCCAACTTTAATGCTATTGTTGCGCGCCTAAGTTGATGTCTGGTACCTGGCACTACCCATCTTGTGTCGGGGAACAGAGCGAGGAGAGCTTTCTACTCGTAGAAAATGCCATGCTGGAACTTTTCACCTTCAGCGCCATCTAGTATCGAATAGAATAACTAAGCTTTCTGGAAAACTCCACACTCGGTCTTCACAACTTTCTTCACAACTATCTCCACCTAATCGGTCAGGACCGGTATTTGCTGGAATATTCTAGAATTTTCGGTGGAAAAGGCCTATTTAAAGAGGTTAAAAGCCGCGATCGGGGCAGTATTGAATTGGCGAATTCGGAGTGAAATAAAGTGAACTAAAGTGTTAAGTGTGATTAATTATTAGTGTGTTTTAAGTTTTAATTGGTGTGCGGTAATTAAAGTGTCAATTTTGTAATTCAATCGGCAGTTTTTATTGTCACGAACCTTAAGCTCGTAACACTATTATTCACATCTAGTTTTTAAAAAAGAAATTACCTAGTGGTGGTGACGTATACAAGAATAAATGTATATAAGAATTCATATTAATTCATGCAATTTATCCCGTGGGTACCGTGAGAGACAACTTTGGGATAGGCCAAAAGGATCCTATGGCTTCCTATATATTGTGATACAACTATTTAGTTTACGCTGGGCGTAAAATATCTTACCGCCAACGGGCAGTAAGGTCAAACTATGTTACTGCGATTGATAATCCACTTGCCAAGCGTGCCAGTGCTTGTGCACTTCCACCTGGTGGGGAGTGGTGATAGAGCCCTAGAAAGTGTAACAAAAGCTCACTCTCCCTCGTCTTGAAGATATTCAGCTTGCAATCGGACGGAGACACGGACACTGGCAACTAACTTCACTCCCTTGCTGAACGCATTATAAAATACGAGGCAAATCGTTAAATTTGAATGCGTGGAATATCAAAAACAAAAAAGCGTAGCTGCTAACCGTCCGGTTGTCTCATGGTGAAAGAGGAGGGAGAATTAAGGCTTGTAATTTTTCCACACAGATTCTACGGAATTTATCTTATTATATATAGAGAGGCTTACTTCTCTTCACTTTTGATACAACAAACTTTACGCCCTTACTAAAAATACTAGGTTATCGCTAGCTTTACTTAAGTATTAATTATCCCTATCATCATTACAGTCACCTTTCACAAGTCACTGCTGAACATAGGACTCCCCTAGATATGCCACAAAGCACGGTCCTGAGCCACCTGCATCCATCGACTTCCTGCATGTCTTACCAGGTCGTCACTCCATCTAGTGGGGGGGGGGGGGGCATTGCCACTTCAGCTTATTAATTCGTTGGGCTATGTCGGTCACTCTGGTTCTACTGCGGATATCCTCATTTCTGAGATTATCACGCAGAGAAATCCCGAGTATAGCCCTCTCCATAGCTCGCTGAGCGATCTCATACGGCCAGCAGTGAAGGACCACGTCTCATATCTGTGTCATCATATGCCGGGTAGTGGCGTTTAACATCCACTACCCCATATCTTCCCGTGGGTGTCGTAAGAGGCGACAGAGGGAGACAGGCAGAAGATGGGCAGCAGCATCTTCCTGATAACAGCAACTGTACGACAAAAAAAAACTGCGGTTGCCAACCCGCTCGCCAAGCGTGGCAACTATGGCAATATTCCCTTTATGATTAATTATCCCTATACCTGTGTTTTCTAGTCATTACATAAAGAGAGAGAGAGAGAGAGAGAGAGAGAGAGAGAGAGAAAGAGAGGGAAAGATGGAGTGTCATATTTCTTAAATAGACGGCAGCTCTGTAACTAGAGCAGTAAATCTTTAACACTAATTATTTTATTTTATTTTAGATTCTAGCAAACAACTTGCTGACTCGCATCCAGTTGACGACAGACGACGATGGACTCGTGTCAACAGTCAACGATCAGTCGCATGATGAGGACGAGGAATGGGTTGGTTTCATTTTTTAATTACTTTCTACCTGTTTAGTAACTACCATCCGGTCCACAATCCACCTGGTAGTAAGTAACTATTACAGCTCGTTGACACTCGCAACTAACTTCTGACAAAGAACGCTGCACAAGGCTTACTCCTAAGGTCCGGTTTACATTTTGAAAAGTGACAAGTGCGAGTGGCAAATGCAACTGACAAATGACAAGTGCTTAGTGCGTATTTTATTCCCACTTATCACTTGTTACTGCCTGTTCACACGCAATGAACACTTGTCATTTGTCAGTTGCAATTGCCACTCGCACTCGTCACTTCTTAAAATGTTAATCGGCTCTAAGGACTTGTGACACACGTGTACAGTCATTACATAAAACGGGGGCACAAATTCACGTCTTACATGAGGTTCAACACACGTCATCAACACTTCCGATTTGAAAATTCCTTCTTAGAAGCGCTTGGTCCAGCATTTTTTTTATAAAAGTGAAATGACAAACAAACTTACGGACTGTATGTTGAGAGGCTATTTGACATAAGTCAGATGATTGAAATACATAGAAAGCTTTTTTTAAATAGGATAAGGATGACACACGAGCACCCAGTCCACCTGATGGTAAATGGTTGTCGTCATCAACACTTCCGATTTTATGATGATGACGATTATGATATTTATGATGATGATGATGATGACGAAGATGATGATACTTATTATGATGACGTTGATGTAAGTAATTATGGTGATGATGATGACGATGATGGTACTGATTATGATGATTGTGACGACGATGGTGATATTTATAATGATGTTGCTACTGATTATGGTGATGATGATGACGACGATGATGATACTGATTATAATGATGATGATAATGGTGACGATGATGATGATGATTATGATATTGATGACGATGATGATGATGACGAGGATGATGGTACTGATTATGATGATGATGACGACGATGATCGTACTAATTCTGGTGATGATGATGACGATTATGATATTTATGATGACGTTGATGACGAAGATGCTGATACTGATTTTGATGACGTTGATGTAAGTAATTATGGTAATGATGATGACGATGATAATACTGATGATGACGATGATTGTTCTGATTATGATGATTATGACGACGATGATGATACTGATAATGATGTTGGTACTGATTATGGTGATGATGTTGACGACGATGATGATACTGATTATAATGATGATGATAATGGTGACGATGATGATGACGATTATGATATTGATGACGATGATGATGATGACGAGGATGATGGTACTGATTATGATGATGATGACGACGATGATCGTACTAATTCTGGTGATGATGATGACGATGATGATACTGTTGATGACGTTGATAGTACTGATTATGGTGATGATGACGATGATGATTCTGATGATGACGATGATGGTACTGATGATGATGATGATGACGACGATGATGATTATGACGATGATGATAATGACGAAGATGATACTGATTATGATGATGATGATGATTACGATTACACATTCTATTAATTTTCCAGGGTTCCGGTTCAAACGTTAAGGAGCGACTGCTATTCCCGCTTCTGTCGATGTTGGACGTGTCTTGCAACATGTTAAAGGCCGTCCCGCCCGCTATACACGAACTGACCAACCTGTCCGTTCTCAATATTAGCGGCAACAAGGGTAAGGAGTTTGCCAGAGGATTTTTGAACATATTGCTCGACTTGTAGGTAATAATGATGTTCATGAGACCGGATTTTGGTCACGGCGGCCACTCTCAAGTCTCAACTAGCTATCGATGCAGGACAGGATTATAGTGCCCGAATTTATGCACGAGCACAGGTGAACTATCTATTCCTAAATCGGAGAGAGATCAGGCCGATTTTCCGACTTTGCAAAGCATGGGGGTGAAACACCGCCAACTCCCTGACTCCATTTAACTCGTAATGAGAATTTTTTTTATATAGAAGAGGGGGCAAACGAGCATGTGGCTCACCTGATGGTAAGTGACTACCGCCGCCCCTGAACAACCGCAACACCAGGGGAATTGCAGGTGCGTTGCCGGCCCTTTAGAAAGGAGTAAGCTCTTTTCTTGAAGGTCCCCAGGTCGTATCGGTCCGGAAAAATCGTCGGTGATAAACTATTCCACAGAGAGGTTGTACGTGGAAAAAAACTCCTTGTGAAACGTACTGTGGTGGACCGCCAAGCATCCAGATGGTGTGGATGGTATCGGGAGGTTAGCCGCGTAGTGCGTTCACGAAATTTGGCGGCTGGGATTAATCCGAACAATTCCTCAGAGCACTCTCCGTGGTATATGCGAAAGAAAATGCAAAGAGATGCAACATCTCTTCGCAGCGCCAGTGAATCGAGCCGATCGGAAAGCACTCGGTCGTCGACGATTCGAGCCGCTCTCATGGTATGCTTGGGTTTTGTTTTAATTTTAATAATTACAGGATCCCAAGCAGGTGGTAGAACCAAGCCTTTTTCTCTATTGAAATTAAAATGTATTTTATTTTCAATAGTCCCACGTATCATCCTTGGTAGGAATCAGTGTTCTTTCGCGAGGATTTGTGGTCTATCAAATCTGACGTAATGGCGGGGGCCGTCTAGGATATGATCACAAACTCGAAATATGAAACGTCGGGAATTAAAATTAAGTAAATTAAACGCAATAAAATCCGTTAAAGTATTTTTATTCAATGTGTATTTATCCCATAAATATAAGACATCATTATGTATATCATTATTTTAAGTAATCTCAATAAAAAGTAATGAACGTCATACCTTTAACCGTTATAACCCATAATTTATTTGGTCATGTAAGCCCTGCTCTTCTTAACGTTTAGAAACCATTAAAAACAAGATTTATTATTATAGATATAACAGAGCTACCCCCACAAATGGGCCTTCTTACCAGGCTCTGGAACCTGAACACTGTGGGATGTTCCCTCAACGAGCCCCTCCGTTCCATGGTGAGGGGATCCCGGTGCCGGAGTGTGGACGTGGTCGGCTACCTCCGCTCAGTGTTGCAAGAAGCTAAGCCTTACGCCAGGATGAAACTCATGCTTGTTGGCGTTCAGGTATGTCTACACTAGAAGAAATAGTAGGATTCGTTTATTTTTGCTATTTTCGTAGAATATTATAATGTTCATACGTGGTAGAGCCACGCTGCAGCTATTATGGTTGTAGGTTGTAGCACGAATGGGTTGGCTCGACCGGGGAAGATCCACGCTCTCTCACAGAACCCGTGAGGACTAAGATGGAATGCCTCGCTTCCAGTAGATAGGGTCTCCGGTTCTCTACACTCACTATACGAAACACAGCAGCATTAAGCTACTATTTAAGCTGGTATTCTGTGAGAGCGGATAGATGTAGATGTCTGTGGGTCACAGCATCCACTTAACATCAGCGGCCTGTGAATTCGTTTATCACTAAAAAAATCGTTCGTTTCGAAACGGCCTCTACCAATGTACCTACTCTGTGACACATTTTGACAGCAGCTTTGTTTTTAGGGTTCCGTAGTCAACTAGGAACCCTTATAGTTTCGCCATGTCTGTCTGTCCGTCTGCCCGTCCTCGCTTAATCTCTGTGACCGTTAGCACTAGAAAGCTGAAATTTGGTACCAATATGTGTATCAATCACGCCGACAAAATGGTAAAATAAAAATGGGAAAAAAATGTTTTATTAGGGTAGCCCCCCTATATGTAAAGTGGGAAGTGATTTTTTTTTTGAATTTCAACCCTAACGTGTGATATATTGTTGGAAAGGCATTTAAAAATGAATAGGGGTTTACTAAAATCATTTTTTGATAATGTCAATAATTTCGGAAATAATCGCCCCCCCTCTAACTTCTGAACCATAAGTTTAGAAAATATGAAAAAAATCTGAAAAGCAGAACTTTATAAAGACTTTCTAGGAAAATCATTTTGAACTTGGATGGAAACAACAGTACCCACTACCGGGAGCAGTTGTAGGAGCGCGGAGCGCTGCTGGAGCGCGAACATAATGGATACCCACCTTTAAACTCATAAGTGGGAACACTTATTGTGACGGACTGGAAACTACGGAACCCTACACTGAGCGTGACCCGAGACGCTCTTGGCCGGTTTTTTGTAATAATATTTTTTTTTATAATAATATAAAGACGGGCTCTTTGAAATTCCTCATTTACATAATATTATTTCGCGTGTTGCGGATTAAAGTTAATAAAAACAACGTTACTAACGTAACCGTTATCTTATCGTTTTTTAACGATATCGTTACGATAGAGATAACGTTATTTTTTTCCCATAACTAGTCTTCTCAAAAAGACAGGTGTCAGAATCGCATTCAGAGCGGCTAGACTTTACAGTATTGCTAAAAGAACTTGCATTCATCCTAGCGCGTATCACAAAGTTGTCATTTTCTCAAGATTTTGTTGTTACGTACTCATGGATACACTTTACAGGGCATCGGAAAAACTAGTCTGCTGGAGTGCCTGAGACAAGAATCCGCTATACAGCACCGGAGAAAACCGACAGACGTAGGTATCATCTAGTTTAGTGTTGATCATTGCTGGCTTGATCCATTGCAGTTAATATTTGCGTAAAAGATATCTTTTAAAATGTTTAAGGTGATACTTCGACAATTTGGTGGCTAAAATAGAATTTTACATATTTCTTTAATTTTTATAGATACAGATATAGTATATGTTTTTTGTGACTATATGATCTGGGATTGTATAAAAGGAAAACACGATATTATGTAATTCTCGATTGAAAAAAAATGCAAAGTAGACACTAATTAGTTACATTTCTCCATGATATCACAATATATTTACGAGTAAGTTCATGGAATTATTTTTAAAGCATTGTAAATAATCATATCTATATTCACATAAACCATTTTTCAATCCATAGCGAAGTTTAGTTAAAAACCTTAAAAATGTTGTTTTGCGCTCACGTAATTTATTTTCGAACGTGTGCTCGTATAGCTATCTCATATCGTACATGAAATCATTGCACCACTTACACACTCCCTCAGTCGTCCGTGAGCTTCATCTACAAAGGGCTAAGCTCCGCCCCCAAAACTACGATTAATTTTCAAGGTATTCTCTTAAGAACATTGAACACGGCGTTCCGTGGGTTTCGTAAGAGGTGACTGTGGTATATGTCAGGAATAGATTATAGTTTCGGACAGATGGCAGCTACTTAACCTGATATGGAGAACCAGCGTCGTTAAAGGTGCAAGACGGCATGGTCTGCGATCTTCAATCTTTTTTTAACATAGAATAAGGGTGACAACCGAGCATACAGTCTACCTTATTCTAATAATTAAACCTAATAAATTTATTAGATATGAAAAATAATTATATTTTTATATTATAATATAATAAAGCGGAAGAGGCTTTTTGTTTATTTAAACAGGCTAATTTCTGTACCTTCCTGTCCGATTTGAAAATTTATTTTTGTATACGATAGCCAGATCCACGAGGAATAGTAGATTTTTGTTAAGCAAGCCAGAAGAAAAAGCGCTCCCGAACTGCTTTATCAGCGTACAATGTTCTATAAAATTATTGATCTTTTACTTCATTAAAATAGGTCTAAGATACCATATGCTTATTTCTTTCTGAATGAGTTTCTTTATTAAGTTTCTAGAGCCTTTTATATACACAAAATTTTAAATTCTGAAATTTTAACACATATTTAAAAGAAAACAATTATATTTTTGGGAATATCAGTAGTATGGTTTTGTCCATTTCTAATCTAATTAATAGAAATAAAAACTGTTTTATTGAATATAGATTATAAATAATACTTATTGAAACTCACTCTTATGTTTAATTTTACCATTGGCTCGGAAAATACCTGTCCTGGGAAGAGCCAGCAAGAAATCCAGCGAGACATCTAAAGAGACAAGAATTTACAATCATTTATGTTACACAATTCAACACAAAACAAATTAGACATAGCTTAGTAACGATCACCTCATACGGAGGGGTTATTGGCAGCCATAAATTCCTTTAACTCGTTCTTTTATATGAACGTTAACTTAACTTGTTAAATGTCGTCATAAATCGACGCCATACTGGTGATTCGTTTCAAAACATTGGCCAGTATATGACATCATGCATTTGCGCCATATTGCAAACGTACACCGTAATTTGGCTCTGTCAAACATTAATTGAAATAAAAATTAACATAATTTAGTACAAGTAATTAACATCAATGAGTACAATTTATTTATTTTTATGTGAATAAATAAAAACATATTCTGGCATGCTTCATTCAGCGTACACACTATTAAAAATTGTTTTGATATGGCGGGATATCGGGCACAATATGGCGGCGGCATGCCAGTACAGTATGGTGACAATTAATGACGTCAGTATACTGGGTTCTATTTCTGAACACAGACAAGTAATATTTCAGAAACAATTAACTTCCCCCGCTATAAAATCTGTCAAATATTTCAACTCATTCGTAAGTGGCGCCGCCCACTGATGGCAAAAAAGTCGTGGATCCCTCGTTACCCCCTAACACGACAAGAAAACATCCACTAACGTCGATAACATAGATAATATACTAATATATAGGGCATAGATGAGCCACTCTAACAGATTATTTAATGACGAAACGAGGGAAGTTCTGCGATGTAATAGAAATATAAACTAGAGGGCGCTATCAACTTGGTTCATTATTTTTTCGTACAATGTAATAAATAATAGGAAATGTTCATCATTAGAAATGAACTAATTTGCAATATCGTATAATATATTATAACTTTTAATATGGTTATGGTATCTATTAATTTAATATAATTTGATTAATTATTTACGGATTTTATCGCGTTTAATTACTTTAATTTATTTTTATTATTATCCCGACGTTTCGGGTGCTTTACAGCGCCCATGGTCACGAGGGGGACTGAGATGTTTGACGTCACAATGTCATAGTTAGTCCGGCTACCTTCAGTTTTTTAATATTAATTTTTAGTCGGATTTACGCAAAACGAGCTTATAGTATCATGAAGTCTTGCAGTGGTATGCTTGGGTTTGGGTTTAATTTTGTTAATTATAGGATCCCAAGCAGATGGTAGCACCCAACCATCTTCTCTATTGAAATTTGGATGTTTTTTAATTTCAATAGCCTCGCGTATCATCCTTGGTAGGAATCGGTGTTCTTTTGCGAGAATTTGTGGTTTATCAAATCTAATGTAATGGTGGGGACGATCTTGAACATGTTCGCAGACTGCAGACTTCCCGGAGCGTCGGTGCTTCACATCAGCTATATGTTCCTTCACGCGGGTTTTTATAGATCTCTTTGTTTGACCTATGTAAGAGAGACCACATTCACAATCTAGCTTGTACACACCTGCATCTTGTAGAGGAATATTACATTTGATGGATGGTAAAAATTGACTAATCTTCTTCAGCGGCTTGTAGTATGTCTTAATGGACGCTCGCTTCAAGATGTAGCCAATCTTGTCCGTGACTCCTCTGACATATGGTAGTAGAGCAGGCGCGCGCTCGACTGTGGCCGGCTTCACTCGGTCACTGTGACGTAGGCGCGGGACCCGAAGCTTGTTGTCTTGCAATACTTGCTTGACGTGCTGAAGCTCGGCGGCCAGATGTTTTCTGTCACAGATCCCTCGTGCTCTCTGAAACAAAGATTTACCCACGGTAGCTAACTGTGAAGGATGGTGGTGAGATTAACCATTTAAATATCGGTTGGTATGGGTCTTTTTTCTATACACAGTGTGACCAATAGTGTTATCAGGATTTCGAATGACTAAAATATCTAGGAAAGCTAAAGAATTATTTGCCTCTAACTCCATTGTGAATTGTATTTTAGAGTTTATGAAGTTAAGGTGGTCTAAAAATGCAGTTACTTTGTCAGATGGTAAAATTGTGAAAGTGTCGTCTACGTACCGCTTGTAGAACCTTGGATTTACAGGAGCAGTAAGAAGGGCTTTCTCCTCAAAGTCCTCCATGAATATGTCGGCGACTATGGGAGACACAGGTGAGCCCATCGCCACACCATCTACTTGCTTGTAGAACTCCTCCTTCCACAATAGATAGCCAGATGTGAGGCAATGTTCAAGTAGTATTGCATATTCTTGAGGCATGTTATTTTCTTCTAGCTTCCTAGTTACAATTGAGATGCAGTCCACAATAGGTAGGCATGTAAATAGTGACTGAACATCAAAACTGCCCATAGTTTCATTGTTAGCGAGATGTAGGTCTTCTATCTCACTCACAAAATGGTATGAATCCTTTGTGTGTGCTCTGGTATGTCCTCTTAGTGGTGATAGTATTTTTGCTAAGTACCTATTGTGCCAGCTTATAGGTTGGTGAATCGATCTGGCTCACTATGGGACGTAGTGGAGCGTTTGGTTTGTGTATCTTCGGTAACCCATACTCGTTTTGCGTAAATCGGACCAAAAATTAATATTAAAAAACTGAAGGTAGCCGGACTAACTATGACATTGGGACGTCAAACATCTCAGTCCCCCCCGTGACCATGGGCGCTGTAAAGCACCCGAAACGTCGGGATAATAATAAAAATAAATTAAAGTAATTAAACGCGATAAAATCCGTAAATAATAGTTTTATTCAATGTGTAGTGTTCGCGTAAATTTAAGAAATCATAATTTGATTAACTTTATTCATTAGTTCAAACTTATTTTATATATATACCGCAGTATCTCAAAACTTTGATAGCGTGATTTAGGCTTCGGTATATAAATAAAAAACGTTAGCAGTGGTGCCATTTATTGAGTAAAATGTGTGAAAATAGTAGTGAAAAGAGTGCTTTCAATGACTGTGAGATGGTACTAGTTTCAACGTTAAAGTAAGCTACTAAGGACTTTCATACTCCTGGTTGATACTTAGACACGTATTTCGGCTCTAAACAAGGATAATCAAGAGAAATGGACTCTGCGACTCTTTTTACACAATACAAAGCCTAATTCCCTTCTCTTTTAAACTGAAATAATTACGATCTATCCCCAGCACTGGGCAAAACGTATGGGCAACAAATCGTCACGGCGCGGCAACGTATCAACTGTGGGCGTGGACATCGGCACGTGGGTGTATGAGAAGCAGCGATCCTCGAAAGGTCCGGTCACCTTCCGCACTTGGGACTTCGGAGGACAGCAGGAGTAAGTCCTTGACTTGTAAATTTGAATTATTTTGTTTACTTTTGTGTATATTTTAACTTTCTACTTCTCCGTGTGGACTAGATAATAATGGAGTTGACTTTCTAACCTGTCTCTTTGTTTGTTTGTTTGTTCGGTATAAATTTTGTATACGTTGTTAAACTTACTTCTCTATGAGCCAGATACTTGAAAGTTGAAATAAAGCTCAAAATTTAATGACAATGAAATATAAACTTACTTTTTTATCTGTCTGTTTCTTTTTTTTAAACTGTCGTATTTTTATTATTATTTATAAGTGAAAACTGCTTTAGAAGCAATCGTTGTGATGTGAAAACTCTATGAAACGGTAAAGCGACACTAAAAAGAGACAAACATATACACCTGTAGGATTTAGCCTGCGAGAGAATGAGATAGAATATTTTAAGTATAAGTAATAATAATAGTGTGTCATATTATGTCTGGAGATTAATAATAATGTGGTCTATGAGCAGTAAGGATAGGGATGTAATTTTTAATTAGAATATATTTAGATGATTAAATTGAGAACTTGAAGTGTTGAGTATATGAATAGTAATATTTTATGTAGAGTAAAATGTAAAATAATTTTTAAACTTATTAACATTATTATAATAAATTCACCCTACAATTATCCTACCCATGATACTACATTCGTCTCATTCTCTCGAAGATTAGTTTTCTGATGGTGTCACTTCTACTTCGTGTATATATGCCTCGTTGGTTAGTGGTTGTAGTAGCGTTCTATCATGAGGTCCTGGGTTCGAATCCCGGGTCGGGCCAATAAATTAATTATTGAGTTTTTCCGTCAAGAAATTCTCAGTAGCTGCCCGGAGTCAAAAAAGCACGTAAAGCCGTTGGTCCTGCGCCTGATCTCCCTCCCGGTCGTGTTGGTTCACAGAGTGAGGCAATAGAGAGTGCACCTTTGCTTGCGCATACATTTGGGCACTATAATCCTGTCCTGCGCAGATGGCTAGCCTCCGTTGAGGAAGGCCGCCGTGGCCGAAATTCGGTGTGGAGGACATTATTATTATTAATACACACACATACACACACACGCACACACGCATGCACGCACACACACACGCACGCACGCACGCACACACGCACGCACGTACGCACGCACACACACACGCACACACACACATATATATGTGTAGGTATAGCTAAAGTATATATATGTATATATATATATATATATATATATATATATATAGAGAGAGAGAGAGTAACTGAGACGAATGTAGTATCATAAGTAGGATAATTGTATTTCTTTTTTGAGAGAGAGTAAAGAACCAGCCTTCTTATCATTAGCGGCGTCGACAAGTCGCGAGTTCAGTCCTTTTAGGAACTTCAGCGCACGTGATCCCCACGAACTGATAGTCGTCTCCACAGCAAATGGCACAAATATGTAGTCATCCCTCCGAGACTCCTATTTGCGGATCCATGCTCTCACAGAATACCAGCGTGAAATAGTAGCTTAATGCTGCTGTGTTTCGTACGGTGAGTGTAGAGAACTGAAGACCCTTTTTATTGGAAACGAGGCATTCCATCTTAGTCCTCACGGATGACAACGCATCTGCATTTTGATTCTTAATCGAAGATAAATGTGGATGTCTATGGGGCACAGCAACCACTGACCATCAGAAGGACTGTGTGCACGTTTGTCACACTTATTCTATGAAAAATGATGCTTAATCGAGCATAAATGTAGGTTTCTATGGGCCACAGCCTCCACTTACCGTTAGGGTAACTTTGTGCTCGTATGTCAGCATTATTTAAATAAAAAAAAAAACGTTATTATGTAGGTACTACGCAACGCACCAGTATTTCCTGTCGCGTCGCTCGTTGTACCTGGTGGTATGGCGTACCATTGACGGGCGGAAAGGGCTGGCAGGAGCTTTGGCTTGGCTCAGGTAAACATATAATATAATATATTTCGATTTTTGTTATATCTTCTAAACATGTAGTGGCGGTGTAATGTAAGGATATCCACTACCTCGTATCGTCCCGTGGGTAAAAGCCGACAAAAGAAAACAAACCAGAATATGAGCCCAGCGTCTTTCAACAACTAAATGAAAATTGCGGTTGCCAATCCGTATACCAAGCGCGCCAACTATGACAATCATCATCATCAGGCCTTCACAAGTCCACTGCTGAACATAGGCCTCCCCCAAGTAATGCCACAAAGCACGGTCCTGAGACACCTGCATCCATCGACTTGCTGCATGTCTTACCAGGTCGTCACTCCATCTAGTGGGGAGTTACCCTACAATACGCCTATTGATATGAGGCTGCCACTCGAGAACTTTTTTCCCCATCGTTTGTCTGTTCTTCGAGCTACGTGGTCGGACTATAAGAGTAAGACAATAGAGAGTGCACCTGTGCTTGTGCACACACTCGGGCACTACAATCCTGTCTTACGCAGATGGCTAGCCTGCTTTCAGACTGGCCGCCGTGACCAAAATTCCGTCTGGAGGACATTTTGTAAAGATAAAGTTTTCTATCCTAATATAATTTCCTATCCTAATATATATCCTAAGCTAATTGCGCGCACGGTAGCGTGTGAGATTTGGTACAGTTATTTAGTAGTTAGTAAAATGTAAATTTAAAGTGGTACAAATATATTAAATTATTAAATATTATTATTAACGTTGTGGAGCCACGCTGCCGTTATATTATGGTTGTAGCACGAATGGGTCAGCTAGACCGGGAAAGGACCACGCTCTCACAGGATACTAGCGTAAAGTAGCAAATTAATTCTGCTGTGTTTCGTATGGTGAGTTTAGAGATCCGGAGACCCTTTGTACTGGAAACGGGGCATTTCATCGGAGTCCTCAGGTGTGACAACGCACCTACGTTTTGATTCTTAAGCGAGGATAAATGTAGATGTCTATGGGCCACAGCATACACTTACCGTCAGGTAGACTGTGTGTTCGTTTGTCACCTATTCTATAAAAAACGTCCATTGTTTACGTTCATAATGCCAATGTCAAAGACATAATTGTTATTTGTATACTGCCAATGTCTCAGAGTAATCACTCTGTATGTTAGCACTCCAAGCCCACTGTCTAGCATTTAATAATCTGTGTTCAATCGCACAGAGTAGATTGTCGCTGAAGAATTTTGCCTACAAACAATTACTGACGGATTAAGTTAAATAGCTGTGAATTTTGTGTGATTTCAAATATTCTTTTTTCAATATTGTGGAGTGTGTCATGACAAAAGAGTAGTATTTTAAATATTTTGTACCTATATTAGATTATCTGTGTTTTAATTATTAATATGCAGTTGAAAGTAAAATACTTTAACTTAAAGCTTGCTCACATACAAACCCAAAAAAAATTTATACATAAATTAATAGATTCGTTTATTTTCAGGTCAATACAAGCCCGGGCCCCGGGCTCGCCCGTTATTATGGTCGCAACGCACTACGACCAAGTCATCAATGTGAGTGCATTATATGTATTAGTCACGTGGTAGGGACATACTGCAGCTATATTATAGTTGCAGCACGAATGAGCGGCTCGACTGTGGTAGAATCAAGCCTTCACAGAATATCAGCGTGAAATAGCAGCTTAATGCTGCTGGTGATTGTAGGCTCAGTGTAGAGAACAGGATCGGTACTCTTTTTACTGGAAACTACGCAATCCAACTTAGTCCTCACGGGTGAACGCATCTGTATTTTGATTCGTTATCGAGTATGGATGTAGATGTTTATTGGCCACAGCAACACAGCTACCATCAGTCGACTGCGTGCTCGTTTGTTACCCTTATTCTATAAAAAAAACTCAATTACGTCTACCACATACGTCATACTTTGGAACAGGTGCTACTTGAGTTTGGTATGCACTACTGGTAAACTTTAAATTTTTAAGGTCCTTTTTTGACTACATCATAGAACATGCTTCAGTTACAGTAGAGCCCGTAATTGTTTTCTATTATATATATATATATATATATATATATATATATATATATATATATATATATATATATATATATATATATGTAAACTTTGAAATTGACAAAAAGATATCCTGTTTTTGTCAATTTCAAAGTTTCCTCAGGAATTTAAACGGTAGTAGTAGATTTATTTGAATTTAATTTCGATTATAAGCAGGTCCATAAATAATCCAATATCCAAATAGCGATCAAATTTTCTAAATTTTGATGACAGGTTTGTTTTTCGTGATAAATGGGACCTACAGTTGTCGGTTCAAAATAGCAGCCGTTTTTGAAATTCTGACAACATATTTGTTTCTCAGGAATTTTTTGTATAACCTATAAATAGTTGTTCCAGGTTTGCATGTTTGTCTTTATTAGGTTATAGTAGTTTGAAGTAATTGCCTCAATGATATCGGAGAAAATTGTAGTATGGTAACATTTCCCATGTTTAAAAAATAAAAAGAGACTAATTATTTCATAACTCAGAAATAAGACGAGAACTATGCCCAAACGTGGGACGTATATAGCTGTTGCTTCACGGCTCCAGTTTCTGCCTTGCTATATCTTTCTTGCCATATGTTAATGGTTATTTCCCTGAGTTGGCGCTTTGCGTAGGACAGCGGGAAGCAATCATAGACTGGTGCTTGTTTAGATGTTTCAGCTGCTGACTTTGCTAATTCTGCTCTTTCATTTCCCAAGATGCCACAGTGACCTAAATCCAATACATCTTTACATTCCCCTGGTTGATTCGAATTTCATTAATTTTGGCCAGTATTTCTGCTGCTATGGGATGAACGGTGCTTGAATTTAAGAGGCATTCTAGGGCCGATTGAGAGTCACTAAGTATGTGCGCTTTGTTAAAATCATGTTTAGTTTTTACAATCGTTAGTGCTTTAAGGTTGGTGGCAAGTCCTGCCTGATAGACGTTGCAGCGGTTGCCTAATTTTAACTTGGTTTTGTGAACCTCTTTTCCTTCCTTCCAGCAGCTTACTGCAGCACCAACTTTACCCGAAATCTTGCTACCATCTGTATATATTATAGGCCAGAAGCCGTATAATAGAAGAATAGTACAGAAGCATACAAAACAATTAGTAAAATTAATGTAAATAATCAAATATCACAAATATTGACAGGACACGGTGGTTTTGAAGCTTACTTATTTAGATTTAAATTGGCGGAAAGTCCCTACTGCAGCTGTGATAATCAGACTCTACAAACAATTGAATATATTCTTTTAGAATGTTCTAAATTTCAATTAGCAAGACTGGAATGTGAACTGCGTATGGGCTTTGTGCTAAAAGAAGACGCTCCAAACAGAGCTATTAACAACAATGACAGTGGAACTCACTTTCTTAAATTTGCAATAAGTAGTGTAGGAAAAATTTATAAGGAAAATTTAATTTAACTTGTTCTCTGTGAAACAGAGCAACCTGCCTGAAAGCGAGAGTCCGCTGGCGTTACAGCGGCTCATCAGAGCCTCGGTGATGGCGGCCCCTGACGCCGACAAGTTGGGGCTGCCGAAGGTGTTGGACTCCATCGAGGTAGGTAGAGATCTATTTATGACCATGGCTCGGATTAAATATATTGTTGCGCGCCTAAGTTGATGTCTGGTACCTGGCACTAGCGCCATCTTGTGCCATGTTGAACATTATCGATGTATTTCGCATATGTATTTAATAGGTTAGAATTATGAATAAAAAAATAGACATGTTGTTTACGGCAAATTAACAATGAAATAAAAGAAATCGATAAACAATGTTAAGTACATTTAAAACAGTAATTAAACAAATTGAAAGAATTTAACAAATATCTAGTTCATTTGTTATACAGTTCAATATTTTTTGCTATTGATTGAAGAAATAGTAATTTTGACAAAGAAGTACATTTCAATCTGTTTCTCTGTTGATAAGCAGTTGAACTTTTTAATACTAGTATGGAATCTGGTGTGTTTCCTGATTTAATGAAGCATAGTAAAGTAATACCTTTATTTAAATTTCGTAGTACATTGGACCCCGCTTATTTTAGACCTATTTCTGTACTGCCAACACTTAGTAAAATTTTTGAAAAAAATATTCTTGATCAAATGTTAAAATTTTTTTAATGTAAATAATTTACTTCATAAAAATTAATGATGCTGGTGTTGAGCTGATTAAATATATATTTAATGCATGGGAGAATTCACAGGATGCTTTGGGTGTATTCTGTGACCTATCCAAAGCCTTCGATTATGTTCACCATGAAACATTAATAAGGAAACTTCAACATTACGGTGTAAGAAGCGATGCTCTTAAATTAATTATTTCATATTTAAGTGACAGAACGCAAAACGTAGTCATTAATAGTATGAGTTCTTCCGGGTCGATTGTACAAATGGGCGTGCCTCAGGGCTCAATTCTCGGCCCTTTTCTATTTCTTGTATATAACTTACCTTACATAGTAGGGGATAACCATGATATAGTATTATTTGTTGATGATACTTCATTAATTTTCAAATTAAAACGACAGTTATTAAATTACAACGAAGTAAATAATGCTATAGCTAAGTTAGTCAATTGGTTTAATGTTAATAATTTGCATTTGAATGGAACTAAAACTAAATGTATGGAATTCGTAACTCCTAATGTTAAACATGTCAATACTAATTTAATTTTAAATGGGAGGGGGGGAACTGAGCCTTGTTGATACCACCATTTTTCTTGGAATCACACTGGACGCAAAGCTTCAATGGCTCCCCCATATATCAAAATTAGCTAGCAGACTTAATTCTGCAGCATATGCCGTAAAAAATATTAGAACTCTTACCAGTGTTGAAACAGCTAGAATAGTTTACGAGGAAATTTCGGAAATCAAGGAAGAGTGACACAACATTACTATTTAAAAATGTATTTATTGCTTTTCGAAGTATTGTCCTCGAAATTTGACACATTTTTCCATACGATGGAACTAATCATTGAAGCAACCATTCTATTCGGAATTGGGGTCTCCAAAATGGCCGTTTTGTAGGCGTCCACAGCTTCTTCAGGTGATGAAAATCTCTGTCCACGCAATTTATTCTTTATTTTAGGGAAAGTATAGAAATCATTAGGGCTTAGGTCGGGGCTGTACGGTGGATAGTCTAATAATTCTATGTTTTCTTGCTCTAAAAACTCTTTTGTTCTGTGTGCGGTGTGAGAACTCGCATTGTCGTGATGGAGGATGATGCGGCGGTTGCAGTTCTCTTTACGGAGTTCAGAAACGACCTGTGGGAAACAAATGCTAGCATACCATTCTGCACTAACCGTTCTTTGTCCCTCAAGAAGAATTGTCGTAAGATGGCCGGTTTTGGGGACAAACGTGGCCACCATTTTTTTTGCAACACTCCGTGAACGAACAATTTTTGTTGGCTTTAACTCATTTTCGAACACCCAAACTCGTGACTGGTTTTTTTGTTTCGTATTCGTGCGCGTATATCCAGGATTCGGCACCTGATACGATGTTGTATACAGCATTTGAGGATCCTGCGTGAAATCTTTCGAGAGTTCCGACGCACCAAGTAACGCGAGCCGCTTTTTGCTCTTCACAGAGCGAATGCGGTATCCATCGGGAAAATAACTTTTTTACACCTAATTGTTCATGCAAGATTATTTGTATTTAACTTATGCCAATATCTAAAGTTGCCTGAATTTTGCGGTATGTCACATGCCGATCTTCCTCAATCAGCTTACACGCAGCATCAACGTTTTTGGACGAACTTGACGGGGATCATCACTGAGCTTGACACGTCCACGTTGAAATTCTGCAAACCAGCGTTAAATTGTGGTTTTGGATGGGGCTTCATCACCAAATGCAGAAATCATCCGGTCAACACACTGTTTTTGTGTTAAACCACTTCGATAGCTTCTTGAATTTTCTCGAGTCAATTCCATTTTCTCAACGACTAAACAAGTTTGACAAAACCTTGTGACAAGACCGAGAATCTTTTTTTAAATAAATAAATGGTATTCGATTTTTAAAACCAAGGAGTTTTCAATTAAAAAGATTTTAATATGACAGGAGCAGTGGAAATATTCCATTCCCGATACTTTTAGTGCAGCCTAGTACTTTAGTTATTTCCATAGCATTATGTCGTATGGTATTTTGCTATGGGGACACTCGACTGACACTGAAATTATATTTATTTTACAGAAGAGGGCCATTAGAGCAATATATAATTTAAAACCAAAAGAGTCACTCAGACAAAAATTTTGGGAAATTAATATATTAACTCTGGCCTCTCAATACATTTACGAAAATAAGTGATATTCATTCTGTAAATACTAGGAACAGACACAAGCTAGTAGTACCAGTTACTCGACTCCACCGAGTCAGTCATAGTCATTTATTCCATAGAACAATATTACATTATATTGGAAAATTAATTACACAAAATCAAAAATTACGTTTACATGCAATTGACATAAATAAAACAAAAATCGAATAAAATTTAAATATCATTTGACAATCATTCTATATACTTATATACATTTAATACTTTTCATGTCATAATTAAATATTTTTCATGTCTTAATAGATTAAAATATAGTACATAAACAAAAAAAATTAACATTCATTAAGTTTATTTTTGTCATTTAGGTATTCGTCAACTGAGTAGTAGCTTTTCTTAATTAATAATGATTTGAGTTTGTTTTGGAATTTTCGGTGGCAATAAATAACTTTAAATGAGATAGGTAAAGAATTAAATAGTGCAATGGCTTGATGCCTTGTGCTGTGGCGTACAACATTCAATGTTGGTGTTATTGAAGTTTTTAAGTCTTCTCGACGTGTCATTTCTCTCCTTTTCCTTTCTTCGTTTGTTTCATATTTGTAAAAAATTTTTACTAAGTATGTAAGTGAAACTAAGACATACGGAGAGGTAACCGTAAGTATGCCAAGTTTTCGAAAATTTTCTTTACACGACTCAATTTGTGGAATACGTAACATGGTGCGGATCGCTCTTTTTTGTAATACAAACGCTTTCTTATTATTATATTTATAACTGTTGCCCCAGAATTGTATGCTATAACGAAGTTGTGATTCTACTAGAGCTAAATAAACCAACTTAAGCTGCTTTAACGTAACTTCGTCTCGTAAACTTCTTAAGGCATAGCATGCTGAACTGATAGTAGATTCTAGTGCTGTCATTTCCTTTTTCCAGTTCAAGTACATGTCAATGTGGATTCCTAGAAATTTTACTGATTGAACAGATTCAATATTTTACCGTCAATGTTAATGTTTATTGAGTCCTTTTGTCTTGCTGTAGATTTGCAAAGCATTGCGTACGTTTTATTTGTATTTAGTAGTAGATCGTTAGTAGCAAACCAATTTTTAAAGTCATACAGTGTGCTTTTCATTTTGGTATTTAGTTCGTCTATCGAGTTAGCAGATACAATCGCGTTTGTATCATCCGCATAAATTGTTAACTTTACGTCTTGCTGTTTGCTATGTATGTAAGCAGTTAAATCATTAATGAATATTATAAATAATATGGGTCCCAAAATGGAGCCTTGTGGAACACCCTTCTTTAAGGTTTTCAATTTAGATTTGTATATCGTTTCAACGCCGTCTATTATTGTTTTAATCTCAACAAATTGTTTTCTATTTGATAAATAGGATTCAAGTAACCTTAAGATTGAGCCTCTAACTCCGTAATATTCCAATTTCAGTAGTAGTATATTATGATTTATCGTGTCAAAAGCCGAACTCAAGTCTAATAATAGACCTCCTACCTTATATTTATCATTGAGTCTACACACCACATCATCGACTAGCGTATTTATAGCATCTATAGTACCTACGCGTTTGATTACCAAATTGCCTCTCACTTAATATATTATTTTGTCGCAAATGTGCTACTAGTCTTACCTTTATCAGCTTTTCATAAATTTTAGATAAAATTGGTAGCAGGGAAATCGGTCTATAGTTTTTGGGGTCCATTTTACTTCCCTTTTTATGTACCGGAAGTACTCGTGCAACCTTAAGCTGATCAGGAAACAGAGATTGTCCCACACACTTATTGAAAAGATAAGCTAAAGATTCAGCCAATATATCAATATTGGTGGAGCCACGTGTTTAAGGCTGCCGAAAATCTAGTTCCCCGGTCAAACCTCAAACCTATTACGCGAGATATTAACTAAAGTGGACTGTATATGCGATTGCTTCTACGCTTACGTAAAGCGACTACTATAGCATGCGGTACAATGCACTCGCTCTTCCCTAAACTAAACTATTACTTGTCGAATCGATGAAAGGAATCCTGCTTGACTAGGAAAAAAAACACAGATTGGAGCGGGTTAAACTATTAGCAAGCAGGTATAATTAAGGAATATTGACTCACCGGGGTTTCTTCTTCCTGTCGATCACTATAGCGGCGACTTCCGGAACCTCCTCTGGACAGACACTTCTGGGGCCCCAGTGGTGCGTCAGGAGAGAAGCGTTGGTTCAACGACGACTGCGGCGGGAGAAGAGGCTCGCGCATCGGTCGCGCGTGTCTTATATATCCTCGGCTCGGGTGATTACGCGATGTTCTAGAATCGTCTTCTTTCCCCTCCCACCCCACCACCCCGATGTGTCGATAGGAGGGTACGAATGATATTGTTTGGAAAGGAATAATGATTCTACAAGTTCCTACCGTCAAATAAAAAACGCGAATGGTTTTCCGCGCAACCATCTCCCCCGCCCTTGAAGGATTTCCTTCAAAAAAAAATAACTAAACAACTAGAGCTAAGATCGACTAGCAAATAACTAACTAACGCTAAGATTACCTAAATTAAACTACAATTTCAATCTAGAAAGCTAATTTAAATTATGGAAGAGGCAAGGGGCACAAACGGATAACCGGACGTAGGTAAGACCCAACCGTGGTCTTAACGCGAGCTATCCTAATTACTCCGTCGGAACCGGGAAAGACCTCCTCGACGATTCCTAACGGCCAGTGGAGAGGCGGCGTATTCTCCTTAGTGAGCACAACTACGGTTCCTACAGCTAAAGGCTCTGTCGCTGTGTTCCATTTTTGCCGAGACTGCAAAGTATGCAAGTATTCCATCCTCCATCGTTTCCAAAACGATTGCACTAACCGATCTAATAATTTGTGGCGTGTGGAAATGCTAAGTCTGTTCTCATCCATATCCGCGGCGGGCAGATACCTTAGAGGCGTTAAAGTCAAAAAATGTGCTGGAGTTAGAGCCAGCGGTTCCGAGGGGTCACTAGATAACGTCCGACAAAGTGGGCGGCTATTCATTACGCATTCAATTTGAGCGAGCACCGTACTTAGCTCTTCGAAGGACAAAATTTGATCTCCTATTACTCGGTATAAGTGGCTCTTTAGACTTTTAATATTAGTCTCCCAATTGCCCCCAAAATGACTCGCGGCTGGGACGTTCAGAGACCACTCAATGCGGTTCTCGGCTAGAATGTGAGCGAACTCCGAATTATAATACTTGCTAGCTAAGAGCTCGTGTAGTTCCGATAGAATACGTTTTGCACCGACGTAGTTCGTACCGTTATCCGAATATAATTTACTTACAGGGCCTCTGCGCGATAGAAATCTTTTAAATGCACCCATAAAGCCTGCTGTGCTTAGATCACCAACGAGTTCTATATGCACTGCTCGAGTAGTTAGACATACGAAAATGCAGACGTAAGCCTTTGTGGATCTTATACCACGCCCGCGAGTGAGCGTGACCTTGAACGGACCAGCAAAATCAGACCCGGTGTGCGTGAAGGGCTTTACCGATTGTATCACTCTACAAGATCTAAGTTCCGCCATTTCCGGAAATGACGGCTTGGGGCGTGCCCGAAAGCAAGCTATACATCTGTGCACCCGATTGCGTATTAAACTACGTGCAGAAAGAATCCAATAATTCTGACGCAAGATCGACATCAATAAATCGGGGCCAGCGTGCGAGTTCAATTTATGATGATAATCGACTAATAAGTTCATGATATGGTCTTTACGCGGTAAAACTATAGGGTGCCGTTGGTCGAAACTCAATTGCGAGTTGGACAAGCGTCCACCTACCCTTACAATCCCATCCTGTAAAAATGGCTTAAGGCGTTGAAAGGCGCGACTACAAGCTCTATTCGATTGTAATCTTGTAATTTCTTCAGAGAAGTGCGCACGTTGAAGTTCACGTAATACTAGCGACTCGGCATAGTTGTAATCGGATGCTAAGACATACGGACGTCGCGGTAAAAGCTTCGCGAATCGACAAACGTAAATTACGCTACGCAATAATTTCGACCAAGAGGACAAGCGGTTCGCCAGAGCAATGATTGGAGAAACCTCGCTCGAAACGTTCGCCACTAGAGCGTGTCTCTTCTCTTCCGGCGGTTGTGACACTGACGAAGGTTCGAAATCGGTTATTGGCCATTGTGAGGGATCCAAGTAAACCCAAGAAGGTCCATGGAACCAAAGCGGGTGGTCCATTATTTGCATCGGGGTGAGTCCCCGGGATAGACAATCGGCAGGGTTTTCCTTACCGGACACGTGATAAAAGTTCCGCGTTTCTAACTCGTCTTGGATCTTGGCCACTCGGTTCGCGACAAACGTATCCCAACGGTGGGGTGAAGAATGAACCCAACATAAGGCGACGGTGGAGTCGGAAAAGGCAAATGTTCTTTCTATGTGAACTCTATCCCTACATGCGCCGATAACTGTGGTAATAAGCTTGGTGAGTACTAATATTGCGCAAAGCTCTAAGCGCGCCAGAGAGACAACCTTACGGGGGGAGACTCTCGACTTAGAACTAATGAGGCTAATCGAATTTCTACCATTATTCTGGACAGGGGAAATATACAACGCCCCCGTAAGCCTTCTCGCTGGCGTCTGCAAATCCAACAACCGTTATGCTGCTATTTCTATCGACATTTATATGACGCGGTATTTTAATTTCTCTTAGTAAAGGAAGTTCCTCTCTAAAGCGCTGCCACAATCGAACAATGCTGTCAGGCGGCGAGTCATCCCAATCGCATTCAAATAACCAAAGTTGTTTAATCAAAAGCTTAGCGTATAATACCACCGGAGCTACGAAACCCATGACGTCCCATAATCTAGCAACGCATGACAGTATTGTGCGCTTTGTGCATTTCTCTACGGGCGGATTTACCTTAAGGCTAAACACGTCGGACTCTGGTGACCAACACAGACCGAGCACCTTGTGTGTATCGGAATCGTCGAATTCCTTTATCGCCGAAAGACGGTGTGATAGTGGGATTGTATCTAAAACCGGACGCGAATTACTAGTCCACTTCACAAGATCGAATTGACCCGATTTCATGAGCCTTATAACCTCGGCGGTGGTTAGGGTGGCCTCCTCCACGCTATCGACCGAATACACAAAATCATCCATATATAATCCGCTCTCAATTGCCCTCTTAGCTTTAGGATAAGAGGGACCTTCATCGTGAGCGAGCTGTCTCACCGTGCGTAACGCATGAAATGGGCTCGACTTTAAACCAAAACAAACGCGGTTAAATTCTAACACCATTAGAGGTTCCTTTGGGTGGAAACGATATAAAATGCGCTGGAATCTACGGTCGCATTCACGGACCCCTATGCAAAGAAACATTTGGCGAATATCGGCGGATAGTGCTATACTAAACAAACGAAAATTGACTATTATATCAAATAAACTGCCCTGTAAATTTTGCCCACTATAGAGGATATCGTTAAGCGACAGGTGAGTGCTAGTTTTAGCACTAGCGTCGAGCACTACACGTAATTTAGATGTAAGTTTGTCCTCTCTAATGACTCCGTGGTGTGGTATAAAATACGACGGTGTGTCTTCGTAGTTATCTAATTTCGAAGCCACAAGTGATATGTAACCTTCTCTTATATATTCGTTAATGACGCCGTCGTAAGCTTCCTTTAACTGGGGCGAAGCGAGCATCCTACGCTCCAAGCTGTAGAAACGTTTTTCCGCCATTTGACGCGAATCGCCGAGAGATAAAACATCTCCCTTAAAGGGTAGCGCTACACTATATCTACCGTCGCGATCACGAACGGTCGTGCGGACGTAAATTTCCTCGCATATCCTGTCATCTGAACTAGCTATGGGTGGGACGTTCACCTCCTCCATCTTCCAAAATTTGCGGACTAACGACTCGAGCGGTTCGACAGCCATACCACAATAAGAGGCTGCCGAAATACTATCTAGGATGGGGGCGGAGCCAAGGATCACATAGCCCAATACGGTTTCCAGTGCGTAAGGCGCGGTATGCGAGGAGTTGCCCCTGACCTTATTGTTTAACAAAAGATGAGGGAAAAGCGATGCCCCAATGAGCATGTCTATGTTTCCAGGAACGGCGTAAGTGTCGTCTGCTAGAGTCAAATTTTTAAATTCAATCATTGCCGAGGTGTCAACCGAAACGGTTGGCAACCGTTCAGTGACCCTATCTACTACTAGTGCATTTATATCAAAGTTAACGTTACGATCTATCCGATAATAAAATTTTAAATTTATATATCCCTGTGTCGCTTTACTAGTACCTCCGATGCCTTTAACTACAGGACATGAAAGTGACCTATTTATTACTAAGCCTAAGCGCTGACAACATTGTCGTGTTATAAAGCTATTTTGGGTTCCGCTGTCCAGCAGTGCACGGACGCTTTGTTTGTTTCCACGCGAATCCCTAACCAAAATACGCGCCGTACCCAGTAACACGGTTGAAGGAGGTTGTGCTCCCATATTTGCCAATGAGCACAGAGCGACATCACCAGGTCGACCGCTAGAATCGTTGACCTTAGTAGGGGTGAATTCCTTATTCGCCTTACTTGACGCCGCTATGTTGCTATTTTCAAAATGTAATAGCGTGTGATGTTTCCTGGCGCACTTGCTACATACGGAACTCGAATTGCATTTTGCAACTAAATGCTTATCGCTTAAGCAGTTCAAACATAGGTTGTTTGTTTTTACTAACTTATAACGTTCGCTTGGTGAATATTTACGAAAAGTCGCACAGTTATATAAATTACCGTGTTTATCTTTACATACTATACAAGTATGCTGGAGTGATGTCGGCGTAGCGGTTACGTAAGTTAACGACCCTGCTATTTTAGATGGTTGAGTCTGTCTACGGTCGACGCACCTTTTAATCTCCTGTTTAACGTTCGGTGAGCGCTGCATCACCTTTATTTGATCTCGCACGAACGATGCTAATGAATGAAAGGAAGGCATCTCCGAGCTACGATGCTCCATTTCAAACGCACGCACGGTGTCGGAGTCTAATTTCTTTAATGCTATATGGAGAAACACCACGTCCATGAGGTCATTAAACTTCAAATTCTTAAGTGCAGCCACCGATGCCACAAATTTATCGAGAAACTGCTCTAAGCCGTTGATGTTCGCGGATGATATAGGTTTAAGATCGAATATCTGGTTCAAATATTCGGAAGCTAACATTCTCCTATCTTCATATTTAGTTTTAAGCGTTTCAAATATTAATACGTAATTGTTTGCTGTAGGTGTAAAACCCGAGCAGATCGACTGTGCTCTGCCACTAAGTTTACTAATTAAGTAATATAATTTTTCAGCGTCCGATAACGATGGGTTGTTGTGTATATTGTTTTGAAAACTACTGAAGAAGAAGGGCCACGTCTTAATATCACCATTGAATACCGGAATATCTATTGGCGGTAACCTAATTGAGTCACGAGGGCGTACCTGCATTTCAGGCTTCGCTTCACCTTGAGATTGTAGCAATTTTGCGGTTCTCTTCACGCGACACAACATATCTTCGAATGCCAGCAGCGGTTGGTAGTTCACTATGTATTTCGGGTCGGTTTGTAGTTCCGAATGATTAATTTGATCTAATATTCTTTCGTAATCTGTCCGCAAATTATCTATCGTTTCGATTTCATTTAAAAAGGCCTCCCGTACTGCCTCTATATGAATGTTCTTTATATAATCACTTATATTCTGCACACGCGAAAAGAGTATGTCCCTCTTGGCATAAAGCGTTTTAATTTGATTTCACTTCCACTAACTGCCATTTTAAATTATTATAATAAAGTTATATTAATCACAATTAATCTCACACGCATAAACGACGTAGGATGAATACTCGGCGTGCCGTATTACGTAATCAGATCGAGCGCCCGATGCAGTCAAGGCTACGCGTCGTTTGCTAAACCTAATAATTTTATAAAAATTGTGGGGTAAGCGTATCAAACGGTTGCTATCACGCCGTTTCAATTATTTAATAAGCTTTAAATTTAACCAAATACGAGCGCTATTAAATGAATAATTCTGTTTGCGAGTAACAAATCAAAATTTTAATTTAAACGAACACTATTTAAGTCTATTCTATAAATTAGAGTGCGTTATCTAAACAATTAATTTAATAATTCGACCAGAAAATGGTTGGATAACCACTAAACACCAATCCAGATCCGGCTCGAAGGACCATAAAATGGTGGAGCCACGTGTTTAAGGCTGCCGAAAATCTAGTTCCCCGGTCAAACCTCAAACCTATTACGCGAGATATTAACTAAAGTGGACTGTATATGCGATTGCTTCTACGCTTACGTAAAGCGACTACTATAGCATGCGGTACAATGCACTCGCTCTTCCCTAAACTAAACTATTACTTGTCGAATCGATGAAAGGAATCCTGCTTGACTAGGAAAAAAAAACACAGATTGGAGCGGGTTAAACTATTAGCAAGCAGGTATAATTAAGGAATATTGACTCACCGGGGTTTCTTCTTCCTGTCGATCACTATAGCGGCGACTTCCGGAACCTCCTCTGGACAGACACTTCTGGGGCCCCAGTGGTGCGTCAGGAGAGAAGCGTTGGTTCAACGACGACTGCGGCGGGAGAAGAGGCTCGCGCATCGGTCGCGCGTGTCTTATATATCCTCGGCTCGGGTGATTACGCGATGTTCTAGAATCGTCTTCTTTCCCCTCCCACCCCACCACCCCGATGTGTCGATAGGAGGGTACGAATGATATTGTTTGGAAAGGAATAATGATTCTACAAGTTCCTACCGTCAAATAAAAAACGCGAATGGTTTTCCGCGCAACCAAATATTGTCTTTAATAATCTTGATGGGTATTTCATCATAACCATGTGATCTTTTATTTTTCATTTCCTTAACTGTTTTTAAAATTTCATGGCTAGTTATAATCTTAAAAGGCATGTCTGTTACAATTTTCTGCACACTTTGTTTGAGAATTAATTGTGCGGAGATTGTATCACTAGCGTTGTTGCTTAATGAATTAGTTTCACTAAAATGATTTGAGAAAACATTTGCTACATCCTGTTTCTTACTTACGATGTTATTGTTTACCTTTAGTAGTATATTCTCTTGTTTTTTACGAAACGAATTTTTCCTACTTCCATTTACAATATTCCAGATTTCTTTATTAGAATTTAACGCCGACTCAATTTTTCTTTGTATAGCTATTTGTTTTGCTTTTCTCAATATTCTTCTATATATCTGTATATATGACCTTTTATATTTATCTGCAAACACTCCATTACATATTTTAACATTTAATGTCAGAAATTCAAATCATCTTACTTGATTTACTGATATTACCTTTAGTGATGATGTTAAATGTGTCATCTTTATTGATATACAGAGAGGTGTAAGACAGGGTGACGTTATATCCCCGAAACTCTTCACCGCTGCTTTGGAAGACGTTTTCAAGCTACTGGACTGGAAAGGATACGGTATTAACATCAATGGCGAGTACATCACTCACCTTCGATTTGCCGACGATATAGTCCTTATGGCAGAATCGCTGGAGGACCTTAGCACTATGCTCAATGACCTCAATGGTGTCTCCCAACGGATAGGTCTTAAGATGAACATGGACAAAACAAAGATTATGTTCAATGTCCATGTCACACCTATGCCGGTAATTGTGGGGAGCACTATGCTCGTAGTTGTTGACGAGTACGTTTACCTGGGACAAATAGTCCGACTAGGTAAGTCCAACTTCGACCGAGAGGTCAATCGACGGATTCAACTCGGCTGGGCAGCGTTCGGGAAATTACGACACATCTTCTCGTCAGGTATACCTCAATCTCTGAAAACTAAAGTGTACAACCAGTGCGTGTTGCCAGTGATGACTTACGGATCAGAGACGTGGTCCTTCACTGCTGGCTGTATGAGGACGCTCAAGGTCGCTCAGCGAGCTATGGAGAGGGCTATGCTCGGAGTTTCTCTGCGTGATAGACTCAGAAATGAGGATATCCGCAGTAGAACCAGAGTGACCGACATAGCCCAACGGATTAGTAAGCTGAAGTGGCAATGGGCCGGCCATATAGCTCGAAGAACCGACAACCGATGGGGAAGAAAGGTTCTCGAGTGGCAGCCTCGTACCGGTAGGCGTAGTGTAGGGCGACCCCCCACTAGATGGAGTGACGACCTGGTAAGATATGCAGGAAGTCGATGGATGCAGGTGGCTCAGGACCGTGCTTTGTGGCATTACTTGGGGGAGGCCTATGTTCAGCAGTGGACTTGTGAAGGGCTGTAATGATGATGATGATGATCTACTGTAATGTATTTTTTTAGGATGTATTTTTCTCGTTCTTTTCTTATAACAAGTTTTGAAAGTGTAACTTAATTTATTGAGAAAAGAATTTATTCCTAAATTGTGTCAATTTATTTTGCTAATTTGCTTTCTAAATTCTGCTGAGTTGTGGTCACTTAAAACTCTACGACTAATTTTTATACTTTCATTTATGTTACGACTCATTTTATTTTCCAATTCTACTGTACAAAATAAACCAGCGTGACCGTCTGCGAAACCATTATGCTCAACTCTACTGTCAATATTTGTTGTATCTATATTAGTAATTAGAAGAATACTTGTCAAGACAAGATGTTACATCATTGCGCAAAAAGGTTGCTGAGTCAATTAAATATTTGAAATTATAACAAGTCAACAAGTTCAAAAATTCATTTTTTTGTTTATCATTGTTCAATAAATTAATGTTGAAGTCATCGCACAATATAAATTTCTTATTAAAAAAATGTTCGGAAAATCGCTCTAATCTTTCCATAAAAAAATCAAAATTTTTCTGTATAGGATTTCGATAGCAACAACAAACATAAATATGTGAGTTTATGTCTTTAACACCACAAATTTCAAAATGTTCAGATTTATATAGTTTTTTGCAGAAGGCATCTTCCTCACATTTAACATCATTTAAACCCAATATCATTGAACCACCTCGTATTTTGTTTGTTCGGAAATTGTAAGCTACTAATTTATAACCTTCTAATTTAAATATAAGAGCTGAAACCTCATTTAAGAAATGTTCACAAAAACAAACGTATTGTAACTCAGATTTTACAGAATTGATATACAGTTCTATCTCATATTTTTTATTTGTTACACCACAGACGTTTTGATAGAAAATATTCATTGTTTTTTTTTTGGGCAGCTGACTTAATGTATTATTATTGACGAAAAAGCGAAATGCAACTCTGAGGCGGAATATCCTCAGTTTGAGTGCCTGCGGTGCACTTCATATTATTAGCTGTTTGAGTTACAATGCAAGGAACATTTGCCCTCATAGTATTATTATTATTATTATTCGAGCTGCGTAGTTTGGTTATAAAGTTAATATAGTTTATTTTATACGTCACTCTCAATATTTCACGAAGAATTAGTTTTGCAACAGTATTTAATTTTTTATACCCACGACCATCATTATGAGCATTATTATACATCAAGGGCACAAAAGACGCATGACTGAAGCTTTTACAAATCCACTGAACTAGGTTATTTAGCTGTGTTTCATTAAAATAATATTTTTTTTGAATTTCACTTACAACAACATTTGTACATTTAATTTGGTGTAACGTATAATACAAAAATGATTGAAATTCCTTTAGATCATTATCATTTGAACCACCAAGTATAATTACATAATCCTCTTTAGTAAAGTCCATGCAGAGAGTATTACATGAATTTAATAATTCATTCAGTTTTGCATTCGGCTTTAAAAAACATGTAACATGATAATCATTCCCTAGTAAACTTTGTAATTTGCTTCTCAAACCGCGACCTGCTTGATCTGACAATATCATGACTCGATGTTTGTTGTTTTGTTGAGTGTGTGAAGTTCGAGTTTCGTTGAGCGAACTTGCTCTAGCGCCAAGTGACCTCACGCAAGGTGTATCATTTATACCCGAAGCAGTGTTCTTAATCGTGTGCTGTTTTGTGTATTTGATATAGATGCCATCCCTTCAATGGGTTTGTAACAGCTTTGAAGGTTATCGAAACTTTTCGAGAAAGTACTATTAAGCTGCAACTTAATAGGTTTTGCGGATTTAATCAACTGTGGAGAAACTAAACCTCCTAAAGATTTATATACTGAGTTTATTTTTCTATATTGTGGTGAGTAAAATCTTTTTGCTAAACCAGTTGAATTTCTTCTTAGGCCTTCTATCCCAATAGTTTTGTAGAATTGTAATTTATTTTCATAGTTCTGCAACTTTTTTTTAACGAATTATTTTCAAGATTTAAGTTATCAATCTCATTGTTTGCCGTTATTAACTCCTGAGTCAATTTTTCTATAGTAGATTTTAAATGTTCAACTTCCGTAGAATCTAATGTACCAATATAGGGCAGGCTTTAATATGTGTTATCGAGGAAGGATTCGTCACTCATTTGATTGTATAATCTGGTTTTATTTCTTTGTGTTATGTTGTCATAGTCTTCCTCCATTTTTGTGTAGAATTATTTGTTTTTTTATTTGCGCCCTCTAGTGTCAAAACGTCGTGAGACCGTCGTATAAGTATTATTTATGTCAATTTAGTCATGGAGTCGTTTGTTAAATAACAGATGGCGTTCTAATTGTATATATATTGTATTTGTAATAAACTTATTAGGCTCGTCTTACATATTATTTCACAAAGCTAAACCAAATATTTGCGATGATGAGGATCGAACTTACGTTACTCGTGGTGTCTGTCTGCGCGACACCAGCTATTGTCCAAATGCGCCAGCGCGGTTATTAGTTACTGGTTGAATTTTTCGATATTAATGCTTTGCTTTTTATTAATATGACAATGAGCGCGAGTTTTCTGTTATGAATGGTCAAATTCAAACTGCAGTCATTTCACAAACACCCACTTTTAGGTTTTTTTATAGTTAATGTTATTTATGAATTTTAAACAATGAGGATTATATTTATTTCGTTTAATTTGTTTCTATCTAAGTTTTTGGCACCTTTTTTTGTGTATTCACACTTCACTTAACCATAAAAATCCTACATAATTATAGCAAGCAACTGTTATACTGTCACTGGTCAACAAATTTTTATTTTACACTTTTAACTATGTTTATACTTTGTTATAGTTTTGGATAACATTCACTGAGCTTATTTATGATGTAATTTTATTGTTTACACTAAAATTATTATTTACACACTGTATAGTATTTAAACGTAAATATATTCATACGGAGCGTTTGTTTACTCAACGGCGCCCTCTGCTGAACTGAAATAAATTTTTTTTTGAACTGAACTGAAATTAATTAAATTAAAACTCTGCTGAACAGTAATTCATTCTTGGGGCGATGTATACGCTTTTACAACAAAATCCCAGAAAATATATAAAATTTGTCATACACAAAGTTCAAAAATGTTATTTAACTAAGTTTGTATAAAAAGGGTTATTATAATATTAAGAAATTTATGGATGATAATAATCCCTGGGAAGGGTGATCGCTACCAAGCTATTTCTAATTTGTCTTGTGTTGTTTATTGTAAACATTATTGTAAGCTACTATTGGAAAAAAAAATTGTCCCGCTGGGTTTCTTGCTGGTTCTTCCCAGGACAGAGGTTTTTTATTTGCAAACCAGTGGTAAATTAAAAAAAGGGACTTTCAATAAGTATTGTTATAATCTGCATTGAATAACCTTCCAATAATCGATTATGGGTTCATTGATATCGTTGTTGTGATGTTTGACATGTGGCATCATCGATGATTTAAATTTTAACATCGATAATCATCGAACATCGATGATCATCAAACATGCTACCCTTACGCTGCCACCACGGGGAAAGTTTTAGTTATGTAGGTTTTTTTAAATGCGGCTATAAATTTAATGAATGTGGTATCAAATTTTTGCAAGTTTGTCATTTCGCAGGTCTCATGCAGCACTCGCCACAACATCCGGCTGCTTGCGGACATCATCTACTCCGTTGCGTTCAGTGTGAAGCCTCCAGGTAAGGCTGGTGATGGTAGTGATGATGATGATGTTTGGTAATTCGTCCTGTAAAAGAAAAGCTTGATATAAATTTCTTTCCTATTTTATTTCATATATAAGTGTTAATGAGTTGGTGGTCAGCTGTTTTGGTCTGTTTTCTGTTAAGTAAATTTGTAGTCAACAAACAGTGGAGAATGAATTTTACGTGATAGAGCCATGCTTCAGGCATTTTATAGTTTTAGAACGAATGGGTCGGCACGACCGGGGCAGGATCACGCTCTCACAGAATACCAGCGTAAAATGGCAGCGTGATGCTGCTGTGTTTCGTATGGTGAGTCTAGAGAACCGGAGACCCTTTTTACTGGAAACGAGACATTACATCTCATTCTTCATGGGTGACAACGCATTTGTATACCGATACTTAATCGACGATAAATGTTGACGTCTATGGGCCAGAACATCCACTTACCATCAAGGTAACTGTGTGCTCATTTGTCAACTTTATAAAAAAAAGAACCATGTGAAATACAAGACGGTCCGGCAACAGAGAGCAACATCAAAAGTCTGGTTATCTGATACTGTGGTTGCCAATCATATCCAATTCCAAAAGCAAGCTGATCCATGAAGATTTCCACATCGTAAAAAATAAAACGACCTGGTAAAGCATGCATGAAGTCGATGGATGCTGGCGTCTTAGGTCTTACTTACTTACTTACTTACTTATCTTCACGCACAATTCCCTAACGGGGTAGCTAGAGAGAACAGATCGCCAAGTGTCACGATCCTTACATACCTCTTTCGCTTCCTTCAGGTTCATTAACTTCTTCATACATGCACGTCTAGGTATCCGAGTACTCTTGACCCTCCCCTCTTTGAGCAATTTGCTCACATAGTCTTCAAAAGTTAGTCTCGGTCTACCTCGACACCTTTTAATATTTACTTTTGCTCTATATATTTTCTTCACCATTCGGTCTTCACTCATTCGTTCAACGTGCCCAAACCATTGGAGTACGCCCCTATCAATTTTTGTGATAAGGTCATCTTTCAATCCTGCCATATTGCGAATCTCTTTGTTTCGCTTTCGGTCGGCTAAGGTAACGCCACACATTTTACGAAGAGATCGCATCTCCACTGCATTCAACTTGCTTTTATGCTTCTTCTGGCATACCCAGGTTTCGCTGCCATATAACAAAGTCGGTACCAACACTGCATTATGTATTGCAAGGCGTGCACTCTTCACCACGCCTTGCCCTTTTACTAATGCATTCAGGGCACCATTGACTTTGTTTCCGGCAGCGACACGCCTATCAACATCTAAATCACATCTTCCATCCCGGCTGAAAGCACTCCCCAAGTATACAATTTCATTTACCTGTTCTAGACATTCCTGATTTACCCATATTTCACATTTCGTTCTCTCTTCGTCCTTTTCAAATACCAGAACCTTAGTTTTATTAGCATTCAAACGGAGACCTTTAATTTCACATTCCTCTTTCATACACGTGACTAATGCCTGCAGTTCTGCTTCTGATGGTGCAATAAGCACTGCATCATCAGCATACAGCAGACAATTAACTTTAATGTCACCCAATTTCACACCCAAACAGCTATTTTTCAGCTTCTGTAAACAGCTGTCGAGATACAGTATGAACAGCCAGGAAGACATGACACAACCCTGTTTTACGCCCGCTTGGACGCTAAACATGGGTGACAGGTCATGCCCTACCCGCACACAGGCTTTACAGTCATAGTAAAGTGAAGGTCTTAGGACTTAGAAAAAAATTCCTTCTTAGATCCATTGCCACATTAATACTGCCTTCTGAAGGAATATCCTCAAGGTTATTTTCTTTCTATCTTCGGTCCCCAGGAAGCAAGGAGCCACTGCTTCAGCAACGGGTCCCGGCAACATACTTGGCTTTAGAAGAATGTGTAGCTTCATTGGCGGCCGAGCTACGCGAACCAGTTCTGAGGCACGAGGAGTACCGAAGACTTGTGAGTAATCTTTTTTTGGAATTTGTTTAAAAAGGAGGATCAAAGGAGGATTCGAATGTATGTTATTCTTTCAAGCAACTTTAAAAAAAAAGGAGGAGGTTCTTAATTTGACTGTATTTTTTTTGTGTTAGAACTTTTTTCTAGGTGAACCGATTTTGATAATTATTTTTTTATTTGAAAGCTGGTGATTTTCATGTCCCGTATAAATTTTGTTTAAGTTTTGATAAAATTGATTAAGTTTGCTAAGTCGACTTAGCGGTCAGCCGCCGTAGAGTCAACATCACCTGAAGATGCCTCGTGTAGAAATAAAACACGTGTCGTATTATCGTCGATGGTGTGTCTTGACTGGAGTAGTGGTGTTGGGAGACGTGGTGCTGGGATTAGTGGTGATAGAATTAGTGCACGCAATTGAGGGAGGGCGTGAGGTGCTCTTCAATCCAGATAAGACACATCATTGTATTTAATTTAGCGGATGGTTGCAAATTAACTATTAATATCCTTATTATAATGGATTTCCGCAAAGTAACGCCTGATTCTATCAATTATTTGACTACATTGTCTAATTAAATGCGTCGTCAGAATACATGGATGATGTTCTCATTTTATTTATAATGAATTCGCTTTTACAAAAATTTTAATTTACTTTTTTTTGCTTGCTTTTTGTAAAATTGAAGTGTCAAGCAAACTAACAGATCATCTGAATAAGTGGCTACCTGCCGCTGGCCATGGACACATGCAGCCAACGTATTTCACTAGTCTACAACACTAGTCTTCTTTGTTTACAAAGAAGACAGCGGATCTACTGGCAATGGTTTATGATGAGAGAAACCTTATAATAAAGGTCATAATGTGTGTGTTCTTATGGTAATACGTACACTTGACATTGAATAAAATAAAACAAATAAAACAAGTCAAATAAAACGCAATAAAATCCGTAAAATTAGTTTATTCATTAATTCATTCATTCACATCAACTTGCTACAATCGCACTATCTAAACAATTACTCCTAGAACTCTTTAACTATATTATTTCTTATTGTTTCTTTACGTGGTAGAGCCATGCTGCAGTTATATTAGTAGTATAGTTGTAGCACGAATGGGTCGGCTCGACCGGGGAAGGACCACGCTCTCACAGAATACCAGCGTCAAATAGTAGCTTAATACTGCTGTGTTTCGTATGGTGAGTGTAGAGAACCAGAGACCCTTTTTACTGGAAACGAGGCATTCCATCTTAGTCCTCACGGGTGACAACGCATCTGCATTTTGATTCGTAATCGAGGATAGATGTAGATGTCTATTGACCACAGCAACCACTTACCATCAGGTGGACTGTGTGCTCGTTTGTCACCCTATCCTATAAAAAATATTCTCACTACTTTTAAAATGTTAAGGTAACGCAGTATATGCAGCAGAAGAACCTAAGAACTTTTCGCGACGCGGCCGAGTTGCATCAGGCCACCATGTTTCTGCACGAAAACGGTGAGTTTTATATTATCAAGTCAAACAAACACACACACAGTCACACAGTGAGATTAGAGACAAAAATACCGTCAAAAAACTTTGGGCTCTTCCGTATTTTTCTAACGAAATGAATCATTTAATTTTCAACTTAGATTTATTATTTAATTATTACATTCACTTATTATGCCAAACAAGCACACAGTCCACCTGATGGTAAGTGGATGCTTTGGCCCATAGACATCTACATTTATCCTCGATTAAGAGTCAAAATGCAAATGCGTTGTCACCCATGAGAACTAAAATGAAATGCCTCGTTTCCAGTAAACCGGATCTCCGGTTCTATACACCACAGGAAATAAGCAGTGATCTGCTATTTTACACTAGTATTTCATGAGAGCTTGGTCTTTCGAGCCGACCCATTCGTGCTGCAACCATAATACATCTGCAGTATGACTCCACCTCATATATTTACGTGTTTTATTTGTCTGTCTTTGTACGCAGGCGTGATTCTGCACTACGACGACGCTACGCTGAAGGAGTTGTACTTCGTACGTCCGCAGTGGCTGTGCGACGTCCTCGCTCACGTTGTCACCGTGCGCGAAGTAAACCCGTTCGCTAACAATGGTAAGTTGTCCCATCAATAGAATAGAATTGAATTTTTTATTCAATACTTGCGACTGATTACCGTATAGTGGAGATGTAAGGATATCCACTACCGCGTATCATCCTGTGGGTGTCGTAAGAGTTGCCTCAGATACACGGAAACAAATCAGGAGATGGGCAGCTGTGTCTTCCTAATGAAAACAAAAAATAAAATAAACTGCGGTTGCCAACCCGCTTGCCAAGTATGGCAGCTATGGCAGTTATCTGCCCTATGAGGCAATCATCTCCTCTATAAGGCAGTCTATGGAGGAGGACGTAGTGGACTTAAATATGGCTGTAACGGTAACGGTTACGAGAGATTCGCCGTGGCTTCGCTCGGGTGATTTCTGGATCTCGACAACAGCGCCACCTGCCGGCAGCAATTGTAAATCTAAACCATCTCACCTAAACAAGTGATGATCTTTCATACACGCGGCAAATGATTTTTATTTATATAGATAGGTTACAAGAATTTAAAAAGTAAAAGTAAAGTTACAGCCTATATATATGTCCCACTGCTGGGCACCGGCCTCCTCTTATTTCTGAGAGGGTGTTAGGGCAAGGAAGTGTCCGCCGCACCGCCCCAATGCGTGTTGGCGAACTTCACATGTCTTCGAAATAATTTTTTATCTTATTCCTCAGACATGCAGGTTTCCTCACGATGTTTTTCCTTCACCGCCGAGCACATGGTAAATTAGCACTTTAAATTGCAATTAACAATTTCATTGGTGCCGGCGGGGCACGAACCCGGGTTACTCGCATTCTGTTATATTTACAGCGAGCGTTAACCATTTGAGCTACCACGGCTCTCTACAAGAATATTTACTCGCCTGAAATGACTTGCAATTCAAGCTTTTTTTATAGGATAAGGGTGACAAACGAGCACACAGTCCACCTGATGGTAAGTGGATGCTGTGGCCCATAGGCATTCACATTTAACCTCGATTAAGAATCAAAATGTAGATGCGTTGTCCCCCTGAGGACTAAGATGGACTGCCTCGATTCCAGTAAAACGGGTCTCCGGTTCTCTACACTCACCATACGAAACACAACAGCATCAAGCAATGTATTATTTACTATTTCAGTCTGGTATTCTGTGAGAGACAACTATAATAACTGCAGTTTGGCTCTACCACATATAAAATATATACGCTTCGGAGAAAACCTCTGTCCTGGGAAGAATCAGCAAGAAACCCAGCAATCCTTTTACCCAGTTAATATCTTCTTTAATGGGTGGTACTTATATATTACTTTCGGAAACATGTACAATGTATTTCTCTACTTAATTTGTTTTGTGCCGTGTATTGTACTTAATTATCTATGATATTGATAGGTTTAAGCGGATGGCATCTTTGAATTCCTTGGTATATTTGAACTAGCACAACAAATGTTGCAGTGTCATTTGTTAATTTAAGGGAAACCTGTTATTGGCATTACTACATTACACATAGTTATGAGATATAATATATAATTTGTAAACCTGTTAAAAAAAAATACAGTATAATATTTTTATGCAATTAAGCAAAGAAAATATTTTGTATTATTATGTAAGTAAATTTTTATTATATTAAGAATATTTATATATTTATTACAGCCCATTAAAGTCCACTGCTGAAGGAAGGCCTCCTTTTAATTTATCTCATAAGCTATATTTGTAATAGTTGCCATGTTTGACAAGCAAGTGAGCAACCGCAGTTTATTGTTATGTTATGTTATGGATTGTTTTCCTACGTCGCCTCGTAAGACACCTACTGTTAGATTTAGGACTGTGGATATTTTGCCTGTGTTCCGAAATAGAACCCAGTATACTGGCCAATGCAAATGACGCCACAAATCGACGCCATACTGGTGATTCGTTTCAAAACATTGGCTAGTATATGACACCATACATGCTCTTGACCACTCTTCCTTGTAACAAAGATTGAAAATGAAAAGAATAGTATGATTTCTCATTCTCTTCAACGTACAAATTTAACTGTTTACCTATGCCATTTTTTATATTTGAATAAATAAAAACGAATTTTGGCCATACTTTATTCAGCGTACACATAATTAAATTTTTTTTAATATAACGGGATATCCGACACAATATGGCGGCGGCACGCCAGTACAATATGGCGTCAATTAATGACGTCATTTGCATTCGCCAGTGTACTGGGTTCTATTTCGGAACACAGTCTTAGACACCGTCACTACATAGTAGGCAATATGCATAAGCGACCCATTTGACAAGACTATAAGGAATATAATCGTTTGAAAGTCGTGATAGATACATTAACATTTTTGTCCCCTTATAATTCTAATTTTGCAGATGCGTTGTCACCTCTGAGGACTAAGATGGAATGTTTCGATTCCACTAAAACGGTTCTCCGGTTCTTTACACTCACCATACGAAACACAGCGTGGTCCTTCCCCGGTAGAGCCGACCCATTCGTGCTACAACTATACTACTAATATAACTGCAGCATGGTTTTACTTTTGGTATAAAAATTTGTATTTATATTGTTACGAGCTTGAGGTTCGTGACAATAAAAATTGCCGATAAAATTACCTAAATTAACACTTTAATTTTCTTTACACAAATTAAAACTTAAAGCACCAATAATTAATCACACTGATTCACTTTATTCCGCTCCGAAGCTTCGCTTGTCTCGCCGAATTGAATACTTCCCCGATCGCGTATTGCAGCGCCTTTATATAGGGCTCTTCCACGAAAACATCCAGAATATTCCAGAATATTCGAGTAAATACGCGCGCCAACCGACCAAGCGCAGAAAGTTCGAGTTTGGGGCTTCCAGAAAGCTTAGTTCTTCAATTCGATACCAGATTGCGCTGTCGGTTGAAAGATTAGTGATGTCATTTTCTGGAAAGCTCTCTCTTCGCTCTGTTACCCGACACTAGATGGCGCTAGTGCCAGATGTCAACTTAGCCGCGCAACAATATAATACACTAGACACTGATATAATTTTATTTAAAACGCAACTTATCAATTAAATGACGTTGGGTACCAAAAAAACTACCTTATTAATTTTGTAGTATCCGTTTGGTAGTATAGGTAGAGGTGTTTGAGTAAAGTAACTTTTTAAGGTGATCCCCCACCCTCTCGGTGTAGGTATAATGAAGGTGGAGGACCTGGCGCACGTGTTCAAGGCGTCGCCGCTGCTGGCGGCGAGCGAGGAGGCGCGCTCGCTGGGCGTGTCGCTGCTGAACAAGTTCGAGCTGGCGCTGTGCTGGGACGCGCGCGTGCTGCTGGTACCGCCGCTGCTGCCGCACCGCGAGCCGCAGCTCCCACAGGTGGGCACGGGGAATCTCCCCTCCTGTTTATTACTAGGTGCTCTTGCAAATTAAAGCCAATATTTGTGCAAAAATACGTTAAATCTTTTTCAGAAATAGGTATATCGGTGGTACCCCTTAAAAGTCCGAAGTCTCCATTTGGATCCTTAAATGTCTCCTTGTAGACCGCGCCAAAGAGTATACTAATATTTAGAGGGACGCCTTAGAACCAAAGAGTATATGATCACTAAGTTTACTCGAAACCATAGATAAGAGTGCTCAGGACGATTCTTTTTTAAATGTTATTTATAAAAAATTCTTAAATAAAAATAATTATAGTACCCACACAGTCAGGGTCCCAGACTAAGAAGAAGTGCGACTACCAAGTTTTTGTACACTGTGACTTTTATTTTTTTATTTTAGAATTTTTTAAGGTTTTTCTTTTTTCATAGCTGGCGTTGAGATCGCGTCCATGGCCTGGGACTCCGCGTCACGCCCGCAGCGCAGCACTGGCGCCTTTACCTTCAGATTCGCCCACACTTATACGTGAGTCTCTTTTTTGTCACATGTGAGGGTGGACACTGACTTTTAAATGCTTTCATTTATTGTGTATTTTCACATACAACATAACACAAAAACATATTTATTTGTATTACATTGATAATAATTTAGTACCTGGTTTGCTAGCTTTGCTCGGTATTTTTTTAAATCGTGTGTTTTGGAAATTATATCTAGATTACAAATTACATACTGATGAAATATGAATAGAAGGTATTTTTTAATGTTATTGACATGATAAAACTGAACTGGTTATTTGAATAAAAAATCATGAGTGCAATTAGTTTAATTTAAATTTTCGTGTTTTTTATTTTAAAATACTTAAAAAAGGGCTCGAAATAATAGATTTTCTCAAAAAAAAAGGGAACTTGAAAAAAAATTAGAAAAAAAGCCGGTTTGGAAACAGGGTACTACGATTTCGTGACCGCCCTATATCCCATTTGAACTATCATAATCATTAACGCGCTGTCAAAATTTACCTTCTTATTCTAACGATATTGTAGCAGTTTTTCATTCCCTGAAAACATGGATAAATTTATTGCCCCCGAAACCCCCTGGACTCTAAATTTTATTAAAATCATTGGAGCCGTTTCCGAGATTCCGATTATATATATATACATACACAAGAATTGCTCGTTTAAAGGTATAGGATAACGTAAAGTCATTACTAAGAAATATATCTTGGGAAAGAAATTGATAAACGAGGCAAACGGTAATATTATAAAACCGCCTGTGTGAAAATACGGGTGAAAGAACATATCACTAATGTAAAGCACCTACACTCCGGGAAGTCTGCAGTGTGTCAACCATTATATCAGAATTGATAGACCCCAAATTCTCGCAAAACAAAACCGATTCCTGAATCGCGAGGCTGTTGAAATAAAAAACATCTTAATTTTAATAGAGAAGATGACTCGGTGCTACCATCTGCTTGGGATAGTGATGTAGTCGCGCGTTTCCAGAGGACAGTCCCGCGGCACAAGTGTCGGGACGTCGCGGTGGCGCCACGCTGCGGCGGCTGCTGCTGCTGTCGTACGTGCCGTGCGGCTTCTGGGCGAGTCTCTGGGCGCGCGTGCTGGCGGATGCTGCGCTTGCGGCCGCAGCGCCGAGGCTCTACCGCCCGCCGCCAGAGGTGAGCGTGATATATCGACGTATACAATATGTAACATAATTAACGCACACCCTCAGACACCCCAATTAGTATATTATGTTATAATCATAATACATACACTGAATTTTTGGTTAAACATTTTTATGCATTGATTATTTATCAAATTAGTTATACTAATTCCGGAAGAATGTTGTGGTCACAGTACAAATCCACTAACGCAAAGACTTTAACGTGCTTGAAATAAAGTTCATTTTTCTTTACTTTTATTAAATGACAGAATTAGTAATAATACAAATAAAACTGCACTCTTAAAAGTCTTATTGCCTTAAGTTACGGTCCATTTCATTTTGTCATTTTTGGGATAAAAAATTACCTATATTAAAAATGATAGGAATCGATTCAGTAAACGATTCTGAACAAACTACTTTCTCAAAGTGCGTTAATTATGTTACATGTTGTATATACTACACTACTCCACAAGACACTAGGTAGGTGTTTACGTGGTAGTGCCATGCTGCAGCTATATTGTGGTTGCAACACGAATGGGTCGAGTCGACCGCGGTAGGACCACGTTCTCATAGAAGACCAGCGTCAAATAGCAGCTTAATGCTGCTGTGTTTAGTATGGTGAGTGTAGAGAACTGGAGACTCTTTTTTCTGGAAACGAGGCTTCTATCTCAGTCTTCAGAGGTGACAGCGTATCTGCATTTTGATTTTAATTGAAGATAAATGTAGATGTCTATGGGCTACCGCATCCACTTACCATCAGGTGGACTGTGTGCTCGTATGTCACCCTTATTATATAAAAAAATAAGGCAACCAAAGTAAAACTAAACAATAAGAGAGAACAAAACGATGTCCCGTTCCAAGTACTGCAAAAAATACCACGAAACATGATTCTCAGTGTTTCCTTCCAGCATTAATTACTACATCCGATACTCTATCTGGATGGGGCGGCCACCATACACTTTGCTTACCTATGCAAGGCCACTACCCAAGAACCTTGCTTCTCCGTCAGTTGTCGGTTTTTCGAACTATATATAGCCAGCCCGTTTATCACTTCAGCCAACTAATCCGTAAACATATATCGTATACATTGGTTCTACTGCGACTATCCTTATTACGACGCAGGAAATCTCCGAGTACATTCCTCTCCACAGCTAACAACATTTTGTTTGATTTACTGTAATAATGTATGGTTATTTTTTAAAGAGTATATATACTTGTACAAATATGATATTTATTCTAGTATATAAATAATGACATACCCGTATTGTCATTTTTGGAAAATACGAGTAAATGAGGCTTTGACTTTTATTTGAAATTACACCAAATTGAATATGCTCCTCTGTGTGCGATTCAATTCACAACGTTTTTGCCCACCGAGAGATCCTTACGAATGTGTAAAAGTAAAGGTAAAGTTACAGCCTATATACGTCCCACTGCTGGGCACAGGCCTCCCCTCATTTCTGAGAGGGTTTTTAGAGCAAGGAAGTGTCCGCCGCGCTGCCCCAATGCGTGGTGGCGAATTTCACATGTCATCGAAATAATTTTTTTTATATCTCGGACGTGCAGGTTTCCTCACGATGTTTTTCTTCACCGACGAGCACGTGGTAAATCAGCACTTAAAATTGCAATTAACAAATTCATTGCTGCCGGCGGTGATCGAACCCGGGTTACTCGCGTTCTGTTATATTTACAGCGAGCGTTAACCATCTGAGCCGTGGTAGCTCTAGCTATGTATGCGTGCGTAGTAACATAGTAAGCGTTAGATATTTATGAATGACAATCAGTTAAAATAATGCATTATCAAGCATTTTGAATTTAAAAGCTAAAAAAAGTACAGAATCTTTGAAACTTTTTAAATTAATTTTTCTTTACCATTCGCCTATATTACTTATCCTGAACCTTCTCTGCAAATTTGGGTGTATATCGAGAAATTATCTTAAGTAATAATCTTATGAAAATCACAGATGGAGGTAGACGAAGTGGTCTCCAAAGCGCTGGACCTGAACTGGGGCTGGAAGCTCTGGAAGACGGGAATGAAGTTGGTGTGCGGGGACCTAACCTTGCTGGCGTTAAGAGAGCTCCCACCGAGGTTCGACCCACTGCTGGGCGCGGTGGGAGATGAGGAGGAAAACGATGAACTTTACCATAGTGTTAGGTGAGTGACTGCAATTTTATAACTAATATATTAAGTTGTTATAATTTAATACATTTTACGTCTATGTTTACATACATAAACACTCACGCCTGTCACTCAGAGGGGTAGGCAGAGACTACAGACTTCCATTTAGCACGATCCTGACATACCTCTCTCGCCTCCTTCACATCCATATACCTACGCATACATGCTTGTCGGTTAAGGGTACTCATAATTTGGACCATTTTTAGTATATCGCCAATTTGGTCGACCAACCTTCCGCCTAGGACGTCCCTTTCCGACTCTTCCATTCAATTCTGCAACATATATTTGCTTGGTGATCATTCATTCATTCTTTCTACATGACCAAACCGCTGAAGCATTCCTTTCTTAATCCTGGTCACCGCATCATCTTGCAAACCACACTCTTCTTTTATCACACAGTTTCTCACCCTGTCACTCAGATTCAGCCCTAACATACTCCTTAGCGACCGCATTTCTACTGCATTTATTCTACTCTCGTGCTTCTTCTATGTTTATAATGTTTATTGCACTTTATGCATAATTTAAAAATAATTTAAGGCTGCACATATTTACGAATGGGTTTTACCAATCATTACAGCTCACCAAAACTCCACTGTTGAAATAGGCCTGCCTGATTATTTGCTTTATATTGGACACTAGACATGTGTCAATCATTCATTTCTTGTGACCGAATCATTCTAGTACATTTCGTCACGCGTACCGGTGTATTCGGATCGATCATTCAAGTGGATAATTTCGGGCTCCGGTACGCTACACTAAAAACGATTCATTCAGATCATTCGGGTTTCGGTCGGTTTTCGACTCATTCACAATTCACATCAATCACGAGGTAAAAAGGTTCCGTCAATTGTTTGTGATCGGTTGTACCGGAACATTCGAAAAAAGATGAATGAACCATCAACACTTTTAAGTGTACCAGCTCAAACGAACGAATCATTCATGATTGACACATGTCTAGTTGGCACGCTGGGCAGCTGTTATTAGAGAGATGCTGCTGCCAATATTTTGGTTCAGTTTCCCTATGTTACCTCTTACTACACCCACGGGATGATATGGTATACTAGTGTAGTTGCGATATAAGAATATTTATGGGGATTTAGTCTGCGCGTATTCGACATATCCTGTATTTGCCCCTGCGGGGTGGGTATGCTATGCTAAGATCATCATCCTCGTCATCATAATCAGCCTGGCTCAGTCTACCGCTAGACGTAGGTCTTTCCCAGGCCACTCAGCCATATCTCCGGCACAAGGCGATCGGCGACACAGTTGTTGCCAGTCGCCTTGTGCAGATTGTCGCTCATGCTAAAATCATTGGTCTTAATTGAGATATCAGATATTCATTACCCTTAATTCAGAAGTAATTAAAGTATTCCCGGCCTTATGTCGTCTAATTATATCAAATTACACCAGTTATATCAGTTAAAGACGGATTGAATGTCGACAGAGCCCTAGGCTAGCATCTCATCGGCGCCCCTCTGTTAGCCATATATTATAAAATATAACTATTTATTTCGCAAATAAACTATATTATAATTTATAATGTTGTTTGCAAAATAATTAGGACACGTAACAAACAGATGGGCGTGAATAGAAAATGTGTTGAGAGAGTGAGGGCGATGTAGGAGTAATTATACAGAAAGTATATTTTAGCTGAACACACATTTGTCAGCATCGCACGCGCCGTACGCGCCGCATTTTAGAATTCGTTGCATGAAATCATAATATGAAACCTCGCACATTAGAGCCGCACCGTACGCACCGCATTTTATAAAATGCGGTAAGTATCCGAATATTGCGCAAAAACCGTTTACAGCAACAGAAAGCCCAAGAAAAAAAAAAAAAAATAAAAAAACCAAAAGAAAACGCCCCCCCCTGCGCCTTTTTTACAAAGGCTTGCGCCGCTTTTTTTACCATTGAAGGACGAATGCTGATGACGTCATATATGACTCAGTGTTGTCTAATGTTGCCAACTTAATGGATTTTCTACTAAAACTGGTGGTTTTGACTTTGGTTTCGAAATATATTTTTACTTCATTTCAGGAACATTTCTTATCAGCATTTTTATTTAATTTAAGTAGATAAAGTAAAGTAAAGTTACAGCCTATATACGTATCACTGCTTGGCACAGGCCTCCCCTCATTTCTGAGAGGTTTTTAAGGCAAGGAAGTGTCCGCCGCACTGCCCTAATGCGTGTTGGCGAACTTCATATGTCTTCAAAATATTTTTTTTCTCTTATTCATCAGACATGCAGGTTTCCTTTTCTTTTCATTCTTTCATTCATTCCTTTCACCGCCGAGCACGTGGTAAAATCAGCACTTGAATTTGCAATTAACAATTTCATTGGTGCCGGCGCGGATCAATAAACAAATCGTAGTATGTAATATTACTATTATAGCACCTGTTCAGCATTATTCATTCGGTCGTACAAAGTATACAACCGAGCTGCGACCCAAATGATCGAAACGATCGAATCTTTTAAACCCGATCACCATAAGAGTGGGTCATGATCAACCCAGGTCACGAGAAATGATCGATCGACACAGGTCTACTTTTCACACACAATTTAAGTAGGTACTTAAAATAATAATGTTATTTTTTTTCGTTTGAAAATTTCCGCGCGCGCCCTTTTATAACCTTGCGCCTTTCGGCACGTGCCTGGTTTGCCTTAAGGATAATCCGCCACTGATGACAGTACTCTTTAGCTGCGACAATCCTCTTTCCCGTAGATTTCGTGTGAGACAAGAGGGTGTATGGTGTGAACTAGACGTCCAGTCCTCGGCCTGCGTAGAGATCCTGCTTCCCGGGCAAGTGTGCGTGCTGAGGCGAGACGACGGACTACCCATGGGAGGGTATCAGGTGGGGATATAATTATTTTGTCAAATTACTAACTATGCACGGGTCTTTTAGATCTGGACTACAGCGGCACCTACCGGGTTCAACTATAGCTAACAACCACTTTACTCTACTAACACTATTTTATACGTGGTAGAGCCACGCTGCAGCTATATTCTGGTTGTAGCCCGAATGGGTCGGCTCGACCGGTGGAAGAACGACGCTCTCACAGAATACCAGAATTAAATAGCAGCTTAATACTGCTATGTGAGTGTAGAGATCAGAAGACCCTTTTTTACTGGATATGGAACACTGGATTTTATTAAAGAATAAGGTTAGTATGTGAGCACACAGTTCACCTGATGGTAAGTAGTTACTGTGGCCCATAGACATCTACATCTATCCTCGATTAAGAATCAAAATGCAGATGCGTTGTCACCCGTGAGGACTGAGATGGAATGTCTTTATAGTTATAAAGATGAATCTAAGCACATTCTTAGCCGTGTGGTGCCGGAGTATGAAGACCCATCAGGGTGTCGTAGAAGGTAACTATGGGGAATAGCTGATAGATCTCGTAGCTCCCGATAGATGGCAGAATAACCAACTCGTTTATTCCAAACCGTATAGGGAGTTTTACATTCCAGTTGCAGAAACACTAGCAAATTCTCTTTAAAAAAAGAGACCGTTGTTGTAAACGCCATTTTAAAGTATAAGCGTAACAAATGAGCATACAATTCACCTGTTGGTAAGTGGATGCTGCGATCGTTTCACATCTACATCTATACGTGGTAGAGCCATGCTGCAGCTTTAAATTGTAGTTGCAGCACGAATGGGTCGCCTCGACCGGGGAACGATCACACTCTCACAGAATACCAGCGTAAAATAGCAGCTTAATGCTGCTGTGTTTTGTATGGTGAGTGTAGAGAACCGGAGAACTGTTACTGGAAACGAGGTATTCCATTTCAGTCCTCAGGGGTGACAACGCATCTATGTTTTGATTCTTAATCGAGTATAAATGTAGATGTCTATGGACCACAACATCCTTTTATCATCATGTGGACTGTGTGCTCGTTTCTCACCCTTATTCTATAAAGAAAATCAAATCCCTTTTAATCCCTTGATTAAATATCGAAGTGCAGATGTGTTGTTACTCCTGAGGACTAAGATGTAATGCCTCGTTTCCAGTAAAAATGGTCTCCGGTTCTCTACACTCACCATATGAAACACGGTAGCATTAAGCTGCTATTTCACGCTGGTATTCTATGAAAACGTAGTCCTTCTCCGGCCGTACCGATCCCTTCCTTATGCAACTGTATTTACTACCATCATCATAAATATATCATATAGCTGCAGCATAGCTCCACCACACAAAAAAACCTATGAAATCTACTCTCTAACGAAACCCAAGGAATGAGATGAGATAGTGAACTTTCTTAGTCTTAAGAAATACCATTAAAATGAGATTTATTATCATATCACGTGGGTGTCATAAAAGATGACCGTAGGAAATCCATTTAACTTATAAAAATCCCCCCATTGATTCCCCATTGAATCCCCCATTGATGATGACTGACATGGGAATATTGCCACAATTTTTTATTTTTACTTGTTATTTGGAATACGCTATCGCTCATCTCCTGATCTGTTTCGCTCTGTTGCCTCTTACGACACTCTCGTGATGATATTATTACTCTTGAATTGAGAATTCCTAACTCTTTAATTCACTTTACACTAATTAAAATTAAAACACTAATAATTAATCACACTGATTCACTTTATTCCGCTCCGAAGCTTCGCTTGTCTCGCCAAATTCAATACTTCCCCCGATCGCACCTTGCAGCGCCTATAAATACACATTAGCACCGAAACATCCAGAACATTCAAGTAAATACGCGCACCAATTGACAAGGCGCCGAAAGTTCGAGTGTCGGCTTCTAGAAGCTTAGTTCTTCGTTTCGACACTAGATGACGCTGTCGGTTGAAAGATTAGTGATGTCATTTTCTGGAAAGTTCCCCCCGCTCTCGTCCCTGACACTACATGACGTCAACTTAGGCGCGCAACTATATAACTATAATAAATCTCATTTTAATGGTATTTCTTAAGGCTAAGAAAGTTTACTACCACATGTTATTCTTTGGGTTTCGTTAGAGAGTTGATTTCATACTACTCCACTAAGTTAATTACCCTACTCCATAGTGAATCTTCTTACACCGCCAATACGCGATGAATCGTATAAAAATGTATTAACTAACTTAGTTTAATTAACATAGCTTAGTGTTTTCTTTTATTATTGATTTATTTGTTTATATCTCAGAGCTTTTTTCCATATACCACTTTTATCACTTTAAAAAAAACCGACATGTAGAAATTGTATATAAGAGAATCTTAATAAAATCATTTTATTTTTAAAGAGTATCAGTCTGGAACCGAACCCAGAGATCCTAGCGAAAGTGCTGGCGTTAATATCCGACCACGTCGACCTACTGCTAGAGGACTGGTATCCATCGCTTGGTAAGTAACACGTTTGAAATGATTTATAACATTTTCATTTCAAACTTTAGGAAACACCTTTTTGTACCATTTCTTGGTACCAGACCAGTCAAAAGCCTACTGTTGGAGCCATGCTTCTTTCTAATGACGGATAAAAACCTTACGTTCACCAGATGTTGCGAGTTGGTACAAAAGTGAACTTGTTTCCAAACAACATCAGCAATAAAATTATCACCTGTAACTTTTGTCCCATAGGATATATCTGAGAATTTTTGTCATTTAGTCTTAGTGACATCATCAAATGTTCAAGACGCATTCGTTTCATAAATTTAAAAAATATTTTTAAATAAAATATGCCCGTGTTGCATTAAGGTATTGGAAGTCACGATATGAAGCAAAAAATAAACGTGATATCAATTTATTATCGTAAGAATAATGTATATTTACCAAATAATCTTAAAATTTTATGATTTCTGATAGATTGTTCTAGAACATTGACTATTATTGTAAGAAGCGCCCTCTGTTGTCCAGTAACGTCACTATTTATTTACTAATATGTTACTGGTTGACGACGTGGCTAAAACGGATTTTTCCCTTATATTTAGAAGCGTCACCTAATGGGGAAAAGCTAAAATGTTTTCCTAATAAATATGCAGCGTAGTATTGCTATGTTTCGTTAGAGGGCGTAACACACGCGCGAGCTCTCAGTTTTTGTATGCAGATGTTTTGTTCGCTTATCTGTTTCGGCTTTCACGAGGTTCTCGTCATACGTAACGGTAATGTCGACCAAAAATATCCTTGACTGTGCCCGGTCCATCAGCACAATATCAGGCTTATTCGCAAGAATAGTCCTGTCTGTGATGATGGCCCGGTCCCAGTAGAGCCTGGCGCGGTCATTTTCGAGCACGGCTTCCGGCAAGTACTTGTAATACGGCAATTTTCGATCCACGAGACCGTATTTCAGAGCGAGCTCCTGGTGTAGCATTCCGGCTACTAGGTTGTGCCTGTGCAAGTACTCAGAGTTAGAAAGCGCCGAACAACCGGAGATGACATGCATAAGTATACTATAGAGCGGACATTAGGAATGTCCGCTCTATAGTATATATATTTAAAACTCGTTGTTTGTTACGTTGATGGTCTACACAGTGTCCTCATAATTGAAAAGTAGCGTTTTTGATTATAAGTTTTCGGTTTTTTTTTCTTTCTTTCCTCATCATGAACAAAATGTGTATTTTTTTTTAATTCTTTACTTTTAGGAATATCCGTAGTTTGGTTTATAATTTGAGTAATTTAAAATACTAGCGATCCGGCTCCGCAAGGGTGACTTCTGGATCTCGATAGCAGCGCCACAACCGTAACCAAAGTGAACCTAAACCATCCAGGAACACATTCAAACATATATAAAAAAATTAATCATAATTGGTCGAGCCGTTTTTAGTGAGACTCATGGACAGTAATTGATTTTTATTATGAATGCCTCGATACACGTTTTTGCCTATACGATACCGATACGACACTGATACCGATACTCTTACAAAAATATCGGCGATGCCGAGACCGATACGCATATCGAATTCAAAAACGAAGGTACAATCAATAAAAAAACAAGATTAAAACTACTTTTACGGATTTTATCGCGTTTATTTTTACTTTTATTTTTAATTCCCGACGTTTCGGGCGCTTTCCAGCACCCATGGTCACGGGGGGCTGAGATGACTGACGTCCCGATGTCATTGTTAAACCCGGAGTACCTTCAGCTTTTTTAATTATTGTTTATGGTCCGATCTATGCAAAATGAACTGACTATGTCCTGAGGTCTTGCAGTGGTATGCTTGGGTTTAGTTTCAATTTTATTGATTATAGGATCCCAAGCAGGTGGCAGTACTCAGCCTCCTTCTCTATTGAAATTAGGATCAAATATTGAATTAGGATTTTCTAAAACTTTTATTGTTTTTTTACATCAGACTTTATTAACAATTTTACCATCAGACAAAGTAACTGCATTTTTAGAACATCTTAATTCCATAAACTCTAAAATTCAATTTACTATGGAGTTAGAGGCAAATAATTCCTTACCTTTCCTAGATGTGTTAGTCATCCGAAATCCTAATAACACCATTGGTCACACTGTGTATAGGAAAAGGACCCATACAAACCGATATTTAAACGGTGAAAATCACTACCATACTTCACAGTTAGCTACCGTGGGCAAATCTTTGTTACAGAGAGCACGAGGGATCTGTGACAGCAAACACCTGGCCGCCGAGCTTCAGCACGTCAAGCAAGTTCTGCACGACAACAAGCTTCGGGTCCCGCACCTCCGTCACAGTGACCGAGTGAAGCCGGCCACAGCCGAGCGTGTGCCTGCTGTACTACCATATGTCAGAGGTGTCACAGACAAGATTGGCTATATCTTGAAGCGAGCTTCTATTAGAACATTCTACAAGCCGCCGAAGAAGATTAGTCAGTTCCTACCATCCGTCAAGTGTCATATTCCTCTACAAGATGCAGGAGTGTACAAGCTTGATTGTGAATGTGGTGTCTCTTATATAGGACAAACAAAAAAGATCAATTAGGACCCGCGTAAAAGAACATATAGCTGATGTGAAGCATCAACGTTCCGGGAAGTCTGCAGTTTGTGATCATATCCTAGACGGACCCAACCATTACATCAGATTTGATAGACCACAAATCCTCGCGAAAGAACACCGATTCCTACCAAGGATGATACGTGAGGCTATTGAAATTAAAAAACATCCTAATTTCAATAGAGAAGGAGGCTGGGTACTACCACCTGCTTGGGATCCTATAATCAATAAAATTAAAACTAAACCCAAGCATACCACTGCAAGACCTCAGGACATAGTCATTTCATTTTGCATAGATCGGACCATAAACAATAATTAAAAAAGATGAAGGTACTCCGGGTTTAACAATGACATCGGGACGTCAGTCATCTCAGTCCCCCGTGACCATGGGTGCTGGAAAGCGCCCGAAACGTCGGGAATTATAAATAAAAGTAAATAAAAAGTAAAAATAAACGCGATAAAATCCGTAAAAGTAGTTTTAATCATGTATAGTGTTCGCGTAAATATAAGAAATCATTAAATAAAAAACAAGTCAGGTTATTTTTTTTATTAATATAAAAATTAAAAATAACATGACAAACTAAATAAAACCGTTTAAAACTATAGACAGTTGCCTTTGCAATGAAATAGACGAGACAACACGCACGTTTACATTACATTTTTGAAGCGCGAAATTTGAAAAGTATCGTTGTATCGGCAAAATTTGAGTATCGCGGATATATCGGTATCGGTATCGGATGCATCCCAAATTTTTATATATGGAGATAACTAATGTTTCACAAAGAAACATAACTCAACACGTTTCTAACAAATTAATTTCTAAATTGTCTCATTCCTAAGTAATTAAATAAATGATTAACTAAGTTAATGTATATTACCCTGCTTTCTTAGGCACCCGCTTCGTGCACACGTCCGAGGGGCGGTGCCTGATCACGCGTGCAGTTCCGTGCCCGAACTGCTTGCGGGATCCGCACCACGAGCCCCACCAGGAACCACTGCAACAAGACCACCACCTAACGCAGGTAATTATTTCTTATATTTACGCGAATACTACTGTTACGAGCTTCAGGTTCGCAACAATAAAAACTGCCGATTGAATTACCAAAATTGACACTTTAATTACTGAACACCAATTAATACTTAAATCACACTAATAATTATTCACACTTAACACTATAGTTCATTTCATTTCACTCCGAAAGCTTCGCTCGTATCGCCAATTCAAACTACCCCGGTCGCGGCGTCCAATGGCCTTAAATAGGTCTTCGGAAACATCCAGAATGTTACAGTAAATACCGGTCCCGACCGACTAAGTGCAGAAAATTCGAGGGTGGACTTTTCTAGAAAGATTAATTCTTCTATTCAATACTAGATTGCGCTGTTGGGAGAGTTCCAAAAAGATCTTGACACTTCTAGTTTTGATGCGTGATACCAGATGGCGCGAGTGCCATCAACTGTGGCGCGCAACACTACATATGGAATAAAAGATTTTTTAACAATTTTCTCGCGTTTAATTTTTCCCCGAAGTGGTTGAGCCACGCTGCAGCTATATTAGTTGTAGCACAAATGGGTCGGCTCGACCGGGGGAAAACAAAGGTCTTTTTTTTATAGGATAGGTTGACAAACGAGCACACAGTCCACCTGATGGTAAGTGGATGCTGTGGCCCATAGACATCTACATCTATCCTCGATTACGAATCAAAATGCAGATGCGTTGTCACCCGTGAGGACTAAGATGGAATGCCTCGTTTCCAGTAAAAAAGGTCTCCGTTTCTCTACACTCACCATATGATATACAGCAGCATTAAGCTGTTATATTACGTTGGTATTCTATGAGAGCGTGGTCCTACCCCGGTCGAGCCGACTCTTTCGTGCTACTACCATAATATAGCTGCAGCGAAGCTCTGCCACGTGTGATGCTGTGTTTCGTTTGGTGAGTGTAGAGAAACAAGTACACATACGGAGACACTAGTAGAGAGAGTAATACTAACAAATCTTATGGATAATGATTTCTTATATTTACATGAACACTACACATTGATTAAAACTACTTTTACGGATTTTATCGCGTTTATTTTACTTTTAATTACTTTTGTTTTTAATTCCCGACGTTTCGTGCGCTTTCCAGCACCCATGGTCACGGGGGACTGAGATGACTGACGTCCCGATGTCATTGTTAAACCCGGAGTACCTTCAGCTCTTTTAATTATTGTTTATGATCCGATCTATACAAAATGAACTATGTCCTGAGCTCTTGCAGCGGTATGCTTGGGTTTAGTTTTAATTTTATTGATTATAGGATCCCAAGCAGGTGGTAGTACCCAGCCTCCTTCTCTATTGAAATTAGGATGTTTTTAATTTCAATAGCCTCACGTATCATCCTTGGTAGGAATCGGTGTTCTTTCGCGAGGATTTGTGGTCTATCAAATCTGATGTAATGGTTGGGGCCGTCTAGGATATGATCAAAAACTGCAGACTTCCCGGAACGTTGATGCTTCACATAACTAAAAACAAAAGTAATTAAAAGTAAAATAAACGCGATAAAATCCGTAAAAGTAGTTTTAATCAAAATCTTACGGATGTTTAAAAATCTAAAATAATTTTCGCAGATGCTCAGGCGTCTGGATCTTGGCAACGCAGAGCCACGTCCATTGCGACTGTCCGAGGAGTCGCGTACATCGGACGGTGACAGTGGTGTGGGCGCTGAATCTAACGGTGAGTGTACGAACGACTTACTTCATATATTTCTATATTTTAATTTTACTAATATTCAACCTTTACTTAAATTTTTCACCTAGCCGGTAGATCTACGCTTGAAGTTCATGACAAGTATGTTTTCCTGGGACAAATTGTTCGACTAGGTAAGTCCAACTTTGATCGAGAGGTATATCCGACGGGTTCAACTCGGCTTCGTAGCGTTCAGGAAATTACGACACATCTTCACGTCAGACATACCTCAAAACTTGAAAACGAGATTGTACAACCAGTGTGTGTTGCCAGTGACGACCTATGAATCTGAGACGTGTTTCTTCATTGCTGGCCGTATGAGGAAGCTCAAGGTTACTCAGCGAGCTACGGAGAGGGCTATGTTTGGGTATTTTCTGCGCGATAGACTTAAAAACGGGGATATCTGCAGCAGAACCAGAGTAACCAACATCCCAACGGATTATTAAGCTGAAGTGGCAATGGGCTGGCCATTTAGTTCGAAGAACTGGTAGCCGATGGCAAAAAGTTTCTCGGGTGGCAGCCTCGTATCGGTAGGTGAAGTGTTGGGCGTTCTCCTACAAAATGTAGTGACGACCTGGCAACACATTCAGGAAGTCGATGGATGCGGGTAACTCAGGACCGTGCTTTGTGACGTTCCTTGTGGGAGGCCTATGTTCAGCAGTGGGCCTGTGTAGAGCTGTAATGATAATGATGATGATAATTTAGTCTGAAATTAAATCTTATTATAGTTTTTTGTTGAACAATAGAGTTAATTTTTGGCTTAATATATCAGAAGTGTCTTTCCGTCCGACAATAAATTGATTTCGTACTGAAATGCGCGTTTATTACGCTAAGGCAGTGCGATTTACCAATTAGAACTTCGTCGACAGTTATCACCTGGTGGGATTGTAGACAGCCTTATAATAATTAAAACTACTATCTTTGGGTGCGCGAATGACGAAAGGTATTGGCGGGGCGAACCATAGAATACTATTATACATACGTAATAAATACAGAACGCGGGGTGGGCAGAGCCCGTGTAGCCACTAACATGTCAATTCACACGTATAAATGTCAACACAATAAATCGTTTCCAATTTTCGTGTCAAGCGTCGCTGCATGCAAATTATTTAAAAAATGGCAAATTGTGCAATAATTACGTATCGAAAGAACAGCGGGAAATAGAATTTAAATAAAGGAGACATATTCTACAACCACTAAGTCGAAATTATTTATATTTTGTGAATATTAGAAACAAAAATAAAGAAACATTTATGTGTCAAAAACATTAATCAAAAGTCTAAAATGTGTATGTAGTAGTGATAATTGCTTGTATGTGTGCTCCCGGCGACGTCAACCCTCGTATAAATTAAGGTTGACAGCCATTCTATTGTATTATAGTATTCTATGGGGCGAACGATTAAATGGACTGTATTAGCGTGGTCCAAAAGGAACCAGAACAAAATGGCGGACGTGGCACGTTGCGGGCATTGGACCCTATACTTCTATGAAACTAATTTGATGTGATAGCCGACATGGCGGGATGTCAGCTGGAACAACAAATAAAACATCTCATAAAAAAACAAGCACCTACTTGGGGAAGCTGCGAGCGGCCTCTCTACGGCCATGCGGGCACGATGGTAACCGCGAACCGTTGTCGGCTTGCGGACACGACCAAAATTGTACTGCACTGGGGTGGCGGCGCACGTATTTTTACAGCTTACACCATCTCCCCCTTCCACTTGGCGGAGCGCGCCTCCCATTGGAGGGCCAAAGATGCGTCCACCTGTATCTAACTCTTCGCCCCCAAGCAGGCCCGTGCGGGGAAAGAACGGAAGTGAGGGGACGTTATGCCGGCCAATACAACCAACAAACTACATCAACAAATACGAAAATGAAAGGGCGTGCGTTGGCGCAAACAATCTTATAACAGTTTATACTAGTTAGTCGGCTCCACAGAATCAGTAATTCGTTTATTAATGTATATGGGAGATTATTATACGAACAAGTAAAAGTTAATTGTCCGCTGTATGCTGATGATGCAGTGCTTATTGCACCATCAGCAGCAGAACTGCAGGCATTAGTCACGTGTATGAAAGAGGAATGTGAAATTAAAGGTCTCCGTTTGAATGCTAATAAAACTAAGGTTCTGGTATTTGAAAAGGACGAAGAGAGAACGAAATGTGAAATATGGGTAAATCAGGAATGTCTAGAACAGGTAAATGAAATTGTATACTTGGGGAGTGCTTTCAGCCGGGATGGAAGATGTGATTTAGATGTGGATAGGCGTGTCGCTGCCGGAAACAAAGTCAATGGTGCCCTGAATGCATTAGTCAAAAGACAAGGCGTGGTGAAGAGTGCACGCCTTGCAATACATAACGCAGTGTTGGTACCGACTTTGTTATATGGCAGCGAAACCTGGGTATGCCAGAAGAAGCATAAAAGCAAGTTGAATGCAGTGGAGATGCGATCTCTTCGTAAAATGTGTGGCGTTACCTTAGCCGACCGAAAGCGAAACGAAGAGATTCGCAATATGGCAGGATTGAAAGATGACCTTGTCACAAAAATTGATAGGGGCGTACTCCAATGGTTTGGGCACGTTGAACGAATGAGTGAAGACCGAATGGTGAAGAAAATATATAGAGCGAAAGTAAATATTAAAAGGTGTCGAGGTAGACCGAGACTAACTTTCGAAGACCATGTGAGCAAATTGCTCGAAGAGGGGAGGGTCAAGAGTAGTCGGATACCTAGACGTGCATGTATGAAGAAGTTAATGAACCTGAAGGAATCGAAAGAGGTATGTAAGGATCCTGACACTTGGCGATCTGTTCTCTCTGGCTACCCCGTTAGGGATTGTGCGTGAAGATAAGTAAGTAAGTAAGTAAGTAATTATACGTACAAAGTCCCAGAAAATGTACAAGATCCCTCCCTCTGTTTATATTTCATTCAGTTTCAATTTACTCGAATACTTGACATTGAAGTAAGTTAGAAAGCAGTTTTTCACTTCAATAAATCTATTGTAATCCGTAAAACCCACAGCCTCCTCCCGCATCGGTTCAGTGGAAGGCGTTGCTAGCGTTAGCCTTCCCGTGGCCACGTGCTGGACCCTGGAGGAGTGCATCCTGGCGGGTTGCACTTCCAAGCGGCTGCATTGCGTGCAGCACGGTGAAGTGGAACTCAGAGACGTGGCGCCCGATACGGTGAGTGTCTTAAACATCTTCGTAGAGATTGAAGCAGTCCAGTACTGTACAATAAGTTCCCATATATCCAAAGGGATAAACCATAGTAGAACCAGAGTGATCGATAAGCCCAGCGGATTCAGTTATTATTTTACGCGGTAGAGCCATGCTGCAGTTAAATTAGTAGTATAGTTGTTGCACGAATGGATCGGCTCGACCGGGGTAGGACCACGCTCGCACGGAATACCAGCGTCAAAAACTGTGCTGCTGTGTTTCGTATGGTGAGTGTAGAGATCCGGAGACCCTTTTTTACTGGAAACGAGGCATTCCATCTTAGTCTGCAGGGGTGACAACGCATCTGCATTTTGATTCGTAATCGAGGATAGATGTAGATGTCTATGGGCCACAGTAACCACTTACCATCAGGTGGACTGTGTGCTCGTTTGTCACCCTATCCTATAAAAGAAAAGTTGAGTAGCAGTGGGTTCGCCATATAGCTCAAAGAAGTGTTTTGTGGCTCCCCTCTAGATAGAGTGACAATTTGGTAAGTGATGTATGAAGTCGATGGATGCACGTGGCTCAGGATCGTGCTTCGTGGTGTGTTTAGGGGGAGGCCTATGATCAGAAATGGTCTTGTTAAGGACTGTAATGATGATGAAGATAAAGTTCCCATAAATTGGGAAGATATTGAATTGAAGTAATCCTGAATCTGGACAGTCGCATCACCGATCGATACTACCTATCAGTCATGAGTCTCTGATGTCGGATGGTTTAGTTCTAGTATTTTGAAATGATTTTTTGATCGCTAGCTTTTGGTTGTTACAATTTTTTTCTGATATATTATTTAAATTCTATCTCATTTGCTTAAAGTAAGTAAGAGCGTTGATAACTCAGGTGCTAAGCGCTAATTGTAAATTATCAACATTTAAAGCAATTTTAAGTGCTGATATATCACTTGCTCGACAGTTAAAGAAAACATCGTTAGGAAACCTGCATGTCTGTGAAATTAAATATAAATACATAATTCCAAGAGATGTGAAGCTGGAGCAGTGCGGTGGACATATCTTTGCCCTTAAACTCTCTCAATTGATTCGCTGAATCTAAGCATACATCATACATCGTCGTGCGGTAGTCACCTTAATATACTTTAGTAGTCACTTCATATATTTTGGTAGACACCTCAGTATAAGGATAATGTCCTCCAGACCAAATTTCGGTCACGGCGGCCTGCCTCAACGGAGGCTAGCCATCAGCGCAGGACAGGATTATAATGCCCAAGTGTATGCGCAAGCACAGGTGCACTCTCTATTGCCTCACTCTCATAGTCCGATGGGTCGGTAATTCAACACGACCGTAGAGATCAGGCGCAGGACCAACGGCTTTATGTTCCGAAGCACGGTGGCGAAACACCGTCAACTTCGTAACTCCGGGCTGCTATTGAAATTTTTTCACAGAAAAACCCAATTAACTTATTTCGGCCCGACACAGGATTCGAACTCGGGAGCTCACGATAATCAATCACGTTTGCGACTGCAAGACCAACAAGGCAGACCTCATCAATACACTTCGATAGTCACCTTAATATACTTGGATAGTGGGATAGGATATTGAGGTGAGCATCGCTTCGCTAAACACAGTCGTCCTCTCCAGCTGCTGCTGGACGTGGAGGAGGAGAAGCGCGCCCGCTGGGAGCACGTGCAGCGCGGCGCGGTGGCGGGCCGCGGCGCCTTCGGCACCGTGCTGGCGGCCAGCTGGCGCCGGCCCGGCCGCGCGCCGCTGCCCGTGGCGCTGAAGGCGCTGCAGCCCGTGCCGCCGCCGCCGCCCCACCAGCTCAGCGCACTGCAGGCTTACAAGGTTTTTCTTCCTTTGCTCATGGACTCGTACGATTGTACTTCTGCCAGTGTCAAGTAATATGCTCAATGGAGCTCCTTTACTCAACTACTGTAAGTCGTAATGTGTCAAAAAGTCACTGTTACGATTTTTTTTTCTCGGGATTACTTAGTAAATTGCAATAATTTTTGTTTAGTACCGAGCTGTTGACAATGCTTTAACATAGTGACGTCACAAATATAACAGTCACTTATGGTGCGTTTTGAAGTCACGTGATAATTTTTGAATTTTTGTAACTTTTAATTAATTAATAATGAATTATACATAATTTCAAAAATTGCCAGCCATGATAGATCAGATGGTTAGCGCTCGCTTTACGCGAGCAACCCGGGTTCGATCCTCGCCGGCACCTTTAACTTTTTTAACTTTTAGTTTAACAAACTTTTTTAGATTTGATTACCAATATGCACTCTAATAAATTATACAAATCCAATAAACAAAACGATAATTAATTTCCATTCAAAACGCCAATTCTACACTCGCGTGGTTGACAACAAACGGTCTGCAAGTCTATACGATTTACAACAGAAATGTTCAAACGCGGTTGTAAACGCATGCCCGTCAACCAAGAACGTTGCAATGTCAACTATAGTACCTGGATGACCGAGTTTTGCTCGTTTTTTTTTTGAAATTACATTTAGATACTAACATACTGATGAAACATGAATAATATTTTTTTATCTTATTGACATAATAGAAAAAACTGAACTGTTTATTTGAATAAAAAATCATGAGTGCAATTAGTTTAATTAAAATTTTTGTATTTTTAAAAAATACTAAAAAAGGGGCTCAAAATAATAAATTTTCTCACAAAAGAAGGGAACTTGAAAAAAAAAAGGGAAAAAAGTCGGACCGAAGACAGGACGCGAACCAAGGCATTACGATTTCGCGACCGCTCGATATCCACTTGAGCTATTACGATCATTAACAAAGTGTCAAAATTTACCTTCTTATATTGTAACAGTTTTTCATTGCCTGAAAACACGGAAAAAAAGGCATTTTCTAAAAATAAATTCTAGCTAGATCGATTTATTGCCCCCGAAACGCCCTGGACACTAAATTTTATGAAAATCGTTGGAGCCGTTTCCGAGATTGCGATTATATATATATATATATATATATATATATATCTATATATTACTATTATTATATATATACAGTATCCATATTACACAACATATGCCATATATATATATTATCACTACTACAAATCCGATTCGCTGTGTTGTTTTAAATTTAAACATTTTAGACTTTTGATTAATGTTCAAGATCATCATTAAAAAATCGTTAAAATTTTAATAAATATTTAATAATATAATTTGCATGCGAAATTTGGTAACGATTGTAATGTCAAATCACATCTCGTGTTGACATTTATACGTGTGAATTGACATGTTGCTGACATTTTAGTGGCTACACTGGCTCCGCCCACTCCCGCGTTCTATTATGTATGTATTATAGTATTTTATGGTCCCATGGGTGCTGGAAGAAGTAACAGAGAGAAACATCAACAAAAACAACTATGCCAAATATCCTCCGTCTGAGGCAATGTCGGGGGGAGGTGTAAATTCACCAGTGAACTTTTAATAAGTTTATTTAACTTTAACGGTAACGATTTCGATAGTCGACGACGATGATGCCCAATCGTGCCCCGTTAACCAGAGGCGTAGCGCGATCAACGGATAACCAGGGCGTTGTCTTTACAAAGGATTAATTTCGCGAAGTTTTTTTGAATCGTAGCCGTCGAGATATTTTTATCGTCTACATGATGGGAAACGTTTTTTTTTGTCGTGAGGAAATCCTCATGGACACCTTTCGCTCTACGGATAATGAAATTGTTATACTGATTTGAAACTGATATGACTGATTTATATATGCGGGGTACCGGGATCTTCGTTTAGAACGCAACCGGGGCGCTACTATCTCTTTGCAACATTATTAGCATGCCCTAGGGGTCTAGTACTTGCTGCATTTAGCATCCAGCAAGTCTGCCCCAAGTACTGTAAGGAGGTTAGAAACTATCGGATCACGACCAAAGGACTTATTTTGCAAAGCATGAGGTTGCAAATTACTGTCCACATTGTTTTGCAAGTTAGCAAAGTCTTTTCTGTCAGATGTTTCTCTTGTTCTTCTTGTTGTTTACCGTTTGACACAGCGTTTATTTTATTGTCAAGTACAGTGGATTGTCTGGTGCGGTGCAAGTGGATCGCAAATTCTGATATTGGACGGCTATGTCTTCTCGTGTACAAATCGTCAAGGTCACCATTGACAGGAGTTGCTTTACCTGTGTAGTCATTGGGTCGTCTGTTACTGTGCAGGCGGCACTGTCGCGTTGGGAACGAGAGCCAGCGGCCGCCGCGTGCCGCGCGTACTGCGCGCTGCGGCAGGAGCTGGGCGTGCTGGCGCGCCTGCGGCACGCGCACGTGCTGCCGCTGCTCGCCGTGTGCTGCGCGCCGCTCGCGCTTCTGCTGGCGCTCGCTCCGCAGGTGAGCGTGCATACACGCACTCACTCACACACACACACACACACACACAGACATACGCGCGCGCGCGCGTGCAGCAGCCTCTCGCCGTGTGCAGCGTGCTGCTCGCGCTGCTGCTGGCGCTTGCGCCGCAGGTGAGCGTAAATACGCTCACACGCACACGCCCACACTCTTATACACACTCTTTCACGCTTAACTGGCATAGAATACTAAAGAGCTATAAAGTGTTCCATTCTTATTTTTTAAATAATTCAAAAATACGCTGTTACTTTAGGCATTATATCTTGTACGATATTTTTTTATTATTATTCTATATTGTTTTTTACATCGACTCAGTTGCATATTTGTTTCGGCAGGGTGCGCTAGACGCGAGCCTGCGCACGTACCGCGGCTGCGGCGCGCGTATCGGACCGCGCGTCGTGCGTGCGCTCGCGTTGCAACTTGCACGTGCGCTTGAGTATTTGCACGCGCATCGAGTGGTCTACCGGGACCTGAAGGTACATTAACTGACCTATATTAAACACGTTATAATTTGCTTTTATATATACTAACAGTTGAAATTCTGCCGCAGTTTAGTAGTATTTTGTATGTAGTGCTATTGAATTCTTTTCCTTTTAATAGAATAAATATGACAAACGATTATACAGTCCTCTTGATGGTAGGTAGATCAAAAGGGTCTCCGGTTCTCTACACTCACCATACGAAATACAGCGGCATTAAGTTACTATTTGACGCTGGTATTCTGTGAGTGCCTAATGCCATAACGCCTCTTTTCCAGTAAAAAAGGTCTACAGTTCTAGCGTAACCTAGTTAAAAGTCTTTTGTACGCTACTTCTACACTCATCATACGAAACGTAGCAGAAATTATACTGCTATATTACACTGGTTATCGTGCGGGCATGATTCTTCCTTTATTGAGTCGAACCATTTGTGCTGCAGTATTAATGTTGTGTACATTGTTACTCCTACAATTCCAGTCCACTTGCAAAATAAAGAAAATATGAAAATATCTTCTACACCTAATTTCAGTCATGACGGCTAGCTTCAAAGGAGATAAGTCATCTATCCAGGACAGGACAGCGCAGGTGCACTCAACTCCCTCACTGTACGAACGTAAATTAATTAAAACTATTGTTCGCCTAATGTTCGAAATTTGACCTATATACATTTTTAAGACTGTATATTAAGTATTATACACTGTCAACATATTAAGGTGGAGTAATGAATCCAAATGAGTTGATATGACTCTCGAGAGCTTCAAGATGTCTGCAAACAATGAAACGTAGCTTGCTTTTAGCTTACTTCTGAAATCATTTATAAAGAGAGAGAACAATATTGGTCCCAGATAGGAACCCTGAGGTACGCCAGATTCTGCATAGTACATTAACTATTCATTAATTCCTACCACCACTAACTGTGTACTTGCCTTATACACAATTTACATATAAACATCGATATCTAATTTACAAAATATGAAATAATTACTTTCAATCTTCAAAAAGGTGCATTTATAATCACAAAGCTTATTATTCAATCTCTCAGTAATGATGTGTGATAAAAATTGCGTAGTAAATTTTCTATAAAAAAAAACTTTGACTCTAGTCGGAAGAACGTTTTTTTCAGAGAACACAATTTACATATAAACAACGATATCTGATTTACAAAATATGAAATAACTACTTTTCAGCCTTCAAAAAGGTGCATTCATAATCACAAAGTTTACAATTTAATCTCTCAGTAATCATGTGTGATAAAAATTTCGTAGTAAATTATTTGTAAAAAAACTTTGATTCTAGTCAGAGAACGTGCTGGTGTGGGAGATGCCGCGACCCCACGAGGCACAAGCAGCAGAACGTGAACCAGGTCCGGTGCCAGTACACGTCAAGCTAGGAGACTACGGTAGGTATTTGGAATCAATATTTAGTCGATTCCACGGACAAGATGATAACGTTGACAGCACATCTTTAACTCTAAAGTCAAGTGTTTTTTTATAGAATGGGGGTGACAAACCCACAGTCCACCTGATGGTAATTGAATATTGTGGCCCATAGGCATGTACATTTATTTATCTTTGATTAAGAATCAAAATGCAGATGAGTTGTCACCCGTGAGGTTTAAGATGGAATGCCTCTACACTCACCATACGAAACATAGTACTGGTATTCTGTGAGAACGTGGTCCTGCCCCGGTCGAGCCGGCCATTCGTGCTACGATCATAATGTAGCTGCAACAAGGCTCTACCACATATTCCCGAAATAATTTTTAGTTGGTAATAAAGCGTACGATTTTATTCACCATGAGATGAGAATAGAATATTCTAGATCAGTCAATCAATATTTTTACATGGTAGAGCCATGCTGCTGCTATATTATGGTTGTAGTACGAATGGGCCGGCTCGACCGGGAAAGGACCACGCTCTCACAGAATACCAGCGTAAAATAGCAGCTTAATACTATTTTGTTTTGTATAGTGAGAGTAAAGCACCGGAGACCCTTTTTACTGGAATCGAGGCATCCATTTTGATTCTTTATTGAGGACAAATGTAAATGTCTATGGTTCACAACATTCACTTACCATCAGGTGGACTGTGTGCTTATTAGTCCCCTTATTAATAGCCAACTTTCCAACTTTACTGAGAACCGCTTGCAAGGCGTGGCAACTACGGCAAATATCCCCTCCCCCCTATGTGGCATCCTATGGGGGATGCCTATGTTAAGAAGCATACTTTTGATAGACTAATCAAAATAATTAAATTGAACTAATCGTTATTCAGGTATCAGCAGGATGGCTCCACCCTCCGGAACGAAAGGCTTCGGGGGGACTGAAGGTTTTATGGCGCCGGAGATCATGCGATACAACGGCGAGGAAGAGTACAACGAGAAGGTGAGTGTAAACCCTTTTTTAAAGAGAATTCACTGACACATGTAAACCTGTGGGTGTCGTAAGTGTCGACACAGAGATAACAAATAAGAGGCGGGCAGAAATATCTTTCTGATAACAATTCAAAATAATAATAAAAAACTGTGAACGCCAACCCGCCTGCCAAGTGAGGTAACTATAGGAATAATCCCCCCCCCCCGTGCCTAGGGCCTCTAGAGTCGGTCTATGAGAGAAGCCTATATTCCAGAGTAGCCGTTGAAAGGTTGTGAATTAATGAACTATACGTTTCTATATCCATTACTTTTGAATTAATCGTCAAATTTTGACAGGATATAAAATTTTGTATGCATTCTGTTAAAAAAAAACCTTGTCCGATCCGTAAGGGTGTTTATAGATATTTAAATAATTTAAAAATAAAACTTGTTTTAATTAATTAAACTTGTTTTAACGTGGAAACTGATAATGGCAATAAAGTCGTGCGGGCGGAACGTCTGGCAACACGTTCAAAGATACCGTCGCCGGCGACTGTGTTGCCAGATTCAAAACTTGCAAAATTGTTAGCAAATTGTAGTGTAAAAAATATGTAATTTAAATAACAGTAACATTTTTATATTCATCAATAATATTGTTGCGCGGCTAAGTTGACATCTGGCACTAGCGCCATCTAGTGTCGGGTAACGGAGCGAGGGGAGAGCTTTCCAGAAAATGACATCACTAATCTTTCAACCGACAGCGCCATCTGTTGTCGAAACGAAGAACTAAACTTCTGGAAGCTGACTCTCGAACTTTCGGCGCTTTGTCGATTGGTGCGCGTATTTACTTGAATGTTCTGGATATTTCGGTGCTAATGTGTATTTATAGGCGCTGCAAGGTGCGATCGGAGAAGTATTGAATTTGGCGAGACAAGCGAAGCTTCGGGGCGGAATAATATGAATCAGTGTGATTAATTATTAATGTTTTAAGTTTTAATTGATGTAAACAAAATTAAAGTGTTAATTTAGCTAATTCTATCGGCAAATTTTATTGTCACGAACCTCAAGCTCGTAACAATATGATGTTTTAGTTTTTTTGCTAATGTCATTCTAATACTAATATGCCCCTTTCGGATCGGACTGGTTTTTCTTTACATGTTTGTTGAAGTAAGGTTGGCTAGCGAACACATGTCCATGGTGAGTGTATGCTGTGACCCAGAGAAACCTACTCATTCGATTAAGAATCATATGACAGATCCGTTTTCACCCCTGAGGACTTTTACGTGGTAGAGCCATGATGCAGCTATATTAATTGTATAGTTGTAGCACGAATGGGTCGACTCGACCGGGGAGGACCACGCTCTCACAGAATACCAGCGTCAAATAGTAGCTTAATGCTGCTGTGTTTCGTATGGTGAGTGTAGAGAACCGGAGACCCTTTTTACTGGAAACGAGGCAGTCCATCTTACTCGTCAAGGCTGACAACGCATCTTCATTTTGATTCGTAATCGAGGATAGATGTAGACTGTGTGCTCGTTTGTCACCCTTTTCCTATAAAAAAAAAAGATCGAATGCCTCATTACAACAAAAAGAGTCTCCGTTTCTTTAGACTCACTATACGAATCACAGCAGCATTTAGATTCTTTTTCACGCTACTATTCTGTATGAACATGGCTCTCCGCGGTCGAGCCGACCTATTTATATTGCAGTGTGGCTTTACCACGTGAAACTGCACAAATGCGAATAAAATAACGGTAAATGCCATGAGTGGTTAAATTTCTTTTTTATCCAGGTGGACTGTTTCTCGTTTGGCATGCTTTTGTACGAGGTGATGACACTGCGGCAGCCCTTTGAAGGTCACGAGGCGGTGAAGGAAGCCGTACTGGAGGGTGCGAGGCCAGCGTTGACGTCCAGGGTGAGAACAAATAATATATACTCGTAGTAAGGTGTTGTGCGAAAAGGAAATATAAAAAATACATATAAGTGACTTTTAAAACTAAATAGATTAAAACAATTTCCACACACTAGCTACTTCAGTGGAATCTAAGAATAGCGTGTTGAAAAGTTAAGCCCAGTTTAGTCGGTTTTAACTTTTTTAACAAAGTTTTTTTTATCCTTTTGAGTGGGTGTCATCTAGAACAAAGATTGCCAGAGTGATCGATATCGACTCCTCGGGGTCGAAATCTACATTAAAGAAAACTGGTTTTGAGCGTCGACGAAGTCAAAAATCGACCCCTAATAATTAACACAAGTTCTTGTTTGAAACTTTCAAGATACTGTATAAGTAGTATTACGTGTACCAACTTGTTATAAGAATGACTTATATTTTAGTAGTACTTTTAAAAAACTCAATAAGTCGATAAGCATGCACAAGTTCGTAAAAGATGAAAAACTGGGCACGTCAAAAGGGGCCACCTCCGAAGTAAACCTGTTTAATTAAAAATAAATAAAATCAATCCATAAATAGAGAGTTATGCTCGATATGATTTGCAATACGGAAGGTATTGAAATCAAAAAGTTGATGTGGCAATTATTGTTGACAACTATTTTGGTCACTAGGGCGGCACCACTTTTAGGCGTTGGCTAAAAGTGGTGCCGTAGTATGCCACGTCGAGGCGGCTGCATGACACGTGGTTTCTTGCTGCTTTTATATTTGCGCGGGGTAAAAATGACCAGAAAGGAGTAGTTTTTTGCACAAGATATAATGCAAATTAAAATACGAGTTCGTGATTTAAACTAAAACAGGCATCAGTTTGGTGAACACCGTAGACTGTATTATGAATTACGTCAACACCCACCAAAGTTTTGAGAAATATAATATAATGCATATAATTATTGTACCCAAGACACAGAACGGCCGCGTTTCGTGGTAGCTTTCGGTATGCTGCCACAAAGTGTTGGAAGAATATACCGCCTCCGATCACGGTCAGCAAAACAGTTCGCACTTTTAAAATAAAACTAAAAGAATACCTTTTAAATTTGTAAAGGAAGTAGAATTCTGTGTCGATGTATCACATTTTTCTTGTAAAGTATAGTGTGTCTATATATTATAAAACTAACGAATACTTGCTTAATTGTACATTTATTTATTTTGCTTTTGTATCTTGTCAAATAATTTAATTGTGTGTTTTGTGCCTTGCACATGCATTTTATTGCGCTTTTTGTTGTGACCTTTTCCTAAATGCTAAGAGTTTTATTTTTATTTTTAAATTGTTATGTGTTTTTTTATATATAAGTAAAGTATGTATTTTCATAAGTGTTGGAACCTGTGATTAGTGTAATAAGTTGAGTTTATTCTATTCCACCTATGTCTCCGGCGTTTACTGAAAATCTGTAATTGTAGTTACCACTATGTGGTTTCTATAACATTTATGTGAGTAGACGCCTTTTTAGTTCATTCTGTGGCGGCGCGAAACACACCGAAGCCTAAATCACGCTATCGAAATTCCGATCATAAACAGCATATATAGAACATCTCCGAATTATCACGCGGAGTGTTGGTCGCTCCCCGGGCAGAACACCTTGCCCGGCGGGAGATATATCCCCTATTCCTACCACGCCCACAATTCCATTAAATAATTATGTTATGTTAATTAGTGTGTATGTTTGGAACTAAATAAATTATATTATTATTATTTTAAGAATATCTATATAAGAAAAAATTGTAAAAATTGAAGAAAAATCAAAATGTATTTATTTAAAACATTAATGCATGATACTATGTTACCATCTGGGTGACAAATAACTTCACCTTAGTTCCTAGTTAATAGTAACTAGCGATATGTGGTAAGCGGTAATATTATTAAACCCCAATGTAAAAATGCATGACAAATCTCGCTACTGTGTAATGATATCAAAGCACACTGAACAAATATTCTTATGTGGATGCTGTGGCACAGAGAATTTAGATGGAATGCCTTGTGCCCAGTAAACTGGGTCTCTGGTTCTCTATGGTCTCTCTACTAACCATACAAAAATATCAGAATTAAACTTTTATGTGTGGTAGATCCATGCTGCAACTATATTACTGGTATAGTTGTAACACGAATAGGTCTGCTCGACCGGGGAAGGACCACGCACTCACAGAATACCAGCGTAAAATAGCAGCTTAATACTGCTGTTTTTTGTATGGTGAATGTAGAGAACTGGAGACCCTTTTTACTGGAAACGAGGCATTCCTTCTTACTCCTCACTAGTAAAAACGCATCTGCATTTTGATTCGTAATTGAGAATAGATGTAGATGTTTATGGGCCGGTGTAACTACTTACCATCAGGTGGGCTGTATACTCGTTTGTCACCGTTATCCTATAGAAAATACTGCTATTTCACGTTGGTATTCCGTGAGAGCTTGGTTAAGAGGAAGGCTACATTGGCTTTCACTTTACTCGTACCATGCTGTTTTATAAATTGTTTAGAATTTTTAATAAACCTGAAAACTGATAAATGCACTTACATACACCTGATCATAAGTGGCTACTACATGGACACCTGCAACCAAAATTCAAACAAAAAAGGCTATAGTTGTTTTGTCACCTGAAATTACTAAGATATAATTTTTACTTCCCAGTGGGAAATTATTGTAGTAGGTCCGAATTTGTAAATTGGAAATTTTGCTATATTGTTATTATACATTTTGAAATGGGACCAGTTTCATTTAACGCATAATTATGTAACTTAGACCTCATAAAATTTTGAGCAAAATCGGTCAAATCATTTTTTGTGGTGAATGAAAAATTGCATAAAATATTAAAACATACGATATTTTTCCTACTTTCATCTGGGAAGTTAGTCGTGTGGACCTTTCGGGTCGCACCTAGACCGCTTTTATTTTATTTTTATAGCACTGGGTGACATACGAGCACACAGTCCACCTGATGGTGAGTGCATGTTGTGACCTATAGACATCCACATGTATCCTCAATTAAGAATCGAAATGCAAATGCGATGTTACCCCTGAGGACTAAGATGGAATGCCTCGATTCCAGTAAATAGGATCTCTAGTTTCATACACTCACCATACGAAACACAGCAGCATTAAGCTGCTATTTTACGCTGGCATTCTTTGCAGCCTGAAATTTTAATGGCTTTCTATACCCTACAAGCCGGAACACAGTTAGACCAGGTATCTGCCCAGACGGGTTTGGGAAGAACAAGAGTCCTACCGTTTAGTAATTGTCCAGAAACAGTGCATTGACTAATATAAGGTATACGTGTCTCTACCAGGATCTTCAGTACCCTTGCAGCATGGTGGAGACCATGCGTCGCTGCTGGAGCGGTGCACCAGAGCTCCGGCCGTCTGCTGCTGCCCTGGTAGCAGTGGCTGCTGCCCCCGAGTTCCTTTCCCTAGCGGATGCCGCGTCTGCAAGAGCTTGCACTTCCGCCATTGCGGCGACCAAAGTTCAGCTGCCGTCGGGTGAGTGTACCTTCCTTCATCTGCTGCTGCTCTGATAGCAGTAGCGGCTGCTCTGAATTCCTCTCGCTTGCGGACGCCGCGTCTGCTTGCACCTTCGCTATTGTAGCCAGAGTACACTCTGCCTTTAGGTAGATGTACCTCTCTTCATCTGATGTAATATGGGGTGATGCCATTTCTGTGACGGAACGCGGTATATCACAGGTTGCTCATTAGTTAAACTCAAATCTGTTAACTCTCAATGTCGAGACTATTTATATCATGTGCTCTCATAAGAGCCGTTCTTTAGCACCACCTAATGACATATACGTAAGTTTGCATCTTTGCACGACTTGGAAGAATTTGTGTAGTTGTGAAAAAAGAGAGAGTGGAATCCATTAAATACCTCGTTATATTAATTGATCACAATCTAACTTCAAGGATTTGGCAGGAAGAATTGGTAATATAGTTTACATCACGAGACGACTGAGAAACTTTGCACCCCTGAGCACACTAGTGACCATCTATTATGCCTTATGTCAGTCGCTGCTAACGTATTGTATTTCTTGCTGGGGAAGCGCTTCCACAATTGTCATGATGGGGATTGAAGAGAGTTCAACGTTCGGTCCTGAAAGTTTTACTTAACAAGAAATACAGGTATCCAACAGTTAAACTATACAGAGATAGTAAAGTACTTACAGTTCGGCAGATATTTGTTTTATGTGTGGCTACATGTGCTCATAGAACAATATTAAGCTCACATAAATACAAGCTGATGAAAAAACGAGTGTTTCAAATGCTTTCGCAAAATTATTTAGTCCATTCATTGAAACACTTATATTGTTACGAGCTTAGGGTTCGTGACAATAAAAACTGCCGGTTAAATTACCAAAATTAACACTTTAATTACCGAACACAAATAAAAACTAATACACACTAATAATTAATCACACTTAACACTTTAGTTCACTTCATTTCGCTCCTAAGCCTTCACTTGTATCGCCAATTCAATACTTCCCCGGTCGCGACATTTAACGGCTTCATATAGGCCTTTTTCACCGAAACATCTAGAATATTCCAGCAAATACCGGTCCCGACCGACTAGATGTAGAAAATTCGAGTGTGGACTTTTCTAAAAAGTTTAATTCTTCTATTAGATACTAGATGGCGCTGTTGGTGGAAAGTTCAGTCATGATATTTTCTAGAAAGCTCTCCTCGCTCTGCTCCCCGACACTAGATGGCGCTAGGGGCATCAATTATGGCTTGCAACAATATTTAACAAAGTTATGATGGCATGCGACATAAGAGATTGCTCGACGAACACGGCTAGAATGAAAAAACGAAATTGGTCATTTCATTTTCATCTCCTGGCTTTAATTTGTGACATGTTCTTTTGTTCCTTTGTCCAGAAGACGGTGGCTTAGGCTGGGAGGTGTGGTTCGGTGGCGCGGAACCTGAACGGGTGCACACCTTGTTGGCCAACTCCACGACTTTCCTTCACCAGCACTCGCTCAGGGTGTCGCCAGGTTCGTTGAATCTATTTTGTTTAAGTAATATATATATACATTATAATTCATTTTTACGTTATAGAGCCATGCTGCAGTTTTATTAGTAGTATAGTTGTAGCACGAATGGATCGGCTCGACCGTGAAAGGACTACTCTCTCACAGAATACCAGCGTCAAATAGTAGCTTAATGCTGCTGTGTTTCGTATGGTGAGTGTAGAGAACCGGAGACCCTTTTTACTGGAAATGAGGAATTCTATCTAAATCTTCACGGATGACAACGCATCTGCATTTTGATTCGCAAACGAGGATAGATGTAGATATCTATGGGCTATGGGCCACAGTAACCACTTACCATCTGGTGGACTGTGTGCTCGTTTGTCACCCTTATTCTGTAAAAAATCTAATGGGAAGCTGCCACTGTGGCCTACAGATACTTCGTCATTTTGACGTTCCGTGTTGTGGGGGGGGGGGGGGCGGCGACTATGGAAAACGCTAGAAAAAGTTGATATCTTCCGATAGATGGCGCTATAGGCATCTAGATTAAGTTGTACCCAGACTAGTGACAGACAGCAGCCTTAAAGGTGCTCACGTTTGGTACTGCGAACGTCCATCAGCTTGCCAGACACGATTGTACAGTTGTTGACTTCTAGAGCCGATGTCAAGCTGAGGCTTACGAAGATTTACAATATATAAGAAGTCACTTCGTCGATTTAGTGATAGTAAATGCGACTGCTGATCGTGAGATGCCAGGTTAAAACCTCGAGACTGGCCGAAAAAGAAAAAAACACTTATTAAGTTTTGTGTTAATAAATGTAATGTAGTAGCAGCCCGGAGTCAGAAAGTTGGCGGTATTCTTTTTTTATATAATAAGGGTGACAAACGAGCACACAGTCCACCAGATGGTAAGTGGTTACTGTGGCCCATATACATCTATATTTATCCGAGATTAAAAATCAAAATGCAGATGCGTTGTCACCCATGAGGACTAAGATGGAATGCCTCGTTTCCAGTAAAAAAGGGCCTCCGGATCTCTACACTCACCATACGAAATTCAGCAGTTTTAAGCTGCTATTTCACTTTTATTGTTGAACGCAGTTCAAATTTGTATATCTCTCTGACGCTGTGACTGTTTTTAATTGTATTTGTAATGTAACTGCAACTTCTGCGTTTCTCCTGATATTGTTATAACTTATAAATTTTTATCTTCTCATGATAAGTGAATTTTGTATTCTTAATGAGAATAAAGTTCTTAAACCATATTCTGTGAGAGCGTAGTTCTTCCCCGGTAGAGCCGACCCATTCCTGCTACAACCATAAAATAGCTGCAGCGTGCTCTACCACGTATAAAAATCGTGTTCTGTCCCATGCCCCGAAAACCATTGTATACTACTTTGTATCACACTGGGCCTTCCATTTCCTACGCACAATTGTGAGTGCCACAGTCGTATCTTGCTGGGCCCATCATAACTCAAGCGCATTTGTGATGCTCACAATTGTATCAAGGTCTACCTGTCTGTCCTAGTTTTTATTAAATGAGAGAAAATTAATACAGTATACATAAGTAATTATTAACTAAAAATTACAAAGAGTTCAACATTTCTTAGGAATTTGTCTTAAGCATTAATCAGCACACGAAATGAGATCAATTGTCTCGCCTTGAAAAGCACGTAAAATCGTTTATTCTGCGAATGATTTAAGTCTGATTACCGTCCCATCGGACTATGAGAGTGAGGGAACAAAGAGTGCACCTGCGCTTACGCACATAATCATGCACTATAATCCTGTCCTGCGTAAATGGCTAGTCCACGTTGAAACTGGCCGCTGTGACCAACAATTCGATATGGACGACGTTATATAGGCGATTTCTATATTTGTAGACCATTTAATATGTAGTTCTTGATAATTCGTTTGAGTGCAGACAAGGAGTCGGCAGTGCTGGTGACGGCGATGTGCCGCGTGGGCAACACCATGTGGCTGGGTGACTCAGTTGGAAGAGTCTCCGTATATTCGTAAGTTTCTCGTTTGTTTATTTACTAAACCTCTGGTGGAATATGTCATCCCTATTAGAACAAAATAGATTTCTTTTTCAATACAGATCATAAAATTATTATTGAAAGTTATTTTTTTACTTATATCACTTGTTCGAAAAAAGATTTGTCCCGGGAAGGAACCAGAAAATAACCCATTGGAATTTTATTTCAAAGTTACATTTTGCATGGAAGTATGTATATAGGGTTAATCAATAATAATAAAATTTATTTTAAAAACAGCTTTCAAGCGATCACCTCATCCCAGGGAATATTATCAATTCTGTGTGTTTTTATCTGATAGAGCCGTGCTTCATCTTTATCCTTGTTGTAGCGCGAATGGCTCGGCTTGACGAGAGAAGTACCACGCTCTCACAGAATAACAGCGTGAAATAGTAGAATTATGCTGCTACCTATGGTGATTGTAGAGAACAGGAGACTTTTCTCTCTGAAAAGGATACATTCCATCTTCATTCTCAGGGGTAACAAATCATTGGCATTTCTTAGTCGATCATAGATCAAGATATCTGTGGCTCACAACATCCACTTACTATCAGGACTGTACTTGCTTGTCACACTTATTCTATAAAAAAATCGTAAATAATTACTGATACTGCAGGAATACTGCAGTAATAATAGGCGTGACAGCTCTAGCACAGAGCGCAATCAGAAAAAATAGAACAAATGGAGTCACCCTTAAGGTATCCATTTAAGGAGAATCTCACGCAATTTCACCTCGGCCTGGATTAACAAATGAATGTTGGCCGACAAAAGTAAATTGAGGCAGGAGAAGCATTATGCAGTTTCCCAACCTGCTGCTGCGAAGGCGCAGCCTTTCCACATGCCTACCCTCACTTTGGAAATTAAAGCCCCCCCTCGGTCTCCGGCTATAGGAAGCACGTTACAGTTTGGCGCTGAGGGGTAAGAGATAAAATCAATATCTCTAGCCTCGACATCTCTCCGCTAAGGTACTGGCAGGCGGCTACGTGAGCCCGTATATTACAAGTGCCAAGTGTAATGAGCTGCGAAAAGCTGACTCTCTAAGTTAAGAGAGTCTCTACGAGAGGATGTGGCAGACTCCAGGACAACGAAATGCACAGACATGCGAATCTCTCTTCCTGGATGAATTCATCAGCACCAAAGGTGATCGAGGTCATTTCAAGGCAAAGTGGCTGTATAGTTGATGCTGTCAAGGCAGGAGAGATTGTCGGAAAGCTATGGATACTGGCACTATCTGGGTTTGTTTTCCTATAATCACGGCGAAAAAATAAAAGGAGACGGCCGCTTCATGGTTAGACGCGTGGTAGCGAATGTTCATCTGTGGCATCCTAGACTTTTAAACTGTCTGCAGTTGAAAGTTCAGCTACGCCAAATGCACGCTATGTTCAGCAGCGAATAGGCCAGCTTGGGTTTGCTTGAGATATTTACATACAATACAATAAATGAACAAAAGAAAAGCATGAACAAAGTACAAACTATGTACAAAGTTAAAAAAGGGACGCCTGGCAGATGTGAAACCTCGAAATTATATTTTGTTTAAGTTATATGCATAAAAGAACAGATTACGACAGGAATTAGATAGTTATAATGAGAAGATAAAGTTTTGCTAATTTTTTACCATAAAATAATGACTATTTATTATATAATTATTCATTTCCAATTTATAATAAACCGTAGAAAATGATATTCAATTCATAATAAACCGTACAAAATGATATTTTTAAACTCATATGGTAATATAAATTAGCCGATAGCGTATTTGTGCCATCTAGCGTAATCTTTAGGTACTATCGTGAGAATCAACCAATTTTCGTTCGATAAAATGACTACCTATAGAATTAAGTAGATGACGCTATTAAAATTTTATATACTGAAAATAACTAAAGGTAGTATTCTCTAAAAACCTCAATACATTCTTCTGTATTCTTTTGATTTATTACATTAAAATTTGGGTTTCACGTTAAAAAAAGATTGTAACACTTATTTCATATAAAATTAAACCTAGGTGTCTCATATTTTATGCTGCCGTTCAAAATGATATTTTTAATTCATATAGTACGCGCCAAAACATCCGCTCGGGAGAGAGGGAAAAATAGGACCACGCCGCCAATCATGAAAAAAATCATAATATAAATATTGAGTTATTAAACCTTTAAATACACCTAACTTAATTAAACTTTAATACTAAAGAGTCCTGTACCTATATTTAAAGTATGAAGAAATGTTTATTGAATATTACATTTTTAAAGATTTTACCTTTTCTTCGCCGATTAACATTTCAACACACTTATATTCATCACAATGAACACTAATATCCTCCCATTTTCACTGAAAATCTTTGAAAAAGCATAAATTTTTAACAAACACTACAAAAACAAACATAAACATTGAAATGTGAAGTGAACTGTCATACGAATGGCCCGCACCCCATTCGCTAGTCGCTAACGCACTCCTAAACAACTTCAGGCAAAGCCAGGCTTGTGGCTCAATAGTATTTGCTATATGAACATTTCGTAGTTATATTTCGTTAGAGCACATTTTGCCACAGGTTTGAAGAGCGATCGTCTTCTCGAAAGCCCGGTAAAAAGCCCACGTGTGCGAGGGAGACAACGAATCGCTCAATTCAACTCTCCTTATATGTATGACAGCAGTATTCCTAAGGCTACGAGGACGAACAGAGCGCGCGGGAAATTTGAAATAGTTTAAAACAGTTTACGAGTTATTTTATTACTTGATATTATTGATTGATTCGGCTTGATAAGGCAAGCCGGGCTTCTGGGCTTCTATAGAGGTTTCACCACTGGTTTCTCGTGCGTTCCCATATGAAAAAGTTGTGAAGAACTCTAGCTCCTCTTCTTTGTTCCCTTAGCCCTAGCAAAAAGTGAAGCGATGGACACCGTGGGGTTTTAGATGTGATATCCTAACATAACCTATTTATCACTTTCGCGATACATAAGTATATATATAAAGATTTCCCCACGTACGAAAATAAGATAGATAGATAACCATCCTTTTACCTGTCTTTGTTGTAAAACAACAGTCCGTGCATTGCTGTGTTTCGGTTTCGGGTTTAGCGAGCTGGTATAATTGGCATTATTTGATTAAGAAGCTGTGAGGTTTTCCATTTCATTTCTCAGAGGTGACGTTGCATCTGTAGCCTTTTTTGTTTGAAGTTGACTGCAGGTGTCCTTGGGCGGCAGTTGCAATTTACCATCAGGAGGACTGTTAGTTAATAAAAATATTATCAAGGGATTTTGAATTGGTGTGCAGTGTGTCGACGTGCGAGATGCTGTGGCGCGCGCGCGTTGCGGAGGCGGTAGGCGGCGGCGTGTGCGGCGTGCGCGCACTGCTGCCGCTGCCCGCGCACCGCCGCGTGGCGCTCGCCGCGCACGCCGGCAGGTGAGCGCGTACACACATGCACACGCGCACTTGCACACGTACGCAAACACGTGCACACGCACGTACACAAGCAAGTTCATACACACGCACGTATACCCATACGCTAAATCAGGTACACGTGAACACAGCATGCACAATTCATTATTTTTACACACCATTTACGCACACGCAACCAATAATATTCTTTATAGATACGTCATAATATCCAAAAAACCACCGTAAAAAATGTTCCGTACTTGACCGTCCTAGCGGCAGCATTTATACGTGACAGAACCACGCTGCAGCTAATATAATTGTAGCATGAATGGGTCGGCTCGTTCGAGGAAGGAACACGCTCTCGGAATACCAGCGTAAAATAGCAGCTTAATGCTGCTGTGTTTCGTATGGTGAGTGTAGAGAACCGGAGACCCGTTTTACTAGAATCGAGGCATTCCATCTTAGTTCACAGGGGTGATAACGCATCTGCATTTTGATTCATAATCGACGTTAAATGTAAATGTCTATGGGCCACAGCATCCACTTACCATCAGATGGACTGTGTGCTCGTTTGTCACCCTTATCCTATACAAAATATACATTTTAATGTTTTACTTAGATTTCACTACATTTTATCGCGTTCTTATCACACCACGTCTATTGTTGTTCTTTTTTTTAAACTTACGTAATCATGGCGTGATATTTGTTAACCAAGGGTCAGGGTGGCTAATTAACTACTTTTCGACGCTTCAGTTTTGACGTGCTAGTAACGTACTTACCTTTTTATATATAAATATCATTGCACACAACACGCACGTTTATTAAGAAAATATGAACTAAGCAAACGCACGCGTACTTTAAACACACGTTGTTAATGTTTCTAGTTATTATTTGCGTAAATAAAATCCGTAACCCCACTCTTCTTAATTTAAAAAAGTAAACACGTTCACTCTAAAGGATCACATGTATATGCAACTTGAATATTTTATAATAAATTGCACCTGTACCGCACACAAAGAACAATTTGTCAGTGATATTAAATTTCATATGTTTTTCCTTCCCTTGTTCAGATTGTTCCTGGTGATTTAAAAAAAAACACGTTCACACTAAAAGCATATGCAACTTGAATAATTCATAATTGCACCTGTACACACACAGGAAACAATTATACATCAGTCATATAAATTTTCATATGTTTTCCCTCCCGTATCTAGATTGTTCCTGGTGACATCACACAAACCGGAAGCTGAGGGTAGCTTTGTGCTAACGGAACTGGGTACGGCAACAGAACTCTGCTGTCTTGCAGCTGTGCCTACGTCTGATGGGTGAGATTTAGTCAATTAAAATACTTTTAAAGATTTGTTAAAATATTTCTAAAGAAAGTGTACAAGAATATAACGCAATGACGTCATAGTTTTATAGCGAAATAATCATCTTATTTGTACATTTTAAATTCTACAAATCTAATTTTTTTAAACATAAAGTGAAAACAAATCATGTTTTGAGGTTAAAAGCATATTACAAATTACAACGCTTAGTTATTCAGTAATAATGATGACAACTAAACAATTTGGCTTAAATGGGTTCAATTTCTTCTGTCTACTTTTTTCCGCTTTCGTCTCTTTATTTTCTACTTCTGTTTGTTTTTTTTTTTACTTTTATTTCCTCGTTAATTTACTCTTACCTTCTCTTTTATCAGCCTTTCATTTAATATTGTCTCCTTCTCAGTAGACCAGAACCAGTACCAGTTCATCTGATTGAAAGTGGATAAATACTCTGGTCTGATATCTTCATTTATCCTCGATTAAGAACCGAAATACAGACGTTGTCACCCTTGAATGCTAAAATAGAATGTTTCATTATCGGTAAAAAAATCTTTGGTTCCCTATAATTTCGATATGAAACACAGCCGCTTTATGCTGCATTTCAGCAGCCGACCCATTCGTGCTGCAATCATAATATAACTGCAATATGGCTCTACCACACTCATAGTATATCAAGCAGAGCGCATATGCCGTGTGGTTTAGTAAAAAACCCATTTACCTATTTCTATACGTGTGTGCCGAAAAGCGACTATGTGATATGCCAGTAAGATTTCATGGCTTCCGAAATATTGTGTACCTTCTTTTATACATCAAACGTAACATACGTGGTAGAGCCACGCTCCAGCTATATTAGTGAAGTTGTAGCACGAATGGGTCGGCTCGACCGGGGCAGGACCACGCTCTCACAGAATACCAGCGTAAAATAGCGGCTTAGTACTACTATATTTCGAATGGTGAGTGTAGAGAATCGGAAAACTTTTTTTACTGGAAAGGAGGCATTCTATCGTAGTCCTCAGGGGTGAAAATGCATCTGTGTTTTGATTCTTAATTTGAATTGCCATCGCCTTGGACGGTCTTCTGATAAATCACCTATGCCCATAGCGGTTAAGTTTCGCGAAACCTCAGTTCGTGATAAGGTATGGTACTTAAAAACTAAACTAAAAGGCACTGATATCACTCAGTCAGAATTTAATTTTATTTATTACTAGGAGTCGTCACAAAGTATTTTAGAGGCTAGACGAAAGTTTGGCATCACTAATTGCTGGACGCGAGATTCGCCGTAAGCAACAGTTCTTTGCTAGACAAGGGTTAAGAATCTGCGGTGTAGATGTCTATGGGCCACAGCATCCACTTACCATCAGGTGGACTGTGTTCTCATTTGCCACCCTTATACTATATAAAAAATAACGTCAAATATGACGGTCACAGTGGAGGTTTGTAAGCTTGTGTGTGGTATCGCAGTGTGGAGGTGTGGGCTGGTGGGGACGGGCTGAGTGCGTACCTGGTGGGGGGGCGAGGGTGTGAGTGCTGCGGACACGCTGCCCGCTCCTGGCAAGGTGGCGCTGCTGGCTTCCGCGGGCTCCGCAGTGCTGGCCGCCTGCAGACCAGGTTAGTGCTGCCACCAGGAAACTGATGCAGAAACTTTTGTAATAAGACTGGTGTAAAAATTCTTTCTTCAAAACAAAAATAACCGGAATTGCCGGTCTTATTGTATACAAATAAAACCGAATGCTACAATTAAAACCTCAGATTCTTTAAAAGTTTATTGGAGACAAATTTTAAACTAAAGCGAGTGAAATCTGAGATAAAAAGTGACATTTTAGACACCTGTGAGGGAGAGAAGATCGACTGCTAAGATTGAAAAAAAGTAGATCGAAAACTGCAATTAAAACCTTTGTGAAATAGACTTTATGATGAATTTAACAGATTCATTTTTAAGAGACTTGTTGGGAAGGAGAAGGAGGTGGATACAAGATCTGTATTATATCCAGGCGTGTTCGTGTACCAGTACAGCGTAACCACGAAACAGTTATCAGCCAAGCTGGACTGCAGCAAGCTGGTACCGTGCTCTGAAAGCCTGCAGTCCATCGCCATCGATGAGAGGCTCGCCGAGGACCGGTGCATGGTGAGTACAAACTAACGTACAAGCTTTTGTTTCTACCAGCAAAAGTCAACGGTTGAATATGGAACTCTATCGTTTTAGGAAGAATTTGTCTTTATCGTCACGTTTGGCAACTAATTTGTTGCTGACGCCATAAAAGATGTATGATGACTAAAGACACATACACACACACACGCGTGCGCACACACACGCAAACGCACACGCACACGAACGCGCACGAACGCACGTGCACGCGCGCACGCTCGCTCGCACGCCACACGCACATACACACACGCACGCACGCGCGCAAAACCCTAGCAGGAACACACACACATATTGATTCTGGGGAAAGCACAGAAGACCAGACAATACTTTAATTACTTAAAAACAAAAACCCGCACCCGAAATAAGGTGATGATCATAGAATACTATAATACCTACGTAATAGAACGGGGGCAGTTGGCGGAGCACGTGTAGCCACTAAAATGTCACCACAGCCGAGACAAAACACACTAAAAAAAAAAGCCCCTTAACAAGTCAATTCACACGTATAAATGTCAACACGAGATGTGTTTTGACGTTACAATCATTTTCAAATTTCCCATGCAAATTATTTAGAAAATGCCGAATTGCACGCTATTTACAAACAAATATGAATTAAAATCAGTCTGTCAACATAGCGAATCGGGTTTGTAGTAGTGATAATACGACGTTATTGCTTGTATGTGTGCTCCCGGCGACGCCTATTGTCGTACAAAATAAGGTTGACAGCCATTCTATTGTGTGTTATAGTATTCTACGGTGACGATTCACTTACGACCCTACTACACTGCAAACGCACACAACACTTGCAAATCCTATTAAAACATATGATACAAAGAAAATAAATTACAGTATACTCCACTCTGGCTTCATTTCTGAGAGGGTTTTAGGGCAAGAAAGTGTCCGCCGCGCTACCCCAACGCATGTTGGGGCTATTTTTTTTCTTATTCCTCAGACATGTAGGTTTCCTCACGACGTTTTCCTTCACCGCCGAGCACGTGGTAAATCAGCAATTAAAATTGCAATTAGCAATTTCATTGGTGCCGGCGGGGATCGAACCCGGGTTACTCGTGTTCTGTTATATTAACAGCGAGCGTTAACCATCTGAGCTACCACGGCTATATTGATAATGGCATGCAAATAATTTAACAATGTTATAATTAAATTACGTATCAATCCATACTATTAATATAATAATTATTACGAAATATGTCAACGAATAAACATTTTATAACTACATTAATTTTTGTTGTTTTTGGTACAGATAAACGAATCTATGATGTTATTCTGACTTAGTCATTTGTACAATCTGTGTTTAAACATTGATATTGAGCATTTTAATCTTCTTTTTTATAAAGGGGGAGGGGCAAACGAGCATGCGGCCATTAACTACCCCGAACGAATGCAGATGCTTGCCGTTGTCCTTATATATATATATCTGATTCATTCATGATTTCAGAATTAATGATTCCTGACATTCTGTTAGGATATCCCAATCTAAAATTGTTTAAGTAAATAATTCTGTATTTTTGTGTACAAACACTTTAACTACACAAATGTAAAGTGAAGATAATGGCAATAATTCTAGACTTTTATATAGTGGTTTACAGAACAATTCAGGTAAAACTCCACATATAGCTCTAATGCAATTTTCGGGCTATAAAAGCTCGGTTTTTGTCCGTACTGTTGCCTTGTAGTAGGATATACCGCAATATCGATTCTATGTAAACGAGATAAGACATAATTGGTCTTTATGATGGTTACCTTCCTAACACGCTTAAGATCATATACGAACCGGTTAATTCTGTTACACAAATGGTCTATATGTATTTTGCGCTTCCTCCTTTTTTCAAGTCAATTGCAAGTCCTCGTCAATAGATATACCGAAGAATTTCAATTATTGTTCTTTATTTATCATTGTCACATTTAGATAAAAATTGTATTGTTTATATTTTTTTATAGTATAAGGGTGACAAACGAGCACACAGTCCTATAGACATCTACGTCTATCCCCGATTACGAATCAAAATGCAGATGCGCTGTCACCCGTGAGGACTAAGATGGAATGCCTCGTTACTAGTAAAAAGTGTCTCCGGTTCTCTACACTCACCAAACGAAACACAGCAGTGTTAAACTGCTATTTGACGCTGGTTTTCTGTGAGAGTGTGGTCCTTTCCCGGTCGAGCCGACCCAATCGTGCTACATCTATACCAGTAACATTGTCAACATTGATTTATAATTACAAAAAAAGTATTTATGGCATTAAAATAGAATCGATCTATCAGTCAACCTAATTATAAGTGAAAATTGTAGCCCAAAGATATTTATAGCCATTTTCAAACATAGAGAATCGCAGTTTGTAGCTTCGACAAAAACCAAATATTTGTTTACGATACAATCTATACCTATCACTGCCACGTTTCCTATAATTGTGTGTTTGTTCATAACTCAATTATTTTAAAAACAAGGAACATTCTTTAATTACTAGAATTGTTATAACGCCGTTATTAGATAAAAGCAAAAGAACCTATGGGCCACGGCATTCACTTACCATAAAATAGACTGTGGGTTGTTTATCACACATTCTTTAAAAAATATGGGAATGCCAATAGATAACGGCGATGTGCACACTTCGCGAGGAAGTGTATGTGGGCACAGCGTGGGGCTGCATTATTGTCGCTGACGCTGCTTCGCTCCGGCCCCTCACTGTCTTCCGGCCCTATGAGGAGGAGGTGGGTCACTATTTCTCTACTGTCTAACTGTTTTATTCTCTGCACAAAATGTCAAACAGAAATGGGTCACACTTTTTCAAACGAATTTTTCACATAAGACTTCGAGCGGGAGTTATATACTTGGAATATATGGACATAGCACACTAGGAGTTTGTAAGGCATTTTTATTTCAGACTTAGTTAAAAGTAATATAAGTTATAAGCTTATAAGTAATACATTGCTTACACTTTTACATGCTTAATAATAAAAATAATAATAATAATGTCCTCCAGACCGAAATTCGTTCACGCCGGCCAGCCTCAACGGAGACCAGCCATCGGCGCAGGACAGGATTATAGTGCCCAAGTGTATGCGCAAGCACAGGTGCACTCTCTATTCCCTCACTCTCTTAATCCGATGGGACGGTAAACCGACACGACCGGAGAGAGATCAAGCGCAGGACCAATGGCTTTACGTGATTTCCGAAGCATTATCATATCATATCATTATCATAAGCAGGGTTATACACCGCCAACTTCCTGACTCCGGGCAGCTATTGAGAATTTTTTAACGGAAAAACTCAATAATTATTTTTTTCGCCCGGCCCAGGATTCGAACCCAGGACCTCATGATCAGTAGTCGCGCCACTACAACCACTAGAACAACGAGGCAGTCTTGACCAACATGTTCAGAGCTGCATTCCGCTCAACAGGATGTACATTCTTTTACACATTATAGAACTATTATTGCATCATGTTTTCATTTATTCATTTAGAGTATCTTTGCCATAGTTGCCACACTTGGCTCACGAGTTGGCAACTTCAGTATTTTACTATCAATGTAAGTTGTAATTAAGATGCTGGTGCCCATCTCTCGTTCCATTTCCTTACCGCCTTAAGGGAGAGATTCTGCTGTGACACTAGATTCTCTTGCACCGCCATTACAGAGCTATACATAATATAAACACTCACGCCAGTCACTCAGAAGGGTAGGCAGAGACTACGGACTTCCTTTTGGCACGATCCTGACACCTCTCGCCTCCCTTAAAATCCACCTTTCTACCCCCCACCGCCTCGTTCATACCGGTTTCTACACTCAAAAATACACATATAAGCTACTTCAGCTTGTGGCGGCCATCCTACTACTATGCATATTTCAAAATATCGCCAATTCGTTCGATAAAGTTTCGTCTATGGCGTCCCTTCTCGACTCTGACGTTCACATCTGCCATATAATGTGTTTTATCATTCTTTCCTCATTTATTCTTTCTACATGACCAAACCACCGAAGCATTCCTTTCTTAATCCTGGTCACAACATCATCTTGCATACCACACAATTTCTCGCTCTGTCATTCAGATTCAGCCCTAGCATACTCCTTAAGGATCGCATTTCTACAGTATTTATTCTACTTTCCTGCTTCTTCTGCCACACCCAACTTTTAAAGTACTAAACTACTGTACATTAAAGTGTAAACGTATACACAGAATTATGAATTACCATACGTGCCTTTTTTGACACATGCAGCTATATCGTTTAATATAGTGGATGATAAACATGACGTTTCAATAATGTTCGTTAATTGGAACTTCAAATGAAAATTTAATACGTCGCAAAATAATGACATTTATTTTTATTTTATTACCACGTGCAGGTACGCGCCATGATACCACTGCCGGCACTAGAACCAAACGGGAACTGCATGCTGGCAACCCTCGGCGGTGGCTACCGTCCTCTGTTACAGAGATATACTCCCGGGCAGGTATGTACGTTTATACTGCTGCATATACGATATGTACAATATATACAATATGTGACGTAATTAACGCACACCCTCAGACACCCCAATTAGTATATTATGTTATAATTATAATACATACACTGAATTTTTAGGTAAACATTTTTATGCACTGATTATTTATCAAATTAGTTATACTAATTTCGGAAGAATGTTGTATATAAATATATAAATGTTGTATATATATATATATATATATATATATATATATATATATATATATAAAAAAAATACAACATGTAACATAATTAACGCACTTTGAGAAAGTAGTTTGTTCAGAATCGTTTACTGAATGGATTCCTATCATTTTTAATATAGGTAATTTTTTATCCCAAAATTAATTAAAACTACGTAAATTACAGTCACATTAAATCTGTACAGTCAAAACAAACTGAAATGGACCTTAACTTAAGGCAATAAGACTTTTAAGAGTGCAGTTTTATTTGTATTATTACTAATTCTGTCATTCAATAAAAATAAAGAAAAATAAACTTTAATTCAAGCACTTTAAAGTCTTTGTGTTCTTGGATTTGTACTGCGACCACAACATTCCTCCGGAATTAGTATAACTAATTTGATAAATAATCAGTGCATAAAAATGTTTAACCAAAAATTCAGTGTATGTATTATGATTATAAAATAATATACTAATTGCGGTGTCTGAGGGTGTGCGTTAATTACGTTATATATTGTATATATATATATTCAATTTTAACACACATGAATATACACATCGAAGTTTTCGCGTAAATATAAGAAATTATAATAAATATATTACAGCCGTTATACGTCTATTACTGAGCATCATCTGAGGAATTAACTAGCATCACCAAGTTTTATTTTTTTAGATGCCGAAAATATCAATTTCTTACTTAGATTTCATTACAGCTTCATCAAAAATCCGCTACTAAGCATACGCCGACATCATAGATTGCCTCACAGCATAGTGGAGACATTTGTCATAGTTATCGCGTTTGGAATTTAAAGGCGGGTCTATTATTAAGTTACTATGAGGGAAATGATACCGCCTATGTTAAAAGATTTTATTCTAAATTTATACGAGTACTCGTATCTTACTACATCCGATGGATTATATGATGAAATATTTTCTTACGTCAAATTTTGATAGTTATTTTGTTTTAATTTCTAGTCTCAAAACATTTGTGCAAAAACATCAATTGTTGGTCAAACTGGAATCTGTTTTAATGGAAAATAATAATCTTCATGATCTGTTTATTTTAAACCTAAAGGTTGTACTTTAGAAACGAAAAAACCAATATCCGACTATTGGCTGTGGTCAATAGCTGGACATTGGTCTTTCTTATAGTAAGAGAAAAACCATTGTTAGACTAAATATATTGTTACAGCTTAGTTTTAGAACAAGAAGCCCCGAAAGAAGAGATAAGAGCTTAAGGTTCGTGAGAATAAAAAAGTGCTGATTGAATTACCAAAATTGACACTTTAATTACTGAACACCAATTAAAACTGAAATCATTACACTTTACACTTTATTTCGCTTCGAAAGCTTCGCTCGTATCGCCAATTCAATACTGCCCCGATTGCGGCTTTCAACGGCTTTATATAGGTTTTTTCCACCGAAACACCCAGAATATTCCAGCAAATACCGGCCCCGACCGACCAGGTGCAGAAAGTTCGAGAGTGGGACTTTCTATAAAGCTTAGTTCTTCCTTTCGATACTAGATATCGCTAGTGGGAGAGTTCTAGAAAGATCTTGAAGCTCCCATTTCTGCTGCTTGATAACAGATGGCGCTAATAATCAGCCGCCACATACCAAGCGCTAATTATAGCGCGCAACAATATTACATCCGGCATATCCAGACTGGTTTTACCGATATATAGCAGCCAAATATTTGTATTTACTCAATCTTTTTGGTGTTTGTTATAATGGACGTTTACGTCGATTTTGAGACTAACTTATTATTAGTGTGAATAAATAAATAACAACATATTTTTAATTTCAGTCGAACAACAACAACGCGACCCACACCGGAGTGTATTGCCTTCTGTGGAGAGCGGAGAACTGGTTACCGGACTAGATTTATTTTATTAAAAAAATGAACAATTCAGGTCTTCATTTGAGGGTATATAGATATTTCCCTTTATGAAGAAGGGAATAGTAGTTTTGTCATAATTTGACGACTTTAGAAGAAGGTAAAGAATAATAAGAGAAATTTTCTCGATGTTGTAAATATATGTGTGTTCTTATTTTACGAATATTTGACACTATTGAGTTGAAAGGATTATTACTGTGAAATGATTATGGTGCATTCTTAAGCCCAAAGGGCAAAATAATATAAATGCTTCCATATTAATCCGTTTATAGTATTGTAGCTCCCATTTCAAGTGCTTTTTTTCTAAAGAATGCAGTTTTAGAACTAAGAGTTAGCTAAATTTTTAGATAGATAATATTGTCCACTAATATTCTTAAATGCTTAATTCAAAACTGCACTGCGATTGTTTAAATCTAGTGGAAATCGTGCTTGGCTAAAATTAACGATCAAAACCCAATGTACTGTCATATAAATATCTCATTTTTGATTAAAATATAAATATAATAAAAACATAACGCAGTTGCAGAGTTATGCAAAGTAAATTACGTAAATCATACTTATTTAAAGTCACTCTCACGTTTAATTTACTTCTGGGTCGGAAAATACATCTGTTCTAGGAATTCGTAGCCTCTTACGACACCACCGGGGTAACATGGGGCGTGTATTGTTTTGTAATGTCAGTTTAAAAAAACCTAAATAAGTTATGTACTCCTCTCACAATCGACACGGAATCAATTGCATAAAGTCCTTCATGATGTGAAAAAAAAATGATATTCAAATTGATATTTTAACGTAATTAGGTTATGTAAAACGTTCCAATATTTAATAAATTTAACTCTTTATATCTAAGTTGATACGGTATAGCTACTTACTAAAACTTTTGCGTATAAATATAACAAAAACACTGTGTCCAAAACAACATAATCATAAAGGCCATCCATTATAAATTAAGATTAATTGAAACATGAAATATAAACGCGTTATCACAACAATGGACTAGGATTGGTAGGATTCCTTGCCAATAATTAGATTGTCACTTTTTATTAATAATACAGCAATAAATGCGTACAAAAGAATGTCAAATTTAAACAATAAAGTTTAAGTTTAATATTTTTAAGAACTTGGTCCCTCGAGCCAGAAACTATACAAGTGTCTGGTATTTGTGCCAAATTGAAAAGTTTGAAATAATCAGTTATAGCTATATATCGAGATTAATAGATAAAAACATAACTGTGGACATAATTGACTAAGAAGT